>CM028132.1:62380000-63762500 GCA_016271365.2 Neoceratodus forsteri | reverse complement strand
CTGTACATACAAAATACATAAACAGCAGAACATGACAGTTCAGAACTGGAGTAAATTATAAGATTGTCAACAGATATAGTGGAGTAATTGTGTAGTTGCCAACAGATAAGAGAGGGAGCAAATGTGTAACGAGTGCAGTCATCTGTGCCCTTTATAACAGGAGCATGTAGCTGAGGAAGTGAAAAAGGAGTGCAAGCAGGTCTTCACTTGGACAGCGTGTGACAGGACAGGATGGGGAGGAGGGAGTTCCAGTCAGTGACAGCAGCAAAGGGGAAGGACCTACGCACAAGAACAAGCTGAGCAGTATGCCTTTTGTAAGAGGGGGGGAAGTGTGGCAGATCTTGGTGTACGTGGCGCAGTTCTGCAGCAGATGATATCTCTATCACGGGGGGGGGTATAAGTGTGAACTTGCTTAAACATGAAACACAGAGTGGAGAATCTTAGTCTTGATGCATAGGGTAACCACCCCAGGGAGGAAGGGACATCACAGTGATTGTGATGGGCAGTGACCTCAAGGGCAGATCTCCCCACTCTGTGGTAAGCTTGTGTGAAAAGAGACATGGCGGCAGCAGGACTGGTAGAGAGCAGTTGAGGAGCACCGTAGGTTAGGATTGAAAGGAGGGACAAGGAGGCAGTCCGATGGCAAGCAGCAGCCGTGAGAAATGGATGAATGCGATAGAGAGGGCCTATCTTTTGGTTCAAGGATTTAATTGGCAAGGAGATATGGGTGAATAGAGAAAGTGAAGGGTCCAGAGTGATGCCCAGGTATTTTAAAAGTAGGGACAGATTCCAGAGTATCTCCATTAAGAGAGGTTATAATGAAAGGGGCAAAGGTACTTGGGGAGGAGGGTCTGTGGGTAAATGGCATGCATTTATTTTTTTTTTAGTATCAAGGACAAGTTGTTTATGTCTAAACCACACTTCCAGTGCAGTGAAATCGGAGGCAAGTTCACAATTAATCTGGGTAATGTTGGATGATGAGCGATATAGAATAGTATCATCAGCATAGAGGTGCACAGTGGCCCCTCCACAATGGTACGGTAAGTCACTGATAAAGAGGGAGAACAGCAAGGGGCCCAGGATAGACCCCTGAGACTCTCCATGGGCTATAGGTCTACGGGCAGAGAGTGAATCGGCCCATGTGACCCTCTGAGAATGACTGGTAGGATAACTTTGGAACCAGTCGAGGGCAGCGGAGTCGAGACCAGGTGTCTGGAGCTGCTGGGGCAGGAGGCCGTGATTTACCAGATCAAATGTTTTAGCGAGATCCACGAAGACTGCTCTGGATGTTACAACTGCTGCTTTCACATGTTACTTGTAAACTATATACTGCAAATAATTACTGCCATTATTACCACCAATTGTTATTACAACTGACTCACTCTATCAGAAAAATAAATGCAAACATCCAGTGACTGTTGGTAGGCTTATACTAACTCATGTCCAAGAAACTATCTGTGAATAACATACTGTGTGTTTCATCACTTCTTCACTATTGAAATACAGGCATCTGCTTAAATCTTGTTAATGCTGTTTGTAACACAAAAATGCTTACCGTGGGGCATCACCCACAACTGCCCAGCACGCGTGTCTACCCCCGAGGCACTGTGATGGCGGCAGAACTCCTGCAGTTGGCGACCCATGATGATGGATGTCTTGCGGTACATTTAGGGAGTTATTCATCACTCCTGTTACTTGATACTGGTTGGCTCTGATTGGTTGTGTTGCCTTGGGCCTTCTCCTGTTTGCGTGTGTGTGGTGGAGGGGGGGGATGCAGAGTTGGGGTTTTGAACCCTAACAGCACATTTCCAAACTTTTGTCACTGTATTATTAACCCTAACTGCTGCATTAGGAGTTTTTTGCAGTGTGTGTGTGTGTGTGTGTGTGTGTGTGTGTGTGTGTGTGTAGAATAAATTATGGCAAAATGTTTTATACTACAAAATAATAGCATCGAGGGATAGAAAAAACAAAAGGCCGAAACCGTTCTGTTTTTTACTGAACAAATTTATTTGGAAACTGCATTTTTGTTCCTTAGAGTTCATGTAGAGATGAGGCTTGTCTATGAGCTGAAGCCCTGGTCTACTGCCTGTATCGTTGTAGTCTGTTGCTGTTCAGATGAATAGGATGTCATAAGCTGGGTAATTTTTAACTTCAGCTCCTGAATCAGCCTGGGCTGTAGAATGAAACGTGAGCGAGAGCGCTCCGGTTTTCATGTAAATAGCCTTTTCATTTTATTTATTTTAAGACTGTTTATGCACCTTCAGACCTTCAGAGGTGCCTACTCAGTCTGGTCTTTCTACATTATGCCGAGACCTATCCTCCAGTGGTCCCCCTCCAACAGGCCTCCCAGATCAGCCCCTGGGGAGGGCCCGCCCCACCTACATTGGCAGCTCTTTCTCAAATTAGGGGGTCCATCCAGTGTTGGTGGTGCCTGGGGACCATCGTAGTGGTAGTCTGGCATTGGGAACGTGAGACCAGATCCCTGAGGCCCTCATCACCTCCCCAGTTCTCTGGGGATGTTTGTTTTCCCCACAGGAGCACGGATGTGCAGTGATATCTGCTGGCAGCCACCACCACTCCTCCCCGCAGTGATGGCAGGCATCCCTGCATTGCCTCTGAGTTCCCTCAGGAGCTGCTAGAGAGTGGTGCGAAACCCCGATCCCTCCCTTGGGAAGGAAGAGCAGTCCTCCAGATGCTCAATCCCTTCCCATTGTGTCCCGAGTCCATTCCCAAACCCGGGTCGCCAGTGTGGTGTCCAGCGCCTCAATTCTTGGCGCCACCAGGCCAGCTATAAATAGCTTGTTAAACGCATAGAAACGGCATTTCCTGAGGGCCATACCTTTCATCCACTGTTTATTGACAAGGATTTCACTTTCAGTGTTCTTCTACCAACAGTGTGGTGGCAGTGTTTTGCCCTGCCATCTTGCAGACCAGGTATGGGAATGGGTTCCTACTTGAAGGCCCTGGCCCAGTGCAACAGTTCTCTGATCTTTATTGGGGTAGGGTTATGTGCAAACTGATGTGTGTGTACCCTGCCATCTAGTCAAGAAACTGCTTTTGTATTGGTTGAGCCAGCTGCACTTACCAAGTGAATGGTGATACCAACGTGTGTGTGTGTGTGTGTGTGTGTGTGTGTGTGTGTGTGTGTGTGTGTGTGTGTAACAAGTTAAAGATGGAAATATAACAATGTTAAATATATTAGCTTTCATTGTATCTGTAGGGAGACTACCAAACAGTAAACGTGTTCCTTGTCTTGGAGCAGCTATGTGGTTCAGTGGGAACCACTGCACTTGCCGCCTCTAAATGCTTTCTCTGTTCAGTATTGACTTTGTTAGAAGGGTTGAAACCATTGTAAGTGCAGTGCCTTGTACTATAACTTAATAGGGCTTCCGCTGGATGTTTATTTACAGTATCAGTCAATTTATTTCTTTATCCAGGTGAACACCATTGAGCAAGCTCATTTACAAGGTGGACCTGCATTACACAAGTCAAGTAACAGTGCATTTATATACAGACAAATATACAGTAGATGCAAGAGTACAACAGTACAGATAGGCCTGCAATAGTAAGGGTATACATAACAATAGGGTAGCAAGTCAGTAAAAATTTTATACCAGATACAACAGTATGAGATTCCGAGCATGGGGCTTTGGAGAGAGAACAACAAAGCCAGTTGTATTTTTTTTTTTTTTTTGCTGCCCCAGCCTCCAGAGGAGTCCCTTATGCCATATGAGACACCCAGCAGAAGCCTTGCGTTGCCTAGAGAGATTAATAAGTTTTAAGGTGTTTTGTTTCTGTTTCAAAAAAGTTAAAGCCCCTTCTCTCCAGCTCTGAAGCAGAACAGTCCACTTGCATTCCTGCATGAGAGACTTTATGCAGGTTTAGGTAAAGTAACATTGAGTGCTGATTGGTTGAAATGGCATAAGTGATTTCTGATGGTTGTTTTGATGAGTCAGTTGATAGTTTCTTGATGGACTGAATCAGTTATTGACTAACTCATTCTTGGGTGGTAGGTGGATATGTAGTTTTGAGCTGTATCATGAAACGTGACTCATCATGATATCAGTTATCAGGATCACAGGCTGCATGCCACAAAACTCACAAACAAACATAGTGTGAATCAATAATGAATGTTTCCTTTCAACCCTTTTTGCATCATATTATTTCTACTTGAATACCCAATTTTTTTTTTGTTTGTTTGGTACAGCTATTTGTTCTGTCATCTCCTCCCACCAACTGGCAACGCGGACACATATATTTTTGTAGATTTTTCTCCCTTGACCCCCGAGGCCCCAGGACACAGCCGTGCGAGCCTGTGGAGGCACGCTTTGCACCCCCATTGTGCCAGCTCAGCCCCTTCCATCTCCTGTTACTTTGCCACCCCCTCTCTCTGCCTGTGCTACCCACTGGACCTCCACCTGGTGGGAGCGGAACTACAGGGGGTGCCAACCCACCCCCACCACCCTCAGGAGAGGCGAGCTGCCCACTGGCATGCTCAATCCTGCTCCGCCCTCCCCCATGCTGGCACCCCGATGACCTGAGGTAGTTCCCGAACTCAGATCGCCGGTGTAGTGCGAGGTAAGACGTCCAGCACCTCGATCCTGTGCACCACCAGGCTGGCTGAACACCCAGATTTTATGATTGCCTCCCTTCTCTAAAATTCACTGATGTTGCTGGTTGTTTTATCTGCTTCCTAAGTGAAATTGAAGTGCATGCTAGTGGTGTAGTTATACCCAACTTTGTTTCCATTCCATGATCTACTGTTATCGCATACTTCTAGAACATTAAAGGAAAACTGTCATTATCGTGCCTGTCCCACCCCCGGAAGCTGCCTCCGATTAAGCTTTTGGCTTAGGGAAAAATAAAAGTATTTCCCCAGTTTACTTTAACTTGTTAATCGTTGTGGATAAGCGTGGCTCCATTTTATCTACTGCGCGCGCTGCACTGCACGAGTAGATGAAATGGAGCTGGCGCAGCATCCGCCATGTTTGGCAATCACGGACGTTAGAAAGTTCAAATAAAGTGAACTGGGAGAATGCTTTTTTTTTTTTTTTTCCTGCGCCAAAAGCTTAATTGGGGGGGGGGGTAGAGGTTTTTGAAGTGGGACAGGTATGTTAATGACAGTTTTCCTTTAAGAACACTCCCAAACAAAGCAGCCATTCACAATGCAGTAGTCTCCTTTCCCCCACTGCAGCACGAGTGGCCAGACTGTATTTCATAGAAACATAGACAGTGACAGGACAAAAAGACCAACGGTCCATCCAGTCTGCCCAAGTTCCCTATTTAGCCCTGGGTCCTACTGTCCCTCCAGGGTCTTAGCCCTTCCCATTTCTCTCATCTTCTGCCACCCCTAGCAACCACTGTACACTTCATTCTGGACCAGTCATGCTTGTACCTACCACTTTGGCATGCAGGCTGTTCCACGGCTCCACCCCCCTTTCTGTAAAACAGTACTTCCTCATGTCCCTTCTGAGCCACCCTCCTGTCAGTTTCCATTCATGTCCTCATGACTGTGAACTACTGTTCAACCTATATATCTCCCTGCAGTTACCTTATTCCTTTTAGGAACTTGAAGGTCTCTGTCGTATCTCTTCTCTACCTTCTGGTCTTCAATGAGTACATATTCAGTGTCTTGAGGTGCTCCTCATAGGACCTGTCCTGTTGGCCCTGAATCATCTTTGTCACCCTGCGCAGCACCGTCTCTAGCCTGTATCCTTCCTGAGGTGAGGACTCCAGAACAGGGTTCAGTACTCCAGGTATGGCCTCACTAAGGATCTGTATTGAAGTATCAGCTATTCCCTTCTGCTGTCAGTACCCCTCCTGATGCATCCCAGCATCTTACTCTCTTTGCTGTATGCCTTGTTGCACTGACTCAGTTGTGAGGAAGTCACTGATGATAGTCCAAGGTCTCGTTCCTCACCCATAGTGCTAAGTTTCTCCCCAACCATCCAGTACTCTGTCCTGGAGTTCTTGTTCCCTGGTGCATTACATTGCACTTTCCGGCTTGTTTGTCAGTATTTATTCTCCGCATTCTTCCTTTGCTCTCATCACTTCCCAGACTCTTGCTGAGAACCATAACGGTCTCTGGAACCTGTTCTTTTTGGTTACTGTTCTCATGCATAACTTAGATGCCTTGAGAATGGTTCCGTTATTTGCCCCCATCTCTCTTCCACCCCTCCTCACGTTGTCCACCTGACTAACTTTTCCCTAACCAGCTGTCTCCCCCTGCTGAAGTCTTCCTTTGTGAAATCCATGACTTCAGCTCAGTTGGGGTTTTCCAGACCCAAAGGATAGTTCAGACCAAATGGACTTATGTTTGCTGTTCCCCAGTGGCTCCCCTATTCTCTCCGCTCCAGTCCCCTCTCAGTTGGTGAGCACTGCATCAAGAATTGCAGTCTGCATGGTGGGTTCCTTAACTAGCTGTACCAGCAAACAGCCATGGAAGGCATCCAGCAAGGCCTGACTTTCTGGCCACTTGAACATCCCAGTCAGTGTCTGACAGGTTCATATCACCCACCACCTACTTCCCCCTTTGCCACCACTCTTTCAGTTTCTTCCCTGACCTCTGTGTCTCTCTTCCCCTTGCCTCAGAGATCTATAGATCACCCCCAAGCACAGCTTCTTGCCTGAGGCTGCCATGAGTTGCACCCACAGCAGCTCAGTCTCTCCATTACCCCTGATGCAACCATCTTTTGCTGTATTGATGCCCTCCTTGGCAAAAAGGGCTGCTTCTCCCCCTCTACATATTCATCTGTTCCTCCTAAACAGTGAGTACCCAGGGACTGTCAGGACCCAGTCACTATTTTCTGAAGCCCACGTTTCTGTGATGGGTACTAGGTCCACCTCAGTGTCCACTATCGGCTCCTGAAGCTCACTGATTTTGTTACCCAGGCTCCTGGCATTAAAGCATACCCCTTGCATCTGATCCTACATTACTATTAACATTGTGCTTTCCTTGTCCTCTTATCCTTTTGTGTGTGTGTGTGTGTGTGTGTGTTTATACAGTTTGCATTACCCCTTTCTGTCTCTTCACTTAGTCCAGTTCGATCCACAACATCCTTTGCACCTGCTATGTTGCTAGAAGCCCCCAAATGTGGTGGAGTACTTGCTAGGTTCCCCTTCTCTCACCTGCCACCTGCTTTCCCTAGTTCCAGTCTCTCCTGCAGTCCATTCTGGGATAGCTATCAAACATCTGCACCAGCGTGCATACCCCCTTTTTGTCAGGTGAATTCGGTCACCCTTGAAGAGTCTCCTATCCCAGAAGAACCCCAAATCTCCCACAAAATAGTGCCCCATCTCCTGACGTCATCCCTCAAGCCACCTGTTAAACTCCTCAGTTACATCACTCCTCATTTTATCCTGCTTCCCTCCCTGCCCCACACAGGGAGGACTTTGGGAAAGGCTAGAGGGGCTAAGTGTACTATCTGGCTGTCTCCCAGTCTATGGAAGTTCCGCTTTACCACCTCTATCAAATGATTCACCAGCTCACTCATACCCAGGCATGCCAGCACCCCCAGCTCCTTCTCCACCATCCTCCCTGTGCTGTTTTAAGTCCCTGATGGCTGATGCAGTGGGCAGGCACCAGACCATCCCCCTCCTGTCCAACCCCCACCAACTGCACCCTTCTAATCATTGACTATATGACCACCAAGACTCTCCTGGTAGACTTGCTCCACTTAGGTGCCATCATGTTGTCATGCCCTTTCCATTGACTGACTTGGGCCCCCAAGCAGAGTCTGGTGCCTGAACTCCTCTAGGGTACAGAGATTCGCTGTCTGGTTCTGGGCTGACCAACCTTGTCATGGCTACGCCCCCTTCCCCTCCCTTGCCTTCTCCCCACCACACACTATCTCCCTGGACCACTGGGTCACTGGAGAAGTATGGATTTGGGGGTGGGCTGCAGTTGATCTGGTGATGCAGCTGAGATATTTCTACCCTTGCTGGTACCGGCTAAGCCTGAAGCTCTGACATGGTCCTGTAGATGGGGCAGTACCCCCTTCTCCAGATCATATCCCTAAAGAACAGTGCCCCATAGCTGCCACAACTGACTGCCTTCCCTCTGAATATAGCAATAGGTTCAACAGAAGGTAGTGCCATTTAAATACAATTGCATGGATAAAGATATATGGATATATGGTAATGAGCATCAACCGATGCATTCCGGTTGATTCACTGCAAATTCTCCTTTGTGAACACTCACTGCATTGGATTAACTGTCGCTCTGCTCCCGTTTCTGTGATGGTCAAATTGTGGGGATGCACACTGCATTGAGCGCATCATCCTGCAGTATAAACTGCTGATGTGCTTGATCCACTACGGTCCAGTATTTCTCTGCACGAGTTGATGCCAGGCCCACCTAGCACTGACACTCCTCTCAGCACCATCCGCGGTGCTTGACCATTGGGAGGTGTAAACCTAATTTTGCTGGCTTACAATAGAGTACGGTGGGATGGCAGCGGAGCATCAGTAAAGCGCCCCGCAGTGTAAACTGGGCAAATATAAAAAAAAATAACATACCGAGACATCTGCAGACCATTCGGAGCATCAGCAGCAGCAAGATGTCCTCAACAGCTATAACAGAGGAGCTCGGGTTAGGCAGGTACTGTATGGAAGAGGGACAGTATGGCATGGTGTGGGGCTGTACCACTACAGGTGGAGCGGTGGGTTTACATGCAAGCAAAAAATGCCTGCAACGGTACCAGATCCCACAGGGGAGAAAAAAAAAAAAAAAAAAATTTTTCCTACACTGCAGTGGAGCTGTCTGCAATGCTTCCCATGCTGTTTACACTTCCTGACCTGCACCGTTGCAACTCATGTGCACCTCTCACAGTGGTACAGGTCAAGCAGTGTAAACAGGCCTAATAAGAGGGATGTTTGCGATGCATTCTAGTATCTGCGAAAATGAGGGAGACCCAAAGCCAATATATATCCGTGTGTGTCTGTCTCTGTCTGTCTCTCTCTCTCTCTCTCTCACTCACTCACACTCTCACACACACACACACACTCACACACTCTTTAGTTACATCAATCGAGTTATTTAAAGTCATCCTTGCTCTTGCATTGTATGGCCACTGTTTTAGCCCAGGTCGAGCCTGAAAAAGATCCTTGGACCAGTGCATTTAGCAAATAAAATAAAAAAAAAAAAATATATATATACTATTTAATAAGAATTGTTATAATTCATAGACTGTAGTCTGAATTACCCATTCATTATTGTAACTCGGTGGTCCACCACACTAGTGTTTCACCACCATTCTATATTTTGCATCACCAGTCTGTATTTTTGGCCATCACCCTAGGTTTTTTTTTTTTTTTTTTTTTTTTTAATAAAATTATCCAAAATTGTGTCTTACTGTCATCCTTTATTTAAGCTATATGGAATGGGAGGCCCTGTTTTGATACCAGTGCCCTATACCTTACTTGAAAAAAAAACACCTGTGCACATGTGCAGTCATGCTCGAGGCCAAGGGTGAGCAGACACCTCGGCTCCGATCACCACAAAACCTGCCCTATTTATGCAGGCAGTGAGGAACCTGGATATTGTCATATGATGGGATTGGATGTTTTTGCCATATAACTCCATTCACTGAGTGTTTTGTGGAATTACTTCCTTGCTTTATGGGTTAGCCAGACTTTTTTGGCGGGGATCAAAAGTCTCAACCCAAGATCAGCATTTGGAACAGTTTATTCATCCTGGAAAAGTGTTCCCTGGTTCAACTTGATAATTACATTTAAGAATCTTACAGTAAGAAAGAGGCACTCGACAAGGATGTCCCCTCTCCCCTTTGCCTTTTATCCTTACTATCAAACCGTTGGCTCTAGCCATTCAGTATCATCCCCAGTTACCTGATATCCAGATTGGCTCTTTGGATCTTCGCACCTTTCTGTATGCGGATGATTGTTTGTTTGGTGTTGCTTTGGAATGCCTCCTCCAGTTTTTCCATTCTCTTACAATTACTGACCTCTTTCCATGAAATATCTAGACTTAAAAACAAACCTCACCAAAACGGAAGTTTTGCCGTGTAAATAAACAAGAAGATATCAAACTTTTTCACTTAAACTGGTCCTCCAAAGGTATAAAATATCGGACTGTCTGGATTAGTGTGGCCCTTTCTGGGATGGTTGCAGACAATGTAACACCGCTCCTGAGAGCTTAAGGATGAGTGTGGTTGCTGGAAGCTTTTTCGTCTCTCACTAGCGGGAAAGATTGTGGTAGTTAAAATGATTCTGGCCCCTAAGCTGAGGTAGTGCCTCGCACATTTAGCTGTGCATGTCCCTGTCACTTGGTTCTCTCAAATAGATGATAAGATCGATGATTTCCTATGGGAAGGCCACCCTCCCTGATTCAGTAGGACTAAGCTGAGAGCTACCTGGAGAAAGGGAGGTTGTGGCCTTCCTTGGTTTTATGCTTACTTTGTGACCTTTCAGTGCACTCAAATTCTGCAGCTGCTCCCCATCTCTCCCCCATTAGGTCCTCCTCTTCAGGTGCAGATTTATCACCATAGGCCTCGGGTTGTTCATCGTTGCCCGGTTTTTATGGCCTACTGAGGAGGTGCCTCTGCTGGACCAGTAGCCCCTACATTTAAGGCATGGAGGAAACCGGAATCCTGGTTACAGGAACCCACTCCTTGCTCCCTATATGGCAGAATCTACTTATTAAGTGCAAGTTTATTACAGGAAATAACTCCATTGAGCAAGATCATTCACAAGGAGGTCCTGGAAGAGAGAGGGAGATATATATATCATCTATATCATCTATATCATCTATCTCTATATCTTTATCTATTTATCTATATCTAATAGAAACATACTGTAAATACACACAAGAGTTGAAGTGCTGATAAAGTCCACATATGACAAGTGTACAAACAATACTTTATAGCTCTAATAGTAAGTCAGCAAACTCTTGAATAAGGTGCAATTTCAGACCATAAGGTGCTTACAACTAACAGAAGACCTAAACAATCCCAGACAACATGAATCTTAGAAACGGTTGCAAACAAGCAAGCAATCAAATTTTTATTTTTATAGTGCCTTTCAAAATCAAGGCGCTGTACATAATATACAATGCAATATAAAAACAGTCAATATAACAATTATTTAAAATCAATCCATTACTTAGGGAAGGCCAAAGAGAATAAATTCGTTTTCAGCATAGATTTAAAACTGCTGATGGTCGGGCATTCTCTTAACCGACGAGGTAGAGAATTCCACAGGGTCAGTGCTGCAAATGAAAAAGCACGAGCTCCAGATGTTTTACTGACATACTAAAAAGCCAGCAGAATAGGCCTAATGGTCTCTCGTGTCTGCTCGGTAGCCAGCCACCTAGTGGGTGCTGTCTTTCCCACCCCCAGCCTCTGAGAGTATCTTCTTTGGCTTTAGTTTCCCTTTGTTCCTGTCCCACCCATTCTTGAAGCCCTCCACTGTGCCCTCCTCCACCAGCCTCCCGGTTAGTGCATTCCACGGCTCCACCACACTCTCAGTGAAATGGTGCCTCCTTCGTTTTCCCTATAATTTCCCACTCCAGCTTCCACTCATGCCCCCTAGTTGTCCCCCCCTTCTTTAGCCTAAACAGCTCCTTGATTCTGCTCTTATTCTTTTTACATACTTGAAGACTCCTATCATGTCTCCCCTGTCCCTCCTTTCCTCTCTTCCAGTGTGTACATCCCAAGCTCCTCCAACCTCTCCTCAAGGCCTCCCCTCCATTCCCTGAATCATCCTAGTTGCCCTCCTCTGGACCCTCTCCAGTAGCGCTATGTCCTTCTTCAGATGAGGTCTTCAGAACTGTACACAGTACTCTAGTTGCGGCCTGACCACGGCATTATATAGGGAGGATCACCTCCCTCCTCCTGGACGTAATTCCCCTGGCTATGCAGCCCAGTATCCTGTTTGCTTTGGCTGCAGTTCTTCTACAATTTTCAGAGTTTTTCATTTTGACGTCTACCAACACCCCTAAATCCCGCTCACCCAGTGTGGCTTGCAGTTTGACGACCCCCCCCCCCAGGTGTAAACATGACCCGGATTTCTGACCCCCAAATGCAGTACCTTACATTTCCCAGCATTAAATTTCAGTCCCCACCTCCATGACCACCCATCCAGGGTATCCAGATCGCCCTGGACTGTCTCTCTCGCTTCATCCCTGTCCACCAGTGCTCCCAGTTTGGAATCATCTGCAAAGAGACTTAGTCTACTCCTAACCCCCCCTCCCTATATCCGAGACATAGGCATTGAACAGGAGTGGCTCCAATACTGAACCTTGGGAGACCCCACTGATCACCTTCCTAAGGGAGGAGGCTATCTCACCAACCATCTGTATTTGCCCCGTAAGCCAATTTTCAACCCACTTGAGCTACTGTCCTCCCACCCCCATCTCCCCCAGCTTTGCTATCAGCCTATTTTGGGGTACTGAATCAAACTTCTTGCTAAAATCTAGGTATAGGACGTCCACCAGCCTATGTCTATCCAAGACCCCCATCACCCAATCATAAAACTCTATGAGGTTGGACTGACGTGATCTCCCCGGAACGAAGCCATACTGTTTATCATCCCGGTGCTCTAACCTGTCCAGCTGCCTCCCAAACCTCTCCTTGATAAAACCCTCCATTACTTTTGCCTACCACAGACATTAGGCTGACAGGCCTATAATTCCCCATCTCCTTCCTAGACCCCCTTTATGGATAGGCACTACATAAGCCACCCTCCAGTCTTGGGGCACCCATCCTGTCTGCAGAGAGGTGTTTAAAGAGTGCAGCCAATGGAGCTGCCAGCTCATCCGCCAGTTCCTTCAAAACCCCCGGTTGTAGCCCATCCGGCCCCAGCACCTTATCAGTTTTTAGCTTGCGAAAGGCCTCCCTCACCCTATCCACTGTGATTTCTCTTCCCCGCCCCCCCCGTCCTCCCCCTCATGTAATTTCCCCACCCCTCTGAGTCTGGCCCTGCCTGTACCCTAGCCCCTCTCTCCATCCTCTGGTCTCAGACTGACCTCTCACCTTTGCTGGCTCCTCTTTCCTCCCATCAATCTGTAGGTATCCCCTGTCCTCATCTGCAAAGATTGAGGCAAAGTACTTGTTTAACACCTCTGCCTGATCCCCCACTTCCTGAGCCCATCGCCCCACAATTTTAATCCTGCTGATCTGTGTCCTCTTTTCTGTTCTCTCTTATGTATCTATAGAATCCCTCCGCGCCCCCCCCCCCCAGCCAGGTTTTGCTCCATCCTTGCCTTGGCTCCTCTTACCACTCTGGTGACCCTCCTGGCCAATAGCTCATACTCTCCTCTCCTCTCTCCTTGTCCCCCCCTTGAGCATTTAAAACATGCATAGGCAGCCTTTTTATCACTCACCACCTCCTGTACCTCCCTGGTCCACCAACATGGCTTGCTGGTTCTACCATGCTTCCCTTAATTTTGTACAGGACCTAGTAGCCTCCTGCACCCCTCTTTTTTTTTTTTTTTTTTTTTTAATGGTCTCCCACAAGCTTCCAGCATCCATGTCCAGCATAATGTTGTCCAACCTCTGCTGTAGAATACTACCCATAGCCACGAAGTCCACTCCCCTGAAGTCTACCACTACTGTATTAGTTCAGTTATCCTCCCCCCTAGATACAGCAGAAACCAGACCGTGGCATGGTCACCATCTGCCGGTGGACTGCACACCTCCAGGCCCCTTATCTGGTCACTGTCCGCTAGGACAACGTCCAATATCCGCCCCTCTCTAGTAGGTTCCCCCACCTGTTGGACCAGGAAGGCATCCTGAAAGATGTCCATCAGTCGCTGTTCCCTTTTTACGGAGGATGTCATGGTTTTAAGATGAACCCTGGGAATCTCTAGCAGTCCCTCGTCAGTGGATTGGTGAGGGCGATTGGGGAATAGGGAGTCAGGAGATCTTTGAGATAGTCTGGTCCCTGTTCATGCAGGGATTTAAAGGTAAGCAAACCTACCTTATAGGTGATCCTTCACTGAAATGGCAGCCAGTGCAGATTGCGCAGCACAGGTGTAATGTGACAGGTCCTAGAGGTACTCGTCAACAGCCTGGCTGCAGCATTCTGCACTAGCTGCAGGTGGCGGATACCAACCCCAGACAGCCCTAGGTATAGGGCACTGTAGTAGTCAAGACGGGTAGTAATGAAGGCATGGACCAATGTTGGAAGGTCGCCCGGGGGAATAGGGTGTTTCACCCAGGTAATATTCCTCAGATGGTAAAATGAGGATTTGACCACGGCTGACACCTGAGACTATAGGGTCAGACCGTCTTCAAATATAACGCCCAGGTTACGCACCCGTTCTGAGGTAATGAGCTGGACACCATCAAGCCATAGGCCTGACCCGTGCCTTGCACCAAAACCCACCCCCGGATCCACAAACACCTCAGTCTTATCCGGATTCAGTCTCAGCCAACTCTAGCTCATCCAGTCTTTAATTTCAGAGTGGCAACTATTTAGCATAGAGATCGCATCGACCTGTCCAGGCACAAAGGACATATACTGTGGAGTATCGTCTGCATAGCAGTGAAAATTCAAGCCATATCGCCTGATGAGATCTCCTGATGGCAGCATATACACTGCTAACAACATGGGTGCCAATATGGAGCCCTGTGGCACCCCACAGGACAGGGGGAGGGCGTTGGAGGAATAAATTCCAGTGACTACCCTCCGAAACCTGCGTACAAAGAAATCGGAACCATTCGAGGACTGTACCAGACAGTCCACAAAGGAATCACAGGGTCTCCAAAAGTACCTCATGGTCCACAGTGTCAAAAGCTGCTGAGAGAGATCGAGAAGAACCAAGATGGTACAAGCCTTTTGATCTCTTGCCATTAGGTCATTTAATACCAGAACAAGGACAGTCTCCGGGCTATGCCTTTTCCTGAAACCAGACTGGAGGGCTTCATAGACATTGAGTTATCGGGTGATTGTCCAGGTGCAAAGCAACCACCTTCTCAATAACCTCCCCCACAAAGGGAAGAAGATTAGAGACAGGTCGGTAGTTAGCTGGATCGACTGGATCCAAGGAGGTTTTTTTTTTTTTTTTTTTTTTTTTAAGGAGTGGTCGAATGACTGCCTCCTTTAAGGGGTCCGGAAAGATTCCTTTCTCCAAGGCTCTCTATACAACTTTAGCTAGGATCGGGCAGATAACATCTACACATCCCACCAAAAGGGAGGTAGGGCCCAGATCCAAACTACAGCAGGTGGTGCAAGGTCTGGAGAATCTTCACAATGTCCATGAATTCTGGTCGGCTGAAATCTGTCCAGACAGACCGGGTGCTCATCATCTCCCATCTACCTCCACAACCCCTCATGGAGAGAGCCGGGTCGATTCTGGACCTGATGCTGGCAACCTTATCTGCGAAAAACCGAGCTAGCTCATTCCGCTTAATTTGTGAAAAAGCTCTTCCAGACTGGAGACAAATTGGATTGCACAATCTGTCAACAGTTCAAAAGAGTTGAGCTGGTCGGTTCTGTGCAGCAGAAATCTCCCTGGACAGGAACTCTGCCCTCTTACGGGTGATTTCTGATTGATGGCCCTTATAATGTTCCATCAGTCTAAGCCTGTCAGCATCCAGGCTGGACTTCCGCTATGCTCTCTCTCCAGCCTTCAACCAATCCGCCTCAGCTCCTTCAAGGACCCATCATACCAAGGGGACCTTGGGCGGAGAGTTAGTGGTCGAACACGAGTAGTCAAGTCCAGGGCACCTCCCACTGCCTTATTATAGGCTAGTACAAGGTCCCCTGGACTTGTGCTTTCACCCAGCAATCCCGATAGGTCCAGCACCGCCAATGGACCATCTGGGGTAACTCCCCTCATGGGGCGGTACCGGACCATCTCCAAAGGGGTTGGTCCATTTGGGGGGCCCCACAACTGAACCCTATGGTGTGATGGTCAGACCGACTGACTGGTTCCACCTCCAAGTCGATGATCTCCATCCCCAGGAGGAACAGTAGATCCAATGAGTGACCTATATGGGAAGAGGCGGTAACTACCTGTGTAAGGTCCAGCATTGTCATTAGCTGGAGGAGATTTTGACCAAACTGCGAGAGTTCGTCATCGACCCAGGCATTGAAGTCCCCCAAAATTATCCATCTGGGGGACTCCAACACCATGTCAATGACTAAGTCCGCAATCTCCTGCAGGAATAAACCCCCATCACCTGGTGGACGGTAGATGAGGAGTATGCTGCAGCCTACACCCTCACCCATGATGCACTTAAAGGATCTAGTGATCCCCACTGGAACATCCTCAAAGCCCAGTTCGGTATTTAAAAAAGATGGCTACACCCCCACCCTTATGATCCAACCTCGGGCGGTGAATCACCGAGAACCCAGTTGGAACTGCAGAAGCCAATACTGGGCCTGCGTTATCATCCAGCTAGGTCTCGGTGATGCATGCCAGGTCCACAGTTTCAAGAAGATCAGTTAAAATGGCTGTCTTGTTTTTGATGGACCTAGCATTACACAACACCGCCTGGGTGACGACTGCTACTCTGGGAATCTTGGCGTACCAGAGGGATTCAGGTTTTAGCGGACCTATGGCAGCCAAATACTGCTCATTTGGATTCCTTTGAAAACCTTCAGGTCTGCTATAATCTCTGGAAGGAGGATTTTTGGAAGTATCTTCGGCTACAAAGTGCTGTTATGGCCGGTTAGAAATCCTTACCTTCTAAACTTTCTCTAACACTCCCTTGTCTGCAGAGATGATTAACCAAATCCACGGGTAGGGCAGGTATGATTTACAAGGGTATTCTTTCTAAAGTGTTGGACCCCCTCGAATGGTATCCAGTGTAAATGGTGTCAAGCCTTACAATTGGGCATCTCTGTAACTTGTTGGACCCGGTTGTTGCACTTCGTTCACACCACCTGCCTGGATACTACAAGTCTACTCATCTAGAAAAAAATCATGTATTATTGATATCACAGATCCACACAATTAAAAACATTGGGGCTTTCGAACTATGCCTCCTGCTAGAGATGTGGGGCTCCAGATGCCGATCTTTTACATATTGTGTGGAGCTGCCCATGTCTTCAAGCATTCTGGGAACAAACATATGTGCATGCTGTAACCACATTCTGGATTGCTCCTTGTCGCAGACCCTCATTTATTTTTCTTGGGCCTCCCCGACCTGGCCCCACCTTCCCCCAAATCGCATTTACATTGGCTTTTGAAGGTCAGTATCGAAGCCAAACGTTTAATCCTTCAAAAATGGCGATGCCCAGATGTACCAAAATGTTCCTGCTGGCTGCTTTTCGGAACTTAGCTGGTTTAGTTAAGATACAATAGTCTTATTAGCAAAATGAGATATCCTATCAGGCAATATGGACCCCTTTTCTCTCCCCGATATGTGGTCCAGAATTCTGCATAGTGACCTGGTATTTCCAGCATTTTATTCATTGTTAATACCTGTTGTCTATTAGTTTGTAGCGTTTCTTTTATCTAGTGCCTTTTTGTACCCTTTATGCCTAGGTGTGACTTTTAAAATTGTTTCAGCTTGTTAATAATTTGGGCTCTTTGTGGTTGCTGTTGTAAACATTTTTTAAATAAAAAGAATTTACTGCAAAAAAAAAAAGACTCTTACAGTAACAGGATGAAAACAAAAGCGATTGAATGGCCTACAGCACAGTTCTGTACTGTTACATAAAATGTTTAGGGTGTGCATGACTTGTAGTGGAAAGTATACTAAATTTAAGCTGGCTGTAGTGAGAGAATAGTTCATTTTTCGCCAATTCCCATATAAACCATAAAAGCCAACACAAAAATAATATAAAGCTAATAAACCTAAATGTCATTGGTACTGTTTATCCTATTTCAGTTTTACGATCCTCATCTGTAAGAAAACAAAAAATTAAATTACCACTGCCACTGAAAATTTAAGCATGCTGTGTCAGTTAATGTACTGATGTCTCTGCGCACTGCTACAGAGACTCGCTCACTTGGGCATAGGTAGTGACTGAAAATTGCACTGGGTCTGGCACACTAAATGTTTTTTTTTTTTTTTTTTTTTTTTGGTCTTGAGCCACTAAAGACATTCTGGGGAATCGCAGTAACTGGAATCTGACCTCTGATCATGTGGAAAATGAATTTGTAGGGGACCTAGATTTCAGCCTTGGGGCCTTTGATCCATCATAGCTACACGTTAGTAGTGGGATCTGTCGGTTGTAGCTGCTGCCAATCACTTTGCTCTTTTTCTTCAGAACCTCCATGAATCGGTTAAAAAGAAATACGCAGATCAGGCGCTTTCCTAGTTGGTCCCTTGAGAGTTTATTTTGAGCTCTTCTTTGAAGTAGGAAATGTAGAAAACACTTGTGAAATGCTATCGGTCAGATGTTCTGAGGGCTATGATGCAGCACACTACCACATGTTAGGACAACTGTGGCATCACTGTCTTTGAAGTGCTCATTCCTTTGGGGGCACAAATCAAAGGACAGGAGTCCAAATGAAACTGTACCCACTCTAGCCTATAGGGCTAGTAAACTGACGAATCCAGTGCCCAGCACAGAGTTTCCACCAAAGTGTTGTACTAACCGAAGAGTTGCCTTCTCCACTACAAGCCAACAAAGGTAGTTTAAAGCATTGTTCTGATTTTCAACCAAACATTCACTGTTGTCAGTAGAACTTGGTTACACTAAAATAAGTAACTGTAACTACACAAATATGAAATCCTATGAATTGGTTAACTACCTTCAAATCCTTTTTTGTAGTTTGAAACAGTAAAAAATTTATTGCAAAGATGTAAACTTGTAGGTAATATTTTACCAACGATTGTCACTTATAACATATTGTGATAGACTTTCTTACTTAATTATTGCTCATTAAATTTTTTAATATAGTTTTTATTGAAAAAAATTGCAGTTTCTGGGAAATGTTGTTTTTTATTCGTGAATCACGATAGAGGATTATGACCCCCAAACCAGGAGGAACCAATAAAGTCAAAGGGGCAAAAAGTCTGATTGTGACAGAGAATGGAATGTCCTGAAATTAAAAATTTGACAATATTATGAGATTTGAGTCCTGCTTATGCCGACTCAGTGTTTCCTTTTAATGCCCTTTATAAAAAAATCTACCAACATTTGCCCAGTGTGCTGCTGTCGGTTTCATTCCCTGAAGGGCACACTAATAAAACTTATCTTTGCATCCAATTCAGCAATCTGAAAACTTTTATGAGAGAATTTCCCACTAGACGTGCCAAATGTTTACATCTCCCCATGGTGCTGTTAGCACCAGCTGTTTACATCTTCCCAAGGTGCCATTTGTTAATTTGAGTAGCAGCTTTGATCAGTGAGCAGCAGAGTCGAGCTTTACTGTAAAAGGACATGAGCAAGGAATTTGGAAGGGAGTGGTGAAGGAAGGAATTTCTGAGTGAACTCTAGGGTCTAAAAAGTCTTGGCCACTGTGGCTAAAATGCACCCAATTTGTTTAACCTCATTGGAACTGGATAAGCCACTCTACAAAAGTAGTATAATGCTGTTTTCCATTCTCTGTCTCCCATTATACTTCATAGGCTCCTCCAGTAATGGGTGCCTGAATAAGATCGACAGACATGTTTTCAAGGGGCAGCAAGTGAGTGTGCCTGGCTAGCTCTGCCCATGGCTTGAAGAGGACAAAAAATAATTGCATTCTACTGCACAGCACTGATTGGCTAAACTTAACTGGCGCACATGAAATGTTTTCTGGCTCATGTGATCGACCCAGCCTAATACTTCATGGCACCACTGGTTGAAGTTGCTGACGGACATGACGGAAACAGCCAGATTCTGCCAGAATGTCTTGGCCCCAGAGGTGAAAGGGAGCCTAAAGATTCTAGCCCCATTGACTTTAGATTTGCAGTGGTTGTGAAGATTTGCACGTACCCTGAGTTTGGTTCTCTACAGGCTTTTTTTTTAGTGTATATACAGTCTGTGTCTTAAAGCACTGTACAATCCAGGAGAGGGAGAGAAGGGAAAGTTAAGTGCCATTTGAGGCTCACAGGGAGATTCAAAGCGGGGGGGGGGGACGTTACAAAGAGGATAAGCACAGAGAAGTTAAGGGCTTTGGAACTGGTCACATAGTGACTGAGTGAGTAGGGGTTGAGGGATTCAGACATCTATCATAAGGGGTAGGATTTTCAAAAGTGGAAGAATAGCACACGTGGCAAAACAAAAGTTACACAGGTGTAGACACACTTGTGCAGCCACAGCTTTTGCTGCAGGCTTGCAGTTTTTGAAAAGGTTGCCTATTTGGGACCTTTAACAGTAACACCCGAGCACAAACATAGAAAATGTTGCCTTTGTGCACAAAATGCTGAAAATAGGATTTTTGGTAGTGTACCTGATGAGTTGCGCATGGCTCTTGGTCCGTGGACCGTGCTAGGCCATTTAAAAAAAAAAAAAAAAAAAAAAAATCAGGCCCTAGCTTCAAAGCTCTGAGTGTTGATCCCTAGACCAAGCACCCACCTCCTTAAGTGGTGCTGGGATGGCTCTCTGCCATTTTCCGCTGCCATGTAAATCTTGAGCAAGCTGCTTCAGCTCTTTGGCTATTTCCCCCTTCCTTTGTAAGTTCCATGTATGTCATCTGCAGTGGATATAGCATTCTAGCATTCTAGGTAGTACATTCATCTTGATCAGGATAATGTGGCCTAGCCTCGGTATAGGGAGGACCCTCCACCTTTCTACATCAATCAGGATTTTTGCTAAGAGTGACTTATAGTTCAGGGTATACATGTTCCCTAATTGCACGCTAACCTTAGTTCCCAGACAGGTGATGCTCTGTTTTGCTTTCCAGTTCCCAGATATATGATACTCTGTTTTGCTTTCCTTAAAGGCATATCTGCAACATTGTGCACTGTTTCCACTTTGCCAGTCTGAAATGTATCTGATTTGTTTAAATTGAGCTTGTAGCCTGAGAAGTGTGCAAGTCCTCCTACTGTCCATATTAATGCTGGAATGGAGGTCACTGGATTGATCACCTACAACAGTATGTTGTCTACATACAGAGTTAATTTATTTTGCCTTCCCGAGCCTGTGGTGACACCTGAGAAGCTCACATCCTCTCTCATCCTTATAGCCAGTGGCTCTCTAGCCAGAGTGAAGAGTACTGGGGAGGAAGTGGCACCCCTGCCTTATTTCCTGCCACAGAGTAAATTCTTCTGAGACCTGGCCATTAACTATGACCCTGACGTTGGGTACAACATACAGATATTTTATGGGCTCTATGAATCTCTGGCCCAGCCCAAACTGAAACAGTACCACAAAGAGAGACTCTTATTCAGTGCAGTCAAATGCTTTCTGGGCATCTGTGGTCAGCATAAATATTGACTGTGGACGCAAAGACTCTCGGTGCACCACATTCAGGAAACAGTATTAAACTCCATCTCCTCTGGGTGTGTAGCCTCTGGCAAATGCTGTTATGATCATTTAGCCAAGAGTTCAGCCAAAATTTTAAGATCGCAATTCAAAAGTGAGATGGAGCAGTACACTGTGTGTTATTTCCCCTCTGTTGGGTAACACACATGGCTGCTGCATATCAGAAGGAAGGTAAGACCCCCACCATCTCCTCAAACACCCCACCCAAGCAGTCTGCCATACTGCCCCCAGTTCTTTGTACAGTATTACTGTGCCGTAAGTCCAGCGGAGCAACACGGGCCTTCCCATTTTCAGGGACTGTATGGCATCTTAGATCACCTTGACTGAGATAGGTTGCCCCCAGCATGTCTACCCCTGGCTTTTGCAGTTTCAGTATTGTGGCCCTATTCAACAATTCCTGCGCCTCTGACATCGTATCCAGAGAATGTGATGTGTATACACGGGTTGTTGGGATGCCTACCAGAAAGCCTTATGACTCCCTCGATCGAAGCTCATAGAAATAACAATTAAAAACAGAATTAGGGCTATTCATATACAAAGAGATATAGATTAAACAAGGAACTGTAAGCTTAGATCCTGGTTGGCTAAGAATGAAAAAAGGGAACTGCGAATAGAGCTATATTTAAATAAAAGACCCAGGAAAAAGGAAAATGGTTACAAAATTTAGGTTCAAATACGGTGATAGTCAGTCCTTAAGAACATTTTATGGGAAAACTACAGTTAGCACTTGTCCGTGCATGCTTGGGGAAGACAGTTTGGTACATTTGATGATATTGTGCCCACTATATGGATACAAGAGAAAGTTATACCTTGGGGATTTGTTGGTATCCCTAGATATGGAACCTAAATACTAGCTCAACTACTTGTTGAAATCTAGTAACCTTAAAGTATTAGAAAATGAGGCAAAGTTTTGTAAATCTATAGATCGGAAAAAGTGGCACATTATACCAGATCCTGTAGGAAATATCTAGGTAATCATGAGAGACAATGAACAGAGATTGCATCTTAATATTTTTATATGATCCTGTTTTGTTTCCACCCCCTGATGGATTCTCTCCCCTCCCGACCCACTCCTCCTTATGTGCCTGACCAGCTGCTCGGCCTTCAGCTTAATTGTCTGGCTTGATACATTGCCCTAAACACCCTATGCACTGTCTCATTCACTTCTACTTTCTCTCTCCCCCACCGTCTCCCCTAAATCAACCCCCCTAAACACCTTAGTGTTTACTATACAGTCCTTCCACCTCTCCTTTGCCCCAGTCTCCGACTTCCATTTCCCGCTGCCAACTGGGTGCATCTTGCTTCAGTTCAGGCTCTGTTACTGGCACTTATGTAATCACGTATAGTCCTAGATGTGTATTCATTTTATGTATGCCACTTTCCTTGAGGCTCATGTTTTTGTACTGTTCTCCTCATGTATCAATGTTCGTAAGTAATCTCACTCAATTATGTACAATTGTTTGTATTGCTCCACTCCTAAGTTCAACCTACTGGCTGTTGTATGCATACCCTCCTCCCTTGTAACACCCCCCCAGGTCGCACCGTGAGACGAGCATCTTTTTGCTCAGTGTGCCTTTCCTGGTGAAACATTTTCAATAAATAAATTTTTTGCAGTAGATTTGTTAATTAATTTAAGCCATAATAGGTCACTTTATACACTTTAAGATACTGTAAATGTGGTAGTAGGACTGAATGTATTTTTTAAAGAAATTTATTTACATCATGTATACAAATAGTTTTTTTAATTCTAGAAAAATCGATTGTTTATTTTTGTAACGTGTGTGTGTGTGTGTGTGTGTGTGTACAATATTGCTTGTCAACAATAAACCAAACTGAATGTGATGTATAGAAGCCTTTGTACTAAGAGGTATAAATTTGTTTTATTTAACATAGTAACATACTAAAAGCCAGCAGAATAGGCCACATGGTCTGTCTTGTCTGCTCGAAAGCCAGCAACCTAGTGGCTGCTCGCCTTACCACCCCCCAGCCCCCAAGAGGGTTTTCTTTTTCTTCAGATTTCCCTTGTACCTGTCCCACCCCTTCTTGAAGCCCTCCACTGTGCCCTCTTCCACCAGCCTCCCAGGCAGCACATTCCACGGCTCCACTACCCTCTCAGTGGAAAAAATGCCTCCTCGCTTCACCCTGTAATCCCCCAGCTTCCACCCATGACTCTGGTAGTCCCCCTTCTTTAACCTAAACATCTCCTTGGCTCCACTCCTGGTTATTCCTTTTACATACTCAAAACTTCTATCATGTCTCCCTGTCCCTCCTCTCTCCATTGAGTAAAGCCCAAGCTCTCTGTCTCTCCTCATAAGGCCTCCCCTCCATGCCTTGAATCATCCTGGTCACTCTCTTTGCTTGTTTTTATTCACCAGTTTTCTGAAAGAGTCCTTCATAGCAGTGATAACATTAGAATTGCGTCCCCCCCCTTACTAAACAGGCTAGCAATGACCCTGGTTTGTTCCCCCATTCAAACAATGATTGCAAGCAAATAAGAGAGAGGACTGTGGATTATTTAACAGTAAATTGAGTACCTTCCACCGGCCCACCAGCACAGTGGTAGCACTACCGCTCGTGATCCGGGTTCTGGAACGGACTGGGATTGCTAGAGGGACAGCTGGGGGAGGTGGCTTGAGCGCAGCCGTTGTATGCTTCTTGGGGTAGCATCTCCAGTGCAGTGCTCCTGGGTGACCACCGGTTGTCCTGTCACTGGAGACCAGGTGGTGGATGGTAGGCGTGCTGGATGAATGGCGTTCTCACGCTGCAGCATCACTGCATGCCACACCTCCCACAGTCACCACAAGAATGAGCTGGATGCGCCCGCCTCAAGTTGCCGCCACTGCGCAGCCGACCCGAGGCTGTCTCCCTGGACACCAAGCACGGCATGTGATGGTGTAAAGGAGAGGCCCGCGACTGGGGGAGATAAGCCAGGAGGAACACTGGGTTATGCAAGTCCTGGGGCCAATGCCGACAGTGGCTGGATCCAAGATAGAGCTGATGGCGGAGGGGGCCCGTCCAGGTGTCACAGAAAGTATACTAAGTTTAACGACGACAACCTCTTATGTTTGCATTCCAGCTCCACCTGCCTTTCTTTCTTCTTCTGTTACCTTGTGGCTGTATATGTAATTATCATACCCCTCCTCTATTCCGTTCCAGCCTCTCAAAAAGTTGTACGCAAGGGTGTTTGTTGCACTCTTAGTGTTAACATAACAGTCCCACTAGTCTTTCAGAGGTAGGTACAGAACTACTGTTCTACCACGGGGTTTTCCGGAACCACCATGCCTGCTCCCTCTCATATCTGAAACCCATGCCCCCAATGTCCACTGCACCATGGCTGAGTCTGATTATTCTTTTTATTGATTAAAATCTTGGTAGCCGGGAAAGGCACACTGAGACAGAGGCTAATTTCCAGGTGTG
Organism: Neoceratodus forsteri; assembly: GCA_016271365.2. Lineage (NCBI taxonomy): Eukaryota > Metazoa > Chordata > Ceratodontiformes > Ceratodontidae > Neoceratodus > Neoceratodus forsteri. The sequence continues at coordinate 63,737,756 of CM028132.1, read as the reverse complement.
ACACGAGGAGGTAGGAGGAAAACAACTTGCAGACATGTGGGCAATACAGACAAGTCGGTTAAACACATCATACATAACTTATGGAGACAAAGTAAATTTAAAGGCAAAGTACATAGAAATAATTCAGCTTGTAAATTAGACATGAAACAGTGATGCAAAATCAAAACGGTGAAAGCTGTAATACATAAACCAAATGTGTGCCAGTTGCCAAGGGCTCATTATGGGAACGAGGACATAAAGAGGCAGTTGCGGGAGGGAGGAGGCTTAACTGCTGTTTGAAGGAGTGATAGGAGAGACCGAGTTTTGGAGTAGGGGTGGAAGGCGATTCCAGAAGGAAGGGAGTCTGTAGGAGAAACTGGATGACCCGGATGATGAGAGTGGGTGGGGGAGTGTGAAAGAGCAGGGGTCCCTGGTACAGAGGTTATATATGAGGTGGCAGTAGGTGCCAGCATATCAGAGAGGTAAGGGGGAAGCAGGCTGATCCAGTATTTGCATATGAAGGTTAGCAAGTGGACATAACTCCTGTGGGATATCGCAGGAATCCCGTGGGAGGAGTATAGATTGCAGTGGTGAGTGAGAGTGTGAGTGAGGTGGGGAGTGAGTGAGGTGAGAGTGAGAGTGAGGTGGAGTGAGAGTGAGGAGTGAGAGTGAGAGTGAGTGAGAGGAGGAGTGAGAGTGAGAGTGAGAGTGAGAGTGAGAGTGAGAGTGAGAGTGAGAGTGAGAGTGAGAGTGAGAGTGAGAGTGTGTGTTGGGGAGTTTAAAGCAGAATGGCAGAAATAGTTTAGCAGGGTGTCCAGCATGGCTAGGGAGGTTATGGGGGCTGTACTATAAACATCAGCGTAATCAAAGATGGGGATTATCAACTTGATCACAAGCTCCAGACGGATGGGGAGTGGGAGGGAGTCTTTATTACAGATTATACAATGGCAAGAAAGAATCTTGGACTGTGATTGGTCAGTTTGGGGCTGGACCCATGGCGTTATCCCAGCACGATGCCACAGGTCTAGTCCCAGCCTTACTGTGAACCTGTAGATGAGCATTTGATTGTTTCATCTTCTCTTAAAAAAACAAAAATATATTTCCACACAAAAACATCTTTAAAATTATTTTTTTTTATTCTGTATAACGAGCCATTGTATAATAGGAATATTGCACTCCAGGGTGTGTCGTTTGGGATAACGCTGCGCCAGGGGCATTGGTCGCACTCAGCTTGTGGCCTCGTGCCCAACCCCCCCAAGCGTGGCGTTATCCCAGCACGATACACACCCTGTCGTGCATTATTCCAATAATAACATGCCAAGTTTTGGATGGAGCTTGGAGATCATGGCTTCAGTGTGTGTTGAGAAATTTAAGTGGGAGTCCAACCACACACCAAGATACTTATAAGCAGGGACATAGACGAGAGAAGTACCATCCAGGGTAGTGAAGGAGGGGGAGGAGTTTGGGCCAGTTTTTGGACTGAGCCGAAGAACATAGTAAAAGTCTTGGTTATGTTGATTTTCAAGTGGTTTGTAAGGAACCATTGATTGCATGTTGTTTAGGCCCTGCTGGAGAGAAGTTGTGGATATCTGAGATAGAGGGCTGTGGATATCGGAGATAGTGGGTCCTGAGGTAAACTGTATGGGGTCATCCGCGTACATATGTATGCAGGCATTGGAGAACATGGAGGGAAGGTCATTGATAAAAAAACGAGAATAAAATGGGGCCAGGATGGACCCTTGCGGTATCCCTGCTTGTACTGGATGGGGGGAGGAGGCATTTCCAAGTCTTGCAGATTGCTGCCTGTTTTCTAGGTAAGACTTAAACCCATTTACAGTGTGGGGAGCCAGGCCAGCTGCCCAGAGCTTGGTGAGGAGGGGGCATGGGAGACGGAATCAAAAGCTTCGGCCAGGTCCATGAAAACAGTGGCAGTCAAGTGGACCTGGTCCATAACAGAGTGTATATGTTTGGTGACACATAAAGGGGATGAGACCATAGAATGGTGCTTCCAGAAGCCAGACTGGTACTGTTAGAGGAAACCTATTGAGGTTAGGTACTCTGAGAGGCGAGCGTGGACTAGGGATTCCTGCAGCTTTGCGAGGGCAGGAAGGAGGAAGATTGGCTGGTAGTTTCCCGGAAGGGAGGGATCACCCCCTTTGTGCAGTGGAATCACACAGGCAGACTTTCAGGCCTGCGCTACAGCGCTAGATGAGAAGGAAAGGTTTAAGAGGTGAGTAAGCAGAAGCGCAGTTACAGGAGCTGATAGGTGAAGGAGGTGGGGTGAACCCTGTCAGGACTGGACTTGCTAGTGTTTAGTGATTGAAGCACCTGGAGAACCTCACATGGGGAGTTGTGGTAACAGGATTCTAGTCATTTTGTGTGGGGCCTGGAGGATAGACGTAGGTAGGTGGGAATGGGTGGTCTGACAGAGCGCATGTGGTGAAGTTTATTTGGGATATCTGCTACTTTTGTTAGTACTTTTTCTGCCTGGAGCCCTCAGCTTGTACATCAGACGTCCCCCCCTCTGTGCCTACCCAGGTATAAGACCCCCTTCTCTTCAGCCCCCATGATTTACCCCTCATGGCAGGGGGCTGGGGAGACCCTCAACCCACCAGACCGGATCCAATTCCATGGAGTTGTTTTCCCAGGCGGCGCATTGGAGGGGGACCATAGTCATTCGCGTCCAAGGACTCCATTTCTTTCCCCATTTTTCTTCTCCTAGGGGTGTTGTATGCAATGACGCCAAGGGAGAGAGCACGCACACTACGGCATGTGCTCCTCCCGGCATCTGCTACATCCCCCCCACTAGTCGGTGTCGATGCCTGCCTCCCAGCCTCCGCAAGGGGGTGAGTGAGTACCGACCACTGAACCCCCCGGAGAAGGAGAGCAGTACTAGGGACACTTGATCCTTCTCCACCCCCGGCGGCCCGTGCCTGTTCCCGAACATGGGGTCGACAGCGTGGCGTGAGGTGTGGCACCAGCGCCTCAACCTTAAGCGCCACTGGCTGGCCCGGTTATCTGCTACTTTGATAGGGTCTGATATAGACTGGCCACCTTGTTTTAGGACAGGTGAAGTCGATTGAGCAATTGGGTTGAGTAGAGAATAGACTGTCTTCCAGGAGGAGGATGAAGGGTGAGAGCGGGGTGGATTGCAGACGTTCTTTGAAGTAGATAGACTTGGCACGCCTGCTCTCTCTTTGGTGCAGGCATTCCAGAGAGATTTGTATAGTTGCTGGGCTTGTGGGGTTTGGGTAGATTTGTAGTGGGGGCTTTGTCATGGGCTTTGCACTGGTCCAGGAGTGAACGAGAGATCCATGGATGATAGCGACACCTTACCCTTGCTTTGGTTGTAGGGGCATGAGAATCCCAAATCTGGGAAAGTATTTATTATTAGGAAAAGGGCCAGGGCTGTGTCAACATCAGCTGCGGAATAGATCAGGGTCCAGTCGGTGATGCTCGGATCACGTAAGAGGGCATCCACGTTTATCGAATTTAGCGGGCGAATATTGGTGTATTTAGGTGCAGATCTTGGGAGCAGAGTTTTTCTTGTGCAGTATCTGATGCAGTGGTCACTTAGGGTGTCGGAGAAGACGACGCCAGCAGCAGTGATTCTGTGAGAGTGGGAGGCAATGATACAGTCTACAAGGGAGTGATTAGAGGAGTGGGAGGAGTTGTGGGGTGGACTTTGCTAACAGTTGTTAGGTTTAGGGCTCCGATCTTTGAGGTAGGTTTTGGTAGTGGGGGAGAGCCAGTCCAAGTTGACATCGACCATCAGGATGAGTTCTCCAGAGGAGATGAGTGGTACAAGAGCGGTTAGGCATGAGATTAGAGTCGGGGGCAAGCCAAGGAGAGGCATAGATCGCCCCAGTGAATGTAGATTGAATTATGATTGGGTTATTCTTGGTCAGTCTTACTGTAACATACAAAACCCTGGGAATAAACACATAATCCTACCCAAGTCTCATTTTATTGAAGTTTGAGATAAAAATGTACACTTCGGATCCTTGATTGGCTGTACATTACACATCCACCAATTCGAGATCCAGAAGCCCCTGCCACTAAACCTCCGTCCCTCCCAAAAATTAAAATGATGTGATTATGGATAATCTTATAATAAATGGAAATGTCATACCATAACAAGTAGTGTGTTTTCCTTGTGTGGTGCAAACCATGTACGTGTTTTGAGCTCTCTTGCTTTTGTAAGAACACCTTGCTTCCCACCATGTTGGAAAACAAAGCTCTGGCCCCCCAGTGCTTATAAAGCATTGATGGATAGTACAGACAGGGCAAAGAGGGAGAGAAAAACACTGCAAGAAAAAAGACTTTAGGCACAGATGTACTGTACAGGAACACAATCTGAGATCAAAAGAAGGGGTATCATTTGCAATTTATCTTACTAAGTGCACAACTGCTCCATTACTCTTCTTGTGGGGGGAGCTCCACCTTTTTCATCTGTAGGCGGGACAAGGTTTTGAAAGACAGTTGTGGACTGTTCTGGCAACCTTCCCTGCCCTTTAACATTTCTTGCCCGAGGCAGAAAAGTCAAAACAGGTGTCTTTCTCAGGCATATGATTTCCACAGTTTTCCCTTTTTCCCCTCCACTTCCTCTAAGACCACCAGTAACAACACTGGGGCTTTGAAAATCTGGGTAAAATCAGACTCACTTTTACTAAAGATGTGGGCCAACTGCTGGATTCGGTGGGACTGAAACCTACAAAAACTTCACTGCAATGCAGCATGTTGTAACAACTGCAGGCTGCAGCTGTTGGATTAATAAATGTTTAATTGGAAGAAGATGAAAATGATTGCTAGTTGAATTATTAATACTGTGTTGCCCTTCTTACTCAAATAGTGTTATTACAAGCCCAGACCTGGTGGTGGTGGTGGTGGTGGTGGTGGTGGTGGTGGTGGTGGTGTTGTTGGTGTATCTATCTCTGACGTATCCCTGTGCCCCTTGTACTGTACACGTCACCTGCTAATGTCCTTGTCCCACAGTGGGAGGTGCTGGAACAGACAACTACAGTACTTAGACTGCTTCAGTAGCTCAGCTGTGTATAAGAGGCTTAAAGGCAGAACAGAAACTTTTTTTTTTTTTTTCCCTTTTATGCTCTCCCTTGTGCTTAGCTGTCTGCATTGCTGCCCACTTATCTTGTGTTCGTGCCACTGCCTACACTGCACAGGGGTAGTGGCATTCCATATCATCAGGCTGTTTGTCTCACAGGAATTGGCAGCTGCTTTTGGCGCAACTGAAAGTTGTCTGCCTGCACAAATTCAGCAGCAGGTCCACCAATTGCATTGGTGTCGCTGAGGAGCTAAGCTCAGAAATCGAGGAAGTTGGGCAATGCCCTGCCTGCTTTGAGACCATGGTTGTCCGATGACTTAATGCAGTGCACATTAAAGAGCTTTACCAATTTAATGTAAATTGCTCCTGCACCTGATATATAGGTGCCTTGCCTCATGGACAGCACCTTAGCCCATAAGTAATCCATTTATTTAGATGCAGTTTCACTCGTAAAAATAGTTTTACTGGATCCCAAAGGACTTCCCGGTCTGCCCCCGCTCCCTGCTAAGTTGTGACGCGATGCTAAGGAGAGCGCCATTATAGACTATGGGCAGCAGCTTTCCTAATGTTTTTTTACATATTGGTCAGTTGGTGATGAAACGTGGGCACCGATCAACTAACAAGGAGTCCTGTTAGTGGGCGGTGCCGCGTTCATCAACGACCAATATGTTAAAAAAAATGTTAGGAAAGCCACTGCCCATAGTCTATAATGGCGCTCTCCCCAGTATTGTGTCACAACTTAGTAGAGCGCGTGGGCGGAGCGTGGGTGGCACTTCAGCCCGGGAAGTCCTTGGGACCCTATAAAACTACTTTTACGAGTGATGCTGCATCTAAATAAATGGATTATTTGGGGGCATCTACACCTTAACGTGCTGTCCATGAGGTAAGGCACCTATATGTCAGTTGCAGGGGCTGAGACTGGCAAGTCTCTTTAAGAATACAGTGTCTCAGCTACTTAAACTTAGTAACAAAGGGGCTCTTAAGTTCATGTTCGCCCCCCTCCCTTTTCTTAAGCAAGGAATGAAATAAGTGTACCATGCAAACATGTACCAGTTTATGGGGATTCTCTACCCAGTTTACTACCCAGGGTATCCGGTGATTCTTTGGTAAGCAGACATTTGTTCAGGCGTACCTTACGTTACAGGCCTGTATCGTCTTCATTTCCACTGTCTTCATAGGCAAGCTGTTCCACAGGTACCTCACCCTCTGGGAGAAAAAGTGCCTCCTAATGTTGCACCTGAAGTTACTGCCTCTGAGCTTCAGACCATGTTGCCACGTCCTGTTGTAAGACACCTGATCAGACGTCTCCGACTGTTTGATATTGTTGATGGGGACTGCATTGGTCACGCTGGCACCACACCTGTCCAAACAGACTAGTGAAAAATTACTGCAAGCGGCACCTCCAGTTCTTCCCTTCCTCTGTGGAAGATGCACAGACTACATACATAGTGTGCCAAGAGTCTGCAACATTTACCTTCAGTGGCACACATTGGTGCAATCCCTAGACCATATTTCTTGAGGTTAGGTAGCAGCAGAGTGGAACCACAGTTTTCACAGCTTCTCGAGAATACTCAGAAATTGTAGGCACTCACTTAGTCCCATGGAGCAGGAAGTCGGCATATCTGAAATGTCTAATTTCTCCTGGATTCGATACAATCTTTATGAACTACTTAGAATGGAACTGAACTGTTTCGTTGGTCAGAGGAGACAGTTTGGGGGCCTCAAAACTGAAAGATACAACATAATGGTCAAACTAAACCAGTGGGACGACACTGGTCAGTATGAACTCCATCCCTAATGAGAGAGGAACATTTCTTGCCTTCCCTTTTTCCCCCCGCCCGTGGTAGGTCAGTCATTTTGTCTCCCCACTCCCCCATACATTGTTTAGTTGCTCCCTGGGACTCTCTGCCCCACTCCAGGCCTCCTAATTGTACCCCATCTGCCTGACAGACTCACCTCTTGCTATTGGGCATCCACCTCCAGACTCCCCAGTTGTCTCTGTCCATCCTTAGGTTTCCAGCATATCCCTGCAAGGCCCCTCCCTCTCATGCCAGGCCTCTGCACTGTGGTGAGGAAGCACCTTTGAGTGTGTGTGTGTGTGTGTGTGTGTGTGTGTGTGTGTGTGTGTGTGTGTGTGAGATTTTGGAGGAGGGGGCGGGAATCCAAGGGGAAGAAGAGTCTGGTGGCATTGTTGGGGAATTGAGAAGGTCATCATCCAGCACCCTGCATAGGCTTTTTCTGTGCCCCCCGCTCTGTTCTGCTGGTGAGCACCAGGTCAGTGTCATGGGGGAAGCTAGGCCAGGTTGTGCCTTGCCACCTACACCAGTCAAGGCTCCATTCCCCACTGGGTGTCCTTTTTCTCTAAGCTTCGTTGCATAACACCCTCCCCTGGCAGGAAGGCATTCATGGATTAGATCCTTCTCCCTATTCCGCTGACCTCCACTCCTGTTGTCCTGGGCTTAAGGCATGAACCTGGGTCAGTAGTGTACTGGTGGGTGCTCCAAAGCTTGGCGTGGGGTGGCTTCCCCATCTGTTCTGATGCATATGGTTACTTCAAATGTTGGGACAAAAATGTACTTGTTTGTGCTTAGAGGTGGCGCAGAGAAGAGATAACCAAAATAATCCATGGTCAGCAGGGAAGGACTTGCACGCAGAGATTGAAAGATCTCATCACGTACACACTGGAGGACAGAAGAGAACGACATGCTGGAGATGGACATATACCTCCATGGGCTAAATAAAGTAGAGCACAGAGACTTCATCATGCTGAGTGGGAAAGCAAGTACAAGGAGAAACTCAATGGTGCGGGCAGGTGGAAGATTTAAGAAGGCCATCAGAAAACATTTATTCTTTTGGGAGGGTGGTAGAGGGGCAGAATAGACTACAGAAGGGGTTCAAACATGGATGGCATAAACAGTTGGGGCTGATTCGGACGGTGGCAGAAGGGGAGGAGGTAAGGAGGTGAGAAGAGCTACACTAGGGCCCTCCTGCTTAACATTAGATGCATAGGGCTGGGCAGATTTGATGGGTCGCAGGGCCTTTTTCAGCCAACAGCTTCTGTAGTTCTTATAAAATGAGCCTGAGAGATCATGGTCCAACTGAATAACACGTGTCCCATAAGTATAAATCCGTTCCCATACAGCCAGCTGCGTAAACGGACTGCTGGATCTTGACTATGGAATTAAGTATTTAGTTGGCTAGAACTCTTTGGTAGTAGCGGTGCACTCAGATTTTTAAAAAGATAAAACTGGCCCTAAGCGCAGCAGTTGAATTTTTCGCTTGCTGCACCAGCGACCTGGGTTTGGGAACGAGCCTGGGGAACTGGAGGGCCGGCTGGGGGGAGGAGGCTTGAGCGTCCTAGGGACAGCTCATCCTCTCCAGGGAGGAGGGGGGGTAGTGTCTCTGTGCTTGACTGGCCCCATTCAGAGGTCTGGGGCATAGCAAGCACCGAGACAGAACACAATGGGGAGGATGTCACGGGCGTCAGGCGCTTTATGTACCTTGGCGTTAGGCATCGTGGCGCGAAAGGGAGAAAATGCCTTCCAGCTCCGAGGACACGTCGCGCCAGAGCTAGACCCTAATATGCTTTCACGTGCATGGCCGCCTGAACCCGACAAAACAAGGAAGTGTTCAGGGTATACGGGCCCCACCTGGTCCCCACCTGGGGGGGGGGGAGGTAAACCGCAGCTCCATGTGGGGAACGGGATGAACCAAATAAGGTGGATAGCAGGGGCAGACTCCACTGGTGCTCCCGAGGAACTGGAGCTTGAGGGATGTAGGGGGAGATAAACAGACATTTAAAAAAAAAAAAAAAAAAGATAAAATAACTATGCCACAGTAAGGTGAATCTCAGTGTTTCTTTTTCACTTGTATATTTCAAAAAAAGAAAAAAAAAAAAAAAGGTTCATTGATGTCTTCCCCACATTACTGTGATACTGGGGGTGCCCAGTCCCCCAGTGTCTCAATTGGGGATAATCGGTCTCTTTTTTTTTTTTTTTTTAAAGTCTGTTGTTTTGCAGCCATTCCTTACCCCTCCCACTGAGCATCCACCACCTCAGCCCCCAAGCCCTTACTTACCCTTCAGGGGTTCAACACTCTAATCCCCTCTGGACCGAAGACACGTCTTCACTTTTCAAAGCCGGACTATGAATTGAAGACACAGGTATGCAGTTCAATGGGGTTTTGAACTTGGTGCCATTAACTTGAGCATCTTTACATATTTTTTAGCCCACATTTTCAACATGCCTTCTTTGGGACCCCACCTCATGAACCATGTCACCGTCGCCGACCAGGGACCTGGGGATGGTGGTAGATGTCAGAAATAACAACTCTGAGACCTGTAGGAGGGCAGCGGCAAAAGCAAATAGGATGCTGGGATGCATCGCTAGAGGGATCACCTCCAGAAGGGCAGGAGTGATCCTTCCTCTGTATAACTGCTTGGTTAGGGCACACCTTGAGTATTGTGTGCAGTTTTGGAGGCTGCACTTAAAAAGGGAAATTGCACTCCTGGAGGGGGTCCAAAGGAGGGCAACCAAAAATGATCTAGGGCCTGGGGAAAGGTCCTATGGGGAGAGGCTCAAAGAGCTCAATATGTACACTCTGGAGGAGAGGAAGGATGGGGGGGACATAAGAGGTCTTCAAGTACATAAAGGGGATTAATAAGGGAGACTCAGTCGGGGTGTTCCAAAGAAAAGGGGGGGCAACTAGAGGACACGGGTGGAAGCTGGGGGGGGGGGACTCTGGGGAGAGGAGGAGGTGTTACTTCACTGAGAGGGTGGTGGAACCATGGAATGTGCTGCCCAAGGAACTGGTGGAGGCAGAGACTGTGGAGGGGTTTAAGAGGGGCTGGGGCAGGTATAGGTGGTGGGTGAAACTGACGAAGCCCAATACAAGGGGAACATCTTGGGTTGGGAACAGAAAAACACAAGGGGGTGGGGGGGGAAGCAAAGTTGGTGCCCAGTATGGGGGCTGACTATCAAGCAGACACGAAAGACCATTAGGCCTCCTCTGCTTGCATTTTAGGATGTTAGGTTGTACTGCCCATTTTTTATTTATTTTTATTCTAAAACAAAATTGCACTGAGCCGGCCTAGTGGTATATAGAGATTAGGCGCCATGGGCGCCTCACCTCATCCCACAATGGCAACGCAGGTTCAGGAACAGACACAGGTCGCTCGGGGGTTGGCCGGGAGAGTGAGGACTGGGCATCCTTAGGACTGCTGTCCTCTCTTGGGGAGGGGGTAACGCGTGCCTTGCTGCATGACTGCCATCTGGAGGTATCCAGATGGTGGGTGGGGGTGTGTGTGTGTGTGTGTGTGTGACACAGGGAGGGCACATGTTCAGAGCGCCAGGGGCATCTCTGCAGAGGTGGAGCTAGCACAGCGTGCTCATTGCACGTCTGTGCTACTGAAAGGGAGAGAAAAAAACAGAAAAAGCTTGTCTCTCTCTGTTGCCGTGTGTGATGGCCCCCCGGCACTCTCGGACCCTGCTCTGTGTCGATCCCCACTGGTGAGATGGTGGGCGGAGTGGCTGACTGAGTTAGGAGCTACCAGGTCATGGGCCTGATGGTATGGGGTAGGGGCAACGGAGGAGCAAAAAGCTGTATTAAAACAAAGTGCACTGATAAGTCCATTCTATTTGTCCTCCTTTCCATGGAGTATGAAGTTGAACTGATGTCTTAAACACATTTATTTTTCTATTAATGGCAATAATTGCTAAAAAGGAGTTTTCATTAATGTGTCTAACCTCTCAAGAAACTGTACTAAATAGTCTAATTTGAGCTGGAAGTGAGCTGTGTTGTCACGTGCCCATTACCAGGGCATATCTCCCATTAATGCCTGCTGGACAGATTATAGTGCCAGTCTGTGGTACAGCAGGCGCATTGTAAGAGTTCCTTATTCAGAATACTAGCTGCATTGATCTGTGATCCTGCTAGCAGGAGAAAATTGAAAAGAATAGCTTGGCCTCCTAAAGGATGGGCTTCCAGGCCTCATTCTGGAGCATCCTTCTCAGTGAGGAGCTCTTCACAGGTGAAATTCAACTTTGCACGGTAAACCTGCATGCTTCATACAGTGATGCCAACAGTGGTGCAAGTGGTAGACATGAAGTACAGGAACTCGGGCACTGGCAAATGTGAAATGCAGAATGAATATCCTCAGTCTGAAGGATAAGCTGTGTCAAGACACGTCTGTCTGTTTAGACACGAGTAGATTCAGTTAGAGATATTGAAGTATTTCTAGGAAAATAGAATTGTTGTACAGGTCAAATGTTGCTATAGAAACCCTGATTTCAGATCACAGGCCAAGAAACTGTCATTGCATTACTGGTTTAAGAATTCCATTTCTAGTGTCAGTAGGAAGAAGTACAGGAACTCCGTTCCTGCTGCAGAAAAGGTATAGGAAAGGAATTCCTGTGCTTTCCTGTTCACTTTCATCACTGGATGCCAAGCACGGTGGCTTCACATATCCCTAGAACTTCCTAGATGTTTGAAGGCTCTCATGGATAGTTTTCCCATAATGCCCACTTAGGAGTAGCTTATTTCTAAGAATTGTGTCTAATCTCACTGGTATGGAAGTTCAAGGGAGGGAAACAGACGAGGCCGTTAGCAATTGCTGGGGGAAGGGGGTGCTTGGAGAAATAAACTTATGGGGAAGAAGGGGTCCCAACTTGTTCTGCCTACCAGTTGCAGGGGGTAAAGTGCTTGGAGAAGAGGACCTGCCAAAGGAAAACCTATTTTTTTTTTTTAACAAATTTTTATAATTTTTTAAAAAAACTTGGGATGGCCTGATACACATCTCATTTTCAGTGGGGTTCTGGTTCAAAGAGCCCGTAGATTGCCCCAGGTTGTGGCGATCTAGGGCTGTGGCAATCTCCAGGTGCATCGGGGACTCTGCACCATATTTAAAAAAAAAAAAAAAAAAAAAAGAAAATAAATTGAGGGTTCCTGTGCCCAAGACCTGAGATTTGCTGCATCTGCAGGGTTGCATCGGACAGGTGGCGCACGTACAGCGTTTGGTGGATGCCTGTCAGCCCCCCCCCACCTGACTGAACACTCGAGAGGCTGCAAAGGGGTGTGTGTGTGTGTGTGTGTGTGTGTGTGTGTGTGTGTGTGTGTGTGTGTGTCTGCAAGACAAGGACTGTGGGCATAAAGAGCCGAATGAGTGACTGGGGCACAGCTGCAGTGGGAGGGTGCTGAGATGGCACCCTGTGGGGGTGCCCTGCAGATGTGTAGGCTGCCAGTTGGCCCAGGTACGTGAGATTGACAAGACGGGACTGCGACCTGACAACAGGTCTGTGCAGCCCTGGCACTTGCCCAAAGGTACCACTTGCCCCCCGCAAGGAGGCAGGCTGCTGCCCGCCTGTGGTGTTGTGGTAAGTACCAGGGCACTGGTGCAGTACCTGGGGCTGTTCCCGTTTGCCACCAACACCCCGCACCCTGCAGTCACTGCTGCCCGCCTGTGGTGTTGTGGTAAGTTGCACCTCTGGGGCAGGTGCCAGAACTGCGTGCACCTGTTGTCTGGTTGCAGTCCCGTCTTGCCAACTTCATCTACCCGGGCCGATCGGCTGCCTGCACCTCTGCAGGGCACCCCCACGGGGTGCCACCTCAGCACCCTCCCACTGCCGCCATGTTCCCCCTTCACTCCTTCTGCCCTCCCCCATGCTCCTTGTGCCCCCAGTCCCTGTCTTTCAAGTGTAGGAAGTAAAACATTGATTTTCCACACCTGTGCAAGTCTGATTTTGGTGTGCTCACTAATTGCCTAGACTTTGCAGATTTACAACCACTCATCATCGCCTTTTTTTTTTTTTTAATTAGAATTGTCTTTTTTTATTGAGTTTATAGTTTAACATACTAAACCAAACGTGTATAAGTTTCATCATTACAACCTCAGTCATCAATTGTAACAATTGTATAAATTTGGATAAATGCTAAGGAAGGCTTTACATATTATTTAACAAAGGTAATGTACTAGTGATGTTTTTCAAGTTTAAATGTTTTCTTTTCATTCTTTTTCAGGCAGTTTGCAGATTTTAGAATCCAAGTAAGGGTCCCATATAGAACTGAACTTATCTAGTCTGTTTTGGACAATATTGGCAGTTTTTTCATGGTTATGTCTTATGACAGTATTGTAAGTTCACCTTAAGAATGAAGGAAGGTCGGTCTTTTTCCAGTTTCCTAGGATGACAGTTTTTTGCTACTACTGTATGCAAGCCATATCATCCTTTCATCAAGTAAAAAGTTTCACATGTGTGGTTGCATGTTAACCAGTTAGCAAACTACAGAATGTGTTGGTTTTATTTTTATTTTTTTTGTGTGTTTGAGTCCTACATGAGGACAGCGGTGTTCAATAGGCTTGTTCGATACACATTACGATTGTAATGTAGTAGTGTTTGCAGTAGATCTGGTGAGTGAAATTCCTGGGCAGGGAGATTAATGATTTACCTGCCGAAGAACAGACGTTATTTTATTACTACTTCAGTGCAGTTAATTTAGATTTTATTACACAGAAAACAGATTGAGCTGATTCTTCAAGGCAAATATTGCTCCCTAACAATTGTCAGTGACTGCTTTAGTGCACCGTAGAGTGCGCTTTCTGTTTAACCTTAGGTTGGATGTAGTACTGGAACAGGTGACTTGGTCCTTCAGAGTACTGCAGCCCCCCACCCAGTTATATATTGGATTCTTGTTCAGGTAGCGGAGGCCTTATTTGTTTGTTGTGCACAGATCTTGAAGCTGCCTGGGTCATGATATTCCAAGACATGATCAGCAGCCCTGGGAGTGGGACCGTATGCAGAGATTATTGCATTTAATGAATTGGTTTAGTTAAATCGGATAACTTCTACACATCATATCCCCGCCCCCTCCCTGCTAAAGGACACACTAGAGATTTCAAATAAATGTTGTTCAATTAGCTGCTTCAGTCCTGTAACATGCAGCTTTGGCGAAGTAAAACCTACAGTCTTATTAATTCCCACCCACTGCCTCGGTCATGTTTTTATTTTCTTTCTTTTTTTGCTCCACTTTGGATTCTCCGTGCTTTTCTTTCAGGATGCTGTTACATTTTTTTGGCATTGGTGGATGTCTGCGGACCCACGTAAGCTGTCACGGAGCTAATCGCGCGCATTGCTCTTGTGTTTATGTTCCCATCTCCCCACTCAACAGTAGGATTTTACTCACTGTTCTGTCTGCTCTAGGGTAAGCCCTTCTCGATCAGCCCTGTGAGTATTTTTTTTTGTATTTTTTATTTTTTTTAATGAGGTTGAGTTGTGGGGCCTGTGGCCACCATAAGTAATAATAATAAAAAAAAGCAGAGCTGCCACACTCAAATTAATGTAACAAAAAACACAAAACCGTGTTGACTAACCCTGAGTGCTTCTGAAATTTCGCTTGTGCTTACTGTTGTTACTATGTGCCACCGTGTTTTCTGTAGTGCTAATAGATGAAACATACAAATGTGCCAGCAGAAACAGACCACACAGTCTGTCTGCTCAAGTGTGCAGCCAACACCCCTAGTTTGCAGCTGCCCCACCCCCTCCCCTTTGTCATCCCACTGCCACCCCCACCCTCGTCTTCCCTGTCCCATGCCCTTTTGAAGCTGTTCACAGATTTACATGATACCACCCATTCTGGTAGGGCGTTTCATTTTGCTACCACCCTCTCTGTGAAATAGTGTCTCCTCATTTCCTTCCTAAATCATCTCCTCTCTATTCTTAGCCCGTGCCTCCTGGTGACCCTCCCCCTCCTTAACTTAAATACCCCATCTGCCCCATCCTTATTAATTCCTCTCAGAAATTTGAATGTCTCTATCATGTCACCCCTGTCCCTTCTATCCTCCAGGGTGTACATATTCGGGTCTCCCAGCCTGCTGTCATAGTCTGTTCCCTCCATTCCACATATCATCTTTGTTGCCCTCCTCTGCACTTCCTCCAGTAGCCTGATTATCATGCTTTAGGTATGGCCTCCAAAACTGCAGACAATACTCGAAGTGCGGCCTTACCAGTGACCTGTAGAGGGGCAAGATCACCTCTCTTCACCTGGACGAAAACCCCCTCACTATGCACCCCAGCATTTTGTTCGCTTTTACAGCTGCTCTCTTGCACTAGGCAGTGTTGTTCATGGTCCCTGTTATCATTACCCCTAGGTCCTTCTCCTCCTCAGTGATCCCAGCTTAAACCCCCAAGTCAATATTCTGTTCTTGGGTTCTCCCCCAAAGTGCATAACCTTACACTTTGCATTGAAGCCCAACTGCCACCTCTCTGACCACTCCTCTAGTTTGCGTAGAACCCTGTGCAGCTGCTTTCATCCCTCCTCTCCATCCACCACTGTTCTGATTTTTGGTGTCATTAGTGAACAGACTTACCTTGCTCACCACCCCATGTGCAATGTCTGATATGAAGAGCCCAAATAATACTGGCTCCAGCACAGAGCCCTGTGGCACCCTACTCGTCACCGGCCTTGGAGTTGAGAGCTCTTCCCTTATCACCCGTTGCAGCCTGCCACTCAGCCAGCTTGTAATCCAGTTTATCATTTTTACCCCTACCCCTACACCAGTTAGCTTCTCCTCAAGCCGCCCATGAAGCACCGAATCGAAGGCCTTAGATACATAGATACATAGACAGGGTCGGCAGATAAGGGCCTATGGCCCACCCAGTCTGCCCATTTGAGCTTGTAAGTTCAGTTTGTTTTCCTAGAAGTCTGTTTCCCCTTACCCCTGACCTCTAGAATTCCTTTATGTCTATCCCATGCATTCTTAAATCCCGTGATTGTTTCAGCCCCCACCACTTCCTCTGGCAGGGTGTTCCACTTGTCCACCACTCTGCTCTGTGAAGAAATTCTTCTCATGTTTCCTCTGAATCGCCCTCCCTCCAACTTCATCCCATGCCCTCTAGTCCTGGAACATCTTTTTCGCTTAAAAATAGTGTTTTCCTGCACCCTGTTTCTCCCTGTAAGATACTTGTATGTCTCTATCATATCCCCTCTCTCCCTCCTCTCCTCCAGGGAGTACATGTTCAGTTCCTTCAACCTGTCTTCATAGGATTTGTGATGCAATCCATGCACCATCTTTGTTGCCCTCCTCTGAACCTTCTCTACCCTGTCTATGTCCTATGTAGGTATGGTCTCCAGAACTGTACACTGTACTCCAGGTGGGGCCTCATTAGTGTCTTGTATAGCGGAATTATGACCTCCTTTTCCTGCTGGTGATGCCCCTGCCTATACATCCCAGCATCCTATTTGCTTTACCTGATGCCTTGTCGCACTGTTTACTTCCACTTGAGGTCATCAGAGATGACAACCCCAAGATCCCTTTCCTGCTTGGTGCATGCTATATCCTCACCCCCAACTGATATATTGTGCCAGGGTTTTGTGCCCCATATGCATTTATCTTGCACTTTGTATTGAATTTCAACTGCCAAACCTGACCATTCTTCAAGTTTCTGCAGGTCCCTTCTCATTCTGTCTACACCCTTTGGTGTGTCTGCTCTGTTACAGAGCTTTGTGTCATCAGCTTAACAGTGAAATTCTGCCCTTCTAGATCTTCGCAATGTCACTGATGAAGATGTTGAATAGACCCGTCCCAGCACTGATCCCTGTGGTACCCCACTGGTCACTCTTCCCTCTGTGGAGTGACAGCCATTTACCACCACCCTCTGTGTCCTGCCACCCAGCCAGTTACCTACCCACCACACTACTGTCCTGCCCACACCCATATTCCCCAGTTTTGTAATAGTCTTCTATGTGGCACAGTGTCAAAGGCCTTGCTGAAGTCCAGATAGGCCATGTCCACTGCCCTCCCCTGATCCACCTCCCTAGTCACCCAGTCAAAAAATTCAATGAGGTTGGTCTGACATGACCTCCCCCCTGGTGAAACCATGCTGCCTTGGGTCCTGTAGTCCATTGACAACCAGATGTTCCACCAATCTCTCCTTCAGTAGTGCTTCCATGATCTTTCCCACTACCGAGGTGAGGCTGACTGGTCTGTAGTTCCCTGCTTCCTCTTTGTTCCCACTTTTGTATAAGGGGGACTACATCTGCTGTCCTCCAGTCTTTGGGTACCTCCCCTATTTCCAGTGATAAAACCTTGCTGAAGTTCAAGTAAAGAACACTCACCGCATGACCCTTATCCAGCTCATCTGTCACCCAGTTATAATATTGTATGAGGTTGGTTTGACAAGACTTCCCTGAAACAAACCCATGCTGCCTCACATCCTGAAACTATTGTCCTCCAGGTACAACACCAGTCTTTACTGTAGTATCGTTTCCATGAGTTTGCACACTATATGGAGGTGAGACTTAGCGGACGATAATTACCTGGTTCATCCCTTGGCCCGTTTTTGTGTAATGGTACTACATGTGCCATCCTCCAGTCCAGTGGCACACATCGCGACTCCAGTGAGGTGCTATACAGATCCGCCAGCGGCTCTGCCATCTCCCTCCATACCCTGGGGTGTATACCATCCGGCCCTGGTGCCTTGTCTACCTTAAGTGCCCTCAGTCCTTCTTCAAGGACTCTACTTGCCTCAATTCTTCTGTCTGTCGCCTCCTCTCCCCACCCTCCCAACACATGCTGGTAGCGGTCTCCCTTCCCCTTTCTTCCATGAACACTGAGCAAAAGTAAAAGTATTCATTCAGTGCTTCTGCCTGCTCCTCCCCCTTTTCCATCCACTCCCCCGCCCCTTTTTATCCTCACTATTGTCTCCTTGCACTTCCTTTTCTCCCATGATGTATCTGAAAAAGTCTTTCCCCCCCTCCACCCATTAATTCCCTGTGCTTATCTCCGCTCCCTCTGGGCCCTGGCTTCTCTCACTTTTCTAGTCACTTCCCTGGACCATCTTGCATATTCATCCCTGTCCACTTCCTTCCCTGTCCTCCTAAACCTCTGGTGCACCACTTGTTTTGCCCTCACCACCCCCACAAACAGGTGTAAAGTGTGCAAATTTCATTGCTTCACACTATGCTAGGTCCACAGATCTCCATCGACAGTTTTTCTAGGATTCTGTTTTGATACATACACACAAACATGCGTGCATATATGTTTAGGAAGGAAAGAAGACCATTGGTCCATCAAGTTCTTCCTCCCCAACCGCTCAGTTGGAGTACCCTGCCACCCTTTGTTTGCTTCAAAGTACTTGTTAAATAAACCTGAGTTTCAAGGTCATTACAGTATATCAGACGATACCAAGTGCCCAAACAGTCTTCCAAGTGTTTGTTTGTTCTGTGAAGTAGTTCCTACCGAATGTTTCTCTTGAATCTTCCCCTTTCCAGTTACATTGAGTGTCCCTTTGCCTGTTAATTCTTGTGCATGTTTAAGGGATGCTCCTGGTCCAATGTTATTCCTTTTAGATATTTGAATACTGTAATATGTCTCCCTGAGCCTTCTCTTTTCCATAAAACACTGTTCCACTTTTACCAGTCAGACCTCATAGCCTATGTTTTCCAAACTGTCAGTCGTCTTTGTTCTCTCTTATGAGTATCCTCTACGTTGTGTCAACATCTTTCCTCAGATATGGGGACCTTTAACTGTACACTGCAGTCAAGGTGAGGCCCGAAGAGCAGAACATACCTTAACTGGGGCTTGGGAGGGGTACCAGTGGATGTCCGGGAAATAGTGACTTCTAGGGCGTGAGCTTGGGGGGCACTGAGTTGCTAGTGAGGAGGCCAGTAGGTCAGAGATGATTAACTGTGCATCAGGGGCCCATGAGGTTAGGATGGGGGAAACTTCAGGCAAGACGGCTGTTTTACTTCACTGGATGGCATAGCACCTGCAGCTACTTAGTGTCATTAGACAAGCATGCTCGGGCGTGCAGGCCCTAACTGCACACGGTAATGTGTGGAATACTCCTTTGAGTTGCAGTTAGGGGAGGTCCTCCTTGATCCTGGGACTCATGGCAAGGTTTGTGTTTAGTGCCACCCACTGTGACTTGGGCCTTCCGTGCCAACTCACCGTTCAGTTGCTGTAGCTACTGCTGTGCATTGCGAGCCACATTCTTGATCCAAATGTTGATCTTTTTCTACCCTGGGAGAATACTGGCATTGATATTGGAAGTACTTTTGTGTTTTGTTTTTATTGACGAGCGTGTGACACTCCCTGTGTTTGGAGCGATTTGACTTCAGAATGCAATTTCTAGAAAAAGAATTGCTAATTACTGTTCATTCACTATTGTGAGAAGTAGATTCTCTCGACATTTAACTTAAAAGCAAATATCGTCCAAGACTGCAAAATATTATAAACATAGGATCTATTTATTTACAGACCCAGAGGTCACGCGTAAGCTTTTTTTTTTTTTCTTTCCAATTCACATTTTATCCACCTGCTCTGCGGAGCTGACGGGTGGCTCCAGCCATCCCTCGAAGGGCTCTTTCTCCAACACTGATTGTCCGACCCCCATCGAGGGACACACGGGGACATCATGGGTCCTGTCGGCTCCCAGCATTTATTTCTTCCAGTTTTTCCTCTGAGCCCACTTGTGTGCAATGGCCCTGGCGTGGCTATGCGCCTATGCTGACACCCAGTCACCACTGGGTGTCAGTCTGCAGCGCACAACGCTAATCCCACCCCCGAGGAAGGAGGCTGTTTGCAGGCACTCAATCCTTCCTCACCTCTGCACACTACCTCGAGCAACCAGAGTCCGCTCTCGATCCTGGGTCGCTGGTGTGGCGCTTACGCGTAATTTTTTTTTTTTTTTCTCTCACTGTTTAGCTGGGAAAGTGGTACTAATTTGCACTGGCCTCTATGATTTACACTGGTCCTAAGCTATAGGGGAGGTTGGGAGGGGGACTCCTTCTCCTCGTCCCGTTCTAATTACTCTCTGGTTTCCAGTGGCACCCCCTTCCTGTCCCCAGACATTCTCTGTGGTGTCCAGTGGCATCCCACTAGAGCACCCCAACCCCACGACCCTGTTTTGTTGTGGTGACTAGCACAAACCCTCTGTTCACCTCTTCGGCCAGTAATACCCTTCCCCCACTGATCTTAGCCCTACCACCCTCCCCACCCATGTCTTCTTAGTCAAAAACTCCCCCACAAAGTGACAGTTGTCAGTATAAAAAGGTCCTGAAGCATCGTGCCAGTGGTTCTCTCTCACTGCTAGACCTGAATGCCAGCAATCTCGTTAAGCTGTGCTTTGCAATCTAGGGTGAGGGAGAGATTGCTGGCATTTGGGCCTGGCAGTGAGATTGAGGTGGAATTGACAGTATGCTGTATTGTGGTTTTTTTTTGGGGGGGGGTTGGTACTTGCTAAGGTTTTGGTTGAGTTTTCTGACTAAGGGGACATGGGTGGTGAGCTTCAGATGAGTTGGGGGGGGGGGGTAGTATTCATACTAGCCCAAATGGGAAAGTTAGGAGGAATTGCACTGGCCCCAGTCAGTATGCGTTATGCCCAGGACTAGTAACTTAACGTTAAAAACGACCCCTGTAGTCCCATGGATGGGGGACTAATCACAAATTATTACCACAGAGTAGTTGGGACAGTACCATAAGCCAACAGCTTTCTTCTGTACTAAGTTGCCTAGTATTTTCTTTTAAGTTTATTTTACAGTTTTGGGCAGGAAAGATACAGTAGGCTGAGGCCAGTTTCCAGGTGTGCCCTAGGAGCACAGGGAAGTTAACGGGACTTGCTCATGGTCCCATAGTATACAAGTGGTGGCTGTGGGATTCAAATCCAGTTCCCCAGATACTGTATAGTATATATTACCCCCAGGTGATATGTACTCTGCATAAGTACAGTGCTGTTTTATGCAGGATTAACAAAGGGCAGAACAGTGGATTTTTTTTTTTTTTAACAAAAATGATTACTTCTTAGTACCTCTGGAATCATTCTATGTACACTGAGTTGCCATTGCCCTTTACAACAGCACCTCATCTCTTGACCTGTGCTTTAGCCTGCAGTCCCATTTCTGCAAACCTGCAGAAAAGAATCACTTAATCCTAAATTCAGTAAAAAAAAAAAAAACTTGATTTTTCAGGCACAGACAGAACCAACCCCCCACACACACACACACACACCCACCCACCATTGAAATTAAGAAGTCGAACATTAAGACAATAAAGGACATTGAGGTTACAGCATTAACAGTCAAAGAGAGTTGAACTGGGGTCAGGACAAATTAACAATCTAATGACAATCAAGGAAGAAAATCTGAGAACATAGCAATAGCACCACCACATAACGGCTGCATATATATTACATATAGACCCGGACACTGAGCAGGGGTAATCATGGAAGGATGCATGCTAGTTAGGGGTGAGTTATCCTAAAAGACAGCAACACTCACCATGTGAACACTAATATGACAAGATAGGGTGGTATACCGAGACTGGTAGGAAGGGTAAAGGGGAGGAAGGGATAGTAAGCGGTCAGCAATTACCCTTGGATGGTAAGAGTTGAAGCAAAAAGGGCGGAGAGGGCAGAACGGTAAGGGGACAATAATGGCAGAATTTTGATACATGGTACGAGGCTAGGCTCCAGGAGGACGCCAATAACTGGAGAAATGGCAGATGTCAATGGAAACGGTTACAGGCTTCCTTGAAGGAGCGATTTGTAACTTGATTTGAATGCTGCTAGACTGATAGGGTGGAACAGTTTGAGTTTCTTGCAGCTTATTCCACAGCAGTGGTAGCATACAGCTTATGGCAGACCGACCAAACCGTGATCTGACCTTGGGCACAGCCAGAGAAATATACTGAGCATTTCTCAGCCCATACTTAGATACGACTCTTAATGGTAGACCGTCTGAGATATGAGGGTAACCTCTGAGTGATGGCACTGTAGGTCCACATGGCAGTGTTTCTCTGTCATCTAAAGCTTAGGGAAGACCAACCCACAGCTGTATATAGAGCACAGTGGTGAGTTGAGTAAGGGAGATCCGTGATGAACCTCAAGGCTCTGTGATGGAGCGTGTCCAGTTCAGTTGGCGTGGTAGTAGGACTTTGACTATATAGAAAGTCTGCATAGTCAATCGGGGAAAGGAACGTGGTTTGCGCCAATCTCTTCTTCGTATCCTTGGTGAGAAAGTGCTTAATCCTGTAAAAAAGACCAAGTCTCTTTCTGAGTTTTTTCGACAGCTCCTCAGTGTGATCAGTGAATGAGAGTTTGTGGTCGATCCAGACCCCTAGATATTTAAATTTGTGTACGAATTCCAAAGGTTCACCAAGTAGGGTGGTAATCTGAGGAAGCGTTCCATTAGTAGATGGATTTGGTGCATGCGAAAGGGGTGAAAAAAGCATTGCCTTCGTGTTTTTTTTTTTTTGGCATTTAAACTTAATTTCTGTTTTAGGAGCCGTAGCTACAGTTGACTGAATTCCTGCTGTAGGTTCCTACAGACTGATCCAAGAGTAGGTCTGCTGACAAAGCACAGTATCGTCAGCGAAGAGGTGAATGTTAGCGTCTTTGATACTAGTATCAACTCTGTTGATGCAAATTATGAAGCATGTTGCAGTTTCTGTATGGTCTGAATGCTGTTAACTCTGCAGGATCTAAACATTTTCTACGTGCATAAAATGAAAAACAAGTTGCCCATTCTGAACTTTAGTGACATCATCTTTCGTGTGCATTCAGGACTGTCTTTCAAACTGTCGATGTACCTAACAGCAAACTATACAGATTTGTCCCATTTTGCAGCATCCTCACCTTCCACCTGTCCTGTACCACCAGCTCATGTGGCTGAGTGCCACAGAGAATACCACTAACTAATTTTACAAACTTGCACATTGAAATACACCGGACGGCCGACTGCTGTTGCACGAACAGAAAGTACTTACACCTTGTGATCCTAGGCATCCTTAAATTTTAAAGTATTGTGAAGGAGAAAGAGAAAAAAATCTGATATCGCTTCATTCTTGAAGGAAGGAACAAGCGTTCTGAACACCTCGTATTCATTTCTACCTTACCAGCTTTTAAAGAAGACTTTTCCAGCCCCTAAAATAGTACTGGTACATGACTGAGTGAACACTATATGTGTGTGTGTGTGTGTGTGTGTGTGTGTGTGTGTGTGTGTGTGTGTATATATATATATGTATATATGTATATATATGTATATGTGTGTGTGTGTGTGTGTGTGTGTGTGTGTGTGTGTATATATATGTATATGTATATGTGTATATGTATATATGTATGTATATGTGTGTGTGTGTGTGTGTGTGTATATGTATATGTATGTGTGTGTGTATATATGTGTGTGTGTGTGTGTGTGTGTGTGTGTGTGTGTGTGTGTATATATATATATATATATATATATATATATATATATATATATATAATAATATTTTTACTAACATGCTAAAAGCCAGCAGATTAGGCTCAACGCTATCGAGTGCTCGTGGATGTGCCCACTGAGGGCACTGTTATAGCCCCCTCCACAAGGTCCCTCCCCCAACCCTGGTGAGGCTCTGGGCTGCACCCTCCCCATCCCAGCCTCTTTTAAACGCCTCCACAGTTGCAACAGCCACCAGTTCCACAGGCAGCACATTCCAGGGCTTCACAACCCTCTCTGTGAAGTAGTGCCTCCTTGTCTCCCCCTCAGTCTCCCACCAGCCAGCCTCATTGAGTGCCCCCTGGTGGCCCCTACCTCTCTTAGCTGCAGCACCCCCTCAAGGTTGACCATATTTATTCTCTTGAGGTGCCTGAAGACCATTATCCTATCCTTCTGTTCCTTCTCTCCTCCAGCGAGTACAGATTGAGCTCCTCTAGCTGCTCTTCATAGGGCTTTTCCCCTAGACCCTGTATCATCCTGGTCGCCCTCCTCTGGACCCTCTCCAGAAGAGGAATATCCCTTTTGAAGTAAGGGTGCCAAAACTGCACGCAGTATTCAAGGTACGGCCTAACCAGGCAATTATATAGCGGAAGGAGCACCTCTCGGCTCCTTGAGGTTATCCCCCTGGCAGTGCACCCCAGCATTTTATTTACTTGGGCCGCAGCCCCCTACACTGCTGCGAGTTGTTTATTTTGGCATCTACCACCATACCAAGGTCCTCTAGAAAATTGTAGTGTCTCTCCCCCCCCCCCCCAAGTGTACACATGAGCTGGGTTTTTAGCCCCATGTGGAGCACCCTGCATTTCCCAGTGTTAAACTTTAGTTTCCAGGTGCAGGACCACCTTCCCAGGTCCTCCTGGAAAGCCAACTTCCCTTCCTCCTTATCCACCACTGCCCACAGTTTCAAGTCGTCTGCAAAGAGGCTCATCCCACTCCTGATACCTCTTCTGATGTCTGAGATACAGGCATTAAACAGGAGTGGGCCCAGCACTGAGCCCTGTGGGACCCTGGCTAATGACTCTCCTGGGAGATGTGACCTTCCCTCCCCACCTGCCCCGCTAGCCAGTTTCCTATCCACCTGACCAACTGCCCCCCCAACCCCATATCCCTCAGCTTCCCCAGCAACCCGGGATGCGACAGAGTCAGACGCCCTGCTGAAGTCTAGAAAGTGGGCATCCCCTGGCCCGCCTTGATCCAGCTGTCTTGTCACCCCCTCGTAGAACTTATTTGAGCTGTCAAGAGGGACCCAAGACTTTTGAGTGGAGTCTTCTGTGAGACGAAAGGACAGGACAGCCTGGACCTTACGCAGATACTCCAGAACCTAAAAGAGTCATGTTGTGTTTTGTTTTTTGTATGACACAGCATTTGTAAACTAAATATCTGTTTTGCTGTCTGTGTATTTATGTAATTATGTAACTAGCTGCTTATTAAGTACCTGCTGTCCTGTGATGACTGCCCCCCCCCCAAAAAAAAAATGTTGCGTCTTATGAGGCTGTCAAATAAGTAACAGAGGCTGTGGGTGTCTGATGGCAGGCTATTTTGTACTCTGCTGCATGTAGGGTGACCACCGTACAGCGCGCTTAATTGAGGACAATTTCTGAAATTCTTGACCGGTCCTGAAATGTTGTCGTGGCAAAACCACAACATTTAGGATATACATTAGAAATTTCTACACAAGGTCTCTTGTGACTTGGACAAGAAAAGGAATTTCAGGACTGTGCCAGGACATTCAGGACAGGTGGTCACCCTAGCTACAGGTGACCAGTCATTTGAGATGACTTGCTTTTCACTGGGAACTACTGCTATGCCTCTCGGCTGCATTGGCGATCCTCTATTGAAAAGAATGGTGGTGTGCAGCGTCTGCTTATTTAATTTGGTGTATAGAACCACACCAAAATTAGACTGTTATCGCTACGATTTTTAGGAAGAAAATCTGGACGATCTCGGTGTGAACTCGCTAACATTTGAACCTCTATAGCTGTTTAGCCCAGTGAACTAATGCAAGGCAGAGCAGGTACTTGGTTATATATCCGACACCATAAAAAAAAAAAAAAAAAAAATATATATATATATACGGCAGCTTTCATGTTCAGAAAAGGATCAGTATATAAACTGCAATTTTTTTTGTACCTTTATTTTGAGAAATGACATTCATACTTCTTAGTGCCCGCACATAAATGCTCCAATTTCCTGACTGGGAGACACGTCCCCACGCTGGCACGTTTTGTAATGTCGGTACCGGGCGAGCGTGGAGCCACGCTCCATAGACTTTACTGGGATCAGTTTTCACAGGAAAGTGTACAGAGTGCGGCCCCACACTCATCCTGTACTGACATCACAAAACGTGCCAGCGTAGGCGGTGTGTCTCCCAGTCAGGAAATTGGAGCGTTTTAGTTGTGCGCACTAAAGAGTATTTTTATGAGTGTTATTTCTCTAAATAAAGGATAGAAAAAAATTGCAGTTTATATACCGATCCTTTTCTGAACATGCAAGTTGTGTGTGTGTGTGTGTGTGTGTGTGTGTGTGTGTGTGTGTGTGTGAATCGTACAACTAAGCACTTGCTCTTAAGCCGAACAATCTGATTAGCAGTTTTGCGTTCTAAAGTGCTAATCATCTGTGAAAATGCATAGCACTTGATACAAAATGGTTAGCAAGATTTAAAATTATTAGTCTACTGTGTCACGGATTTGCTGCTAAAATGGTTACTAGAGTACTGTTACTTGTTTCTGGAAATGGTTAGCATTACAACATTACGCCGTTTTGCGTAGCGTTTTGCTATGCTATGCCTGCTATTTAATGCACTGTAACAGGGAAAATATTTAGTGTGCCGCTTATGGAGGCAACAGTAGCTGTAGGTATGGATGGGGGTGGGGGAGGGCGAATGGGAGCTTGCATCCCTTGAACACTGATGGTGGTTTTGTGCAGCAAGGTATCTGGAGTTCATAAACATGCTGTGTAGTGGGCATCTGTTCTCTGGAGAGACAGAGTACTGTTCAGTTGCAGGAATCCTCAGACTTCTTTGTCAGCACTGTAACCCAACACTTGCTGTAGACTCTGAATCACTGCATTGGAATGGAGTTTATTTTGCCCATGTATTTTGGGGGTTGGGGACTTCATAGATGTGGTCACTTTTGTTGTGTTTTGTGTTAATCGGTGTCGCATGTTTTTTCTTTCTTTGTTTTTTTTTTTTTTATTTTAAACAATTGAATGCTTAGATTTTGTGTTGTGGCTTCTATTTAAAGTCTAGAACACATGCTAAAACAGGTGGGTTTAGGATAACACCAGGATTTAGTCTTTGGGCCAGCATTAAGCACCTGAGGCCCATACACCCAAAAAAGTACGTAAATGCCCTTATTGTTTCTCACAACCTTTTACTATATCTTTTTTTTTTTTTTTTTTTTTTTTAAATCTCTGCTTAACCCTCCTACGTCCTGTGGACCCCGATCTTTCAGGAGCTCCAAGAAGTCATCTCCCTGCCTCTCTCGCCCTGCCCGATACTTACCACCTGGTCCCCATGTAGCTGTGGCTTCACCCCCTGAGCAGGGCAGAGGTGGGGCAGCAGACACCTCGATTCTGTAAGTGGCGTCGATCGGGGTAGTCGGGCGGCGAGGGCATGCTCGGGGCGCGTACTCCGGACATAAAATATTTCCTGGCGTCCACAGGCATTTTCACACTTTCCCTAGGAGGAGTGGCATGCCCCTGTGCCAAGGCATTGCTGCCGGCGCCGCCACTCCCCATCCCAAACATCAACTCTGTGCCTGCCATGCCCCCGGTTTCCGCCAGGGGCCAGTCTGGCACAGAGTGTGGATCCCGCTCCCACCCAGGAGAGGAGAGGTGTCCTCCAGATGCTCAGACTTTTCCTTCCCCCGCGACCCCCGATGTCCCGGGCTTGCTCCCAAACCCGGGTCACCGGCGTGACGTGAGGTGTGGCATCCAGCGCCTCAACCCTCAGTGCCACTGGGCCGGCCCACTACATCTGTTTTTACTTATTTATTTTGCCTGGCTCCTTCCTCCAGGCATGGGAGGTTCCATCCACCAGCTCCATTCACAGTCCCCTCCATACCCAGGCTTACCCCAAAGGTACTTGGTGGTTTAGCCTTGGCTTACCCCCCAGGGTGGGGCCATGGGAGCGGGACACTTTGGAGGGGAGTTTGAGCAGAGACCTGAGAGAACTCGAAGAGTGGTCAAGGGTATGGCAGCTGGGTTTCATAATGTGAAAAAATGCAAAATAATGGACTTGGAGCAGAGTACAAAAATAGGTGGAGTGGTACTGACGACCACCAAGCAGGAGTGAGACCTAGGGTAATCATCTTTGATGACCTAAGGTGGCCTGGCAATCAAGAGGGCTAGTGGGATGCTGGGGTGCATAGGGAGAGGTATCACCAGCAGAAGGAGGGAGGCAGTGTTGCCTCTGTATGTGTCACTGGTAAGACCTCACCTAGAATGCTGTGTACAGTTCTGGAGGACACATCTCCAGAAGGACATAGAGTGGACGCAGTCTATCAGAGGGCAGCTAAAATGGGGAGGGGTCAGTCGGCATCAGAAGACCTACGAGGAAAGACCAAGGAAACTCAGTATGCACACCCTGGAAGGAAGGAGGGGGGTTATGACAGAGACCTTTAAATACCTTCCTTGGGGTAAATAAGGTACAGGGGGAAAGTAGTTTTCAGAAGAAAAGGTGCTCAAGAACAAGGGGACATGCTATGAAGCTGGAAGGGGTAAATTTAGAAGAGATGTGAGGAATCGCCTCTTCACAGAAAGAAGGGTGGATTCCTGGAACAGCCCACCAGCCAAGGTGGTGGAGGGGAAAAAACAGTGGTGGGGTTCAAGAAAGCATGGGGGTAGGCATAGGGGAATCTTGGTGGAAAGGAATGGGGGCAGGAAGAAAGTGCTGCATATAAAATGTAGGGTCTGTGGTGATGCTGTAGGCAAGGAAAAATATGCAGACTGGGTGGGCCAAGAGGTCCTTATCTGCCGTCAAATTCTCGGTTTCTGCATAGCCATCAGAAATAACTTTCAGGGAGGCTTTCCTTATTGAGCTGGGAGCCATGTAAGTAAAAGTGTATCCACAGACTGTAGGCTACTCTGACCTAGCATGAAGGCGTCAAATCTAGAGCCCAAGGACCTTTAATAAGGAGTTCGCTATAGGTTTAGATATAATGGGGCCCCTCCAGTTGCCCAGGCAACTAGAGTTTTTAGAAGCAGATCTCATTCACCATGACCAGGGCAGGCCAGGCTGTAGGCAGCTGCTGAAAGGATTTGCGTGTTGGCCAGCAAGGCTGGCGGCAGATTCTGGCATAAGTGTCCCTACAACCGAGCGAGGAGCTTAACTCTTACCACAGTGATATGCTTTCCATGTGTGCTGTAAGAGACTGCTCACGCCAAGGGAGGATGCATGCATGCAAGGTGTTAAAATCCGGGAGAAAAATACTCCCTGCTTTTCAGTAGGAATGAACAAAACACCATGTACAGGGTATATACCTGATAGGACTGCAGGGGTGAGGATTTAATTTAGACTAAAAAAAATTAATTTTGGTGCCTTTTACCTAATCTGGCACATGCTTACAAAAATGGAGGTTCACCATGAATTTCTTTAGTCTTTTGAGGTATCTCAAGTCACAGTTGACTGCTAGCTGTGTACAGTACTGTGCAACAACCTGTCTTCCTGTGTACAGTTAAAATATTTATCCTCCTGACTAAGCATACTTCTAGTCTGTGCTGTGACTTGCCAAGGGGCTAAGCAATAACAGCTTGCTGACAGATGCTATGCCTGCTCCAAGCATGGCCGGTAAGGGGTGTTCCCTTTCAGCTGTAAGTTTACTGTTAGTCTTTGAACTGATGATTTTACTGTTTACCAAAAAAACACAGTACCACAAAAATGCAGTAACTGTTTACAATTGTCTGCTTTTTGTAAAGTTTCAAACTAAACGCATTGTGTTTTTAATCACTGCAATCCCCAAACAAAGCACACACATTTTAACATGAACTCATACTTGGTGAAAAACGTTCAAGTTCTATTCAGGTGGTTGGCAGAACCAACAAGAGTCTGTACATTTTAAGTTTGGTAGAATTCCTGCTTCTGTTTCATCATTTATGATGCATATTGTCTCAAAACCAGCTCATGTTGCCAGGGGAAACAAGTATAAAGAGGCTATTCTCCTAGCAGTCTGAACCGTAACCATGTGGAGTGCCGCGGAGTTTTAAGTACGAATAGTTTCTACCCGTGTGAGCTGCTTAAGGAGCAGCTGACACTTTGGAAAGAACCTCAGTATTGTTGAGGACATTTGTATGAATACAGGACCTGTGTCCTGGGAACAGATCTGCTCTAGCTGCTTGGTCCTTACCTGAGGTCATAATCCCCCAGCAACTTGTGGTACCATAGCCATTTCTGCAGCAACAGATGGAGGATTATGGCTTCTGCTGGAGAATATGTTGTGGAAATAGCTAAACTACAAGGGCAAAGATCCTGTTTTCATGCACGTGTCCCCCAGTAATAAAGAATGGTGCACAGTGGAAAGATTTACTGCTGCAATGTGGGTGCCCTGGGTTCTGGAACAAGCTCAGGACGCCGAGGGCCAGACGGGGGGGTGGATTGCGCCATCACACGCTTCCACTCCCAAGGGGGGCAGTGTGACTCAGTTTGGTGCGTTCCTGGTGACCCTGGGATACACTGTTACGCACCAGCTAGTGATTCACTGGGGGTTCGGATGCATGATGTGGAGTGCGTTGCAGCGTCCATTTGACGAGCGCCCCGCCAGCAACAAGAAAAAATCCTGTGACGCATGAATGACTCCTCCGCTGGTGGCAGCATTGGGAGTAAAGGGGAGCATGGCTCTGGGGCTCTGCCTGGGGGTAATCCAGGGGCACAGAGGTGGAGGACACCAGGGGTCCACTCACGGGGCGCGAAAGCTGAAGGGGATTTTGTCAGAAGTATAAAGCATACCAAGTTTAAAAAAAAACCAAAAAAAAAAAAAAACAGAATGGTGAGAAGTATGCGTTTAAAGAACTGCTTTTGTTGTTTTTCCAGAGGCAACAGTTTTCAGGTCGTGGATGCCATTTTGATTAAGTTTGAGCGTAGAATGTTTCAAATTGTACATGCCCTCCAGGAGGGAAAGGGTTTTAAAATCGGTGTTAACATTTACATTTTGTATTAGGGCAGGTATTGGTACATGCATTTGAACAGATCTGTAGCTCACCAGTATAGGGAAGACCTGTTTATAATGGTGGACTGCATGGTTTGTTTTGCGTTCTGCAGGTTAGTCTGTTTTGCTTACCTACCTACCCAGAGATTGTGTCTGGCTATGACGATCAGACTGCTGTGGATAAGGACTTGATCATCTGTTTAGGGCCCTGTGCAGACCAGTTGTAAACGGTTCTATAAAACCGGTTTATGCCAGCTTGGTGGCCCAGCAGTAGGGCTGCTGCCTGCTATACTAGCGACCCGAGTTCGGGAGTGGACTTTGTTCACTTGGGAGTTGGCATGGGGTGGGGGTAGAGGATCTGTCATCCCATGGACTGCTCTCCTCTCCTGGGGAGAGGTAGGGTCTGGCTGCATCGTTCATTAGCTGCTGCCAAGGGTAGGACTGGTGGTAGTGCAGCGGGGGAGAGGTGACACAGAGGAGAAGGCTGTCATGAGGCGTGAAGTGAGTGCATGTCTCCACATGAACACAAGCAGTTGTCATTGCATGATGAGCAGTCAGTAGGGGAAAAAGCAAGGTGGAAAAATCCCAGCCGAGTGGACAGTGTCTTTATTCACCTCAGGCCTGTCTCCCACAGACTAGGCAGCTTCTCTGGAGCAGTCTGGATTGTGCTTCAGAATGGCTTGGCCCACCCTGAGACCCCATCATAAGGGCAATTCACGGGGCAACAGTTGGAGGAGAGGCGAGACCTAGGGATGTTAAGGTGACGGGGCTGAATGGACAGAGTCCTGAAAGGGACTGGTGGATCAGCAGTCAGGTGATGAAACACTTTATGCAGGGGGAAAAAACCTGTTTAGTGCATCCAAACCTGAAACGAAGTGGTGAACTAAATGGGGACCAGACTAGTTCACATCCAGTTGCATTATGGGAATTCTTATGGTGACCCATGGGTATTGGAAACTGTCATCTCGATCAGCTTTACTTTGTCTGCACAGTTGGAAAATATAATGTAACAAAATCCGTTTCACTTAGCATGTATCTGTAGACTTCCCCACTGCCAGTACTGGCACTAGATGCCAAAAATAAACAGTTTGGTTAAACACCCTCTTTTTTTTTTTTTTTAGCCGTTTTTTTTTTAAACGCCTACTAGCATGGCATCAAAGCAGTAGGCAACTGTGGATAGTTAAATTTTATTTTTGTTAGCAAAGGAACCAAAAAGTCAACGGCTCAGTAGCCAATATGCAGAGTTAAACCCCCCTTTTTGTTGAAATTTATTATTAAAAACCGTCCTACAGCCGTGATTGCCTGGATGTTAACCAGTATTTAGATACTTTAAAACCAGCTTAGTTTGCTAGGAGTTTAAAGGTGCAGGTCTGGGCAGTGCCTGAGAAATATTGGAAACTGTACCAGTGTCTCTAAGGTCAGCTGCTTGGATGCAGGAGACGAACACAGTTTGTTTTCTTCATACTATTATGTAAAGCTAGTAGCATTTAATGGTAAACAAATAAATTGCAATTATTTTTTATTTTTTTCTTAGTTCTCAGAAACCGTTGTGGTAAACTTTGTCCCCCAGCGGGCAGTGATGCGGATGTAATGTTGGCCTCCTAATCACACTTACGTGGTCACCTTAATCTCAAAAACCACTTACCCAAGTCATGAGATATCTATAGACATTCTGTAGGTCATGACAATAAAAAATGTTGATTCTCAGTATTTGCTTCTGTATTTAAAAATAAATATATGTATTTTTACTTTAAGAGTATTATGTTATGGCCGGCCCGGGGTGCTGAAGGCTGAGGTGCTGGACGCCACACCTCGCGTCATGCCGGTGACCCGTGTTCGGGAATGAGCCCGGGGCATCGGGGGTCAGCAGGGGAGAGAGGATTGAGCATCTGTGGATGGCTCTCCTCTCTCTGGGGAGGGATCCAGGGAGTGCCCGGTGCAATAGCATCACCCGGTGGAGACCGATGGAGGTGCGCACATAGGGGGTTGAGTAGAGGGAGTGGAGTTGCGGCGGACTACATGATGTCATTGCATGACCGAACTCCGGGGGGGAAGGACGAGGGAAGTAAAGGAAAACCCCCCAGCTTATGGATAGGCGATGGCACCTGCATCCACCCGACCACACTCCAGCGCCGGTTGTACTCCTTACTGGGGCCAAGCCCAGCCCAGCCGGGTACAAGATAGGCGCCCTGGGTGGGTAGGGTGGCCCCTACCTCCTGAGGAGGAGCTCAGAGCGGGGGGATAGCAGGGCTGGTGCCAGGATTCAGGAGGCCTCTCAGGCACAGAGGTAGAGTCGGGGGCACTGCAGGATGCTCGAGAGAGTTCCACAAGCTGGGAGGAAAAAATAGAGTTCGAAAAAAAGAGTATTATGTTATGCAAGGTCAGTGTGGAGGTATTCTTGTATAGCTTTTTGTCCTATAGTACAGGCCTACCCACTTTCCAGCCATGTCTGTCAACCCTACTGTCCTTCCAACAGAGGTCAGCGTAGCGCAGGGGTCTAACAGTGCAGAGGACAGTTTAGGAGACAGTACTGGGGGTTTTCTGACTTTACACCCCTAGCCCACCCACCTCCCTATGCGGTGCTGTTAGCCTGTATGCCTTGTTAGATAAGCAGTGGCACTGACTGAAATCCAGTGAACCTGTAAAATATAAATAAATAGAAATAAAAAAAAAAAATGTAAAATCCACACCATTAAATTCAACAGAATGTGCCCCCATGCTCTACAAACTCCTATGTTACACGAAATGTTGGGGCACGGGGCAGAGCTTTCACTGCAGGGTACCAGAAAGGGGCAGGGATCTGGTGGCCAGCTCCTGTGCATGAGGATTTATAATCTCTTCCCTAATAGGAAGTATGAGCATAAAATTCTACATATTGGACTGTTTATGCCTTTCATAGGTGAGCCAGCCCGCCATCACAGTGGTAGCACTACTGCTTGTGATGCAGTCGACCCGGGTTTGGGAATGTGCCTGAGGAGATGGAGGGCTGGCCGGGAGAGGAGGCTCAAGCGTCCGAGGACTGCTCTTCTTCTCTGGGGAGGGAGGGGGATGAGGCTTGGCGCTTGACTGGCCTCTGGCAGAGACTGTAGGCAAAGCAACAGCAAGCCATACCGAGGGGTAGGGGCATGACGGACATCGGCGATTGCGCCTTGATGTCTGGGCGCATGTCACGCCCACCACAAGAACAGCGGAAACGAGCTCCCTGTGCACTGAGAAGATGGAGCGTCCGGCACAGACCCCCCACAACTCTCCCTGCCTGTCCCGCTTGGCGTGGCTGACGAAGTAAGAAGCTCAGGGTGTACAGGCCCCACCTTGTCCCCGCCTGGAGGGTAGAACCTAGGCTCCAAGAGAGACCACCCATGGGCTCCAGGTAAGGAGGAGCGGGGGCAGATGCCATAGGTGACTCCTGATTGGTGTGGTGCACAGGAAGCAGGGGGAGTATAAAGAGAAAGTCAAAAAAAAAAAAAAATTGTCAGGTAGGCTAACGGAGGGGGACTTGGGGGATTGCACTCACTGAAGCTGCTGTGTTTTAAGTACTGAGGCTGTAATGGGGGGGAGAGAGTGAGAACCGAGAGGGAGAGAGAGGCGAAGGCCCTTTTGAAAGTAGTGAGCAACAGTGTCATAATTTCTGTCCTGCAGTAGTGGGCAATGATTTTCATCATATAGACAAGCCACTCTGAAGCCAGTGTGAAAGGTGTGCCTGTACACTAACTCATTTGCTTCCGATGGCCATTTTGGGTCAGATCTAGCAATGGATGGTTCCAACGCCAGATGACATCTATGGGAACGAAGGAGTTAATAGTACAGGCACTTTAAAGAAAAACTATGAACAAGGGCAGTGATGAAAGTAATGAAACTTTGATCTCACTTCGAGAGGGAGCTCTTGCAGCAGATAATACCATTGGGACTAAGCTGCCAGGCGTTAAGACCCCACAGAAAACTTCTAGCTAGCAGTCTCTGGCGGGGGACTGCCTCCGACGTCTGCTCCACCTTGACGTCAGACGTGGTATAAAGGGGCGGTCCCCTGGCACCACCTCAGTTCTTTTCCTGCCGTCAGCCCACTAACGTTGGCTCCTTGAATGCCATCTTTGCAGTCGACCGCCATTTTGCGCCTTGCGCAGTTTATCATTTTCATTGTCTTTCAATCGCCTTTTCTCCGTCAAGTGCATATCTTCATCATCTTCCCAGTGGTGGAAGTCGAAGTGTGTGTGAGGTAAGCAGATTCCGGCGAGGGACAGCCACACCGCCTGCCTGATCTGCCTAGGCTTCGACCACTGGCCTGACAACTGCCCACACTGCCAAAATTCAACAGCAAGACCCGCATCCACCGCCTCAAGACGCTCAAGGCCTACCTGCTGGAGCAACAAGTGGCTGCCATGCAGAGGACCCAGTCGGGACAAAGTTCTTCCTTCTCAGGCAGGAGTCTCCCTCCCAAGGAGAAAAGATTGGGCAGAAAGCACCACCATAGGGATAAGGAGAGAACCAGGTCGGAATCCCACCCAAAGTCCCCTAACAGGTCTTCTGCTTCCTCCACCTCCGGTTGGAGGTCGAAGTCAGTTCCTCCAGGTACCACAGCCGTTTCAGAGGTTTCATCAAAGAAGACTACTGCTTCATCGCACTCCAAAGATAGGGAGTCTTCATCTCGGGGGCGTTCGTCTGCCCAAGTCCCCTTAGTGCACAGACCCCACAAGCCTTTGCATGGGTTGATGCAAGAGGGACAGGTGTCTACTTCTGGCAAAACTTCAGATCCTGTCGCCCGTAAGCATTCCAGATCGTCTGACAGGCACAAGGGGTCGGATGACTCCACCAGATGCCAGGAGGTTGTTAGGTACCGGATGCTTCCTTCGCCCGAGGAAAGGGTGGCATCGGCCACTGAAGGTAGGCAGACTACTAGCCACTCTGACTCCACATTGGAAATGGACCAGGCGCTACTGTTCAAAGAGCAGCAGTCTGCCCTGGAGAACAGGATGTCAGCCCAGGTACCCAAGGCCCCAAAGTACAAGACACCAGGGCCTGTGGATACCCAAACTCCTCCCCTGCCTTCTCCCAAGGAGCCAGACACCAGACCGCAGGCGGGCTTGGCGCCACCAGACAAAGCCCTGTGGACTTGATGCCCGAGGCACCCACTGACAAGGGTGCCCCAGGACCAGATGTCTGTACCCAAAGAGCCATAGGGTCAGATGCCTGGCCCCTCAAATCTACCAACCCCGACGCCTCCACCTCTAGTCGTCCCACTAGCAGAAGTGCAGGTGCTTTTCAACGCATGGTGGAACACCATTAAAGGGGACTTACTCCCAAAGCCTAGGGACCCATCCCTGGTCCAGCCACCACCCAGGGAACAGTCGCCTCAGAAACCCAGGTGACCTTCCCCGCTGACAGCGCATCTGCCGCCTGATGAAGACCATCGGCAGGTGCCAGGTTCAGGAGGCAGGAAGAGGTATCCATCGTCTGTCCTGTCTAGCAGGGGATGCCCACCCTCATCTTCAGGGGATGACACTGGAGACTCCTCCTCAGTATACTCTTCCGAGGACAAGTTACCCATACCTTCCCCAGATCCGAGAAGGGAATCTCCAAGTTAGCCTCTGGATGACCCGTCCTTCTTGGACATCATGAGTCATATCCAGGTCCTGTATCAGTGGGATACAGAAGAACTGGATCCTGAACGCCACTGTCTGGCAAAATTCCTGGGGCTACTGACCCAAAACCCTTGGTCGTCCCCTCACTGGTGGAGCCCTTCCAGGATGTCACAGAATTGACCTGGAAGCATCCGGCTACCATAATGGCAGTGCCAAGGAAAACAGACAGGCACTATAAAACACCCAAAAGGGAGCCTTTCTTAAGCGACTAACCAAAAGCCAACTCAATGGTGCTCATGGCTGCACATGGCAGAGTGCAGCAACCGAGGCACATGAGCGCCCAGCCCCCAGATTCAGAGTCTAAAAAGCTGGACCAGATGGGCAGCAAGGTCTGTTCTTCAGCTACCTGCATGGTCAGGTTGCTGAATTTTCTAGCTCATATTGTCACGTACCAAAAGTCATTGTGGGCAAAAGCTATAAATCTGGCTAAAGTACAACCAGACTTGGAGGCAAGGCAGAGCTCCTTGCTGTCATCCAATCTGGCATGGATGTGGACGAACATGTGCTGAGGAGTTCTTACAACTCCGCAGACATGGTAGCAAGGGCAACAGCAACAGGTATCTGTACGAGAAGGCATGTCTGGTTGAGGGTTTCTGGTTTCTGCCAGGATTTGCAGGATGCCATTTTGGATGCACCCTTTCAGGGACCTGTCCTGTTTGGCTCAGAAAAAGAAACTCATAATAGGACTACAAGATTCAGACAAGGCGGTGTTTGACGTTCATCGCATGTACAGATCAGAACCTCGGGGACAGCAGGGAAGACGGCAGCCGCAGTACAAGGAGGCTTTAAAAGAGTCACCCCCCCCCGGTTCCTTCAGGCGCCCAGGGCCCCAAAAACCCCAAGGTGCTCAGACCTCTCCTACCCATCCCCTCCGCTACTGTATGACTCTCTACTGACCCCTCCCCCCAGAGGAAGTGCAGGGGGAGGCGGTAGGAGGGTGTCTCCCTTTACCAATCAGGATGGTCCAGTATCACTTTAGATCAATGGGTCCTCCAGATAGTCAAGAGGGGATACTCTCTGGAATTTACCCAGATTCCACCGGACAATCCGCCCGTCCCCTCCCACTGCTCCCCCACCCACGCGGCTCTCCTGTGATCAGAGATACAGGTCTTGCTGGAAGAAAGAGCTATCCAGGAGATCCCCATGCCCAAAGAGGCAAAAGGCATTACTTCTACTCCTAATTGCACCCTTCTGGCCCCGGCAGACTTGGTTCCCGCTGTTGCAACAGCTGGCATCAGAACCGTTGCCCTTGTCTACTCATTTGCTCTCCCAGGAGCAAGGGACACTGTCCATCTGGCCCTCTGGTCCCTGCATTTGCATGCATGGCTCCTGCAAACTTAGCTAGGGATAGATTCGGAGTATCCCTCAGAGTGGCAGAGGTGCTCGTGGCAGTGAGAAAAAGGCCTCTACCAGGGCAACATATGCCATGAAGTGAAAGCACTTCTGTTTGTGGGCAATCCCCCATTCTCTGGATCCCCTCACCTGTCCGGTGGAATCTGTGCTGGAGTGTCTTCTCTCCCTGTCGGATCTGGGCCTTAGCTACTCGTCCATTAAGGTGCATCTCTGTGCGCTGTCTTCTTATCATGCACCGCTGAATGAGAAGACTCTGGCACAGCTGGACCTATGCAAGACCTTTTTTAAGAGGCATCTTGCATATTAAACTTCCCAGGAGAGACCTCTTGCCACCATTGGACCTTCTATTTGTATTAGAGAATCTTGCCTTGTGCCCCAACCAACCAGAGTTGCGAGCTATACCTTCTTTCTTGGAAGGCATTATTTTTAGTTGCTGTTACTTCCGCTCTGATGTGTAAAGAGCTACACCTTATTTCTCATAGGGACAGGGTAGCCCTGCATACAAACCCTAGGTTTCTTCTGAAGGTAGTTTGAGTTCACATTGAACCAAGACATACAACTACCAGTTTACTATCCAGAGTGCTCAAACAGAGGGGAGGACATATTATATATTCTAGATGTACATGGGATTCTTCGTTACTACCTTGCCTGGACCAGTTCCTCCAGAAAGACAGACCAGTTGTTTGTCTCCTTTGCCCAAAAGAAGATTGGGGCACCAGTGACGAAATGGACGCTGACTAAGTGGCTCACAAATTGTATCACGTTCTGTTAGCAGCACAGCAAGCCCTTACTGGGCCCAGTCAAGGATCACTCCACCACAGGGATAGCGACAACTTTCGTTTCATTCCAGAATGTTTCCTCAGCAGACCTCTGTGTGGCCGCCACTTGGAGTTTGGTGCACACTTTTGTTAGGCACTACAGTCTGGACATTGCTTCCAGAAGGAGAGCAGGTTTTGGCCTAGTACTTCAGGGACTCCTCTCCTAATCGCCTACAGCTCTGCACTACTGTCCTCCACCCTTCTGACCTGGGTCTCTTCTTGGGTATTGCTTGAGACTCGGTCCTAATAGTATTACCTGCTGCAAGAGCTCCCCCTTAAAGTAAGATAGTACAGTTATGTAAGAACTTACCGTAACAGTAGATCTTTGAGAGGAGCTCTTACAGCAGGTGGCTTTCCCACCCACCCACCTGCCCCTGGGGACTAATATTACAATTTTCTCTTTGGGGGTAGGGGATCCTCCTTGGTTCTCCATCTGTTTTTTCAGCCGGGTCTCCGGCGGGAGAACTGAGGTGGTGCCGGGGGACCACCCGCTTTATACCAAGTCTGGCGTCCGGGCGGAGCACCTGCCGGGAGTGGTCCCCTGTCATAGACTGCTAGCTGGGCATTTTTTGGGGGGTTGTAACACCTGGAAGCTTGGTCCTAATGGTATTACCTGCCACAAGAGCTCCTCTCGAAGATCTGTTGTTATGGGTAAGTCCTTGCATAACTGTACTTTTTCAAGACTTGAAATTTCGGGATTTGCACCAGTGATTGCAAGTCTGATTTCTTGATTTTACTTGGCTTCTACTGTCATGCTTTTAGTATGAGTATGAATAATCAGAATAAAGGAAGGCTTAATGTGGTGGTGGTGGTAGTAACATTTTTATTCATATTTCATATGAACAGGATAACTCAATTGAGCATAGCTGATTTTCAGTGCGATCCCTACATCAAAAGGTACAGTTACAAAAAGTTAAAACATAAACAAAAGGTACAGTAAATAACATATACTAGATTCACAGTAATAATGTATAACAATTATGAAAAGAAAAATATACATTCAGTGCATGAATGCATAATAAGACTACTCTCCAACATCCCAATTTTGTCAGCACAATGATGTCCTAGATGCTCGACTAACCAGCCATTTACTAATCTTCTTTCTACTGATTTTACTTTCTGTTGGTCTCAAACAGATGGGCAAATTATTCCATAACACTGGGCCCCTAGTAATAAAGTGGCATCTACCAATTTCAAGATTAGACTTTCTTGGGATATACTTTAAGCTAGAAGCAGATTGCAGACTTGATTTTTCCCCTTGATAGTTCATTTAGTAAGTAGTCTGGTACATGATTCTTACAGCATTTATATATAAGCATGATCATACTGTGATTTCTTCAATCTTTTAATTTTAATCAATCCAGTATATTTAATAAGTCACAACTCGATCTAGTTTATTTAGTAAGTCGCAATTATGTGTCATGCGTGGGGCATCAGGTATAAAGCGAGCGAGCCTATGATGCACCATATCAAGTCTTGCTACCTCCGTATTCGAGGCTCCTGCAAATAGGGCATCACCGTAATCAAAATGCAGTAATACCATAGTGTTCACTACATGTTTTCTGGTTTGTCTGTCCATACGAGATTTATGCTTATGTAGAAATCCTAGATGTTTACCCAGGCTCTTCTCTAAGTTGTCAATGTGGATATTCCATTCAAGTCTTTTGTCCAACCATACTCTTAGATATTTGTAACTTTGTACCAATTGCAGCATTTGATTAGTAGAGGTAGATATTTGCAGAGTAGACTGTAGTGGGTTATTCTTTTTTTCCTCTATGGCAAAGCATAATTTTGAGTTTTTCTTTTTTGTATCCAATATACAGAGCATTAATCGAAGCAAATTGAAAACGGTAGCGGAAGCAATAAGAAAAATAAAAGTTCTGTATATGTACTGATCTGGTATAAAATGCCAGATTCTGTGGAATTCCTTGTTTTTACTGGTGTGCAGACAGTCCAGATGCTGGAATTTCATTGTGTTTTCCGATTAAAAAAAAAAAAAAAAAAAAATAAAATAAAAAAAAAATAAATAAATGAAAATCAGTGGCCTCGACTATGCATGGGTAATGGAGAAAGTGTAACAGCTGCTGCAGAAATGCCCTGAGCATTCTTTTAACTTTGTTTTATTCTGTTACTTCATCACTGTTATGTAACAACATGTTAATTTTATTCTAAGGAAGCGCTCTTTTTAGACTTTTTTGAACTACATTTATATCTGAGTAGTTGGCTCATGGCTATGTAGTGGCTGGTGTTCTCCTTTTGAGACAAGGACCCGATTTGCAGAAGGGATTCTCCATTCTCTGCCAGTTTGAGAAAGCATTTTAAAATAGGGCCCCTAACACCCTGTTGGCTCTTGGATGGTTTGCTTCACTATACTCGTGTGTCGCTGCCTCTCTACGGTCTGAGTTTGTCAATTTCCATGCGTCTTTATCTGAAAGATATGAGCAAGTAGTGTACCTGTGGGAGGAGGGAGTATTGCTGGCCCAGAACATAGGTTTTTCCTTAGCTTGAGGTTCGGCAGCTTGGGGAAGTCTCAGATTGTGATATAGTTGTGCTCTGGCTGGCCTGGCAGGTTCAGGTTTGCAGTTACCAAGCTTGGTTCAAGTATTGTAGGAATGTAACTGACTGTACACGCGTTAGTGATATGTGAGAGAGAGAGAGAAAGAGAGGGAGAGAGGGAGAGGGAGAGAGAGAGAGAGAGACAGAGAGAGAGACAGAGAGAGAGACAGAGAGAGAGACAGAGAGACAGAGAGACAGAGAGACAGAGAGACAGAGAGACATTTTATAGAAGCTAGGACTGGAGCCCAGGAAGTGACATCCTGCCAGAACAGTTATCTGCTGCACACATTACTGGCTTTGACTGCATCAGTATTTGGGAAATGACTTACTACTTGGTTGGAGTTCTTACAGTTAGAGAGCGAGGATGAAGCATATAGCCAAGAATTGTTCAGACCGTTAAGGACTGTTTATGAACCTGTCAGTTTTTCATACATAAGGGAAAGTCAGGTGAACTGTTAACTTGTTACGATGAAAGATGGCAAATCGGTTGGATTGGCTACCTCAAGGCTTCTGTCTGCAAGCTGGTAGTTTGCATGTTCCGTTAGACCCATAAGTTCCCC
Source organism: Neoceratodus forsteri (assembly GCA_016271365.2). NCBI lineage: Eukaryota > Metazoa > Chordata > Ceratodontiformes > Ceratodontidae > Neoceratodus > Neoceratodus forsteri. The sequence continues at coordinate 63,696,407 of CM028132.1, read as the reverse complement.
ACTGTGCATTGCTCTGCTAGTAAAACTCTCTCCTGATATGGAGAAATGTTTTGTGGTGAGACGGCAATGCTATGTCTGTGTTCATTTAGTCTTTGGCCTTAATTTGAGAAACTGGACTCAGTTAGGGGGCCAGCTAGTACTTGCCCCTAAATTCTGTTCATAGAATTCCTTTGGGGCTGTTGCTCCCTGTAGATCCACCATAGTAGTGTTGTGTTCACTTTTCAAGGTGGGGCTCAACAAACATTGTTAAAAAGTACTCCTAACTGCCAGTTCATAAGGACATGTCTTGCCCATGACATTTGTAGCCAGCATGTAGTTGATTGTGACAAACCGGGGAAGGGTAGGTGGGGAGTGCAAGCAGGGAAAAAGGAGGTTCCTTCTCTGATTTTGAAGAACTGGGTTTCCTGGTGCAATTGCCGAGAAGACCACAAAGGAAAAGTGATTGCTGAAAATGGAATGTCAGTGTAGCTGTGGCTGTTAGCATCCTGGTGTTCTCCGGAAAGCACACAGCAGTTAAAGGGTGTTTCTCCTTTTATGCATGTATCCACCAGTACAGGCTTTGCATGTAACATAGGAAGATCCGTTCCCACTCTTGGATCCAGTGAGGCAGGAATTTCAGACGACTGACTGATACATCCCTTTCTCATGCAGTTCCTGTCAGAAACATCTCTGTCCTGTCCCTGCCTTCATAGGATCAGCAATGTAAATATTTATCTCTTCTGCTCTGGTCAGGCCAGCACCTGTGAAGTGTCACCTGACCAAGTTGTCCATCCTATACCTTCCAGCTGGTCTTTGTATTTAAACTGTCTTTAGGAATGGAGGTGTGCACACAGAGCTCTGTGCCATAAAGGCAACACACACACACACACACACACACACACACACACACTTTCTTTCCTTCATAGAGAGTTTACATGCATGTAACCCCCCTACAAATAGGGGTTCCTATAACGTCTTCCTGTGCTGCTTAATGCCCACTATCAGGATGGTGTCCTGTGTCTGTTAGTTATAATCGTCTGCATGAGAGTGTGCTCCAGTAAGTTTCTGTGTCTCTCTCTTTGAGAGCAGCTATGCTGTGTGAGAAAATTTAGTCTGGGCTGGGTTTGAGTGATTAAGACTTGTGACCAGGCAGAGAGTGTGCATTTCTGCTTCATTCTACAGTCGCTATTTGCGCCGAGGGACCCCTGTTAGAGAAAGTGATTATTTACTGTTTATCAGTAATAATAATAATAATAATAATAATAATAATCGGAGTTTGTCTAAACTGCTTTCAGTTGCAGCTTAAATTTTTGAATCGAGCCACCATTTTGGTTCCAGACTGCCAGTGTTGGACCAATCGAACCTCAGGGGACCTAAAATGGAGACTGTCCCCAGAGGTCTGGTGGGATTGAAATTCTGTAGGAATTGTAGTTATGAGGGTTTGGCGCCTAAATGAACCTGCAGGAGGAGCTCTTTCTGAGACAGACAGTTCCCTCTGCCAACGGAACCCATTTTGGATCTCAGTCAGAGGAAATATCCAGAACTGCCTAAAACAGTGTGTCAGTCATGAGTTGGAGTTTGGAGAATAAACGGCTCAAGCCATTGAGCAGCTGCTCCTGTTAGGAGCGCGGGAGAATCGGCGGGAAGGCTCTGCTGGCCTGCCTGTCGCATTTTCCGGTGTGAACTACTGCCTTGAGTATGAAAGTTGGACTTAACCGATTACCGGATCAAGACCTGTATCTGAAGAGAGAAAGTGTGTTATTGCTGCCTGCGAGTGGACCGAAGACTTGCTCCAGAAGCAATCTGTTCTTCTGGTACTGAAGTGAGCCTCGGATCAAAAAGTTAGCGCAGAGAAGCTGCGATTTACGAACAGATTTTATCCAAACTGTGGCAAAATACTGTGTGTTTTATAGATGTGCTGAATGTGTTCCATGGGTTGCAGTTTGGTTCCCCACGGCGAGTTCTGTTACGCCAGCTGGAGGCTATTCCAGCCCTTCATCACGGACTTTATCCAAACTGTTCTTCCTGTCTGGGCCCATTCATCTCAGCCTAGGCCGTTGCCCCCAATTTAGAGACATTCTTGGCGAAAGACCCGCTCAGAGATTCAGCCCCCTTGCTCAACACCACCAGACAGGTAGCGACCACCAAGAGGTGAGTCGTGTAGGCCCTGCTTCCCCTGGCAATCCAGTACACCACCATGAGGTCTTCATCTCACCTGTCCTGCATCCTGGTCTGGGTAGCATGAGTACAAAACAGGGTAGCTCCCTGCAACATAAGCTGCAGTCATAATGCTTTAATAATAATACTTTATTAAGCGCAGTTTATGAATATCAAAGCACTGTACAGTCTTAAAATCTTAACATTAAAACATTCTAAAACTAATAATTATCAAATATATGAATCCAGGCACGTATCAGAGAGAGTGCATCAAAAATCGGGAAAAGCCAGCTGGAACAGGCGTGTTTTGAGGGCAGTTTTTTAAAGCTCTCCACTGTCTGTCACTCTCATATCTGATGAGGTAGAGAATCCCACACGGTAGGGGCAGCAAAAATAAAAGCTCGTGCCCCAGAAGTCTTGAAACGCACTCTGGGAATTTCTGGCAGTCCCTCATTGGCTGAGCAGAGCGGTTGGAGGGGACAGTAGGGACGTAGAAGATCTTGCAGGTAACTGACCCAAACCATGTAGGGCTTTATAAGTCAGTAAACCGACTTTAAAGGTGATCTGCCACTGAATAGGCAGCCAGTGCAGAGTGTGCAGCACAGGAAAAATATGGCTAGATCGGGAAGATCCAGACAGTAATCTGGCCGCAGCATTCTGTACCAGCTGCAGATGGGGGATATTAACCCCAGGAAGCCCTTTGTAAAGGGAGTTACAGTAGTTAAGGCGTAAGGTCATGAAAGTGCAGGGTTTTAAATAATTGATTAGCAGTTTTTTTCTAGGGACAATGCTAACTGTACAGAAAGTATTCATATAGGTTTTCTAGAAGTGCTGTGTTTGTTAAACACAGTGAGGCAAGTGCTATGCATTTTCACAATGTTTTAGCGCTTTTATGAGCAAAACGCTAATCAATTTTTGGAGTTAAATAAATCCCTTAAGTGTGGACTAAGGTTGGAAGATTGCTGGACGGAACAAGGTACTTAACCCGACGATGTTCCTCAGATGGTAAAATAAAGGAATAATGCATGACAGGGGGTGTGTCGTGCTGGGATAGCATCATGCTTTGGGGGATTGGGCACGAGGCTGCAGGCCGAGTGCGTCCAATGCCCCAGGCGTGGCGTTATTCCAAACGAGACACACCCTGGAGTGCATTATTACTATTATACAATGGCTTGTTGTTATACAGAATAAAAGAAATCATTTTAAAGAGGTTTTTGTGTGGAAAAATATATTTTGTTTTTTTAAGAGAAGATGAAACAATCAAGCAGAGCATCAAGCACATCATCATCTACATGGGTTCACAGTGCTGAGACTAGACCTGTGGCAACGTGCTGGGATAACATCATGGGTCCAGCCCCAAACTGACCTATCAGTCCAAGATTCTTTCTTGCCATTGTATAATGAGGATTTGACAATGGCCGACACCTGAACACGAAGTGTTAGCCCGATATCAAAAACCACCCCCAGATTCTGTACCTGTTAAGAGGTCAGCAGCTGTGAGCCCCAAGCCACAGCCCAGCAGGCTGTCCAGCAGATGACCACTCTATCCAGCAACTTGGCTCCACCACTAACACCTCCGTTTCAGCTGGGTTTAGCGTTAGCCAGCTGGAGTTCATACAGTCTTGGATTTCTATGAGACGGCTAGAAAATACTGAGAGCCCACTATTCTGGTCAGGCACAAAAGGCAGGTACAACTGAGTATCATCAACATAGCAGTGAAAACTCGGCCCATACCATCTCGCAATGTCACCTAATGGTAGCATGTACACCGCAGACAGCATGGGGGACAGCATTGAACACTGCAGGACCCCACATGGCAGGGAGAAAGAGTCCAAGGAATAAATTCCTGAAACTACTCACTGCGGCCTGCCGGAGAGGGAAGAATGGAATCATCTGAGGACTGTACCCAACAGGCCGCAGATGTACTGCAGGTGCTGAAACAGCACCCCGTGGTCTATGGTGTCAGAAGCTGAAGAGAGATCCAGAAGGACCAAGATGGAACAGCGCTTCTGGTCTCTGCCCATCAGGAGATCATTGAGTACCCGAACCAGAGTGGTCTCAGTACTAAGTCTCTTAATCAATCAATCAATCAAATCTTTATTTATCCAGGCGAACATCATTGAGCAATGCTCATTTGCAAGATGGACCTGGTAGGGTCAAGATACAATTTGTATGACATATAACATACAAAGAATACACAACTTTGAAAGGATAGCAAATGAATACAAAACAACAACTCCAGGATATATACATGATTCATTAAGTAGCCAGCTTGTTAGTGGAGGATACTTTAGAAACTTGCACTTTTGGTGAAGGTTAAATGTGTCAGGGGAATTATTAGAAAGTTTTGAGCTCGGTGATGAGCTGTAGGACATCTGGAAGATATATCTACAGGAAATAATTTGTAGGAGGCAAATACCGCTGAAGCAGTGACAGGGGGATGAAAGGAGTGTATACAGAGTGTTGTGGCTAGGGGTGGAAAGGAAGGAGGGAAAGGGCCGTGTCAAAGAGGGATCATCAGTAGGTCAAGGGGGAGGGGATGGCTGGGGAAGTAAAAAACTGAGAGTATAAGGAGACTAAGTATATAATGCTTGAGAAGGAAGGATTGTAGTAAAGGTTAATGAGATGTGAAGCAACTGCTCGTAGGGTGCTGAGGAGCTACCTTGAATAGTCGTCCAGCTGGTAGGAAAGATGGAGAATTAGTCTAATGTTGACGGAAGCAGTTACATTTTTCTTTGAATATTTTGTTGTGTAGATATTTAAAGGCTGTAATAGATATGAGCTTGTTCACTTTCAGTGTCTTTTGCATTGTGTTCCATAGGGTGGATAATACATAACTAACAGCATGTCTGCCATGTCGAGAGTGGAACTTAGGCACTTTAAGAGTAATGAAGTTCAGGCTTCTTAATGCATAATTACTTGATGAGGCTTGTGGAAAACAGTCTGAGATATATTTTGGAAGCTGCTGTGATATTGCTCTGTAAGTCCATAGTAATGCATTCCTATCCTTCTATATTGAAGTGAGGGCCAACCAATCATGGAGTATAGCAAGCAGTGGTGAGTACTGTATGGTAAGTCTGTGATAAACCTCAGAGCTCTATGGTATAGTGTATCTAATTTGTTCAAGCATACCGTGGGGCAGTGATTGTATAGGAAGTCAGCGAGTCTAAAACTGAGAGGAATGTGGCCTGGACCATCTTCTTTTTGAATCACTTGAAAGAAGTGCCTTATTCTATAGTAAAGTCCAAGTCTTTGTCTAGCTTTTTAGTAGTTTCTTCCAGATGTTCTAGATAGTCTAATCTACTATCTAGCCATACCCCCAGGTATTTGAATTTTGTGACATATTCAAGATTTTCACCAAGTGCAGTGGATAGTTTAGGAGATCGATTGGGATTGAGTATTTTGCCTGCACCTGTGGGGAAAAGAACATTGCCTTAGTTTTTTGCATTCAATAGTAGTTTTTTTTCCAGCAGCTGGAGTTGCAGTAGGTCAATTCTGCTTGTAGTTCTTGCAGGCTGTTGTAGGAGAAGGGTGACTGACGTGACAGTACTGTATCATCAGCAAACAGGTGTACAGTGGCTTTGGTAAGATTTGTGTCAATGCTATTGATGTGTATATATATATATATATATATATATATATATATATATATATATAAAACCAGACTGAGAGGATCATAGATAGCATGGGTGGTAAGATGGTACTCCAGCTGTAGTGCAACAACTTTCTCAATAATCTTCCCTGTGAAGGGGAGGTTAGAGATTGGGCTGTAGTTTGCAGGAGCATCTGGGTTGAGAGATGGTTTCTTGAGAAGGGGGGTTACCACAGCCTCCTTCAGGGAGCTGGGAAACTCCCCCCTACTCTAATGAGCACCAGATTAACTCTTCCAGAACCGAACCAATCACATCCACACACCCCATTAAAAGGAGAGTGGGGCCTAGATCTAAACGACAGATAGTTGTCGCGTACAAAGGAGGAGCCACATGATATCCATGATCTCCAGCTGGTCAAACTCAACCCAACAAAACAGAGAAGTCGCGACTCTGCTCTGACCACCAGTAGCCCCCAGAGGGCAGGACAGGTGAATCTCAGACCTGATGTCGGCAGTCTTATCAACAAAGAAGCGAGCAAACTCATCGCACTCAGTTTGCGAAAGAGCTTTCCGGACTCTTAGACAGGTTGGATAGCACAGTCTGTCTGCCATTCAGAACAGCTGAGCTGGTTGGTTCTGTGCTGCAGCAATCTCCCTGGACAGGAACTCTGCCTTCTTACAGGAGATTGTTGACGGATAGTTCCTATATTGCTCAATCAGTCTGTTTGTTGGCATCCAGGCCGGACTTACACCAAGCACACTCTAACCTTCGACCCACCCTCAACTCCTCAAGGACCCATCAAACCAAGGGGCCTGAGGGAAGAGACTGAGTGGGCAAACACAGAAAGGAGCAAGGGTATCCAGAGCCCCTACCACTGCTTGATTATAGGCCTGAAGTAGGTTCTCCAGACATTGCTTGCATCTTGCATTCCCGATAGGTCCAGCACCACCAAAAGGCCTTCAGGGGTCACACCCCGCAAAGTGTAGTATAAGACCATCTCCACAGGGGCAGGCCCGTAGTGGGGGGAGCCATGAAACTGAACCTTATGATGTGGTGGTCGGACCATCCAACTGGTTCCACCACTGAGTTGGAGGTCTCCAACCCCAGGAGGAAAACCAGGTCAAGGGAGTGACCGTGCTTATGCATCGCAGAGGTAACTACCTGTGTGAAGCCCAATGAACTCATGAGTTTGAGTAAGTCTTGTCCAAACTGCGAGAGTTCGTCGACCCCAGGCGTTGAAGTCCCCCAGTATCATTAGCCTGGGGGCCTCCAACACCATGTCGACGATGAAGTCCGCGACTTGTGTGTGTCATCTGATTTTCTTGTTTGGGTTTATTGCAACAGACTGTGCCATCCAGCTCCGGATTAAAAATATTTGGGCTGAATGCATATTAATTGTTTTCCTTCCTAAGGACCCCAACAACAGTTGCAACACCAGTCTAACCCGGGCAACGCTTCAGGCTAGCCTGTTTAATATACTGGGTACCCAGGCTTGTGGGGACTGTGTCAGGGGGACTTACAGTGTATGCTCAATCAAATTAAATTTAATCAGAACTGCCAATCACTTGCTGGATTTATACCCCACCCTTGTTCACTTCCTTTGAATAAAGTAGTTTGTGGGTTTTCACGTTTAACCTGGCTAGTGTGTACCTTCTTGGATGGGATACAGTATTGTTACTGTGTGGTTGCATCACTGGTCTTATTTCCCAGGGGGTCTCCCGGGCAGTTGCAGAAGATTCAGCCCTGGTGGTAAGTGCAAGGAGTGTGAGCATATCATTACTGTCATATGATAAATGTGACTGTTTTGTTGCTGAACTGTTTAGGCCATCAGAAGGTTTGGTGGGTGGTTATAGCATTCTGGAGGGCTATATCAGCAGCAGCTACGCTACCCCAAAACCATCCCTCCAGGTGGAGGCACCAGTTTACCAAGCTCCGGCCTCTCAACCTATGCATAGTCACGCAGGCAGGGGTAGTAACCCATAGGATGACGCCACCTAGGGGTTATATGCACATAGATGGATGTACTTGATAGGAAAGGTTAGTGACCATGATCTGCGATTTACATGGTCAAAATCAGGCCCATACATTCTAATACTAACCATATAGATCATTGCTTATTCATGGATATGAGTGATCAGTTCGTACGGGGGTGGGGGAATTGCATTCTTTTTTTTTTTTTTTTTTACACCCTACACTTTTTCTTCCCCAGCTGTGTTCGTCCATCTAGGGATATACCTTGGCCCCAGAGATGTACCATGTTTGGGCCAGTCGTATTAGGCTTCCCCCATGGCTCTGCACTCTGTGGCAGGGGATCTGGGGGGAGGTTACCCCGCCCACCTGAGGCAGTCCACCATATGGACCAAGATCATGAGCCAGCAGGTACTAGGACCCAGGGGAACCAGGAGCCCATGCCAGCATTCAGACAGCTGTTGGTTTTCCTGCCATTTTTCTAATCCCTCCCACCTCCATGATATGAACGCAACTTCCTGTAGACCTTGCATGCATACAGCATGTTTCCCTGTTGCAGCCCAGCCACAGTGGTTGCTGCAGTGCATGAGGTAGCTGTTAATCCCCCCTCCCCCAGGCTGAGGTAGGGTGCCGTGCAGCACCTACCCTAGCCTGGCCTGCCTCTCAACGTGATCACCCGTGTTTGCTACCCATCAAAGCGGTTGAATTGCATTCTTTTTAACAACAATCTGAAGGGTTGTTAATTTCCCTAACTAGGGAAATGGTATATAGAGGATGTGCATAAGACAGGTGAAAATCTGGAACATGCCGCTGGCTCTGTGACACCGAGCAAAGGGGTACGCTGGCGACCTGGGTTTGTGCCTTCAGCCCAGGTACTAGGAGCGGAGAGTGACAGTGAGAGGATCGAGAGCATCCATTGGATGCTTCCCTCCTCGGGGAGTGGGCAGGGCCTTGGCACCTGCTATTGGATTGTGAGATGTGCTAGGGGACAGGAAGCCTTGACACACCCCCACACTTCCCCGCCACAAGCTGCCACTCCCACAGGCCAATCTGGGTTGCGTGGGGCAGGCCAAAAGAAATGGTGGAAAATACCCCTTGGCCCAACCGGATGATGGCCACCAGTCCCTGGCACGCCACAATAGCCCAGTGCTGACCACCCCACCACCGATCCCCGGCCTAAGCATGTGTCTCAAGGCACCTCCTCCGGAGTTAGTGGACACACCCGATGAAGGGTTACATCAGGTAACCCAAGAAGGGATCAGTTGGTGTTTATGGGGGGCAGCGGCTGGCATCCTGCAGAGGAGGGTGGCCAAGGGGCCTTGGTGGCCCGAAGGGTGGCCAGTCAGGGGGGTGGGGAGGAGCATAAAAAAGAAAATCTGAAACACAGTGGAGATTGGTGCCTTCGTATCTGGAATGGTGTCATGGTTTTAGAGTATTAGAAGGGTATTGGATCAGCTTTATGTGGCTCTGAAATTTGAAATCTCGATCTGTACTAACTGCTTCTCCCGAAAACCTCAAAGGGGAATGTGAAGACGAGTATGATGTGCTAAGAAGTAATATCTAGATTAATAGCTGTAATGTATGATAGGCTAAACATTCAGCTCAGCAAACCTTTGGATGCAGACTCAAGGCAGCACCTGCTGTGCAAGTTAGCATTTGGCTAGAAAACGTTTATAAGTTTATAAGGTGGAGTAGTCTATTAAATCAACTGTTTTACTCACTCTTGCCATTAATACTCGGCTTGTCTAAGCAGCAAGCACATATTTTATGTTGGGTCCAAATGGGTGTTGGCCAGCAGTCCTGGTTTTGCTGAAGGCATCTGAGTAATATGCTTTGGAAACAGGAAGCAAATTTCTGAACCTCTGCTAGATAATTGTATTGAAGTTGATGTGTCCTTCTGCAAGTTCTAAAATGTAAAAAAGCATCAAATGTTCCAGCAACAAGGAAACTTTTTTTTTTTTACTGTATACTGTACTACTGCAAAAAAAATACACTTTTGTCTTCTGCACTACCAAGTAGTTGTCATGTACTTTGCATCTGGTTTAACCAAAAGGTACTTGAACATTTGCTTCACGTAGGGTTACCTGCAGGGTGTTGCATACATCTTTCCAGCAGCCGCTCAAGTTGTTTTATATCACATCCTTTAGTATGCAAACATGTTTGAACAAAATATTCCCTGTCCAGCAGAGTACTTTTTAGATTTGAAAAGAAAAGTGCAACTCTCCAGGGTGCACATGGACAAAAAGACAACACGACGTCCTATAACAGAGGAAGATTCAAAGGAAATTCAGGGGAAACATCAGGAAGAACTAAATTACAGACTGAGTGGTAGACACTTGGAATAGATTTCCAGAGCAGGTGGTATTTATTAGCTGTTTGCCCTAGCGGTTAGAGCACGGAGCTGTGATTCTAGAGATGTGGGTTTGAATCTCACTGCTACCCCTTACTCACTGTGTGACCCAGTGCTAGTCACTTTTTTCCCTGTTCTGCTTTTTCTCCTGGCCATTCTCATCATTCCAGGGAGATATATACCTACCCTGTTCAGGCCTGACTAACCCTGTCTCCCTGGATACAGTGCCCCACTGACTGCGATTCCCATGGCTTCACCTCCATGCCCCCCACCCGCCCAAGGCAGTTGAACCATGTGGACTACAAAGCAGTGCTGGCAGGCACTAAGACCTAGGGGAATCCAGGGGCCCAGACCGTCACATAGATGGACATGGCATTTTCTTCTCGTTTAGGTCTCTCACCTCCCCTCGTGAGCAAGGCATTCTCGGTGGCCTTGCACTTGTACAGCATGTCCCTGCGACAGGGGCCAGTTCCCTGGTCCTGCTGCAGGGGTCACTGTGGTGCAGCAGCTTGCTATCAACCCTTCCTAACTGAGACGTACTTCAGCATGGCAGCTGCCTAAGCCTGGTCTGCCTCCCGATGCGGTGACTCTAGTTTGTTGTCTCAATGCAGTGACTTGCGTTCACTTTCGAATCAGAGTTGCCATCATAGCAGCACGACACACTGCCACTGGGTTATCAGTGGGGCCCTGGAGCAAGTCGCTGAATCTCTTTGTGCTTAATCTTTTCAGTAATTACTCTACTCTCTCTCATCTCAGTGCTATTTGAATCTTCCTATGTACTTAAAATGGTGGCAACATTCTTTCCTCATCCCACTCCTGGATTCTAAGCTCTCTTGGATTGTAACTGATGTTGGGATCAGTTTGTAGGAAAGGCACTATATAAAAAAATTCCTTTCCCTTTCTACTCTGCTGCTGAAAGGGAGAGACTTGATGGACTAATGGGCACCTTTCTTGCCTAAAGCTGTACGTTTATATAGTATAGATGTAAATGAAAGGGTTTAGCTTTAGTAGATTGCGCACCATTGAAGTGCGTTTCACTGCACTCATGTTGTCACAGGTTTCAAGCTCAACAGCAATCTGGGGATCTCTTAGTATGGTGCCACTGGTAGCTCTGGAAAGTTGTGAGAAACTGGAAAAATAATCTCTTGAATTATGGGATACAATAATAAATGGCAGGAAAAGTCACCTTTTTGGTGCTGTACTGCCTACTCTTTATTATGCAGCTTTGCCCCCTTCCTCAGTCTTGAGCCTCCATTTTTTTCCACTGTGCTAGAAACGGAGCCCTGTTCCTCATCCTGTTACATTTAACGCACTGAGACAAAAGAGAAGTAAAATATGGTAGAAAAGGAGAGATAAAGAAAAGAGAGACCGGAACACAATTATGGAACAGGTAAAGCTTTGTCATCCTGCCCCACAGTAGGATTTACAGATCCATGATGCATTACGTGTGTGTGTGTGTGTGTGTGTGTGTGTGTGTGTGTGTGTGTGTGTGTGTGTGTGTGTGTGTGTGTGTGTGTGTGTGTGTGTGTGTGTGTGTGTGTGTGTGTGTGTATATGTGTGTGTATTTATTTATTTTTTTGGGTGGAAACAAAATTAGAGTACCAGAGTCATGTTTAACAGCCTAAATAGAATGCTAAACCAGGGCTAGAAACTAATGCCCTGTTTTGCATTCCAGTTTGCTAGATGTAGTACCATTTACACCAAGCTGGTATTTCATGCTGGCCCACTGGTGCAGTGGTAGCGCTACCACTCACGATGCTGGCGACCCGGGTTCGGATGTGGACTTGGGTCGTCGGGGGGTCGGCCAGGGGGAGGAGGATGGAGCATCCCAAGTACTGCACTCCTCCTCCTCTGGGGTGGGAGGGCTGCCATTCTCCGCTGCAATACTGCCACCTGGGTGACCGTGGGTAGGGAGGAAGCTGTCAGAGTTTCGAAGCAGCTCTGCGTTCTGTGTGCTTGTGCTTCTTGGTCCTCCCAGTGAGCCGGCTTCCTTGGGGACGGAGTAACCAAGAGGAAAACCCCACAACCAAGCCCGACGACAGCCTCTGGTACCTTGAGCACCCAGATGACCAAAAAACTGGATGATCCTTTGGCTGCCTGACGAAGACTTAATAGTAGGTAGGGGGAGGATTGAGGCACTGTTGCCTCCTTCCCACAAGGGAAGTAAAAGCCCAGGCAGCATAGAGATAAGGCCGAGGAAGAGGTCCCGAGAAGTAGGCATAGCCCAGCACCTGGATACCTGGGAGAGGTTAGGCTATGGAGATCAGGGGCAAAAACAGAATTAAAAAAACAAACAAAAAAAAAAAAAACTGGTGTTACAGTTTGATTACCACCACTACGCTGTGCCACAGCTCTGCAGTTCAGTGTATAGTACAGCTCTTTTGGATGGGCAGAATATCATTGATTGAGACTGCATACCAAATGTGGGGGTTTGGTATTCCACCTCGCAACTTGATTATTTTGTAGTTTCTACCCCGAGGACCATGCAGAGACAGTTACAGATTGATGCCAACTTGGGTCTTTATTTTAAACCAGTAATTAATATGCAAGACTGGAACTGGTACCAGAAGGGCTCACTCGAAACGGGAAGTGGTCAAGAGGTCCAGGTATCCGAGTGTCATCGGATGGCAAGATGCTTGCCTTCATCTTTTGGCAGCTTTTTATCATCGTTTGATTTCTGTGGAGATTACTGAAGTTGTGGTTTAGTACCAGTTGTTCATTTACAAAACTTGAACTTATACCAGAAGGTTGCTTGAACAACACGTCCCACGTTTGCTCCTGATGAGAAAGGGTTCAGTGAAAGAATGCTTCCCAACTTCAGCAACCTCTACAGAATTCAAATAACAAAACCTGCCAAATAGGAAGGTGGTCCCCTCGTCACCTGTTGACCACTCATCCGATCCCTGGACCTCTTAGTCGCATCCCATTTCAAGGAGCTCAAGCACGGGATCTGACAATGGGGGACTAGGGACTGTTGGGACTCCTCCTATTAATGACCCAATGGTTGCTGTTCAACCTGGTTCAGTGGAGAAGCTCTCCATGTCACCCCTGAAGCCAGAAGAAGATAGCAGTTCTCGATTTCTCGATATCAGGAGGTCACTGAAAGAGGCAAGGGCTAGCTCTTGTCAAAAAATTATATCTGCCTGGTGAAGTAGACAAAATGTTTGGAGTATGATTTTCAGACTTCTAAGGAAAAGGAATTCAGGAAATCCGTTGAAGAAAACAATAACATATAGGACCGTGTATGGTAGCCCATACACAGCAATGCTATGGTGACTATGACATCAAGAACCTTGAGAGTGAAGCTCGAGAGGTCCCTTTTGAGGTCATAGTAACCAAGAGGTGTAAGAAGAGTATGGTTGTGTATCGGGGCTACCATGGTGAAAACCAGCAAAGATCACTTACTATTGGTGGTGCAAAAAACTGTCCTTTATTTCCGCAGCCCACAGTTCACCACCAACCGCCACTAGCCCTATCAACAGCACTGTTGGGGTCGCTTGTAATGTGACGTCCTTACTAAAGCAGTATGGAAAGTCGTTCTGTGTTTGTAAGGACATCACTACTGCAGCAGAATGACTTTTTACGGTGTATGGGTTTCCATACACAAAAGAATTCCACCTTATACTGTGATCCCTATGAAAACTGTGCCCTCAACAGATACGTGCGGCTATATGCTGCACTATGGAAACCATTGAAAATAAAAAGATGTTAAAAAATATTAGGCTGGTAGGTGTTCCAAAGGTGTTGGAAAATCAATCTGAGACTGTAAAGGATTTGGTGAAATATATATTTATAAATGGCTTGTCTCTGCCTCAATAATCTCTCTTTCATTAACGAAGCCTAACTGATAACCTATAAAACACCAGGAGCTGAGTTATTAAGAATCTCACAGAATGTCTGTCACGGTACTGATACTACGGTCCTTCAGAAAGAAGCTGATAAGTTTCTGAACTATACAATTAAGTGGGTCTTAGCCTTTGGTATGGTTCAAGGAATGCTGATTCGTCTGGCTCAGATGAGGAACAAATCGATGCCAAAAATAAAGATTATATTTACATATTTGTTCATAATCTGGTACGTGCACTAGGTAGTCAGATCCCTATATTCAGGCACAACTTGGACATAATCAGTACATATATATTCAGATGTATGTTACACAACACAGCAACAAAGGAAAAGGTGTCTTTAGACCTGAGCTAGTTGAGATGGAGGTGGGGTGGTTTTCTGTTCGAGTTAGAAAAATGTAGGATAGTGTTAGACAAGAAGGCCTATATCTTCTTTTGAAACAAACCAGTCTCAACATTTTTATGAAGGATCTTCAGAAAAAAAACTCTCAACTTGACTCTACTTCACCAGACAGTGCTCTCCCTTGCCTCCCCCAGGTCGAGTAACATTGACTCGGTGTGTCTGTTTCTGGAAGTATGACTCCACATTTGACTCTAGCTACTCATGTAGAACTGGCTCTTGATATTCTGAAATAAAGACTTGTAGCAAATTTTGCAATTTCAGTCATTAAACGGATAATTGAACCACAGCCAATTCTCCGATGAGCTTGTTTTTGGTGAATAGATTTTTTTTTTTGTTTGGGGGGTGGATTGTATAGACGGAAACATTCCATTAATTGCTAATGTAGTTTAAATATTTACATTGTCAATCTTTAGTTGAAGCATAATTTGGAATAAGTGTTAGTATATACCAGATCCCACATTTTCTCCCCATATTGGTTTTTCTTCCTTCTCTTTGCTGTCGCCCAGGGATATACTCTGTTAATCAAGGATGTATCCTTTTTACTGTACTTTTTGCCCCTGCTGCTCCACTGGCCCCCATCGGTTAAGCTGCCCACCCAGCCCCGTCAGCCACCATTGGGACTTAACTGTGCCTTGCATGTCTCCCCCCAATGGATAAACCCCTCTGTGGGAAGGGCCACTGGGAGCCAGGCCCTGTAAACCCCCAGTGGAATTGAAGTTTCATTTATTTTTTTTGCGCTTCTCCCAGTGGAGCCTCCCCTGTCCAGCCACTCCTTCAGAGCACCAAGGTCCCAACCTCCTCTCCGACCCCTGTCACCAGCTCCCGTTGCAACAACCCCCCAGGTAACCCGATGTAACCCTTTGTCGGGAGGGTGCCTCTCTTCCAAGGAGGAAGGTACCTTACTGGCCACTCCTGTGTATCCTGGGTGTTGCGGAGCTGGTACGGGCTGTCTTTCCGGGTTTCGTGGCGGTGGGGCCAGTGCCCGTCGTGAGGTCAGGCGGGGAGCCTCTTTTTCTTTGTTAGACCTCGTCCTCTGTAGTTCTTGGCCATGCATGAGCATGGCTGTCCTGGGTGGGGATGTACGGGGGTGTCGAGGCACCACGCCCCCAAGCACATCGCTAATCCGCCCCTAGGGTGCAGAGGCTAGACCCCCCCCCCCGGGAGGGAAGCGTTTAATGGACGCTCTGCACCACCTCTCTGTTGGTCTCCGCTCCTGGCACCCGGGCTCAGGGCATGGACCCAGGTTGCCAGCGTGCTGAGCGAACCCCTTCACTCAGAACCACAGAGCTGGCCTGGAATTGAAGTTTCAATCAATGAGGTGGCGAGCCCAGTTGGTGGTGTGGAGCCTGCATCAAGCAGCAAACTGCATCCTGTGTAGTGGAGGGGTTTTCCTGTTTTCTGTCCCCCCTGATGCCGGAAGGACTTGCTGAAGCATCATACCGTCGACGTCCACCTCCCAGATCCATGGCTCTGGCTTACATTTCCACCTGTGGTCACTCAGGTGGCAGTGCTACACCGGAGGCCTGCCACCCTCCCTCTCCAGAGCAAGTGAGTGTCTCTCTTGGATGCTCAGCTGTCCTCCCCTCGGCTAGCCCTCTGATGACATGGGCTCGCTTCCTAACCTGGGTCGCTGGTGGCGCAAGCGGTAGCACTACCACTGCACTGGTGGGCTGGCCTGATCAGGGATGTATTTTGTTCATGTGATTCGTCATTTGGATGGCATATTTTTTCTTTCCTACATTTTTCCTCCGTTTGCTCCTGCCTCCTCTCCAGATGTGTGCCATGCCCTTCAGCCTTGTCAATGCAGCGAGCCCTTGTAGAGGAGTAAGCCTATAGGGGCAGCTGCACACCGCAACCCACTGTTCACACTTCCGTGACTCAGCCAGGGAGGAAAACTCCTGAAGGAACCAGAGTGGGTAAGCTCAGGAGAAGGCGGGTGACAAGGCTGGGGTGGATTATCTGAAGGGAGCCAGTTGGTGCTACTGCAGCAAAAACAGTAAATAAAATGCCGGCCTGTTGGTGTAGTGGTGGTGCTACCACTTGTGATGCCTGTGACCCAGGTTCGGAAACGAGTTTGTCACCAGAAACCGGCTTGGGGGGGAGGATCGAGTGTTCCAGGGGACGCCCTTCTCTTCCTGGTGGGAGGTTGCCACATCCTGCTGCAGCACTGGTACCTACAGACATGCGTGTGGTAGGGCACATGGCACACAGGGAGGACGTGCCATTCTGCATATCGTGTGAGCATGCCGACGCACACTGACTTTGGGGATGTCCGGAAATGCCAGCAACCTTACTGGGAGGGCTACGCAATACAAGAAGAAAGGGGAAAAGGAAAGGCAGAAAAACACCCTGGTGGGCAGGATTATCAGCGACCCCCTGCAGGCCCTGCACCAGTGACCCAGGCACTCTTGGAATCTGGATCTGTTGATCGGCACTTCAGGGGACTCCCCTCCACCCTGCCATGGAACGCAAGCAGTGGGTGACTCGAAAGAGGTAAGCCCAGGGAAAAGCCGGATGACTAGGCTGGGAGGGTCAGTGGGAAGGGGGGCCAGCCAGGAGCAAAAACTGTGAATTAAAACAAACAAGCAAATAACAAAAAAAAAAAAAACCTCTGCAAGCACAGTATCCATGTTTGCTCACGTACCTAGTATCCTTACTGCCCCCTTCTCAGTTCTACCGTGATGCAGCCTCCATTACTGACCCCCATCTTCCTATTGGGGGACCCATATAAAATGTATACTGAACATTAATGCAATTTTTTTTAAATATATTTTTATTAAAATTTTCTTTTATAATAGGAGACATTTTTACATTTATTGTTATTCTGGTACATTAAGTATTTTCTTTAGGTAGCAAATGGCTAATATGAAATGGAGATCATTATGTTAACGGTATTCCTTTCTTATCTAAATCCTGTATTTCTTTATACAGTTTACAGTGAATCATTTCTAGCCCTTGTTTCCTCCCCTTCCATCCCCCACATTCCACTATGGGCAAAACTCTGGATCCACTTCTGCTTGGTGAATGGCCCATCTCTGCCAGAGTTGAGCAAACCTCTGTGATTGGTTATTAATTTTAGCAGTGATATTTTCCATCTGATATACTGATATCATTATTCGTTTCCAATCTTGTATGGGAGGGATGTCTTGAGTCATCCATTTTTTTTTGTAAGTGACTTCTTAGCAGCCCGCAAGAAAATAGGCAGTAAAGTTTTTGTCCATGGGGGGGAATGGTCCGGGTAAACTGTTAGTAATAGCATTTCGCCTGTAAGTTCAACATTTTCTCCCAGACTGTCCACCATTTCTCTTTGCAAGCCTATCCAAAATGGCATTAAGAGAACATTAATGCAATTTTTGTGTCTCTTAGCTCCGTGCCTGTATGAATTGTATTCTTTAGTTCTGTTACATATTCACTTTCACTGCAAGTTGATGATCTGTTACTCCTACCCTCATTCCTGTGCAACACCCCCCTCCCTGATTATACCCAGAAACGAGATCATTCTTGGTGTGCTTTACAGGCCAGAAAGTGTAAATAGATCACTAAATAAAAATACTGAATATTGTGCCTGTTTTGCTAGACTCCATCCTTTCACTTTGTTTTCTGGGGGGAAATGCTTCATTCTAATCTGCCATACAACCTGTTACAGAAAATATTTCTATGAAAAGTGTTTTTAGCAGTGTCCCACATTCTATAGCATAACGTGGAACACATTTGGCTTGTTCATTTCTTTTGTTTAGCTACTCATGCTGACTGGCTCGTAGAAAGCAGGAAAATTGTGCAGCTGGTTGGAATTTAAATTCCGTCCCCTTGCTAACTATGTAGTGCAAACAATTCAAAGTCATTCTCTTGTATAAACGAGCGGACCTTTGAATGCTGCTGGACGGTGGCATGTGCATGTTACTTAAGTAATGCAGTGATCTGGCTTGCTGTGTGGACTCAGCTGTTGGGTTGCATACCGTGTGCACGCGTGCTGCCCTGTCACTCGAAGAGCTCACTGGGGGTTTCAGAAATCCTATCTATTATTGAGCAGCAAATGCACAGCACTGCTGAATGTTTTAGTGCTTCTTCAGATGTGAATTGGGCTTCAGTATTAATCCAGGGAGTGTTCTGTCCATTAACCAATAAAGGAACTGCTGCTGACCAGTAAGATCTGCACATGCCTGATGACTGCCGAGAACTCCCTCTCCATCTTGGATAACATCCATTTTCATAGTTTCAAGGCGACACAGTGGCTGTTCTCCACCCCCCCTTTTGGGGCTTCGTCTCCCCTGGCCTTGCTTGTTGCTGGACTGTATTAAACAAAAAGAACTAACAGCACACACAGGAATTTTTTGAATGACAAATCCACTTATTTATTCTGTATCATGATAAAAAGCTGCAGCAATTCCAGAACCGGTGTACGTAACCAAAGCCTCTGGCACTTCAGAGCTCACTGCTCCTTCTTCGGGGCTCCCTGAGAAATCCCTGTGTGTGTTGCCGGTTCGTTTTGTATAAAGTATCGTCTTCTGTTATAACAGCAGCACTGCCCCTGGAGTCTGAGTGCATAGTTTTGTTTGTCTTATTCTTGTCGCTGGGATAGACCCTCGTGGGGCGGGGGTTGTTCTCCCCCTTGAGGAAGTCTACCAATGGAATAAGATCTAGTGGTACCCCATTGGTTAGGACTCTGAGGGCTTCCGGATCCAGGCTGTCATGAAGACAGTGTATGCAGTTTTTTTCCCCCCCCTTCTTTTCTCCCCTTGTTCCCTTCCTCCTCCCCCGACATGGGCAGAGCCATCTTGTGGCCTCGGCTGTACGCAACAATGCCCTGCAGAGGGAACAAGTTCCCATGTCCCCACCACAGGGGTTGCTGTGACACTGGTTGACTGACGCCAACCTTCCCTGACTGCAGCGCGCTGTTTAGCGGTAGCTGCTGCAATCCAACCTGACTTCTAACGCAGCTTCTCGAATCCGCTTCTGAACTGGCATGTGGCCCTGCCACTGGGCCATCTTGCACAGCCCTGCTTCGTTCTTGTTTTTATCACATAGTGTGTATTTTGCACTTGAATTGTTATATTCTGTCATCGCCACTACACCCGGGCCCCCCATTACCTTTGGCTCAGTGTTCCTCTCACAGTCACCAAATAAAAAAAAATATTTGATTTTTTTTTTTTTTATCAGTCAAAGATTGCTGAGGTTTGATTTAATGGAAAGAAATAAACAAACATCTGTTTATCTCATGTTTCTGCATTTTGGTTTACCTTCTATCAGTTATCCACTCAAGTTTCTGCACGGAATTATTTACACCAGCATTGAAAATTGTGGGTAGGGCCAGTTTTCAGATTCCAAGGGAAATGACTGCCTGTTTTTGAGTTAGATGACAATTAGATGCATTTTTTTCTGGTGCAGTATTGGCCATTGGTAAGCAGCTTAAATCACAAATTGTAGTGCGAAAGAAATAATTTGACCTACTGGGAACTGAACCAAGGCCCCCTGAATACCATCCCGGTCCTCTAACCATTGAGCCACAGGATTACATGGTAGGAATAACAAGATGACAATTAGATGTTTTTTCAGTGCAGGATTAGCCACTGCTAAGCAATTTAAATGGAAGGAAGTGCATCTGGGAACCCCAGGTCCAACCACGTGAGCCTGCAGCTCAGTGGTTAGAGCATCAGGACAGTTTTGTGGGGTGTGAGTTCATTTCCCAGTAGGTCACATTATTTCTTTCTTGTAGCAGTTTGTGTATTTGAGTTAGAAACTCTGGTATTTGTAGCCACCTGTTGGCTTGACTGCAGCGTGTTTTGCTGTCGTGCCGATGACTTGGGTATGGGAGTGGATTGGAGCACTGACTGACGGGTGGCCATTTGGGAAGAGCACTGCCCCTGGCACTGCATCCCAGCCTGGGGGAGGAGGCAGCACCTTCTGCTGTAAAAGTGACCGTTGATCAAGCCAGGGAGTTTGCTCTCCCTTTGGGGACCCCTTTAGTGTGCAAGGCCAGTGAGATGCTATGTGCGAATTGCCGGCAGGGTTGATTGGCTACCTGCTGAAGAAAATGGAAGCTGTCAGACTGTCTGGACACTGGCTTTTTCAACACTGTCTGGCCCCACACTGCGGGCTGCATAGGCATCTGCATACCTGCCGCTTCAGCTGGCGTTTAAGTTGTTGCCATGGCAACACCTTTGTTATGGTATGGACGAAACAAAAATGAGTATTTTGCTCCCAAAATAATAAATTGATGCTCTGAAGTGTTCACATTTGCTTTGCTTACCACAGTGCAGTCAAAAGGTGCTGAAACGCTGATGAACTTGCCTTAATCATTAACATTTCTGATCCATTTATCTAGAAGGTCACTGGAGCACGGCTGCCATATATCCCAGATGGCAACAGGGGGTTCTGATACAAGTCAAAATTGAACTGTGGCATATTTTCAAAAAGGTTTTGTACCAATGCCAATTAAAACAGGGAGCCTCCACAGAGTTCTGACAAGGGAGACACGCCTATGAGACCAAGCCCAGATCTTTGTCAAGAGAGCAGGTGTCTTATAGCTCAATAAATGTTTCTCGTGCTTTTTCTGTAGTTACAGATGCCAGGACAGGTGCATGAGGCTGATTTACTAGATTGAGTGTTTCTAGATAATATAAGAATGCAGTTTCATGACCTTTTGTATGCCGCAGCCTGCAAATAAATGGTTTTTTTTGGGGGGGGGGGATTATTTAGAATGCATAAATTTGCTAATAGGAACAGAAGCCTTGTCTTTACATTTTTTTTTCATGTAATTGGAAATTTGGACATGTGTAAAGTCTGTTTCATACCTCCAGTGTGTTTTTAATCATACTACCTGTGGACTGTCTTACAATCAGAAACCAGAGTTACACACGCTTTATTCCTTTGCAAACCCACACGAGTCATTTTATTCTCAATAAGTAAACCCACACCAGTCATTATATTCTCAATAAAATGACAGTAGTGACAGCGTCCTCTTTCTTGCATTCTGATTGGTCTATTTACAGCAGCAAACCCACAAAGCATAACAGTTGGTTATATTGTGCTAGCTGTCTCACTATCGTCGGAAATGTATTGTCTCATGAAGATAAAGCACTCTGCCTTTGGTCCCATACTTTACTCACTCGACAGTCACATTATTCTTGTATAGTGACCCAACTAGCACATTATCACTAAAGTGTGTTTGTTTTGAAATAGTTCTGTTTCTTCCTTAGTTACGGTCTCCTTGTTAATATGCCGTCTTTCCTACCCAGTATTCTTCTTTAAATTACTTAACAGTTGCTGACTGTAGTAACGTCAAGAATGGAGTAGAAGTCCTGTATGGGAAGCTTCATTTCAGGTTTCCCCTCAACTGATGTCACCAGGTTCCAAAACTCCAAAATACTCAAAAAGTGAATATTAGGTGTGAAAAAGGCGATATTAATGAAGGCCAACAAAATGCTGGATTGCATTGCAAGGGGTATATCCTCAAGGAGGGGGGAGGTGATTCTGCCACTGTACAGGTCATTAGTTAGACCGCACCTGGAGTACTGCGTGCAGTACTGGCACCCGTATCTGAAGAGGGACATTAAGTTACTGGAGGGGGTGCAGCGCAGGGTGAAAAAGATGATCCAGGGGCTGGGGGACTCATCAGACGAGAGGAGGCTGAGTGAGTTGAACATGTACTCGCTGGAGGAGAGGAGGAACAGGGGGGATATGATTGAAACCTTCAAGTACATGAAAGGAATAAACAAGATGGGTACGGAGGGGCTGTTCATAGTAAGGGAAGGGAGGGACAGGATACCCGGGGCCATGATATGAGACTGGAGGGAGGAAGGTTCAGGAGGGAGATGAGGAGACACTTTTACAGAGAGGGTGGCAGCTGGGTGGAATCGTTACCGGCAGAAGTGATATCCAGTAGAACAGTGGGCTGCTTCAAAGGGCTGAGGCGGGTCAAAGGGTGGGTGGAGGTAGGGGCAGCTGAAGAAAAAAGGGGTGCAAGCTGCACATTCGAGCAGACTTGATAGAGCACTAGGCCTTTATCTGCTGGTAAATTTCATATATTCGTATGGACCCTAACTAAGGGAAAAATAGCACTCTTTTATAGCAAATGCATGAAACAGTACTCTAGAGTATATTAAACCAATTCTACATCTGCCCAAACTTCAAATTACATGAAAATATACAGAACAAGGTTTATTTTTTTTTTTAAATGAAAGGTTTTCTTAAAAGGGAAAGAACATTTTTGTTAACGGCATCCTCAGTTTACAAGATTATAGTGCTTCCATGCTAATATTGTACAATTATTGCAATATACAGTAGTTGATCACTAAATCACTAACCAGAATGTCTGCATCCGTGTCTAGGTTGCGCCAGTATTGTTTTCAGTAGTGATGTAGTTGTGGTGTTCTTCCCCAGATAGCAAAACTAAAACTTGAAGTATGGCACATATCAGCTGTGACACGGCAACAACTGCTTGTAATCACACTGCCATTGCAAGAAATTTAAAAGGAAAAGGAGTGTCGCAATATTATGATGAGTCAATTACAGTATTTCCCATGGATGATTTTATCATTGTAAACAAAACATTCCACAGTGTGTGATTGTCACTGTTTGCTTGCAGTTCACAAATGTGGGATGTATTTTTCCCCTACAATTCAGTCAGTTTTTTAACAGGATTGTGTAAGGGGAGAAACTAGCCAGGGTGGGGATATCACAATAACACAATATCACGATAATTACCACTGACGATAATTTATAATTGTAAAAAAACAATATTGTGCTGGTCCGGTGGCACTGAGGGTTGAGGTGCTGGACGCCACACCTCGCACCACTCCGGCGACCCGGGTTTGGGAGCAGACTTTGGTCGCTGATGGGTCAGCCATGGGGAGATGGGCTTGAGCATCTCACGACAGCTCGCCTTCTCCGGGGAGGGAACAGGCTGATGCCCGCACACTTGCCTGACTCCGAGCGGAGGCTCGGAGTACTGCCAGCCCCAATTGTAGTGGATGGGCGGCCGTTGTGCAGCGTGGACGTCGGCGCCTTACGCCATGACATCGGGGGAGTTGCACGCTGTTTGGGGAGGGAGAAGACAAGAAAAGAGCCAGTCACCGCCAGGGAGATGGGGAGCCAGGAAACGTGCCCTCAATGTGCCTGCACCTGCCCGATGGACCCAAGACCGAAATGTAAGTTATAGGGTGTCCACACCCCCGCCTCATCCCTGCCCGGGGGGGGGGGTAAACCGTGGCTCTGTGGGGCGCTGGGGTCCATGCTGGGCAGAGTGGCAGGCAGTGGGATGTCTGCCATGTCTCTCCTGATGGGTCGGGGGTTGCAGGCTGGGGTTAGTCATAATAAAGAGTAATTAAAAATATATATTGTGATTATCGTACAGCACGATACACTGCGATATACAGTGATAAAGCACCTTAGCTTGCTTTTTCAGTAGTGTCCCTTTCCAGGTGCAAGCATGATTCCTTATTCCCCACCATCCTCATATGAGATTTTTACTATTTTTCCTTAAAATTAGAAATGCAGTGCCAGCCCTGTGGTGTGGAATTATGAGGGCCTGGGCACCTCACCTGCCGCCACGCTTGTAAACCAGGTTCAGGAATAGACCTGGGTCGCTTGAGGGCTGAGTGCATGAAGGAGGAGGACGGAGCATCCATTGAAGGCTCTCCTTCTTTGGGGAGGGCGGACAGCGCAAGCCGCTGCTTGGTTGCCATCTAGTGGAGGCTGGATGACGCAGCAGTAACAACCTTCTGATGATCTTGGTGCAGGGGCTGGGGCTAAGTACATGCAACATCTTTATGTCTCACTTTTTTTTTTTTTAATGCTGCCCCACCCGCACACCAACCAATCACTCCTTTGGGTCTCTCAAGGACCTGTGCTCATCCTGGGCTACTCCCTTCCACCCACCGCCCCACATCACAGCCACCCAGGGTACCCCAATGTATCCCTTCATCAGGTGGGTCCTCTTCCTGCGAAAGGAATTAGCCTTACCAGCCTGCCAGTGGTCCTGAGTGCTGCTGGGACAGCCATTGGTGGTCCTGGAGCTCCGGCGGCGAGGTTCCAGGAGGCCATCATCCAACCGGCCAGTGCACCATTTTCCTCCCTCAGGAGTGTGATATGCAGGACATCGAGGCAGATGCTGAGGTCTGTCATACTCCCCTAGGCAGTGGGACCCTGACCCACTGCTGTTCTCCAGGCCTCCGTCAGGAGTCGGCAGGCGCTGGGCCTCAAACCCCCAAAGAAGGCAAGCAGTCATCGGACGCCAAGCTTCTCTCCCTGGTGGTCCTCTGGTGCTGGAGTCCGTTCCTGAACCTGGGTCGCCAGCATCACAGTGGTAAATCTTTCCGTTCTGCCAGTGGGCCAGCCCGTCACACTTTTTTAAAGACATTTAAAGACTAATTTTTTAAATACATAAGTGAAAAGAGAAAGACCAAGGGAGGGGATAGTAAGTCTGAAAGGGAAAGGAAGGGCTTGTGTGGAAGAGGACCGCAAAAAAAGCAAGACATACTGAACAAATACTTCAGTTCAGTATTTACGGAGGAAGGGGTAGGTAGCGGACCTATGATAAGACAAGGGCATTAGGGGATGGGAGATGGACAGTAGCTGTTTTACAAAGGAAAGGATCCTAAGAGAACTGTCACAGTTAAAAGTAGACAAGGTAGGGGGTGCTAATGAGCCACTGAAAGAGATGGACGCATCCCTCCAGAGCTCTGTGCCAAATTTAATTTTAAAATATATTTCTGGCTGGCTTTTGTAAGCTAAGTTGGCATTGTCTGGTAGCCTTAAAGGCAGAGATATGGACGATTACCTGGCTTCTGCTAAATCGTTGCGGCAGATGGCTAAATCTGTGAAAAAAGGTCAGCAGCAAGACAACGTGGCGGCAGGCGGCCTGGGCCCGATCGCTCTCTCTGCTGCAGAACTCACCCTGCTGGGAAAAACGGTCATGGAACAGGTGCTAAAGGGCCTTAGCCCCCGGCTCGATTTATTCAAGGATAAAATTGGCACTCTAACAGCAGAATTTGCCCAGCAGACAGAAGACGTACAAGAACTGCAGCAGAGAGTGTCGGATTTAGAAGACACTATGACCCCCCAGGCGAACTGCATGGCACTGTTAGAACAGGAATTAGAAGCCCTGAAAGAATCCCTGGATTACCAGGAAAACTATAACAGGAGAAATAATTTAAGAATCAGGGGACTACCGGAAGGCATGGAGGGCAGGAGTACAGTGACTTTCTGTGCTGAGGAGCGCCTAAAAATCCTGGGGATAGAAGTCCCGGGGGCCAAGATCAAAACTGAGCACGCTCATCGGGCACTGGCACCTAAACCCCCTCGATCAACCCCCCAGGCAATTTTCAGAATGCATTGCTTTGTCGACGGCAGGCAATAATGGCTGTGTACAGGGCAAAGAAAGAAGTGGTATACATGGGGACCAAACTAACAATTCACCAAGATCTGTCCTCGAGGGTACAGAAGAAAAGACAGCAATTCAACCCTTGTATGGTTATGCTGCGAGAGAGAGGTCTAGAATTCTTCATGGCCTTCTCTGCGGTGGTAAGGATGAAGTCAGGGGGTGCCAACTACTCTTTCTGGGAGGCAGATAAACAGCGCAAATTCATCGACGAATGGGATAAAAAAAAAAAATGCGAAGCAATGAACAGAGGGATTGTGCATTGAAACCTTCTTGAACACTTTCTAGCACTGAGCGGTGAGTAACCACGATGTTCCCTGTCATGAGGCCCTGACACACCACGATGACTTGAGACCCTTGGGGAACAAAATTATTCTGTGTTCAACCCCCCCCAGACTGGGCAACTTTCCTCTCCTCTCTGCCTAGCCTTGTGACTGAGTGCTTACGGCCAGGCTTGAAAGAGCTCTGGCCTTTATAAAACTCATGTGGTGCTGGTATGGAAGGAGATGAGGAGGGATGGTGAGCTACACGTTTGAGCGTAGACTTTTTGAAGGCAAAGCGGGCTATGGGAAATGAGGGCAAAGGCTACTTTCGTGCTGGACTGTGGTCGGGGACATCAGGATTCCGTCATTTACAGGGGTCTTGCCTCATGACTGCAGGTTAGTGGGGGAGGGTGGCCGTACATATATGTTGGAGGTGGGGCCCGGTCCCCTCCTTGGTCTTGAGCCTGAAGGGGGGATTTTGGGGGGTGCCCTGCCTGATGGGGATGTGGGGAGACTTCAGGGAAATAGTGGGATACCATGAGGGGGTGGTGGAGGTACACTTGGGCTGGAAGGGGAGCTTTCTCAATTGGTGCTGAAAGATGACCAACTATATCCGGGGATAAACTATTGTACAGCCAGGCCTACGCTGTGAAAATATGGGGTTTTGGCATGGAGGGAGGGGGGGTGATTGGGGAATGGGAATCACTATGCTGCAAACCGTTAACGAAAAGGTAGTGAACAGTTTTATTCATGATGCATGGTACATATTACAGTTGTGTTGTATGAAGGGGCATGGGGGAATACAAGGGTTCAATTTGTTCAAAGTTATGGGCACCTGTTGTGCCGATGTTGGAGGTTTTTTCTTTTTTGTTTTCCACTCTGTAATGCTGTAGTAGGATATGGAGGGGCTGTTAGGGGTGGGGTTGGTCAGGGTATGGAGATACTGACAGGAGGCATAATCCTCCCGAGACAGACAAGTGGACATAATGGCTGGTCATGAATCTGATTTAGTGGTCTCCTGAAATGTTAAAAGGATCTCCTCCACAATAAAAAGATCAAAAATACTGGCGGCTGTCAAAAAGAAGGTTGCAATGGTGGCAGTGCTGCAGGAGACTCATCTCACTCCCAGGGAGCATAACAAACTGACTGGAGGATGGGTGGGGGCATGCTATGCAGCCTCCTACTCCTCCCACAAGAGGGGGATAGCGGTGTTAGTCCACAAAAATTTCCCCTTTCAGGTTACAAGGGTTGTGAAAGATGTCAAGGGGGCAAATATGTTTTTGTGGTTGGTACTCTAGGGAATAGGTAATTCACACTGGGAAGGGTCTATGCCCCTTCAGTGTTCAAGCTTAGCTTTTGCCAAGAGGTTCTGGATGTCCTCCACAGGGACCAGGAATTGGACTACTTGGGTGGGGAATCAATCAGGCCACTAAGGCATGGGTGGGGAGTCTATTGGATTTAGAGTTGGTGGATAGTTGGAGGCAGGCATATCCGGGAGCACACATTCCATTCCCTTCCACATGACTCATGGTCCAGACTAGACTACATCTACCTGGCCAGCTCCATTCATAATAGAGTAGTGGATATCTCCCATGATCCAATAGCGGTTGCGGACCATGGCATGGTAGGACTGCATATAAGATGGAGAGATAGAGATCCCCATACTGGGACATGGAGATTTCCGACATATTTATTAGCAAATGAAGAATTCAGGGGGTTTTTTGAAAGAACAATGGGGAAATTATTTACAGTTTACCAAAGGTATGGTAGAGAGCCCGGCTACTCTATGGGGGGCAGGGAAAGCATGTATGCGGGGTGCTATTATAAGTTATACTGCAAAAATCAGGCGAGAGAACGGAAACAAAAAGTGGATACCTTAGAGCAGGCGGTGAGGGAGTTGGAGGCGAGGGTACTACAGGTGGGGGGGGGGGAGGAAAAAAGGCTATTGCAGGCTGCCCGGGAGACCCT
Organism: Neoceratodus forsteri; assembly: GCA_016271365.2. Lineage (NCBI taxonomy): Eukaryota > Metazoa > Chordata > Ceratodontiformes > Ceratodontidae > Neoceratodus > Neoceratodus forsteri. The sequence goes on along the minus strand of CM028132.1, from coordinate 63,668,504 downwards.
AAATGCGTGCCTCACAGGGGAAGCAAGAGCTAAATTACGGTATACGAGAGGCAGAAAATATATGAATGGAGCAATAAGCCGGGTCCATTTTTGGTTAGATTAATGAAGGGGGGCAAAGCTCCATGTAAGATCACAGCTATTAGAAACCAGCAAGGAAAGATAATAAAGGAAGACCAGGGCATAGGGGCTTGGTTTAAAGATTTCTACCAGACCCTATACCAGGCAGAGAGCAAGGGCACACAGAGGCTGGCTAAAAGCTTCTTGGATAAGATAAAAATCCCCATGATAGACGAGACAATGAAGGAAAGGTTGGGGGCCACGATTTCTGAAGATGAAATAGTAAAGGCTATCGGTAGCCTACAAGTGGGCAAAGCTGTGGGCCCTGATGGTTTGGGGGTGAAATTTTGTAAGGCACTAAGGGGGGAGGTGGCGGGGGTGCTAGTAGAGCTTATGCAGGAGGCTAGGAGGGAGGGGGTTCTCCCTAGAACGTGTTTGGAGGCCAATATCACCCTGATTCATAAAGCTGGAAAAGACCCTACAGACTGCGCATCGTATAGACCCATCTCCCTGCTCAACTGCGACTGTAAAATAATAGCAAAGGTACTGGCTCTGAGGTTAGAACGAATCCTCCCAGAAATAATTCACTCAGACCAGACAGGGTTTATTAAGGGGAGACTATCGTACCACAACATGAGAAAGTTGCTGAATGTTCTCTGGTGGGGGACAAGTCATCCAACTAAGGCCTGTGTGCTAACAATGGATGCAGAAAAAACGTTTGATAGGACTGAATGGGATTACCTCTTTGAAGCACTGCGCAAGTTTGGGCTTGGGGATGGGTTTGTGGAACTGGTACGGGTGCTGTACTACTGGCCTCGGGCACAGGTCTTGATTAATGGCATGACTTCGGAGGAATTTTAATTATTTAGGGGTACCAGACAAGGGTGTCCCCTATCCCTGCTCCTGTTTGCCCTTGCCGTTGAACCCTTGGCGATTAGGATCCGGGCTTCTGGAGACATACATGGGATACCACTAGAGGGAGGTGGACAGACCAAGTTGGCCCTATATGCGGATGACCTCCTTCTGTTCACCTCGCGACCAGGAAGCTCAATTTCGCACATTTTACAAGTAATTGAAGAATTTAAGGTCTTCTCAGGTTATAAATTAAACCTGTCAAAATCGGAAATTGTGCCCCTGGGGAAGGAAGTAGAGGGTCTCCCAGAGCATACCTGGGGCCTTAAACATGTGAGGGGGAGCTTCACATATCTGGCAATAAAAGTGAGTAATTCATTATCAAAGCTGTAGAATCTTAATTATACGGCTGTCTTTAAAACTGTCTTGGCAGATCTGGTCAGATGTAGGGCGCTCCCAATCTCATGGCTGGGTCGTATCAACCTAATAAAGATGAATGTGTTGCCCCGTCTGCTATATTCTATGCAGATGGTACCGGTGTGCCCCACCTCTGAAGAAATCTCTAAACTGGAAAGTGGATTTGCTAATTTTCATTTGGAAGGGTAAGAGGTCCAGGATGAAACTAGCAGACTTAAAGCAACAAAAGAAAAGGGAGGACTTGAGTTCCCTGATATTAAGGGGTATTATCTAGCTATTCAGCATAGATACATTCATAACTGAGTAAATCAAGATGATGCTGCCTCCTGGTTGGGAATGGAGGAGGCCGGATGTCCAGGAAGGTTAACTGCGTACCTGTCACAAAGGGGACCCTAAGGTGTATGCACAGTTAACTGCCCTTAACCCGCTAGTACAGTCAGTGCTGAGGGCATGGGTGGCGATCCAGAAGAGACAGGGGGCTTCGGAGGAGCACACCCTCCTAGTGCCAGTGTCTAGGAACCCTGAGTTCCTACCAGGACTGGAAGATCCAGGCTTTGCAGCATGGGAAATGGGTGGGGTACGTTGTGTGGGGGACCTATGTAATAAATACAGGACTAATGATTTTTAAGAAGATCAGTGGGTGGATTGGGATCCCCAAGTCACACCTATTCAGCTCTATGCAGGTACGAAATTACTCATAGAAGTTGCAAAGGAATCCGAGGGATGTAGCGGCTCTAGCATCAGTGGAACAAATAGTACTTGGAGCAAAGGTCCGAGAGAGAGTCTGATAGGTAGAGTGGCTAGGCTCGCTAGGCAGTGTGTGAGGGATCAGACTGGGAATACCAGACTGCAATGGGAGAAAGATCTGGGGGTGTCTATTTTGGATGAAAACTGGAGTACACTGACAACCTCCCATATGGGGTTACTTGTATGTAACAAGTTCAAAGAGTCCCAGTACAAATTCCTACACCGCCTGTTCCACCCTCCTGTTATAGTTCACAAGTTTTACCCCGGGATCACGGATAAATGTATGAGATGTGATGTGGCAAGGGGAACCTATCTACACTGTTTCTGGCAATGCCCAATACTGCAGAGGTATTGGAAAGAGATCCAGGGGGAAATCTCAAGAAGTTGGGGACAGGAGGTCACTTTCTCACTCATCTCACTGCTCATGGGTATTGAGGTGGACCAGGGTGGGGAATGGAACCTTTACCCCAGATGGGTGAGGGTGGTTATGGCAGCTGCTCGCCAGATAATTTTGAACACGTGGGTTTCTAATGTGACCCCCTTCCATTGGTATGTGGCGCACACTCCTACTGTCCACGTTAGCCCTGGATCGACTTACTAAAAAATGACTGGGCAGAACTTCTGGCTTCCCTTACCCCAATAGAATCCATGTTCTTAAACAGTTCTAATACTGGTTAAGAGACCTGGAAGGTGGGAGGGGAATTTCTCCTTTATTAAAATGTCATGGCTTCCCCATGGATCTCATGGTGGGACAAGGAGGTGTAATGTTGTTGTGTGAGAATTGTTCAGATGTATAAAACATAACACCCCCCGCCCCCATATGGGGGATTATCTCTAGAATTCATTTTAGCAGAGTGGAAAGCTAATCTATCTTTTATTTTAGTTTTTCTTTTTGATCGTCGTTCTCCTGTTTGATTCTCTGTTACTTCTCTCTTCCTCCTTGGCTTTATTCTTTCGCCCCATCTTAAGGGGCTGTTTCCTATTAAGGACTGTATTGTTCTATCTCATCTGTATCCTGTTTTTCACTTTCTCTTGATGGAGGCAAATTACAAGATGTGCACCCTGGGCACTGCATAGGATTTAATCTCCCTCGGGACTGAATATTACTAAATATGCACCATCAGGACTATGCTCTCTTGTTTCTCAGTCCATAAGCAGGGGGGAGACTTAAATAAAGTGAGTCGCGCTTTAGATATACCAGGCATAAACTGATGCTGCACAATAAAAAGGATCAGAGATTTCTCCCTAAGGTTTATGATGTCAAGAATGTCCTTTTAATATAAATGCCATGCTGGGACAAACCGGTCTATCTGGATTTCTGGTTTGACATAGATTTTCCAATAAGAGGGCCATTTATCTTGGGGAGTTACGTCTTGTTTAGTAGCTAAGGGGAAATTAAGTACAAAGAAAAGTGTGGTGAATGATGAATCCCAAGATGTGTGTATTAGCAGTATTGTATATGACCACGTTGAGTGGATGATATCTTGCCGTGTCTGTTTCTCTGTTTCTTATAAGAAAATTTAATAAACAGATTATGCAAAAAAAAAGTAGACAAGGTAATATGACTAGACAGGGTGCACCCGAGGTTATTGAGGGAGCTCAAGGAGGACCTGGGCTGCTCCTCTGACGGCCCTGTTCAACCCGTCACTAGAAACATGAGAGGTACCAGGAGACTGGAGAAGGGCTGATGTAGTCCCACCCCACAAAAGTGGAAGCAAAAAGAAGGCAGGAAACTATAGGCCTGTCAGCCTGACTTTGGTAGTGGGCAGAGTAATGGAATCGCTACTGAAGGAAAGGATTTGGGAATACCTTGTTACCAGTGGACTACAGGATCCAAGGCAACGTGGTTTTACGGGGGGAGGTCTTACCAGACAGACCTGATCGAGTTCTTTGATTGGGCAACCAAGGAAGTGGATTGGGTGGGAGTAAATGACATGGCCTACCTGGATTTCAGCAAGACCTTCAAAACTGTTCCACATAGAAGGCTGGTGAGCAAGCTAAGAATCCTAGCAGTAGGCTCTAAAGTAATAAGATGGGTAGTGAGCTGCCTAGGCAATAAGAGTCTGAGGGTGGTGGTAAATGACATCCACTCTGGAGAAGGTGAAGTGACCAGTGGGGTGCCACAAGGGTCAGTACTAGGCCCAGTCCTCATCGATGTCTTTATTAGCTACATTGCAGGAGGACTGGAAGCGAAGGAATGCCTGCTCGCAGATGACATAAAAATCTGCAATAGAGTTGACACACCAGGAGGGGCGTGGAAAGAATGAGGGAAGATCTAAAATCGCTGGAGAATCGCCACAAGCTTGTCAGCTGAATTTCAAAGCAAAAAAGTGCAAAATCATGTACTCTGGGCTCAAACAAAGGGGCAATGTGCCAAATTGTAGGACAAGTACTAGCAGTCACAAAACAAGAAAGGGACCTGGGGGTAATCATTACTGATGACCTGAAGATGGCTAAATAGTGTGACAAGGCAGTGGGAAAGGCTAGCTGGATGCATAGGCAGGGGTATTCGCCAGCAGAAATAAAGAGGTAATATACCCCTGTATAGATCGCTGGTGAGACCCCCACCTTGAGTAGTGTCCAATTCTGGAGACGCCACCTCTGAAAGGACATTGACAGGGTGGAGGCGGTACAGAGGAAGGCAAACAGAATGGTGCAGGGCCTGCACCAGAAGCCCTAAGAAGAAAGGCTTAAGGAATTAAATATGTACTCCCTAGAAGAAAGGCGGGATATCATTCAGATACCTCACAGGTACAAACAAGGTACAAGGAGGGAGCATCTTCCAAAGAAAAAGTTGCTGGAGGACAAGGGGGTCGCACTGTGAAGCTGGAGACTGAGAGGAAATGTGAGGAAGTACTTCTTCACGGAAAGGGTGGCGGATGCTTGGAACAGCCTCCCACCGGAGGTCGTGGGGGCTAAAATGGTTACAGGGTTCAAGAATGCATGGGATAGATACAAGGGGATCTTAGAAGTAGGGTAAGGGAGGGCGAAAACCAGAGAGAGAGTAGGGTCTGCGGTGGCACTGTAGATAGGGAAAATAGGGCAGATTAGGTGGGCCGGGAGGTCCTTATCTGCTGACACCTTCTATGTTATGTTTCATTGTTTCATACTCCCGCACCATTACATATGTGCCAGCCTGTATGTGCACCAGTTGATTTACTTACATAGAAACTGACTGCAGATAAGGACCACTTGGCCCACAGGCAGAGGTCATGGGGTCTAGAACGGTCACAGGATTTAAGACTGCATGGGATAGACACAAGGGGAATCTTGGTAGCAAGAGGTGGGTGTAAGCCAGAGTCCAGGTTTTGGCTCTGGAGGCACTATAGGTGGGGAATTTAGGGCAGACTAGGTGTGCCATGTATTCCTAATCTGCCGACAACTTCTGTGTTTCTGCCTAGTCTGATCATTTTCCCTACCTACTTTTTTAGGTCTCTCTTCATTTTTTTTCTACACAACAACCCTCCCCGGGAGTGTCTACCCTATCGCAGATCTTTGTGTCATGTGCACATCTGCAAATAGGCATACCTTTCCTTTGCTTCACCCATGCCGGTGCGACAGAGATGTTGCCGATGCCGATTATGGTGCAGGCAGCATTACAGCGCCAGGCATAACATCTCCCGGTAGTTACAGCGCCAAAGTGCCCTCCTGGGAAACAGTCAGCTTTTGTGTGGCTCTTCACCCCACACACCCCTCAATACCAAATATAAGCTCCTCTGGGGCAGGCATTGCCTGGAGGGGACAGAACTTGTGTGGGCGCACAGGGCGACATCAGTGAGGGGCGATCTAAAATCACCATCGCCCCTTTCACTTTGGCCTTGTTGTGGAACCGTAAATCGTTGTGCCAAATTTCAGTCACACCACTACTAGTATACGGTTCCCTTCTAGCCCCTCTGCAATATTGCTAATAAATTTATAGAGGACTGGTCCCAGTACTGATCCTTGTGGCACCCCATTGGTCACCCTGCTGTCCTCAGAGTGAGCTCTGTTCACCAGAACCCTCTGTCGTCTATCCCCAAACCAATTTCTTACTCAGTTTACCACCTTTGGACCCACTCCCTGGCTGCCCAGTATGTTTACTAGTCTCCTATGTGGAATGGTGTTGAAGGCCTTACTAAAATCTTGGAAGGCCACATACAAGGCTCCACCCTGATCTAATTCCCTGGTCACCCAGTCAAAGAAATCTACCATATTTGTTCGACATGACCTCCCTGTTGTGAATCCATGTTGCCTCAGATCCTGTAAGCCACTGGATTCAAGATATTCCACAATCCCTTCCTTCAGTAGTGATTTTCCTCAGTAGTACTTAACGGTGAGCAGGATTCCTAGGACCTCTCCCCATGTTGATACCCCACTGGTGAGACAGCGGGAAGAGTGGAGGTTGTGGTTGAGGTCACCAGGACACCTGAAGTCTAGAACTGGTGGCGACTGAGTCCAAACTGCTATATGGGGCACAATTTTTTTTTTTTTTTTTTCACATTCTGCTGATTATCGTGATAATTTTTACACAAATATTGTGATACTAAAAATTTGATATCATGACATCCTTAGCCAGGGGAGGTCAAAGGTACAGAATGGAGGGAAAAATAATAGACGTATGACATAGCCACCTTGTATGGTGTGGTAAACAAGTTAAATGTTGAAACAAGGAGTCGTACTGTACTGAAGAGGGACAGATAAGTACAGTAGGAGGAGGCGAAGAAGAAATTGCAGAAAAGAAAAACAAATCAGAGATGGGAAGGCAGAGGACTGTGCGATATTCTTTAATGTACTGGTGTATTAAACATGGTAACACCACCTTAGATGTCTTTTACACAAGCACAGAAGATGAATTTGATCAACCATTTGATGTTTTTTGAAGACCAAGAGCATGACAGACATATGAACATACATGAAGCATGGCTTATTAATTTGGCAGCAGTGATGCTTTCTTTCTTCAAATCGGCTACATAAACAAACAAATAAAAAAAAAAAAAAAAAAAAAAAAAAAGGCAGCTCGGTGGGGTGCCTGGATCCAGAGAGAGTAGAACAGCACGGAGCTGAACATCCTTGAACTAGACTTCTGATGTAGTTCTTTCCAAACAGACAACCTCTCAAAGTACTTTACGGGGCAGTATGGAAAGATATTGGTCGAAGTGCCAGGATTGTATATGTAGGAAAATGCATTAGCTCTCATTTGACAGGACCATCCTACACACAGACGATAACAATTTTTGAACCCCTTTTTAATTGAAGGACGGAGTGAGTTCTGGCCAGGACACCAGTCTCTCGTACCCTTTCTTCGATAGTGCCATTGGATCTGTAGCTGTTTCTTGAGCCCAAATCCCCAGTGTGGCCCTTGGCCCCATCATCATCTGGCCCATAGATGAGTGTGTGGTCTTCACTGAACCATACTGACACGATATTCTTCTTCCATGACTTCATTGTCCAGGTTAGTCACAGATGGAAATAGTTAGTATCGCACACACACTGCCACATCCAGCATTTTGCACTCCATTCATCGTTTCACTTTCTGATTGGGACCTATAAATGTTTGTCGTCACCAGGCTGAAATACTTGGAATTACATGAATGGTACAGAAACATGTGAAATGCAGGAAATATAAAATAATGTAACGTATATCTGAGACATAAAAGGATCTGTTCAAGATCAGTAAGGTAGGTCATAGTTTTTGCATCTTAAACTGGATTAAACGGAGAAAAGTGACCCATTGAATTGAAACTCTTAGTTATTTTGGTGTACATTTGTGCTATCCCTGGCTCAGTAGACAGTACCCAAACTAGATGCCACGAGGCCCGAGGTGCAGCTCTTAAAATGTTCTGCTTGAAATTTTAAATACTTATTTAAACCTTAACATTATGCGTTTACCATGATTAGTCCAGTAGAAACAGCTGAAGGAGTTATCTTGCTTTCTGTGGATCTGTGCAAAACTCCACCAACCTCTTTAGGTGTGAGATATAAGCAACATAGTTGGCTATTTTTTTTATTTTTTTTTTTTTTAATGGCTTACTACCAGTAGATTGAAGCTTCTGTTCACATTTTGTTTGAGTTAAGAATCCCCCCCGTTTTCAAGGTCCAGGTTAAAATTACCAGGTGTCTCAGAATTATTTGTATTTTTCTCTGTTCCTGTCACCCCAGTATGGGAAAGATTGGTTGCCGGAAAGATCCTGGACTCCTTGTAAGACATATTATGTTGGTTGAGGGGACCGAGAACACTTATTTACACACTCAACCAACAGAAGATGTCTTACAAGGAGTCCAGGCACTAAGGTCTGTTTGTGTGCACAAATGTGTACTTAAGACCTCGGAAGGTATATTGGGAGAAGAGTGCTAATAGTGTTCCAAGCACTGTCAGGAGTCCAGTATACCTCCTTGTGAGAGCAGTACAAAGCTCTAACCCCATTTGAAAGCACAAATCACAGATGTGACCACACTTACAAAGCACCTTTTCACTTTGAGTAGGCTGGGCAGTTTGCAAGGCACAATCCCATTAACGCCACAGCACAGAATTGCAGTATGGGTACATAAAATGCCAATGACCCTAATTAAACATTCAGGGCCCTAACATCTCCTTACTATATCCTTACTGTGTCATTATCTGACATCTGTATGTCATTCAGTACCAAGGCACGTTGCTTATAACTGAACTGAGGCTGTGGGCTCTGTAGTAAACGGAACAATACAGGTCCACATATAAGAAGGGCGAGACACGAGGACGCAGCACACCTCTGGCCACAGTGAAATGCACGTATTGCTGCGGTTAGCGTGACATTTGTAATATGGTTGTTCAAGGTCCACTACATCAGTATGGCATTATATTGAGGTTGACCGTCTCCATGGGTTTGAAATCGAAGTACTCCACTCTCCATTGCCAGTAGTACTGCAGAGAGTGCCATTACATTACACTTGCGTGCCCCTTCCTTACTAGCGGGGTTCCTGTTCTGTCAGTGCCATCCCCGGCAATCTCCTTCTGATAACTTGACCATTGTTTATGATTTTGCACTTTTTATGTATGCACTTCAGAAATTTCATTGTGATGCTCATTGTTATAACTTCTACCCTCTGTATTTTCCCACCTAGATATTTATTTATTTCAGATTGAGATTAATCCCTTCGAGTTGGAGACTCATTTACAAAGGTTCCAAGTCGTACAAGTACAGTACATAGGACAGAACAGACGACACACAGGTCACAAAGTTACGATAACATGGCAAGCATTGTAGATTACAGTTTCAGTATTGATACATGGGTTGAAGCGGTAGTCATTTAAACCTGGTCTCCCAGTGCAAGAAATAGCCGATTTGTGGATCTGAGCCAAATGGAGAGTGCTGTGTAGCAATACAGGAGTAGAGATAGAGCTTATGTCCAGACCAGGCTAAGTGCAGGGGGACAGCAGTAGTGACATGGAGAAGACTTGCATGGTCGAGTGGAGCAGCCAGAGAAGGCTTTGTCGGCAAGGCGAGAGAGAGAGAGAGAGAGAGAGAGAGATGGGGAGCAATGGGGAGGAGAGAGTAGACAATGCAGGAAGGGGGAAAGAAAAGGAGTGGGGGGATGGGAAGAGGGATATTGGAGGGGGGTGGAGTAAGGAGGGTTCAGAAGGGGAGGTGGCTGGAAAAGGAGAGGGAGGAAGTGGGGTTAGTGCAGAGTTGAATGGGGAGAGAAAAGTAGGTTACCCTGGTGCATGAAGGAGGAGGTAGGATGTGAGCCTGGGAATGCTCATAACGGTATGTGCAAGAAAGGTTATGATTAGAGAAGATATTTATAGACATTCTCCTTAGCCAAATGAGCTCTTAGGCCTGGTTTGAATTGGCTAATCTTACTTCTTTCTAGCAGGTCCTTAGGTAGTTTTTTAGTCCACTTGGGTCCTCTGTAAGATAGAGATCGTTAGGCTTGAGATGTTCTCTTGAATGGCACCACTAGGCCACCCTTTTAGTATGTATTATGTATCATGTGTGGTTCTCTTGCTGTGCCAGGACTATCTGTATATTGTATATTTGTTTATTTGTATGATTTGAGAACCTTCCCAGAGCCACCTTGTGAATGGGTTTTCCTCAAGGTGTTCCATCTGGTTAAATAAAGATTGACTGATTGATTGACATGTGTTGTCCATCCCTTTGGTTCCCCACTGCAACATAACTGACATTTACATGGCATTGGTACAGTGTTTCATGTGGGCCACTCTTATTTCTATGCTGTTAAAACATGCTTTTTTTAAGCATAAAGTAGCACTGTGCAAACGGACATTTAGTGTGTTCCCAGGGCTTTCAATATAGCACTATGCCACGTATGCTTGACAGCTCTATATTAGCACATGCCCCAGCCCTGTCTTGTGCTACCGAGCAAACTGCTTTGTGCTATTCAAACATCAGCTTCTAATATAGGGATTGGCATATGGCATGTAAATTACCATCTCGGCACCAACATCCCAGTTTGCTCTGTGGAAACTGTTGGAATATATATATATTTTTTTTAATTATTTTATTTTAGTCTTTGGTAACCGGGTAAGGCCCACTAGGCACAAGTGCTTGTTTTCAGGGGTGACCTGGGAGCACTGGGTGGTTAATTGACTTGCTCAGAGTCGCACAGTATGCAAGTGGAGGTTGTGAGAATCAAACTCGGGTCTGGTCTGCTGGATGTATCAAGCTCATTCACACCTTGTTCCTCTAACCTCTAGGCTATACTGCCAGCCCAGTATATGGAATATGCTCAACCTAAGCGCGCACATTTTGAACAGTTTGTGTTTATCCCATCTTTGAAATCCCTCGGCTTTAGATATGTACTGCACAAGTATTCCATCTAATTGGACAATGTAAATGCCTTGCATGCGTCTGTTAGACATTATCTTTTGTCACTTTCGTGGGTGCTTTCTTTTTCTTTATTTGTGCAGTATCTTAACTGCGACTATTTGGTTGCAGTTTTTTTTCTCCTTTTCTTTAAAATTACGGCCTTCCTCTCTGCCGGCTCCCTTTGGCGTTGAGCACATCCAGCCCCATCACACACCTTCTTGAGAATTTACCTTGTGTCAGTCCCCCACAGATTACTCCGTGGCAGCGCCAGCAGAGAGAGGTCTGTTCCTTCCTCCCCCATGCCCATATCCAGAGGGTAGCAAGGTTCCAGTCTGTGGTGCGAGACCTGCGGCCGGCTGGCACATTATCCTGCTGGTCAGGTGTGTTTATCTATTTTCTCTTCCCCAACCCTGTCCGCTCTTGATATCAGGCCATGCCCCAGTTGACCTTGTGCACACCAGTTTGCCCATGCTAAAGAGGCAAGTTCCCTGGCCCACTGCAGGATTGCCAGTGTGGTGGAACCTGACGCCATCCCTGCCCTGACTGGGAGCCCTGCTGTGCCTTTCCATCCCATGCCGCACAACCAACTTTCCGGGTTCACTGCAGAACCTGATTCATCGATGTGGGAATCTGTGCAGTACTGCCCAGTCACCCAGCTTCCCCCGTTCACTCCAGAAGCTGGCTCCCCAATGTGGAAACGCACACTGTACTACGATTCACCCAGTCGGCTTCTCGAGTTCACTCCAGAAACCTGGTTGCTAATGTGGGAACATGCACAGTACTGCTCACTTGAGTTCATTCCAGAAACTGGATCACTGTTGTGGGAATGACTGAAGTACTACCCACTGGACTAACGGTTGGCCCTTTTGGTTGCAGTTTTTAATGAAATGAGATCAAAAATCGAGTTACTTTCAGTGCCATCACAACCTTATGGTTCTGCAGTTCCCAAAAGGAGGAATTCATGGAGAATACATTCCTTTGCTTATACTGTATTGACTTAGAGCTTTCAAAGTTGTATGCCAGGTAGTTTAGTACCTCCTAGATGGTTTACTCCAACACAAGCTACATCACCCCTGTACCACCTTTTACACTTATTTATGTTGAAAGTTTGTGACCGGGAGAGTCACACTTAGCCTCGGCTCGTTTACAGGTGTGACCTGGGGCCAAGGGAAGGGGAATATTTGTACAAATGTAAACTAACTAACCAGATAAGCTGTTGGTGGTAATTTTAGTGAATAGGGAGAATTTGGCCAGGACGCCAAGGAAATTTCCCTATTTTCGAGAAGTGCCATGGGATCTTTAACATCTGCCTGAACTACCACCAGAACAGGCAGACAGGATCTCGGTTTAACATCTCATCCGAAAGGCGGCATCTCAGGAGTGCAGCACCCCCTTCTTGATGATGCACTACAGTGCCAGTATTGGGATATGTCCTACGTCCCTGGTGTAGAGCTAGAACACACCACCTTCTGATTTTCTGGCCTCGGAGGCGAGTGTGCTGTCTGATGAGCCACTAACACGGTTAGCTATCACTGCTAGCATAAGCTACATCATCCATGTTTTACCACTTTTCTGGAGCTGATTCACTTCAGCATAAGCTACATAAATCCCTTTAATACCCTTCTTAAAGCTGGTTTACTCTAACATAAGCCACATCATTCCCTTGCCTCCCTTTCCAGAACTGGTTTACTTTATCACCCCCCTTCCCCACTCCAGACAGCATTTCCAGCGCTGGATTATTGTAGCACAAGTTGAACCATCCCCATGCCACCCTTTCCAGACCTGGTGTCCTGTAGCATAAATTACATCATCTCATGCCACCCTTCCTAGGGCTGGTTTTCTCCAGAATGGCCTAAGTCAGGAGACTCCTTAATGCGTAGGGGAGTGGTACAAGCGATGTGCTCATGGCAGTGTTCGTCATATTTTAAAAAGACAGTCTCAACCCTTTTTATGCCATTTTAGAATGAAGATATGTTTATCTATTAAAAAATATACGTACTTTAGATCCATAAAAAAATATACATACTTTAGAATGCAAAGTTGTTCTCGGATGAGGATTATTAATTCAGTGATATGTTGTCTTAGCAGTGCTAAATGCTAATATTGAGCTTACATGTAACTATTTCCACTTTGCAGAAGACAAATATGATGTTTTGAGCCAACAGTACTATAATTAGTGAAGACTCCAGCTGTTTCCTTACAGACTAGCCCACTCAATTATCCCTCGGATGTTGGCTAAACTGTATATGTAGCTTTTAGTGGAAAAGTTACTTAAAATCACGGCTCTGCTGCTCTAAAATTCACTCTAAACCAGTATTTGATGAATCGGTGGACCTGGACGCATCACTGTCACAGGGGACAGAAGGCATTGTAAAGAACAATAAAAAAATTTGAACATGTAGGCAAATAAAAAATATCCTAATAGCAAACAAAGGGAAGGACACACTAGGACTACATATGTCAATCTAAATACTCTACACAAGATACGTTTTTGCAGAATTTTGACTGTAGTACAGTACCCTCCAGTCACGGATTCCAGTTCCTTTCCCCTTCACCTTTCTGGATGCTCACATTTTCAGAAGCCCAGTGGAGGTTCTCACTTTAGGTCTGTGCCCCTCCCCCCTCCAATTTGTAGGAAATAATGGCTGCTTCAAGAAAACATTAAAGTATCTTGAGTTGGCTTTTTGGCTTTTTTTTAAATATTGGTAAGCAGATGTCTATGTAGGATCCCCAAAGAAAACTCAAACAGGGGTGTGGCCCTTACTGAGTAAATCGGGTATAATCACTGGTGAACAGGAAATGGCATCAGAATTAATTACTTTGTAAGTACATGCCAGCCGAAGGATAAGTTTGTTTAATAACACCAAGGATGACTCACCTGAAAGTGAATTAAGGTTTACCACCCACGGCATTGTAGGAAAGATAAACAAAATTAAACAGGATACATCATCGGGGCCGGATGGAGTGAATCCAAGGTTCTTGAGGGAACTAGATAATAAATTAGCGGGGCCAATTACGAAGCTATTCAGTGCCTCGATTGCAGAAGGCATTACAATTCCAGAGTGGAGGGAGGCGGTGGTAACACCCGTCTATAAGAACGGAGACAGGAAGGAGGCGAAGAACAATCGCCCAATCAGTTTAACGTCCATTTTGGGAAAGGTACTGGAAGGGCTAACACAAGACCATATAATAAACCATATGAAAAATAAAGAATATATAGACCTATTACAACATGGGTTTAGTGCAGGGAGGTCATGCCTTACAAATCTTTTACATTTTTTTGAGCCCATAAGTGCACCCTAGGATGGAGGTATGCCAGTGGATGTCGTCTACCTTGACTACTAGAGAACCTTCGATCACGTATCTCATAGAGCACTACTGGAGCAGCTACAAAACATAAGGCTACATCCAAAAATGATAAAATAGGTGGACTCCTCTTTGGATAATAGGAGCCAGAGGGTGGGAACCAGAGAATTCTACTCAGAGTAGGGTGTAGTAACGAGTGGGGTTCCAGAGTACTCGGTTCCAGGGCCAGCACTTTTCAGTAAACTGGTTGTCACAATGCAGACATCTGGCAGTACCTGGCTGCGCAAATGTGCCGACGATATCAAGATTGGCACCATTGTCAACAATGTTGAAGCACCTAAAAATCTAGAAAAAGATATAAAGCAACTGGAACAGTGGGCAGAAAATAAACTGAAATGCAATGGGGATAAGTGTGGGGTTATGCACTTTGGACATAACCTCGGGGACACGTATGAGCTAAATAATAACATCATACAAGAAACAGATAATTAACATGATCTGGGTGTAGTCATTTCAAACAGATTCAATTTTGAAGCAGACACAAGGGCTACCGTTAAAAAGAGCCATAAAATCTTGGGCCATATCTTCAAGAATATAGAGAGTCAGGTTGCCGGTGATTGTGCCTCTGTATTCATCACTGGTGAGGCCCATCTAGAGTCCCCGACTGGCATTCCTCCGGAGCACCCTAGCCCACCCCCCGGCCCACCAGCCGGGCACCACTCCAACTCCATGGCTACTCCGGGGTCGTGTAGTCTCCTGACTGAGGCCGAATTTCAGTGGGCCAGTGCCATGGCTAGCTGGGAGAGGAGCCTGCGAGGTGCCCTCCACCGGTGTGCTGTGGCCATGTCCATTTTCCTCCAGTTTTTCTCCTTGAAGCTGGGGCGTGCAATGACGCTGACAGAAGGGAGCACGCACGCATCTGTGTGCTCTCCTCCAGGCGTCTGCCCCAACTCCACCCGAACTGCAGCACGGCACCCTGTCCCCCAGCCTCTGCCTGGGGCGGAATGGGTGCTGACACTGAGACCCCCCTGAACAAGGAGAGCAGTCCATCGGATGCGCAAACCTTCTCCTCCCCTGCCGACCCCAGGCGGCCCATTCCCGAACACGGGTCACCAGCGTGGCGCAAGGTGTGGCATCCAGCGCCTCAACCCTCAGTGCCATTGGGACGGCCTCCCACCTAGAGTTTTGTGCCCCCCTTTTGTACACCACAAAACAAAAGGGGGTAGGAAACTAGTTGAATGGGTGCAAAGAAAGGCAACCTAAAGAATTGGGAACATGCAGGACGTAGAGTACGGGGAAGGACTAAAAGAAATGGGACTATACAAAATACAGAAGCCTGAGAGGAGACCTTTGCCTTGTATTCAGTGCAACAGAAAATGCAGCTACATGGGGAAACCATAGGTTTAAGCAGGAAAGGCAGTATTCTGCAGAATCGCATGAGTTGAAACTCTCAGGTGAGGTAAATAGAACAGTTAAAAGGAGTAACTGGTTTACCCAGAGGGTGATATACATATGTAACACACTGCCAGAAAATGTGGTGATGAGTGATACGATGGAAATGTTTAAAAAAAAAAATTAAAAAAATAATAAAAAATCTCTAGATATACATATGGGCGCACAGAAATATGAGTACTTCCACTGAAGTGGCGAGTTAATAAAAGGTTTTGAACCTCCTAAAACTCGTAAAACATCTGTGAACCTATGAGCAGTTTGTCTGTTTACGCTTGAAACAAGTACGTCGATAAAGAGTTTACATAAAAACATTTTAACAGGCTTTTCATAGCTTCAGTCATTGGAGTTGGGAATGAGCTTTTCTTGTGATCCTAAGTACTTGAGATTGTGAGTAGCAGCTGAAACTCAACTTGCCTACTATGCTGTGTAGTGACTCAGAATATTAGGATAAACTGTAGCCCCCTTAAAGGAGCATGGCTGTCAAAGTTCCATGAGCAGAGACTAATAAAGTTGGAAGTCATCCAATAGGATCATTGTAATAATAGCCCCCCTTTCCCCGTGAATATGGTCTATAAATTGGAGATCTCCAAGACGTATGATAGTTGTAATCTCCTGAGTCATTCTATTAATATGGAAGTTCCTCCAAGAGGCCACGGTAGCCTGAAAACCAATGACAAGGACCGAGTCCTCAGGCAGGGTTACTTTTTGGGTGGGGGATTGGAATAATTGGGCACACACTTTTTCATTTTGACACACCTTTTCTTCTACCTTGGGGACAACTTGCTTACTGTTAAAGAGGTTTTAAATTGCCGTCTTATGAATCTAGGCTCGGTTGAACGATATGACCCATTGTTTTTTTTTGTTTTTTTTTTTACCCTTACTTTTTATACCCAGTGGGTCAGTGTCTCACAAAGATAAACATCTGAAATGAGCCCTGCCCAGGTTGGTCCAGTTGCCACCTTTAGGGGACAGCAGAAATCTGATTCCTCCTCTCGGGGCAGAGGTGCTTAGAAATCAAAGCTCTCCCCCAACCACTTCTTGCAAAACACAAAAAAAAAAAATAGCTGCTAGAGCTTATTATTGCAGTATCAGTGGCTCAGTAGGTAGCCTCTGGGCTGGAAGACCGGAAGTTTGTGGATTCTAGCTCCACACATGGTACCTGGGGAAATTCCTCTAACTGACACTATTGTGCAGTAGAAGGTGGGTGGGGTGTGGGGTGGGGTGCTGCCCTGGTTATGTGCCATCCTTCAGATGAGACATTATACGTAGGTCCATTCTGCCCATCTCTGGTCACTGTCCAGCTGGAAGTAAAAGATCCATGGCACTTATTGAAGAAGGCCATGGGATTTTCCCCAGTGTCCTGGCCAACATTCTCTGTCAATAAAAATATGCCCATGCAACCCACCCCTCAAAGGCACACCAGGAAATGAGCAATAATAGCTTAGTGTTCCTGTCTTGAGCAAAATTACGAATAAATAGAATCATAGAAATCAGGCAGCAGAAAACGACCCAGTTGGCCCTTTGAGTCTGGCCCCCCCCCCCCATCCCTGTTGTCTGGAGACATCCCTCTCTGCCCCCTGGCCAGCCTCTTATGTCTGTCCCATGCCCCCATGAATCCCTCCACTGTTTCTGCTCCCACCACCTCTTCTGGCAGTCTGTTCCAGGACTCCCTCCACCCTCTCAGTGAAGTAATGCTCCCTCACATTGCCTTTGTACCTTCCTCCTAGCAACCTTAGACTAAGATCCTAGTTGTAGAACATACTTTCCTTGTAAATAAGCTCCCCTCCTTCACCCTGTTTATCCCCTTCATGTACTTAAATGTCTCTATCATGCCCCCCCCAACTCCCTTCTAGTCTCCAGTGGGTTCAGATCCATTTCCCTCAATCTCACCTCATAGGGTTTCCCCTGCATACCGTGCACCATCTTGGTTGCACTTCTCTGAACCCTTTCGATCCCATCTATATCCTTGCACAGCTGAGGTCTCCAGAACTGGACCTCATACTCCAGGCGAGGCCTCGCCATGGTTTTATAAAGTGGCATCAGTACCTCACTCCTGCTTGTTATACCCCTCCTTATGCACGTTAGCATTCTAGTTGCTTTGCCCACTGCCTTACTACATTGTTTCCCCACCTTAAGGTTGTGTGAGATTAAAATCCCCAGGTCTCCTTTTTTGCTCAGTTGCCTTACTGTCCTCCCCTCCCAGTGTGTAAACAACTTGCGGGTTATTGTACCTGATGCGCATTACTGTGCAGTCCTTGGCACTGAACTTCAGCTGCCACGTTTCCGACCACCTCTCCAGGATCCTTAGGTCCACCCTCATTGCCTCCACCCCCAGGTGTTCACCCTATTGCAGATCTTCGTATCATCAGCAAATAGGCATGCCCCCAGTCCCTACGCAATATTGCTTATATAGATTTTAAAAAGCATGGGTCCCAGTACACCAACCCTTGGAGCACCCTGCTTGTCACCCTTACCTCCCTGGAATGCACCACATTTACTACCACCCTCTGGCATCTGTCCCTCAACCAGTTCTCCACCCACCTTATTTTCAATCCTACCTCTAAACTTTCCAGCTTATTTACCAACCCTCTGTGAGGGACGGTGTTGAAAGCCTTTCTGAAGTCCAGGTAGGGCCACGTCCACTGCCCCTTTGTGACTGACCACCCTCATCACCCAGTCGAAAAACTTGATTAGGTTCATCTGGCACAACCTTCCCCGTGTGAAGCCATATCGTCCTGTAGTCCACTGTCTGCAATGTAACTGACTACCCTTTCCTTTAATAGTACCTCCATCACCTTTCCCACCACCAAAGTGAGGCTGCCTGGATGGTAATTTTCCACCTCCTCCCTACTGCCACGCTTGTGTAGTGGCACCGTGTCTGCCCTCGTCCTAAACTTGTTACTTTGCAAGTAAAAGAAAGTAGCACTTTTTTTTTTTTACTTTGTTTAAAAAAAAAAAAAAAAAAGTTAACACTTGGAAAACAGTAAATACAAACACTGCATAGCTTGACATTAATCAGGTGAGAATACAGGTGTCCAGAAAGCAGCATTGTATATAGCAAGTAGAATCTTGGGGAACGCAGGCTATATGCAGAATGTGCAGTTGTCTTCTGATTTGTCTCTCCGGGGCAGGCGTATTCTGCATAGTGTACTATGTCTCTTCCCCCGAAGAGGAGTTAGGTCATTAAACTTGCCGTAGGAAAGAAAAATAGTTTCCATCCTTCTGTTTGGACTTCCAGACTGCCGTTTCTGTGTGTTCTCAATATCCTGAGTAGATGGGCAAGTTGTTCTTGGCTCTCTGACATCTGTTACACACCCTGCCTCCTGTGAACCCACCCTTCCCAAGGAAAACTAAACTGTCCAAAATTCAGGACACTTAATCAGTAACCCCTTTCTTTTCCTAACGCCTGCTTCATCTGTTTATGGTACTGGTGACTGGTCACTAATGTGATCATTTCCTGCTGCAACAACGATGAACAGAGTGCTAACAGGAAGAGTGGCTCATAAACCGCCACACTCATTAACTATGGGAGGCCGTTCAAGTCCAAATTACAGGTTTCTAAATATGATACATAGCAGAGTAAATACAGCATACTGAAACTGGTACGACACATCACACTAAATGTTACACGTAATGTTTTGAGTATGATAAACCAGATGAGTAAAACACGAGTGTGCGTGTAGTGTTTACTAAAGTTGGTATCATATGTGCATAATAGAATGAGACGTAATAGAGTAAGACATACTGAAATGAGTATAACATACACCAAAATTAGTGTATCGTATACGGAAATGGGTGTAACCCATCAGAATGAGTAGCACGCATACTAAAATGAGCTGACCTAACAAAGTGAGTATGAAATACTGAAATTAGCATGATCCATTCAGTGCTATAATGTGTATAACACATACTGAGATTAGTATAAGCACACAACAGTGGGGCCAGTCAGAATGCAGTAAGAAAACAAAAAGCTTACAGAATTACCTTAAAATTCAATAAACCTTTCAATTATGTGTTATTTTCAGTCATAACCACTTAATTGAGAATTACTTGTAATCAAATATTGCACTGAATTGCCCCATTATTCATTTTGTTTATAATGGTGTACACTGGCAAAACTGTGCACTTTTTTTTTTTATACTTTATTTTTATAATATTTTCCATACGCATAGATTCATGGAAATGCATACAGTGAACAGTTCACCAAACACCATATACCTGGAAGCAAACTTTTGGTACAAAGTGAAATACAATATTTTAACTGCTCCTTTTCATAAGCAACAAATGACAGGAATCTCTAAAATGTAGATTCACAGACTAGTGTTCAAATATTAGCATTAGGTAGTTCTCATACCCCAAATAGAGTCAGTCCACAAATGAACGATCAGCTCAGGTTCCCATTGCTGCCCCCTCGGGATCATGACCCTCAGCAGAGTCTCTTTTAGGAGCCAGTTTTGCTGCCCACTTACCGGCATCTGCAGGGTCCGAAAATGTATAAATTTTTATTTTCAAAGGTGATCCTCAGACATGCTGGGAAAATAATGGTATGTGGGACTCCTGCCTCTCTGAGAACGCGGCGAACGCCATCAAATTTCTTCCTGCGTTGTCTGGTCGCATAACTGACATCAGGAAAGATGTAGACCTGCTTATCTTAATACATCAGGGGACCTGCCCTCCGGGCCAGCTGCAAAATTCGATCCCGAACTCCTGCCCCCGCTGTTACCACCAACAAAGTACGAGGTTCCACTCCATGTTGTCTTTCTCTTGAAGTAACTCTGTAAACTTTCTGAATTTCAGCTATGGGTTCCGATCCTTCAGGCACCAGCTTTTCCGATAGCCATTCTTTTACAAATAGGATGGGGTGATCCCCCTCTGAGCCCTCTGTTATCCCTAGCAGACGTAGGTTGGCTGAGCGGATCCGATTCCCTAATGACTCCAGGCGAGTTTTCAGATGCTGTGCTTCGGTAGCCATGAGGGAGGTCGCTCCATTAGCAACCTCGGCTTGTCTCCGGACTTCTTGAAACTCCCCTTTTAGTGAATCCATCGCTGTCTCTAATATTAGTACTCTTCCATTAAAACTGTCCACCTTCTGGGAAAGATCCGACACCGACTGGATCAGATTTTGTAGTTTAATTCCCAATGAGTCCAGCGTTTCTTCGGATCCCCTATCTGTGGGGGAGAAGGCCTCCGCTGAGGTTAATCACGTAGTTTGAGCAGCGCCAGAACCCTTTTTTTTTTTTTTTCAGGGCCTCCTGAAGCTTTATCCCGTTTAGGATTACCCATCCTGCTTAAAGAAATGTTCCTTTTTCTGTTGGTAACCTCAATTGCAAGAAAAAACGAGATAAAACTGCTGATTTTAACAGATTTAAATTGAGTTTTGTAGGAGCTTATTAGAGTTGCTTCCAGTTAGCTCGGGCTCCACAGCGCCCCAGACTTTTTTTTTTTTTTAAATATACTTTTTATTCAGTGTTTACCAAATGGTACATGCTTAACAATGCTAACATGCTAAAAGCCAGCAGAGTAGGCCTAATGGTCTGTCATGTCTGCTTGTTAACCAGCCATCTAGTGGTTGCTTGCTATTCCAACCCCCAGCCCCCAAGAGGGTCTTCATTGGATTTAGAATCCCCTTGTACATGTTGGGCCCCATTTTGAAGCCCTCCACTGTGCCCTCCTCCACCAGCCTCTTGGGCAGTGCGTTCCACGGCTCTGCCACCCTCTCAATGTAACAATGTTACATATCTTGACAGTGGTGCATCACAATTTTGGTTACAGGGCTACACAGTATATTTTTCATAGTCTATCAGTCTAACTGTTCTAATGGAAAAACATAAGACATTTTCACAGTTCACTCTTCTTCCAAAATATATCAAAACATTTCAAGTAAGAATTTTCCCAGATGTCTCTTCTCTCCCCCCCCCCACCCTTTGCACTACAGGTACCTCCCAGGGCACAAAGTCTGGACCAAGCTGCGCCGTATACCATGCCCATTTTTGCCACTTGACCATAAAAGAGTTTGGTTATGGATAGTGGCCATCAGTCTTTCTAATTGGTAAATATTCATGACAATAGCTCTCCATTCCTCTACATGAGGAATGTTGGTGGACATCCACCTTCTTGGTTTAGCCTTTTTGGCCGCTACCAAATATATAGGTAACAAAGTATGCTCCGCGAAGGACTGGGGGAAGGTATTATAGACAACAGAACCATCTTGGGTGTTAATTTGACTGCTTCCCCCAGACAGTTCCCCAGCTCGCTCCGTAAATTACACCAATATGGGGTTAACAGTGGACAATACCAGAAGTTCTGCCCCAGGCCCGCTATTACACATGCATCCTCTCCAACATTGGCCATAGCTTAAAGGTAAGTATTTAACCAACAGGGCTGGGGAATGAAAATATCTAGAACGACATTTCCGGGCACATTCCCTCTATAAGAGAGACAGAGACAGAGACAGAGACAGAGACAGAGACAGAGACAGAGACAGAGACAGAGACAGAGACAGAGACAGAGACAGAGACAGAGACAGAGACAGAGACAGAGACATCAATAGCGCATAAAGCACTGCCCAGCCATTCATCAGGTGTGATTGACAGATCTGGTTCCATGCATGCTCTCTGTATTGAACTACATGCTGTATTGATCTAAAGAGAAAAAGAACAGACATCTTTTGGTGGCATGCTGTAACTGTGGCACTTGGACAGATTCTATGCTAATTAGTTATGTTCCCAATTCTTTTAATTACTGAAGAACAATAATTAGAGTTAGATTAGTGTTTTTGTTTAAAGTATCAGTTTGTTCTTGCCAGTCCAGTGGCATAGAGGGCTGAGGAGCTGTGTGCCTTGCCTCTTACTACGCTGGTAACCGCAAGTATGGGAATGAGCTTGGGTTGGCCGTGGGGGGATTGAGTTTTCTGGTGGACAGCTGTCCTCTTCTGGGGTGGGGAGCCTTGCCGACTCTGCCCTTGGCTGCCCCCAGGTGGAGGAGGCCTGGGGGTAGGTCTGACAGCTCAAGCTACATGAAGGGAGTGGCTACGGTTCCATAGTGTGTGTGTGCCTTAATGCATACGCACTTATGTGCCGCTGTGGCAGGGGATCGGAAAGAACGGAAAATGTCAGCGCAGGCTACGTGAAGCCTTGCCTACCTCTGTCGCATATCATCACCTGGCCACCAGTACAGGCCAGTCTGGGTGAGAGTCGCCTGGTGGGAGGACGATGACTTTCCCCTTTCTGGCCCCTCTGTGGAGGGGAGGGGGTGATCCATGGGGGATCTAGGGCTTAGTGGTCGGGGTAGGTGAGTGCCAGGTGAGAGGAGGTGGGGACGGGGCTGAGAGCCAGCCTGTGACAACCAGCAAGGTGAAAAGTTATGTGGGGGGGGGGGGGCATCAATTTGTTCTCAAGCCAATCCTTCTGATGTTTACATTTTAAAAATGTATAGCTAGCCTGACAGCGCAGCAGTAGCGTTCCCACTTGTGGCGCTGACTACCCAGGTTCTGGAGTGAACTTGGGTTGTCAGAGGGTCGACCAGGGGACAGGAGGATCGAGTGTTCAAGGGACTGCCCTCCATCGCTGGGCTGGGTGAGTGGTGCAGAGCCCAGTGTTAGCCTGGCTCCTGGCGGTGGCTGGGGGTAGAGTGTCAGGACCACTCAGCAGGGACAAGAGTGTCGAGAGGTTGATGTACTGCACATGGGAGCATGCATGGTGCCATCACTGTTTCCACTGTATACTGCTCCTTGGAAGATAACAAGAACCTTAAAGTAGAACCCAATAGGCAGGATAACTCCTACCACCCGCAGGCCCTGCACCTGACAATTAGGCACTGCCATGAAACTGGGTCCCCTTTCACAGCAGGGAAGGGGGAACCATACAGGTTTTGCTGGGGAGAGCCCTGGAGGAACATAAAGACCAGTAAGTCTCCGAGAAGTTGTGGGGACGGGGCTGGGGTGTTGGGCATGAAGTGGACTGCCCAACGATCAGGAGATGAACGGCACTAACAGGCTTAATTATCACCAGGCCATGACTTAAAAGGATTCTCCACTGTTTTTGTGCACCTCTTGCCCCATAAGAATAGGGCGCAGTGTCTGCATACCAGTTCATTTTAGTCACAGCAGAAGTGATGTTAAACACCATTGAGTAATGTATGAGTGGCCATACACAACAAGGCTGTGTTTCTATTTAGAGGTTGAGATGCATCATAGAGATCTCAAGATTGAAGCTCGAGAGGTCCTTGATGTCGTATCACAGCCCCCAGATAGAAACACAAGCCTTGTTGGGTTTGGTTGCCCATACACTTTTTTTTTTATCTAGTATCTGGTTCAAGAAATACTGTTTCACAAATACAAAAGCAGAATGCAGATTTGGTATGATTAGATGTGCTGTATTCAGTTCATTTAACAGCAACAACAGATAACTTACTAACATAGTAAAAGCCAGCAGAATAGGCCAAATGGTCTGTTTTGTCGCTTGAAAGCCAGCAACCTAATGACTGCTCGCCATTTAACTTGTTAAACTTATTTCGAACTTTTCAAATTTGTAAACAAAAAAATTTGAACATTTAAAATGGTACTGCAGCTCCTCTTAGTTTTTGTCAGTTCGTCAGTGTTCACCGATCCTTCGGTAACAGGGTCACGCAGGGCTTAGTGATGGGGCCGGTGTTGTTCAAGTGCCTTCAGCAATGACATTAAGGGCAAAATGTACCTGTTCATGAACGACGCCGAGCTCTGCGGGAGAGTGACACAGCTGAAGGGATACAGGACCTACAGGTCCATCTGGAAAAGCTGAGGTGGTGGACTGGGATCTGGCAGCTTAGTTTCACTGCCAAGAAAGGCAAAGTTATGTACATTGATGCCAAGAATACCAGGACGGAGCACTACCTGCGTGGAGTCCAAGTATATGCATCAGAGGAGTAGAAGGAATGCTGAGTGATTATCACTAGTGACCTGAAGCACTCCATGCAGTGCAGGAAAGAGCAGCAAGGGCAGACAAGATGCTGGGAAGCATAGCTAGGGGGATCAGTAGTAGTAATAGGAGAGAGGAGGTTATACAGCCCTTGTACAGGTCACTGGTGAGGCCACATCTAAAGTATGGAGTTCAGTACTGGTACCCACACCACAAAAAGGATATTAACCTGCTGAAGAAGGTCCAGAAGAGGGCTACAAAGATGATAGTGGGTCAGCAGGAGTAAGGCATACGAGGAGAGGTTGAGAGCACTGAGCATGTACTCCCTGGAGGACAGGAAAGAAAGGGGGGGGACATGATGGAGACCTTCAAGTACTTGAAAGGGAACAAAAAGTTGGATAAGGAGGGTTTCTTTAAACTAAGTGGCAACCATAACACGAGAGGGCACTGTCTTAAGTTGGGGGGAGGGAGGGTTTGGAGGAAGGTCAAGAAGCACTTCTTCATGGAGAGGGTGGTGGATGCTGGGAATGTGCTGCTGGAAGAGGTGGTCTTGTTGAAGACAGTGGGCAGCTTCAAGAAGGACTGGGATAGGCATAGGGGGAAGGTAAGGATCATGTGTAGGGAAGATGGAAAGGATGGGAGGAGTGGGGGGGTGCAGGGTCGGCAGCTCAAGCTGTGGACCCTGCAAACCCTAATCCTGACTGGCTTTTTAAGCTTAAAATGAAGGTTTTTTTTTTTTTTTATTTTTAATTTTTTAAATACTCTATGCAACACAATTTATTAGAAAACATTTTAGTAAAGTGGGTTGCTTATTCTGATCGCTCGATCGAGGGATTAGAGTACAGTATGTGCGTGGTTCAAGATGGGAAAAGTTGTAGTGTCGCTCTGATGTCAGAATGATGCCACAACTTTTCCTGACTTTTGAACTGTACTACAACGAGCATCTGAAGAGTATGGAAATCCATACACAGTGAGGGGCACCATATACCATAATGGGTGTTGAAACACAACAAAGAACACTGATGAAAATTTGGTCTGAGCCATATTAAAAGGAGTGCTCTTTTTATTATTTAACTGAAACACAAAAAAGTGGTAAAGCAGTCTTAAAATGTGGATAAGGGTATCGTGCAAGTCTGGAGTTACGGGGCAATCTAAAGTAGAATAAAAAGTACAGGTCAGAAGTTTCACCACTGTCATGCACTGCTGCTTTAAGTACTGTTGCATCCGATTCTTAGCATGGCTATTCTTGGTAAATACTTACAGTAGCAGCAAGACCAGTTCCATGGTGCAGATCAGTGAGGAACTGCTCTGGCATGCTGGTACTCGGGATTAGTGCCCCACGCCCATGGCAACATAAGCAGAGGTTGGGATAGAGGGCTCAGAACATCGACCATGGATGCCCTTTTCCTTGGGGGTCGGCTGAGCAACACACTGTTCCCGGAGTTGCCATTAGTGGTGGCATCTGGAAGCACATGCCGCTGCATCCCCCCTCCCCGTCTCTGCAGTGTGTGCATTCCGGTGAGGGGCGGGGTTAGTGGGAAGAAGAATAAGTGAAAAAGGAGGGCCCAACCAGATGTGACAGACGACCGCTTCCGCACGTCCCTCCACAGCACTAGGCCCTCAGCAAACCAAACTCCACACTATTCCTAGCGAAGTCCCTCGAGCCAGAATCCATTGTCGCCTAGCAGCCACGGTGGAGGCCATCTAGCTGGGATATGCCAGACTCTGGATAAGTCAGATCATCTGAGGCATCGAAGGTGTGTTCTCTCCTTATGACAAGCTATCTTTTTCCCCTGTTGGGTTGGTTACCCTCCAGCCTCTTTACCGCAGATCCCCAGTGGGACCTCTCCAAGTGATGTGGAGCCCAAGTGTACTAGCTGTTTTTCTATGCCAGAGGGGCTATTTTTTCCAGGGTTTTCTCTGGTGTCTCCCACCACCCCACGTTGCTCCGTACCGCTGGGTGACGCCACAACTGCCTCATGTACTAACACTGCACTGCTGGAGGTTGAACCCCCGCCCCCCGCGGGTAAGCCACAGGGAGCAGTGTAGCTGCTAAAGCACGGTGCCTCCAGTAGTACTCCTTGGCCATGACCGCTTTGCTGGATGACCCATGCTCACCCCTAGGTGCAGGTTGTCTTTGTGGTAGCCTAGTGTACTGCTGCTGGACCATCGAGCAGTACTTAACAGTTGGTTTTGTTTGTTTATCTTGGCCCTTTCACACTCCAGCCAGCACCCATTTGCTGTGCCCCCACCCCAGCCCCGTCACCCTGACGTCCCCCAGGACTTGCCTGACCTCCTGTGTTCCTTGGGGGCAACAGGGGCCCCTCCCCCATACCCTCGCAGCACACTGATCCAGTTTGGGAGGCAGGGCCCAAGTAGCCAGATGCGGGGCCTGTAGGTAGGATAAGCTTCCTTAAACCACTGGGGCTCTTCTCCTGATTTTCTTCTGGACTTCTGTGTAAGGGTGTGCCAAGCACCCACGCACACAGGCATGCATTGTGCTGTGCACTTAGATGTCCTGTCCTGCCATCCACGAGTTCCAGCTGCATTGCCACCTGTGGTCACACAGGTGACCATAACACAGGGGAGCTGGCTGCCCTCCCTACCTGGAGGAGCGCATCCTCTGGGATGCTCAGTCCTCCCCTGGCCGGCCTCCGATCTGCGCTTGTTTCTGAACATGGGTCACCGGCATTGTGAGCGGTACCGCTACCTCTGCACCGGCAGGCCAGCTAACTTTTTTTTTTTTTTTTGGCTTTCTATTTTTGGCCCCACTTTTTCTCATCAGCTACTTTGTCCTCTTTCCACCTACCCAAGCCCTTCTGACCAACGTAGGAGTCCTCTAATGGTCCAGACTGCCACCAGATTCAGCTTGACATCCTCTCTGGAATCTCGGATGTAATCTACAGCTTGTCCCCTGTGGGTGTGCACCCCCCCCCCCCCAAATTCCACAAACTGGTAAACGGTTACATCTATCGATGGTCAAGGCAAGGGAGGAGTTGGTGGGGTTTTACTGTGGCATGGGGGTTAGGGGTGCTTCATCTGCTTGGGGATAATGGGGTATTTCCCCCCCCCCCCACTAAGACCTCACATATCCCACCGTGGTCCTGAAGAGTAGCTGTGCGGAGTACTATGAAGGTTGATGGAAGTGTGAGTAGGCAACAGTTTATATTTAAATGGAAGTTCGCAGAGTGACACCTGTCTTATTAAATTGTTAGGAAATGTTTTAGTATACTTACAATTTTACTACAGGATTTTGCCTCCAACAGTGTTATTCAGACATTTGAAGCGATCTCTTTTCTACAGTGTAGCATTACTCCCACAGAAGCCAGCAGCAAAGTCAAGTCAAGTTGAACTTTATTTATACCGAGCCCAATATCTGGAGCTCCTGGCGCTTTACAACAGGTGAACAAGGGAACATACAGATTATAGTAGGTTTAAAATCAACCATTAGTCTCCAAAATCCACCCATATATATTTAAACTGGCATAAATAAATTAAAATTAATAACTATCAAAAGCCAACTTAAAAAGATGGTTTTTCAGGCCGCATTTAAAAATGTCCACGGAGGACGCCTCCCTAAGAGCTCTTGGGAAGGAGTTCCACAATACTGATCCAGCCACTCTAAAGGTGCGGTCACCAGATGTTTTCAGCCATGTCTTCAGAATCACCAGAAAGCCCTCCATGGATGACCGGAGTGAGCGCACCAGGCAGGCAGGTGTGAGGAGGTCAGTCAGGTAACCAGGACCCGAGCCGTATAGGGCCTTACAAGTGAGCAAGCCCACCTTGAAGGCAGTTCTCCATCTGACCGGCAGTCAGTGCAGTTTTCACAGGACCGGAGTTATATGAGCAGACCTCAAAAGGCCAGTCAGTAACCTGGCTGCTGCGTTCTGCACTAGCTGCAGCCAACAGGGGTTACCTTCACTGACCCCGAAGTAAAGAGCATTACAGTAATCTAGCTTGGACATTACGAAAGCATGCACCAATGATGGAAGGTCCTCCGGCGGGATTAAGGGTTTAATCTGGGTGACATTTTGTAGGCGATAGAAACTACTTCAGATGACAGCAGACACCTGATGTTCTAGTGTCTGGCCATCATCGAAAATGACACCCAAATTGCACAACTTGGTGGTCGCCTCCAAAGCAGTGGTACCAAGGAACAGCCCTGTTCCTGCTCTGGAGGCAACCACGTGCTGCTGATGACCTGGTTGTTATTAGCACCTCTGTCTTGTCTGGGTTGAGCCTCAGCCAGTTAGGTGACATTCAGGTCTAGATCTCGGATAGGCAATTATTTGGCACCGCCACAGCATTTGATGTTCCGGGGCAAAGGACATATACCACTGGGTATCATCTGCATAGCAGTAGTGACCTCTCCTCTCTCTCTGGTTCCAAATAAAAGAAACGCACCATATTTGGGGGTTCATGTGTGACCTTAGAATTCCACATGGGAGCCAGGGGCATTGTGAAGGTGAGCCGCTCGGTTTCCAGGGAGTGTGGGTGCATGCAGTTTGGCATTTTATGCACTGCCAACTGGTGACCACAAGTAGCATTGGCGTGGACTGCGAAGGCAGATCACCTGCCCTCTCAGCTATAAAAATATTGTAGCAGTGGCAACCTTACTTGTTAAGATGGCAATTGGTAAAGCAGAAAAATGGTCACAAAACGACCAATTACAGTTGTGGTCTTTCAACTCGTACTGTAGCTTGTTTCCTTTGCAAAGGAAAGACGAAGAAGGCAAGGGTATTGCTGGCATTTGCTGGCTAATTTTTTTTTTTTTTTTTTTTAAACCAGGAGAGAGACTAAGCTGAAGCTTGTTTACTGATGCGACCTGGGAGCACAAGGAAGTTAAGTGACTTGCTCAGGGTCACACAGTATGCAAGTGGGAGCTGTGGGATTCAAACCCAGGTCTCCAGGTTTGCAGCTCAGAGCCTTAAACCACTGCGCTATACTGCCTCTGTGTTGAACACACACATCTTCAGACTTCTCAGCAGTGATACCGTAGAAAGAGTAAATACTTTATTTAACCATGTTTCAGCTCTGTTTTTCCCTGTGGCATTAATGTTTCGTACTGTTTTCTTTAATCTTGTATACTGCTGAACCTTTGGGTTCCCAATCTCAAAATCAGACCCCTTTACTTTAGTCTTGCTTGCTAATCAGGTTTTCTCAGAATTCTAGAATTGAATTTGTCAGACAGGTTTGTTAGAATAAAAAAAAAATGCTACTATAATTATTCAGTGCAGAATTCTGCTTCTGACAGTAGTTTTTTTTTCCTTTTTGTAGCCAAAAGAATTGGGAACATATCTAATTTGGATAAAATACTTGTATAAATGCTGTAGTTATTGCATGCCACCAACAGGTCTTTGTTCCCATTCCTTTAGTCAGTACTGCACTTTGTGTTTCCCAGTCTAGATTTTATTCAGCTTGCTTTGCGCTAGAAAAGCTGAACAAGTAATGGACCAGTTCAGCCCAGTTTTGATGACTGAAATAATTACTAGCATAATTATAACTGAAAACAAAATACAGCTGAAATGTTTCTGTTCTGCTAATGAGCCGAAAGGTACACTGAACTTTAGAACAGTTTCCTGTGCGGTTTTCTAACTGCATTGATTGGTCCTTAATGTGTGATTTTAGTTGGGTGTTATATTCTTCCAAGTATATATTGCAGAATTTTCAGTATGCATTCTCCTCATTTCAGTATACACTTTAGCCATTTTGATGTGTATGTGTACTGCCTGTTTTAGTATGTTATACTCCGTGTAATATGTGCTATGCAAATTTTAAAGGAAAACTACAACCTCATATCTTGTAAATTTTGTTTCCATGTCAAGACACCTCTCTTCTTGTAGCTGATAGATATATATATATATATATATATATATATATGTGTGATAGCTTTAGTTTATTTTCACTGATCTTGCTGGTCCCTGTAACAACCCTGGGGTCTCCATTTTCTGGTAGTTGAAATCTCATTGTCCCTAAACAGCTGCATTAGCACCCTTTTGACTCCATAGTATGTCTGTATGCTCATATAGAATTCAACAAAACAAGTTGCAGCAAGGTGTGCAATACCACATTTACCTCCAGTTAGCTTTGGAAACTGTCCGGTTTGTAATGCAGGGTTTCCCCTTTAAACTGCATTCAGTTTATGTATTTTGAGAGTTTTTTTATCCGGATATTTGCACTTGTACCATAGAGATGCATGGTATAAATGGGTGCTGTGACATCATGTTCTTGTATGCTAATGCTGCTCTCATGGACTGTGAGGGTTGAAACATCCAAAAAATGGAGACCCCCAGGATAGTTGCAGGGGACTAGCATGAGCAGTGAAAATAATCAGAAGCTGGCTGACCTGTTTACACTGCTGAACTGTTGCACTTAGCTGCTATGACAACCACCAGGGCACTCGCATCTTATCTTTACTTCCCAACTACCACTGTTCACCCCCTACACCTCTCTAGTTTGTCCTCCGCTTAACCTCTCCCACCTTATACTTTCCTGTGCTTTTCAGATTCAACTTATTCCTTGTGGTCCTTATGTCCTCCTCCACCATCCTTGGCTCTCCGGGCTCCTGACAAGGCCTCTTGGCTGTGAAGCTTAAGTCAGTATCAATTAAGTAAAATGTCTAATATCCTATCCTACATTGTATGTAAGCATTATCACTTGAATTGTACTACCTGAAGTTTTTTGAATTGTATGAACTCTAGTATGTTCTATTGGTTGTATGGCTGTCCTTAAATGTAATGTAACCAAATATTCTGTTCATTCACCCATCGTCTTCCCAAGTCATGTATGTTGTCCTCTGTTACCCACTGACTTTAGTACCTTTGTAAATGAGCCCCCGGCTGAAAGGTACTTTTAATCCGAGAATTTAAATAAATAAAAATAAGTAAACTAAAGCAAATGTATACATCCCCAACAGCCACACAAAAAGAGTTGTCTGTTAACATGGAAACAAATAAAATGCACAAGATACGAGGGTGTAGTTTTCTTTTAAGTATGTATTAGACTTCTTTTAGTATGTGCTGGACCACATACTAAATGTTCTTCTCATTTTGGTATGTGGTACACTTTTATTTCAGCATGTGTTATACCGTTATAATACACAGCATCTTTTTTTGTTGTACTCTGAAAAAGTTGTTTTCAACATGCATTGAGAACCCGTTTTTTAGAACGTTTACAACAGCTTATCACAGCTACTACAGTCAGACTGGGCGCTGTCGCCACAGAACTACAGCTAACTAGAACAAGAGTTGAGCTGCAGTCTCAGCTGTTTTAATCAATAACGTCTCAGTTTCACTTCAGAATTCATTCTGACACATCCACTTTTCAAGAGTGCAGACTAGGGGACTTCTGGTGACGTCACTGCCTATATGGTAGCTTGATCTCTCAGCTCCAACCCACCCGGCCCAATAAAATCATTTTTGCAGCCAGTGTAGTCAAAAATACAAGCCTAAAATGCCACCTAAGTGCTTGGAGGATAGCAAAAAGTCGACATTTCTGGCTGAAACAGCACCAGATCGACGAGATGGCTCCCGATTGCATTCCAACCTCCACAATGAAAGCGGCGGCTCATCACCGTGCAGTGAACAGGCCTCAGAGATGGAGACTGACACAGAGAAAGAAATTCTCTCCCGATCTCTATTCGAGGCACTGATGAGAAATAAAACAATTCGGACAAGAAGACCAAGCAGAATTTGTAGTCTGAGCAGTAAACTCGCCACAGTGGAGCTCCGTGTGCAGGAGATGGAACAGTGGGTATCTCAGTTGGAAGACATGACAGTGTGACTCCAGTGGGCATTAGATTACCTCCTGGAGCAACAGGAAGCCCGCCAATACAAATGTCAAGATTTGGAATCCAGATCGAGAAGGGACAACCTGCGCATAAACAGTCTGCCGGAGGGCTCTGAGACCGGCCAGATGGTGGATTTTGTCAGCGACCTAATTATGCATGTAGTGCCCCCTGCCAGAGACATTCCAGTTCTGCCTTGAGAGAGTTCACTGTGCACTGGCGTATTGCCTGGCCAACCCGCCAGCCAGGCCCAGCTCTATAGTTATAAAAATTCTATAGCTGTAGAGACAGAGGCGGTGTTAAGAGCAGCCTGGGCAGCAAAACAAGTTGACTACAACGGAGCTAGCTTGCTCTTCGATCATGACTACCCGACAGACATTTTAAGAAAAAGAATAGAATATGGAGGAGTAATGAGAATTTTGAAGTACCATCAAATACACTTCACAACACCATACCCTGCACATTTGAAGGTACTGTATACTGGGGCACTGGCACAGAGATCTACGATGCTGCACAAGACGCTAAGCAAGCACTACCGCAGCAGGGGATTAAAGACACGACTGACCGGGAACCAGCGCAGCGCTCCTTGCCTCAGAGGAAAAGCCCTTGGCGGCGCGGGAGAAACGCTAAGAGGGACCAGTCTGTCCAACAAGCACGGCTGAGACCAGTACCCCCTAAATGCAGAGAGAGCATTAATATGGGCAACTGACATTAAGTCCTTAGAGAGGAAAACTGAGAGAGCGGTAGTATGGGCAAATGAGAGGGGCCAGTCTGTCCAGCATGCACGGCTGAGACTGGGACCTATGAAAAGCATAAAAAGAGCTTTGCCTCTTCATCCATCCATTCCCGCTCTCTGTGGATGTCCAGTAAGAAAAAATATCCAAACTTACAGTCCTGAAGTCTTTAGCCCTGTCACCACAGTGACAGAGCTCTGCTGCAGAGTACCTGCTCTTTGCAAGGCAGGAAGTAAACAGGTGATCACAGGAAGTGGGAGGGAGGATGTCCAGGCTGCAGAGCTTTGTGTTCCTGCCTGTCACGTGACAAGAGGAGGTACCTCCCAGTAGTTATGAAGCCCGGAGACCAGCAAGGAGAGAGAATGAAAAGCAGCAGCTAGAGCTGGTCAAGAGACGTGGGAACCGATCATCATATGTAGACATTAGGATGCTGTTACATGGTCCGGACACAACGAAGATAGCGGGTCAGACCACCGCAACATGAGACCACGTTGACACGATAGAAAGGCTCTTCACTACCAGACACATGCCCACCTGCTTTGTCCACTCGGTAACCTCAACAAGCTGAAAACATTGGGACAGTACAATGGAATTATGGTAATGCTCTGAATTTATTATTAGGGACACGTGAAGTTCCGATGTTCAATTTTAAAACTATATAAGAATATGATGATATCTCTCACCTGATAGTTTACTCTTTGTGTAAGGAATTAATGGGGTACATTGGAGGACCGTCACTTTAAAGGGACTGCATCTGAGACTTTGTTATATAACTAACCCAGTTGTGTGTTGCCAAATATAATAGCTTCTCTCAAACCTTAAAGATAGGAGAAAACTGATCCAATGGCTAAACCCCTAGTCCCCCTTCATGAACTACCCCAAAACTTTTGAAAGGGTGACATACTGGCATTTGGTGATAAAATGTATACTGCAAGGAACGGCCAAGGTGGGATTGGGGAAGTAATGGCAGAGGCAGGAGATGGGGCTTTGGCGTACCTTCAAGCTACACACACCGCCCTGCTGTTACTGTGGGCTATGACGTCCGTAGCCCCTCAGGGCATCCCGTGGGTTACTATCTGCAGAAAGGGGGCCCCAATAGCCACAGCTGTTACCTTACACCCTGTTCGCAACAACCTCTACACTAGAGGTGCGTGGTCCAATAAGGGACGCATTATATGGTCCCTCTGGCTTGGAAGCCACACGAGTTATGTTTAAATGTTGTGGTTATGTTAGGTTTAGTTTGTTCACTTTGTTAGTTGAAATATTACAGCCGAATGGGATCTTGTTATCACAGCGTTTAAGGGAATGCTTAATGTGGTTTATGGAGATATAGCCCTATGTGTTATTGGGGAAGACATGTTATGTTAACTCCTGAGAAAGAGAATTGATGGAACTAAATATTCTGGTAAGGGAAAAGAAAGATTCGGAGGCTAAAAGGGTTAGAGGTACCCCTATAAGGGGAACTAATGATAGAGCACAGCATTTATCTCCTGCGGGGGAAACCCAGAATTGTTTCTATTGACAAATGACTCCTACTAAAAATATTTAAATTTCATCCCAGAATGTCAACGGGCTCAACAACAACCCCATCAAGAGGTATAAAGTTCTCTCTCTTCTCAAGAGAGACAAACCTGCATTCATACTGCTGCAGGAGCTGAACCTTGATCAGACAGAGCACCAAAAACTTCAGATTTGGCTTTAGCCTGGTGATCGCCTCCTCATACAAAACGGGTAAGAGAAGGGGAGCGGCAATCCTGATACCCCGCTACACTCCCTTCCAGACTACCCACACATACCAAGACCTGGAGGGACACTTGGCTATAGCAGTGGGAACACTTGAGGGAAAGCAGCTTACCCTAGTTGGCTTATACCTACCCCCAGGGACTGAAGCAACAGTAATTCGTAAGTTATTACATAAGATAACTGAATACCAAGTAGGGAGTCCTGCTTCTGGGAGGCGATTTTATAATATGGTTTTTGACAATAAAGATGCAATGAACCCCACCCCTGAAATGTACCTTTGCCCAAAAGTTGGCTTCAACCTGCGTTAGGGAACTGGGATGGCAGGAAGCCTGGAGTTTTTTACACCCCTCAGGACGAGCTTACATACATTTCTCTGCACCCCATGGGGCGTACACTCGGATAGACCTCCGTCATGTATCCCGGGAACATTTTTTAATACACAGTTCCCAGATACTGCCATTCGCACCATCAGATCACTCTCAGGTACTATTAACGTTGGATTGGGAGACCCACCGGAGACTTACCATATGGAGGCTGAATCATTTTTTGTTAAATCTTAGACTTCCGGGCTATGGGGGCTGACGGAATCCCACAAATATTGAGAGAACTGATCCCCTGACCTAGCCCCCTCTACCCTATGGGACACATTGAAAGTGGTCATGAGGGGAGAGTTTCTTCGTTATGCAGCCCATTACAAAAAGCAATAAACAGAACAGCTGGATAAATTCCAAAAACAGTTAATAGAGCTGCAACAGCAGCATGCAGCCGGGGATCGGACAATCCGCCCTTTACTTGAAGCCACTAAACAACAAATCCAGCATGTCCTGGATGTCAAAACAGGACAAGCCATGCAGCACTTAAAACAGAGATGCTATAAACGGGGCCCTAGGGCCACAAGGCTCCTAGCATATAGACTTGGGCAGAGAGTGCAACAAAATGTAGTCACACAAATTTATTCTCCATATGGACAGAAATTTTGTAATAGATCTTCAGAGATCTTAGACAGTTTTAAAACTTTTTATTCAAAATTATATACCCCTGATCAACCTTTTAACCCTCCGGCAACAACTCTTTTTTCCTGAAGAATCTCAGACTCTCAAAATTAACTCTGGGATGTATAGATTGCCTGGAGGCCCCAGTTTCCAGGATGGAATCAAAATCTACACTCAGACTTAGTTCAGGGAAATCCCCCGGGCCTGACGGCCTCACTGGAGAGTTCTATAAGGCCTTTAAGGATCTCTTGCTACCTGTCCTGCAGGAGGTCTGTGGGGAGGTTATGCAAGGAAAGCAGATACCCCCTTCGTGGCGATACGCCACAATATCTAGCGTACTCAAACTGGGTAAAGATGCCACCCAGTGTGGATCATGTCGTCCGATTTCAGTGTTAAACACTGATTACAAACTCTATGCTGCAGTTCTGGCAGGAAGGCTAGAGCAGATAATGCCATCCTTAATAAACCTAGATCAATGCAGATTCATAGCGTCTAGGTAGACACAAGATAATATAAAACGCACTCTGCATCTGCTCTATGACACTTCGCGGTCGGGGGACCCTTTTTTATTACTCAGTCTAGATGCTGAGAAGGCCTTCGACCGGGTGGCATGGCCATTTTTGTTGGCGGCCTTGGAAGCCTTCTGCTTCTCCCTCCCGGCTCAGGCAGTTCATCATGGGCCTATACAACAATCCTATGGTGTAATGTCAAGATTAACGGGAGTATCTCCACGCCTCTTTCCCTGCTACAAGGAACTAGGCAGGATGCCCCCATCCCCCTTCTATTTGTGCTTTACCTAGAGCCTTTGGCTCAGGCCATAAGACAGGCATCGGAAATAACGGGGCTACGGGGGGGGGGGAACATCACATACTCTCCTTATATGCGGATGACCTCCTCATACTTGACATCCCTGGAGCAGACCCTCCCACACCTTTGGGCCCTTTTAGACAAATTCAGGGAAGTAGTGGGATATAAATTGAATATATCAAAGACCAAGGTACTCCAGATTAACTGCTCCCCTTCCCTAATTATCAGACAGCGATTTCCCTTTTGCTGGGACATGAAACATCTAAAATATTTAGGGGTTCATATAACAGACCCATCTCAGCTCTACCATTGTAACTACCTGCCCCTGATGCAACAACTTAAACTGGATCTGGTGAGGTGGCACACTATTCCGCTCTCCATGATACCAAGAGTGGAGCCTGTGCGGATGAACCTCCTACCCAGATTTTTATACCTGGCACAGTCCCTTCCCATCTCCCTACTGCAGACCTTCTTCAGGGAACTCAATAAGATGTTTCCCGGTATATAAGGGAGAACAAACACCCCAGGATAAGACTCTCAATACTTCAGTTACCCTCTCGCTTTGGAGGCCTAGCCCTCCCACATCTGTCTAATTATTATTTAGCCTCACAGCTCTGAAACATCTTTTTGTGGCTTCATAAGATATATGTAGCAAAATGGAGCGAGCAAGAAAAAAGAGGAAGATTTATTTAACCTCCACAAGATCTTGCTAGGCCAGCCTCCCACCCCGGTGGATCAGATTACATAAAACCCCGTCAGTAAAGCCACAATAATATGCTGGAGAAATCGGTGGAGCTCTAAACAGGCCTTCCCATATAGGCATCTGTTATATTCTCTTCCCTACTTAGGTTCGTTCCTTCACCCCGGTTAAGCTGGATCATGGTTATTGGAACTGGCTGAGAATGGGGCTAGAGAATTTACTAAACATTTAGAAAGGGGCACTCTGAAGTCCTTCAAGGAAATGAAGCAGCAATACGGGCTCACTCCCGGAGATTGTTTCAGGTATATGCAGGTGGTGCATTACCTTGGGTCTCTTCCCACCCCTCTCCCCTTGGGGGAGGACCACCCTCCCATTTTAGATCTGTGTGAACAAGCTCTGTAGGGCTATGGCCCCTTAGACCATACAATCTCCCACATCTATAAGGCACTTAGTCATCTGAATGTAAACCAAACTGAAAGGGTGCGTCTTGCCTGGGGCAGAGATATGGAGACCGAGATAGACTCCCTGGTGTGGGGGTCCTGTCTTTGGTTCCTGTCCTTGGGAACATCATCCTTCAGTTGGAGAGAATTTGCCTGGAAAGCGGTGATGTGCTACTTCAGAACACCAGCGATCCAGGCCAAAATTGACCCAGGAAGGGAGGCATTCTGTTGGAGGGGGTGTGAACACGCCCCTGCCATGATGTTCCACATTTTCTGGGACTGCCCGGTGATCGGGCCCTTCCTTCGAATTCTTCAGTCAACTCTGGGGGAGTCAGTAGGGACCCCAGTCCACGTAACTATGGGACTGTTTTTTTTTTTTTTTTTTTTTTTTAATGGTATTTACCCACCTTTCACGCTCCAGTGCTTCCCTCTCCTTCGGGCTCCACAGTGCTCCCGACTCACCAGCCATCCTCTTCCTGGGCTCTCCTAGGTCCTCATATTGCAGCAGACTCCCGAGGGGGTATCCCGGTGTATCCCTTCACCGGACGGGTTCCCCTTCTCTGAGGGGTAAGGCACCGGGAGGGGACTTACCCAGCACACTCTCTATTAGACCCCTTGGAAGCGCTGCTGAGGTAGAGAAGATCCGTGGAGGTTCTGGAGCTGTCACAGAGCAGGGGAGCCATCATCCGGCGAATACATGGAGCCATTTTCCATTTCCTGGTGTTCTCTTCCTTGCGTTGCTGTGAACAGTGCCCCCAGTCTCCACTGGGAGCCACTGTTGAGCGAGGTGACCCACTCCCCCCACCCCCGAAGAGGAGAGCAGTCCTCCGGATGCTCAGTCCTCTTCGTCCCCTGCCGACCCCTGGCGCCCCGAGTCCGTTCCCGAAACCAGATCGCTGGCGTGGTTCGAGGTGTGGCGTCCAGCGCCTCAACCCTCTGCACCACCGGGCCGGCTAGTTTTTCTTTTCTGACCTAGAAAGGGGTATGAGAGAGAACTCCACCAGAAAACTCGTTTGTTAGCAGCTAAAAAATCAATCACTAGGCAGTGGCTCTCCCAACCCCGCCTACAATCAAGGGTTGGCAGGATATCATGATTCAGATATATGGGATGGAGAGACTTGCAGCTCTAATCAACCATCGAATGGATAAACTTGAAACCCATTGGAGAAATGGGGCGATGTATGTAATGCAGCATAGACCAGAATTTGTCCCTTGAAGCTGCCACTCCAAAAAAAAAAAAAAGATATTGATCATTTGGGGACTTATGACCAGAGAACTGAGATTTTGGGGTTGCAGAGGGAGAGAGCATGCTGAATTGGGCATGACTAAAGGAGGAATCCCATAAAATACAGTTAAAAAATATGGAGATGAATTGCTGCACCTCATGATCCAGACACTTAAAACTCTGGGCTACAGACGATATTATAAATGATTTGCACTGCTGGCACTTAGAAGACAAAAAGTAAGATTGGATAAATTCACTGTGACTTTTGTTTATTAGATCAATGTATAAATCAAACTACTATATGAATTGCAAGATGCAACTCGACTGTAATTTTATTAATGTTTGTTAAATGTTGTATGTTCTGTATTTGTATGTTGGATACTGAAAAACTTAAAAATTCAATGAATACAGTTAAAAAAAGAGTGCAGACTAGGGTGTTAAACAGAAAAAACTCAGAAGCGGTGCCTACAAAAAAGCCAACTTATAAAAAAAAAATGGTGTCAAGAACTCACTAATTTGCACACTTTGTTACTGTTGTAACATCATGAAGGCACTCGAGCTTCTCTCTTGTGCTACTGCAGGGTTTGAAATTAATTTTTGCAGCACGTAGCCAGCAGGGCTAGTGACTGGGGAAAAATACATTTTTCCACTAGCCCAGCTGGTATACTTCTTGAAATGTTACCTTCTTCAGTACAGCTCCGCAAGGGCTAGTTAAAGGAAAAGTCTTCCTAGCCCAATACAAAATCTGGCAGCATTTGGCTAGTAGCCAGTGTTAATTTCGACCCCTGCAGTGCTGTTGCATTACTAACCAGCTTTTTGTTAACACTTTAGTGGCAGGCTCTGTGTTGTTTATTTCAGTACTGTAGCTCAAATTTGTTTCATAATGTGTTAATAACACTCCGTTATGTTCTTTTTTGGTATGCCAGATACTCAAAACGTAATGTGCAGTACTTGGGTGCGATGTGTCTTACCCATTTTAGTATGTTATATTCATTTTGCTGTGTCTTATTTAGAAAGCTATAATTTTGAAGTGAATGGCCTCCCATAATTAACTACAGCAGGGAGGAAGCCAGCCTGCTATATTTGTCACCTTTGCTTCTTTTTTTTCTATTTCCTGCACCTCAGTTTAAGGTGTTGGGTCTGATTTTAATTCTCATGCAGAATTCCTGCTGACCTCTTGCTCATACTAACTTGCATTGTTGTTTCCCTCGAAACAGCTGATAACCACTGAAATAACCTCTAGAGAATGTTTATGTGCAGAGCAAGTGCTGCTCAGTTGTTGGTGGGCTGTAAACATTTGTGGGGGTGGGGGGGTTGTTACTGGATAGTATGCCCCCCCCTTTTTTTTCTTTTGCATCCTCTTCTGTGACATACCCTAATTTATATCAGTCTGAAGTGGCTGAAATTCTTTTCACATCCTTGGTGCTACAAAAAGCACTCATTATTTTGAGGCTTAAGTCAGGACAGGGTGTAGGTTTAATTTCTTCATTTTTCTTGTTTCCAAGCCTGTGTGGACATGCTGAGGTGAACACCACTTTGGCGGGCCTGATGTCGGCATTATGAGCCCAAGGTTACAGAAATGGTGGCGAATAAGTCTGCAAGACACTTCAGGTTTTCCTTTGAACTGTAGACAAGCTAAAGTGGACAATTTGAGGGCCATGATTATGGATTCCCAGAAACAGCAGGGAAGTCCAGCTGTATTGGTGGCTTACTGCTATTTGTTTAGTTAGCTTTTGTTGACCGGGAGAGGAGGGCAAGGCAGTTCTACCTAATTTCAACCTTGTCCCTTTTTGGGGTGGGGTGGGGGACACAGATGCAGATTCACAAACTGAATGAGGTTAAGCTGTTGGTGGTACTCTCAGTGGATGGGGGACATTTTACCAGGACACTGGGGAAATCCCCCTACGCTTTTCGAGACGTACCATAGGATTGTTAACGTCAGCCTGAACAACCGCCAGAAAAGGCAGACGGGAGCACAATGTAACATCTCATCCAAAAGACTGCGCCTCAGGAATGCAGTATCTCTCTCATGTTGCACTACCAAAACTGCCAACTTATAAAGCCTGGCCACTGGTGCAGTGGTAGCACTGTTGCTTGCGACGCTGGCGGCCTGTAGTTAGAAACTAGTATGGGTCATCGAGGGCCTGTCGGGGGACGAGACTTGAGCACCCCAGAGGATGCTCTTCTCCTTCGGGAAGGGAGGGCGGCCTGCTCCCCGGCTGTACTGCCCCCTAGGTGACCACAGGTGGCAGGGCAGTGGAGTGACTGTGGGAGGGAAGACGCAGGCTGGTGCCGCGCTTGGCACGCTTGCATGTGCATGTGCACCTGAGTCGCCTATGTCTTGAGGTAAAGGGGTAACAGGAAAAAAGGAGTAAAAATCCCCCCCCCCGCCATGCAGCATGACTGCTTCACTACTTCTGCAGGCGCTGCTCTTACTGCTGTTTATTTACCCCCGTGCAACATGACCGCTCCGCCTCACCTGCAGACCCTGCACTTACTGCTGTTTATTTACCCCATGCAGCATGACGGCGTTGCCTCACCTGCAGGCCCTGCACTCACTGACCTGAGCAAACTTCCGGATGACTGTATATTCTGATCCCGAGGGACCTGGCCCGACCTGAGGGCTCCACTAGGGGTGTGGGCAGACCATGGCAGTAGCGCAGTGACGTGTGGAGAAGATAAGACTCAGAAGAAGGCGATGTGTCATGGCTGGGGTACAGTGGAAGCTTGAGAGGGGGCAAAGGGTCGATGGGAGTGAGGAAAAAAAAGTCGGCTTTTATAATCTCTGCTTTGGCAGGCAGTATCTGTTGTCTTTCAGCGTTGACTGTACCAGCAAATGAAAGGCTTTGGTTATCCAGTTAGGATGGGAGAAACAGCAGTGAGGGATCACCAAACTAACAAAAAAAGTGATACTCAGAGATGATGGTAACACTGACTGACCTTGTTGCATAAGGTTTGTGTAACTGGCTCTAAATAGATACAGAAGACTACATGTGGGAGTGGTGTGTATCTAGAGGTGTGTGATGCACGAGAGCGAAGCTCGAGTGTTTTAACCAGGTTTATAAAATGGTGTCTGGTCAGTTCTAACTCCTGATTGGTCCAGACCGTGTTGCATGGTGCTGCGTTAGCAGCGTTAACCTAGTATATACCTCTGCTCAAAAGACATGATACTGGCACTTTACTTCAAAGCAGAACCAGTCAGGGTCAGTATGCAAATTACATATCCTTGGGGTCAAAGGTCACAGTGCAAATCAAGCACAACAACCTCAGAAAGAAATCTTGCGCAAAAAAAAAAAATTACACACACACACACACACACACAGCAACATTGCTCAAGAATTGCAAACTGTGGAGGAAATCCATCTAACAACCTGGAAAAAACATACAGTGCTTCATACTCACAAATCCAAACCTAGAAAGTCTCAGTGCTGCTTACAAAGAAAAAACATTTTAAATGCCTAACAGAAATGCAAACTATATTTCAAAACTGTGATTCCATACAACAGAAAACATGCATACACACATCACTAAACCATCAAAAAAACTTCTACAAACACTGCTATGAAAGCTAATAAAACATCCACTTTACCTGTCTGGCATGCAGAAACAAAGCACGGCTCAGCCCCCCTGCTTGAAATCTGGATGGTTCTGCAGTGCCCCCGAGAGGTGACATGACATTTAGCATAGGCTTTCAGGTCTGACGCAGGTTACATGGAAAGTACAGGAAGCAGAGCCCAGCCTTCCAGTTTAGCCTTACAGATCACATGGGAAGTAAAGGATGTTAAAAGTCAGGAATACCTACTTAAAGAGGACGGGAAATCATTTGTAATTGGCAGCTGTTTATAAAGCTCTTATTCTCGGAAATATGTGTTTCCCCCTAAATAATCCATATTTAAGTGTATCTGAATAAAACGTGATACAGAAATGGTATTTTGTATTGTTTTGTTTTTATGGGCTGCATTCTGTTACAGTTCTCTTCATGGAACCAGTACTTTGGAATTTTAGTTATGTCACGGTTTGTGCACAGAACTCTAAGCATAGTTCTGGTAGGTCAACAGCTCATAATTAGCATTCTGTGCACAAACCATGACATCATAAAAACTCCAAATTACTGGTTCCACGAAGAGAACTGTAACAGAACACTGCCCATTAAAACAAACCAATGCAAAATAGCTTTTCATATCACTTTTTATTTGGGTACAGTTAAATATGGATAATTTACAGGAATGCATAGCATTTCTAAGACTAACAGCTTTATATACCGCTGCCAATTAGCACAAATATCCTGTCCCCTTTAAAGAGACTCACAAGTTAACTGAATGCAGATTTGCACCACGTATTTCGGTGCCTTACCTCAACGAAATGCTGCCCATGTGTATTTGCCCCAAATATTTCCAATAGTTTAGAAGTAAAATCACTTGTAAATTTACATCCATCAGGTCACTGTTACTTCCCGATCTTGTAGCTCCACCTCCGTGCTCAGCCAGTATATGACGTGATCTCGAAGCGGGACTAGTTGCATTGAGCCTATTCGGGTTATTTAACAACATTTTTAGATATCACAGTGACCCTTGGTGATAATTCAGGCACCGGCGACTAAGAAGGCCCTTGTTAGTCGCCTCTGTGCCCTTGATTAGTCTCCAAATGGTCACTGTGTTATATAAAAATGTTGCTAAAGTAGCCCCCCCATAGACTATAATGGAGCTGGTCCCCGCGTGGGTTCACATCATACAGTGGCTGAGCACAGGGTCAGATCTACAAGACCGGGAAGTAACAGTGACCCAGTGGATGTAAATTTATGAGTGATTTTACTTCTAAACTATTGGAAATATTTGGGGCAAATACACAAGGGCAGCATTTCGCTGAGGTAAGGCACCGAAATATATGGTGCAGAGGGCTAGCCTGGTAAATCTCTTTAAAACAACACAATAAACCCACTCTCTGCAGTGCTACTGCACCCAACTGGTACAGTTTACCAGCTGCAATCTATTCCCTGCTGTGTATCTCATTTATGCTAATGCCCAACAGAGCACCAATTTACAACAGTGCTACATTGCTAAAAAAAAGTAGCATTACTGCGCATTTTATAAGTTCAGTAAGGCAGTTCCATCGGTGGGGATTACACTGTTTCTTTTGTTGTGGTGTGTGTGTGTGTGTGTGTGTGTGTGTGTGTGTGTGTGTGTGTGTGTGTTTTTTTTTTTTTTGCATGCCCTGTTTTTCCCCTCAGCCAACCCGGCTGCCCACTCCTTCGGTTGGCCAGCCCATACCCCTGCTGCTTCCCCGTTTCGCTGTCTGCTGCCTCCCACTATCCTGATTTATCCCTTCACCAGGGGAGGGGGGACGTACCCATGGGGGCAACCGGGAGGGGAGATCAGAGTGCATGCACGCACTTCTTTGCATCTTAGTCAGGCAGTGAGGGAACAGCTTGGGGGACTTCCCAGTGAGGGGGAAGGGGGCCGCCATCATCCACCTGGCACAGGTGGTGATTTTTCCTTTTTCTGCTGTCCTGCCACCCCTAAGTGGTGACCTGAGGTAGGGATATGCGGGGGTGTGTTGAGGCTGCACACCGCCAGGCACGTCCGCCAG
Source organism: Neoceratodus forsteri (assembly GCA_016271365.2). Lineage (NCBI taxonomy): Eukaryota > Metazoa > Chordata > Ceratodontiformes > Ceratodontidae > Neoceratodus > Neoceratodus forsteri. The sequence goes on along the minus strand of CM028132.1, from coordinate 63,623,980 downwards.
TCAGCCTGCAGGTGCCCGATGCCCAACCTCCCCCCCCCCCAGGAGGGAAGCGTCCAGTGGACGCTCTGGAATCCCTCCATGCTGGTCTCCGCTCCTGACATCAGGGCTCGGGGCGCGAACCTGGGTTGCCAGCATGCCGAGCGAACCCCTTCGCTCTGTGCCATGGAACTGGCTGTGGGATTATGCTATGTTAATGTGTCTCATGGTCGAAATCCTGAGCCCGAACCCTCCAATCGGTACATTAACCTACATAATTCCCCTTTGTCATGCCTGCTTCCTTACATCACACATTATGGGTGCGCAAAAAAAAAAAAAAAAACCATATTCCCCTTGTTTTCTTTTTTATAGTGGCCGGTTTTAAAGCAACAGTATTTTAGTCAGCTGATGTTTGTTGGTCGGCCGAATATTTAATTACAGTTTTCTCTTTTCTTCCTTTTTTTTTTTTCCCCTGCTATTTATTTATCCCCCATTTCTTCTCGAGTGGCTCCCCTTCTGACAGCGACCCCCAACCCCGTCTGTCACTGTCCCAGGCCTTACCCCAACTGCTTGCTAACCTCAGTGGGTGCCATGGGCAGTAGATCAGAACCCACGGAGTTTGTCAGCCATCATCCTGGCACTCAAAGAAATGGGGTTCCTTCTTGGCTTGCTGTGTCCTCCCTCCCAGCAGGAGAAGAGCTGCCTCTGGTGGTCAGTCCTCCTTCCCCAGGCGTTACTGTTCCATTCCCAAAGCAGGACTGCCGGTATGGTGTGTGATGTGGCACTCTGTGCCTTAACCTATAGTTTGTTTTTAACAAAAATGCATTTCTAACATTAGATTCATCCTCGGTGTATTATTAGTTTTCTCAGATACTTTTAATCAGGTTTTGTAGCTAATTTTGTAATTGATGACAATGCCATTAAAAATGGACGCTATTCCCATTTTAAAAAAAAAAAAAAAAATTCTGCATAAGCTATCTGTTGAATATACATACTAGATTCATACTGTGGATGAATTAGGATGGTGTTACCACATGTTTCAGATAATAAACAGCACAGTACTGTGCCAAGATATTAAATTTTTTCATTGCAAATGTTGAGCAGGAATGGGATCTTTTTAAAAAAACAAAAACAAAAAAAACAAAACAAAAAAAAAAAACTTCAAAATCCTGTAACTTGGTTCAGGAATGAAAGAAAAGGAAAATGAGAAATACTGCTGCTTGAGAAGGGGCAGTTTTCTCTGCTTTTAGGAGAAAATGTTTTCTCTTTAATTGGTTGGCTGCAGCTGTTAGTTGCTCTGTTTATATACAAGTCTGACATCACCCTTGTCTATAACGGAGTTTAGTACATGTCAGGTCTACCAGTTATTATATAATGTTGTCGAACACAGCATGTGGTGCGCCCCAAACGGAAGAGCTACCACAGCAGCAGTTAAATTGGGATGTGTAGCTAAACATGTGATGCATGCATACATACATACATACATACTATATATTATACATACATAACATGTACATACATACATACATTTACTGTGTGTATGTATGTGTGTGTGTGTGTGTGTGTGTGTATATGTATGTGTGTGTGTGTCTATATAGTGCATATATATAAATTATAGGGGCACAGTCGTGCCCTATAGGTAGGGTTGAGTAGGCTGTTTAATGTTAAACCCCAAATCTTGTAGGTTAATAACTTTGCAACTGTTCAACAGATTTGCATGGAATTTAGTATGCGCTATCCTGTGGGATAGATCTTTTGACGTGCCAAGTTTTGTTTTGATCGGATATGTGGATTTTGTGCCATGCATAGGGAAAAAAGTTTTTTTTTTTTTCACCAATTTTTCTAGAATTTTCCTCATCATACTAACATAATAAAATGCCAGCAGAATAGGCCTAACGGTCTTTCAAGTCTGCTCGATTGGTCAGCCCCCACCCTGGGTGCCGACCTTGCTGCCCCCTCGCCTTCTCTGGCTTCTTTCTTCCCAGTTCTGGATATTCTTGTTGCATTGGATTTTGCTTCCAGAACCCTTCCTCTGTACCTGTCCCAGTCCCTCTTGAACCCCTCCACCGTCTCTGCCTCCACCAGCCCCCTAGACAGTGCATTCCATGGCTCCACCACCCTCTCAGTGAAGTAGCACCTCCTCCTTTCTCCCCTGAGTCTTCCCCCCCCTCCAGCTTCCACCCATGCCCTCTAGTGGCCCCCTCCTCCTTCCTTCGAAGCACCCTGACTGTTCCTCCCCTATTTACCCTCTTCATGTACTTGAAGACCTCTATTATGTCCCACCGGTCCCTTCTCTCTTCCAATGTGTACATATTTAGTTCTTCGAGCCTCTCCTCATAGGTCCTGTTCCCAAAGCCCCAAATCATTTTGGTTGCCCTCCTCTGGACCCTCTCCAGAAGTTTAATGTCCCTCTTTAAGTGTGGCCTCCAAAACTGCACACAGTACTCAAGGTGTGGCCTCACCAAGCAGTTATACAGAGGAGCATCACTTCCTCCTTCTGGAGGTGATCCCCAGCGATGCATCCCAGCATCCTGTTGGCCTTGGCTGCTGCCCTCCTACAAGTCTCTGAGTTGTTCATTTTGACATCCACCACCACCCCCAGGTCCCTCTCAGCCATCGAGACATGTAGCATTTCCCCCCTCAGGGTGTACACTTGGCCCGGGTTTCTGCCCCAGGTGGAGTACCTTGCATTTCCTGCATTGAACCTCAGCTTCCACTTTCTAGACCATCTTTCCAGAGCCTCCAGGTCCCCTGTAGGGCCACCTCCTCCTCCCACCACCACCGCCCCAGTTTCGAGTCATCCGCAAAGAGACTCATCTCACTCCTGATTCCTGTCCTTATGTCAGAGACGAGGCTGCCGAACAGGAGGGGCCCAAGGACTGATCCTGTGGGACCCCACTAATGACCCTCTTTGGGGATGAGACTATCTCGCCAACTACGACCTCTGGGTCCGGTCCTGGAGCCAATTGCCTATCCATCTGATCATCTGGTTCCCCACCCCATTTCTCCCAGCTTATCCAACAGGCCCGTGAGGAACAGAGTCAAATGCCTTGCTGAAGTCTAGAAAGAGGGCGTCCACTGGTCTACCGAGGTCCAAGGCACTCGTCACCCAGTCATAGAACTCCACAAGGTTTGTCTGACATGATTTCCCGAGACTTAATCCATGCTGCTCATCGTCCAGGCACCCTGACTTTTTCCAGGTCCCCACAGCCTCTCCTTGACAATGCCTCCATCACCTTGCCCACCACCGATGTCAGGCTGACAGGCCTGTAGTTCTCTGCCACCTCCCTTGATCCCCCTTGTGGATAGGCACTATACGCCACCTTCCAGTCCTGGGGCACCCACCTGTCCTCGGAGAGATGGTGAAAGCTCTGCCAGGGTTTCGTTGGGACATCCGCAAGTTCCTTCAGCACTCTGGGATGTAATTTATCCGGCCCTGTACTTTCTTCGTCTTAAAGGGACTGAGGCTTCCTCACTCTCCTGCTGTGATTTCCCTTCCAGTACCTCTTCTTCCTGCTTAGCCCTCCCCTCCTGCCAGTGATGCCTCCCCCTCTCCCAGACCCACTTGATCGGTGAGGTCCCCCCCCTCAGTATCTGTCTCCTCCCATGTATGATGCAGCACCCCATTTTCCTTGGTGAAAACTGAGGTGAAGTACTCATTTAGTACCTCAGCCTGCTCCCCGGGTCTTGTGCCCATCTCTCCCTGATTTAATCCTGCTAATCTGCCCCTTCACCCTTCGCTTTTCCCCAATGTATCTAAAGAACCCCTGTTCCTCTCCTGATTTCCTGGCCAGGTTCTGCTCCTTCCTTGCCTTAGCCGCTCACCACCCTAGTGGCCCTTCTAGCCATCAGCTCATACTCCCCTCGATCCCTTTCACTCCTTGAGCACTTGAATTGCTTATAGGCTGCCTTCTTTCCCTGCACCACCTCCTGGACCTCCCTGGTCCACCAGCAGGGTTTTCGGGCCCTACCGCATTTGCGTCTTACTCTTGCACAGGTGCTGGTAGCATCTTGCACCCCTCTCCTGATGATTTCCCACCTACTATCAGCGTCCATGTCATCGCCCTGCACCCACACAGTTTTGTATTTTAGCCTGAACTTTTCAGGGTAGAAAGAGTTTACCCTAAGGAATAAGCCAGTGTTGGTTTGGTGAAAAAATTATTATTCCGATCCAAAGTTATTCAGTTTTGAAACTTCAGGTTCTGAGCATGCTCAGTTCAGTCTTTTGGATGCACAGCTGCGAACAAGAATTTCAGCTCACGTACGGGGAGTCATTAAATCCCTGTTCATGCGAAATAAATCTCTGTTCGTGAGCCGCCATCTTGTTTTCACTTTTAGCCCAAAACAAAATGTTGTTACGTGCCCCACGGATGCATTTTGTGAAAACAGATGTATGGGTTTTGTTCAGGAAGATGCCCTCTACAAAACCATGTGTTTGGTTTCCATCAGTTTATTAAAAAAAGGCTATTTTTTAATTTGAAAATCCCCATTCGTGACTCACTTCCAATCCCCATTCATGAGGTGTCCAAATCTCCGTTCATGAGCTGTCAGAATCCCAGTTTGTGAGATAAGGATCAGATGGCCATATCTCACGAACAGGGACAGGCTCGCAAACGGGGATTTTTGACATCTCACGAATGGGGATTCTGCTTGCGAACGGGGATTTTGACACGTCATAACAAGGATAATTTAAAATCCCTTGTTCGTGAGGTCAGGACCGGATGGTCTTATTCAGGAACAGGGAATCCTCGTCAGTGAGATGATCCCTGTTCGTGAGCTATCAGAATCTTCATTCGTGAGATGAAGACCAGATGGCCCTATCTCAAGAACATGGATCGCCTCACGAATGGGGATTTTGTTACCTTGTTAACAGGGATTCGGTTTGCGATGGGGGATTTGTAAAACTTTGCCGGGTTACTGCTAAGAAGCAGTAAGGACTTTTGGCTTGAAATTTGCAGGGTGCAAAGGGGGTGTCCCACAGATGTGTTATGTATACTGGTTTGGTGTAAACAAAATTGCTTCGGTTATATCTTTATGACATTCTGAAGTTGAGAAATTTCACGTAAGATAAGATTGCAGCACCTTTCGGTGCCCTTATCTCGAAAACAAAGCGAGATGTGGATTTTTTCGCTAACCGCAGCTTAGATCACCTTTAGATGAACTAAGCTACAAAAACAAGTTTGGAAATCCTAGATTACACCTGCAGTGGTATTTTTTTCCTAGGTTGTACGGTTACAGATGTATTGGCAAATAACTATTACAAGGGTTACTTTTCAGGCCTGTAGAGCTGCTGTATGGCTCTGTTTTTATGTGTAAGTGGGAGCGCTGGGCCTGCACTCCCACAGACTCGTATCACTGTGCACAAATGGGCAGTTTCAGGCCCCGCGCTCCCACCAATACATACCATTTATTACTTTATTACATTACACTTTTTCAGAAAGTAAGGAAATTCATTGCAAAAAACTTTAATGCATCAGTTAGGGTTAAAGTGCTCGGACCACTTGACAAAAGTGGGGAATGTAAGGGTTGAGCCCCCAAACCCCCTTCCCTGTCCTCTACACACCGACAGATGCCAGGGTGTGATGGGGGGGGTCATGAGGCCTAACTCTCACCCCATTCTCCTTTACTGTAGCATGTCAACCTGTTTACACATGGAATGGGGTGAGAGTTGGGCCTCACGACCCCATGGTACACCCTGGCGTGTCTCAGTCTGTGGAGGAGTGGGGGGGGTTAGGGTCTCAACCCTCACATCTCATTTCCCCACATTTGTTACTTTACCCCTAACTGATCCATTAACAGTTTTTTGCAATGAGTGTGTGTGTGTACATATTAGGAAAGACTCACTAAAATATATGCAATTACATCAAATGACACATGGTATGACCTACACCAAAAGTACAGGGAGGGTAGCATCCAACAACCATAGTGAGTTGGCTTGTGTGGAAGAATCAGGATCACTTGCGGGGGGGGGGCATATGAAGGTGAACATGGATTGTTTACTTGGGGAACATCCACCACAGATATACCCTCCCCTCCCCACCGCTGGCCCAATGACGCTGAGGTGCTGGATGCCTTACCTTGTGCTGAGCCGGCAACCAGGTTTGGGAACAACCTCGGGTCGCCAGGACAGCATGGGGGTGGGAGCACATTGAGCAAAAAGGCCTTCCCGGGAAGGGGAGTCACCCGCCCGTAGTCATGCCGTCAGCGAATGGAGGTCCGGTGATGGGCGCAGGTGGCAGCGATGCGACCGGTAGGGTGGGAGGTGTCCTGCAAGGCGTGCGTATGCATGCCTACACACATGTATCATGTTGTGGACACACGGGAGTGGGACTGAACGGGGAAAAAGCCAAAAAATATGGATGGAAAGGTATTATCCCCCCATGACACGGTTTGAGGTAGGTGGTCTGGGGACTGTGATGGTGGGGGAATAGTCTTGCAGCCAGTGTGGCTATTTCTGATTTTCTGACTCCGCCCTCCTCCCTGATGTTAGGCCTAGCCCCGAGGTGGCCTCTCATGCTCTAGCATGCCCCTGCAGGAGAGGCAAGCTCCCAGACCCCACTGCAGATGTTGCTAGAGTGGGGGCACTTCACGTAATCCCTTCTTGGCTGGGAGCACTGCCACTTGTTAGCACTTACCCAGCCATTAGGGTTGCCCGACTGGCTTCCCAGGTTCACATCCAAACTTGGGTCGCCAATGTGGGAGCATGCAGCGCTGCCCACTGGGCCATCGGGTGGTCGAAGCTGAGCTAGCCTTGACATTAATAGGGAGTGCATTCCAGATTGTGAGTACAGTTGCATGCCATAAGTTGCATTGCGGTCGCAACACGTAGGGCTGGAAAACCTCAACTAGCAGGCTACGTAAATACGTAGGATAGAGACGTTGTGTTCATTTACATGTGTGAGTAGCCCATTTCAGATAAAGTCTCTTATCTGGTGAGGGCTGTCCAAGGCCGCCATACAGCAGACAGTTGTGCTTTTGTCGCATCTCAGCACAGACCTGCACAAAAGTCCACATACTGCTGAATGTCAGAGAGATTGTCTGGAGCATTGTCGATCGCTCCATTCTGTAGACTTCACTTCAACAATCAAGTGCTGGAAGCAGTGACTGTCTAAGCATATATTTTCTGACAGCTTCTGTTACACTCGTTCAACAATACAGCAGCAGCAAGAAGTCTGGACACGGTGGTGTTCAGTGGTATGTTGTGTCATGACATGTCAGTTAGTAACTCCAGTTAATGGTTAATCCTATCAACTTGAATGACACACTTTAACCAATAGCAATTCCTAGTGTTATAACTAACTAAGACTAGATGGATTGTGATACTGGTATTGCAGCATTCTCAGTTATAGAGAGGTCTTTAAGTACATGAAAGGGATCAATAAAGGAGGCCCAGTCAGGGTGCTCCAAAGGAAGGAGGGTGGGGCAATGAGAGGTCACAGGTGTAAGCTGGAAGGGGGCAGGCTTGGGGAGGAGGAGATGTTATTTCACTGAAAGGGTGGTGGAGCCATGGAATGCACTTCCCAGGGAGCTGGTAGAGGTGGAGACTGTGGACGGGGTTTAAATGGGGATGGGACAGGTACAGGAGGAGGGTTAATCTGACCAGGCCCAGTACAGGTGGAACATCTGGGACTGGGGACAGTATAACCCAAGGGGGCACCAAAATCGACCCTCAATGCAGGTGCTGAAATAGAGCAGACTCAAGAGACCGTTAGGCCTATTCTGCTAGCGTTTTAGTATGTTAGTATATACAACGGAACCTTTCCCTGCGCACCACTGTACATTATTATAATCTAAACAAGACAAGGCATTTTATTTACAAAGTGCCTATTCCCCAGGGCTCGGGGCATTTCACAGAATACAATACACAAATCGAACATACAGTAATATTAAAACAATTATTATGCAGTAAAATGAAACCTAAAAAATGCTGAGGGAAGTGGATGAAAGTTACACATCTCTAAAGGCCTAGGAGAACAGATAATGTTTTAGCTGCTTTTTAAACCCCTCCACGGAGAGTGAATTCATAAGATAAAAATTTGGAGAGTTCCAAATATGTGGCCTATCACCAGATAGTTTGAATCGCAATCGCCAGTGGCTAAAAGAAGTCCCCTGGGTGCTGCAGAGTGAGCAGCTGGGAGCATACCAAGCCAAGTGGTCTTTAAAGGAGCAGGACTCAGTCCATGCAGGGCGTTATCCATCAGTAAAACTCTGTTAAAGGCAGGTCACCAGCTAATTAGTAGCCGGTGCAGCTGCTGCAGCATGGGTGTTATATGATCTGCATAAAATGCCCCTGGTGGTCAGTCTGGCTGCAGCATTGTGCACCAGCTGTAGGCAGCACATCAACTTCCAGGATCTCCCTAAGTAGAGCGCGTTAAAGTAGTCGAGTCAGGAGGTTACAAACACATGTACTAGGGTGGCCAGGTCCTCTTGCATCTGTTGAGGCTTAATCCAGTTTCTTGTGGTTCTCGGTCAGTCTAAACAGCAGTTGCAATGCAGCATGCATATCGATTGTAATCTCTATTTAAATCAGTTAATCGGGATGCATGGAAGAAAACCAAAAGGGTCAATAAAAAACATCTGTGAACAGACACGGGAGAGCGAATGTTGGATTCAGCTGTCCTTCCTACCACTGCTGCAACCTTTTTTCATTTTAGGAGGCAGACTCTAATGTTAAAGTTCCTGAATATATTAATGACAGATGATAAATTTATATCTATTTATAGCAGGACAGGCAGGTTTACTTGCCATTATGACAGACTGCCAAGTCTTGCAGTATTCCATAAACCAGTAGCATTTAGGGAAGCTGTTAAATTGTTGGGTGTCTACCTGCTCAAGCATGCTAGGATTACAGTAGACACACAGCTAGGAATCCCTGCTCCTGCTGACTGAGATTATTGCACTTAATTTAAATGATGCTGTGGTATGCAAGTGTTGTATAGTTGTAGAACGAAGCATTTCACCTCTTGACACCTCATGCCCACCCCCAGATAGGGGTTGGAATGAATTATTTCTCTCTCTGTCTCTGTCTCTGTCTTTCTCTTTCTCTCTCACGGCACAGCAAGCCATTCTGCTGCTGGGTGTTTCTTTGTAATTGGGAATAATTTGACAGAATCATTTAGCAGTCTCATTACAATAAAGGCATATAAAATGGATGATGTTATTAGAAAAGAAATGCCGGATAATGAGAAAAGCCAGCAGATTGATAAAGGCAGTAGGGTGTTATTTTTGAAGCTGCATACTGTGTCATTATTGATATCTTCTTTCAGGGGTGTGTGTGTGTGTGTGTGTGTGTGTGTGTGTGTGTGTGTGTGTGTTTTAAAAGGGATAGCTTTTCCAGTTGGATACATCATTGTGATTTTTCATTGGTCAACTGGGCTGTCGGTCACCTTGAGTGATAGTTCATTGGACCCCTGAGACCACCCAGTGGGCAATAATACAGTGGGACTTTGGTAAAGGCAAGGGCTTACGGGTAAGTCGCTGTGTTCCTGTGTTCTGTGACCGATGGGTGCTGACTTTGCCCCCGGTGGAGGCATGTGAAAGGGGCAGGCTGACCAAGATAGTGCTATACCTCATTTGTGCTAAGGTGTGTGTTTTTGTTTTGGAAAAGTATATCTATTGGATTTCACCTTTGCCAGAGGCACTATATTGCCCCCTTCTGTGCCACTGAGGGCCAAGAACACCCCAAATGTCCTCCTGCTCACAGCCATGAGGGGACAGCGACTGAAAAGAGAATCCTTGTGTGTCACCTTCAGTACACGGAAATGTGACCAATAGTTTAACCAGAAGCAAAGGCAGGAATGTGACTGTGTTTGAACTGTAGACGTGTTTAACAGTAATTGTCCTGCACAGATTCAAACCTGTGACCAGCTGGTCAAGGAACATGTAGAAACTGTGATTATGCGGAATTATGCCAGATGTGATTATGTGCCAGATAGTATGAAATGTCTATATTGCTGAAGGACTGCAGGGCCTAAAACTGGAAGCTGCGCCTGCAGACCACTACCTCAAGCAAGTGTGCTACGTTCGTAAATAAATTGTTGGAGTTTGGCAAAGAAGTTCAGATCTACTTATAAAAGGAGTTTCGAAAGCAAGGGCAATTCCAGAAACATGACTTGCTTAGAGATGTCACCTGACCATTAATTAATGCTCGATGCCACCACAGTCGGCCAACTGGAAATGCCGCCCTCAGAAAACATAGTAAGACATAAAAACAGAGCGCATGTTCCCACTAAATTAAAAACATTAAAGAGCTAGTGGAGCCAAAACAGGCAGACAGGGAAAATAATATAAATTTTACGTAGTAGTCAGTTGTAATATTTTTCTTTTTTTTTTTTTTTATTTCTGAAGTATTTTTCTGTTTCTTTTTGCTTATTAGAAAGTTTTCTGTATGCTAGTATTATGCTGGTTGTGTGAAACAGCTCATAGCCTGGCAGCTGACACGTTTCTCTGGTTGCCCCACTACTTCATCAGCATTGTGATCTCCCAGATAGTGACATCACAGGCGACTGACCTGGCAGCTGTTGAGTGGCTGTTCCTAAGCAGCACCGATGTCACAGTCTGTGAGGTCACAGTGCTGATGATGTAATGGGGGAAGACTAGAGCTAGATATGTCAGCGGCCAGGCAGAGTGCTGTCCCACACAGCACACCTGCTAACATTGGGTAAGCAATCTTCTTATTAACCAAAGGGAAAATAAAAAGTACATCTGATATAAAAGGTTTTTGACTGCTTTTAAAAGCTACTATTAGTTTTAGACAGTACACTAGCTCTTTAAGCCATCATTGTTCCAAATCCTCACGTCCTCCTTCCTAACCGGCAGACCAGCTCATAAAGCTAACTCTGCTCCCCGCCATCACATGTTTGCAGCCCAGATAGTAAACCCAATAGTCTGCTCCTGCGCTATGTACCTGGGTTCCCCTGCTAACTACCTCGGTTCTGATGTAGGCACAAGCTCACAGAGAGCTTTGGACACTGAATGATGACGGAGCATGGCAGTGGCGGTGACTACTTGGTGAGGCAGTGTACAAAGTGCATGGGTGTCTGCCATCGTGCAAATACTGAGGTCAGTTTACTCTTAGTGTAAAGCATAGTACTTACTGGGAGGCTCACAGTGTAACATGCTGCATACAGACTTCTGAGAGTGGCTCTGACAGGGGTGGGTGGGAGGGACAAAGTAAGGCACACTGTTTCTCAAGTGTTAGTTTTCATTTTATTAAAAACAAATTTCAGAAATCGGTCTAGTACCTTATTTGCTCCATTTCCTTTATTATCAAACATATGAAATATTCATGTATTGTTGCGGACCACTTTTCAAAGTGGCAGAGTAGAGATAAATTTCTCCTATTTAACCCCCCCCCCAAAAAAAACTTTCTCTTATTTGTTTAATTAATAACCCATTTTGTAAGTGCAGTAACGCACTCCGAGCCATGGATGTATGGCAGCATTAATGCACTTCCTGGTTGGTTTCAGGGTACTTGGCCTTTGGCCTCATGCTTCACAACACACCTGGGACATGCATGAATGCCTCCATACATCCATAGCCTGTTGTGGTTTATAGCTTACGTGTCTGCCTTGTGTCCTGTGATTAACTAAGGGTACAGTGTTTGGAGTATATAACCACAACAGCTAATGCAAATAGGAATGAAGTCATGGAGTACAGCATAAATGAGTTAAGACCTACCCTAAGCTGATATGTGGTGACAGTATAAATATACAGTGTAAATGCAAATGAAAATGTATTTTTTTTGTAAGCCGGCCCGCCAGAGCAGCGGTAGCGCTACCGCTTGCAGTGCCAGCAACCTGGGTCCAATAGCAAGTCTGGGCTGCTGGAGGGCCGGTCGGGGGGAAGGGGGTCGAGTGCTCAGAGGTCTGCTCTCCTCTGCGGAGGGAGGGCTACATTCCCCACTGATGTACCGCCCCTTGGGTGACCACAGGTGGAGGTGCAGCTAGGGGAGCAGTAGTCTCAAGGAGGGGCAGACGTTGGCAGAGGGTCCGGAGTGAAGGCATGTCTCAGCATGCCTTAGTCTCCTTGGTCCCTCCCTGCATGCTGGCATCTGCAGGGGTTGGGACCAGAAAACCGAGAAAAGCCCCATGTCGGCTCCTGAAGATGGGTCCCTGGCGCCGGTGACCGGAGAGATCAGGGGAGAAGCTCCGCAGTGTGTCCGCTCTACCTAAGGTAAGGAGGGGAAAAGGGGACTCCTCCACCCCACTCGGGGGAGGGGGGCAGTCTGAGGGCTTGAAGGTTAATAGGGAGTGGGCACCTGTGGGAGTGGACAGTCTCCTGCCCTCCGACGTAGCCTGAGCAGTCACATTGGGGAGCCCTGATAAGAGGAGTAGGCACGGAGTAGGAGGGGGCATAAACAGAAAGTAAAAAAAAAAAAAAAAAAAAAAAAGAGAGTGTATTTTTTGACAAACACAGGTGACTCCATTTACCCCTGGAGCCAAAGGGACAAAGAACTATGCTTGAAGGGTCACAAGTTTGAACATGTCAGGGCCCTTCGAGCCACAGAGCCAGCGTGGAAGACTGGCATTGGCAGGGACCGAATGGTGGAGGAAAGTAGGGGTATCCCTTGAAGGGGCACAGTTAGCGTGGCGCACAGAGACCTTTATGGCAGACGCCTTGGCAGGTCATGCCTCAAGGGGCATGAGGAAATTCCATGCTCGGGACTGTACAATACACGGGGGACTCCTGCCAAGACCATCCACCAAAATACCCCTAGACATGGGAGTCACCACTGAGGTTATTGCTCACTCCTGTCCTCACCTGGGGACAGTTTGGTAGGGAACATCTAAAGTGTGGGTTGTTACATGTGGATGACGTAGCCATGCTGTCCCCACCAAGCTGCAGCAGTGGTAGTGCTACCATTCGTGACGCAAGTGACTGAGGTTTGGAAGTAAGTTCCAGTCATCAGCTTGGGGGGGGGGTAGGAGGATTGTCGTCCCTGCGGACACTATCCTCCAGCGTGTGGGTGGCACACTGCAGCATTACTACTGCCTGGGTGACCACAGGTGGTATTGCAAGCTGGAGGGCCTGCAGTGTGGGTGGGTGAGGCTGGAGCCAGTTGCTGCAGCATATGCACATGCTTTGCAGGGGTCGAAATTAAGTTTTGTAGCCACTAGCCAGCAGGGCTGATGATTGGAAAAATCCACTAGCCCCATGGACTTCTCCATTGGCTCAGCTGGTGTGCTTTTTGAAATGCTACCTTGCTGCTACAAGCCCATAGGGCTGTTATAAGGAAAATCTTACTAGCCCGATACAAAATTTACTAGTATTTGGCTAGTGGGCCGGTGCCAGTTTCAACCCCTGCTTCGTGCATGTGTTGGTGCTATAGCAACCACATACGGCATCAGTCTGGTGGGGAGGGTGAGTAAACATAAGGGGGAAAGATCTCTCCGCTCTGCAACATGAAGTCCCAGACCCCTGGCAGGCCAATGGTCCAGTTTATCATCCCAGGAGGAGGCCCCTCTGTCTCAAGCCCCCACCCCCACCCCATGAAGCAACAGTCAAGTTTTCAAGGTAAGCCCCTGGGAAGGCAGAATGACTTGGCTAGAGGGTCCCTAAGGGGCCGATAAGAGTACAACCCTGATAGCCAGCCCAGGAGAGAGTTAATGATTTAAAAAATAAAAAATAAAAAAAAATTGCAGAGCACACCACTGGGCTGTCTGCCATGCCTTTCTCTGGTTGGGAACATACCATCCAGTTTTGCTCCGAACCAGCTAGTTTGAGTGGGAGGGGTAAATCTGGGGTGTCCTATGTATTGACAGTCAGGTAGTGGGTATCCAGGGACCAGTGGTAACTGTTTCATTAGGCAAATATTCAGGTGGTTTTATTTATTTTTATTTTATGACTGAAGGAGAGTCTGAGTCAGGGAAGGAACAAGGGAAACAAAGAAAGATTACAGAGGCCTTATTATTGAGGGCTGCGAACAGGTTCCTCATATAGCAGGGGCTTTCCATAGAGGCACAGTTTGGTCCTTTGGCCAGCATATCTGCATGAGGGTAGTTTCTTCACTAAAGGAAGAGCAGGCCAAGGGTGAAAAGTAGTTTGGACTACATGCTATGACCCCCCAAACAAACCCCAGAAAAGTTAAAGCAACTGTCAGCAGAAATAGGGCCCCAAAAAAAGTAATTTTTCTTCTAATTGAGTGAGGAAAAGTTGTAAAATCTAATAGTAATGGTCTTATTCCAAATGTGGACTTTGTCACTAAGTGTTTACTCCCCTATAAATGGGCTGGCATACCAACACGCAGTTGTCAGTTTGTATGCTTTTAAGGGCTGGAATGGAGTGCTTAGTATGAACCCTGCATCATCACCATCATCATCTTCAACCAGCGGAAATCTTATCCATCACAGTGTACCGAGAGTGAGCAGCTCCAGCGCTATTGCTGACAACTTATATCCCACTCTGGTGCACACGTAAATTGGGATTCAACCACAAATCGCACAGTGCTGCTTACCTTTGTGACACCAAAGACTTGTTTTTCAGTCCACAGCACCATTTGTCAATGATCACATTTCAGATCATTTCTACAGCACCATAGTTCTGCTGTGCCTGTGTACTGTCCACCACCAAGTTAGGGAAGGGCACACACGAGAAACATGCGTGCACGGGTGCTAGTGCTTCAGCATGCTGGTGTTTGTCTTCCTCGGAGCTAGAGTGCTGCCGTTACTACTGGCTATGAGTGGCCAGCCTCATACATAATTAATGATGTGGGCGGTGCAGTTGGAGCTGCACGCTTGCTCCCAGTAAATGTTTGTGACAGCAGTTGCTGTCTAATAAATATATAGAATAAAGTATGGGGTGGTGTGTTTAATGAGAATTTATACACACCCAAGGGGTTAGATGCTACATAAACCCCGAGAGCAAAGCTTGAGTGGTTTGTGCAAAGCATCTAACCCCGAGGGCGTGTGTAAACTTCGAGTTCACACACACTACCCCATATTTTATTTTATATAATTGCTGGGTCTCCCCTTTTTGGCCACAGCAATTGTATAAAATAGCAGCAGTTTCAGTGTGGCCACGCTCCGGTATAGTTTTCGTACGGTCGGCAGGTTTCATTTTCGGCAGTTTCACGTTCTTTTGTTTTTGAATACTTTGGTATCCCCATATTGGTAAAAGCAAAAGTTTTTGTTTTTTTGTGTATTTAACTCTACTTACCGCTGTGTTTGGTTGGCGGCTGGGCTGCGGGCCAGAAGGCAGCGGCGAGCCAAGAAGGCAGACGCTGCAGGACGCATACGCAGAGGGAAGAGAACTGTGCGCATGTTTGCCGTTATAAACGTTCCTTTTATAACGGCAAATTACGCCACAGTCTCTCTCTGGCAAAAGGGGAGACCTATTAATTATACATCAATAGCATTAGCCTGGGACCACCAGACACGAGGATAAATGAGTGGTTCACCACCAAACAAAGCAAAACTACTAAACAGAACAAAATAGGAAAAAAGTTAGTCATGATAGTTACAGAAATCTGCCAGTTGTCGACCTTGTCTCAGTGTTAAAGGAAAATGCTGGAAAAGCGCAGCTTTCTCCAGTCGCTACAGAAACACCTGATTAGTGCTTTCAAGCAGTGACAACAATTTTTTGTAATTGCCTGTAAATGCTTTTTTAATGATTTAAGCAGCGACCCGTAACTTCGGGTTTCTGTTGCTAGTATCCATCATCTCACGAGTAGCCGTGCGCTTCCCTAGCTCACTTTATGCTAATATGTCCTGCCGACCTCAGTCATTGATCAGCAGGACAAAAGTGAGTCTCTTGTTTAATCATTAAAAACTCATTTAGAGGGACAAGGAATTTTGGACCTTTGATCTTAAGGGAACATGCGCCATTCTACAAACTAATTTTTTTAGGTACCTGCAGGTATTAAACTTTGTCTGACCTTTAGTGTGAGCTGTCCCCCACAGAACAATAGACTCCTTCTCAGACAATTATGCAGATGATTCTTCTTTTTTTTTTTTTGTGTGTTTTAATATAGTTGTTTGTGCCAGCCTGGAGGCGCTGGATATCTTACCTTGCATTGTGCCGGCGACCTGTGTTCGCGAACGAGTACGGGCTGCCAGGGGTTGGCAGGGGAGGAGAAGGATTAAGCATCTGAGGCACTGCTGTCCTTCTCTGGGGAGGGGGGATGCCAGTGGTCGCTCCTAGACTGGCCCCTAGTGGAGGCTGGGGGGCAGCGTGCCGACGCTGTAGGAAAGGGGTGGAGATGGGCAGACGCTGAGGAGCATGCGCCGCCTCCATCGCGCCATTGCATGCCACGCCCAGGGACCCAATCAAAAGCTGGGAAAAACGGTCCCTGTTGCAGCAGAGTGATCCGCTACCCACCGCAGGCCCTGACCCTGAATGGCGCTTCCCCGGATGCTGGATCGTAGTAGAGGTGTTTAGTTGGGGCTCCTTGCCACCCTGCCATGGAGGGGAAACCGTGGGGAAGATGGGGATTCTGCCTGTCAGGGTGCGGGGCTGGGTGGGTAGCTACAGATGTGAGCCGCCGGGGGACCAAGGGAGAAACAGATTAACATAAAAAAAAAAATACAGTTGTTTGCTCCACTGCCTTGCACCTTTCTTCAGGCCTTTGCCTGATTGCCCCAGTCCCATCTGCCATTCCTTCCACCATCCAGCGGATGGTGATCCTCACAGTGCGGGACACAAGAGCACTGGCGGCTGTCATGCCAGGTGGCGGGGAAACCTGTTTTTTTTCCCCAGTTTTCTCCCTGTTCCCAGAGCTGTGGTGGTGCAGAGGGCACATGTGTGTGGAGGTGTGCATGCATTCCTGGAACCACAGCTCCTTCCACCCTCCCGACACCGCATCAGCCTCCTATCATCTGCTCAGATACCCAGCCTCCACCTGGTGGCAGCCCAGATGGGGATAACTCACCACTTCAATCTGGCAGAGAAGACCTGCATGGCGGCTACTCTGTCCTCCTAGCTCTCCCCCTGCCGACACCTGTGACCCATTCTTGTTCCCGAATCCAAGTCACCAGCATGACTCAAGGTACGGCACTTTACAGTGCTCCAGCCCTCAGCGCCACTGGGCCGGCCCTAATTATACAGGTTCTTAAGGGACAGGGATCTACTAGGCGTCTTGTCATCACCATCAATATGGCTTGGAGAGTTTTAAGAGGGCCTTGAAGACTTATTTATGGCATCTTGCCTATCAGGATTGATTGTATTCAGACAGTTATTTAATCTGCTGTATGTGAATTTTATGCTTTTTACTGGAATGTATCTGTTCTTAAAGCTGTACAGAGCCTTGGTTGCAGAAAGACGCTATAAAAATGGTAATTATTATTATTATCATTATCTGATTTCCAGATTATATCAAGTTTTGATCCAGGCCCAAGGCACTAGTTTATTACATGTTAGACAGGCTCGGGAGAGAGACCTAGCAACAGTGATTGCAGATCACCAATGGGAATACTGTTTAAAACATATTCACAATGCTGTGACATCATATATTTGGAGAACTGTTCTTGGAAGTCTGTTACTTTTTAGCCCCTGACAGACAGGCTAAATATCACCCGACTATCACTGCCTCCTTTTGGAGGAAATATGGAAACTCAAAAGTGACACAGGCATATTCTGTGGGAGTGTCTGGTCCTACACCCATTCTGTAGGGATTACTGGGGGTAGTGAAACTAGTGTAGGGCTTTTGGGCAGACTGATGGGCCTTATGTGTCCTTCTCTGCTGACCAACGCTTTGTAACATATTGATGGTGATGGCAAAAGAACAGTCACCAAATTATGGTTAACGTCTATTGGAAAAAGCTGACTGCCAACCTAAACAAAACATATCCAGCTTTTGAGTTATGATGGGGACATTATGTTTTCTGTTATGTCCAGACAGACACATTTTGTTCCCTGCAGACAGTTGTCATCTCTGTAAGGCGAACGTGGCCTCTGGATCGCAGCAGAGGTCTAAGCGGGCGGTAAAAGCATGTGCCTGCCAACCACAGTAAACTAATGTATGTTGTAAGCTAGAGATATGTATCACTATTTAATGAGCGATAACTGTTTGGGCACTCTTATTTGCAGCTGATCCCTCGTACCAGCAGTGTACTGCTGTTATGTTTGTGCTATCTTTGTCAGGATTTCTCAATAAACAGAAATTTGGACAAAAAAAAGCATTTGGAGGTAACTTTTAAAAATTCCATTAACTGCCTGAAAGCACTAATCGGAAGTTTTTTTGTAGTGGCTGGGGAAAGCTGTGCCTTTTCCTTTTTTTTTTTTTCTTCAATTCATAGGAGGATCCTAGTGTACCATGGGGACTCGGACAGGAACAAAAACATGGGAGTCGTGTGGACAGGGGGGAGCTGAGCAGGGGTTGCGGGGTCAAATGGGCGAACCAAGCCAAAACAATATGATACAGGGGTAGGCATAAACACCACATTATGGGAGTCCTCTACCCTGTATTGTGTCGTATTCTGGCTTTGTCTCCCCCCAGACACACACCTCCTGTTGTTCAGCCCTCCCTTATTCACATGGTATCCCTGTTTTTGTTCCCATCTGTCCCTATCCTATGCTACGATTTTTCTGTAAATTAACAGTGTGGCAGTTTTACCATTCACAGATTTTTGAAATAGCAGGGTTTCAGTGTTTTTCCTGTTTTGTTATTTCATTTCTTTCTGCTCCTGTTGGCGGCAGACCTCTCATTTATTCTCGCATCTGGTGGGCCCAGGCTAGCACTGGTGAGGCTACTTATAGCCAGTAGTCATGGGAGCATACGAGGTCTGAGGAAGGCATGTACCGGCACGTTTGTTTCTCGTGTGTGCCCCCCTGACTTATGGTGGATAGTACACAGAGATGGTAGACTTGTGATACTGTAGAAATTATTTGAAATGTTAATCCTTCATTAATGGTACTATAGATTGAGAAATGAAAGTCTTTGCCTTCATAAAAAGGTAAGCGGGACGGTGTGATTTGCGGTTGAATCCAAATTTACATGTGTATCAGAGTGGGGTATAATTTGCCAGTCATAGCAGTGGAACTGCTGCCTTGGAATTAACCCCTTTACTGCACCAGACTGAGTCCCTAATAGAGTACCAATCTCAACCAGATACTGACTTAGTATAATGGAGTCTTTGGACTTAGGAACTTGCAATTTTGGACAGTTCTAGCATCAAAAATTTACAGCTGAGTGGCGTGTAGTGGAATCGGAGCTATCTTCACTAGGGATCTGGAGCAGAAATCTTGGAGGAGACAGATGCATGTGAAAGCAGCTGTACCAGGACTCTTTCGATGTGGCATTCTTCACCCTTAAGGGCAGAGTGACTGTGACTGCCAGGTGGAAGCGTCCTTCTGGTTTGAAGTATCTTGACTGGTTGATGTTTGGTGGCTATGAAGCTGTTTTTGTCATTAGAAGGTGTGGGAAGAACTTCAGCTGAAAATCACATATGTAGGGATTGAACTTCATAAAATCAAATGAAATAAACACCATAAAAAGTTCCTGCTGATTTTTGGACATATTTACAAAGGTTTTTTTGAGAGCTTGGAGAGTCTGTAAAACTCCCTGGAAAACTGCTGGTGTGGGGATATGATTGAGACATTCAGATACCTAGAGAGCTACTGTAGGGTGAACTGTTCAGAGATGATTAAGTTAAGGAACAGTTCATTCACTGGGGGCACAGTCCCAAGCTGGAAGGGATATTAGGTAGAATTTTTTCACAGAGCAAGTGGTGGGTGAGTACAGTGACAGCGCTGGGGAGTTTAAAACATGGGTCAGATTTCACCCACGGGTGTGAAAAATGTGGGTCTAAAGAGGAACATACTGGGTCAAAACATAATCAGTAGCAGATTCTGAATAGTTCATATTCCCTTCCTTTATAAAGTAGGCGCATAAATGTGGACACACTGGCAAAGGGAAGAGGGATCATTTCTGGGCAGGATGCAACTTTTGCCCTTTTGGTGCATGTTAGCGCTGTCTGTGGGTAAGTGGAATAGTCAATAGGCAGTGTGGTCAATGCTGGAGATGATAGCTGGGTTTAAAACCCAGTGGGACATATGTTTAAGGGGTTATTAGGAAGGAATACATCATTAGGCTGTAAGGACAGATGTAATGGACATATGGTCTTTTTCTGGGATTTGTCTGTTTCAGTGTGTTTACAAAGGATATGAAATCTGGAAGCCAGCGACAAGTTGTTTTGGAATAGCACATCTTTACTTCCTGATTTGCAGCCAGATGTGTGTTATCTGGTTCTTGTGGTGGGAGAAGTGTGTATAGCTGGCTGAAAATGAGAAAAAAACAAACATTCTGGTCAGAACGGGTTTGTACTGCCATTGTGCTAAGGGGAGATGGACAGATTCCCATGGACTTGTAATACATGTCTTATGTTAGAACCGAAACCAGCTGCTGTTTTGCATATGTGCCAGTGAATTAAGGAAAATGTCCATGATTGCTGGTTTAAAAGGCTTGATAACCAAAGCATTTCTTAATTGCAGTATTGCATAATATAGAAACTGTGTGCATCAGAATGACTTCTCATAATGCAACCTCAAGAGAAGTATGACATTGCTGTGTGCGGTTATCAATAAAGGAGTTTTGGGGTTGCGTTATTAAACGAGCTTGTCCGTGCTTGATGCAGGTGAGTATGGCTGTAATGCTGGCCGTGTTGTGCAAAAGCAGTACTGATTCTGTCTGTCTGTGGCTTTTTTAGCAGTGGGGCTTCATTGTCGGTGAGGTACAAGAATGGATTAACTCACAACAGAGCATGGGTTTACTGAGCATTAATCCACGCCACTGGCCAGTGTGTGTGTGCTGGCTGGGGCACGAGGCTACAGGCTTAGTGACTTCAGCCACCCAGGCGTGATTAATGCTCAGTAGTCCCATGCTCTGGAGTGGGTTAATCCACCTATAAAATGGGTAACTTTATTTTTAAAGTTTACCTAAACGAATATTAAACAAAAATATTGTTTACATGCATTTGTAATAAAATAGCTCTTCTGCTTAAAGAGTAACTACACCCTCATATCATTTTAATTTTATTTGTTTCCATGCCAACAGACAACCTTTCCTGTAGCTGTTAGGGCTGTATGTGTTACCTTTAGTTTGTTTTCATCAGCACGGTAGCCCCTGTGACTGACTGGGGTTCCATTTATGGTTGTTGAAATCTCATTATGCATGAGAACTGCATTAGTATATGAGAACATGATGTCAGATCAACCATTTGTGTTGTGTATCTCTATGCTGAAAGAACAAATACCTTGCAAAAACTCTCTGGAAACACACAAATTGAATGACGGTTAAAGGGAAAAACCCTGCATTACAACTCTGATAGTTTGCAAAGCTCACTGAAGGTGGTAAAAGTGGTGTTTCATACCTTCTTGCAGCTTGTTTCTTTGAAGACTAATTAAGCAGACAGGCATACTGGGGAGTTTAAAGGTTGAGTACGCATCGTGTTCTCATATGCTAATGCAGCTCTCGGGAACAATGAGATTTTAGCAACCACCAAATGGAGCCTCCCAGGACAGTTACAGGGTCTAGTATGAAGTGTAAAAACAGACTAAGGCAGTTGCATGCATCTCTAACAGCTACATGAAGAGTTGTCTATTGACATGGAAAGAAGTATAAATTTAGAAGATATGAGGGTGTAGATCTTACTTCGAGAGGATTCCTGCAGTAGGCCGTAACAGATAGGACTGCGCCTTCTGGCGTCAGGACCGCATGGCAAACTTTTCTAGCAATGCCTGGTGGGGGATTGCCCACCAGACATCACGTGACGGACGTCGGCGTGACCCTGTATAGTGGGCAGTCCCCACGCCTGCCCTCCAGTTCTTTCCCGTTGTTGACCTGTGCAGAGTACCTCATGGTTACACTTGCCCAGCCAATCGCCATTTTTTCCCCAAATTCTCACTTGAATAGCTTTTTGTATTTTCGTTTGTCTTCTCCATCGACGACTAAGACGAAGAAGTGCGGCTCCCAGATTCCACATAAGGATGGCCACCTTCGATGCCTCTTTTGCTTGGGCCCAGATCATGATACCACGGCCTGCTCCGACTGCCAGCCTTCAACCAGGCCACTCGGAAAAGGAGACTGTAGGCCCTGGAAGCCCATGTTTTGAAGTCTAGAATGGCTTCGCTTGAAAAAGAGATGCAGAAGCTCACGGACACCACATCTTCCCCGTCTTCAGAGTCTAAAAAGAAGAAAAAAGGAAAAGAGAAGCATCTGAAGGAGTGCTCGGAGGATCGGGACCAAGGGGATTCCAGTAGGCCCTCGACCAACAAGGCCACTGCCCCACCGCCTGCCCTAGTGGTTCTTCAGGCCACGCTCGCGGCTCCTCTGGGTACTTCAACTGCTGTTTTTCTTCTGATATCCACCGGTAAGTCATCCGCTGGCTCCTCTGGCGAATGCCTGGTTGTTGCCCTTTAAGTCTGCCAGGGCTCTGTTGGGACTTGCCTGGCCTCTGCCGGTAAGTTGATTGAGGGTTCTTCCTTCCATCGCCTGGTGACTTCATCGTCCGATAAGCTGGTCGTCTCCAACATCTGCCTGGATCCTGCTCTCCCATCGGGGGCTCACGCCGTCTCATCCAACGTCCGGACAAGCACTGCTGTGGCTGTTTAGCCATTCTTCCCCCAGACATTGCCTGGGCGGGAACCTTCCCTCCCACGTCCCCAGGTGGTCCCTCAGACTCCTGTGGTCACCACCGGTTTGGAGGAGGGGACAGGATCCCTGGAGGTGGTTCCTTCTTCGTCCACCCCAGCATCGATCCCTCTTAACACCTGCAGAAGGCCGCAGACCAGAGGCTCCGAGGAGGACTTCTGATGTCCCCGTCTCGCTCTCTGGATTGTCAAACCCTTCGTTAGGTCTCTTTATGTCTGCTCCACCTCTTCTACCATCAGAGGCTGTGACATGTTTGGTCTGCCCCTCTGTTGGGGTCCTTGTGTCCGATCCTGACGACTGCACCGACCTGTATTTGGTCGACTCCTCCATCGGGGACCTCATGTCTGGTCCAGATGACATCTTTATTTTTGCCGTGTCCAGCATTGTCTACCTACATGATGGCTGGTCTGACGACTATTCCCTGATGTCAGCTCCTCTGACATCAGGAATCCTTACCTAGGGATTTTCACATGGACCCTGTCGGCCTTACGTTCCAGGCTTCTTCCCTCATGGCCCGTCTGCTTATCCTCCGGGTCCTGCATCAGACTTCCTCTATTCGGGGTACCCCTCTTACCAGGGTTACCCCATCACACTTTTCATGGACAGGGTGCTCCTGGCTACCACTATCCACCAGCCCATGTTCCTCCTCCACCCCTACCTCCACCCACTCCTGCTCTTCAGCAGGATTTTCAGGCCTTGATTCAGTCATGGTGGAAGGAGGCCAGATCTGAGCTGGTGTCCGATCTTGAGAAATACCTACCAGCTCCAGTGGTTACCCCCTCCTGCACGGTCTCTATCGCCCATCAACTTGGTTCGCTCAACTGTGCACGTGTCTGGTACCCATCCTACGGAGGTTGTCCTCCCTGGCTTTGAACCCCCCCGATGATGATTCATCTATTTCTGGGGGAGAGTCCCCGGAGGATTCCTTGGATGAGCATTCCTCCGTGACCAAAGAGAAGGATTCTCCTAAGTCTCCACCTGAGGATCCTTCCTTTACTGAGCACTTGCGTATTGTCCAGCATTCCAGTTGCTGGAATACAAAGGAGCAGGATCCTAAGAGGAAGCACCTCGTGGAACATTTTTTAGATATGGAGTCTGCTTCCCTGATCCCCGTCCCCCCTTGGATGGCTTCTCATGAAGACCTCACCAGTACTATCTGGCAGTTGCCTCACTCTATCCCGGCAGTCCCTAAGAAGGCAGACTGGATCTACCACGTTGTGGAGGGAATTTTCTTCCTGGACGCTAATCCCAAGGCCGATTCGGTCATCATTACTGCGGCCCACGATCGTTCACTGCAGCTAAGCACATGAGCACCACCCCTCCAGATGAGGAGTCTTGGCAGCTGGACCAGTATGGCAGAAAAGTTTATTCTTCTGCCACATATGCTCTTTGCTCCCTTAATTATGTAGTGCACATGGTGTCCTTCCAGAAGGCAACTATGACCAAACTTGAGACTGGTATCCAGGCCCTGGAGTCTTCGGAACTCGAGGAGGAGTTGGCCAAAGACCTGTGCTTGTCAAACATTTTGTGCTGCCATGTGCTCAGGGCTACCTGTGACACTGTGGATGCGGTAGCCCGCTCCTCTGCCATGGCGGTGTCCGTCAGATGACATGCCTGGCTCCGCATTTGTGGTCTCGCTAACAATGTCCAGTCTGCAATTCAAGATGCCCCTTTCAGAGGCTCAGTCCTCTTCGGAGTTGACACCAAAGACATTATCATGGGCCTACAGGACAGCGGCCAAGCCCTGAGGTCCATGTACTGATTGGGAACCCAGAGGAAGTAGCCCTTTTGGAGACTGACCAAGAGGCAGGGAAAACAACCCTTCGCTCGATGACAGAAAAAGAAAGGCCACGGGTGCCCCCTTCTCGTCCCTTTCTGCCACAAAATTTCAGCGAGGATCCGGGGGACCACCTCCCCCTCGACCCTCCGCTTTCTGACTTGCTACCGCCTCCCACTCCTCTGCTTGCAAGCTAGGAGCCGGTTGGAGGAAGATTTGCCCTCCCTGTGCAGGAATGGAGGGACGTGACATCAGATGAATGGGTTCTGCAGCTCGTATCAAAAGGGCACACTCTGGAGTTTGACTCTCCTCCAGGTCGCTCATTTTGCTCTCCTCATCAGGCTCCTCTAGTTGAGGAGGAAATCTGGTCTCTAAGCCAGAAGGCGGCCACAGAGCCTGTCCCTCTGCCTCAAAAGATGGGCGACCTCAGTCCCATCATGGATCTCAGCAGCTAAACCTTTTACGTGGAGTACAAAAGGTTTTGCATGCTGACACTGCAGTCTCTCCTGCCCCCTTCTGCAGGAGAATCATTGGCTTCGCGCACTGGACAATCAGGATGCTTACCTGCATATACTGGTATTCCCTGGCCACCGCTGCCTCCTGTAGTTCTGCTTCCAAGGGGAGCACTACCAGTTCACAGCCCTCCCCTTTGGCCTTTCCTCAGTACCTTGGGTTTTTACCAAGTGCCTCGCGGTGGTGGCAGCGGCTTTACACCATCGGGGAACAGCAGTTTTTCCTTACCTGGATGACTGGCTGTTGACAGCTCCATCCGGGGACAGCCTACTGGAAGCTGTCTCATGCACTTTGGACCTTTTTTCTCATCTGGGTGTCACAGTCAACTTCCTAAAGTAGACTATTACCCCTTCCCAGAACCTTCAGTTCATTGGGGCCATCTTGGACATGGTCCAGTGCAAAGCCTTCCTTCCCCCTGGACAGGGCGGAGACTATTCGAGAGCAGGTCAATGTTCTGATCTCTTCCAGATACCTTCCGGCCAGAGTGTGGTTACGCCTTTTGGGCCTGATGGCAGCCTTCATCCCCATGATCCCATTTGCCAGGTTGCATATGAGACTCACCCAGTGGACCTTGCAGGTCCAATGGGATCAATGCTTGGATAACCTGGACCATTCAGTTCTAGTCTCCAACACAGTCCAGAGGGATCTACTCTGGTGGTTAGAGCCTCTGAATCTCTTGCGGGGCCTTCCATTCAGAAGTCCCCCACCGCTTTGAACTCTCACCACAGACGCATCTTGTCTGGGTTGGGGAGCCCACCTAAGGGACCACCGTACCCAGGGATCGTGGTCCCAATCGGAGATGGATCTCCACATCAATATTCTGGAGATGAGGGCAGTTCTTTATGCTCTTCAGGCCTTTCAGCCCATTCTGTCAAAAGGATCACTGCTAATCCAGATAACAATATGTCGGTAGTCTGGTATATCAACAAACAGAGGGGCACCCGATCGTACCCCCTATGCAGGGAGGCAATACGGGTGTAGAACTGGGCAATTCAGCATGGTCTGTTTCTCACTGCCGTGCACGTCCCAGGAGTTCTAAATGTCCTGGCAGACAACCTCAGTCGGACCTAGTCTCTCGCTCATAAATGGGAACTCAGTCAGGAGGTAGCAGATTTCCTGTTTCTGAGATGGGGTTGCCCAGACTTGGATTTGTTCATCTCCCCATTCAACGCAAAGCTTCCCAGCTTTTGCTCACTCATTCCAGAGCCTGGTGCTTTCTGGCACAATACGTTGTCACTTTGCTAGACAGGGAGGTCCTTGTATGCCTTCCCTCCCTTTCCCATTCTGCAGAGGGTTTTTCTAAAACTCCAGGCAGAGGGAGCCCAGATGATTCTGATTGCTCCCCTCTGGTCGAGACAAATCTGGTTTCCACTCCTGCAGCAATTCTCAGCGGAACCCCTAATTCCTCTTCATCACAAACACAACCTGTTGACCCAGGATGAAGGCAGGTTAGTGCATCCTGGGCTCAGGACCCTGCATCTTCATGCATGGCTCCTACAGAAATAATCAAGTCTCAGTTCGGGGTCTTGCGTAAGGTTGCTCAGGTTCTGGTACAGGCCAGGAAACACTCTACCAGATCAACCTATGTCATGAAATGGAAGCGTTTTTCCATTTGGGTGGCGCCTAAAGGCTGGGACCCCTTTACATGCCCGGCCCCACAGATTATGGAATATCTGTTGCACCTGTCTGATTTGGGTCTATCTTACTCCTCCCTCAAGGTCCATCTGTCGGCCACTTCGGCCTATCATGATTTGGTAGGGGAGAAACCCGTGGCTCAGCTGGAAATCTCGCAAACTTTCTGAAAGGGATTCTCCATCTGAAACCCCCTATCTGTAACACCACTCCACCTTGAGATTTAAAGTTTGTGATTGAGAAGCTCACGCTCCCTCTTTTGAACCAGTGATGAGCTGTGACTTGCGCTATCTCTCCTGGAAGGCACTATTTTTGGTTGCCATTTCTTCTGCTGGAAGAATTTCCGAGCTTCATGCTCTGATATGTAAAGAGCCTTATTTGATTTTTCATAAAGACCGGGCGGTCTTACGAACCAATCCTAAGTTTCTTCCCAAGGTGGTTTTCAGAGTTCACCCTCAATCAGACGGTTGAATTTCCGGTGTATTACCCTAACCATATCCTAACCATTCTAACAGAGGTGAGGCTCTTCTTCATACTCTGGACGTACATAGGATCCTGAGATGTTATGTCCACAGGACTAAAAGCTCTAGAAAGTCTGATCAACTTTTCGTTTCCTTTGCCTCCAAATCCGTGGGTTCAGCAGTGTCTAAGCAGTGCTTATCCAAGTGGCTCGCTAACTGCATTCGCTTCTGTTATCAGAAGTATGACAAACCTCTGCCGGGGGAGGTCAAAGGTCATTCCACTCGAGGCGGCGTCCACAGCCTTCTTGAGAAATGTTTCTGCAGTGGAGATTTGCGCATCAGCTACCTGGAGTTCAGTCCATACCTTCACGAAGCATTACAGTCTGGACATTGCCTCTAGGCGTAAGGCTAGGTTGGCCTAGCCATTCTGCAGGGCCTATTGTCCTAAGGCCAGTCCTGTTCTGTTCTTTCAGTTGCTCCTCCTTCCATGACTCTCTCGATCTCTTTGAGTGACTGCTTGGGATTCAGTCCTATCTGTTATGACCTACTGCAGGAACCCTCTCGAAGTAAGATAGATAGTACAGTTACGTAAGAACTTGTCGTAACAGTAGATCTTCGAGAGAGGTTCCTGCAGTAGGTCACATTTTCCCTCCTACCTGCCCCCTGTTTTTGCATTTCTTTCAGCATTTTTTGTAACTGGGCTCCAGGATTCCATCCTTCCTCCTGTCTCATGCTACTTGGATCTCCGGCGGGAGAACTGGAGGGCGAGAATGGGGACCGCCCACTATATAGAGTCACGCACGTGACTTCTGGTGGGCGGTCTCCCGCCAGGCATTGCTCAAAAAAAGGTTTGCAGTGCAGTCCTGACACCAGAGGGCGCAGTCCTATCTGTTATGACCTACTGCAGGAACCTCTTTTGAAGATCTACTGTTAACGGTAAGTTCTTACGTAACTGTACTTTTTCCTTTAATGGGTTTGTCCTTCTGAGGATGCCGCAGTTGCTGTTCTCCATTAGGTGGATTTGTCCTAATGAGAATGCCATAGCTGTAATTTTTTTTTTACGTTTCTCTGGTGGAATGATCTGAAAAGGTCACTTTACATTGCTGTCACTCAGGATTATGTAGTGCGGCAAGGCAACTGTGGGTTTACAGGGGATTAATCCATAGTCAGGTGACCTATTTTGACAAATCAGAATAGAGTATTTTCGGCACCCTTTTTTATAAAAGTGCATATAAACTCCAATCTGGAGACAGCTCTACTTTTCCCTGATGACTGTACAGAGTGTTGCCTGTGTGGAAAGTTAGCAACACTTGGACTTTGTTGTAGTACAACTTAGCATTTATAACTTTAAAAAAAAAAAAAAAAAAAGTTTTATTAAAATTTTGAACAGTAAAGAACATAGAACAGTATCAGCATCTCCACATTAAATACAGGGCATGGCCAATTAATATGGCACAAGGAAAAGTAACAGTCAAGTCTCACAGTTACTGAAAAGTTAACGAACTGATACGTTAAACAAAGAACACTACAGCTATATTGAACACAACACACACCCAATATAAACCCTGGACTGTCAAAGCACCTCCAGGTCCACATGGAAAGGGTAAGCAATCCCATAGTGTAGAGGCAGAGCCACACAACCCTAGATATAGCATAATGGAGTGACGGCGGGGGGGTGGGGAGAGTTTCACCCAAACCATATAGGGGAAGAGAGAAACAGCGCCACCCACCTCTGGTGAGTCTAAGCGCAGCCTGCTCAACAAGGGAACAGCGAAGCCAGGCACACTCCACAATCAGTCAGACCTATTTGCCCATCCCTTAAAGGAGAACAGTACTTATGTAAAGCTCCCTACCCCCGATACCTGACTGCCCAATTTAGCTTTTGGCAAGAAAAATATGAAATGAAGTGCCTGAACTTACTCGTTACAATACTCGTAAATGCTGCTGGCAGGCAGTATGGAGGGTGCGGCACGGTGCCATCTCGTATTAGTATGCGGTGCCGCACTGCTCGCAGCATACAAGTGAGCAGTGCAGCGCCACACACTAAGACGAGATGGCACCGTGCAGCGCCCGCCATGTTGCCTGCTGGCAGAACTTGAGTATTGTAGCAAGTAAGTTCAGGCACTTCATTTCTTATTTTTCTTGCCAAAAGCTAAATTGGGCAGTTGGGTGTCGGGGAGCTTTTACCTAAGTACTGTTCTCCTTTAAGATCATAAGTGAGATGTTAAGCTGCAATGCACTAAAAGCAGGTCTCTCCACATCTGCAGCATGGGGAAGGCAGGGGTTGAAATTGGCACTGGTCCACTAGCCAAATGCTGGTAGATTTTGTATTGGGGTAGTAAAATTTCCTTTATTTAGCCCTGCAGACTTGTACTGGACAAGGTAAAATTTCAGTAAGTGCACCAGCTGGACTAGTGGAAAGGTCTGTGGAGTTACTGGATCTTCCCAATCACTAGCCCTGCTGACTAGTGGCTGCAAAACTTAATTTTGAACCCCTGGGAGGGTGAAGAAATCATAACCTTTTGCAGAGTTTTATAATACAATATCAAACAGTATGTTAGCAGTGGCTGTCAGTTTCATTAGGAGTATGCTGAAGTAAACCGGTTGATTATCAGGCTGTATAATAATAAGTAACCAGGACTGCATTTAGTAGTCCTAGGGACCAGTTTTCAAAGGGCCTGAGATGGCCCCGGGACCAAGTCTGTTCGCAGCACCCTAGTGTTGAGAAGAATCCTCGCACTTGCTAAAATAACCATTTTAAGCTTACAGGGGCATTTTCATTTTTTTTTTTTTTTTTAATTTCGGGAGCATATACCCCGTAATACCAGGCATAACATTTTCCGCAGCTGCACAAAAAATAAGCGCAGGCTGTTGTAAATTGTAGAAAATGTTGCAGAAATGCATCCGCTTTGAAAATTGAGCACATGCATAAAACATAACGATCAGTGAAGGAACCTCTTATCTTTCCCATGTGTGCAATGTTTCCAGTTCTGAAAATCTAACAGATTTTCAAAGGTCCCTAGGAAGAATATGCAGAAAAACCTTATAGGTCCACAAGGTTTTTCTGCATGTGCTGTATTTTCATTGCAGAGCTATTTGTAACTGGTTTCTACAGTTTACTGCAGCTTGCAGATTTGTTTTGGCGTAGTTGAGGCAAAATGCCATGCCTGATGGTACTAGGTGTATCATGACCCAAAAGATGGGAGCGAGTTCTGTGGGTGCTGACACCCCCCAACCCTCGCTTGGCCACCTGGGTTGACAAAGATTTGCAGAGTACAAGGTATGCCTCCATTGCATGCAAAACAGTGACCAAAATAAGGTTGTCTGTGATCCCAATGGCTGATTTGGGCTTGTAGGTGACCTCCAGTTGTGTAGCCATCTGTATGGAAAACCTGAAATTCCACCAGTGTGGAGATTTTTTTTTTTTTTTTTTCCTGTCCTGGTGGCTGCGGAGTTGGACTTGGTCCCAAAACTTTCAAAAATCTGGCCCCAGGTCCCTAACCTGCTGTGAATTTTCAAGCCCTGGATAACCAGATGCCCTTTCCATGAGTGCCTTGAAACTACTGCTGTCACCTGTTGGTAAGCACTTGAAATCACAGCAGATCCTCACGCTAGCTGCAGTAGTGGTGATAGATTTGATTCTTTTAAAACGTTTTGGATCTGGGAGATGTGTTGATTTTTCAGGTACACGTGCTGCATCATCTTGCGGAACCTGTATTCACAGGATTGTCAGCTGAGAAATTGTCGACCAGTTCATTGGAAACAGCATTTTCTTTTTTTTTTTGGGGGGGGGGGTGAAAGAGGGAGGTGCAATAAATGAGTTACTGCTGTATGTTGATAATCCAACAGCTGGTACAAGACTACCATATTTTGGCTGTCAATTTATGAATCTTAGAAACAGGAAGAGACCTCTGGTCCAAATGGGTATGCCCATTCAAGTTTATCGTGTTCTCATCTGCCTGCTTTTCCGCTATGACCTGTAGAAATGCATCATGTAGTCTTTCAAACCATGGCATACAGTTTGCTTCAGTGGTATCCTCTGGTAACTTATTCTGTAAGTTGGTTACTGTTTAAGAGAAAAGATTAAACCTCTTTACTCGTAGTTTCCACAATTTTAGATTCTGTTTGCTTGTTTTTTGTTTTGTTTTTTCATTTTAAATACAGCATTTATTGGTCCCGGCACCAGTTAAAACTCATTTGTTCCCATAGACGCCAAATGGCGTCAGAACCATTCATTGTTAGAACGGATCCAAAATGGCCACCGGGAGCAAATGAGTTAAGCTCTTAGTTTGCCACTGATGACCTCCCAGCTTTGACCCTTCCTACCTCTATCTAGGAATATCATGGTATCAAATTTGAATGGTATGATGACTGTGGCGCGTAATACTGCAGTCATCGTGAATACTGCAGTATTACTGTAGTCGAGTTTTACACAGAAAATATGTCCGCAAACTCTTGTGGCAGGGAGAGTTAAAACAATCCCCTCAAAAATAGTTGAAAGGACTGAAACTCATGATATACCATGAATAATGGTTATCATGGTATTGGAAATCCACCACACTATCAATACCATGACCTCCGGTACCACAGCATACCACAAAACCTTGATGTACAGTGACATGACTACCTTCATCCATCCTGTCCTCCATGGTTTGCTAGTCATGGTGGGAACCTTAGGGTGAGGATATCCCCCACCTCCTCAAGTCCATATTAGGTATGAGGAGGGTCTGGACAGCACTCAAGTACCAGTTTTGACAACCATCCTGCTAGCATAAGAAGGTGGTTCCCTCCCATTTAGTCCCATGATGATGGATCAAGGCATGCTTGTGGATCCCAGTCGCCTCTGTAGGTGCCGCACACAATTCTCTACCAAGCCTCAAGAGCTGCAGCCGGTAAATCATACGTCGTGACGTCATGATGCTGCCTGACCCACTGCAGTTGTTTACAGCAGCGTCAGGTTCGGTACCATCCCTACCCAGGCTGGGAATCGCTGCCAGGGACAGAGTTCTTCTAAGCCAGGCTGCAGACCCCTGAGTCAGCTCCTGGGACTGTATCACGCTTCTGCTAGGCTGGTACTTGGCCTTATATATCCTACTTATTTCACCGGTTTCCTTAGCAAGCAATTTGCATAGATCCATTTTCATATCATCTTGACCTAGAAACAGAATTTGAGGCTATCACAGTTTTGAAGACTTCTTTGAGCTCTTCTCAGTCTCGTTTTTCCAGGGAGAACAAGCTCAACTTACATAAAATTTGCTCATTGCTTTTGTTCAGCGTCCTCTTATTTGTACTCATGTGTTATTCTAGAACACAGCGTGTATTAAAATGTAGTATTCAGTTTGCTGTTCCTCTCTGTTTGTGCCTTGAGTGCAGTGTTCTTTGGTCTGGATAAACTTTGTTCATAACCTATATATTACAGCAATAATCATTGTGGTTTTCGTACACTGTAGGTCTCTCCAGGGCAATAATATCCTTCCTATGGTGTGATAACCGGTACTGTAAGGATCTTCAGAACCAGAGTATATTATAATCAGTGGACGTTCAGTTTCAGAGAATTGGGATTCTAGTAGCCTTCATCAAAACCCATAAAAGCTGCATGGTAGATTGTGTCGCAGTGCCTTTTCAAAAGCCAAATAACGAGACCTATGTTCAGTAGTGGGCTGAGGCTTCCAGTCTTGTTCAGTGCACCCTGGCCGGTGGCATCTGAGTATGGAGGTTATATACTAGGTTTCTGGGTAGAAGCATTTAATGGTAAGGACAGATGAAGGCATGAAATCCATCCACTCTGTTCCTGGGTTCCCCACCAGTTTCTTCCCTTTGACTAGACCTTTGAAACCATTCTAGTCAGCTTTGACCCCAAGGGTAGAGCAACAGGTGGTACAGTACATGATTACCCCTTGTTGTTGGATTACAAAGCAGCCCTTGTATCTGGTACTTGCACAGTTGCTCACTGATCTGCTTCTTGTACTGGAGTAAAGGTGCAATCTGGTGTCTGGATGGATGGAGGCTTCCATTGCAACCTCATTTATTTAAAACATGTACCTTTTGCGACATGAAAAATTCATGCATTCTGTCTTACATAGTGACACTGAGTAAATCTGGTACAGAATGTAATAAGACAATGTATGGTGTAGTAATCCCCGACTCTATCTCCCCTTGGAGGCTGCAACCTGCCTTTGGCCAGGCATTCTGCCCTCTCTCCCACCCTGTCACAGTGCGCAGATCCTGTGATATGTGATATCCTTACAGCGACTTACTGCCTGGTACCATGGCATCCCTGAAGTCTCTCTGGCGTCATCATGTTTGTGTCTTCTAAGCCTTTACTCCCTGTTGTGGGCCTGTCCACCACCAGTGCTGAGCCTAACCACATCTCACCTGCCCTACAGTTGAGCTGGGGAAGGACCTCATGTTGTTACCCACCACGACCAAGCTCTCTCTAAATCAAGCTGATGGAAGTATAAGTGTAGTAAAACAGAGAAGAAATGAGACCTAGAGAAAAAAAACAGGAACAGAGAAGTCTGGACTGAGAGAGCAAAATGGTGAGCGACATCAGAGAGCGAAGGGGAAACTACATGTCATGCTTATTATGTTGCTGGACAAATGCCCCATCCTTCCAACAGTTATCTGCTCAGATATGCAGGGACTAGTCCCATCAACAAGACTGACCAAGCATTTTCTGTGACTGCTCCAAGACTCTGGGACTTTTTTTTTCCCCCTGAAATCATCTGTTTTGTTTCTTCAGTTGAAAGTTTTAAATAACAATTAAAGACTTGACTGTTTAGATAGGCCTTTTTAGTGGGCTGACAGCTATTATAGTCCTATGGTTATAATTTGAGCTGGGTTATGTCCTGTACTCTTATGATTGTGATAAGATGTGTCATTTGTTTTAAATTTGTAAAGTGCTTTGAGTCCTGGAATTGCAGTATATAAATAAAAATTCTATCCTGTCCTCTCACTTTTTTCCTCAGATAAACACTGATCCACACAAGGAGAAAAACCTCACAGAATTATTTATTTATTCATTTGGTAACCGGGTTGGTGCACTGATCTGAAGACTTTTTTCATGCACGGCACGGGCCAGAAAACTGGCACAAACAGCGTAAATACAGTGAGAGAACAGTGTGTATCATAGAGAGAACATAACAGGGAATTCAGTGTAGGTCAAGCTAACAGAGAAAATATAAGGTAAACGGTACCAGATACATCAGCAATTGAGCATACCAAGGTATAGAACATAAAATCTCCATGCTTGCGGCAGTTCTGCATCTGTAAATACTTATACAACAAGTCTGTTTTTCATAGAAGTTCTGCTTGAGAATTGAACATTTCTGTTTTTGTGGTACTGCAACTTCTGAGAGATTCTGTACTTGATTTATGCAACTGAAACAAGTGTGCTGTAAATTAAAGAGTTTATTATTCTCTAACTGGTCTGTTGCTACCCTTAAATACCATAGCAGTAACAGTAGTAGTAACCCTTCCGACAACAGAGACAGCATGCAGCACCTTGGTGTTCAATGCAGTGCTATAGTTGGGGAGGGCTCCAGAAGGATTGGTGCGACCACAGCTAACAAGTTGGGGGGTGGCATAGATCTACCAAGCTTTTCATGCCAGTGCTAGTGTCAGCTGCCGTTTTGCAGGGCCTAAAATGTTGAGGGGGACTGGACCCCCTCATCTCCCTGGTGGCAAATACAGCGATTGTGCATGTCCGCCCCAGAAAACAAACAAGATATATTCCACATTCCGAGATCAGCTGTACATATAGAGCCCATTATTTTGAATCTGGAGTCGTCCTAGATACAGATCTGTGTTAAACTCAGACTTCAAAGCTGCACTTAAATGGCATTTGTACACTGAAATACTGTAAGGTCACTAATGGCCTTTGTAACTGCTCAACTCATAGACCTCAGCACATTTTATTTATTTTTTTTCTGATTTATTCCAGGCCTAGTATGTATTGCATACACCGGTCAGCATGAAAGTGGAAGCAGTGGAGGGTTGCAGTGACAGTAAATCATTAAGTGGTTTAGTTAAAAGTATTGGTCCATTAAGCTGATACTGCGCCAGTGCGTTATAAATGAGCCTGAACTTCTTATTTCGATTTGTGTTGTATATTTACTGAATATATGCACCATATTTCCTGCAGCCAGTTGGGTCTTGCGCCGGTATTTGTAGGGAATAAATCTGAACATTTGAATTGCTGGTGGCTGCAGAAATGTTAACACATCTTCATTGTCTTTTTTTTTTTTTTTTTTTTGGGGTAGCTCCTCTTTGTGCTGCATACAGGTAAGAGGTTGAAAGTTATTCCTGACATCCCTTGTGATGTCCTTTGGCAGCCACTGTAAGACTCCAGTTGCTCCTTTGCCTCTGCAAGGTAGACAGGTGGCTAGGGAGGCTTCTGTCCCCTACAGTTTTTCCTTTCCTTTTTTTTTTTTTTGTTAAAGCTTCTTTTTCCCCTGCCCCTCCCCATCAAGCAGCCTTACTTATTGTTGTGGTGTGATTGGTTTGCGTTTGCTGACTTCAGATTTTCGCTATCACCTTAAAACTCTGAGTGACCATTTCTTCAGCTACCTGTTTCTGTTCACCTCCGGATGGGGTGGGATGGCGTTGTACAGAGGATGGCGGGCGTGGAGCAGACCTCTGTTTTACAACACCTGGTGTGCTTTATGACCCCCCCCCCAGCAGTTGTGGGTGGGATTGTTGCGCTAGTAATGCACTCGGGCGCTTGGTTCAGTGTGGCAGGGGCACAAATAAATTTACGGACTTACAATCCCTTAGGAGATGGTTTGTGAGGAACAGCCACGAGGGTCCAGAGAGGGAAGAACAGATAGTGAGTAACTCTGAGAAGACAGTATAGTAGTTACAGCACTGAATAATGAACCAGAGGACCCAGGACTGAATCTTGCCACACAGTCACTGACTTACGTGACCCACCCCATGCTTCAGCCTTTCCAGAAGGACCTCACTTAAAACTAGATGTTGTATCTTCGAACTTGGGCTATTCTGGGTAATTTTTTTTGTTTGTTTTTAATAAACAGTAATAAGGCCGGCCCAGTGGCGCTAAGGGGTTGAGACGCTGGACGCCAGACCTTGCGCCACGTCGGCTACCCGTGTTTGGGAACGAGCGTGAGCCGCCAGGGTTTGGCAAGGGAGGAGAAGGATTGAGCGTCCCAGGGACTGCTCTCCTTCTCCAGGGAGGGGGGGTGTTCCAGTAGTTGGGGAATGCCTGGCCCCTAGCGGAGGCTGGGGGGGGGGCAGCACTGCTGACAAGGTGGGTAGCGGGACGGGTCAGATGCCTGGAGGAGTGTGCACAGGAGCAGGCGCGTTGCCTCTGCAGGTGTCATTGCATGCCCCACCCCTGAGGGGAAGAAAAAGAGAAAAAATTTGTTGTCGTGTGGCTTGATGGCTGTCCCAGGATGCGCTTGGCTCCGGAGGTGTCGCCACCCCCCCCAGTGGACTGGATCCAACTTGTCAGTGAGTAAGGGGAGCTCCCCGCTGGGGGAAGCTGCGGGGGTATGACTGGGGGCAAGGGCCCTAATGGGAGCGTGGGTGCCCCAGGACAGTGGCTGGATGTGGGCCGACCACAGGGGGCAAAAAGTATATACAAAAAAAAAAAAAACCATTAATGAGGTCTATAATACCTTGCAGCCTGCTGTGTTTTGTATTCTTTTTTTGCATATTTCACCTGTAATTTGGGCATGCATCTTCCAACCCTAACCCGTAAAGACTCCTACTTTTGATAACTGGTATATTTTCAGGCTGGCTTCTGCCTCCCCTCAAATAACTTAGGTTGACTGTAATAGAGATGCTAAAGTACATCGCTACCGCCTCATTTCTTGCCTTCCCCCTTCTCTCCTCCCCCAATAGCTTCCACCCCCTACTAAAATGTAACCACTCCTGCTCTTGGAATTGACAGCCTATTGACAGACTGCACCCTTATTTTAAATAGAACTGTATGTTATGCACAATTGTACTTAATCTTCCTCTCTGTATTTGATTCACTGCTGTATTTACATTGTACCACATCATTGTTGTCTCATGTGTATGAATGAATGAATTAATAGAAAATAATAGGCATTTTCCAAGTATACCGGCCCAACTGTTGGTATTTGAAAGGGTGCAGTTGTCCTTAGAAGAGCAACTGTGCTCAGTTTGACGTCTCGGACATTTCTATTTTTACATTGCTGCATTGTTACTTTTTGCTTCTAATAAGCTACTATGCCTCCTCACCATCTCTTCACTCATTTTTAACTCTTGTACCACAAACTCCCATAATTATCAAGAACTGAATTTTTGACTTGCTAAACATACATTTTGTTGGGTTTTTTTCTGTTTTTTTTTTTTTTTGTCTGAGATATGAACTTTTCTTTTTGGCCAGCAATGAAGCAATAGCTTGGTATTTACGATTTTCATACCTACTTATTTAGTCTCCACCCCTGCAGCATGTAAAAAAAAAAAAAAATTGCCTCTGTTGATCTGCATTTACAGGTAACCACAAACCTAAGAGCACTCATTATCATACTGCAGTGCTGTGAACTGCTTTTACACTGTTAAATTATAGGGCTTCTGTAACATTTCTGACTTCAGTAAATTTTAAATGCCAGCTTTTGCAATTATTACAGGCTGCGCAGGAGTAATCTGGGCCTGAGGTTGACAATGTATGATGCACGAGGATCAGTCGCCATGTAGAACCTGGTTGTAGTTGGTGCATTCTGCCATTGCTCTGCTGCTGTTGCAGTGTGCCTCATGCCCCTGATAAACTGGTAGTGGGGAGGTGGGGGTATGTTGCTCGGTATAGAGAAGCATCCCACAGTGGTGTACTCTGCTACAAGACACTGTTCTGTGCGTTTCTTCTGGATTTGGAGCTGCTATGTGCCAGTTTGAATGGCGTCCGACTAAGCTGGCACAACCACCTCAAATTATAAAAGAGCTGGTGTGTAGCTTATCTGGAGCTCTGAGTGTGAAACTCTGTCTGTATGGAAAAAAAAATGTTCAGTGGTACAAATTCCATTAATAATCTGGCTGTTCTATGTCACCTGATCAAATTTTTTTTTTCTTTTTCTTTCCACTACTTTTTTTGTTTGTTTTGTTAATCTCTCTTTCCTCCCTGTCCGACTGGCCCCCTTCCACCAGTAACCCCAGCCCCAACACCCCAGGGTCCTCCAAGACTTAACCTGCCCATGGGCCGGCCCGGTGTTGCTGAGGGTTGTGGCGCTGGATGCCACACTTCACCATGCTGGCGACCTGAGTTTGGGAACGAGCTCAGGCACTGGGGGTCAACAGTGGAGGGAGAGGATAGAGTGTCTGATGGACGCTCTCCTCTCCCCTCCCTGGGGAGGGATCCTGGGTACCTCCGGTGCAGTAGAGACCCCCCAGTGGAGACTGGGGTTACTACTAACAGAGCAACTAAGGGGGAGGAGCTCTATCCGAGGTAAAATAAAAAAAAAAAAAAAAAAGCCTGTGATAAAAAGTGCAGTTCCTGAGGTTCCAGGTAAACTTGATTAAAGAGGCCTGCCACAGTGTTCTGAACAGTATGTGTTTCGGTACACATGATGTCAGAATTTCCAGAGTATGTTGAGCTATGTGGAATGAAAGCATATAATTTCCAACAAGGCTATTTAGGGAGTTGCTTTACGAGTGGCATGTCTTTGAAATGGCCTACTGTGTGCAGCTATTTAGGTATCGGGGAAGGGAAAGACGACAGGAAAAATAAACTGTGCAGAGTGAAGTAATAACGTTTTCATAAAGGAAAAACGGAAACCTGCGAGACGTTGGAATGAGTCTTTTATTACGTGCCAGTTTGGAGCTTAACACCCCCTCCCAGACATGGACGTTAAACAGATATCGAAGGAAGACATTTAGAACATGTATCATTGACGCTTAGTTGGTAGTACATCTGCCTCGGACATGGAAGGTTGTGGGTTCTAGTTCCACGCCTGGATTGGGGCTCATACTCCAAATGCTTGTATTGTAGTGCAGTAAGAGGGGGTGCTGTACTATTGGGGTGTACCATCTTGTGTATGAGACACTGAACCAGGATCCCTTTTACCCATCTCTTGTATTGTCCTGCTGGGTGTTTAGGCAGAAGTTAAAGAACCCATGGCACCTTTTGCAAGTGAAGGGGATTTTTCCTACTGTCCTGACCAGTATTGTCCTTCCCAGTAAAACTGGTTCAGACGATTGCCTATGCGTGAGTGCTGAATAGTACAATGGCTGCCAGACTGCATGTGTACAGTCAGCTCACTACCAGTTTTTCTCGGAGTTTGTAATGCTTTAGGATACAATGAAAAGCACCATACTGATGCAAATTCTTCACGTAATCTTTAGTTAAGCAGTTTATATAATTTTATTGGCTTCTCCCTAGCCACAGTGACAGCAGATTTTGAATCTTAAAAGCTACAACCACGTAAAAATAATTTGCATTCATATTTAATATGCATTTTATGTTCCGTTCATTGCTAAATTATGACCGCAGCTTTGAAGCCTTCAGCTTTTCTTCACCTGATCGGGATCTGAGGGAGTTGGTTGGCATTAGTAGGAGAATGCACAATTCAGGCCTAGCTTTTTAGGAGGTCCCAAAACCTCCAGGCTGTAATGATGTGGAAGAGGGTTGAGTACTTGGTGCCATAGACCAAAATGTTTTGAAGGTGGCGGGATGTGTGTTCAAAATTTGGAAGAGGGCCCCATATGAAACTAGTGCTGCTGGCGCAAGGCAGTGTGACAGAGCAGTGGGTAATGCTAGTGGGATGCTGGGATGCATAGGGAGAGGTATCTTCAGCAGGAGGAGTTGCCGCTTAGTCACTTGTTTGTAAGACCTCACCTGGAGTATTGTGTCCAGTACTGGGGGCTGCACCTCAGAAGTGACGTATGCACGGTGGAGGCGGTCCACAGGAGTACAACTAAAATGATGCAGGGGCTGCATCAAATGGCCTGTGAGGAGAGGGTAGGGGATCTCACTGTGTGCACCCTGGAGGAGGGGGGACTAGATGGAGACCTACGAGTACCTCA
Organism: Neoceratodus forsteri; assembly: GCA_016271365.2. Classification (NCBI taxonomy): domain Eukaryota; kingdom Metazoa; phylum Chordata; order Ceratodontiformes; family Ceratodontidae; genus Neoceratodus; species Neoceratodus forsteri. The sequence goes on along the minus strand of CM028132.1, from coordinate 63,584,031 downwards.
CTGGGGTGAACAGGGCGCAGGAGGGGAGTCTCTTTCAAATTAGAAAGCGCACCAAGACTAGAGGGCATGTAGTGAAGCTGGGGAGGGGAGTAGTTAAAAAAGATATGAGGAAGTGCTACTTCACTGAAAGAGAGGTGGATGTCTGGAACAGACTGGCAGCTGAAGTGATGGAGGCAAAAACAGTAGGGGGCTTCATGCATGCATGGGATAGACAAAGGGGAGTATTAATAAATAGGGAGGGTCGCCAGAGACCAGTTTGGATGTGTGAAGACAGGCTAGGCAGGGACCATCTGGGTAGACTGGGTGAGACATGTGGTCCTTTTCTTTACTCGCTTATAAGGCCCTGTCTGCTTAAGGATCCAGGCTATCTACGAGACCTCTTGACTCCTGCCCACCCTGTGCGCTTTCTCTGCTTTGCCGAGGAGGGCTTCTTAGCGGTTCCCAGGGCCCAGCTAAAAAAATTGGGTAATTGTGCCTTTGAGGTAGCAGCGCTGGTCCTCTGCAGCTCACTTCCAAGGTCCTTGAGGGAAGCCCACTCAGTGAAAATTTTTAAATGGGGTCTGAAGGCGCACCTTTTTGGAGAAGCCTTTGGGATTTAGTGTTCTATCATTTGCCTGTATTCTGTACAGCGCCCTGAGCCCCAGGGGAAAGGAATGTATTGGGGCTAGCGGTGTGGCACCGCAACTTCACCTGAAATGGAGCCGTACACCGTCCGCCATGTTTGGGAAGCGCAAACTTTACAAAATTAAAATTCGGTGAGTACCCTTACTAGAAAAAGAAAAAAAAGTTTTCATGTGCAGAAAGCTTAATCAAAGGTTAAAGCTTTCAGGGTGGGACGATTTAGATAACGATAGTTTTCCTTTAAGCTGCATTGTAAATTCTTTTCTGTGCTCGATCCACTGTGGTGTTGTATCCCTGCCAACCAAACTTGGCCCACACGAATATCCAGCCCCCTCCGCGACGCAACCTGCAGCGCAGTAAGAGCAAGCTATGTGAGCTGTATTTATTTGTGGAGCACACAGCGCAGCGGGAAAGGAGTGGCGGAGAATCAAGAGCACTGGGGCTGTGTAAACATGGCTTTAGGCTTCAGCCAAGGCAGGCTGAAGACATGCAGCAGGCAGGATGCTAGCTTCTCCCACAGTGGATTGTGTCTGTCTTTTTCCTGCCTCCACTAGAACAGGCAGCTTGCTGCACAGCTCTGTCACGTTGCACACAGGGCCACATGATTACTTCCACGAAGTTTTGTTTTATTTTTCCCTCCTCTGGTAGTGCGTTGGAGTACTATGACAAGTGGTCCTTTTCTACTGACAGATTCTATGTTCTAGGAGTGTGGATATATTCATCCACACTCTGACATGTCCCTTTCCCCTTTAAATCTGGCCGGAAGTTTTCAAGCTAACTCCTCCCACCCACCCGTGTGGTAAATACCTTGGCTTCGCCCCATGACACCAGATCTTCCTTTCCGCTGGAAGATTCAGGTTCCCTCGTGCTACTTTAGCAATTCGTAGGCCCTGGATTCACAACGTCTGTTTTCACTGCAAATTACCTTGAAACTCATCAGAGTTTACGACTCCGATCACGGCGCATCAGACATGGAGGACAAATCATCCCCCGGATTTCGCCGGTGTCCCTGTGGCCAGAAAATGTTGCGCACCGATCCCCACCTCTCGTGTGTCTATTGCCTAGGTGTTGGTCATGACACTACGTCTTGTACCTTCTGTTTGGCCTTCCATCCCAATGTTCTGGATGACCGCAAGGTGTGCCTAAAATTAGGGAGGCCGAGACTTAGAAACCCGACGGTGAAATCTAAGGAGGCAAGGTGGGCGGTTTCCGTGGCCGCGTGATCTGCTGAGCAGCTTGAGCCAATGGCTGCTTTCGAGGAGGAAGTGGCTCTGGCTTCGGCCAGTCGCAGTTTCTTCGTTCCTCTCAACCTTGGCTCTACCTTTTTTGGTTCCTTTAGAGAGTTGTGCTAGTCTCTCCCCACCAGGGGTGAGGCGCCCTCGGGCTCTCACTCCTCCCGCCCTCAGAAGAGGGACAAGGACCCCAAGTCGTCGTCTTCTTCCAGAAGGAGATGCTCCTGGGACCGAGAGAGGTCCGAGCCCCAGGAACATGCGGTCTCGACATAGGTCGAGATCGCTTCCTTAGCCGCCGGCTTTACGGACCTTCCGTCTGGCCAAGGCACCGAGACCAAGGAAACTGCTGAACTGGCAGAGATTACTCTCGACCCAAATGAGCCTTTGTCGCCGACTCCGGTCAGTGACTCCTTAGAAAGGATGCCTGTCCTTTCCTTTCCTGACAAGGAGACACTGCCCTCGGGTGTCCCAATCAAGGAAAAGGTGCCAGAACCTCTGTTCTCACAGACTCCGGTGTCCCCCCCGATTGAACGAGCCAACCCTGTTGGTCTCGATCGAGGACCAGGACCCCTTAGGTCGAGCGGCCGAAAAAGGGCCACAGATATTCAAAAAAGAGGTGCCACTGCTGGTCCTCATCCTCCTCAGACGAGGAGAGGCTTCAACGGAAACTCCGTTGACTCAATGAGGATTTGATGTGGCAACAGCTCATTTTGACCGGGCAGAAGCCGGCTCCACCGGCCGCCCCGGCCATTACTTGGCTCCCCCTCCTAAGCCGATGCTGACCCCTCCGGAACCGAAGGCCTCTGTTCCACCTCCCGTGGTTCCGGCACGTATACCGGCTCGGCCTATTCCGGTTTCTCCTCCAATTTTTGGTGGAGCCACCATCTAAACAGCCTCAGGGAGGGGTTCCCTTGAAAGAGGACCGCACAGACACTGGGCTTCCCTATCTGTCCATTACAGTCACCCCTGACCGCCCCCGGAGGATTGAAGGGGACATAGGCGGTAGACCATTGTACCCAGACTCTTTGGACTCCAATGACACGGGGTTACACTCTCATCCAGGGGGATGATGAGTTGTCCGTGGCCGGACTGGATGAAGACCCTTCCTCCTTTTTAAGGCATTCTCAGCCTGATTTCCGAGTCCACCAGAATGCCGCTGGAGCCCATCCAAAAAAAGGCAGAGTACCCCCTTACGGATATCCTCAAAAGGGGGGATACCCCGACGGAGGCCTTTCCAGTGGCCGAAGCCATTGTTGGCCCAGCCCTTTAGCTTTGGCAGCGTCCTGCTTCCTGCCCAGCCCTGTCTGCCTACATCACCTGCTAGTATACGGTGCCAATGGGGTCCCTGGTGGGGTTCACAGAGCATCCTTCAGCCAAAAGCCTAGTGACTGCTTCTGTGATCAGACGTACTGGTAGCTCGGTTGACACTGACCGACCCCCGGACAAGGAGTCCAAGAATATGGACCATTCTGCCCGTAAGGTCTATGCAGCCTCCTCCTTAGACCTTCGTCAGGCCAGCTCGGCTGTCATCATGGCACACTTCTCTCATGCCCTCCTTGGGTCATTAGATGAAGTACTCCCTCATCTCCCGGCGGACATGCAGACCACAGTGAAGCAGGTCCGTGATCAGGGCCGTGCTGTTGCAAAACAGCAGCTCCAGACGGCCCTGGACATTGGAGATTCCTGTGCCCGCTCTTTGGCAGCCGCAGTGGCCACTCGCCGCAGGGCTTGGCTGAGGCTGTCTTCCTTCCCGGCAGATACCTAGCACAAGTTAGCTGACATGCCCTTCCTAGGCACCGACCTCTTCGGTCCAGGAGTGGCTGGTCACCTCCAGTGCATAGAGCAGTCCAATGCCACCTTGGATGCTACCTCTGCGAAGGGCTCTTTGGGCAAGAACCAGCAGAAGCGCAAGAAGAAGCCTTTTCAGCACTCTTCCCCTGCGGTTAGGCAGCCCTCCTATCAAGGAGGCCAGCAGCAACAGCAGGCTCAAGCTTGGTGCCTCAGGCCCAAGCAGGGTCCTCAACAGCCCCGTAAAGGAGGCCGAGGTGCCGGTCCAGGAGCCTCCTCTTCCTCCTCTAAGCCTGCCCAGTGACAGGTTGGGGGTTGCCACCCCTATACCCGTTACGCCAGCTCTGGGTCCTTCCGTGGGGGTCCGGCTCTGCCACTTTCTTTCCGCCTGGTCCGATATCCCCTCACACAGGTGGGTCCTAGAAGTGGTTTGCCAGGAACTACCTCTGGAATCTGAGCAGTACCCTTCCAGCCGAGCCTGCGCCCCTCGAGAGGAAAGGATCTCAGCTCACACTCAGTCGGCTCTTCGAGATGACATTGCTCATCTCCTCTGCAAAGAGGCGGTAGCTCCAGTGCCGGATCCTCCTACAGACCCAGACTTCGTGTCCAGGTACTTCCTGGTGCCCAAGTGGATGGGGGGTTGACACCCCATCCTAGATCTCCACGACCTGAATTAGTATCTCAGGTCTTGCACCTTCCGGATGGTAACTCTGAACCAGATCATACCATCCCTGGAGCAAAACATATGGTTCTGTTCACTGGATCTGCAGGACGCGCTCTTTCACATCCCAATCCGTCCATCCCATCAGCGGTTTCTCCGCTTCAGGGACGAAGGGGCCCTGTACGAGTTCCGAGCCATGCCATTCGGTTTGTCATCGGCCCCGAGGGTCTTCACCAAGTGCATCGCAGTGGTGGCAGCCCATCTCCGGCATTGAGGAGTTCGAATTTACCCTTATCTCGATGACTGGCTCTTGGCAGGTTCCTCCCTCCAGGAGGTGGAGAGATCCAGGGATGTGGCTCTTTGAACCTGCTCCCAACTAGGCCTCCTGATCAACGAGGCCATGTCGGAACTTGTGCCCTCTCAGGTGATGGGCTTCATCAGGGCATGGCTTGACTCTCGTCAAGCTAGAGCTCGGCTCCCGGCGGACAGGACGGAGGTTCTTTCCTCCTTTGCCCAATCATTTCTGGTTGGGCACTTGCACCCTGCCCGGGACTTCCTGTGCCTTCTGAGTTACATGGCGGCGTGCACCTCAGTGGTCCGTTGGGCCAGGTGGCACATGCGCCCCCTCCAATGGGAGCTGGCCGCTCAATGTACTCAGCGCCATGGTCACTTCGACCAGCTGATCACTGTGACCCAGAAGATGTGGGACACTCTCCAATGGTGGACCGCCCCAGACCGGTTGCAGGAAGGGATCCTGTTTGTCCGCCCCGAGCTGACTGTTGTTCTCACGACCGATGCCTCTCTCATGGGCTGGGGCGCACACATGGGGCACAACAGAGTCCACGGGTTCTGGACCCCCGAGGAGTCCCGATGCCACATCAACCTGTTGGAGCTCAGAGCAGTCAGACTGGCACTGTCAGCTTTCGCTTCTCAGCTCCAGGGTCAAGTGGTTCAAGTCCAGACGGACAATACCATGACCATGTACTACCTCAACAAACAGGGCGCCATGCACTTCCGTCTGCTGCGCAAGGAGGCGCTCTGCATCTGGACCCTTGTAAGCCGGTTGGAGGCGGATCTCCTAGCCATTCATGTGGCAGGAGTCTCAAACCAGCTGGTGGATGCTCTCAGCCGCATAGGCCAGACATCCCATGATTGGTCTCTCCATCCAGAGGTAGCTTATGGTCTGTTCTCCTGTTGGGGCAAACTGTTGGTGGACCTGTTTGCCTCCAGGGAAAACACCAAGCTGAGACTGTACCATGCCCGCCCCCCTCAGCAGGGCTCGCTGCAGGGGGATGCCTTCTTGAGGCCATGGAACCCAAGCCTCCTCTATGCCTTCCCTCCATTTCCCTTGATCTACAAGGTGTTACTCAAGGTGAGGAGGGGCAAGGCGAAGGTGATCCTGGTAGCCCCAGATTGGCTGCGCCAGTTCTGGTACGCAGATCTCCTCAGCCTCAGCTGCAGGCCCCCGGAGCGGGTTTGTACATGCCCGGACCTGATATCTCTGAACCAGGGGAAGGTATTCCATCCGGACCTCCAGTCCCTGCACCTCACAGCCTGGTACTTGAGTGGCTAGAGTTCCAGGCTCTGGGTCTTTCCGAGGATGTCTACACTGTGGTGCAGGCATCTCGTAAGGAATTGACCAGGAAATGTTACGCCTTCAAATGGAAAAGGTTTTCCTTTTGGTGTCAGGGTAAGAGTCTGGCCCCCTTATCCTGCCCTGTGGCTAACATTTTCGACTACCTTTGGTCTCTCTCCAAAGGGGGTCTACGGTCATCGACCCTTACGGTGCACCTGGCAGCCATTTCTGCTTACCAGGCGCGGGCCGGTCAGCCGACATTGGCACAGGAGACAGTGGTCGGGCGCTTCTTCAACGGCCTGGATCACATATCCCCTCCGATGCGTGAACCTCCACCTCCGTGGGATCTGTTGCTGGTTTTGGCAGAGCTTATGGGCAAGCCATTTGAACCCATGCACAAGCGTGAGCTCACACACTTGTCATGGAAGACTGCCTTCCTGGTGGCTATCATGTCTGCCATGAGGACAGGGGAGCTTCAGGCACTTTCAATGTACTCCCCTTATCTGGTCTTTCACAGGGACAAAGTTGTCCTGCGCCCCCACCTGAAATTCCTTCCAAAGGTGGTATCAGAGTTTCACCTTAACCAGGTGTTGACTCTGCCAGTATACTACCCTAACTACACCTCGGAACGCCAAGTACAGGCTTCATACTCTGGACCTGAGACATGCTGTCTCCTATTATAAGGAAAGAACGGCGGAAGTTCGGGGAGAGGTTCGCCAGCTGTTTGTCACCTACGCTGAAGCCGCTTCTGGCAGACTTGCAGCCAAATGGACCATTGCAAGGTAGATTACATCTTGCATAGGTCTGTGCTATGAGTTGGCGGGCAAGGAGCTTCCCAGAGAGATAAGAGCTCATTCTACCCGCCATACTGCTGCATCGGTGGCTGCTTCCAGGGACATTCCTATCCAGGAAATCTGTCGGGCTGCTACCTGGAAGTCAGCAAACACCTTTATTACTCACTACCACGTCGACCTTGAGTCACGCTGGGATGCTGGTTTTGGGGCCTCAGTTCTCCAATCTCTTTCCTAAGTAGGGGGTGTGCGCCTTGCCTCCCTCCTCCCGGAGAACTGCTTGGAGTCTGCCAAAGAGTGTAGATGAACAACATATCCACGCTGCAAGAAGAACTGGTTACTCACATGTAACAGTAGTTCTAGGGGTGGTATATGTTGTTCATCCACACACATCCACTCGACCTCCCCGGCTTTAGGCGCACAACCTTGTTTCCAGCGGGCTATGATATGGCGTCATGGGGCGGAGCTGAGGTATTTACCACCCGGGTGGGTGGAATGAGCTAGCTTGAAGACTTCCTGCCAGATTTAAAGGGGAAGGGGCCATGCCAGAGTGTGTGGATGAACAACATATACCACTCCTTGAACTACTGTTACAAGTGAGTAACTTGTTCTTTTTGTGGCTCAAGATCCACGCTTAGGGCAGTTACTGTTTGGAGGAATTAATACATAAATGTGCCTGCTTTCAGTCTACAGAAGTACAAGGTCTTCGGGTTGACCACTGTTTTGAGGAGGAGGCTGACAATACACTTACTGAACCAGAGGGAAAGCAACCCCTCCATGGAAGTTGATTTCTTCACTGTCTAACATTTGAACGCATAACTCCTTCTCTGATAATTAGAAAGCCAGCCTCATAAAACCGTTTTGGTCACACATGTTCCAGTCTTCTTAATTTTGATCGGATTTCCTTCAACAGTTCTCATTTTAAGTAATCCCCAACCCTGAGTGGTCTATTGAGACTTATAAAGCTATATGAAGTTAACACTGGTACTTTTTCTTATAATTCATTTTAAAAGAAACCAACAGAGAAAAATTCTGAGTCAGACCTAACTCATGCCACTTCACCAGTGGGGCAGCTTGTGTCCCCCCTTCCGGGGGAAAATTAAGGTCTCCCCCTCTTCCCTCTGTTTTTATTTATTTATTGAGCATATCAGAAAAATACCTTTGAGTCAGAGACTCATTTACAAAGGTTCCACATCAGTACAGGCACAAATTAGACAGGATAACACAGGGAATAATATACAAAGAGGTACAAAGTGGAATACGACAAACACAGCCGCCTAATGTCATACAATAATCGGGTATCATACATAAATGATATACAGAGAAAGTACAATGGGGCACAAACATAATAGCAAAGCAATAATCATGAAAAACAAGGCAAGGGGTGCCCAGGCTTTATTATCAGCGGTAAAAATACCAAGCTAACCTAGTAGGGCCAGTAGTAGATGAGCAGGATAAGAATCCATAGTCTTGAATGGGGGAAGGGTTGGGAGGGGCAGCAGAGTTAGTAGCAATCACAGGTGCTGGAAGATTTCTTTCCCTACTGTGCACTTAGCTGTATCACCCTCTAGCTCTTCAGCTTGTTTTATGTGAGCCTAAATTATTTTGCATCCATTTTCTTACTATTTTGTGACTACTGTTACTTTCATTGCACTGCATGTTATCCTTGTTGTGATGACTTTGCCTTCACATTGTATTGGTACTGTCAATTGTCTTATGCCTACTATTGTACTCTCCCGGTTGCAGCTGAAAATGGGTACTCAGTTTTCAAGTGTACCTACCCAGTAAATAAAAAATAAATATCATTTAGAAAAGTTTCACAGCATTGCATATTCTGTCTTATTTATTTATTTAATTTTGTTAACCGGGTAGGCTTACTGAGACACGTTGCTCCTCGTTTCAGAAGTGACCCAGGATTAGTTGCATTCAGTAAGAAGGAACAGATTTTACAGGTACGTGAAGCACAATAGTAGTAACATTAGTAGAGACAGTTCCACAGTAACACAGTGGCTTGTTTGAATTGCAAATAGCAGCAAATGCAGAGCTTAGGTGACTGATATCAAGTGGCAGCAGCTGCTGCATCGGCCTCACTGGACAGAGGTGCTGTCGTTCTTACGAGGGGAGTGCCTTTTAAGTGGCCCTTTAAAAGTCATCAACTAGGGACTCTCCTAGCTGGGAAGGGGAGTTAATGCCAGAGGTGGGTGGGGGCATTGCATGAAAAGTATCTTTGTCCAGCCGCTGTCCGCACCCTAGGTACTTAAGAAGTGGTTGAGTGAGTGTGGAGGATCGAAGGAGACTTCTCTGGCGTCTTCAGTCCAGTACATCCCTGAGACTGGGGAAGTAACCACCCATAATCTTATAAGTAAGATAAAGAAGGGTGTGGTTAAGTCTCTCTCTTCCAGGGTGGGCCACTTAATGGAGGTAAGTATGGTACTACGGTGTTCTCAGTTACGTCCGCTAGCAGCAAACCTACCTATCTTTCGGTTAAATATTTTAAGCCTATTGAGCTCTGTGCCCCCCCGAGCGAAGAGAGAATGAGAGCTCCATACAGTAGCATCGGGGGCAGGATAGTGTAGATTACTGATAGGTAGGCCTCACTGGTGAGGTAGCCTCTAAGTCTGTAGAGCAAGCCCAGTTTTTGAGAGATTGCCTTGAAACAATAAAGGAAGTTAAAACAGTAAGCCGGCCTGGTAGCTTGGAGAGGGCTTAGGCACTGGGCGCCTTACCTCCTGCCATGCCAGTAACTCAAGTTCGGGAATGAGCTTGGGTTGCTGGGGATCAACCAGGGTGGGAGAGGAGGCATGCCGTCTCTGCCCTTGGCTGTTATGAGATGGAGGCCTGGTAGCATCATCAAGGGTAGGGGTCACAGTTCTGTAGTACATGTGTGTATCAGTGCGCATGTACATATGTGGTCTTGCGGGCTGGGGGTTTGGGGACCGAAAACCATGCAAAGGGAACCTGGGGGCAATATGGAGTCCTGTGTGCCTCCCCCAACCTGCACCACCACCCGGACTGCAGGTGCCATCTTCGTATGAGATCCGAAGGGGGAAGCACAGTCCTCCTCCTCCTACTGCACCACAGATGTTGGGTTGTGGGGGACTGCAGCTCTTAAGTAAGTCTGGAGGAGGTGGGTGCTGCTCAGGAGGGAGGTGGGACAGGACTGAAGAGCCACCCTCGAGGGTAAAAAGCTTGATGGGGAACAAAAGCTTAACAAGTTTGTTTTTATTTATACAGTATATAAGCAGTGTACTTAAATGTTTCAGTGCACTGTACAGTGTGAAATGTATAGATTAGGTAAGAAAGGCTTCAGTACAGAGGCAAACATGTGAAAAACCAAAGATGAAACAACAATTGCATGAGATATTGAGGCAAAATGTAACGGGCTAAACCTGTTATTCTAAGGCCTTTCAAAATAGGCAAGTAAAGGGCAAGGTTGCCAGGCTAGCCCAGGCCTAGTATATCGAGGACCTTTCTTTTTGCTTACATTTTTGCTCCTTCCACTGGTCTGGCCCAGTCCTCCTGGTTGGACACAGCGCCATCTCCCCACGTCCCTAGAACTTACACCTCTGTCTTTACAGCTCCACAAAGCTTGCCCCTCGTGGCAGGCCCTGGCCATGCCGGACATATACTTCCTGGTTCGGGGGAGTAACAGAGGCAGGAGAACCTCTGGTGGAAAGTGTAGCTAGTTGGAGGGAGGGGCAGGACCCAAATGTGCTTGGGATCCTCCCGCTTGCTCCAGGGCTGATCTATTTTTCATCCCACTTCCTCAGGACATCGGCACTCAAGAGTCCCACAAGCGTGCAAGGGTGCCATGTGGAGCCGGGCTGATGCCCTCCCTCTTCTGTACGTCCCTGCTGCACAGCCACCTGTGGTCACCCAGGTGGCAGTACTGCAGTGTGGAACACATCCCTCCAATCCTGAAGGAGGAGAGTGTCCTCTGCAGTGCGCAGTCCTCCTTCGCCCGTGGACCCAAACTCATTCCCGAACTCTGGTCCCTGGTGCCACATGCAGTAGTGGTACCACTACACCAGGTTGTTAAAGGTCCTTCTGACAGTCTACCTCCCAGGCTGTTAGAGTAGTTTTTGCTTTTTTTCATCTGTCGCTCTGTTATGCGGTTACCCTTCCTGGGCATTTCTTATATTCCACAGAAACATTTAATAGCAAGTTGTCATTCTGCATACAGTGATTTTATACTATGAGTATACATAATGCGTTCACATTTTTAAAGCCCTGTGACATCAGTATGTAAGAATGCTATTAATTAATATGCATGGTCAAAGAAATACATTTTTCTGGTTGTTCCATTATATGAATGTAACAGACGCTTTTTACCATTTTTGAGGCCACCTATACTGTGTGAGCAAGTGCCTGTGGGAGGGAAAATTTGGAGTGTGATGTAAGGTGGGGCACTGGCATCTCACATGCTCTACGCACACATGCCCCTTTGGTCCCGTTGCGTGAGCTAGCATCACTGTAGGTTAGGGAAAAAGAGCTAGGGGACTGTCCAAGCCACGCAGGGTGCCTTTCCGCCTGCCTTGCAGGCCCTGAACTGCCGACTGTGGCTTCTGCTCTCCAGAACACTGGCATAAGTTGCCTCAAGGAGTCTCATTAGCCCTCCCAGGACCCTGATGAAAGTGCCCCACCATGGGGGGCAAGCCACGGGGGTAGGATGAAGGAGAGGTAAGCACCAGATACGGCTGGTGATGGGGCAGGGGGGTAAGGCAGGTAGAAGAAGGGGCCTGGCTGGTGAGAAGGGGGATTAAAAGAGAATATTAAACAAAAATAAATAAATAATGAAATGTAATATAGATTTACTAGAATGCTGTTGGACCTTGTCACTAGGAAATCCATTGACTGCTGGGTAAACAGGATGCCCTCCAACTAGGGACCACACACATACAGTAGTTTGGAGTTCTAATAAATATTCATCCACTAAGTTGGCTTAGACATGATTTCCATTTTTTAAACTACATCAATTGATGACTGTCATATTTTCCCTACAGTGACGCACCTGAATGCCTCAATCACCATTAATTACATGCCCTAATTACTGTTGCTTAATTAACTTGAATAAACGATAAGTGTAATGCCTAATTGAAACTGAACCTTATAAATGAACCATGCTTGTTCGCATCAAACTGAAGAGGCAAGTTTTAATTTCATTCTAAAAGAAGGCCTCTTGGGAACAAGAGTTTTAGTGGTTGATGAATAATAGTGTATTTGTTCCACTTGCAAAATAAGCTTCAGCATTCCTGCCATGCTGGTGTTGGCTGTACCTGGTTTACGTGTAGACTGCTTTGGCTTTGGTGTTAAAGGGGAACAGTTAGCCCAAAGAACCCCACTCACAAATGTGGGTCTGGTCCCAGTTTCCACTTGTATGTGAAGATTTATTTTGGTTACTTATTATTGCTGCAGTATAGTAGATTGTATCTGGCTGATCCTGCGGACTCTCAGGCTAACATTTGTTGTAACCAAAAATTCCAGAATCCCCTGTGGTTGATGTCGGAGCTGGGCTGCAGGCATGGGAGATTCAGTAGCTTGCAGTGCACGTTAGTGCTCTCAGAAACTCCGCTCAGTTGTTTGCCATTTCTACCATTCACCCAGGGCTAAGTACAAGTCCTCTGTGACTGTACTTGGCCCCAGGATGACAGTGGGACCAGAAAACAAACGATCAGAACTTATAAAAACTCTAACATGTACTTCAGATTGTTGAATCTTCCACAGTTAGTAATACTAAGGATAATAATAATAATAATCTTTATTTATAAAGCGCCTTTCCAATGTCAAGGCACTGAACAATAAAAACAAATAATACAATAAATCAGTAAAATATCCAATAATCAGAGTAGCTACATAAATAAAAGATTAATCTGGGTACGCTTTATGCCAGAAGTGTGTTATCAAAGCCTTCTTGAAGCCCTCCACGGTCGTGCACTCGCTTGTCTGATGCGGTAGAGAATTCCACAGGGCTGGGGCCGCGTACATAAATGCATGGGCCCCAGATGACTTGAGACTCACCCTGAGAATCTCTAGCAACCCCTCGTCAGCTGAGCGGAGCGGTTGTCTGGGGGAGTAAGGAACCAGGAGCTCTTTCAGATAGTCCGGGCCCAGTCCGTATAAGGCCTTATAGGTCAGAAGCCCAACCTTAAAGGTGATCCTCCACTGAATAGGCAGCCAATGCAATTCATGCAGCACTGGTGTGATGTGACTCGCACATGGGGTCCCCATCAACAACCGGGCCGCAGCGTTCTGCACGAGCTGCAAGTATCAACCCCCAGATCCCCTAGATAGAGGGAGTTGCAGTAGTCAAGGTGCAAGGTCACAAAGGCGTGGACCAATGTTGAAAGGTCGCCAGATGGAACAAGGTGCTTAACCCTGGCGATGTTCCTCAGATGGTAAAAAGAGGACTTGATGACTGCCGACACTTGCGAACGCAGAGTCAGACCATCATCCAGAATCACTCCCAGGTTTCACACTCATTCAGAGGTAAGAAGCTGGATGCCCATCAGAAAAAAGTTCAGAGGGTTGACCAGCCCCATCCCCTCTGTCCGGCAAACAAGATCCACCACCATCACCTCATTCTTACCAGAATTCAGAGCTCATCCAATCCTGGATTTCAATGAGGCAGTTGTTAAATACCGAGCACGCACTATCCTGGTCAGGTGCGAAAGACTGGCAGAGCTGGGTATCATCAGCATAGCAGTGAAACCTCAGCCCATACCATCTTACAATGTCTCTGAGGGGCAGCATATACACTGCGTACAACATGGGGACAACACCGAGCCCTGAGGGACCCCACATGGCAGAGAGAATGGCTCGGAGGAAAGAATCCCGAAACCACCCTCTGAGTTCTGCCAGTGAGGTAGGACTTAAACCACCTGAGAACTGTACCAGACAGGCCACAGACGAATCTCAGGTGCTCAAAGTGCCCCATAGTCCACAGTGTCAAAAGCTGAAGAGAGATCAAGAAGTACCAAGATCGAACAGCACTTCTGATCTCTTGCCATCAGGAGATCATTGAGCACCCGAACCAGAGTGGTTTCGGTACTACACCTCATACGAAAACCGGACTGGAGAGGTTCATAGATGTCATGGATGGTCAAATGGTTCTCCAGTTGCAGCGCCACAACTTTCTCAATCACCTTCCCAACAAACGGAAGTTTAGAGATCAGTCTGTAGTTTGCAAGGCAGCTTGGGTCCAGAGCAGCTTTCTTCAGGAGGGGTGTCACCACCGCCTCCTTCAGGGAGCTAGGAAACTCACAGGACTCTAAGGAGCACCAAACTATCCTTACAAGGACCGGGCCGATGATTTCACAACTACTCATAATTGGGGAGGTTGGACCTGGGTCCACACTACAGCATGTTGGGCGCATACCCTGGGCAATCCGCACAACATCCACGATTTACAGCCAGTTGAAGGAATTCCAGACAATCTGAGAAGGTGTGACCATACATCGACCACTGTCTGCTCCCATAGAGTATGTTGGTTGGATCTCTGCCCTGATGCTTGCCACCTTATCCACAAAGAACTGAGCAAGCTCATCACACTCAATCTGTGAAAAGGCTCTTCGAATCTGAAGATGGATTGGGTTGCACAACCTGTCCACAGTTTGAAAGAGCTGAACCGGTTGATTCTGAGCAGCAGCAATCTCCCCGGACAGGAACTCTGCCTTCTTATGGGAGATTGCTGATTGATCAACTTGATAATGTTCTATCAATCTAAGGCAGTCAGCCTCCAGGGTGGATTTCCACCAGCAATGCTCTACTCTTCGTCCAAGTCGCCGCAGCTCCCTCAAGGTCCCATCAAACCATGGGGACCGAGGACGAAGGGAGAGAGGACCAACATGGACGGGAGCGATGGAGTCCAGGGCACAGTAACAGCCTTATTATAGGCCTGAACCAGGCTCTCTGGACTCCCACTTGCCTCCGAAATTCCCAATAGGTCCAGTACCGCCAACAGGCCATCGGGATTCTCATCCTGTAAAGGGTGGTATCTGATCATCTCCACAGGGGCAGGCCTATGTGGAGGAGCATTAAAAACTGAACCCCACAGTGTGATCTGACCATCCGACCGGGTCCACCACCAAGTCGGAGGCTTCGATCCCCAGAAGCAAGACCAAGTCGAGGGAGTGACCAAATTTATAGGTAGCAGAGGCATCCACCTGTGTGAAGCCCAGTGATCTCATCAGCTGGAGGAAGTTCTGTCCAAATTGCCAGAGTTTGTCGGCCCAGGCGTTAAAGTCGCCCAGGACCATCAACCTGGACAACTCAAACACTGTCAACCATGAAGTCCGCTACTTCCTGAAGGAACCGCTTCTCATCCCCAGGTGGACGGTAGATGAGAGCGATCCTACAACCTACACGTGCAACCACGGTACACTCAAATGAATCAGCCTCCTGAACTAGCACACTTGTAAGGTCCAGTTCCCTTTTGAAACAGATGGCCACCCCACCCCTGCGGTCCGATCTCGAGCACTGTATCACAGAGTACCCGGCCTGAACAGCAGCCTCCAGTATGGGGCCAGCATTCTCATCCAGCCAGGTCTCTGTGATGCAAGCCAGATCTGCTGTCCCAACAAGATCCTGCAGTTATTGCAGTCTTGTATTTAATAGATCTGGCATTGCATAACATGTCAGACTGGATTCTGAGGCCACCCCGAGCTACCTGCCCATTACTAGTGGAACCCTTGGGTATGGAGACCAGGCATGAAGGGCCACGTCCCAGAATCCATTTCACCCCAGAGCATCTCCTGGGCCTCACTACCCTGATACGAGCACCCAGCTCATTCACCCCCCTCGACATTCGCAACCGCCAGCCCAACCCCTCCCCTGCAAGCAATTCCAAGTTCTCTACAACATTGATATACTGTAAACCATGGGGGTAATAAAGGTGGAGGTCACTGGTTTGTAGGTGAAGAACGCATGACGTGGGGGGGGAGGGCAATCCACCAATACATATGGGCTCCCAAATCTTTCTGCACACACCCAAAACACTCGAGCACAGCTGTAAAAATAACAAAATAAATAAAATTCTCACAAACATAACAGAACCCACACTTTAAACAAAATACCATCCCAGTAAACCCCCCCCCCCCCAAAATACAGTCCCAAAAATAGTCCCATCTCTGATGTTCGCTAAAAGGGATTATGGGATTCTTGTAGACTATAGCAACTGTCAAGGTGATGAATCAGCAGGATTAGTCAAATGCAGTATAATGCAGTAAACAGAAAGTTACTGCAAATGGAGAGAGGCTTCAGCTGAACTAACTGCATGCCATACACAAAAAGTCCAACAGAATTCTTGGGGGAGATCTAGAACATGAAGTAAGAATGAAGCTACTCTTCCAGACATTGCTGGAGGAAGGAAGGAAGGATGGCTGGCATAGTCGCAAGCGTCGGAAGAAGCTCCAGCACCGTCATTTTAGCTTGCAGGGGTGTGCAGATCAATCCCCCTCCCCCATTGTCGGGGACAAGTAACATTTCCTTGAAGGACAAGTATGAAAAGAGGAGCTGATTTCATTGTCAAGAATGAGGGGCAAGTGCAAATTCAGCTGCAGCTGTCATCTTAAAGTTTTGGCTGTCTTAACGAACCTGTGACACCTCAAACTTCAAAAATTTATACATAATTTTAATTTTTCACTTAATAGTGCAAAAATGCAATTATTCCAAAATGTTGGCTAGCCACTCCGTATCTCCCTATAGCTACACGCAGTCTCTAAACTCCATGTGCCATTTTGCTCAGTAGATTGTTGTTCTCTTTAACTTTGGGAGTACTTTGTAATAGTGTTAGGAAAACCTTCAATTTTCCTCTGATACTTGGGATATTCAGTAGTGCATCAGACATCAGCTAGCACTGCAAGTCTGCATTGGAACAAAAAATTTGTTTCCAAAACTGAACAGGAGCTGAGCTACCCACTGCACTTTCATTGTAGATTTTACAGTACATGCAGCTTCACTGAACACTATATCAGCTCCTCCTCCTCCTCCTCTCTGTCCGAATGCTTTCCATTTGTTGTTCCTCGCTCCGCTCCCAAGACAGTGGCTTAGGCTTGTCTCTTCCCCGGACCCTCTATCCTGTCTACTCCATAGTTCATCCATTGTTTCCAGTTGCAGCCCCCATCCAAATCAGTGAAGGTAAATAAAGAGAAACCCCACTCTTCAAGGTAGCGGCCTCCGTAATAAATATCTCGATAGAGGTAAGATTTCAGCACTTGGTCGACATGGGTGGAATACAGTTTCTCAATAAATGTATCCCTTAAAATGCAAAAGCAGCCGTGCAACTCCTCAGAACTTGCAACAGCACTCTGACTGTAGCTGTAGTTCTTACATTTCCTGTTTTTTTTTTTCCTCCTTCTGCTCAATCTATTTCAAAGCAAATATTTGTATGTCTATTTTTTTTTTGCTCAGCTGTCTGCATTTATTTATTGTGCTTCTGCATTATGTGGGGCCATCTTACCGTTTTATTGTTGTCTTGTTATTTTTGCCATCTTAGTTTTATTGTTGTCTTGTTGTTTTTGCCATCTTAGTTTTATTGTTGTCTTGTTATTTTTGCCATCTTACCATTTTATCGTTGTCTTATTTTTGCTGTATATAGGACATTTCAGTTTCTCATGTGTACCCGCTTTTACCTCCTGTTTCCCACTCCCCCCTGGGTCACGCCTGGAAACGAGCCTTGGTTCAGTGTCCCTGTCCTGGCCACCAGCTTTTAAATTAAAGAATAAATATGTAATAGTAGTACCATAGTGTTTTTATTTGTTACTGCGCCCTTCCCTGGACGGTGAGGGCACCTTACAACAGCACAGTGTACAATACATAGGAGTCAAAGTAGACAGTACATAAAAACAGGATCCACTCCATTTGA
The DNA here is from genome assembly GCA_016271365.2 of Neoceratodus forsteri. Taxonomy (NCBI): domain Eukaryota; kingdom Metazoa; phylum Chordata; order Ceratodontiformes; family Ceratodontidae; genus Neoceratodus; species Neoceratodus forsteri. The sequence continues at coordinate 63,566,501 of CM028132.1, read as the reverse complement.
ACTTCATCCGCCCCTGCTGCCTGCCTAAACATGGTGTCATAATCCCCTATTTGTAGTATCATATTTATTTCCATGCTACAAGTTGTGCTTCATAAAGGGAGGATCATGATATCACTAGTAGAGAGGCAGCAAGGGCAGACACAAGTCTGAACGTCAAGAGTACTATTTTTAAGCAGCTGTCCTTAGCAGTAAGGAAAGAGGGGGACATAAAGACAGAAGAAATCTAAAATATATGTAGACATGTTTGCACAGTCATGTTTTTCAAAGTTTTCACACAGATGTAACGGGCTGTGTTGGATATTTCTTCACACAAAGAACACAGGGACATCTTGGCCCCCCCCCCCCAAGGAAGCAGGGTCCTAGAAGGGAGTCCTTGGCAGCCCATATATCCATATATCCTGCTTGGCTAGCTTAAGACCACCCCAGCATCTTGTTTTCACCGTCCAAGACCTAGAGATGCATTTGGGCTGAGAGTAAGGAACCGCCCTTGGTGCAGTAAGACACCTGATGCTGCTGTTGGTGAAGCCGCATTCTTAATTTGTTTTCATATTTGACAGTGCATGTTGGATGAGTGACTCACCAAGGCTGTTTTTATCGCAGTTTACAGTTTCCAGCTCTTACCACAGGACTACATGGCCCTCAACATTGGGGGAAGGGTTTATTTTATTAGCTCCCCTTTCAGTTTGGATTCCTTTACTCTTATTTTTATTCGGAAAATGCAATAAGAAAAAGAATCCCACATGTTCAAATGCAGAGAATAGGATAAAACGAAACATTGTGAAATGTCAATATTATGTAAACAGCGCTGCGAGAGCATTGCTGTAGAACAGACAATCGTGGGGAGTAGGAAATGAAGTCTGTGGATGTTCCGTGGAGATGGCTACCTTCAGTAGTTCAATATGCAGTCCACATCTTGGATTCCTTTACTCTCTGCAGCAACTTTTCCCCCCTTAGTCCAGGTGTTTCTACTTCCATGGCAGGGCAGGCTGGGCTCCCCTAGGCACTGTCCCCACTGATGACCACCTCCCTAAAACTTTCCTGTCCGCCTCGTACCCCCATGGATCGGAAGAAGCAGAGTTACAGCACTGCTGCAGCACCAACTAGAACTCTCACTACCATGCTATTGTGATGTACATTTATTTGTCACATGTACACAAGTTAAGGGCGTTCACTGGTGTTTCGGCAACCCCATGTCAGATTCATCATTTTTTGCCCAGTACATGGTGGTCCTCTAACCATTTAAAATTTAATATTAAAAAACCTGGGCTACCATACTTATTTTTGAGTTGCACAGTGAGACGTAATCCTTCTTTATGGGGAAAAATCCGTAAGGGGTCAGATGGTTCCTTCTATATTGTTATAGCATCATTGTTTGAAGTGTCAAGATGGGTGTAAAAGAGAAAGTGAAACAAGGATACGTCAGTTGTCATGATGTTTGCTTAATTTTCTTCCACAGATGCAAAAATAAATAGTAAATTACCAATAAGATGACACCCTCTTAAACTAAAAGTGCCAAAATATGGGAATATTTACATGTTTTTATGCATAAAACCATCAAAATCCATGTCACTTTAATAAAACGTTTTTGGTGGAAGTAAAATGTGGTGGTGAATGTAGCAAAAGGGAAAAATATAGGGGTCACCATGCTGCCTTCAGTTATATCTGCTTTTGAAGTTGCAGTCTGAGCTAGTCAACTCCGGACAAAAAATAATAATAAAAAATAAAACTTGCCAGAAATCTAGTCAAACAATTAAAAGGTATATACAGAATGACAAGAATTACAATTTAAATGAAATAGAGTAACCGAAGACAGAAAGACATGTATGTAAATTGCCTTGAATGATGCCGCCAGCTGCAATTGCAGGAGCAAATTTCTTTGCAGCCATCCTGCACATATTTGTAGCTGGACATGACATAATAGGATAAATCATTATTCTAACACTTTTATATATTTAAGAATATACTTGTGCCAGTAAACAGCCTTGAAAAGGTTTTCAGGAATGTCTGAAAAATGAGAATTTGCAACACGAGGGAACGTCCTTAAAGTGCAGCTTTCATTGCCAGTCACCAGTATGGAGGACCATTGCCCCAGCGTCTCACCACAAGGCTTCATCCGGGGGAGGCCAAATAAATTTGCAGCATCATCATCATAATGTAATTGTGAGAGTTGTAGTTTGTGCTGTTGCAGTAGTGTAACTCCGCTTCTTCCTGACGTACCGGGGGCATTTAGCCACTTCCTAATCCACTGGAGTGCGGGTATCTCTTTCCTGATCAGTTTGTATCTCCATGGATTGTCCCCTGTGGTGGGGTCAGGCAGGGGAAGGCTGTTCTCCACTCGCCTGAAGTCTCGCATTCGGTTCTCTAGGCGGCAGGATCCTGGTGGAGGGTCAGTGCGCATGGCATCATGTATGCCTGCCCTGCCATCCGCTTTCATCCAAGGTTTTCCTCCCTCCTCTGTTGGGGTGTGCACGCCAGCAAACGCTTGTGGAGGCATGCATGCACGCACTGTGGAAATTCCACAGTTCCCTCCCTTTTTGCCACTCCAGACATGCACTGCCACCAGGCCTCCACCTGATGGCAGTTGTTCGGAGACAACAGCCCTCCCTCCATGGGAGAGAGCAGTCCATTGGACGCTTGATTTCTCTCCCCCCCCCCCGCCAAACTGGCCTTCAGCGACCCAAGACTGCTGCTGATCCCAAGCCACCAGTGCTGTAGGCAGCAACTCTACTGCCATGCCACATAGGCCAGCTTTCTGCAGCAGCTTTGGCATGGAGGATCTCATTTTACTGGATATAGCAACCATTCAGTTGTATGGAAAAGGAGGTTCACATAGAAGAATCGGAGCTAAATGACAGTATCCACTAAAAAGCACCCTCTTTTTGTGTTCCTAGATTTTGATGGCACATAAACATAGGTTTGATATACATAGGTAACAGTTGGAATAAGACCATCAGTCCATCTGCAGTATGTTGTCCCCACGTTGTGTTGGCTGTCATATCGTATTGATACCATTTTTTCACCCCTGCACATGGAGTAGACAGGCATGATTGACCTAGTGTCCCTTCCAATCTTGAATTATGATATTTTGTTAACTGTGCTGGCCCGACGGCGCAGCAGTTGGGTTTCCGCTTCTGACGCCGATGACCCGGGTTCAGGAACGGACCTTGGTCGTTGGGGGGTCTTGGGGAGAAGGGATTGAGCGTCCCACAGACTGCTGTCCTTCTCCGGGGGGGGGTGGATGCAGTGTGTGACTGGTACTTGAGGGGCCCCTGGCAGAGGTGGGGGGCACCACAGCGACCGGTACCTACTGGAATTAGGAGGGCGGGACGGAAGCAGGCATCATTGCATGCTCCCAACCCCGCTTATCGGGAAAGAAAATCCTTGTGCCCGTCTTGGCTGCATTGGTTTCCAGGTCGACTCCTGCTCTATCCTGTCGATCGCGGCACCCTTCAGAGGGGTTCAGGTGCCGCAGTTCCGCCCTGGGGGGTAAGCCAGGGGTACCAGGAGGGCAGCTCATGTGGGAAACTGTAGCTGGGGTCCATGACTAGGCAGATGGTGCTGGCGGTGGGAGGCGCCAAAAATAGTTAAAATATTTTTTTTTTTTTTTTTAAACAAGTGCATCCTGTGTAACTTTAGCATACACCTTGCAACCCTCTACATGAAATAACATTTGAGTATTTATTTATTTATTTTTTAAACTCCCCTTGGTTTAAAACTATTTTGCTGTGCTATGTCCTCTGGCTTGCGTGTCTTGCAACACAGTGAATTGTCTCCTAACATTTACTTTCTCCGCACTCTTCAGTATTTTCTGCGCTATTATTAAGCCATCTCTTCTCCAGTGAGAACTGTTCTTATTATTTCGGCCTCAGTTTGTACTTCAGCCGTTTAAGCCTTTGATAGTCTGAGTTGCCCTGTGTTGCTAAGTAAGGACATATCCAGCTCAATGCTTGTTTTTTTTTTTAAATTTGTTTAGTCTGTTTTGCAATAAACTTGATTTCCGGTATAGGATACATTATAGGAATATTACCATAGTTTTCCCATCACTCTGTGTTACAACACTGTGAAGGATATGAAATGTCCCATAGAGAGTCCAGAACGTATCTGTAGGTGGGTCTTTGCAGCAAGACCATGGTCGATCATGTGAAAATACATCTCGAGTCCACTGAATGAATCCCTTCGATACTGATAGGCCTTTGGCAACAATCTGGCCCTGGAGTCTATGAAACAAACTGCTGAGAATGAACCCATCGCATATTATAGGAAGATACCTTCTAGAGACCTCCCCCCTTACTGTAGGGTGCATTTTACTATCCTGTGAGGAAAGGAACAATATTCAGAAGTGTGAGAACTCTCAAAAGCAGAGGAGTTTGCAGTCAGCACTGAACATTCTAAACATCTTAACTTCGATACCGTGGCTGAACAACAGAAACCGTACAACTGTAGTTCTGTTGTAATCTGCCTGTCTGAGTGCTTCCCCAGTATTATACAACCGTGCCTATGCAGCCGATGTGCTTAGAATAAAACAATACACCCAAATCTTGCCACTCTAGGAAATTCAAAAGGGAATCTACAACCCCGGATGGCTGGCTTACCTGACTGTCTGGTGTGAGTCGTGCCGGAACCCTCTGGAGCCACACTCAGTGGTTCCGGTGTAGTGAGCAGAGTTGGCCACCTGCCACCTTCCAAACTACACGGTTTCCGTTATGTTATACAACACAGAGGTGCTCCAGAAAACGAGTTGGCAACCAGGGAGGACAACTTTAAACAATGCCATGACTTTTTTTCCTTTAAATAAATACAAGAAACTGGTGAAGTATTGGGTACTGTGCATTTAATCCAGACACCTTCATTACCAATTGGTAGTCTTAAATTTGTAAACTGACTTAAAGTTCAAAAAGCTTGGTATCAAATCTGAAACTTGAAGTCCATACCTATACATATGGTCTTTCAGGTCTCTTCTCCTGCCTCCTTTGGGTCCTTGGATGCGGGCTGTTTGGCAAAGTCTTTTTGGATCAGTCCCAACTTTCTTCCTATACCACTGGGGCATTAAATAGAAAAAAACCTTGCCCAAGTATGGGATTTTTAGCCGAGCTGGCAGTTGGAGAGCATCTGCCTCTTCCTAGCTCCTGCAACCCCGCTTGAATCGCATTGACAGCACAATGCCTCATGCGCATGGCATAACTGAGATCAAGGAAGCAGTGTAGCACAGATCCATCGGGTAGAGCGAAGGATCCTGCGGCTTTAACTTTTTGAAGGAGCATATACCGAGCATGTACCCCTGCGATGGTCACCAAGAAAGTTCCAGGTAAGTCTGGATTGCTGGGTTTATGTCGAGGAGTAATGCATTATGCTCGAAGCAAAATGTTCTCTGCACTTGAAAAGATCCATTATCAGCTTAGTAATAAATCCCTAAGAATCCTGACCCTCAGCGATACCCAAGAAATGAAGGTTTGTTGCCCGGGACCCATTTTCCACATATATTGAGCGCGCTTACAGTAGCTTGTTTTCTTTCAGAACCCCAGTGACTGCCACCCTTGTTTTGTTGAACAAGTCAGCCATCGTGATTCCATAGTGGTGACTTTTATTTCCAGTACAGTCGGTCTGGTATTAAAACCATCAAACGTTTTATCAAGCTGCTGCACTGCCTCCAGGACTGCTCACTTTTACCGTGGCCTCCAGGTCCCCAGGATTTCTCCTCCGTCGGGTGGCCACCCTTTGTTCTGCAATCATGGATGCAGGATTTTTCCCTTTCCCTGGGTCTTTTGTAGCATCACTTTTTGCTCTCACATCGCGATAACCACACCAGAAGCCACCAGTTCCAAGTAAACCCTACTTTTCCTACAGTGTATGTTTTGGTAGCTGTTATATGGGAAGTCAAACATTTTAAAAGCTTTGGAGATTTTCCTTGGTGGAGCCCTAGGCGTGAGGCACGCCTCTCTTGTCGACTGCTAGCCATGCCCCCCGCCCCTTGCTTTTTAATCACATTTGTTATACATTTCTGTATTTTGTTGGATCAGAAATAATATCTAGTGCGCCCCTGAATTCAAGCACCTCAAGTTCTGAAAGGTATGAATAAGCCTGATCACCTGAGGCACGGTGACCCTCTCATGGGTCCGTTACCTTTACAATCATGTCATGAAGAATGAAAGTAGGAGGACGGAAACACTTAATGACTTACGGGCTTGTCTGAGCAACGTCTGGGGGTGGTGGGGGGTACACTGGATATTATTGCACTATAATTAATGGTCTCCGTTTTTTGCCATTGACAAAACTGTGTGTCAAATGCCGTAACACCTGAATAGGTATTACGGCATTCACGCGCTCCCTTTCAACAACAAAGCACTCGAGACAACTAACTAAACATAGCGCAAGCTTCTAACTGTCCCTGTCGCCTCAGGCGGCACTGACTGAAAAACACACTTCTCGGGCGTCATCTCCATACCAAATAGCCTCCAGCAGTCTCATGTCGCCTAGAAGTTAAAAAAAAAAAAAAAAAAATGTTAAGCCGATTCCAAACAGCAAACGAAACCGAAAGACGAAAGTTCCTTGAAGAGCAGGAAAACTGCAACACAATTCGGAAAACAAAAAGCGACCTCAGACTTTTCAAACAGAGCCCTTCAATTATATATATATAGAAACATAGAATTTGACCACAGATAAGGACCGCTTGGCCCACCCAGTCTGCCCATTTCCCTACCTAATGGATAAGCTGCAGATCCTAGTTAACCAGCAACCTATTTCTTCCTACCCCCAGCCCCTAGAATTGCCTTATGACTGTCCCATGCATGCTTGAACTCCACCACTGTTTGACTCCACAACCTCCTCCGAAGGCCGTTCCATGCATCCACAACCCTCTGTGAAAAATACTTCCTTAAATTACCTCTGAGCCGCCCCCATCTTCAAATTGTGCCCCTTGTTCTTGCACACCTCTTTTTTTGAAAGATGCTACCCTCTTGGTCTTTGTTGATTCCTTGAGGTACTTGAAAGTTTCTAATAAAATATGGGGAGAAGTGTGTCAAACCTGAATTTAACACACTTCCCTTGTTGGATGGCATTCATAAACCTCGGGGCCGCCCTTCGGGGTTTATGTGCCATCCAACAACTCGTGTAAGAATTCGTACACACTTTCCCATACTTTATCCTATATAGTTCACCGATACCCTCTTCCTAATCCGATGCCCAAAATGGAAATCCATGTTCTACTTCTGGCTTCACCAATACCTTGCGCAACAGCAGTACCTCCTTCCTTGTACAACAGTTCCCCTATATATGCAGTCCAGCATTTTCTACCTTCTTTACTTCTTCCATACATTGTTTAGATTGTTTGAGTCTTCTCTGCTATAACATCAAGGTCCTTCTACTGATCAGTTTCTGCTATCTTTTGCTATAGATAATATACTTTCTAGCCTTGGCTCTTATCTCCATGTGAGTAAGAGATGAGGCTTGAAAGTACATTTGTCTTTGTTAATGGGTAGAAAGGAGGAAATGCAGTTTATCTGTGGTCTTAACTCGTCCAAGTCCCTCTGCAGAGTTGTATGTTGCTCAGTTGAATTTGAATTTTTTACATTTCAACAGAATGAGACCACTAGGCGTGCGCCTCTGAGTTTATTTTCTGGGCAATCTTGCATGTCAAAGTTACAAACATTTACAATATCAGCATGCAATATGACAATACAATAACATGTTTTTGAAGGCAATTAAATAAACAAATCAAGTACATTTCCATTCATAAGTAATCATTTATAAAACTGCAAATCACTCCTGTTCCCTGGGCTTGCTTTGTTCGTGTCTTTTATAAACATGGTAGTGCAGCCTTCTAGATCTTCTTTAAGATTGTCAGTAAACCTATCGAATAGCACGGGTCCCTCCCAACATTGACCTGGGCAGCAGGGCAGAGTGGGCTTAGTTGGAACATCAGTCGGACAAAAATGCTATTCAGTTTTCAGATCTAACGTGCAAGTGGTCTGCTCAGACACCTCTATACAATTGACACTTTTTTTTATACTTTACTTACTCTGTATAGCCTAGCTGACATGCAGCATCTTTTTCCCAGTAGGCACCTGCTTGCTGTGCATTTCCACAGCTGGATGAAAGGTGCAAGAAAAAAAAAAAAAACTTTGGTCCTACTCATTGGTGCACCTGATCAGTTTTACAAAGTTGCTGTTTTGTTTTTGTTTTTTTGGTTTTTAACTTTCTTTGTAGTTCCCTTTTGTCTCCTGGACAGACTGGTTGGTAGGTACTTCCTTCCACCCCCAGGCCTTCTTCTTTCCACTAACCCTGTTGGTTTGTTCTTCCTGTTAGTTCCCCCCACCCATGACCCAACAATACAATGGTTTAACACCCCCCACCTACCTATCTCCCTCCCTCCCTCCGGCATTCTTCTAACTAGAAAGTTGACTGGTTTCTCAGGAGAGGAACCAGTGCATGAGTGGTACAGTCTGCTGGTACCCTTATTGTCCATAATGGTGGTGTAGACATCCTCAGTCCTACCAACCTCCTCCTAAGTGCTCTATGAAATCGTGCACTCTTAGGTTGTGGCCTGTGGTGCTGCTGTGGGCTCTTTAGCTGGTGATATTAAGTGTGCGGAGAGGCCTCTAGCCCATCCCCTCAAATGACATCTCTGTGGACTACCACATTGTATGATTCTTATGTTATGTCTCATGTAGTTGGGCAAGTGCAGTTGCAGAGTGGTGCTAAAGGGTAAATGTATTCCTTCCCTGACTGCTTCCTCCCCTTTGCCAATTAACACTCTTACGTGAACACTGCACTGCTTAATACTGTATGTAAGTCCTTATTGTTTGACGTGGAGCCTTTGTAAAGGAGTCTGTGACTCAAAGGGTTGTAATTCCGAATGTTATTAAATAAATATAATATGAAAAGAGCCTCCCTCCTTCCCAGATGGAGGAGCTGTTCAGGACAGACACTCCCTCATCCTTTGCCAGTCAGCTGCAGACATCGCCGGCTGACGACGTGAACCAGGGTTGACAGTATGGCAGTGTGTTCATAACTACCTCCCTACTGAGTTGGCTGTATTTGCTCTTTGCATATTCAGAGTTTGTATATACAGAATAGTGACGGAATCGCATTTAGTGCCAGACTTTTAAACCTTCCCCCAGAAACTTGACTGATGCATCATTAGTCATCTCTGGTTTGGTACCGACTTTAAGGAAGCTTGTGATTATTTACCTGTCCAGACACATTTGAACCTGACTCATGTAACTCTCCGCCCAGTGGTTTCAGGTTATGAAACTTTGGAGAAGGCGGCTAGCTTTTCTTTCTCTTTTATCACATGCATCCACCAATCAAGGCTGACGCAGATGATAGTTCCTCCCCTCAGTCACAGTTGTCTATCTGTGATAGCCTGCATTAGTGGATACGTTTTCAGACACAGAATTACTAGGTAAGAAATTATATTTTTTTCTTTGACTTTATGCCATGCTATTCTACTAATTAATACATGCACACGCAGTTCACAAGCGTTTTTCGAGAAGACTGTGCTGAGTACTTTTTTTGGTTTTGTTTTCTTTTGGTGCCTAGTTGAACAGCCCTGAGGGCACGTATTCCTGTTATAGGTATAGACAGCCCAGGTTCTCATGCTAGTTCTGTGTTAAACCTCCACATAGGGTTTCATTCTCTCTTCTTTTCTGGAAGAGATATCTAAAGGGACACTTAGCCCTTTTTGCATCATATTATTTCTGGCAGTATAGCCTAGAGGTTAGAGTAACGAGCTTTGAATGAGCCTGGTACATCTAGTAGACATGGGTTTGATTTCTACAACTTCCACATGCATACTGTGCGACTCTGAGCAAGTCACTTAACCACCCAGTGCGCCCGGGTCACCCTCTGAAAACAGGCACTTGTGCCTAGTGTGTCTTACCTGGTTACTGAAAAAAGTTGAAAACCCACATTTTGTGTTGCCTACCTTCTCTAAAATTGCTGGTTGCTTTATCTGCTTCCTTTCTTAGTAGCATTAAAATGCATGGTAATGTTGTATTTATACCCAACCTTGTTTTGTTTCTGATCATTGATCTACTCTAAATGCATACTTCCTGAACATTAGGCACACCCCCAAACAATGCACCCACTCATGATACAATAGTCTCCTCTCCTCCCTTTGCATCATGAGTGGCTAGACTGTGTTGGGGGTGTTCCCAAGTCTTGGAAAGCTGCATTACGGGAATTGTTCAAGGAATATAAACAAACACTTTTTAGTATGGTAACACTAGTATGGTGGGCAGTCTTTTTTTTTTTCCACTTTTAGAAAGAAAAATGAACCTGAATCAAACTACCAGCTACATCAGCAATGTCCACAGAATGTAAGAGATCAGAAAATGTGTTTTTTAAGCAAGGGACTGTTTGAAGGCTAAGGAGGTTGATGGTATCTGTTTAACGCAATATGCTGTCCCATTGTTTTCTACTGTCTGTGATATGGAACATTATATTATACATTATGTTTCATACGTTATAAAGGTTTTATGTATTTGTATACAGTAGAACAAAGTTCTGTGTTTTGAATGTTTTATTTTCTTGTCTTCCTTGCAGCTAAGTAAGCCTTTGTGGCCAGGTCACGATTATAGATGAGAACTCGTTCTTAGTGATTTTTGTTTATTTAGATTTTAGTAACAAGATGTAGCCCACTGGAATGAAAATCATTGACAGGGGCAGCTTGGACATTACATAGAGAATAATGCATGGAGTGGTATGTGCTACCAGAATTTAATCCACACCTGAAGTGTGGGATACTACATAAACCGCAAGAGCGAAGCTCAAGGGATTTAAAAAAGCATCCCACACCAAGGGTGTGCATTAAATTTGAGTAATCAGCCAGCCCATTTTCGCAGGGGCAGGGTATCGACCTGTGACGCCGGCGACGTGGGTTCGGGAACTGACCTGGCCGAGGGTCGCTGGGGTGAAGGATTGAGCATCCGAGGACTGCCTCCTTCTCTGGGGGTGGGGATGTGGTTGGCATTACACACACTTAGTGGAGGCTGGTGTACTGCCCATGTCGGCGCCCAACGAGTTCGAGGGCGGGCAGACGCTTGGTCATCATTGCACTTCAGCATCCTTGCAAAAACCGGGAGAAAGTGCCACCTACCACCTGGATGACGCTCACCGCGCTGCAATCCGCTCCCATGCTGACTCCTGACCTATCCCATTGATTGCGGCACCCTAAGAGGGGATCGGGTGCTGCGACCCCACCCTGGGGGGTAAGCCAGGGGGTATCGGGAGGGTGGCTGATGTGGGAGTGGTAGCTGAGGGGTCCGTGACTGAGCAGGAGGTAACGGCAGTAGGTGGCTCCAAAAAGAATAAAATAAAATAAAAAAAACGTTTTTTTAATTCGAGTAATCATACACTACTCCATGCTATTTTATGTAATTTCTGGTCATCAAATTTTTTTCTTTACCATTTTTCCCCAGTAGGAAAACGTTTCATGTAAGACATCTGGCCCAATACTGGTTTGGCCTAAAAGATGTTTGCTCCAACGCAGCGGCTCTGACTACGAGATAGCTTAATATATGGGACGACCACCTTCTGGCATGCTTACCATCCCACTGCCAGTGGGTGTTGGGGTTGTTTTCGCCAATTGTCGCGTTAGACAAAATGTTATTACTAGCTGAATGGATGCATCGAGGTGTCGATGGGCTGGGCGTCTCTGTACTAATTGTTGTGGAACTGGGGTTTGTATGTGGTGCTGCCCAGCAAGTAGTTGAGCCTGTCTTCAGGGGATGTCCACAAATTCCTACAGATTAAGCAGTGGTGCATCTGTCTATCTGCATCAAAGCAAAAGCCCTTTGGATTGTAACTTAGACATTTCCCTGTCTGACTTAACATCATTAAATAAAGGAATTGATTGATTGTAATAAGCAATAGGGTCTCTGCCAAGATGCCAGATCGGTAGTAACCGATGCATTCCCACACAGCAAAACACTTGTAGAAGTGAGGAAAATAATCCTTGGATCTGGTACACGGTCTTTCCCATGGAAGAATGGAACCTCCTGGTCAAATAATTGTTTGGTGCTCCGAGCTCAAACTTCATTCCGTCCTCTCCCAACATTGACATGGGGCACTATGCGGACACCATCTCTAGAACCCAGGAAAGGGCCTGGAATGTCTCTGATTGGATATGAGGGTCTAAATAAGATGACCGTGAATAAACAAGTTATGAATTTGCAAGTTTGGTATGAAGATGGTTTCCAGCATTTCCTTTCTCTTCAGGTAGCCCTTATTTCTTTTTTCTGCTTGCCATTTTTCCAACCCATTCTTTCTGTAGCCGTGATCTAAGACCTTCATCCATTGCTGCCATTTTATTCCTGTCCAAGGCATAGTTTGGGTCCTGCACAGATTGACCCACTGCTCAGCTCTTAATAACCTCTCTTCCTGTTCCAGCTGTGAAATACCCACACACATGGCAGGACCACTGAAAGGAGGGTGGCTCCAGAGCAACACTGTAGTTTTGGTGTCCAGGTGAGGGTGGCGGAGGAGACAGTGATGCAGCTTAGTGGTCCTTACAGAAATGGGGCTAGGGAAGAGTGGGAACGGTGGCAGGACTTCTCAGCTTGAGTCGGTCTGCTCTTTTTGCTCCACTTTAACAACCCCAGCTCCTCCCATTTTGTGGGGAATGCTGTGTTACGCGGTCTAAGATCAGCTGGGATTGTCTGAAACTAGACCCATCCACCACTTACAACTGCAGTGATTCTTGCTCCTGGACTGGACCTAGATGTGTCTGCATCATTATGTCAAGCTCTCAGGTCTTTTCTTTTTTTATATTTTGTTTACCAGCTTCCATTCCTCCAGTGCCGTCCTCCTGCCCTACTTCCCTTGTTCAGTTCAACTGGCTCTGGCCACTTTCTGTCGGGTGGTCAGCACACCTCTCCACAATCCCCTGTCTGACTTCCAGATTCCACTTCCAGACCACCTTCCTTCGAGGACCCCTTCAGGGTGAGGCCCCAGTAGACTGGGCGGACTCTGTATTTCTCTGACGGAGACTTGGGAGACAGGGACATAAAGGTGCAGTGACATTGAGGGTCATGCACATGGTGCCGGGCTTTTTCTCCTCAAGTTAAATCCTCCCACCTTTTTCTATTTGACCCACCCATGCAGCACCTGGCCTCTGAGGTGAGGGTCAGTGTCGAATAGTCACCCACAACACTGGGGCCTTCCACCAAGCTCACCAAAGGAGGCATTCATACAGTAGGCAGGTGGCTTCCTCCCCTCGAAGTCTGGGTATGCTGCCTTCCCAATGCGGTATAGGGATTTGTGCTCTCAGTGCGAACCTGTGTTTCTCGCATGGGAGCGTACCTGCCAGCTGCACAGTGGCCTTATAGGGCATGTATTCTCTTTTTTGGGGAGGCTCGATTCCCTCTGTCTCCTCTTGGAGGACTCGGCCCCTTACTCTGCTCCACCCCTGCCATATCCAGGGCTTGCCCCCCCCCCCCAACGGATGATAACTGGCAAGTCCTGGCTTACCCTCCAGGGCGCTGGGGGACACCCCGTCCCCCAGCGGGTGATAACGGGCAAAGGGAGCAGAAGCAGAGCAGGGCATCATGCATGGGGATCTGGATTTTTGTGGACGTTGCTTTCTCCCCTGTGGGCGGGATGTGCAGTGACATCAAGGGAATGAGCCCTACCTCTGTCCTGCCTCCCATATCTCTAGGCGCTGGAAGCCGTGGATCTCCTGACCTCTGCCAGGAGCCTCTGTTGTGCCGGACATGCATACTCCTTCTCTCGAGAAGGAGAGCTGTCCATCGGACTCTCAGTCCTTCTCCGTCTGGCTGGCCCTCAGACTTCTTGGGTCCTTTCCCGAACCCAGAACTTTGATGTTGCATGCGGATGCCTTGCCGCTGCTCTGGCGGCCCGGCAGGGCATGTATTCTTGCCTAAACAACTCTGACACCATGGCCACAGGAGGGCAGCTGTATACTGACAGTAGCTTCTCTTCCTGAGGCAGTGGGAATGATCTACTTCTGCCAACTGAAGTATAGTAGCCTGCACTTGGAACAGGATCCCTTGTATGCAAGTGCTTACCACAAGGTCATTAGATGACCTTATTTCCTCTTTGAACTAGCAGATGATCACTCCCATGAATGTGACCTGCGCTAGTGCTCTGAGATGTCCCTGGAAAGTTCCTGTTGCGGATCCTGTAACACAGAAAAATTGGTTCCCATTTTACTAACATACTAACGAAGCCAGCAGAGTAGGCCAAATGGTCTGTCTTGTCTGCTTGAAAGCCAGCAACCTAATGGCTGCTCGCCTTACCACCCCCCCCAAGCCCCCAAGAGGGTTCTTTTTAGTTTGTTTCCCCTTGTACATATCCCACTCTCTCTTGAATCCCTCCACTGTGCCACCTTCCACCAGGCTCCCAGGCAGCGCATTCCACAGTTCCACCACCCTCTCAGTAAAAAAAAGTTATCCTACGCTCCCCTCTGTAGTTCTTCCCTCTGGCTTCGACCCATGGCCCCTGGTTGTTCCCCCACCTTCTTAAGCCTAAAGAGCTCCTTGGTTCCACTCCTGGTTATTCGTCTTACATACTTGAAAACTTCTATCATATCTCCCCTATCCCTCCTCTCCTCCAATGAGTAAAGCCCAAGCTCCTTTAGTCTCTCCTCATAAGGCTTCCCCTCCATGCCCTGAATCATCCTGGTTGCTCTCCTCTGGACCCTCTCCAGCAGCGCTATGTCCTTCTTCAGATGAGGTCTCCAGAACTGTACACAGTACTTGAGCTACGGCCTGGCCAAGACATTATACAGAGGAAGGATCACCTCCCTCCTTCTGGGCGTAATTCCCCAGGCTATGCAGCCCAGTATCCTGTTTGCTTTGGCTGCAGTTCTTCTACAGTTTTCAGAGTTATTAATTTTGACATCTATCACCACCCCTAAATCCCTTTCTCCCAATGTGACTTGCAGTGTGACCCCCCCAGGATGTATTCATGACCCGGGTTATTTACCCCCAAATGAAGTACCTTACATTTCCTAGCATTAAATTTCAGTCCCCACCTCCTTGACCACCCCTCCAGAGTATCCAGATACCCCTGGACCACCTCCCTCGCTTCTTCACAATCCACCAGAGCTCCCAGTTTTGAGTTGTCCGCAAAGAGACTCAACCTATTCCTAACCCCCCCCCCATATCCGAGACATAAACGTTAAACAGTAGTGGCCCCAATACCAATCCCTGAGGGACCCCACTGATTACCTTCCTAGGAGAAGAGAATATCCCACCTACCATTACCCTCTAAATGCCCTGAGAGCTAATTTTCAACCCAATTGAGCTTCTGCCCTCCCACCCCCATATCTCCCAACTTTATTAATAGCCCATAGTGTGGTACTGAATCAAACGCTTTGCTGAAATCTAGATATAGGACGTCCACTGGCCTATGTCTATCCAAGGCCCCAGTCACCCAGTCATAAAACTCCACAAGATTGGACTGACACGATCTCCCCGGAACAAAGCCATACTGTTTATCATCTTGATGTCCTAACCATTCTAGCTGCCTCCCAATCCTCTCCTTGATAAAGCCCTCCATTACTTTGCCCACCACAGACATTAGACTTACAGGTCTATAATTCCCCATCTCTTCTCTGGACCCCCCTTTAAGAATAGGCACTACATAAGCCACCCTCCAGTCTTGGGGCACCCATCCTGTCTGCAAAGAGATATTAAAGAGTGCAGCCAATGGAGCTGCCAGCTCTTCCGCCAATTCCTTAACAACCCTCGGGTGTAGCCCATCTGGCCCCGGCACCTTTATCAGTCTTTAACTTCTGAAGGGCCTCCCTCACCCTGTCTACTGTGATTTCTTCCCCCCATTTATCACCCTCACTCAACCTCCCCACCCCTTCTGAATCTGGTCCTAACTGTACCCTAGCCTCATTTCGTCCACTGGCCTCAGACCGACTTCTCACCTTGGCTGAATACTCATCCCTACCATCAGCCTGTAGGGATCCCCAGTCCCCATCTGAAAAGACTGAGGCAAAGTACTCGTTAAGCACCTCTGCCATTAGCTTCCTTTAGTGAAGCTTTAATATTGTTAACTCCACAAATCACCACTTAACATAGTGTTAACATAAAGTTGTATAGTATAGCACATTCCCCTGTAAGGAAAAACATGTCGAATCGCTAAATCCCTTCTTTGTAGATTTACAGTTCTAACTCCAGTGTTTAAAATTGTGTCCATACCAGGATTAATCCTGGTCTCTTGCTGAAAATGTATTGTGCTTGTCAGGTCTTCTACCTTAGTAGAGAAACATAGGCACTGCTGCTAGAGTACCAGTGATCCTCCAGTCTGCCCGAACAGTTGTCCTGGTCTCCTGCTTGCCTTTAACCTTTGACACGTCCACTGAGTTTAGGTGTGACATTGATGTGAATAGCAGGTGTCATTTCTCAGTGGTTAGTTTTTTTTTTGTTGTTGTTTTTTTAATTTGCTTTTAGAATGTTTGGCTGGGAAAGGCACACAGCTGAAGCTCTGCTCGAGGTTTGACCTGGGAGTACAGGGAGGTGTTTACTTCCTCAGGGTGCACAGTGCAAGTGTCCAGTGTAGGATTCAAACGCAGGTCTGCTGGGTCTTTAGTTTCACAGCTTTCTGCTCTTACCTCTAGTCTGTACTGCCTCTGGTATCTTACATGAAGTGTTTTACCATTTTGGTTGCAAATAAGTTTTGCAACTGAATGTTCTGACTTTGTCACCAGAGGCTTCTTCAGGTTCCTGCTGTTTAGAGCAGTACTGAGGGCCACAACAACACTGTTCTATCCTTAGGAAGTGGCTTGAAACACGCCAACAGATGGTCTTTGGAATGCTTCCAAAGATCGTGCAAGCGGTTTGTTTCAGTTTCTCATGCTTGCCAGTTGCTGTACTGCCACACAGCAGGAAGCACAAGGAGGGACCAAACTCCTGTCAGAGATGCAGCCAGGTGTGGAGGAGTCCAGGAAGAAAAGGCATTTGATCTCATCTTGCTTAGTACGGCATTCGTTTTTAAGTTAGAGCCTATCTTGCAGACTGTATCCCAAAGTGCTTTACAGGTACAGAGAGTGAGGAGAGGAGAATGTTGCTGCCATTAGAGGCACTGTTACATTCAAACAGCAGAGTGATGGATCATGGCTACATTTTCAGACAGACAGGCAGGCCTAGCGGTCTTTATCTGCCATCAATTTCTATGTTCTATGTTTCTATGAGGGAGGTGAAGCCCGGGGAGGTTAAGTGGCTTGCTCAGGGTCACACACTGAGTATGTGGCAGTTGGGTGATTCGCCTAAATCTCTAGGTTTACAGCTCTGCTCTCTAATCACTAAGGCAAACTGCCTTCCTGTAAAAACTTGAAGATAAGATATTTGGTGTGGCGGGGGGGAGGCAAGAGAAAATAAAAAAAGCAACAAATGGAGAAAGAAAAGAAACCAAGCTCTGAAAGAGATAAGAATATCAGCACAGTTAAAGAAGTATCGGGGGCGGGAGTGTTCATCATTATTGAACTTTGCTTACCAGACTGGCAACCTATTAGTTCACTTGGCTACCAAATGTAAATTGAGTGGCGACCAAAACTTTTTATGTAACCCAGTGACCATATTTTTTCAGTCACTCTCCAGCGGCTACGAACGTAGGAAGGTAGGAAGGAAGGAAGGAAGGAAGGAAGGAAGGAAGGAACGAACCTGTACGGGGACCTAAAATGGCGATCTGCATAACCCACCTACCCTGTCAACCCCTGGAGTTTCATGTCACTGCCCTTGCAGCACACTGGAGATTTTTTCCATTGTAGGTTTTTATTATTGTCTAGCCATTCCCTTCTAGTCCCAGCAGCAATCTGCAAGCCCTCAGACTTGTGCACCCCACAGCTTGCAGCCCCCCCCCCCATCCTACTTCTGGAGCAGGATCCATTGTGGCCAGTGTCTAGCTCGGGGCCTGAGATTGCCTGCCTAATTATTCATTTTCTGGCTTCTTCTGTGCCCCCCCTCCCCAATCTCCGGAGGACGCCGGTGGCAAGGTTTCAAGAAGGCACATGTGCTTGGAGAGAACTCAAGTCATCATCCCATCAGTACAGCACCAGACTTGCACTGTTTCGGGGGGGGGGGGGGTGCCGAGCAGTGACAATATGGGTGATCCCAGCTTGGATTGGGAGCATCTGAGCTGATGCCTCCCCAGTCTGCTGCTGGCCTGCAGTAGTAACCCGGCTCGGAGTGCAAAACCTGTTTGCCAGCATGAAAAGTGGATCCCTAAGCCACTGTGCAATCTGTTTAGCACATGCAAGCATTCTTTTTTTTTGTTAATTTGTTTCATGCTTCCATGTGTCCTTGCCCCTGCAGCCCCCAATCCCTATCAGGGCCACTGGTTAACTGTCACTTGCCCAGGACCCTTCATATTGGGTTGCCTGCCACATTGGTCATTCATAGCCTGGGGGAGGGATGCCAGATCGGGACGGGGCATTTTTCTCCAGTGTTGTCCTCCCCAGGGCATTGGCATCCAGTGATGGGTGCATGCTTCCAACAACCACCTTGCCCCTTTGCTGCTCTCGTGGATACTACTGTATGGACTCTGTCAGGTGGCACTCATATAGTGAGAAGCAGAATGCCGCTGCTTCGAAGGAGAGCTGTCACTTGGACACTCGGTACTCCCTCCCCGGCTAGCCTCTGACAATCTGTGCTCGTTCCCTAACACGGGTCGCCAGTGTCATGAGGAGTATCCTTACTGCTGCGCTGATGGTCCAGCAAATTCAACGTTCTTTTCCACTGTGGATTGGCTTAATAGTGAGATAAAAGTGTGAATTCACTTGCCATCCACCCCCCCTCCAAGAAATTCTTGGCTTTCTAAAATCTGGTCTGGGTGGTGTGGTAAAACAGGTGGGGCAGCTAGACTTGTTTATAAAGCTGGGTTTTTACTGAATTACTGTTGTATGCTTAACTGGAGTGCCCAGATGGCTAACTCAATCCACAGGCTCTCCTTATCTAATGGACAGAGACCAAAACAAGCTCAGAGCCAGTTTAATCAGGGGTTTTATTGTAACAGTCATTAAAATACTTGAGACGGATTTTAAAGTTTTTAAGTGTGTGTGTGTGTGTGTGTGTTAGGTATTGCCCCATTCTGTTTCTGAATGTGATCCGGAGAAAAGATCACTTTTCCCTATCATTGATCCCCCTTAAAGGGAGGGAAGGAACAGTAACCTGAAAGACAGTGAGGGCTCTGAGCAGTGGTGGTTTTAAAATTTAAAAAAAAAAAAGCCTTTGAAAGGAAGAATTTATATAGCACTTTTAACATACATTTGTATCCCAAAGTGCTTGGCAAGCGGTGAGAGACTGGTAATGAAGTGGCTGTAAACGTGCAGTGGCAACCATTTTGCATATCTAAATACACACCTTGCCTTAGACAGTTGTGTGAACCGTCTTTATAGGAAGGGGGATGTTGGCCAGGATAGTGGGGAAAGTCCCCATCTCTTGCAGAAAGTGCCTTGGGTTGTTTTACTGCCACCTGGACAACTACCAGGGCAGAACCAGAGATAGGCAGAAGGGAGCTTGGGTAAATGTCTCATCCAAAGGACAGCACACTCCGACAGTACAGCACTCCCCTAGTACTGCATTTGGGTCTCAGCATTTATGGTATGATTCCAGCCCCATTGTGGGACTAGAACTCACAACCACTTGGCCCAGAGGTGGATGTGCTGCTAAATGAGCCATGCTAATGTACACATGATTATTGAAGTACATTTTGGTTCTAAAGTTGATGTGCAAAGTGGATTATATAACAAACAAAAAGTGTATTTCTGCAATTGCATCTTACTGGTTGTCTGGTAACCAAATAGCAATAAACGAGGGCTGGAGGAAGCAGAAAGATTTGTGAGTTGAGGTCCTTCAGGGCTCCAGTAGCCCAGAGAGCATGCCGAACCAAAGGGACCTAAACGATTCCAGTGCTGACTGTGTCATTTGGCTGCCTGCTGTAAGCTGTTACACAACTAAATCCCAAACATAATGTAGAACAGATGTCACAGACTTGAATAATGTTACAGTCCACGTCGTGATGCTGTAATGCGAGTTTGGAAGTGCTGTACGAATTGGCTAGCAGGAAAGGAACCAGCTCCAATCTGGGGCAGGCCCTCCGGGTGCATCCTGTTTGTTAGTGCTGTTCCTTTCATTTTGCTAAAGACAGTCCGCTGGAAAACTAAAAATATTAATACTGAAGAGCATGCTAACTGAAAACCTGAAGTGCAGTTACGTTTTAAAGTGAAAAATGCATTACTTGGGCTAACTGCCCCTTCCACCTGATTGCTGTATAGTTGGCTACTTTTGCTTCCTGTGGGGCACTGAAGGAGTCCTGACAGCTTGGATTTATCTGTGGAAAATGCTTTTGTGTGGATGAAGTAAAGCTGGAAAAGAGGCACCATTTTAAACTCTCAGTAGGGAGCTCTTAATTTTGGACAGACATTTAGTTTAAAGTGAGCTTAGTCTTTTGAGGTTTAAGGGAGTGTAAAAACTTTAAAGGAGCGATTGGGTAGCTTCTGTCGCATCAACCAGTAGTCAGTCCATTTTATTTTTGGCAAGAAAACATTGAAACATATACTGTGTTGGACTTTATAGACTGCTGGTTCAAAATGCAATGTTAAATACAGCGTTGTGAAATTTAAACAAGTTGTAATTTCAATTTGTTGAAAATTACACTGCATGCGGATCCCATAGCTGTTATTTTAGTACTTCACCTTCCACAGCAGGAATGCTGTTTGCATAGACTGGCTATAAAATAGTAAAGGCAGGCTGCCTCTGGGACCTCTGACCCAGCACGAGGGGGGAGGAAGCAACTTGAATCAGCTCGATTTTCTGTAACCCTCTTATTCCCACGCTTCTCTTTCAGGGCAGTGAAATGGATAGAGGTCACATGACTCACGGAAGAGTGTTTCTTGCGATGGCAGCTAGCAGATGCTGTGTAAGAGTATGCTCTCCCCAGAGGACAAGTTGGGGAAAGAACACTGGAACTGCATTCATTATGGGAACAGCTGAGTGCCGGCTTTTTGCTTTCGAGTGTTCACCTGCCCAGCTCATATAATTCAGAAAAACAGACTCGTTTATTTTTAGTCGCTTAGTGCCAAACATCATGTAACCCATTCAGTCATGAATGAGACAAGAGTCCATTAGTTCTTGTAGGACACTTAGGTGTGCATGCAGGGCTTCGGTAGGGACAGTATGTTAAGTCCCAAATAGTCCCTGATCAGTAATTTCTTCATGATAAAGCATTGAGAAGCAAAGCAAAAGGAGACATTCCATGCAACAGAAGAAATGCCTTATGTTGTATGTTAATGCCACCGATGAGACCACTCTTAACAGTTGTAAGAATGATCTCGTACATTCTTAAGGTATGAGACCTGTGAACCAGTGGCGATTAGTTCTGATACCCTAAGGATGTTCAGTGGTGTCCGCCACGATGCCGTGCTGCAGTGTGTCACAGAATGCTGCAGGGAACAGTGTCAGTCAGTGGCAATTAAGTCCTTTTATCATGCAGTATTTTGTGACATGTCACTTTACTGCAAGTTACTGCATTACATGAAGGTTGGCTGTGCTGTAAAGTAAGACCACTCTTACAACTGTTGAAGTGGTCTCAGTGGCGGTATTACGATTTCTCTATATATAGCAAACACCAAGGCAATGGTTACCCCAAAGGGCATTTGGCTGGGAAGCCAAGATTCAAGGAAATACAAAATCACACGTGCCCCCACAATGCAAAGCATCATTGGCTGCGTATGGAAATCACCACAGAATATTATGTTGGTTCAGCTTTAAGCAGAAATGCATGGTGCCGAAAGGCCTCTCACACAGTTTGCAAAGAAATATATATATTTTTATAATTTATTACCGCTTTTTTACACACGTCAAGACAAGGTATGTTGCATGGAGGTAGATAAGGTAATGAGCAACAGTATTATACAGTCGGCAGGATCATGTTTCCCCAAGGAGCTAAACATTAGTAGACAGATTCAGTTCTCCAGTTCATTTTATTGTTAAGTAAAGTCCATCTCCATGAGATCTCGAATATTCTGAGTCTAAGAGAAAAGGTTCTCTCCTAATGTTGTAGTGTAGCCAATTGTATCTTTAAGGTTAAAACCCCTGGATATGAGTTGCTACCTTAAATCATTCTTGAGTATGAAATATTACTCAAAGTTGCTCCCCCCTTCATCCCTCTCTTAACTTTAATTGGCTTAATTACCAGTTGTCCCCCAGCCAGATCAGTAAGTTAAAGGGCAAAAGTTGGGATCCACCGATGAATGGTAGTGTACACACCTCTGCCATTTCGTCATGTGAGATGAACTTTTATGTTGTATTTTTGCATTAAGACTCTCTAGTTGGTATAAGTCTGACATTATAGTTCTCCATTCTTCAATTAGTATCTGTGCCGACATCCATTGTCTGGTTATAGCTTTCTTTACTGCTTGGAGATGGACTGGAAGAAGAGTATTGTACCATGGAGGAGTGTGATCAGGAAAGATCCCCAGGAGAATCTGCTCAGCTGTGAGTTCAGCTGACTCACCAAATAAAGCAGTGATTTCCATCTGAAAGGTGAGCCAAAAAGGCATTGGGTTAGGGCAGAGCCAGAAGACATGACCCAGGGAAGCCCTAGGGCAACCGCAACCTCTCCAAATCCCATATTTATCCAGAAGAAATTTAAGGAGGACTGCAGGTGCTCGAAAGTAGCGGGAGCGGCACTTCCACACAAACTCCCTCCATAAGGGGGATGAAGAGGTCTTCACGGCCCTCAAGGTGGACCCCAACCACGTCTCCATGGAGATCTCTAAGGATAAGTCTCTGTTCCATTCCTGTAAAATGGAGGCAGTGGACTCTTGCTGTTTGTTCCTTAACCCCTTATAAATAATTCCTATGATATGTGTTCCCAGATTCCCTCGAGTAGCTTCTATAAAGAGTTTTAATAAATCCGGGGTCGGGGAGGGCATTTTCACCTGAATGATCCTATTTCGTAATATATGGGTACGAACCTGAAAGTAACAAAATAGGTCGGAGTTACAGAGATTATGTTGAGACTGTAACTTTTCAAAAGGAAGAATCCCTTGACGGGAAAGAAATTGAAAAAGATGGGAAAGTCCCTGTCTTCTCCAGGTAGAGAAGGCATGGTCCATATGTATGGGGACAAAAGTCTCATTCTCAGAGATTAGTTTACAGTACTTATAAATTGTACGGGTTGGACCAGACCTTCTCATACGTTTCCATAATTTATAAATTTGGGACATTATGTTTGTGAGGGCACCAGATGACACTCATCTGTCATCGGAGGAAAACTGAATTCTCTTAATATAAAAAGATCATTTAAATTAAACTCAATGGCTTTCCAAGGGGACTTATAGGACTCTGTCAGCCACAATACTAATACCCTAAGGAACGCCGATTTGTTGTTTATCAATAATATCTTGAAATAAAAAAAACTTGCCTCTAAAGTGCATGTTTCCAGGGCAGTTCTCTTCACAGGCTGTCTCACACATGGAGAAGGAGTGATCCAGTTGGTTGAAGGACTTCCTTGATTTATAATATTTAAAGTGTAGCTTCCCAATTAGGGCTTACCTTAAGTTGTCTCCTGAGCTTCTTTAATATCTACTCCCTGGTTGACGTCCAGGGGAAGAAGGTAAATCTGTGTACGGTGCTGTTGTGCTACTGTTCCTGCGTGAGTGTGCAGTCTGCTGCCGCGCTGTCCCTTTAAGAAGTCAGCCTGTGTTAGCACGGTGGCACTGAGTTGAGGTGCTGGATGCCACACCTTGTGCCATGCCAGCAACCCGGGCTCAGGAATGGACTCGGGTCGGTGGGGGGAGGAAGGATTGAGCATCCGGAGGATTGCTTTCCTTCCTTGGGGAGGGGTGATTTGCACTGTCGACTGACACCCAGCGGTGGCTGGGTGTCAGCACAGACACGTTAAGATGTTGTCCCATGTCCAGGGTGATTGGCTGCCTCCGCGGAGGTGGAGACGGCCTGCCTGTCCATTGCACGGGCGTCGGGTGCAGGATAAAAAATGGTGGAAAAAGCCGGGACCCAGCAGGACCCGTGATGGCCTGATCGTTCCTGCGAGCCCACCCCGATACCAGATTTGTGTGTTCTGGGGGAGGGGGGGTACGCTGTCACTCCTCATCCTCATCCTCATCCTAGCCCTGTCACGGAGGGGCAACCCACAGGGACGTTGGGGGACAGGAGTGTGCAAATCCCATTGCCCCCTGTCCGGGACAAGTACATTTCATTGAAGGGCAAGTACCAAAACAGGGCTAATTTCATTGTAATTAATAGGGTCAAGTGAAAATTCAGCTACAGTCATGGCTGGGCAAATAATAAAAGTTTTGATTTGGCGCTGAGGGCTGGACGCTTTGCCTCACGTTATGCCAGTTACCTGTGTTCGGGAACGAGCACGGGCCACTGGGGGTCAGCAAGGGTGGAGAATGATTGAGAACTCAAGGGACTGCTCTCCTTCTCCAGGGAGGGCGGTCTCCAGTGACCGGCACATTACTGCTCCTTGGCGGAGGCTGGTGGGGAGAGGCGCCGACGCTGTAGGTTGAGGGATGTAGATGGGGTAGACACCTGGAGGAGTGCATACGGATGCGTGCGTGCTCCCTCCATCTGCATCATTGCACTCCCCATCCACGTAAGGGAGAAAATCAGGAAACTGGTCTTAGATCACGCGGAATGATGGAGCCACCCGCCGCAGGCCCTGACTCTGAATGGCACTCCAGAACTGGATCTGTTTCTAGGTGAGTTGAGCTGGGGCTCCTCACTGCCCTGCCATGGAGGGTAAACTATGGGAGTAGAGGGGTACGTGGCCTAATGTCAGAGTGCAGGGCTAGACAGGTGGCTGATGGATGGTTGCCAACCGGTTTTGCCTGGCTGGTCGCAAGCTTTGTTTCACTCGACCCCAGCCCAGGCTATGTAAACTGTACACCCAGGATGACATTTTATTTTTAATTTTTTCTATATACATTTTACTCCACTGCTGCAGACCCAACAGGGGCTACTACCCCTTCCTCGGAGGGGTACGTCCTCCAGCCCTACGATCGCCTCGCTTGCCCATCCCTGACCAAGGGTGTTCAAATCAAAACTTTTTTTTTGGTTTTGTTTCTCCGTTTCTCCCCGAGATGTCCACCCGGGGCTCTGCCACCATTATGGACGAAGCAGAACTTTTTAATTAAAATTCCAAGGCACCAGGTAAATGCAAAGTTTACTTTTATGTTAAAAGCCCTAATTGGGCATTTCTGCAGGCACTGCTGCGCTTAGGGACTCCATAGGAGTTTCCCTTTAAACATTACTCTGGATGGAGGCACCATAATTGAAGTTTTACAGTTGGGCAAGAATCACCAGTAACTGTTAAATCCAATTCCAGACCCCTCAACCTGCAGTTGGGGAAGTAGGCAGGGGTGGTGGCCTGTTGGGAGGTGGCACCCGAGTTACAGAAGCAGTAACCCATAACAGGGTTTTTGGTAAGATACATGCCATGTCCTCTCCTCCCCTCGTATCCCAGCCCATCCTTTACTTGGCTGTGGTGTTGGTTTTTTTTTGTGTGTGTCTGATGTGTACTTTTGATGGGCATTTTGGGCACTTTTGGGCATTACTGCCAAATTCTGGATCACACTTCTGGCCTTTCCAGATACCTCCTCATGGTCTCTGCTCCCACCATAGTGTCAGCTGTATTGCAGATCTTAGTGTCCTCTACAAACAGACTTTTCCTTCTAGCTCCACCTGTATGAATATATTGAAGAGCACAGAGCACAGAGCCCAGTGCCCAGTACCAACTTTGGGGTATTCTGCTAATGACCCCATTTAGTACTACCGTTTGGGTTCTGGTACTTTACCAAATTCCCATGTTGGATTATTTTGCTCCCTGCCCCTTTGTTTCCTTTTTTTTTTTTTTCCTGTGCCGAAGGCTCTCTTGAAGTCCGAGTAGGTAACATTGACAGCTCGCCTCATAGTCTTTGCCCTTGTCACCCAATCAGAAAACTCCATTAGAGTCATCTGGCTCGAATTTCTCCTGGTGAACTCATGTTGCTTACTGTCCTGTAATCCACTAAATTCCAGGAATTCGACTATTCTCTTGTTAGCAGGGTCTCTGTTGGCATCCTCACCACAGAGGTCAGGCTTGCTGGTCTGTAATTCCCTGGCCGTCCCCTGCTACCATTCTTGTGTAGAAGGGAGCAACATTTGTCCTTCTCCGGTCTTTTGGACCACTCTCTAGTCCAGAGAGCTGTTGAATAAGTCTGTTAGCAGGGCTTCCCAGGTCCTCACCTAGCTCCCTTAGCATCCATGGGTGCAGCCTGCCAGTGCCTATAGCCTTGTAAACCCTTAGCACCCTTGAAGAAAGACAAAGAACCTTGGTGCGCAAACACTAAGGCAAGGGTTACCCCAAAGGGCATTGGTTGAAAGCCAAGTTTCAAAGAAATACAAAATCACACATACCCTCATAATGCAAAGCATCATGGGCTACATATGCAAATCACCACACTATTATGGTTCAACTCTAAGCAGCACTGCATAGGGTGCCAACAGAAGACACACACATCTTTTGTCCTACCAGGCCTCATCAGCTTGCCTTGTCTGTATGACACCCCAGTGGAATGAACCAGCTACCCTAAGTTGGTCTATCTGGGTTGAGGTGAGCCCAATAAAAACCAAAAACAAGCTAAAAGACACAGAACCTTAGCACCCTTAACCCTTTCAAACCCCTCTCTTCTGAAAATGGTGAAGTGTCCATCTCCCTGCCTGTCTTGCCCTTACCCGTTTAGGCTCCCTCTGGTAATGCCACCCTTTTCGCTGTGAATACTGAGCAAAAGTATCTGTTTAATATTCCTGCCTTGTTTTGTGATCCATGTAAGGTGGGAGGTACAAATTGCAAAGTACTCAGAGCAATTCGTGAATGAGATTAAGGGTCTCCAGGATTCCAGTGGCAGTACTTTCTCCACTGGTAGTGTTTCACAAAGCTTAAAGAAACTCACATGATGCAGATAGTGAAGGAAAAGCCTAGACTGCTGACATTTTATATGCCTAATTTGAGTGTTTGAGGTGTGGCTTCCGGTCCAGATAGGAGTGACCAGAGTGTGGTAATGGGTTGGATAAGAATGTTCAGTAATCGCAGAGCATGTGATGTTCTGGTTTCATAAATAGTCATTTTGCTGCAGTAGATATTTTTTCTTCGTGTTGTCAGGCAAATTTCATACTGTAATACTAAAGCAGTACTCAAATCACATTTATTTTTTTTTGGCTACTACTTTTTTTTTCTCTTAGCCGGCTGTCATCCGGAGGGAGCCCCCAGCCCCGCCCCTGGTGTCCACCATCTGACGCTGACCCGAACTCCCAGGGCTTGGCCCCCCCCCCCGGTGGGGTTCCCCAACTCCCCACCAGGGACCGGATTCAGTGGGCCAGCGTCATGGCTGGTCGGGAGCGGAGCCTGCGAGGTGCCCTCCACCATTGTGCCGCAGCTCTTCTTTTTCCGGGTTTTCTCCCAGGAGTTGGGGCATGCAGTGATGCCTGCGGAGAGGAGCCTGCACGCGTCCATGTGCGCCCCCTCCAGGCGTCTGCCTCAACTCCTCCCTCTTCTGCAGCACAGTGCCCTGTCCTCCAGCCTCCATTAGGGAGCAGACAAGCAACCACCACTGAGGACCCCCTTCCCGGAGAAGGGGAGCAGTTCATTGGATGCTCAGTCCTCTTCCTCCCTGCCGACCCCCAGTGGCCTATGCTTGTTCCCGAACAAGGGTCACCGGCATAGCGTGAGGCAAGGCAACCAGCGCCTCTGCCCTTGGTGCCACCGGTCCGGCTATTTATTTACTAATTTATGGATTATAAAGCACTTAGAGATACAGTTTTTATGACCGGCACAATATAGAACTAAAGTCTGTCCTTCCTTCCCTCCCTCCCTTCCTTCCACTGCCAGCTTCGCCATATGCATTTGTTCCTGAATATTTGTTCGCAGTTGTTTTCAAGTTGGTTTGATTAGTAAAATGAAACTCCTGAACCAAATCTGACAGAAGAGTTGATTGGCCAACTGAAAATATATGTTGGAGATATAACCCAATTAGTACAGAATCTGAACTGCTTGCAGCGTAGCATTGTAAGTTTTGGAAGTTTGAATGCACACATTAGACACGCTTCTGCTGCCAGTAGGATGTGTATTACTGATGGTAGCCTGTAGTTACTGTTCCCCAGGGTTGGATGGTAAGAAATTATTTACGTGTGCAGTTATGCCTTTTAATGTGCTTACTGGCTATTATGCTCCCTTTTAGCTGGCACAAACATCCATCTTTTCATATTACAGCTGTCAACAGACCATCGTCAGTGCAGAAAATGAGACCTTATTTCTGAGTTCATTATAGTTCATCTTAGGCACTTTCAAAACAGTGGTATAACCCTGCATGGGGAGCAAACATCTGACAAGAACTGATGTATTATCTGTACTGTAAAATATTTCAGTTGTCTTACAGTTTCATTTAATTGTGGGATGCAAACTTGAAATTAGTTTGTAAATTTGATGTTTCAGGCAGAATACCAAAATTCAGATTGTGGAGTTTCATCTAAAAAGCTAGTGTAGCGCAGACTACTAAATGCAGCTCTTCAGGGCTCTTTTCTTTTATTTATTTTTTTAATGTAGATTATTCTCCAGCCGGGGCGGGCTAGGGCTCCCTTTGGCCCTTCCCCGCTGCTGCTGCCGTCCGTCACCTCCCCAGGTCTTGTCCTGACAGTGAGGTGAGGTGAGGTGGGGTGGGGTGGGGGATCAGTGGGCAGGGCATCAGGAATGCCTGCCCCACTGCTATTTTCCACCATTTTCTCTTGATTCTCCTTGTTGGTGAGCACATGTCAACGTGCGCACGTAGACACATGCACGCTGGAGGGTCCCCAGGGCTGTTACATACATTGCAAAATACTGTTTATTTTTGTTCTCGTTTTCTATAAAAGATGCAAAACAAGACATAATTAATTAATGTGACCACATGACTTTGAGTTATTCCAGTATATCGACACATTTGATTCTCATTACTCTGTTCTAAAATAATAAAATTAGCAGTCCTGGCGAGCCATTATATAATTGCAGTAATGCACTCCAGAGCATGCTGTTACTGGTGGAATATCCCAGTGTGATCGGTTATTTCAGCACAACAAACATGTACCCTGTCTCCTGTTGTGCTATAGCATACATATAGTAACTAAAAAAAAAAAAAACAAGGTACCGCGTCAGTGTGTGGGCTAAAAACACAGCAAACGGATAACATTAAATGCATGCTGAAAAAGAAAACGGTTAGAATTGACGTTTAGACCATAGAAGATCTTCTTTAGGAATCATCTGTAAAGAGAAAATAGCAAAGTTAGTGGAGAGGTACATGGAAACAAGGGATGTGTGTGTGTGTGTGTGTGTGTGTGTGTGTGTGTGTGTGTGTGGAAAGGAAATAGGGAGTGGTTCGGTTGGGGGGGGGGGTGATAATAGGCAAGGTGAGAATACAGACCGGACAACAAAAAGGTAATGGGGAGGTATCGTAGGAGTAAATGAGCTAAGGAGTCATTAGGTAGGGTCTAAAAATGAACGGCCTGGTAAGAAGGCTGAAAGGTGACAGGCAGGGGAAGGCGACTGGGACATCTGTAGAAAATAAAGATGGATATGCACATGTAGCTATAATGCCTATACATAGCCAAAATGGAACTGTGTACACGCCTACCCACTCATGCAAGCGTACTATGCACGCATGAAAGCAGATGTGACTGGGGGCGGGGGTGAAAGGGACAAACTCGGATGGTAAACCAGGAAGTAGCTGAAAGGTGTTAGTGGAAAATATGTCCCTCATTTAAACCAGAGGGCTGCTGGGAGCCGAAGAGGATGATAAGCTTGGTTTCTCAGTTTTGTTTTGTTTTTTCCTCCCCTTTGGTTAGCATCCTGGAAATCCTGCTGAAGGCTATAAGCAGAAAGATCATTGACATTATGGTTTCTGGATATAACATGGGATACAGTGGGTTTATCATTGTCTCCATTTCTGACTGTCCCGTAATGTTCCCTGAATAGTCAGCCAGGCATTTGCCAATCTTTCCGATGCAGATAACAGCACACTTCCTGCAAAGAATACGATAAATCACTTTGCAGGAGATGCATGAACGCTTCTTGGCGATGTGAAAAACACCTGTTGGACCTTAATTTCAGTGACACTAGAAATAAACTGCAAATATAACAGTGGGTTCTTCTACAAGACTTGGTACCTCGTAGGAAGGCATTATCAGAAGTATGGAGGCTGCTACTTACTATGAGATTCTGAAGCTTGTGCGGACTGCCGTAGGAGGCAGTGGGTAGCTCTGAAAAGGAAGCTTAGATTTTAGGGTCCGTTTGCAGAAAAGGAAAGTTTCTAGTGATGTTGCTCTGAAGAGACGGAGTCGTGGAATAGAAGGGAAGCACCAAAGGAGTGCACCAGCTAGTGTTGCTCTGCTAGTGCTTTTGTGGATCCAACTATAGTCCATCTGATAGTGCTGGTATCCGACGTAGGATCCGGCCAATGAATCCGAGGTAGGATCCATCGGATCCAACCTCGGATAATTGAATCTGATGGTCAGACCCATCGGATCCAGGTTGCATCCACAGATACCTCGAATCCTTACAGTGGATCCTAGGAGATCGGATCCATGGTCAGATGTCTGTGCCATCTGAGGCTATCCGATATCCGACCAAAATGATGGTATCTGATGGTATCCAACCTGGGAGGATGCTATCCAAGCAACACCAGAATCAGTGCTGCATAAGAGTATCTCTCCTGTGAGGGGGGGGTCAAGATTCCAGGTTATATTACTGACCTGAGAGAGTGCTCTGTCCACTGTGCTTTCTGTGTTACCCTCTTAACAAGAACATTGCATTATTTCAGCCTGCTCAGCAAAATTATCATCTTCATTGCATAACCTGTGAAATCTAAGGCCCTGTCCACACAGTTCATGGTGATGCTGTAACGTTTTTAAAACCGATTTTAGTGCTTACTGTTTTATGCCGTCTGGACTGCTCTGCAACCAGTTTTAAAAACACTGGTAGTCTGTCTGCACTTGTGAAGAATAGGCATGCTTGAACTCCATTCTGGAAACCGCATCTTGCGTGCAGGAACAAAGGGATTGTGGAGCCATGGATGACCAACACACATGGAAATGGTTCCGATGTCCATTCGCACAAGTAAGGGAACTGTTACAGCTCTCAAACCGTTTGCAGAACCAATCTCAAGTCCACATATGAGCAGGTCTCAAGCTCGGTTTCAAACATGCTTTTTAAACCGTTACCAGTGTGGACGCTTACCATTTTTTCACACTACTTAAAACAGTTCAGCATGCTGGCAACGGTTTAAAAGCATGGACAGGGCCTAAGAAACTGTGAATATGGCAAACCATTCTTAATATGTTTGGGGTAGAAGGAGCTGTGGAGGAGAATTTGAGATGTAGAAAAAGACAATGTGGAGAAGGATACTTCAGCAATGTGAGTCATGTGCTTTATGTTCTTCAGCCCAAAGCCATTAACATAGATGTTTGCAATAAAAAATTTTTTTTTGCTATGTTTTAATCATATCTTCATCAGACCTGTGTAAAATGAAATAAAGTGACTTATTTTCAGCCTTGTATCACCAACAACTTTCATGCTAGAACACACAAGGCCTCCGGACCCTGCCCCAATATACAAATCCAGCGTCGTCCTGGCTGCAGACTCACAAGGCCAGGAGGTAAGAGACAGTCTGGCTTATTCTTTCATCAGTTATGATTTTTAAAAATTCATATTTCCAGCAAAAAGATACTATCTACCTATACAAAATACCAGAGATTATTCTAATATGATGATCACACAAACCACCCCCTCCACCTATTTTCATTGAGCAAATATCTGTGTTTATGCTTTTGTATTGCTGTCTCATAGAAAAGCTAATTTTGTTACCTCACAAAAGCATTTTTCATTCGAAACCATAACAAAACAGAAGCATTTTTTCATTATGCTTTCAT
Organism: Neoceratodus forsteri; assembly: GCA_016271365.2. Lineage (NCBI taxonomy): Eukaryota > Metazoa > Chordata > Ceratodontiformes > Ceratodontidae > Neoceratodus > Neoceratodus forsteri. Next base: position 63,534,573 of record CM028132.1, on the reverse strand, counting down.
CACTCACGTTAGCAAAACGGTTTTGCAAAAATTCAGTTACAATTAGAATATTTATTTTCAGTACTGAACATGTGCCAAAAGTGAAACATATTTTTGCTAATCTCAAAAATGGCAAAAGTTGGGAAAATAAAAATTACAAAAGCACACTCCTTGGACCAAACTGTATCAAACCTGAAAATTCTCAGATTTCAAATCCAAACCATTTTGAGTTATTAAGCAAAAAAGAAAAAAAAAGAAACTTAGTTTTGGTAAAACTGTGTTTTCAAACTTCTAAAACTTTGTCCCTGCTGAACTGAATGCAGAGATCCTGGGACCGACTCTACACGTCTCATAGTAACATGCATAGTAATTGAAGGCAGATGAGGACTGCAAGGCCCACCTAGTCTGCCTGTATTCCTTGCCTGCATTTGTGGCCAGTGACCATACATGGCAAGTGGTTTTAGCTTCTCCTTTCCACCTCCATGGTTCCCCTATGTCTGTCCTATGCGTGCTTGAATCCATCCACTGTGCTAGCTCCCACCACCTCCTGGGGCAGGCTATTCCATGCACCCACCACCCTTCCCGTGAAGAAACGTCTCCACACATTCCCTGTAGACTGCCCCCTTCAATCTCGTCGCGTGCCCCTCGTCCTTGTAGATCTCCTATACTGAAAGTTGTTGCCCACTTGCACTTTGTTTATGCCCCTAGTACTTGAAGGTTTCTATCATACCTCCTCCCCCTTTCCCTCCTCTCTTCCAGTGTATACATATTGAGGTATTTTAATCTCTCCTCATGTGTTGTGGTGCAAGCCCTGCACCATCTTAGTTGCCCTTCTCTGAGCCGCCTCCAGAACTGTAGCCGTACTCCAGATGAGGCCTCACCAGCGTTTTGTATAGTGGCATCACCACCTCCCTTCTTCTGCTAGTGATATCCCTTCTTATGCACCCCCAATATGCCACTTGTCCTCCCCATCACCTTGGTGTGCACTGTTTGGCCACCTTCAGGTCATCTGAGATGAGTATCCCTAAATCCCTTTCCTACCTGGTAACCATCAGTAACTCCGCCTCCATCCTGTAGCTCTCTGCAGGGTTTCTGCACCCCAGGTGCATGATTTTGCACTTTTTTGCATTAGATTTTAGTTGCTACACCTCCAACCATTTTCCAGCTTTCCTATGTCCCTCCTCATTTTCTCAACCCCTCTTTGGAGTGTCTACCCTGTTGCAGATCTTGTTGTCATCTGCAAATAGGCAAACCTTCCTCTCCAGTTCTTCAGCAGTGTCATCACTGATGATATTAAAATGGACTGGCTCCAGGACTGATCCTTGAGGCACCCCACTAGTCTTCCCCCTTTCTTCGGATTGGATCCCATTTACCACCATCCTCTGCTTTCTGTCCCTCAGCCAGTTTCTAACCCAGTTTACCACTTTGTGGCCCACCCCAGGCTACCCAACTTGTTGGCAAGTCGTCTTTGTGGAATGTTGTTGAAGGCTTTGGTGAAATCGAGGTAGGCGATATCCACCGCCCTCGTGATCCACCTCCTTTGTCACCCAGTCAAAAAAGTCAATCGGTTTCGTTTGACATGACTTTCCAGCTGTGAATCCATGCTGCCTCGGAACCTGTGCTCCGCTAGATTACAGTTGCTCCACAATCCTTTCCTTAAGCAGCGCCTCCATAATCTTTCCCACTACTGAGGTGAGGCTGATTGGCCTGTAGTTTCCTGCTTCCTCCCTTGTGAAGTGAGACCACATGTGCCCTCTTCCAGTCATCTGGAACCACTCCTGTATTGAGTGACTCACTAAACAGGGCTGCCAGTGGTGCTGCTAGCACCGTCCATAGTTCCTTTAATATCCTAGGGTGTATACAGTCTGGCCTTGGTTAAATCGATGGAATTACGGCCGTGCTATTAAAGAGGAACAGTCAACACCAAGAGCCCCACACCCACATGTGGGGCTGGTCACAATTTATTTATTTATAAGCACATCGGAATACAACCCTTTAATGTACTGTATTAGATTGCATCAGGCTGATACTGCTGACTTCCAAACTGATATTTCCTATAATCAGAAAACCAAGAACCCAAAAGAGCAGGGCTGCAGCTACCTGCAGAGCATGTTAGAGATTTATCAAGCTCTGACCTTTTATTTGCTGGTACAGCTGTTCTCTCAGGGCTAAGTACATCACAGAGAACTGTACTTGGTCACGGGAGAACAGCAGGACCTGCAGACATCTGATCTGAGCTTAAAAAATCTTTAACATGCACTGCAGGCTATTGAATCTTCCACAGCTGCAGCCCTGCACTTTTGTCAGCTGCAGGGACTTCTGGGATTTTCTGTTACAGCAATTGTCAGATTGCAAGTCAGCAGAAACCGCCTGAAACAAGCTACTATACAGCAGTAAACAGCAAGTTAAAAACAAATTTGCACACTAAGTGCAAACTGGGATGTGCCCTACACTTGGGTGTAGGGCTCTTAGTGCTGTTTCCCTTTATGGTGGAAAAATAGGGGGTTTAACATTGACATACTCATTCCTAATATACAGTCCCTTATGGATTGCCTAATGACCCTTTACCAAGAAGGAAATCTGGTGAACCCTAAAACTAGTTTTAAAGAAAACACAGCAGTATTTTAAGCTTTTTTTAACTTCAACCATAATGTAGTATCCCAATTATATTCATAGGATTGACAACCAAGGATTCATTCAGAAACCTTGGTAATGTTTTTGTAGCCAGTTAAAATGTGATTGGTTGGGAGCGGGGGGGAAGGGATGTTGTGAAGCCCGAGCAAAATAGCTGCTTGCTAAACGAGCTCGGAGAAACGACTGGCAAAATTAGATGAAAGTAGTGATTTATCTACAAGCAAACTTCATCTATTAAGTATAAATCAGAATCGGAAGTCTCCATGAAAATGGGGAACCCTAAGAAAGACCAGACTCCCGGTTCTGGAGCAAGATCCAAAAACGCACAGACGGCTCCTGCCATGCGCTTAACGCAAGGCCATGGAGAAGAAACCACTCCAGAACCTAGGGAAGAAACCCTTCAATCGATCGGTGCAAAAATTAATAAACTGATATGTACTGCTGCTAGACCAGTAGATAAATTTAATGGGCTGACGAATCAGCTGGCCACCCTGGAGACCACGTTGGACCAGGTGCAGACATCAGCTGTGGAGTCGACTCGAAGAGCAGATGCTGCCATGGGAGCAGTCTCTACCATGGTGCGCTAGACCAACCACTTCAAGTCGCACCTAGAAACACTGGAAAATTAGATAAGAGCAGCTAACATCAGGTTGGTTAGACTGACTGACTGAAGGAGCAGAGGGTGATCATCTACTCCTCTTCCTTCAAGAATGGTTGCCTCAATAGCTGAGGGAAGAAGTCACTTTGAAAGTCCAAACCACCCAGAAAGCATACTGCATCACACAAAGAGGTCACCAGATGGATCTCGATGCCCCACGTACGATTGTTTTGGTCACAGATGGAATGGGCACTAGGGATTATCTTCTGGCAGTTGCTCGCCAAAAGTCTGTGTTGTATCAGGGGCAGCAGGTACGAATGTACACTGACATCAGCTATGCCACGAGGCAAAAAAGGAAAAAGTTTGGGGTGTGGCGGCACTTAGGGAGGAATGCATTGCACATGGCATGTTGCTCCCAGCGTAACTGAGGATCGTACATGAAAACAGTCTTCATATTTTCCGATCCTTCGGATGCCGTAAAGTGGAGTCAGAAGTATGTTTGCTCTGAACGTAAACGGTAGGTCCAGGAAAAGAGCTCTACAGATGGTGAAGATACCCGAGGTGACGATGTTTTTTCTGGGCTCTAATTGTCTCAAGGGGAGCAATAGCTTTAAGATCCTGATTAACCCTTAGTTTGGATTACTTTGGACTGTGCTCATCTCCTATGAGCACAATGTGGACAACTACAATTTCTGATTGTAACAATTTTTGCAGTTTACTGCAACAGACTACCGTTTTAAGTCATGCTGGATTATATAGTTCTTTGATATAGATGTTCTTTCTATACATTTGGCACTCTTTTTATAAAGATGAGAAATGTTTGAAGAAAATGTGTTTATTTATTTATGTTTTTAAAACTTTTATACTCTCACTACAGCGAGAGATGCTTACCCCCATCAAGCCTTGTACGCAGACGCTCAACTAACCCCAGGTGGAGCCAGCCTTTGCTGCAACGGCTGAAGCGAGGAGGACCGCAGCTTGCCCCCTACGGCAGGGCCACTTCCAGCGGTGGGAACCGGGGGAGAAGACCACATCACCCTGAGCCCTTGTCCCCATTCGTGTGGCTTTGTTTGACCCACTGGATTAGGTCGTCCATCGGTGACCATCGTACTGCTTGCAGGGAGAGGTATTTTGCTTATAATTCTGTGGGCTCGGATGTGCAATGACGCCCTGCTCGACGGGCACACTTGAAGGCATCCACCGTAGCCCTAATTCCCTGCATCCGCTGACTAGGCAGTGCCATCCCCAGTAGCCACTAGGGTCTGCTGTTGCACCGGTGAGTTAACCCCCCCCCCCCCCGAGGAAGGAGAGAAGTCCTGGGAATGCTCAATCCTTCCTCATCCCGACCAACCCCCGGCGGCCCCAGCTCATTTCCGAACCTGTGGCGTGAGGTGTGGCATCCAGCGCCTCAACCCTCCGCGCCACCAGGCCGGCGAAAATGATGTTTAAGTGCTAAAGATAGGCGCTGTTTTATATAATTAGCCAGAAATATGTTTGGGTTTTAAATAAGGAGCAGCATTACATTTTCATATGGCATCATCGGTGCACGCTGCTGAAATAGCATGGTACTATTCCCACCTACTGGTAGGTGGAATGACTGTGGGACAGTACCTATAAGAACAATTTTGGTTTATTTTCCATGCAGCTCATGGGCTCGTAATCGGCACTGGTGGAATTAACTTCTGTTTAAAATGTAATAGAGTACCTTCCACTGTGACGTATTATTAAGAATGGGATGTACACTGTGCTTATTAAGAGGAGTGGCAGCCTCATCCTTGTCAAAGGTGAATGTAATGTCCTAATCTTATATCATTAACATTGTTGTTTTTAAGTAAAACAATAAACGGAACATAAAAAATAAATAAAATGTGATTGGTTGGGGTCACCCCGATGACCAGGTGGCAGCGCATTGCAGTGCCATGCGGCTGACCACTGTTTAGGGCAGACGTCGCTTGCCATGTTGGGAAGTCAGTGCTATATGCAGCTGCCTTGACAGGGGCGGGTTGGTGGTGGGTTCAGGTGCAGAACTGACCCATGCAGGCAGGCCAGGGAACTTAGTCTTCCTATAGGTGCTCACTGTGTGTGTGTGTGTGTGTGTGTGTGTATAGCCGTTATGGCACCTGCTCAAACAAACCAGGGTGGAAGGGAGGACAGAAGGTGAAAAAAACTGAAGCAAAAAAATCCCTTCCATTTCCATAACTGCTTGAACAGGATATGTTCCTGATTATAGGGTACATCCCTGGTTAGATGGTCGGGTAAGGGGAAAAATAGTTTGGGGAAAAAAAAATTGTGATTGGTGACAGACACCCACCCACTTACCTCACTCACTCACCTACCTACTTACCTCACTCACCTCACTCACCTACGAACTTACCTCACTCACCTACGTCACTCACCTACCCACTTACCTCACTCACTCACTCTGTTACCCCTGTGGTTGACCATACTATGTTACTGGCTTTACTGAAGGAAGCAAGGAAATCACTTGAGTGCTCTAGCATTGAAGCCACTAGTGGCAGATCCAGCTATGTAGTGAAGTAGCACCCACTGCCCTCTTGGGTCAACCAAGGGCATCAGTTTCATTATTTTATCTATTTTTTTTTTTTTTCTTTAATATAAGAAAGAACAGTTTGCTTTTTCAAGAGGAAAAAAAGTACAGCTGAGTGAAGAGAATTTTTACTAAAACCGGAAAAAAAAACTCTACTTCTGTTGACTCAATCTGGGAATTTTCTTTTTCTGTATACATTATGTATGGCATGGCAGGAGGATTTTGCTGCTGGGGGTATGGTTAGATGTGCTTTCTCAACTGCTTTGTAACATCCGGCTGGTAGAGCAGAGATGTTGCCACTTTCCTTTGAGTTGGCTACCGTAAAGGGTGGTAAAGAATGGTTGTGCAAGTCGAACACTGGGTAGTTTATTAGAGCACCGTGACATTCTCCCGCCATAATGCAGTTCCATTGGATTTCAAGGACCTTTGCTGCATTCTGTCTTCACAAAACAAGAAGTGACATAACTGTGCAAAGAGCCCATGTCAGTGCAAGATTATAAGTGCCAGTGCGGAGTAGCATACTTAACCATTTCCTGTGGGGTTTCTGATGCTGGTTTATAAGCTGCCCAGAGGGAAATCCTGCTCTATTTGATTCATTTTAGCAATGGTGCTGTTGTGGCACATTACTGAAGGTAATTTGATCTTTGCATTGACCCCCTGGATGCCATTATTTTTTATTTATTCATTTATTTATTGAAATGTTTCACCAGGAAGGCACACTGAGCAACAAGTCCCTTGTTTCCTGGTGCAATCTGGGGGATTATTTCTTATTCATGTTTTGAAAATATTAGTTTCATCCCAGATCTCCCTTTCAGAATTCACTTTTGCCAGTAGGGTCTGGAGCAAAATGGTCAGTGCTAATTGCAATATTGGAAGGAGACAGACACCAGTCAGCAAGCAAACAAAATTCATATTTTAAAAATCTTTTGCAGAATTGTCATGTTAGTAGAGCGCAGCTAACCATGAAAACATGCAGCCCAACATTTTGCTGCCAAACCAGCTCCTTTATGAAGGGAGGTGATCCTAAAAGTTTAGAAAAACAAATATTTACCCGTTAATGCTCCGTTTACAAACATCATATCACAGCAGTTCAACTTTACTATGTCAGCATTCTCACCTCTTTAGGTTTGTTTTGTCAGCTCTGTGGAAGCACTACAAGTACAGTGCATATTCATCCCACAGTCATGGTCTTCTGCCAAAGCATGCTGAAGGGATCTGTGGTTACCTGCCTCTTGTAGAGGGGCACCTGTGGTTATCTGCCTCTTGTAGAGGGGCACCTGTGGTTACCTGCCTCTTGTAGAGGGGCACCTGTGGTTACCTGCCTCTTGTAGCCAGCTGTGGGATCGCCTGATATCAGATGCACTCTAAAAGCATGTCTGACATGGTGAATGGATGTTGAACGTGCCTGTGAATGTGTCTCTGCACTCATGACTGTGTGCGCGCATGGGTCCTAGCAGGCCTCCATGCTGGAGGCAGCCTTCAAATTCAGCAAAGACCACATGGACATTAATAAAAAAATTGCTACAACCCCAAAAGGAAATGATCTTTGAGGATATCTCCTCTATTAGGCCACACCTTTGGAACTACAGCCACCAGGAGCACACAAACTTTTTGCTGGTCTTGGATGCCCACGAGGACGTCATGTGTCAGCGTTTACATAAAGTGGGTGACCCCATCTCTCCGGAGTTCTTTTCCTGCAGTCCATCATTCTTGTCGGACTCACTAAGGGAAACGTAAACTAGCAGTTGCTGTTTATTCTTCTTTACTTTACAAAGTGTTTTTCATTGTCTCAGCATGCCGCTGAAATCAAAAGATGCGTTATTTTGATATTGTAAGTGCGGAGATAAAATTTATAAAGAAGACTCGCACACAGTTTGTATGTGCTGTTTGGGGCTGTCTCACTATGTGAGGACTTGTTAGATTTGACATGGCTTCAACCAAGCAACAAGATGATGACATAAGAGAAGGCGCTAGAAAATATCCTTCTCCCAAAAACTTTAGCAACCATGGAGAAAGAACAAGGCCCAAAATCGCTCTCTAGCCACGTTGGCTGAGACACAGCCACCTAAGTCGAAGGACCAGGACAGGGAAAGGTCATTGTTGGGCCATAAGCATAGAGACAAACATCTGTTCCCTAGTGAGATCCCAGTTGCTTTTCAGAGATAATACGATGCAGCAGGCAGTTATTCCATCACTGGGGCAAGGAGGCACATTGACGACTGCTTCTAGCTTAGAGCAAATTCCTCCTTCTCAGCTGCTGCCATTCTCTCCAGCACGTTCAGCAGCAGCTCCCATATCTGGATGACTGGCTTCTGAAGGTCTGCTCCTGGAAAGCTTAATTACATACCCTGTCACGGATAAGGGAATTGTTTGACTTAGTCACAGTGAATGTGCTTAAGTCAGTCATGACACCCTGCCAGAGAATGCAGTACATAGGAGCAGTCTTGGCTATAGGGAAGCAATGTGCTTTCCTGCCACAGGATGGGACAGAGAACCTGATTGCTCGTGCACAGTTGATATACAGAAGTCACTGTGTTCCTGCAAGGACCATGTTACGTCTTCTGGGCCTCATGGCTGTGACCATTTTGGCAGTGCCACTGGCACGCTTACACATGAGGATACCACAGTGGACACTCTGGGTCCAGTGGGATCAGCTTACAGACGAGCTGGACCCAAAGGGTCCTTGCCACGTCCTTGATGCACAGAGCATTACTATGGTGAGTGGATCACAACAGCCTTTTACAGAGCGTTCCATTCCTTGTCCCAACTCCTGTACAGATCCTCACCACAGATATCTTGGATTCCAGATGAGATGCGAATTTGGGTCCCTACCAGACACATGGGTTATGGTGCCAGGTGGACGTCAAGTTACACATCGATGTCCTGGAAATGAGGGCTGTCCTATACAGCCACCAGGCATTTCAGGAGCATTTAACTCCAGGTCCTCTGTTAATACAGATGGACAAAGCCAGTGTAATGCATTACATCAGTAAACAAGGGGGCACCCATCCCTGTCCCCTATGCAGGGAAGCAACGAGAGTGTGGTACTGGGTTCTGTCCCATGGCCTACAACTGTCAGCTGTGCATCTCCCAGGTCTCCAAAACGTTTTGGCAGACAGGCTAAGCAGGTCACAGTCCAAGATTCACGAATGGGAACTGATGACCTTTGTGGTAGACGACCCCTTTGCAAAATGGGGTCATCCAGAATTGCACCTTTTTGTGTCCCCACACAATGCAAATCTGCTGCATTTCTGCTAGCTCGCTCTAGGGCCTGGAGTTTTCTGATGTGATGCGTTGTCCCCCTCTTGGAAAGGGACATTCCTGTAAGCATTTCCCCCAATTCCTCTAATACAGAGTCCCCCTCAGACTGAGGATGGGAGGTGCTACCCTCATCCTCCTAGCCCTATTATGGCCTCACCAGATATGGTTTTCACTCCTGTAGCAACTGGCGGTGGTGCCTCCAGTACCTCTGCCATTGTGTCGGGGTCTTTTGTTACAGGATAAGGATCCATGATGGTCCATCCAGACCCAAAGTCACACCATCTGCATGCATGGCTCCTGAAAACCTAGCCATGGCATATTTTGGGGTATCCTCTAAAGTTGCTGATGTTCTGTGCCCAGAAAACCTGCCAGACATGCTTATTCCTTGAAGTGGAATCTGTTCACTGTGTGGTCTGCTTCCAAGAATTTGGACCCATTTACGTGCCCTGTAAATGCAGTGCGGGAATACTTGCTGTCCCTGTCCGACTCTGGTCTATGGTATTCCTCACTTAAGGTGCACTTGGCAGCTATACCGGCTTTCCTTGCCGTAATTGATAGGCATACGGTAAGCACAACTGGAGGTGTCCCATACTTTTCTGAGAGATATTATGGATATAAAATCACCTATTCATAATCCAGTCCCTCCCTGGGACTTGAATTTTGTGTTTGAGAAACTGACGTTGGCTCCGTTTGAGCCAGCTATGAGTTGCGGCTTATGTTTCCTGTCAAGGAAAACGTTACTTTTGGTTGCAGTCGCTTCTGCTGGAAGGATTTCAGAGGTACAGGGTCTAATGTGTGAGCCTCCTTATTTTTTTTTTCACAAAGATTGAGTTTCTTTGTGTACAAATCCTAAGTTTCTACTGAAGGTGGTATCTGAATTTACACTGAATCGAATAATACACCTTTGTTTACTATCCCGAGCATGCCAGTTAAGGTGAGATGCTGCTCCATTCTTCGCATGTATGTAGAATACTGATGAATTGCAACAAGGACTGCAGAAAGTCCTCTTAACACTTTGTATCGTTCGCCCCTGGGAAAGAGGGAGCCCCTGTGTCTAAACAGTACCTGTACAAATGGCTGACACATTGTATTACGTTCCGTTATAGAAAGTACGGTAAGGAACTTCCTGGTGCAGTTTATGATCACTCCACAAGGGGTATGTCCACTTTTTTGCTTGTTTCAGGCATGTTTCTGCTGCTGACATTCGTGCTGCAGCTACATGGAACACTCCATACCTCTGCTAAACATTACAGTCTGGACATAGTCTCTCTGGGATGAGTTGGCTTTGGGGTTGCTGTACTGCAAGTCCTGCTGTTTTAACTGTGTATATCAGACTGTACCAATTTCCCAGTGTCTTCTATGACTCGTTCCAAAGTTGTGGTCTAATGGGAGAGATATCCTCGAAGAAGATAGACCAGTTACTTTACTTCAGTGAATGGTAGCGTCGGACATTGTGCCTGATCCTAATCCCTGTTATATCCAGCACCATATATTGCCTTGTACGATCTCCTGGTTGTCCACAGGTGGAGGTCCTCCAAGTCTAATTTCTGGTGGGTAACTGAGGAGTGATGCGGCCACCCATGTGTATGAAGATGCTGACGCATGATGTTGTCGTGAGCGGCCTCCAGCTAGCAAAAGTTTCTGTGTTGTCCTAGTGCCTGGTGGCTGTAGTTCCAAAGGTGTCCTAATGGAAAAGATTCTGTCAAAGATTTATTGTTACGATAAGTACGTAACTGTTCTTTGTTTTTTTTTTTTTTTTTCTGCATTCTGGTTATGCTCCTTCTTGGTCAGCTGGTTTCTGGCCTTGTCTTGGTACCCACCGCTCTCCAACTCTTGTCACCCTTGCCCAGGACTTACCTCACTTTTTTTCCTAAACTATTTTTCCCTCTGGTCACGGCTCGTGGAATCTTCTCTCGGGCATCATGTCAGTTTCCTGCCCGCCTAAGGCCCCTCCGGTCTGTGCCTCCCCGCAGCCAGCATCCCCGGTTTAACTCGCTTGGGGTGGGTCGCCCCTCCTGTTGGGTGCTTTTCCATGTCAGACTCCGGCTGCAGGTAGGGGCCTGGGTAAAGGACCTGGAAGGCCATTCGGAGTGAGCCCAGCAATGGGCATGGGGGACAGGTGCCGTCGCCTGTCCCACGAGCCGGTGTTTTCCCTTTTCTGCACTCTCCCCCGTGCGTGGTGTAGCCCCGATACTCTGGCGCATGGCAACCCTGCCAGCATCGGCCACACTCATTACGTGCCGCTCGGCTTGCTGCAGTGTCCCCAGTCTCCACCAGGGGCTGCTGGCATGCCGGTTTGTCCCCACCCTGCTTCCCAAGGGAGGAGAGCGCCACAAGGGCACTCATCCTTAACCCTCCCCTGCCGACCCGTGGCACCCCAAGTTCACTTCCGAACCCAGCTCGCCGGCGTAGCGTGAGGTGTGGCGTCCAGCGCCTCAACCCTAAGCGCCACTGGGCCGGGTGGACTTACCTCACCTTTCGTTGCCCTTGTGGCTTGCCCCCACAACTAGGTCCTTTCATAGTCTGGATGGGGTTCCAGAAGAGATAAAAATTCAGTTGCTGAGGAGGGAGCCCAGGTCGACGGGTGCACAGTCTGTGGGAGTGGTAGGCGTGTCATTCTGCATGGCCAAGGTATTTCCTCCTTAAGTTGCGATCCCCTCCAAGCACATCTTACTCTTGGAAGTCCTGTTGGATGTGCACATGCGCATACCTGACTGCACTGGACATGTCCTCCCCCACCTGCAGTCCCTGCAGCACCTCCCCGTGTGGTCATCCAGGGGCAGCATGGTAGTGGAAAATGGGCACCCATCCGGAGGGAAGGAGCATTTGCGCAGATGCCCAGCTTACCTCCTTCACTCTCCGGCTTGGCCCCAACTACCCAGGCTCACTTCCTAACCTCGGCTGTTAGCACTGTAAGCAAAAGGGAGTGTGTTTTTTTTTTTTGTTTGTTTGTTTGTTTTTCCCCCCCTCTTTTTCCCCGCCCTGATAATCCGTGCTGCCACAGCTGTCCCTTCCCCCTGCTGGGATGGGAAATGAGTGGAGGTCATTACAGTGGGTGTGATGCCACTCTGCTCTGCTGCAGGTGGGATGCTAACTAGGAAATGGGCATAATAGAGGATGTGCCTTATTGTGGGATAATGGTATACTTTGGGGAAGTAAGGCAAGAGTCAAAGCTGAAGGCTTTACACACCCAAGAAGTGCTGTTATCCCACAATTATGGATGCCTTGGTGTATCTAATTGCAATTATAAAATGGTTCTACTGATTTTTTTTTTTTTTATTAAATTGAGTGAGGAGGTTCAGAACATTAAGAATTTCTGCCTGTGCAGTTGTGCTGGTATAAAGTACGGTCATGTGATCAAATCTGACCAGTCACAGGGAAGAAAACTAGGAGAGAAAATGCTGGACAGAGCAACAGTAAGAGGTCGACCCCTGGCAGGCACTGCACTGGCGACGGGGCCCTCCCTTCATGAACCTGCTTCCTTCTCTGGCTGGCAGGTAAGAGGGGTCTGCTGACCTGGTGGGGGTAGGGGGAACAGAGAGGAAGAATGGAGTTCAAGCTATGTCCCTGGGATGTGGGCTGATGGGGATGGGAGGATCGGACCAGGATAAATGGCGTGTACTAGAGGAACATAAACAAAAAAAAAAAAGATTTTGCATCTTAGATGGAAACCTGTACTGATTATATTTTAAAAAATTTTTTTTTCTTTTTAAATAAAAACATCACTACTAAGATGATCAAGATCAGTGCCTCTCTTAGATTGCACATGGTTCTGAGAGCTGGAATTTATCCCATGGGTGTGCAAACTCAAACTGCTTAAAAATAATGAAGCATTAGGTTAGCACCCCCCCCCACCATGAGTATTATACTTCCAGATACTTACCCAAAAGCATCAGAGTAGGAAGTATAAAAAAAATAAAAAAAAAAATAGGTTGGTACATACAACACCTAACACCTGTTCGCCACAGTCTTCATTGGTAATCTATCCAATGCTGTATTGAGCTCAAGGACTTTTTTTCTTTATATGATCTCAGATTGCTCTACCCATTCCTGTACCTGCCCTATGGAATGTCTGATTCACTCCAATCTCTGTAAACTGTTTTAAGGGAATATTAAACATTGTTAGGTCAGACTGCCTTTTTTAACTGTGTATGTTTAGTGCTTTTATGAAAGTTCAACAAAGTATAAACACACAACTACAGGTAAGTACACATTCTAGGGACCACACTTACTGGCAGGTTCCTTGCCGCTTTAAATCTTGCCGAAAGGTCTTCAAGCTGACTCCTCCCACCCACCCGGGTGATAACTCTCTGCTTCACCCCATGACGCCAGATCTTCCTTACTGCTTGGAAGTGCAGGTTCCCTCCCTTGCGCTCTGCGTTTTAGGTCTGGATCCTAACTCGTCGGTTAAACTGAAACTTATATTAAAATTTAATAGCCTTTGGTCTTTTTCTTCCTTTGCAGCTGCGATGGACAAGTCGACTCCCGGATTTCGGCGGTGCCCCTGTGGGCAGAAGATGTCCCGGACCGATCCGCACTCCACGTGCGTCTACTGCCTTGGGCTCGACCACGATTCGCAGGCCTGCGAATTGTGCCAGTCCTTCTCGGCCACGGTTCTTGAGGATCGTGCTGCCAGACTACAAGCGGCTGGTCAGCTGCTTTTTTTTTTTTTTTCTCTTCAACTCTGTTTGTTTTTTGGCCCTGGACCGTTCTGGCTAGGACCTCCTTTTTCCTCTGCCAGCACCACCTCTTACTTGGACTTCTGGGAACTCCTTGGGCCAGACACTGCTGCACTGCCCCCTCAGATTAAACGCACTGACATAGGGGGCCTGCCTTCAGTCAGACAGTGGGTTATGCAAGCCCCTCCCCCTCAAAGGAGAGCAGTTTGTCAGGAGGTCTGTCCTCCTTTCCCAGATTACTTGCGCTCACTCCCAAAACTGGGTCGCCGCCAGCAGAGGAAGCTAGAACTCAAAAGGAGTTCAGGTGGTTGCACTTAACAGTGATATTTAAGCAATGAACCATGACAGGGTGTGGGTTATGCTGGGATTTACCCACACCTGGCATGGTTCGGTCACAAGGCTGCAGGCTGAGTGACCAAACCAAACCAGAAGTGGGTAAATCCCAGCATAACCCATACCCTGTTGTGGTTTATTGTGATTTTATACAATGCCCCACCCTGCATTTTTTTTTTTGTTACGAAAAAAGAAAGTTTTTTTTTTTTTTTTTTTGCATTTTAAATTCTTTTTTGAATTTATTGCTGCACCAGAAAAAAAGCAGTCCTGGTTGCTAGAGCTCTGGTTTTCCTGCACATGCACAGTACGGTTTTGTTATTCCTGGCCCCAATGCTTTCCCTGGGTCCAGGAATCCTTTATCACTCTGCCCGATGTCGCCAGTTCACTGTGTCCCATCTCCGTTTTTGTTGTAGGAACCTACCTGAACAGCCTTCTATAGTTGGTCCATGGTCCGATTTTGAAGTATGGAGCAGTGGCTCTGTTTTTGCGCATTGTGTGCATGTGCAGCAGCGTACGTTTGTGCTGCACTTCTTAAGACTCATTTCATGGCCCTCTTCGGCTCCTGGGCTGGGTAAACAAAGTCACCAGTGTTGTGGTTTTCTGTGCCCCCTGCCTCAGCTCCTGGAACACTGGAGAGGGCCCGAGCTTAGACAGTGCTAAGTGGCAGCAGATTTGAACTGTGGAGCCCTGGTTCACATCGTATGGGGCTCCTACACTGCTGGGACTACCCTATTGGTCCCCGTCTTTGGCAGTCCTGGGACCGGAGGGTGAAGATATTGGGAGACAGGGGATGTGGAGTCGTGTTGGGTAAGTCCTGAATCGGGGGTGGGGGTCTTGCACAAATTTAGTTTCCAACTGCAGTCCTTGTTTGAAACTCCCACTTTTGCATTGCAGTTTAGCGGGGGAGTCAGTATGGCGGTTTTTCGACTTTGATGTTCAGGGGTTCAGATTGATTTCAAAAAGTGGGGATTGCAGATGCAGCTGGCTGGCACCTTTTGCATTAGTTATGCTATGATTTACCATGCCAAAAAGGTGCCAGTAGGCCAATCAGATTCTTTGATCTAAAAGGCCATTGTATAATTGATGCTATAGCCAAGGAAGGCATTGGATTGAGACCCAATAATAATATACACATTGAGGAGGAGGATGGTGGTTATAGTGCATGTTATTGTTTACTCGTGCAAACTGAACCTCCACCGTCAATCTCTGCAGTGAAGTTTATTAAAACACCACTTTTTTTTTTGTCTTTTTCCCTCCTGTTGCAGCTTGAGGGAACTCTCTCAGGCATCCTCTCCTTGTGCCTGCCCGCCTGAGGTCCTCTGCGGTCTTGTGCCCTCTCCCCCCCCTCGCTGCCAGCACCCCCAGTTTGACCCGCCTGGGGAGGGTAGCCTGACTCCTTCCTTGGGCTCTCTTAGTAAGGCAGACTCTGACAAGCAGGCGGGGCCCGGGTGGAGGAGTGATGAGGCCTGGCCGAGTTGGACCTGGCGCCGGGCATGGAGGATAGGTGCCGTCGCTTATCCCTGTGAGCTGGGTTTTCCTTGTTCTGTCCCTCTTCTCCCTTTGTGTCGCACCCCCGACACTTGGCGCACGGGCAACCCTGCCAACATTGGGCCTGGGCTTGCGGCTGCCCGCTTTTCTGCAGCGCCTGATCTCCACTCAGGGCCACCGGGAGCACTGGCATCCCAATGCCCTCCCCGGACACAGGAGAGCAGCCAGTTGGCGCTCAATCCGATCCCTCCCCTGCCGACTCCCTAGTGCCTGAGCTCACTCCCGAACTCGGGTTGCCGGCATGGCGCGAGGTGTGGCATCCAGCACCTCAACCCTCAGCGCTGCCGGGCCAAACACACCACTTGTTTTTTAATGTCTGTTTGCAATACAGTCACATCTTTCAAGCAGAGGGCAGTAGTGGTCTGGGCTTGTACTTGTCTTAAGTTCTTAGTTGTTTTCTGATAATTTGGATACTGTAGGCTTTGTACTGTGCTTTGTACAGACTAGGCAGTACCTGACAGCGGGCTGATTTTTGTGAACTTTGCTAATTTGTAATGTTTTACTGTTTTAACCGGTGAATGGGGCCCGATTTATAGCCACTGATGGTCATGAATGATTACTGGTACATTTGTTAGGGCCTACGTTTCCTTCCCCCCCCCTTCCCCGACAGTCAAAGTTGATGTGACTGCACTTTTCCTTTAGGCAGGAGGGTGGGGCATATGCCTGCCAACAGAGCTGGTGTCAGTGCTGCTCCTTGGTTGGCTGACGGAGGCTATCCCGGGTGGCAGTATGATGCAGTGATTCCCTGTTGCTAGGAAAGCTATATTTTCCATTGTAATCATACTCAAAACCTGACACTATTTAAAATAAATAAATAAATAAATAAAATCATAAACTGACTTTACTGCAAGTTTTTTTTTATAAATTTGCGATTACTGTAGTCCCAGATAAAACCAATTGATCACCATCTATGCTGAAATTAAGCCATCATCTGACCTTGCTCATATATAGTCTTGTTACAGTAAATCTTTAACTTCCATGAGGTTTGTAATGATCTTCAACTTGTGAAATGGGTCAGGATTTACCTTTTTTTTATTTTTCTTTCTATTTGTCCACCTTCTCACCCTGGAGCTACGCTTCTTCGGGAGACACCATCCATCACCCTGCGACTTGCCTTACCTGATTCCCCAGGAGTTCCCCCAGGCGGGTACAGGATGGGACCCGGACGTCCCGATGCATCAATATCTTGTCAGGTCCCCTGGTGGTCAGGCAGGCAGTCGCCATTAGGGTCGGTATTGGGTGCTCCATCTACCTGTGCTCCAGCGGTGTTTTTTTCCCCTTTCTGAGGAAGTGGCCGGTGTCCTGATGTCAAGGCGTTACGCTGACGACCGCCACTCCCAGCCCCTCTCTTTGTAATGTGTTTCTGGGCCATGCTGTTCTTCTCTGGCTCTCTGCCAGAGGCCAGCCAAGCACTGGGCGAATGCCCCTCCCTCCCGGAAGAGGAGAGCTGTCCCTTGAGGCTCAATCCTTCCCCCGGCGACTCAGGCTCATTCCCAACCTGGGTTGCCAGCGTGACGCAAGGTGTGGCGTCCAGCGACTCAACCCTCCGCGCCACTGGGCCAGCCATGATTTACCTTTTTGGAACATACATAATTTTATTTATTTACTACTGAATTTTCAAAAATATGCAATATATGTGGGTTACATAGGTCAAAAGAATGGACTAAACGTTTTTCCTTCTGCTGCATGCACAGTCAAAGCTTGAACTTTGGTCTTCTAAGTTTCCCTACAGTTTGTTGCTTGGTCTTTAGTTCTGCGATATTCTTCATGCAGTGTGGTGCTAAGAACAGAGCAGTTTCCTAAATGTGGCCTAGCCGATGCCTTATGCAATAGCAGTACCCCCTCCCTGGCAATGTACAGTGTTCCGCTCTGTGTGAACATCGCCATCCTGTTTGCCCAAGCCTCTGTATGCTATGTTAAATGTTAGAGTCCCCTCTGCAGTAACTCAAAGGTCGAATTCTGAATCTGTTTCTTCTGTTTGGCATTTAGTGTGTACTTTCTTCCATTTCTGCCATTAAACGCATGCTCACCTTTGCATTTGCCAGTGTCGGACTACGTTTGCCATCTGATATCTTCCTACATTTCACAAAGTTTTAAGTAAATGAGAGTAGTGAAAGGCTGGCCTGGTGATGTAGAGGGCTGAGGTGCTGTGCGCCTTACCTCTCACCATGCCTTTGGGAACGAGCTTGGGTCAGTGGGGTGGGAGGAGGGGCGGCTGGAAATGGATCAAGCATCCACCAGGCAGCTCTCCTTTCCCTGTATGTGGTGGTTGGCCGACCTGGCTCTTGGCTGCCATCAGGTGGAGGCCTGTTGCAGATGCTGACGCATGAGCAGCAGGCGGTAGTCGGGGGAGGGGAGATGTGGTTCCGGGATGCATATGCACCTTCAAGCACATGCGCGGCCCATGCTACCAGGGCTAGCGGAGAAAATGGATACAGTGGCTGGTTTGGGATCTATAAGGTCCTGTCAGGTGGCCCTCTTCCCCATACTGCCGCCTGACTGGGAAGCCCCAGTACTGGATGTGTGTCTTTGGGTGGATGGAGGATCCCCCCCCCCCACCTTGCCCCGCCAAGGAGGCAATCTATGGAAATTTTGGGGGTTCCAGTCAAGGTTGAGGGAAAATGCCGGGTGGAGGGGGTGAGGACAGGACTGATTAAGCCTGCCCGAAGCAGGACCATGATGGAAAGAAAGCTATATTTTATTTTATTTAGCTTTTGTTGACCGGGTAAGTGCACTAGACAAATCCTGCCTATTTTCAGGCACGACCCGGGGGAGGGGGATACAGATGAATGCCAACTGACCTTGAACCAGATTAAGCTGTTGGTGGTATTTTTAGTGAATGAGGGAAATTTGGCCGGGACACTGGGGAAATTCCCCTACACTTTTCGATAAGTGCCATGGGATCTTTAACATCCACCTGAACTACCACCAATCCAGGCAGGTGGGACCTCGGTTTAACGTCTCATCCGAAAGACGGCACCTCAGAAATGCAGCACCCTTCTCATGCTGCATTACAGTGTCAGTACTGGGATATTAACCCAAGTGCCAGATGTGGGAACTGAACCCACAGCCCTCTGATCTCCCGGCGTCAGAGGAGAGTGTGCTACCTACTGAGCCACTGACACTGCTGGGGTGGAGGGGGGAAGGGAGCAGTAAAATAATGGTAGTGAGGGATGTTGCTGGGTTAAAGCATTAAAGAATCAAAACACATTTAAGATAGATTCAGAAATGGGCCACCCATTGGCCAGTGACAGTGCATTGTGCTGCTCTGCTGGTGACCTAGATTCGGATTGGGACTCAGCTGGTCAGGCGACCATGGGTGGGGAATAGCACTCCCAACTTTAACGCTTCCCAGCCTCAGCAGAGAGAGCATGCCTGTCCTGCACCAAGGCAAGACATGGGCCAGGGAGCTGGTTTCCTCACGGGATGTTTGATTTGTTCGCTGTGGTGTATGAGGTTGCCAAGAAGGCTGTGGCACCTTCTAATGGGTTGAGGGTAGAGAGAGAGGGAGGGATAGAAAAATAGGAGTTAAAACCAGGGCTGAGCAGGGCAGAATAAATCCTGACTTCTGCAGTCCCCACATTGCCGATCATGGGTCCAGTCTGTGCAGTGATCTGGACCCTAGAGGAGGAAGCATGGAAAGATCCATGCGGGGTACATAATACCTGCAAAGACAGGGTAGGTCCTGGACAATACAAATAATGGTGCTGGGGGCCAGGAACCAAAGGGGCAGGCCAGTGGAAGAGGACAAAAATCTGTTGGGGGTGAAGAATGGCACACTCCAGAGTTATACACCTTTAAGAAATAGCTATACATACCTAGGGAGGCAAAAGCTGTGTATTACAGTGATTAGTGGACAAATAACAAAAAGAACAGATCAGCACGGACTTATGTGACTTGTAATTCACAGAAAAAGGGATTAACAGACTGTAAATGTCAAATAGTCAACAAATACCAGATATATTTCTTAAAATTGCTAGTGTGCATTTTTAATGCTGAGATAATTGGTTTGCAAAAATGTGTTAAAGTCGCCCAGTTGTAATTATGCAGTACAACCAAGTGGCTGTAAAAACCAGAATTTTACACAACCGTGATATGGGTTACTTTTATAAAGCCATCGAGTTTCGCACTCTGTTTTTATGTAGCATCACACTTCTCAGGAATGGGCAGACTAGATGGCCGGACGGTCCTCATCTGCTGTAAAATTCTATGTATGTATGTGTATAAAATTCTGTTTTCTCATACACACTCTCTCTCTCTCTCTCTCTCTCTCTCTCTCTCTCTCTCCACTCACTCACTCACTCACACACACACACACACACACACACACACACACTCGCGCGCACCCTTGTATTGTTCTCTGTATCATCTTCCCTTTCCCTTGTTTATCCTCTGCTCTCTCATCCTGATGTTCAGAGTCATCAGGCTGCATTGTCCTTCTGGCCAGGAGGATGGCTTGGTGGCTTTCTTCAAAGCCAGTTCCATTTCCATCTTGTGATGGGCCTGCAGGGGGTGCGTGATTGCCAGGTAGTCTGCACGCATCCACTCTGGGAGCTGAGCGCCTCTCCTCCACAATGTGTCCTGTCCCCCAGCTGGGCTCAACATGCCATCCTGGGGCTTGTGTGCAAACTCCAGTGCCCCACTTCACTGGACTAGCCATACCATGATATTCGGCATAGTACAGAACTCAGTAGACAGTCTACTAGATTAATAATTTTAAATCCTCTTTTTTTTTTTTTTTTTTTTTTGTCTGAAACTACCTTTTATGGAAGCAACAAGGCACAATAGGATCGCACTTCAGGGGGCTGAAGGCACTCCCCCTGCAGAGTTATGCCTCTGTGCAAGCACAGTACTGAATTCAAAGTGTCTTACTGTACTTATAAAATGGGTAAACTGAGAACATTTAAAAAAAAGCAACATCTATAATAAAAAAAGGTACGTTCTTTTGTTAACAATAACTAGTCAAAAGTAGTCCCTCCTCACTGTCAAGCATCTATCTATCCACACATTCAATAGATGGAATAGTTTATCTTTGAATGCAGGAATTCAAACTTCTGTAGAATTCTACTGGCTGAATGTTTACGTCTCCCCACAGAAACGCACACAACGGAAGGCCTCAGCAAAGCCAAGAATTCAGTTGTATCTGGGACATAGCAAGCAACAAAGATTTTCCTAGTATGTAGGTGAGGATTGTGGGCCGGGGGGGGGAGACATGGTCAGAAAGGAAGCTCCACAAAAGTAAAACCAAGTAATATTTCATTTTAATTTGTGTATGTGTGCAAGGAGAGGGAATTTAAAGGAAAAGAACAGTCAATCAGTTTCTTTTTTTGTTTTGAGGAATTAAATGTTTTAGGCCTAGGTAATTTTTAAAGTGAGTAAAGGTGGCAGTCATGTTTGGTATGGCAATTGGAAATTTGAAAGATATTGATACCGTTAGTGTGCTGTGTCTCAATGACCAGCACTTCTTTACCCATGTGTTGTGCTCTCTCAATACACAAGTCCTAGCTAATCAGAATGCAGTATTCTCCCTACCCATTTTACAAGTTTGCACTGTGTACAAGCAAATCTAGTGGTTGGTATGGCTTCATTTCATGTTTGGTCGATGAAGACCAGCTAAATGAGCAAGGTTTGTTTACACAGGAAAGGGCTGAGATAAGTTTACAAAGTCATGAACGATACGAGTCAAAGTGGATGTATGTTTGGGATACACACACCAGTGGTTACACTCAAAAGCTTAAGTGTTGGTAAGTTAAAGAGGGTACTGAGAAGACAGTACTTTTCTCCAAGGGTTGTCAGGCCACGCAATAGTTTACCGGCTTCCATGGTCCTCGTGGGGTTTATGCAGACATGTAAGACTGGGTGGACAAGTTCATGACTAAATACAGAATATCTGGGTTTACCTACTGAGATGTTAGGGGGATGAACCCAATGGGCCTCATAACCTTTATTTGTTCTGAAAATGTGTAACTTGTTAAAGCTGAGTTTTTGGGCATGATTGTGTAGGTCTATACAGTATCTTTATGAGCATTTCAGTATGTCTGCACTTGTTTTGGTGTTTGTGTACATGCGTGCGGCTGTGCCGTTGTCACATGTATGTTGGTATTTTTGTATGTGTCACATGCTGGCTGTGCAAGCATATTGCTTATGGCCAACTCGTGTTTATTATTTTGGGTTGTGGATGGAGCCTGTTCTTACTGTAGAAAAGTATATTTATAAAACAATGAAACAGGTCATCATAAATGTACAATACTGAAAAGAATCCCTCGCACTTGGTCACACTACCCAGGTGTCTCATGATAGGCCTCTATCCATTTATGTGGGTTCATACTGTATATGCTGTCATGTACTTTAGAATTAAGACACTGTCTCTTTAAAAGGCTTTTAGGAATGAAACTACAAAAATAGCCTTAATTGTTTTAATGGCTAGGGTGGATGGTATGTGTCCATAAGGGAGACAGGTATACAGACCAGGAAGGCATAAAATATCCCACTGTAGCTCTCCATGACAGAAAAAGTTAATGTAATGACCTAGGGATCAGGGGTCAAGCCAAATGCATGGACCAGATGAGACTGGGGTTGACATGGAACCACAGTGACACCTGCAGGGAAAGGTAAACTGTTGTATCCCATCACACTATGGGTGTGGCTTGAAGATGACCAGCCTGTATGTGTAAGACATGTGTTTTGAACTCAGGGCAGTTAAACAGTTTAGCTGGGGGTCAGATAACCTGTCCAGCTGACACATACTTGAAGACTAGAAGTATATGTGTAGGCCTAGAAAAATCTCTAAAACCAGACCCAAGCATATGGAAATTTTGACTTTACAAATACTGAACAGAAAATTCTGATATTAAGTCAGAATTTTGGAAACAAAGACTTTTTACCAAGGAAGCACCTGAAGCCTTTTTAAAAGGACATTCAGAGGAACTGACTTGGGATACAAACTTGCTACAAACTTGCTTAAGGACTTATCTCTACAAGGACATTTAAAATCTTGTCTGGACTCTAACATCAAAACAAGGTATAGTTTAGAATAACAGTATTTAGTGTTTTCTGTAAACCATCCAGTTTTACTTTTGATATTGTCTGCATTTCAAAGTTCTTCAAACTGTAAACTTTTCTGTATTGCTTTTATTTTAAGTAAACTTTTATAATTTTCATATCAACTCTGCCTGGGGGCTCTGATTGTGTTATCTAACATTTTAACAGAAGGGTTTTGAAAAGACTGTGCCCCTTGAAAGATGGTACCGCTCGGCTGTCATACCCAACTACTTAGGCAAGACGTAGCCAGTGGCCATGGTGGGATTCAAATACTGAAAGAAGTGCAGAGTCAAGGGAACTCGAGACTACAGTTCCCAGCCTCCCACTGGGAGTAGGAAGGTTGGGGAATTCTTCCGGAACCCTTGCTTCTGCTCACGAGTTCTTGAAAAGGGGGATGAAAAGGGGGATCCTCTCTGCAAACTGGAGGTCCTACGCGGTTGCCTGGGGTTCGGGGGCCAGGGGCTCGTGACACCAGGTACTAACTACTTTACTCCATATTGGATAAAGCTCCTACAGGAGGAACGAAACAGCATGGGGGTGTACATTTATTTCTTGCTTATGCCAGAGATACACTGTGTTTTAAAATATGTGGAGGTGACAAGGGCAGTAAGGGGAGCCAAAGCATCTACGGAACTCAGGCTGGCACAAGGCATTAAGAAGGGGGAGAAGGACTTCTTTAAGTACATCAGGGAGAAAAGGAGCTGTAAGGACCACATAGTAAGGATTAGGAAGGGAGGGGTTGGGTGGAAGCAGGGTGCGATAGAGGAAGTACTAAATGAGTACTTCTGCTCAGTATTTACTAAAGAGAAGAGGGGGTGACACCAAGGTGGGAGAAATGGCAGAGGGGGGGAGAGTGGTGACAGATGGGGAAATCATGGAGAGCAGAGTTCGAGAAGGTTTGAAGGCACTGAGGGTGGACAAGGTGCAGGCCCAGATGGCATCCACCCCAGGGTACTGAAGGAGCTGGCAGAGGTCCTTGCAGGACCTTTGGCAGACCTATTTAATGCCTCACTACATTCGGGGTGTGTACCTCAGGACTGCAGGATGGCTCATGTGGTGCCCCTCCACAAGAGTGGCCCCAAGGATGAACCGGGAAACTACAGACCAGTGAGCCTCACATCCATCGTGAGTAAGCTAATGGAGACTATCCTGAAGGAGAGGCTGGTGGCCCTTCTAGAGGCCAAAGGACTACAGGACAGCAGACAGCATGGCTTCATATGCGGCAGATCCTGCCAAACCAACCTGGTCGAGTTCTATGACTGGGTAACTAGGCAACTGGACAGGGGCCATGCAGTGGATGTCCTGTATCTGGACTTCAGTAAGGCATTTGACTCGGTGCCACATGGAAGGCTGGGAAGGAAGTTAGTAGGCACAGGGGCGGGTGCAAAGCTGGTGAGATGGGTAGGAAACTGGCTGCAGGGAAGGCAACAGAGGGTGGTGGTGGGTGGGGGAGCTCTCACACCCAAGGGCAGTGATGAGCGGTGTTCCACAGGGCTCAGTGTTGGGACCAGTGTTGTTTGGGATATTCATTGCAGACATATCATGGGACATCAAGAGCAAGATCCATCTGTTTGCTGATGATACCAAGGTAGGCGCGGTGGTGGATGACCTAGGGGGATGGCAGGGGTTGCAGGATGATCTGGCAAAGCTTGAAACCTGGTCAGACACCTGGCAACTGGGCTTTAATGCCAAAAAAGTGCAAGGTGCTGCATTTTGGGATGAAGAACCCAAGGAGGAGTTACCAGCTAGGGAGTGCAGCTAGCCCAGACTGAGGAGGAGAAGGATCTGGGTGTGCTCATTACAGGGTCAATCAACAACTCGCACAATGTAGGAAGGCAGCTGCAAAGGCCAACAAAATGCTGGGTTGTAGTGCAAGGTATATCCTCGAGGAGGAGGAGGTGATTCTGCCACTGTATAGGTCATTAGTTAGCCCACACCTGGGTACTGCTTGCAGTACTGGCATCCATATCTGAAGAGGGACATTAAATTACTGGAGGGGGTGCAGCGCAGAGCAACAAAGATGATCAAGGGGCTGGGGGACTTATCATACGAGAGGAGGTTGAAGGAGTTGAACATGTACGCACTGGAGGAGAGGAGTGACAGGGGTGACATGATTGAAACCTTTAAATACATGAAGGGAATAAACAAGACGGGTACAGAGGGGTGTTCAGAGTAAGGGAGGGGAAGGCCACGATATGAGACTGGAGCGAGGAAGGTTCAGGAGGGAGATGAGGACACTTTTTTACAGAGAGGGTGGTGGCTGGGTGCAGTGTGTTACCTGCTGAAGTGGTATGCAGTAGAACAGTGGACTGCTTCAAACGAGGATGGGACAGGACAAGGGGAGGGTTAATGAAGGGGAAGAGTGGAAGGGAGGGGCAGCTGCAGAATAAGGGGTGCTAGCTGCACATTCGAGCAGACTTGATAGACCTCTAGGCCTTTATCTGCTGGCAAATTTCGTATGTTCGTATGTATTGTTTTTAAAAGCATTGAATAAACTTTTGCCTTTTTATTTCCAAAATGGAGTACAGTAGTTAGTACCTGGGTATCGTGAGCAAGTGCGGGAGACTTTTTTCATTGCTGTACTGTTATTTCTCCAGATGCGTCACGCACTGCTATTCTGGGGCGATCTATTTTGTGCAGAAAAATAATCATAAATGTAGCCCAGACTAATAGAAATAAGCTCTTTTGGGATTATAGTTGAAAAATAAAAAAAATACAAACGTTATAATAAAACGTTGAGGAATGAACCACATTATTAGCTGGGAGGTACAGTGTAACTTGTCTGTTAAAGGAAATTTGTCAGATTTTTATGTGGGCTTTATGGCTCATTACCTTAAGTCTGCACTAGTCTTGTGCAGCCCAAAGTAGAATTTTTTGTTTGGTCCTGTGTGGGAGGGAAGGGACCATAACTGGAGCTGGACCCACGGCCAGGCAATCCTTCCAATTCCCTGTTTGCTGAGTCTGCCCCGTGCTGAAACGCTTTCTGAATTGTAAGCGGGGAGAGCACCGGGGACCCATAGAAGGCGATGGGGAAAGATTTCAGTACATTTTTCTATATGATTAAGCAAACTTGGAGAAAAATTAAAGCCACCGAGCAACTAATAGGAGCCCTGTTAGTTGATCTGTGTCTTTTTTGTTTTTCTTCAGGTTTGCTTAATCGTACAGAAAAGTTCATTGAAATCTTTCCTCATAGACTTCTGCGGGGTGTGCTCTCCACACTCTCCCTGCTTAGACATCACAAAACATTTCAGTGCAGGGGTGGGCCCAGCGGACTGGGAAGTGGGAGAGATCACTTGACTGTGACTTCAGTTCCATTATGATTCCTTCCATCCCACACAGCACTTCATAAAATAAATTCTACTTTGGGCTGCAAAAGGCTAGTGCAGGCTTAAGGCAATGGGCTGTGAAGCCCAAAAAGACAAAAATCTGAGCAATTTACTTTAAGACTTGCTTCAGGACAAAGCCGTCTGCTCTTAATATCAATTTTTGCTTAGTATGCAGATTGTACATTACTAAAATTGTAGTTAAGACTGCAAGTAATGTCCTTCATACTGTGTCATTCTTAAAGTGCAGTGTCCTTAACTCATGTTATCCTAGGAAGCCATTTTACATCTAGGCTAAGTAATGGAAGGTTCGGACAGCTAAAAATGCTATTGGAAGTAATTTAATAGACACGTTTCAAAGCAGTAAAATCAGTTATGTAATCTGATGTCTCTTTTAAAATAACTCCTAACTTCTCTGCCAGAACTAAAAAGAAATTAAAGATATACTCCCTGCTGATTTACTTTCAGACTAGGTCCATGAATATGTAGGTTAGAATTTAAAGAAAAAAGCAGTCTGTCCGACAGACATGCTTGATCTCAAACAGCTGGAGTGTGCAGCTAGTTGGAACTCTTCTGGTGCTGCTGGAAACATTTTTTTTTTTAATATACTGAGACTGACACAAAGTGCAGAGCTGTGTGTATGTGTGTGTGTTTTTATAAGTCTTTTCCACTAAAACACATTCAAACACAAAACAGCCGCTGTGTGTGGTTATTCAACACCACAGGTGGGTATTTCAAGTACATTACTGCTAACCTATGTAGATCTAGGAACATCAAATCGGCTCATTTATGTAGAATCAATGATTTTCCGTTTTCAAAAATGGCCAGTTCCACATGGCAAATCTTAAAATCAGTTTGTTTGTTTTTTTGTTTGTCTCTTTGTCCCCCAAAACTGAGGGTAAACTGGCATGTTAACAAAATTGTCTCAAAATGGAGCAGTTTTTCCCAAAACATTTGGACAACGTGGGTGTTTTGCATGATTAAGAGGTACAAATAAGTGTTTTTTTTTTTTCAGGAAAAATTGTTTAGAGTGCTGGTTTAAAATTGGCAAATTCTGTTTTTTACCAGTTTTTTCCGTTAAGCTGAAAATTATTGGCCCTGTTTATGGGACAAAGTCATTATATTTCGATATCATGCAGGTCACCCTTCTCCGTAACACTTCAAATCTAGTGAGAGTGTGATTTAATAAAACGGTAGCCAAATGTGGCTTTGAAAGACAAGTATCTACAAGTTTGTGGAATACCGCGACAGCTGCCAGTTAAGGTCAGATCTGTGATGGTACAGGGTCCTCTTTATGCTAGGAAAATACAGCTTTGGGCCCATATTGTGACCCTTCTGAAATGCAGCTGGCTCATTCTCTTGTATGGCTTCAGTTTTCTTAAAACGTTTAGTTTCTTCAAGTAAAAACCACCACTCTCCTTACTTGTGTTCATTGCTGTTTTCTTTTATCATCTGCATTTTTCCAAAAATGTATTAAAATACCCAACATTATGTTTAAACAAATGAAAGGGAGCTACGCTCCCACAAGCCACCCGACTGGTTTACGTGATTTATTATATCCCCTTTAAGTAATAATATCCCACATATATCTTAAATAAGGTAAACTGGAACTGTTTGGACCGAATTCCAGATATTGATGATGCTGTATCCTCTTTTTAATACTGAATTTTTAAAAGTTTCTGATCATGTCCCAATGTGTAGTGTGAAATGTAGGCAAAAAAGTCTACCCTGGATAAATGGTAACATTTTGAAAAGCATCAGGATTAAAAACAGATTGTGGAAAATAACAACGTGAAAATAACTGGGGAAGCAGCTTGGAGCAGTACGAATCTGCTAGGAATTCATGTCAAAAACTGATTAAAGAAGCTAAGACGGCATTTTATAAAAATAATTTAGAGAATGCTAACAACTCCAGAAATTTCTGGAAAGTAGTTAAAAAAAAACAAACAAAAAAAAAAAAAAACAAAAAAAAAACTACAAACCCCAGTAAAAGTAACGTTACCACATTTCTTTTGAACTATGGGAAACTACTAGTCTTGTCTGAGAGGGGCAGAGGGCTATGGTCAAGGCATTTAATATTTTTTCACTAACCTGCCCTCAATAAGGGATGAGAGTGAGGATGCTGTATTGCCATAGGAGGAACACAGGCAAAGTGAAAAAATTGAGAGCGCAAAACCCACTATTTAAATTTTAAACTGTGTCATCAAAAGATGTCTGGAAACATGCAAAGAAACCCTGAAGCCAAATAAACCTGGTGATTTTGATGGCATTGGGACCAGGCTGCTGAGGGAAGGCGTGGATATTACTGCCACACCTTGGCTAAGATCTTCAGCATGAGTCTACGTTGAGGAGCCTTTCCTGGGGCTTGGAAGAAAGCTAAAGTAACTCCTCTTTTTAAAGGGGGAAAGTCAACTTTAACAAATTACTGTCCAAATTCCTCTTCTCCTTTTAATATCTAAAATATTGGAGAAGGCATTTTCAAAAACAGTTGTTTGGGTTTTTAACAGAACACTCGCTCCTCTCTCTGCAGCAGTCAGGCTTCAGGCCCTTCCAGTCCACCCAGACGACATTGTTGGACTTCACAGACACCGTCTTCCATGCCTTGGAGCATTGTGGGGTCGGTGTTTGTGGATCTAACGAAGGTGTTTGATTTGGCAGACCACCAAATCTGGCTAAGAGTCCTGGAAAAGGGGTGTGAGCCGGGAGTTGTTACTGTGGTTCAGATCATATTTACAGGACCGATAACAAGTTGCAATTTAGGAGGTACTATATGAAGGGTGGGGACTAGTAAGAGGGGTGCCCCAGGGTTCCATCTTGGGACTGATAATGTTTATCCTCTTCATCTATAACCTCCCAAATAAATCGGTCTGTAGTAGAAATGTATGCCGATGATATGGTTTTCAGTGAGCTTAGCCCCAAATTTGGATCAGGTCAGTCAGAAACTTCAACAGGATTTTCAGACTTTGGAAACCTGGTTAGTACAAAAAAAAAATTAACATTAAGAACAAAAAAAATAATTGCCTTTAAGCCGAAGAAAGCAAGTTGTAAAGAAGGGCCAAATGGAATTGAGATCTGTTCAAAAAATGGGACAAAAATTGGACAAGAAAGTTAATACAGGTATCTTGGGTTATGGATTGACAAGGAATTGTAAAGTTTACAACTCACATTGACAAGACATATGCTAAGCTCTCCCAAAAGGTGTCTACATTACACAGACACAAGGGCTGTTTATCTAGGGAGACGAGCCAAAATAGTTAGCAGTACTGCCTATGATGGATTATGGCAGTACTCTAGGTGGGCTAGTAAGAACGATTTGCAAAAACATGACAAAATGCATAACTGCTAAGCCAGATTTGTATTGGGGGATCTCGGGGCCATTAATTAGCTCTCATTATTGTTCAGTTTTTGTAGAACTAAACAGGACATTCTTGAGTATTAGAAGACAGATTACTCTATAGCTTTCTATACGTGTGTGTTAATGGCTTGGTACCATCATATTTGTATGAAAAACTAGTTACAAATATTAAACCAAACATCTTCAGGATGTAGTGGGGAAGGGATTTAAAGTTTCAAGAATAAAAACTAGATTTGGGAAATTGACTTTTAATTACATGGCCGAATCATTCTAGAACTTGGTTTCTCCTCAGATAAGAAAAGTACCCACTTATAGTATGTTAAGGAATGCAGTCGTGGATTGGTGCAGTTTTAAATGTGAGTGTTATTAATGTGGAATAATTATGCATTGGTTTTGTAAGTTTTTATGTATTAAATGCATGTTTTGTACTATAACTGAAACATTCTTAAGCAGGACAGTTGCTTGCTTAGTGACCTGATCCTGGATAAATATAAATTCAATTCAAATTTCCCACGGAGTTGGTCACAACGTGCCTACACACAATTTTTATAACCCAAATGATTAAAACACAATTTGCTACTTTATTTACACACAAAATCACATTATTAAAAGTAATACATATTCTGTACTATATTTTTGTAAACTGTATTTAAAGGGACGTAAACAGTGTTTACATTTTTAACATAATTGTAAATTTGGGCATGTGTGAAGTCTGTTAATTACCACAGTGTATTTTTGTGTGTGTGTGTGTGTGTGTGTTGAAATAGTCCTGTTTTTCCCTTATTTAAGGCCCCATATTAATGTAGCTTTTCCTTGCCCAATATTCATTTTTGTAAAATGTTTTTATCTGTTCCAGAACCCAGTGACATCAGTTGAACTGAAGACTACAATGAAGCAGAACCCAGTGACATAAGCTAAGCCAATGTCACTCTGTTCTGCTTCATTGTAGTCTTCAGTTCATCTGATGTCACTGGGTTCTGGAACCGAATTAAAATTGAAGGCTCACTTGTACTTTCCGCTGCAGGTGTCATGACGGACACCTTGCAGCGAAAGTGCTACGGCGGACGAGAGTCTCTAGCTAAACAAGCGTACCGCTCGCGACTACTTGTGTGCTGCTCAGAACACCACGTACCGTCTGAAACTATAAGGGTTACAGGCAGAATGTGGTCCAGCAGCTGGCTTTGTTTAGCATAGTGGCTAGGGTAGTGGACTGTGATAGCCAGGTAGGCTAGGAGTGCAGTAGGGACAAGGTTTGCATCCCAGTGTCGGCAGCTCAACAAGAAAAATACCCGAGGTCGCACCTGGAAATCAAAGCGGTCTAAATAAATTAGTGCGATGTCGGAGTTGATTATATTTATTTACAGCTGTCCCTTGCACACAAAAAAAAAGTCTGAATTATGATAAAGGTTTGCTATGGACAGACAGTTATGGCACTTGGCCGTACTGTTTCCTGTCCGCCATGACACCTGCAGCATAAACTGCAAATGCTCCAAATTGAATATGGCCAGCCTACCAGTGCAGCGGAAAGAGTCACTGCTGTGACGCTGATGACCAGGGTTCGGTAACACACTGGCATCAGAGGGCTGGCTGGGGAGAGAAGGCTTGAGCCTCTGATGACTGCTCGCCTTCTCTTGGGGGGGGGGGTAGAGGACCGGCATCTACTGACCCCTGATGGAGGCCAGGGGACAGCAGTGCGTCTGGTCCCGCTATCCAGGGGAGCGTGATAGACGCCGGCATATGCCTTACGTCCTGCACATCACAATTCTGTGGGAGAAAAAGGCTGGGAAAATGGTGCACAGGCTGACTGGGTGACGGCCTCCTGTGCCCTCGTCACTGGGGCTCCCGATCCACGAATTGCTGCCTCAGCAGCGCCCAAGACCACTGGCTTGCCAGTAAGGCACTTTTCTTCGTAGGTAGGGGACCCGCCCGATGAAGGGATACATCGGGGTACTCTGTGATGGCTGCAGTGTGTTGTGGTAGGTGGATGGGAGCAGCCCATGAATGAGACTTGGTCCTTGCAGAGGCCTGAAAGAGTGCAAGTGTGCAGGGGAGCAAAAAAAAAAAATTGAATATGGAGCGTGATAGCCGGCCCGGTGGCGCTGAGGGTTGAGGTGCTAGACGCCACACCTCGCGCTGCGCCAGCTACCCGGGTTCGGGAACGGACTCGGGTGGCCAGGGGTCGGCGGGGGGAGGGAGGATCGAGCGTCCCAACGGACGCTCTCCTCCCTCAGGGGTGGGTTACCAAGAGCGCATTGCGCTCTGCATTCCTTCCATAGCCGGTGGAAGCACCGCAGAGGGAAGGTGAGCGGCTTCACCGTCGGAGCCGGGAGGGGGACGCCTGCCAAGAGTGAGGGTCTGCGATGGAGCAGCGCCACTACTGGGACGACGTCCCTTAGTGCAAGGCCTCCTGGGGGAGTGGGGACGTCAGGGGAGAAAACTGGAAATACCCTCCGGCAGCCCTAGATGAAGTCCACCCTAAGTCCACCCGGACCACCTACAGGACAGACCCCAATGTGCGAGGAGAGGAGGATGGGCACTCTAGGGGCAGATCCCTAAGGTAGGTACCGGGGGACATGAGCGGACGGAAGGAGGGGGCACCGGAGGCAGTAAGGAGGGATAAAGATGAAAATAAAAAAAAAAAAAAAAAAAAAGAATATGGAGCGTGAAAAAGGCTGCATTAAAGATCCCCTTTCTCAGTGCTGCCAACGAATAAGAGAAAGCTCAACTCCATGAGAGCTCCTCCTCTGTGGCACTTTCATCACTTTCTGATCTGCCCCCTCAAGGAAGGAAAGGGATCGTAATTTGCCCCGAGGGCGATCCCTTTCACTTCCTTATCACCAACTCCACCCACCGTGCACCAGTGTTTAGTGACATCTGTATAGGAAGAGCACGGGCGGCACGCTCCGTCCAGGTCTGTGGAGCATGATTTACAGACCCGTTTTTTGGCTGCTGTACCAGACATTTGGTGAAACAGAAGCCCGGGTTCAATTAACACAGATCTTGTTAGTTGAACCTGGGCTCGATTTTCACCAAATGTCAGATAAACAGCCAGAAAATGAGTCTGTAAATCACGCTTAATAAACTTAAATGGAGCATGCCCCGCACTCTCCTTATACCAACATCACAAAATGTCTGAGCGCGGGAGCAGAGCCGGTGAGAAGGAAGTGGAAGGGATCTCATGACTAGCCCCTCAGGGGCCAATTACGATCTCTTCCCTTCCGGGGGGGTGGGCAGTATGAAAAATTGTGAAAGCGCCTCAGAGGAACGCCCATGTAGGTGAGGGAGCATCCTCCCTCCTGTTTAATATCATATACAAAAACTATCGAGAAAGGTTCTCTTTAATATGGGGACCTAAATAAGGAAAAACAGGACTATTTCAAAACAAACACACAAAACAATACGCTGGGGTATTAAACAGGCTGCACACATGCCCAGATTTACAGTTATATTAAAAAATGCAAACATTGTTTATGTTCCCTTTAAACAAGTTCTTATGACATGTCTGTCATCTACCGTAATTTAAGGATGATTGACAAAAAAAGTATTAAGAGTTATAGTTGCTAAATAATATTTACCAAAGCAGTGTTTATTTCAAAAGTACATCTGAGGGGACAAAAGAAGATCTTAACAAGCAATGTTTGAGTCATTCAAAGAATACAGTTAAAAAAAAAAAAAAAAAAAAGTTTTATTGCGACAGGCCTTTTGAAAACTGCAGCAGAGAAAATGCATTTTATTGAAAAATTCCCAAGGGAGATCTGTCTGGGTTTCCTACTGTCCCTTGTAGGGACAAGAAGAATGCTATACATCTTCAGCATTTCCTGTTCTCACTGTGAGCTGTTTGGATAAACAATTCCCCAAGTATCACAGCTGTACTTCATTTTCATGTATTTTATATCTTCAAGCAACAGTGCATGCAAGACATGACAAAAGTTAATGTAGTGCCATGGTAGCTGGCCTTAAATGGCCTCTGATTTGTTGGCGGGGGGATTTGTTTTATTCAGTAATAGAGTGTGTGTGTGTGTGTGTGTGTGTGTGTGTGTGTGTGTGTGTGTGTACGCATGCGTGTGCTTGTGTGATCCCTGGACAGCACACAGGGATATAGTGATGGCATCTGCATGTATGTATGTCACACTAGTATCTTTTTCCTGTGTCTTGATAACTTTTCAGTTGTTCACCACACTTGGTTATAAATATTTGACAGAGTTTTTAATGGTTTACAGTGTAAGCAGTGGTGACTTCATTATGCATGAGTTCTGGTTTCTGATTGGCTTCTGTGACACAGACATCACACATTTCTATCTGTATTTTGAGCATCACTTAACCTATTGCCAATAAACTTGACCTCTGCATTCAGTATCACTTGTCCTTCAAGGTTTTGCAGTGCCCGCTATGTTGACATGATAATGCAGAAGTTTTGGCTTTCTGTTGGCTGCTGTATTTTTGCCCAATATCTTCAAAACTGTTGATTCGTTTTTCTTTAAACTTGATATAGCGGGTACAGAAAATGATCCTCCCTATTTTTGACTATGGGGATGTAGTCTACAGTGCTGCACTCAAGTCCTCCCTAGCCAGACTGGACCCACTTTTCCACTCTTTCTGTCGTTTCACCCTGGACTGCCCACCCTCAGCACATTATTGCACCCTCTACCAGACGCTGCGCTTCACCTCCCTCCAGGACCGTAGGCTGTCACACTGCATTCTGATCACAGCCAAGTTCTGGACCCAGTCCCTGACCACTTACCTCGCCGCCTTACTGTCAGGCCCCTGACCCCTTCAGCTTATGCACTAAAAAAAAAAATGACTCCAGAATCCTATCCGTGCCACACATGTCCACCACCGCAGGTGAGGCAGCCTTCAAATATCACATGCCTAAACTATGGAATTCCCTCCCCATGGGCCTCCCCCAATCAACACCAAAATTCACTACTCAAAGACCATTTCTCCTCCACCTGTACATGCGACTAATTATTCGGCCTGCCCTGAGGCCAGCCCCTCCAGTTTGTCGAAATAAGCACAGTCCAGCCGCACTATGATGTATTTGGGGTACCTTGGCTTAGCATCTGCAACTACCCTGCTCTAACCTCCAGCTGGTGCATGTGTTATTAGTTTTTCATTGCACCTGATATTTCTGTATTGTATATATTGTTGCAGGCATTATGTATCCCTTTACTGTATTCTGGACTTGTTACTCAATGTTGTACTTACCCTACCCCAAAGACGCATCCGGTATTGAGCAATGTTTCTGCTCCGCATGCCTTCCTGGTAAAACTTATAAATAAATAATGTTCTGCCATTTGATTGGCTGCTTCTGTTTTTGACTGCATCTTCTTTTTCTATTTCTTTATCCATCTGACCGTCTGGTATTCCTTACGGTAGCAGCCCCTGCTCACCTTACACAGGATTACCCGCTTACCAGTTAAACCATCATGGGTGGTTGCCTTGGTGGATGGGGGTGCTGCCGGAGCTGTTTTCTCATTTACAGCTTGTCTCCCCCCCCCCCGGCGGAATGGCACGTATGCCATGGCATGCACTGCGTAAGGACATAGCGACGCTTCTGCGTTTGCACCCAGCCAGGCAGTTGAGCGACCACTGCCACGCCACCTAGCCTCCACTGGGTGGCAACAATACAGTGTTGCACGCTGTCCCCCCTGCCTGAAGGAGAAGAGCTGTCATAGGGCGCTCAGTCTTCCTACCCACGGCCAGTCTCCAAGCAACACCAGTTTGTTTTTGTTGTAATTAGATGTTATATATGTCACTGTATTTTAAGAACCATGTCTGCAGTGGTCACTGAACTTGATATTTATGTTATTTATTGGCTAGGAAGGAGCACACTGAGATGAGGCCTGTTTAATTTTCTGTTACAACCTGGTAGTGGGGGTGAGAGTTACAGAGGAAATAGGGTAGGTGGGTAGTTGCAATCAATACCAGCAAAACAAGTGTGATTATAAAATATAATGTGCAAACCCACAAAAATAGAATCCCCCAGCAGCAGCAGGTCATGAGGCAGGAGTTCGAGCCTGTTTGGGGACGAGAGAGGCCCGTAGACTGTGTGCGTGTTTAGGGAGGAGGGAAGGAGAGGAACTGGGCACGGACTAGTTACAGTAGCAGTGGTTATTAGTGAGGTTACAGAAGGAACTTTTGTTAGAAATTGGAGAGGAAGACAAACAAAAGGTGGGGCGGTGGTATTCAGCAGGTGGGGAGAGCAGTGTGAGAAAGCAGCCTGCTCTTATGTGGATTTACAGTGGGAAGGGTAGAGGACTGGGTATTGGAAGATCTAAACAAATACTGGGAGTAAGGGGTAGTATAAAGAGAGGTAGCAAGGAAGAGTGTGCAGAGGCTTTCTGTGGTTTGTCTTCTTTATTCACTTTGTACCTTCTGGCATCTCTGTTGTCTGCTCGGTCTGGCT
This sequence comes from Neoceratodus forsteri, assembly GCA_016271365.2. Taxonomy (NCBI): domain Eukaryota; kingdom Metazoa; phylum Chordata; order Ceratodontiformes; family Ceratodontidae; genus Neoceratodus; species Neoceratodus forsteri. Next base: position 63,498,868 of record CM028132.1, on the reverse strand, counting down.
TCTGACTTCCTGTCATTTTATGCCCTCAGACTTGTACCCCTATGAATCCTTTTTTTTGGACCCATCCTCCTGCTTTATTTGATAATACTGCTTGATACTTGTACCATTGGTATGGTTCTAAGGAGGAGATATTATTAAAGAAGATAGCTTAGTTACTTACCATAGCACGGTAGATCTTTGAGAGGATCTCTTCTAAAGAATCACAGCTTACCTTCCCACCTGCCCTCTTTATTTTTTATCATCTGTATTTTCTGCGCGTTCTTCCCCTCGGTGGCCCCTATCTGCTTGAAACCCCCCCCCAGCCCCATCACCTGGCTCCTCCTGGGATCTTTCCTTGAGCTGTCCTGGTCACAGGATCGACTGCCCCGCCACCGGTGCGGAGCCTGCGGGGGGAGGGGTTGATCTCCATCCTGCCACCACAAGGTATTTCCTCCGTTTTCTCCCGATTCCTCGTCAGCATGCATATGTGGAGGCATATGCATGCTGTGGAGTCCCACAGCACCCACCCTTCCATTGGCACCCCGTTCCATTCTACCCTCAGGCCTCTACCTGGGGGCAGTCATTCAGTGGGGCAGCCAGGTGTCCCTCCCCGGGAGAGGAGAGCTGTCTTCTGGATGCTCAACCTCTCCCTCACCGGCCGACCCTCGCCAACCAGTCACCGGCATGGTAGTAGGTAAGGCACGGATGCCTTGGCCCTCTGCGCCACTGGGACAGCCCTACACCTGCCCCCTTTCTGAGTCTCAGGTGACATGTTGTAATGCTCCTGCTAACTGCTGCATGCTGGGTATCCTTCATCGCCATCTACTTTATCAGGGATTACTGTTTCCCAGTACCATCGCTTCTGCTCTGTACCTGGTTTTGATTCCGGTTCCTTCGTTCCTGTCAGTATGACATAGTATACAGACTTTATTTCTGGTGAAGAAATTGAAGAGAGGAAGGGCAATGCCAGCGTATGTCAGCATGGGCAGGTCCAGCGGGCAAACATTTCTAAGTGGTCCTGATGTCGATGGCTTACAGTTCCAAGGGTGCGGCTCTATGGAGATTGTCTCGAAGGTCTGCTGTTATAGTCAGTAACTAAGCTGTCTCTTCTCCCTATTGTTTAGTACTGAAGATGTCTGCATCAGAACAGAATTGTCTTTTGGAGTTCATCTGCTCTAGCTGCTCATCACCCAATCCTCCTCTTGTGACATTACAATCTGTTATGAAAATGACTGTAATGTCACAATCAGGAGATTATGGCGTCAGGGAGAATAAGGAACTAATGCAGATCCCCCTCCAAGAGGCAAGGGTTCTGTTTTTCACATAGATATTCATATTTATCAAGACCATAGGGAAGGGAAATGCAGGAAATTTTTTTTTTTTTTTTTTTTTATTAGTCTTTCTGCTGTTACGTGTTCTGCCTCAGATAATATCTGCTCAGCTACTGCCCAGCTCTATCTCCATACCAGACTCCAGGGAGTTCTCCCTTTCCTGCTCCATAGAGAACTGTCTAGTGGACATGGTAGGCTTTGCAAGGGTGGGCCAGTTTCTCCCCACCACTCTTTTCTGAATCCATCAGTCTGGTAGCTCCTTAATACTGGGCAGGCAGCCTAAGTGTGCTTGTGTCATCCTGCTGATGTGGGGGTTCTCCTTTTTTTTTTTTGCGCCCCCTGGGACTTTTGGCTGTGAATGTATGGCACCCTCATGCAACAGGCATACATGCTGCAGAGTCTCTTAATTCTTTCTGCTTGCTGCCATCCCCAACTGGCTCGTGCCCCCCAAAGGAGAGCATGCTGTGGGCCGTGCACTATCCCCCTCCCCAATACCTTCTCCAGCTCGTTCCTGAATCCAGGTCCCTAACATCCTGGTTGGAACCCCTGATGTGTTGGCTATACAGGAAAAAAATGTGTAATAGAAGCTAAATTATGTGTAAATATATTGTTTCTTTTAAAGTTCTCTCCAGATTGTCAGCTGCTCCTGTTCTGGACACTGTAGCAATGTACTTTCCTCCCCTTTGTGCCCCTTGTTTGGTTCAAATCCAGGTTCGTGGACCGAGGCATCTGTTTCTTATCTATGGCTTGCGAGCATGGGGGCAATGTACCACTGAAGAAGGAGTACAGTTTATCAGTGCCTAAATGAGGGAGGAGAGGCTGTTCTAGTTCCACACTGTAAAGCTACATTTTATACAACAGCAAGAAACCAGCATGTTATTTGGGAACGTGTTTAAAGCAGCTGTACACAGCCACGATAAAGGTTAGAGCAGAGTATGAAAGTCCCTGAGGAGTGGAAAAATATCACAGAAACGTCATTATTGAACACTGCATTGTCTGTGTGTGTTTTTTTTTTTTTTTTTAAATCTAGTTCATACAACACAACTATAAAATCTTTTCCTGAACATCATGGTAACAGCCTGGTCATTTATCTATATATTATCTGGCATTAAATCAGGAGTTCTGGGCATAAGCATAGGGGTCCCTTAAGGTTCATTTTCTCTGTTTGTGAGTGACCTACCAATTGGCTTTTGTCAACTACACTATAGTCAGAATCCTTTCCTTAGATGTTTCCTCCCTTGCCCCAGGAAGTAATTTCAAATAACTTGGCAAATGACTTGATAGTGGTATGAAACATGACAGATGGAATGTGTCGATTAACTTCCCCATACTAGGCTTGTTCTTCAGCGTGTCTGCGGCTAGAAACACTGAAATAGGCTTTGTTAATCTCATAATTCTGTCTCTTGTAGGCCAATGAGACAGTATTTTTTTTAACTTTATTTACAAGTTTTTAAATCCATACAACAATACATAATATACAAAACATGTACACCACTTGTCACTTCAGTTAATACAAGTTGCATATTCTGTAAATTTCTGGGAGGGGAATACATTTATGCTGGTGGTAGTGGCGGTGCTACACCGGGGCACACCAGGGCACGTGCCCTGGTGAAAAAATGCTGTGCCCCGGTTTGTGCTCCAGCTAGTCTGTTGCCATCAGAGTCTGCATCTAGTGTGCGCGAGCTCTAAAACTTTTTCATTGCGTCTGCCACCTGGATTCATCTTCCCCCACTCAAGCACAGAATAGTAGCTGCCATCCGACCCTGTGTCCAGGAAGAATGAACCCCGCCCCCCTGCGCAGTGCTATAGATGTGGCGCCAACTTCATTCTCCACCCAAGTGAGCAGTCTGGCCGCAATACACAACCCTGCTGACATCCTCCTACCAAGCCCTGACTCCCCCGAGCATAATTTGAAAACTCTCGCGCGCGCGCGGTGCACACATCATCACAGAGCTAAGCCATGCTTGCAGCCTCAGGAAGCAAGCAGCCAGTGGGGGACTGAAAAAGAAGTAAAGGGGACCAATCTGGAAACGGGAAATCCGAAGAGAGAACGTGAGCCAATAAAGGCTCTAATTCAACAGCTAATCAGCTTGCTCACTGAGTGCTTGTTCCGGCAATAAGGAAGTATGGACATCGGGACAGTTTCTCTTTATTTGCAAAGAAGAAGACTAGCACTGTAATTTGGAATCCTTCTTTCTTGCTTCATTTGTTGACTGTGTGCCACCTGCCTGATCTGGAGTTGAACTGCCGATTTTTTTTTTTTTTTTTAAATCTTGGGACAATCATCCCTCATCCCTCCACCACCATCCGCCGAGTTGCCGACCTGCAATCCTACTGTCTTGCTGTCCTGGACCAGATCTGAACGGAGGAGCCACAGACAATACTGAGTCATCAGTGCCAACCCCGACCATCTCCTTCTGGACTCTAATTGCGTTTGCAACCCAAACCTCAACAACGGCTGCCCCAACAATCAGACCGAGACCTTTCCTGCACCAGCTGCATCATGTAATGTACTGTACCGGTAAGGAGAAAGGGTGCATTTTTTATTTTACAGTTGTTTGGTTTGAGGGAAGCCAGGGGCCGCCACTTGACTGAAAGGGGGTGGGAGAGACTCGAGTTTAATGTGCAATAAATAACTAAAGTGTGCTGAGGAAAGGGGGGAAGGCAGTGGGTGCTGCTCTGTGCTGTTGTGTTGCATTTTATTGTGGGGCATTTTGTTTTTTACAATTGTTTGGGGAAGCCAGGGGTTTGAAAGGGGTTTGTATTGGGAGTTTAACAGTATGAGTAGAGATGTGTCCTGAGATGTTTGGATGTCTGACTTGGGAAGGGAGGGGGGGACTGTGCTATGTTGTATTTTGTGTATTGGCTGCTGGGTGGGGTGGTGGGCTGGGGTGTTGCTGTTGCCTGATGTAATGGGGCAGTTTTTGCTGCATGGGGGGAGACTTGGAGCCCTCTGATGTGGTTTTGTGCTTTGGCCTGCAATTTTAAAAATGAAACTCCTGTGTTCTGTTTCTGGAGTGAGGGAAGGGTTGAAATGGCTAACTGGCTGGCTGTGAGGGAGCTTTATTTTATTTATTTTTTACCTTTCCTGCACCTCTACTAGGCCTGGCTCAGACTCTGCATACCTCAAATACCAGAAAGGGGGCATTTTTTTAACACTTGTTTGGGGAAGCCAGGAGTTTGAAAGGTGGTGGGAAAGAAACTGTAAAACTAAAGTGTCCTGATGTTTGGATCGCTGACGTAGGAAGGGGGGGCTGTTCTATTTTGTGTATTGGGGTTGGGGCGGGGGTGTTTTGTGATTGCTGGGGTAATGTGGCAGTTGTTGTTGCATGGGGGAAGACTTGTAGCCCTCTGATGTGGTTTTGTGCTTTGGCCTGCAATTTTAAAAATGAAACTCCTGTGTTCTGTTTCTGGAGTGAGGGGAAGGTTGAAATGGCCTGATAACTGGCTGGCTGCTGGGAGAGCTTCATTTTGGGGGGGGTGCAGGAATATACATGCATGATTTAAATTCTGGTTTCTATAGGTGCACTGGCTGCCAACAGTGGTGCCCACCCAGTGCCCTGGTAACCAGCAGAAGCTGGAGCCGCCACTGGCTGGTGGAGTGACTGTACCAATCAATACAGGTTAATAAAGGCAGGTAAAATAACATCTCCACATGGAAACTGAGTCTCTAAATAAGGCTGTCTAACTGTCTAACTATCTGGCTGGGGGACAGAAGTGCCCATGTAACCCAGGTAATGGAATTTATTACGTGATGTGTCAGAGAGAGGTATAAGGAAAGCAATGGCTGCCTTTACCCCTGTGTAACTATTTAAGGGACAGATTCAGGTCTCTGCATAACCATATATAGTACCCATCTCCTACAAAGTAACTCAAATTGCGATCGCCTCCTATTAGGGGTTGCTGTTGGCGCTTCCATTCTATGTATGGAGGTCATAATCTCGTGCCAGTGGTGTAAAGTGATGCTCTGTTTGGAAAGCCAATTTTTGGTAATTACCTTTTGGTCTGCTGGTAGGTGCTTTTCAGAAATTTACTTTGGGGTTGGGGGCCTATATTCTTTTGGCAGATCCATGAAAAAATACAGTGTAGGGGTGGGGAGAAGGAGACAGTTTATTTTTGATAGTTCTGCAAACCTGCCTGGTCAGCCTTGGCAGGACAATGAATAATAAAATCAGTAGATTTATCCTACTTGTTGCGGTATGAATACGCCTGTGCGGTCTCTGATTTGTCTGGTTCAGTCTGTTGGTTCCAGGAAAGTTGCCTTACAAGTGCATGTTGTACAGGTGAAACAAAAAGGTTACATTAAATGCATGCTGAAAAAAAGAAAATCATCATTTCGACCTGAAGGCTTTAGGGATAATCTGTATGGTAAAAAAACTGAGCGAAGTTAGTGTTCTGTCTTTCTTTCTTTCTTTGGATACTTCCTGAAGAAGGCTTGATGTCAAAACATTGATTCTAACTCTGCTTTCTGTTTTAGCATGCATTTCTTTTCTCATATTGGTTTTTGGTCCTGGTCTCCTCCTCTGCCATCATTAGGCCAATGGGGTTCATCTACATAATGCAGGACCCAAGGACCACGGGGGCAGTCACTTGTGACGGCCATACACATAGTTTTTTCCCTTTTCTCCCCTTCGTCCCGTCCTCCACCCCAGACATCCAGCGTAGCCTCTTTCCGCCTCGGATGCAGTAGCGCACACTGGGCATGCGCCCCCTTTTGTGAGGGAGCAAGCTCCACGGCTCACCGTGAGGGGCTGCGACTGTGCCGGGTCTGAGCTCTCTCCCACCCAGGCTTGCTCCCGAACCTGGGTCCTGGTGTGGAAGTGCGTAGCCCTACCGCTGAACCATTGAGTGGCCCCTTTAGCATGCATTTCTTGCGATCCTTTTGTTTTATTTGCAGCCTACCTGCTGATGCAGCAACCTCCTTTTATAAAATTTAAAGCAGCAGTACTACGGAAAAAAAATTGCACTTTTTTTGACAGTTTATTGCCTGTGCCCTGCTAATCATATACCTGGTGATCTTTCTCACCGGCATTGTACTATCGCCGAGTAATTTGCTCAGTTATTCTCTGCTTTTGTTTACATTTTTACCACTAAGCATGTTGCACTGGAACCCCCTCTGCTGCCAACTGCACATGTGAATGACTTGCAGGGACATCGGGAATGGTCAGCAGAGGGTCCCTCTGCTGTCGTCAAAAGATGCGATGTGACCTGTAGAAATAGCGTAGCTGAAAATTAGTCAGCCACCATATTTGTTGTAGCGCTACAACACTTCAAATAAATTGAAAATATCTAAAAAAAAACTGAAGACGACTGGAAAAAAACATTTACAGGTATGGAAACTGGAACTTTGGCTGCATGCTTACAGCCAAAAAACAGAATTTTGATGGGTCACTTCCTGATTTCGTAGTACTGCTGCTTTAAGTAAACAATAATCCCCCAGTCGCCTTCCACTCTGTTTTTCTTCCATTGTAAGCACCTCTAGTTTAAGATCCTCCGATTCTCCTATGAAATCCCACATATGGGATTATTTAGTACTATATATACTCTCACCTGTAAGACAGCCTCACCAGTCGACCAGCCATTTCCTTGTCAGTCGTAACAAAATTGTAGGCATCATTTTGCTGCTCAGAGTGGGTGGAAAACTTCATTTGGTGACCAACATCAGGCACAGAATCTGCCTTTGTGACAGGACCTGGACACAAAATCCAGTTACACAATTGACAAAAGGAATACTTTACCATAGTAAATCCTGCAGATCGTGCAACCTCACAGATAAGTTGAGTCTCCATACTTGGGGCCCTATTTTTAGCATCAAAAATTAGACTTTTTTTTTATTTTATTTTTTTGTTTATGCATTTTGCAAGTAAAACTTACAACGTACAGTTACACAGAGGGATACGTCATATACAACATACAAATGACTTTCTCTTAGCAAGGAACATTGTTATACACCCTCCCATGAGATGCATCATAAGGGAAGTACCATTATCATTTGTGACAAATGTTATCCCTATCTGTCACAGCCCAGGAAGGACAAAAAAGGGGATCAAATATACCAAATGTTCAGTATTTACCCTTTTACCAAAATGACTTTAAAGTCAAAAGAATCCCCCAACATAGAAAAGAATCTAAATATACATTCACATCTCAAGCTCCCCAAAGTCAGGAAGAATCATTATCAAATAAGTCTGATTAACAGCCCATCCATAAGACACCCTTTTAGCAATTAACAGCCGCGGTGCCCCAAGCCTCTTTGCAAAGAATGTCCAAACATACATATATCGATCAGCTGGTTCTACATTTTTTAGTGCGATCATTTGAAGACTATGTGCTGATCATCTTGACGTCTAACAATCGTATACAACGCTCAGGAGTAATCAAATGAGCAACAGCACTACCGTAACTGGCAGCCATTTTACATCCAGTCCAGCAGACTCTGCCCTACACGCCAACATAAAATACTTGCTTGACATTCTCAACCCTCATCGGACTGGCCTTCTTCCCTTTCGGTCATCTCTTCCTCGATTCGATGGGCCAGTTTATCTGCTTCTTTAGGATCGTTAAATAAATAGTACCGCCCATGCCACGATATGCGAAGTTTAGCAAGGAGTAAAAGTTGATGCTGCACTTTCAATTGCCGCAGGCGGTTCCTCGTACCATCAATCGCCCATCTTTGCTGTGTAGTACTAAAAGATAGATCAGGGAAAAGCATCACCATTGTGTCCCCATATTTCAGATTCCTCCGTCTCACCAGTGCCAGCACACGGTCCCGGTCCCCAATGTCAGTAAATACAATCCGAAAGGTTCTGGGAATGGCAGAGTCCATTATTGCTCGCCGAGGTATAATTCGAAAGGCTTTTTCAAGAGAAAATGGGGGATCAGCATCGGTTAAGCCCAGTATATTGGGCAAGAATGATCGAGCAAACAAAAGACAGTCTTCTCCCTCCGCTTCTTCTGCCAGTCCTACCACCCTCAGGTTTCTCTCCCTGGTTTGGTTCTCAACCGTCTCAAGACGTTGTTTTAACAAAGCATTTTCTGTTATCAAATGAGCTATTGTGTCCACAGATTTGAGAACCGACACCTCTGAGCGCTGGACTGTTTGTTCGCACTGATCCATGCGAATTTCCAGAGCAGTGGCTCGTGGGGTAAGCGAGTCAAATTTCTTATCCAAGTCCTGCACCGTTTTAACTAACTGTTGCAGCGTAGCATTAATAGATCTCAGGGTCACTTCCTCTCTTTGCTCAGTACTTGAGGCTGAGGTCCCACCATCTTGTACAGGCCGCCCCTCTGACTGCAGTTTCTTGGCTGAAAAAATATCTGCCGAAGGCTTGGAGGCTCCTCTAGATTTCTTCATATTGTAAGGTCCTAATTATCCAAACGTCCAAATAGAAAATTGTAACCTTAGAGAAAGAGAATCCACTATTTTCCACTTTTGAAAAAGTGACCTTCAAGAGCTTAAGAAAAATGCTGCTTCCTCATTGGCTGCTCCACAGCGCCCCCTCAACAATTAGACTTCTAGTGAGCAGCTGAAAGCATGGCAGGAGGAGAGCTTTGTTAGAGGTTATAATGATGATAAACTGTTTGCCACAGGCAAGGGAGATGAGATTAGTTTTTAGCAAAAAAAAAATTCAATTTTGAAGGAGAGAACTGTGAAATGAAGAGGAAGGGGAAAATTATTCCAGATCACTGGAGCGCAGTAGCTGACAGGTCTATGCCCAGAAGTGGAAAGGGAAATGATGAAAGAAGGCAGAAGGGAAACTATAGCGATAACTGTGGATTTCTAGATACGACTCTCTCATTGTGGACCACCAGGGAATCGGTAAAGCAGCGGCAGGAGCCACCCACACTCCTTGAGGCGGGAGGCATTGCAGACGGAGACTCAGCACTGCGACTGCTGGGCAGTGTGTGTAGCTGAACCAGCTCGCCCTGCCTCTCGATGTGAGAAACCTGAGTCACATGGCAGTGCAGGCTTTTAAGCTACTGTAAATAAACTGGAGAGTTCTGAAAATAGTGAGATGTGGCCTTACAACAAAACCCCGTGAACCTTCTGTTTTTTTGCACTGCAGCATTAAAATAGTTTGTTTCCTTTCTTTTTTCTCCTGTTGAATCTGCCGTGTATTCTTTCTCGTCACTATTTAGTACTGTCCCTTTCTCTTTCCTGGAGATTCTCAGGTGTTTGTGCTGCTGCCCTGTACTGCTTAGTGAAGTGGCATTTGGCAGTGGAACAAACCACATAGAATACCAGGAAACCTAGAAACAGACAGCAATAAACCCTGAAGATGAGGAATAAATGGTGAACACAAAGGCTTTAAAGTAGAATCAAGATAATTCTGTCTTTATTACATCTACCAGTTCAAAGAACCGCTGATCATTCCCTCATTCCTAACAGCAGTAAGGCAAGTCATGGAACGTTTTTTTATTGCCATTCTTCTTCCTGGTACTCCTGGCAGTGCAGCAGCTTTGAATGACAGGAGTTCAGATTTACAAAATCGTGGATGCAGCAGCATCTAGCAGATGTGCCTGTGTCCAGCAGCTCCCATTGAGCCATTGCCTGTATGGACACAGCGGGGGCTATTATTTGAACCCCCGTCTGGATGCAGTAATTGGACGTCATTATGAACAGCATGCGTCCAGTGTCCACTGCATCTGTCATCTTGGATTGTTAGGCTAGACCATTTGCCGATTTAATTCTTGGGCCACTATCTGTTGGTTGATGCGTGAACTAAGTCCTGGGCCCTCTGGCATCTGCTTAATTGCATTTAGACGCAGTTGGCCTGCTGTAGAATAAGACAGACAGCAGGAACGTGCATTGTTCAGAGGCTCAGTGAGGGACAAGGGTAAAGGGGCAACATTACCCAGCCTACAAGGCTTAGACCCGGCAAAGGATACGTCATTATGTCTCTTCAGATTTTGTTCAAGAAAGGTGTTTGGGCCGGACCGGTGGCACTGAGGGTTGAGGCGCTGGACGCAACACCTCGCACCACACCGGCGACCCAGGTTCGGGAACGAGCAGGGATGCCGGGGGTCGGCCGGGGAGGAGAAGGATAGAGCACCCAACGGCTGCTCTCCTTCTCCGGGGTTGATCTCTGCAGTCTACCGCTGCAATACCGCCATCTGGGGGAGCCCGGTGGTAGGTGCGGTATGTTGGGGCAGCAGTAAGGGGATTGGGTAGATGTCGGCAGGAGGCAGAGCGGGAGGCACGTCTCAGCGTGCCTCCTAGCTCATTGGCTCCATTGCACACCGACGTCTAGGGAGAAAACCAGGAAACACCCCTCAGTCTCTCCTAGGCGACGACACCACCTTGCGCTTCTCTGGCCCACAACGGCAGACCTCGCTGTACTAGGATCCATGACTCAGAGTGCTGGTTCTGAGGAGGTAAGCACTAGGGGTTCCTCCTCACCCCGCCTGGGGGGTTATCCTTGATACCTAGGCTAGTGGATCAAGTACTCTAGGGGCAGACCGCAGCAGGAGCGGGGGGGGGGAGCAGTTAATGTGGATGTCTGAGAGAATGGAGAAAGGAGGTAGTTGGGGGATAAACATAAGTTTAAAAAAAAAAAAAAAAGTATTTGGGGCCAACCCAGTGGTGTGGAGGGCTGAGGCACTCTTAGTGTCTTATCTTCTGCCATGCTGGCGACCTGTGTTCGGCAACGAACATGGGTTGCTGGGGGTTGGCTGGGGAGGGAAAGGATTGAGTGCCTAATGGCTGCTCTTCTTTCAGGGAGGGGTGTGTATATCTGCATGCTCTGCCGAATGACTGCCATCTGATGGCGGCCAAGTGGTAGTGCAGGTCGTGGAGGGCAGTAGACTGGAGGGCTGCCCAGCGTGGGGAACAAGGGACAAAAATGGAAAAGGGAAGGTGCTGGCTTTGCAAAGCTCTGCCTGCCTTCCCCTGCTCCCACATCGCTGGCTGACCACCACCCTGACTTCTGGATGTGTATCTCTGGGTGGGGGGAGAATGGCCCTCTTCCCAGCCCTGACATCGGGGCATCCATGGGGATCTCAAGGATGGTAGGTCGGGTGCGGTGGACGCCTGGTGGGGGTAGCAGGGACAGGACAGAGAGCCAACGGTGCCAACCTGAAGGGAGAAAAAAGCTACGTAGAAAGAGAAAAAAAGAAAGGTGCTTGATCTGCTGGCACAGAGGGCTGAGGCACTTCAAGCGTCTTACCTCTCCTATGCTGGCGACCTGGGTTTGGGAACAAGCTCAGGGTGCCAGGGATTGGCTGGAGGGGAGGGCTGAGAGAGGATTGAGTAGCTGATGGGCAGCTCTCTTCTCTTGGATTGGGAGATAAGGTCTTCCCTGCTCTTGGCTGCCACTGAGTGGAGGCTCGGTGGTAGCATGGGGTAAATGGGGGGACTGGCGCTAGGATGGGTGGATGGGGTCACCGGTTCTGGAGCGCATGCGCATCTGTGTTGCCGAGGCCACGGGGCATAAGGTGAGAAAGGGAAAAATGGTGATCACAGGCTCCATGAAGCCCTGCCTGCCAGCCCTCGCCCCGTGCTGCCAAGGGTTCGCTGACCCACAAATCTGGATGCTGGGTCTCCTGTTGGGGAGAGGACAGCCCTCCCCTTCCTGGCCCTGTGGGGCTTGGTGGACTGGGGAGGCACTCGCCAGGCGAGGGGGACTGGGACAGGGCTGAGAAGCTGCCTGTGATGTGTCCAGAGAATCAAAAACCTTGATGGAGGGGGAAAAAAAACAGAAAGGTAATTGGTCTGGCCTGGTGGGGCTGGGAGCAGCACTTTGTGCTGTCATGTGGGAGTCCCAAGTTCACACTGCAAGCTAGATTTCATAAATAGGGCTATTAGTGAAAGTATCTAGGGTGTGCTGTTGCGGTACAGTACTCCAACTGGGCAGGCTATAACCCAGTCACTTAACCACCACATTCAGTGCTGTCAGGACTGGCATTAGACACAGTTGTGGGTTATCGCACTATTTTCCTGCCCTGCACCATGAAGGTTTATGTATTGTAGAGGGTGGAGGAAATGACTGGAAAAAAGGCAAAAAGGCTGTGGAGGCCTGGCAGGATAATGCTTGTGTCTGCAGTTACTGTGATTATGTGTGTGTATTTATATTTTTTTGTTGTTGTTGTTTAAAGAGCACCTTTCTCTGTGCATTAAAACACAAATAGGAGGCTCCCTTACCTGAATGGGAGTTTCTCCATACAAGTTTTACACCAATATGTTCGGCCCCTTAGGAAGGGAAGGGATCGTATTTTGCCCCGAGGGAGCTAGTTGCTCGTTCCTTCTACTTTTCTGACTTGCCAACTCTGTCCTTGCGCTTCCTTGTTTGTGTTATAACTATAGGATCAGCACAGAAGTACTCCATGCAAATCTACGGAGGCGTCATTTAAAGCCTTTTTTCACTATTTTGGCTTAGATTTCTACTGAAAGTCCGATCAAAATAGTGAAAAAAAAACTTCTAAAATGACGCTTCGTAGACCTGCATGGAGCACATCCCTGTGCTGATCCTATAGTACCAACACAAAACAAGGAAGCGCAGGGATGGAGCGGCAAGTCAGGAAGTGGAAGGGGTCAAGTGGCTAGCCTCCCTCGGGACAAAATACAATCTCTTCCCTTCCAAAGGGGGCAGATCATGTTGGTTTAAAACTTGTATTGAGGAAGTCCCATTCAGGTAAGGGAGCCTCCTAATTTAAACAGCACAGTCAGAATTGTGGGGAAAGGTGCTCTTTAATGCTTTATTTTTCTAGCATTCCAGGCCTAACATGGAAACCTCCTTCCAGCACCCTCAGTGTCCTTTTCCCACCCATGGACCCCCTGGAGACAACACTTCATTCCTGCCTTCTCTCACTCCTAACTCTGGCTTCTCCGTGCAGGTGGGACCCTGGATGGGGACCAGCCTTCTGAGAAGAAAACTTTACTTTACAAGCCCAGGATGCGAGGTGGGGAGAGCTGACAAGGAGGAACCAGACCAAGCAGCCCCGCTGGGCATGGCTGAACTAGGGGTCTTCATCTGCCCCAAGTCTGCTCTTTTTTTTTTTTTTGCCCTGTCACTTCACCCCTTATCCCACCCACTTGCAGTGCCTCTGTGGAGTGACCTGGCCATGTGCCTGTGGGGTCTATCAGTGGGATGGGCAAGTCCCTTCCTTTCTTTGAAACTCCCCTGCTGGCCTGGCTCTGGGCATGTAATTCCTACTTGTCACATGCCAAGCTAGTGAATGCGTGCTGATGTAAGACCGCTTCTCAAGTGAGCACCATTCCTTCCCACACGATGCCCCATCCCAGTTACTGTAGTTGTAGTGTGGGTATGCCATCTTTGTTATTTTTTCATTTGTTGTCTGCAGAGCACCTATTTCAGAATTTCAAAAGATTGAATCCCCCTTCTGGAGGATGTAGTGAGAGGTCTCATTTGTATTCTGGTGGACAGATTTACCACCAAAGGCTGATGTTTAGGGTCTCCTAAGGCACAGGCTGCTGCTGCGAATGTATTCTGTGTGCCCAGGTGCTGTCTTTCAGGCTACTCTTGGGTCAGGGCCTGAGGTCAGTAGTGATCCCTTTTTGGGTGTTGAATCCCACCGAATCTCATCCTAGATGCTTTAATGGATGCCTTGTTTAAGCTGATGGGATTGGTGCAGGTGCACAGTTTGTCCTTTAGAATACCCCTAGTAGTGATTATTAAGCTACTAATACCATTTCTCCTTTTTTTTTTTTTAATCCAACTGTTTGGTTCCTGTCACCTTCTCCTGCCAACTGGCGATGGGGACACAAGGGTAGTTTTTACTGGTTTTTCACATGGCCGTGCGATCATGTGGAGGCACGCTACTTACCCTGTGGTGCCAGATCAGCCCCGTCCACCTCCCATAGCTATTTGCCACCCTCCCCCGCCTATGCTACCCACTGGACCTCCACCTAGTGGGAGCGGAACTGCAGGGGGGGTGCCAACCCATCCTCACCACCCTCTGGAGAGGAGAGCTGCTCATCATTATGCTCAATCCTGCTCCTCCCCAAATCATGCCGCACCCCGATGACTCGAGGTTGTTCCTGAACTCGGGTCACCGGCGTAGTCACGAGGTGTGGCGTCTAGCTCCTCAACCCTCAGCGCCACTGGGCCGGCTTACCATTTCGCATTTTATGGCAGCAAAGGGTGGTTCTCTGATCTCATCTGGAATCTGTCCCTCACATACTGTACCTACTGAGTTTCACTTTAAGCTGGAGTTGACAGTCCCTTCTCTGTGTCAAAGCAATTAGATACGCCGTAGATTAGATTTTGTTAGACACTCTAAAAGTGTTACTGTTACGAGAGAGAACTTCTCCAGTTTTGTGTCTGGTTTTCAGGTAGGAAGGAAAAACGGTGTTCATGGGCACTATAGCTTGATAGCTCTGGCTTTATTTTGGAAAGTCCACAAGGTAAAAAAACTTCCTGACTGCAGGTGAATCCTTGGTTATTTTTAATCTAAGGCAAAAGCTTCCTCCTGAGAGCAAAGGGCTTTGCATCTGTGCAAGAGATTTCCGTGATGGCATCAGCGTGGATCTCTGTTCATATTTTTCAAGGCTTGTAAACTAGATTTGTTGGCTTCAGCTTGTTGAGCCTTTAAAGTCTGTGTGCCGCAGGCTGTGCTTTTCCAACGCCTTATCCTACATGGCGGATTTACTGCTTGCTGGCGTTAGAGGACTACTGCAGCTGGATTCGCCAAAGAAATGAAGTTTGGCTTGCTTTTGTCAGACAGCTTGTTTTCTTTGAGAAACGGAAGGCATCCTGTTAGTCCTCCGTGCTAATGTATTTCTTGTAAATCATTTTGGGGTTATCTTTGTTTGATGGCTTACGTTGCTTTAGGGGTTATTCCTAGTTTGGAATAAATACTGCTTTGGCATTTGCCCTACGCAGACAGGACGTGAACGAGACGGGCAAAGGGTGTTCGGAATGCCAGACTTCATAGCTACCTCTGAGTTTTGAGGGGAAGGGCCAGCCACAGTATTCAAGGGTTGTGCCCCTTTGAAAAATGAGTTGGCAGGTACAGCAAGCAAACCTCAGTTTAGAACTAAAACCGTTAACAAGATTGTTATTGTGTGCCCCTCTTCCCCAGATAGATTTCCCCCATTTGGTCCCTCAATGAATGTGTTGCTCTCCTAATACCGGCAACCTTTTTTCTCCCAAGTGCCTTTTTGAATAAATTTTATTCTAATGTTTGGGTGAGGTTAGAGATTATAAGAGACCGCTTCAGTGACTGGAAGTGAGATTTTCATTAAACACCCATTGAGTGCTGTATCCTGCTGCTGTAACAGGATCAGTGGTTGTTAGGAGGAAAAACGTGTTGGGGGTGGCTCTGGCCTGCAGGCCACACAGAGCCTTGTTGCCTGGTATGCTAATGTCGCAGGGCTGGTATAAGGATTGGCAGTGACTGGTGAGAGTTTTCTGTGTGTGCATGCCTTTGCATATAAACCTGATGGACAGAACTAGGGCATGGCAGAAGCACACCGCTTGGCTTTCTTCAAGGTTTTTGCTGTGGTGCTCAGACTGATGCAATTCTGGGCTGAGTGCCAGTTACACAGACCCAGAGATGGGGTTTCCATCAGAGCTCGCACTCCACCGCACTGGTTGAATGTTGTGTAGAAACTCATTAGTAGATACCCTTTCCTTGTCAGTGAGGAGTGTGCTTGTTCCTGCATGTGCACATGTCAAAATGTTCACTTAGATGTAATATTCTGTTGCTGCCTGAATGATTTAGGCGCTGAGCACTCTACTTAAAAAAATATAATTACTGTTTTAACATGTGACTTGAATGCCTTGTGTGGTGTGATTTTTTTTTTTTTCCCTGTGTATTTGAGCTGTATAGCACAAGACCCCATTATAAGCAAGCCTTGGGCGATCCTTTAGAAGAATTGTTTCATTAATACAGTATGTGACCGCTTCCTTTGATTAGTGGAAAGGCTTTAAACAGTTCCTCACAGAAACATCTATGATGCATTGACAAGCTAGAGATGGTACTACTTTCTGAATATATATATAGCCATCTGTTCAGATTTTTTTCATCTCGTGTTTCAAATTTTTCTCTCTTGGTTTTTGAAAAATACTGCACATTTCCTGAGCATCCTGGTCCTGCCAAGCCTGCAACTCAGATGTACTCTACACAGTGTTGTGTCTGCTGGTGGCTACCTTATATTTAGTACCTTTTGTGACACGTCTCAGACCAGCCATTGAGTTATTTTTAACTAACTGCATGTTTGATGTCTAGAGTCTGACTGTATGCGGCTTCTGGTCGCGAAGTACTGGCATGACTAATCTTTCCTGAATTGAATGCTTTTTTTTTTTTTTTTTTTTTTTTTTATATATATATATTGAATCTCTCTCTGCTCCACCAGCAGCAGAATCTGACCGCCTTCTAGGCATTTTCGGCCATCATGCTGCTGTGGTGGAGGAATGACCTCTTCGTTTCTCCCTGCCTACCCCAGTTAGGACATCAGCATATGTGGACTGACGGTAACACTGTTGTCTGCATGATGGGGAGTTTCTTGTTCATCTTTGGGTTGCACTGTGGACTGCTGTTATATGCACTTTGGACTTGTACTTAATGGTTTTGTGCAGTGAAATCTCTACATCACAGCTTTTTGAGAGTGCCCACATTTTTTGTTTTGCTGTGCATTTTTAGGAGGGACGCCTTCAGAAGTACTGGTGCTTTCCTCATGGCCTGTTGCGTGTGTGAGCATGCCCAGCCAAGTGCCTAACGAAGTCCTGTCCTCCCCACACTGTGGCTGCTGCACCACCACCTTCTGTACCGCAGGAGGCGGTTGTAGAACAAAGTGTTATGTCTCACCTTCCCTGGAGGAGAGGATCCAGTGGGACCATTGATCCTCCTCCTATCCGGCCCCTTGTGACACAGGCTCGATCCTGAACCCTGGTCGCAGGTGCCGTGAGCGGTAGTGCTACCACTGCAGTGACGGGCCAGAAGACTATTTTTTTTTTTTTTTTATTATTATTATTGTTCATTGTCTATGCATCTGCTGGCTTGAACCACCCTTTCAGCTCTTGGCTACATTCCAGTCCCATAGCATACCCTGCCCTATGCCTGTGATCTGTGACAAAAGAAGTTTGAAAAGAAACTGGAGATGCTGTGTATTTGTAGTCATATGACTCCCTCATTCTTGGCCACCAGGGAATCAGTAAAGCAACGGCAGGAGCCACCCACACTCCCTGAGACGAACACTCAGGACTGCGACTGCTGGCTAGTGTATGCAGCTGAACCAGTTTGGCCTGCCTCTCGATGTGAGCAAACTGGGTCACGTGGCAGTACCCACCATATCTCCTGCCCCATACTTCCCACAGACCACCTCCTGTGGTTGGGGTTATGAGGCTACCCCAAGAACCTCTAGAATCCAAATTACGGGTTCCCTTCAGGTCAGGCAGTGGTGCAGAATCCAGAGTAACTTTAGCTTCAACTACTGACCTTGGTATTTCTTATTTTATTCTACCTTCCTAGGACATCCATGTTCAGGGCTCAAGGGGGCATATACCATGTGCAATTGTTCCCATGAAGCCAGATGATGTCCCCAGCCTCTTCACCTGCAGTACCCCCTGTGGTCGTCTAGGTGGTGCTCGCTTGGCAATCGAACAGCCTCTCTCACCAGAGGCGGTGAGCTTCCCACACACCACCCCCTTGCCAGCCCTCAGTTTCTAGGCTTGTTCCTGAACCTTGGTAGGCAGCAGCATGAGTGGCAATTCTGTCACTATGCCACTCAGCTGGCAAGACTTGTCGATGTCCATCAAGTGTTTTGAGCCAGCCCTGTGGCTTTATATGGGAGATATTGGTTTCAGAAGGGCCTGGCGGTCTCTTGCTCCCTTGGCTAGCAGAGTGCTGGTGTGCCGCTGAGATGATGCGCTCCTTCTCCAGGGAATGATGTCCACACTGTGTCCCTCTCCAGTGACCCTTGCAGTTTTGGAGGAGACCACCACCCCCCATGCTGCTTGTGACTGAGTTCAAGTGGAATTACACTACTCTGAACTGGCGGGGGTTGAGGACAAGGGAACTCTTGGAACCCACAAGAGGTAAAAGAATACATATATATCCTAACAACATAGATTCATCCATAGCCACACACTTTCTGAAGTCAGTTGAACTGCACCAAATGCTCCACCTTTTGCCCGGCTCCCTCCAACAATCAGATTTTTGTTTTCTGTTAGAGATTGCTCCCTTCTGGATCTGCACTGCATTTTCTCATTATTTGTGTTTTTTTTTGCTTTTTGTTTTAGTCACTGCTGCACACTGCTGGTCCTGTATGGTTCTGGCACCATGCCCCTTCATTTTAGGACATATTTTGAGGACTGAAAAAAAAAAACTGTTTATGTAGCTGGCTTGTGTTAAGATGATTTTAATTAGCTGATAGCTGAATTTCATTTTTGTAACTTGTGGCAAAGTTACTCTAGTTCCCTAATAGCTTGTTAGCATAGCCAGCCCCTTGATCCAGGTCTTTCCCCCCCCACACACACTTCCCTTTTTTTTTTTTTTTTTTTAATAATTCAAAGTTTATTGAATTTTAGTATTTAAGTACAACAGTATGTACAAGGCATAATGAATATAGAGCCAAACAATACACATGTATAATGCAAACATTTGAAAATACAAAACCATTTATGATATTATAATCTATGAATTTGGGTAGAGTGTTTCCATGACCATCAAAGCAGAGCATTACTAATGCACATAATATAAGAACATTAATTATTAGTGATTAGAAAGGGGACAGTTTACATATGGTTCCCCAGACATCTAAAAATGTGTCCAGCCGTTGCAGTTTCATATAGGCAATTCTTTCATAACTAGCTCTTAAACTCGGGTCTTGTAACCATTCTTTAATCGTTGGGGTTTCTTGGCTGTTCCAATGTCTAAGAATAACATTCTTTGCTGTTATGAAAGCCGCAATCAGCCAGAGTTTTTGACTTATTGATAGACCAGAAAGCTCCGGAACAGATACCCAGGATTGCAAAGCTGGCTGAACAATGAAATGTGCAACCCAGGACACTATTACAGATATATAAGACATTTACCAAGAACGATTTGATACAAGAACAAAACCATAAGATGTGAGAAAGGGAGCCCACTTCTAAGCATCTCCAGTACATATCTGAAGTGGCAAGGCCAAGTTTACGCATCTTATTAGGTGTGTAGTACAATCTATGGATAATTTTATACACACGCACTTCCAATCTACAGGCTGGTGAAGTCCATGCATGTTGAGGAGATGATGGATTCAGAGGAAGTGGGAAGGGCACTGGCTGCCTTACAGGTAAACCGGCTCCTTCAGACACCCAACCAAGGTTCAGCATCAGCCGCAGAGGCACCTGCCTGCCCACCTGACCTGAGGAAAAGAGGTGGTTGGTTGGCTGCCTAGAGGTCACAGGATAAATAGGGGAAACTTGGTAGCGAACACCAAACATAGACTTCTTGAATTTACATTAGGGCCAAGAATTAGGGCCACCTTTCTCCCACAAAAGTGGAAAAACCGGGATTGAAAATGGAATTTGCCATTTTTAAACACCACTTATTCAATTTTTAGTACCAAAAAAAACTTTGCACCACATTTTCAGCCACACCTGGCACCAAATTAGTGTATCCCCCCATTTTATGCCTCATTTTTAGTGCAAAACATGCAGCTTTGTACTCAGTTTGGGGAATAAAACAGAGTTTTAAGATTTGGTAAAAATGGAATTGCTCATTTTTTTTTTTTTCAAATGGAAAACCAGTGGCCCTACAGGATCATAAATTGACACACTAGCTTAGAGGTAGAGCACCAAATAGCGAACCAACAGACCTGAGTTTGAAACCCGTAACTGCTACTTGCATACTTTGAAGTTAGTTAAAAACCACTTGCATTGCCAGAACACCGTGGGAAACAAACTTCGGCTCACTGCACCTCTCCCTGCCCCAAAATTCTTTACAAAAAAAAAACGTGGTAGAGTACATGGCAGGAAGTTCAGCATTTGTTTGCTTGCTTAGAGTGGAATTTGAATCCAGACAAGCATATCTTCTTTGTGTGGCATGTAGGGGAGTAATGGGGGGCATGCTGCTCTTGCCACAGAACTGGAGCAGTCTCTTTATGGCTCTCATTTGTATAATCAGCGTGGATCTACTATCACAGTAACTCGTATGTCCTCTGTGTGGACGGATACTGTTTGTAAATGTTTTCCCTTTCTGTGATATGTATGTGTGTGTGTAGTAAATGTTTCTTCCTCTCATTGCTTACTGTATTACAGTGCATCAGACTGAACGTATATCACCTGATAAGTATTCCCCTTCCATTATGCAGTGCCTTGTTTCATGTCTTTTCCCAGTGCTGCATATTGCATTACAGTGTATTCTACTGTGTCATTTTGGATGTAATCCCCTGTGTCATACCTGAAAATAGGCATTGACTGCCTAGTGTGCATGTCTGGTTAATAAAAACCAAATAAATACGTTTTTGTTGTGCAGTTGGGTTCTGTTGTACTGTAAGGCAGTAAAGACCGGTACCTGGTCTGTAAAAACATGTGTCTATTGAAGTCCTGCTTACCTCTAGAAATAAAACTCAGAAACGGAGATTTTGTTGGCAGAAAAGGATCTTTAGGCCTATCCAGTCTGCCCCTTGTCCCTACCTATTCTGTCACCACTGACCCTAGCTGGTCACAGGTGTCACTCCCTCCCCCCTCGTTCCTCTACCTAAAATGCCCCTGTGCGTATCCCACGCATACTTGAAGCTCCCCACTGTCTTTTTTTCTCCCACTGCCTCCTCTGGCATGCCGTTCCAGTCATCCACAACCCTTTCCTTAAAGAAGTATTTCCCACACATCTCTCCTGAACATTCCCCTCTTAGCTTCCTTGCATGCCCCCTTGTTCTAGTGCCTTCCTTTCTTTGAAATAGACCCCCCACTTGCACCTTGTTCATGCTCCCACCTTCAGAGAATCACAGTTGTCAAGCACTGACAGTTTCAACGCTTTTTAAAGAATTATTTCTTGATGTTTTGCAACAACACATCCACTATGGGCAACCCCCTCATACTATATAAATGCAGTTCTTCGAGGTGAATAAGGATTAGAACACAAGGGGCACTCTGTCTTTGAAAGGATGAAGTTTCAGGGGAAAATATTAGGAAGACCTACTTTGCAGAATGAGTGGTGAGCACATGGAATAGGTTTCCAGGGCAAGTGGTGTCAGATGGCACAACGTAAGTACCTTGAAGAGTGGGGGTGGGGTGAGCCTAGTATTCCCACTAACCTGGGGGAAAAGAACTCTGATCAGTGGTCTTCTTTCTTTCCTTTGTTTGTATTTTAAAAGGCAGGGACAGCCTGTCAGTGCAGCGGGAGGGCCACTGCTCAGGATTCTGGTGACCTGGGTTCAGGAGTGAGCTGGGGTCATTGGGGGCCAGCTGGGGAAGGAAGATCAAGCACCCCTCGTACGCTCTTCTCCAGGGTGGGAGGGTTGCTGCCTCCACTGCAGCGCTGCCAGTTGGGTGACCATGGGTGCAGCACATCGAAATGATAGGGTAGAAAGGGAGGTCTTTGACTGGGCATGAGGATGATGTGCCGCCATGCACATTCCTGCCTGCGCCCCTAGCATACTGACGACCATTGGGAGAAAACAAGGAAAAACTGCTCTTGGTGGGGAGGGGATGGGGTGGGGACTAAGGCTGCTGTATACCACTTTCTCTGTTGACCCTGTGTGAGGTATCATTCCCTTGATGTATGGCCCTGTACCTGTAGACTGTCCTTGGGTCATGAGGGCTGGAAACATGGTAGGGTGGGCAGGAATTAGACAAAAGAACCCTAATAACACATTTCCAACCTTTGTGGGCATTGTGTTTGGAACCCTGATTGTTTATTTCCAACCTTTGTGTGATCTCCATTTTGTGCGGAAGGAACCCGAATGAGCATTAACGTAGGTTTTTTTTTTTTTGTCATAAATGTCCTTACTTCATTTTTTTACTTAATGACTCTGTTTATTCTCCTTGGGACGACTAGGGGATATACCCCACATCGGTCTGCTTGGTCCTGCAAGGATTCTGCATTTCATGCTGCTCATTGTCCAGTGTCTTTTTTTTTTTTTTTTGGTGTTGTTTCCCCCGTGACTTCCCCTTGATGGAGGTGAGCATGCAATGACCTCAGCACACAGCTGGGTGTGCTTCTGCCCTCAAATTGCAGATGTCTGCTACCTCTGCTAATCCAGCCTCAGCACTGGTCCCAGAGTCACCTGCTCCTAGCCATCACTAGAGATCAGTAGTTGCTGGGTGCCAGATCGCCTCCCTTCCCGGAGAATGCGAGCAGTCCAGCAGATGCTCTGCCTTTCTCCCCAGCCCCTGGCGACCCTGTGTCCACTTCGAACTCTGGTCATTGTGTTACAAGTGGTTGCTACAGTTGCGCCGGCAGGCCTGCCAGTGCCCTTGCCTGATGGAAGGCTCTGTGTAGTCTGGAAGCTTGTGTTTTGTACATATTTTGTTGGTCCAATAAAGGGTATCAAATCACACTTTCCCTCTTTTTGTACAAAGAATTCTCTGCATCATGGAAGATGCTGCAATCCGCTATCTCACATGGCAGCTTCATAACATCAGGAAGAAAGGAGCTCAGTTGGATAGTGGCATCTATTTCTTAACTCAATGCAAAAAATAAATATTGTCTCTAAGGCTCTTACTATATACAGTCCCCTAAGAACCACTTACAATTCAAAATATGCTGCACAGCTCTACGTGGACTTCAGAGAAACAGAGTAATTACCTCATTCACAGGATATGCTCTGAGAAAGTTCTTCTGAAAAAAGAGTTTGAAAAGATTTATGATACACTGGATGAAAGGACAGTTAAGTCGAAACCAGATAGTTCAGGTGGATACCTTTCTGGATATCAGAAAACAATAAAGAGAGCTATATTCCACAAGAGCGAGAAGCTAAATACCCCCCAACAGAGGAAGACAATAACGGGTAACAACAAGGTAATGCAGCTGAATATCTCTTTGTTTAATTTATCCAACCACACACTGACCACTGAGGAATTATCTGTACCCTCTAAGAGACTTTCTTTCTGCCCGACAGAAGACCTTGATGACATACAGTTCTGTGGAGAACTAGAAGAATACTTCCGGTGACTGTGACTTGAAGAATGTTCTCAGGACAGAGAAGAAACCCCCAGACATCGGCACTCCACCGGAAAAGGAAAACGAATCATCTTTCACTTTCGCCCCCGAGTGGATGCAGTGCCAAACTGGACACACATTCAGAGTTTTCTTCAGAGTCGACTGCCAGATCCTTGACAAACAAAAACGAATCTGCTACAACCTGTCCCCCATTAGAAAGGAGAGCAATGCAGTCCCTGAAACCCAACCATAAGATTATTATTAAGAAAGCTGGCAGAGGGTTGGCAGTTGTGATCTTACACCATGAAGATTATGTTAATGAAGCAACAGGCAATTAACAAGATCACATCTACTGCAGGGCGCTGGCTAGTGATCTGAGTGCACGATACGCCAAAGAACTGTGGGGCATTATTAAATCATTACCTAAGCATATACAAGACAATAACTGATCTCATCCTTTGTCAGCCTAAGTCAGGTACATTCTACATGCTGCCCAAGATCCCAAAACCTGGGAATCCAGGGAGACCAATAATACCTAGAAATGGTACCTTGACAGACTGGATCTCTGGATTTATAGAAAGTCTTAAAAATACTTGTTACAGATATAAACTGCTATATTCAGGGCACTACACACTTCTAGCATTTAACATTCTGCTTTTAGAGATTTACCACCTAATAACCATCTTGACCACAATGGAGGTGAACTCCCTCTACACTAATATCTCGCATACTGATGGAATTCTCGCCTGTCTTAAATACCTACATAAGAAAGGACAGTACCATGACGTCGACCCAAAATTCCTGGCTGGACTTTCCAAATTTATTCTGAACCACAGCAATTTTCAGTTTCAATAGCAAACATTATGTTCAAACTATGGGAACAGCTGTGGGCACCAGAATGGCTTCGCAATATGCCTGCCTTTTTATGATCAGTTTTGGAAGAGGATTTCCTTAAACAATGTAAACTCAAACCACTGTCATACCTCTGATATATTGATGATATATTTATTATTTGGACAGAAGGTACTCGCACACTGAAAGAGTTTCGACGTGTACTTTACATCCTCCACCCATCCATTACAGGGGAATGCTCAGCTCCCCAGGAGAAATACTGAGGGACCTTGAGGTCCTGATTCAGCGGTCTGAAAAGTCAAGTAATTTTTTAAGTGGCTTACTTAGTTGCAGTGTTGTTTATTATCTGGTTGATCCCTGTGTCACCCCTCCTGCTCATGATGGCTCCGTGCTCTAATTTCAAGAGTCCTCCGTGGCCAGCCCTCTGAAGATGCGACTGATGGACTACGCCGCAGGGGACATCCATGTACTGGCACCTCTAGTGACTGAATACTACAGTAATAAAACACATGATTGTGCTTATTCTACTGGTACTGATTGTGCTACCTCAGCACTGATTATAAGTTTGATCTGTTGGGTGTTCTAACTTGCTTGTTTTGATAACATGATAAATATTGATTCAGTAAACATACATATGATGTTTAAAAAAAAAAAAAAACAGAACAATAGGTGTTTTTTAGGATGTTAGGATTTTAGGATATTGGTCTTCAAAATACAGTATCAAAAATAGAAAAAAACCTTGGCTATCGAATCAGATGTAGGATCTTGCAGTATCCGACACCCAATATCCGAACATCCAAAATCTGCCCCTACTTATGTAAGGGATAAGCTGTGAGAGTGAGGATTATGCTGTGTTAATGTACCAAGCGATAAATTGGAGTCTTGAGTCCAAAGCACAAGGGACTTCAACCACCCCAAGGTAACTAGCATAATCTCCTGACGGAGTTGCCTTATTTCACTCATAAAATGGGTTGCAAACTAAGTGGTGTGCTCTATCTGATGTCTCTCACTCCCCCCCTCCCCATCTCTTATGGGGGGTAGGAAGAAATAGGCTGTTGGTTAAATAGGATCTGCAGCTTATCCTCTAGGTAGGGAAATGGGCAGACTAGGTGGGCCAAGCGGTCCTTATCTGCCGTCAGTCTATGTTTCTAACTTAAAAAGTAGTTATTTTTTAAAGCAGATCTCCATAAAGGACTAATTGCCATATCTACAAAACCTGTAAGTTACATAGCTGAACTCTAAGCCAGTTTGTAACATGGGTAAAATTAGATGACAAAAAGCAAGGAAAATGATTGGTAGAACACCGTCAGCTGGTACAAGAGCAACACGGCATTATCGCACCATAATGCTGTGTTGCGATCGGGAGTGCTTACAAAGTACAGAGCAAAAGTGGGCAGAGTGGCTGTGTGCACACGAGCATGACAAATGTGGAGTGCGCCAGAAGAAGTGGAAAAGGGAATATTGGAGGAGTTTGACTCATGTAGGTGGCAGTAGGGACAGACTTCGGGCACTGAAAAGGAAAAATGTGTTCGTTCTGTCAAAAGCGCCACCTATTGGTCAGAAAAACAGTGAAGTGGAGAGGGAAAAGTGCTGTCTGTTGTCGTAGGTAGAATAGTGCAGCACTGGGAACATGGACAGCACAGAAGATGACTATCGCAGGCACAAAAGATCTGCTTTATATCCAGTAGGAAAGCGAGTGATATGATAGTGGGGACATGATATTAGGAAAGTAAAAGTAGTAGCGTAGCAAAGAGACAAATGCTGAAAGCGAAATTGAATTTAAAAAGTGCCACCTATTGGTCGGAACAGTGACGGCCATGCAACAGAGTCCGGTCAGAGAACTGCAGTAAAATAATTGAGATAGTAACCGATGCAGCGTAAAGAATCTCCCCAGAAGTCACCACGGCATAAACCTTACCTGTAAACGGATGGGCAGCAATCTAGCAGCCGATAAGGACGGAATTTGTAGCTATAATGATTGTTTAATGTAAGTCTCAGAATGTAAAGGAAAGTTGTAAGTCTGGGAGAAATCGGTACACACCACATTACTGCATGTGGGCTCCACAATGTGCACGTGCATAGCTGTAGTTAGACGCTTACAAAGTAAGAGAGCTAAACCAAGAAACTGGAAGGCAAGGAAGTAGTTGTGGTCATATGTCTTTCGTAGCAAAGAAATCAGTATGTAAGCAATATTTGCCTTGCACTTGCCATGTTACAAGCGCATTAATACCCTCCGAAGGTGGCATCTAATGGGGAGTTAATGCGTGGTTGGACCGTTGTATGCACTCTGCTTCCGGCCTCATGCCACAACGGTCCCAACCATGCATTAACTCCCCAATAGATGCCACCTTCATCGGTGGTTAATGCTTACTTGTAGTTATTTAAGCACAAACATTTAGCTTAGCAAATCAGGCAGCAATACATAAATTCGGCCCTTAATAATTTGTGTAGTCGAAAAAATGTCTTCTGCATCTGCTGCGATTTGGATTACATGCGGTAGGCAGCACTTTCCAGTACTGGCCTGTCCCAAACGTATTGGTTGCTCTCTGTGAAAGTCTGTTAATATTGGCTTCTTCCTGTGAGTGTTCCAAAACACAGTCAGGCTCTGAAATAACTTGACACACTCACGCCTAGAGGAGTTTATACCTGTGGGGACTGGAGAGAAGTCTGCCAGCTCGGTACAGCTCCACTACCCAAGTGTTTTATCATCACATGTTGAACATGCATTACGCAGCACTGTTAAAAGGAGCTGGAGGGAATCCAAGGTTTCAACCATCCCCCCACCCCACAGGATGTTCCTCTGGCACTGTGCCCTAGACTGTTCCTGCAGTCTCATGCTTATCTAACCAGGAAAGAATGATGAAGTAATTTACATCTACTACAGTTATATAGCTAGCTACCTTCTAACATGGAGTTTAAAAAAAAAAATGTCAGAATGATTTATGACTGCCTGTGTGGGCAGCAGGGTTTATTTTAGGCCATCCTTTGTATAGGAAGAATATTTTAAGTTCTTGAGGCTCTGGAATTATGAATCTTCAGGAAAAGCTTTAATATTCTTTTTCCTTGATTCTTAGGTTGGAGCATCTCTCAGGCTATGGGTTTTAAATGAATTCATGATGAACCTGGTGCCTGGTCATGGGAACTCTGCACCGGCAGTTGACAAAACATTAGGCTCAACTTCTGATTGCCTATATTGCTAGCTGACCATGATATTATATTGTCTCTCTGTGTTATTTTTATTCAGAAGCCCTGCTCTATGAGGGGAGGAACTCAGTTGACCTTTGGTCTTATTTCGCCCCTAAATCTGTCTCAGTAGTGCCGGAATGGTTTGAAAAGTGGTAGGGCCAAGGACGTAAGGGGTAAATTTTCCCCTATTAAATATATTACCATGATAGGAAAAAGTGATAGGGCCACTTATGAAAGTGGTAGGGCCGTGGCCCTAGTGGCCCCCCCTGTTCCGGCACCTATGATCTGTCTCTCTGTTGTAAGAATAAAAGGGAGAACAAAGCTGCAGCAGTGTTGGTCCAGAAAATACTTAAGTGATCAAGTGCTGGATGTAGTAGAACCCTTAGGCTGGCAGTAGATTTAGAATGCACATGAATTCAGGAAATGCATAGATGTCCGTGACACAGCAAGGGTTAATTAAGTGATAATGTGCTAGTTGGCTCACTATGCAAGGAATAAACGTAATTGTTGAGTGAATAAAGTACAAGGAGGCCAAAGGCTGAGTACTTTATCCTCACGAAACAATCACCTTATTGCTGACGATAGTGAGCCAGCTAGCACATCATCACTGTTAAATACTTAAAGTGTTTGAAAACAGTTGGTGGCACTGAGTTTTGTCCCCAGGCAAGTGTTTGGTAACCGCACTCCCTCCCCTCCCTGCACTGTACTTGTTAAAGGGAAACTGTCAGCTCGCCAAGAGCAAAAAAAGTGGGACCTGTAAGTCCTAATTAGCTAAAATGCACAGTATTTGAATTTTTTTAAGAACTTAGTTTGGTAAAATCTGTAGTTTTTATCTGGTTGATCCTGCAACCTCCTGCTGTTTTCCTCGGTCAATCGGTACCTGCGTTACAAGCTCTAACACACGCTGTATACGTATTCACCTAAGAAAACTGTTAAAGGTGACGTGCAGAATAAATGCTGCAGCCCACTCTCCTCCCACATACCATTCTGTGCTGTGGCAGGAGTCCGTGGTTGCTAGGATGATCATTATCAGAGTAACATATCACCGAACGCAGAAGCGCCGTGCAGGTCCTCATGGGTATTGCACCCATTTAGTAACATGGATAACACCACTGCTCCGAATGAAGCAGTGGTGGCTGGAACATAATATTCTTATTTAATTGCTTCCACGGGGGTCTTGATGCCTAAAATAATACTTAACAGCAATGCCCTGTCCAGGTGTTGCTGTACGTATTATTGTAGGCATCAAGACCCTCGTGGAAGCAATGAAATAAGAATATTACGCTCCAGCCACCACTGCTGCATTAAGGACAGTGGTGTTACTCACATCACTAAATGGATGGAATACCCATGAGAACTTAAGTGTGCTCGGTCAGGAGCCACACAGCGTTTCCGTGTTCAGCAGTATGTTTCAACAGTGTTTAAAAAATATGCACTTTACTCTGATAGTGATAATCGTAGCAGCCTCGTACTGCTGCTGCAGCATAGAAAAAATATGTGGGAAAGTCAGTGGCATTTACTTTGTAGATCACCTTTAAAAAAAAAAAAAAATCAAATGCTGTGCATTTTAGCTAATTGGGACCTCTAGGTCTTGCCCTTTTTTTTTTTTTTTTGCTCCTGGGGCTGACAGTTCCTCCTAAACAGTTGCCGCAGTTTGGACCAATTGGAAAGCAAGGTTAAAAATTAACTGTTTTTACCTCTAGCTTGTGATTGGAGGAGAGGGTCCACATGTAGTATAATAGTAGAATAATGGCTGGCACTGACCGAGGACTGCTCTGAGGGAGCTCGCTGTTGGTGGTGTCGTAGGCACTGCCACAAGAACTTCATACAGTTTTTTATTAATGTGTGCAGTTTGATAGCAGAAGTTGTGCAATACAGAGCTGGCAGCTGTTGCCCTTTTTGCATCTTTTGCATGTATCTATCATATGTATTTATTATAAATTCTCCATGTATTCAGCATTTATGTACGTTCACTGCATTTGGATATTCCTCTGCTGTTTGTTGTATACCTTTGTACCCCCTCCCCCAGGTCACACCTAGAAATGAGCTTCTGCTCGTGGCACCTTTCCCCGTTAACAACTTTTAAATAAATAAAAATGGAGGGAGTCAGCAAAACTGCAAAAACAGACAAGAAACATTGTAGCAGCAACTGTGGACTGTAACACAGTGCCCAGATGTACAGCAGTACAGAAATAAAATTACACTGTACAGTAAAGCCTAACAAACAAAAACGGCAATGGCTAAGAGAGTAAGGACGGGGGACTGAAATTAAGTTTTGAATCCACTTGACAACAAGGTTAGTAACTACAACAATCCACTGGCCCCACAGAATTTTTTTACTGGCCCTGCTGGTGTACATATTGAAGTGTTACCTTCTCTGGTACAAGCCAGCAGGGCTAGTTTAAAAAAAAAAAAAAAAATACTAGCCCAGTACAAGATCTACCAGCAGTTGGCTAGTGTGCATGTGATCCCCTAAAGGAGGAGAGGATCAAAAAAAAACAAACAAAAAAAACAGGGCCCATGATAGAAGCATAGAAGTTGACGGCAGATAAGAACCACAAGGCCCATCCAGTCTGCCCATTTCTTTTTCTACCTTATAAATGTGTCATCGGCCTATGCTCTGTCAATGGCCTATCTATTCATACTCGTCTGTATTGCTCCCTTATGCCTATCCCATGCCTGTTTGAAGCCCTGCACTGCATTCATATCCACCACTTCCTGAGGTAGGCCGTTCCATGCATCCACCACCCTTTCTGTGAAAAAAGAACTTCCTCACATTACCTCTTAATCGGCCTCCCTCTAATCTCATGCTGTGTCCTCTTGTCCTGCTATTTTTCTTATATTGAAACATGTTAGACTCTTTCACCTTGTTAACGCCCTTAAGGTGTTTGAATGGTTCGATCATATCACTTCTCTCCCTCCTTTGCTCTAGGGTATACATATTGAGCTCCGTTAATCTGTCCTCATATGTTTTCTGATGCAGTCCCTGCACCATTTTGATTGCCCTTCTCTGGTGTGCCTTAGTTTGGTTAATGTCCTTGTGAAGGTGTGGCCTCCAGTACTGCATGCAGTACTCCAGATGGGGCCTAACCAGTGTCTTGTAAAGAGGGATTATTACCTCCCTCTTCAGACTTGTGATACCCCTACTAATACACCCTAACATCCCCCTAGCCTTACCTACTGCTTTAGTGGTCTGCTTGGATGATTTCAGGTCATCGGTGATGATGACGCTCAAGTCTCTTTCTTCCCTTGTGACTGCCAGCAACTCCCCTCCCAGCCTATAGGTGACTTCAGGGTTTGTCTTCCCTATGTGCATGATCTTGCACTTCTTTGCATTAAACCCTGGTTGCCACTCTTCCGACCATTTTGCTAGTTTATCTAGTCTCTTCTCATTCTACCCACCCCATCTGGGTCATCTACTCTGTTGCAGATCTTGATGTCATCTGCAAACAGACAAACCTTACCCTCCAGTCCATCTGCAATGTCACTGATGAAGATATTGAAGAGGACTGGCCCCAAGACTGATCCCTGATGTACCCCACTTGTGACTTGCATCTCTTCTGACTGTATACCGTTTACCACCACTCTCTGTTTTTTGCCTGTCAACCAGTTTGCCACCCAGTTGACCAACCTCTGACCCACCCAGCTTATTAATCAATCTTCTTTGTGGAACAGTAGCGAAAGCTTTGCTGAAGTCACGGTAGGCGATATCAGCTGCCCCCCCTTAGTCCACCACTCTGGTTACCCAGTCAAAGAAATCTATGAGATTAGTTTGACAGGATCTTCCTTTTGTAAACCCATGCTGTCTTGGATCCTGTGCTCCTATGGATTCCAGGTGGTGCACTATCCTTTCCTTAAGGAGTGCCTCCATAATCTTGCCCAATACTGAGGTAAGACTGACTGATCTGTAGTTCTCTGCCTCCTCCCTGCTACCACTCTTGTGGAGCGGGATCACATGAGCTCTTCTCCAGTTTTCTGGGATCTCTCCTGTGCTCAGAAACTCACTAAACAGTTCTAATAATGGCTCTGCTAGTTTCACCCTTAGCTCCTTTAGTACCCTTAGATGTATGCCATCAGGTCCCATTGCCTTATCCACCCTGAGCTTATCGAGCTCTTGTAGGACCCTTTCTTTTGTGAAGGGACTAGTGCTTACCTCCCTCCCCCCTGTGTCCATGGTGCTGAGCTGTGGGCCCTGCCCTACCTTCTCTTCAGTAAATACTGAGCAGAAGTATCTGTGAAGGATAGATGCTTTTACATGGTCCTTCTCCTCACACGCCCCCTTATCTCCTTTGATCTTAGCAATACCCCTCTGGACTTTCTCTTTCACTAATGTATCTATAGAAAGTCTTGTCCCTTCTTTTACTGTTTCTGCTAGTGTTTCCTCGGTTTGGGCCTTTGCCTGCCTTACTGCCTTCCCTTAGGGAAGTTTGATATGCCTCCCTATCTTCATCCCGCTGTGTTCCCTTATATTTCCTGAAGGTCAGCCTTTTGACTCTGACCTTTTCTGCTACTGTTTTTGAGAACCAAAGTGGTTTCCTTCTTCTTTTGCACTTCCTTTTCTGTCTAACACAATGGGATGTTGCTTCAAGTATTGCATCCTTAGTGCTTGCCCACTTTGCCTGTACCCCCCACCTGTATTTCTGTTTACCAGGGCTAGCTTAACTCTGTTTGCCATCTTATCAAAATAGGCTCCTCTGAAGTCCCATATTTTTGCCTTGGAATGGGATGATTTAGTTGTAGTGGCCAAAATGAACCATACCATGTGGTGGTCACTGGCCCCCAGCTGACCTTCTACCTGGAGATCTGTGATCCTTTCCCTGTTAGTCAGTACTAGATCTAGTATAGCCCTGTCTCTTGTGGGTTGTGGTACCAGTTGTTTGAGGCCCTCCCCCTGCAGGAATCCACCATGTATCTAGTTCTGGCAGATATTCCTGCTGGTATTGACCAATCTGTATCTGGCATGTTGAAGTCTCCCATTATCAGAACCTTCCCTTTAACTGTTATGTTTTGTATATCATCTAACAGTAATGTGTTTATTTCCTCCCTCTGGTCTGGGGGCCTGTAGACGACCCCAGTTGTTATGGCTGTCCCAGTTCCCAGTTTCCAGGGTGACCCACAGTTCTTCTGGCTCCTTATGTGAATTCTGAATTTCTGTAGCTTTGATATTTTCATTGACATACAGGGCCACTCAACCCCCCCTTTTTTGCATCTGTCTCTTCTGAACAGTACATAGCCAGGTACTGAAGTCTCCCAAGTGTGGTTACTGGTAAACCACGCCTCGCTAATTGCTACTATGTCCAGTTTAGCTCTCTCTCATTATTGCCTGCAGGTCTGGGATCTTGTTTCCAGACTGTGAGCATTGAGTGGTGCTTGTTTACAAAAGGTCTGTAACTTTGGCAGTTGGGTGGGGAAGAAGAGGGAAAAAGCTGTATCTGGAATAGTGGTGGAAGGGCGAGGAGAGGGGAGATCGAAAGACTTGTGGGAGGCACAGGAGAGGGTGAAATGATCCCCAAGTGGAGCTCTGAGAAGTGTGGGGGTGGGGTGGGGAGTGGCTAGGTAGTGGATACTGTTGCAGAGATAGGGGAGACGACAGGAGGTGGCAGACGGTCTGGCTGAGGTTTTACAGTGTGGATATAGATTGCACACGGGACGAGCAAAAAGGTGTACAAGGAAGGGAGGAACAGGAGGGGAGGAGAGGAAGGAGAACCAGTATTTCGCAAGGAAGGAGGAGCAGAGAAAAAGGTGCCAATCCCTGAGAGGGGGATTATTTGTTTGTTTGTTTGTTTTGTTTAAAATGTTGGTAACTGGGATAGGCACACTGAGCCGAAGCCCATTTCCAGGTGTGACCTGGGGAGGGGTTACAGTACATCAGGGAGCAAGTAAGCAGACATGAGGATGGTACAAAATACAAGGCATTCTGTGGGTAGAGCATGACAAAAATGGCTGGTTGGACAGTACGGTTACAAATAATGCAAGCAGTGTTGCAGCAGAACAAAAAGGTAACTTTGGCATACAGTAATGTAAAGGCAGCAGTGGTGGGTACATGGAGTAAAGCAACAGAAGCAGTGGAAGATGGGTCCCAGTCTGGACAGAGTAGATGTAGTGTCAGCACTGTAAACCACATCCATGTATCACACACTGGCAGGATCATTTTTTTTTTTACTTAACTGTTTATGCTCCTCGAGCCCTGACAGGGGCACTCTCTCAGGTCCCGCCGCACCACACTCGCCGACCCAGGAGATTCCCGCATGGCTTGCTCCCCGTGGTGGGGCCGGGGAGGTGTGCCCCCTTCCCAGAGACCCAATCCAGAAACTGGGGAAGGCCTTTGGCACAGCGGACCATCATGGAGCCCTGCCAGGTTCCTTTTCCTCTTGTTTTTCTCCCGTTCCCCCTCCCTACCGACGTAACTATGTTGGAGTGTGCCTCCTGACTCGTATTGCCCTCCATTCACCACCAGAGGGCAATCAGTGAGCTGGACAACGTGGGGCCTTCCCCCGAGAGAGGAGAGCAGTCCTCTGGATGCTTGATCCTCTCTCTCCCCTGCCGACCCCCGGTGGCCCAGGCTCATTCCCGAACCCAGGTCGCCGGCATGGCGCGAGGTGTGGCGTCCAGCACCTCAACCCTCAGCGCCACCAGGCCGGCCTCTGGCAGGATCATCTTGAGGCTAATCTTACAGTGGATCGGAAGTGGCAGGTAGGACTTGTTAACGGTGCAGTATACCCTACAATACAGGCAGATCGGCTTACAAAAGGACACGCAACAGATCCAGTGAGCTTATTTTAAACAAAATTACAGAATGACAACTACAAAGCACAGGTGCAGACAGAGTTTTGAAAACTGTGGAGAATAAGAAATACAGAAGGAAAGAATTGGGAGAGGGCAAGTGGGTGAGGTAGAGAGGGAGGGAGAAGTAAGCAAGAGGAAGAAAGGGAAAGGGAGTGGTGGGGTTAGTGAAGCAGAAGACTTGTGAGATGCTTACGTAATAGAGCTTTCAGGCTGGGGGTAGGAAGAGGAGGGGTTGGAAAAGGTGAGGTAAGACATAAGCCAAAGGAGCCAGTAAGAGAAGTTGAGCTGTCCTGCTGTGTTCTTATTATGCGGTAAAGAGAGAGATGATGAGTGGACCAAGGGAGCTGGAGAGAGTGGGTACAGGACAGGATGGCGCTGAGATAGAGGAGGCAACCACACCAGAATGGAGATGAGGGAAGTGTAGTGAGAGAGTGGTGTGTAGTGGTTTCCTTCTTCTTTTGCACTTCCTTTTCTCTCTTAACACAATAGGATGTTGCTTCAAGTATTGCATCCTTAATGCCGGGGAGCAAACAGTAAGTGCAGGGTGAGTAACAGAGGACAAAGTGACAGAAAGAGTGAAAGAGGGGTTCCAGTCTGGTTAGGGAGAATTTGGAGGCAGTGGTATCCTCAAGACCCCTGAATTCTGCGATTCCACAGCTGTGGGATGTCCTGTGGAACTAGCATCCAGCCGCAAAGTAGATATAGTGCCAAATTATTCTTGATGATTTTTCATTAAAATGTACAGTTTGTCGATAGTGCCCAACTCCTCCTCCCCGTTTAACGTATAGCCCTTACTCTGTGCTCAGTATGTGATGTCATTGATGACACTGTATCATATTTTAGCCTATGACAGGACTGCATTTTTTGCCACATATGCCACAGCAGTGAACAAGTGCTGCCACAGAAGCCTAGGAGGCCTGCTGTAGAAATCGGGAGTAAAGTGCCATGGAGAACTAGAGACCCTTGGGTATTCACCGCATTCCCACAGTCAAAGAAAGGGAGGATCATTTTCACAGTCTCCTTATGAGCAGGGAGATGGATACAAGCTTTGTTCACGTAAACCGTGCTTAGTTTAGGGAGTAGTTTATTGTGGATGGCACCAACATGACCAGAGAAGTTTTTATTTGGTAATCTGGTGAGCCCATGAGCAGTAATGCCCATTTCTGTGGGTGACCAGGGGCAAGAAACCGTTACAAATATATAAAAAACAGACACTCAAAAACAATTTTTTTTTTTTTAAGTTTGTTTATGCTCTTCTTCTTTGGCCCCTTAGGACTCTCCAGTGTGGTCTCTGGGACCGGCCAACTCCCGCTCCGTCTGAGGTCTCCCCAGACCTAGCCTTCATCCCGGGAACTGCCGACTCCTTACTGGTGCTCTATCTTGAATCTAGAAGGGTGGCTGGAGTGAAGAGGAGATCTGGAGGTTAGCTGGGGCAGACACAGCGTTGAGCGTGAGGACCGACCGCTGGGTCCACCTTCACCTTCCTGGGTGCCAGGGTTGTTTTCCTTGTTCCATGGTCCTGGCGGCACGGATGTGCAATGACGTCCAGCGCGCGGTGGGCGCTCTCTCGCACCCGCCTGCAGGACATCTGCCAACACCTCCATAGCCCGTGAACGTGCCCCCGCTAGTTGCACTGCAATCAGTCTCCACTGGGAGACGCTGATACTGTGGGAAGCACAGCCCACCCTTCCCAGGAGAGAAGAGCAGTTCAGCGGACGCTCAGTTCTCTCCTTCCCCGCGGCCCGAGTCCACTCCCGAACATGGGTCACCGGCGTGGCACGAGGTAAGGCTAGCGCCCCAACCCTCGGCGCCACCAGGTTGGCCCCTCAAAAAACAATTATAAAAGTTACAGAATAACAAATGTTTCAACAACATGTTGAAACTTATAGCAGATGGCAAATTGATTAGGAACAACAATAAAGCCCTGCAAGTAAAAGTTGTTTGACGAAGTGAGGATTTCATGTGGGGGATCAAAGATCATTAAATGCAGACCTGGTATTAAACACTTGACCGTATGAAAAGGTAAGTTTTTGATATAAACATATAATTTGTCAGCAGAAGAGGACAGCTTGGGCCCACTCCTCCCTAGTCTGCCCTGTTGTTCCCTGCCTATTCTGTCTCAGCAGATGCTAACTGGTGGTGACGGTGGAACCAAACCAAAAGAGAAATACACCAGCAAAATAATTAAAGCTTTGGTTCAACAAAGACCACTGTAATAAATTCTACAATACACAGTGGTGTGCTCCAACGGGAGACACTGAAAACAAGCAGTTTTGTTACAGCAGACCCACACAGTCAATAGTTCACCATGGGAGGCAGAATGTTGCTCCACAGACTTGCATGGAGCACGTCCCCACGCTAATCCTATAATGACATCGCAAAACAAGGAAGCACGGTGACGGCATCGGAGATCAGAAACTGGAAGGGATTGAGCGGCTAGTCCCCTCGGGGGCCAAATGCGATCCCTTCCCTTTCTTAGGGGGCTTAACAGAAAATTTTACAAGTGCTATGGAGGAGCTCCCATTCAGGTAAGGGAGCCTCCTGTTAAGTTGCCAGGATAAAAAAAAACGTACAGGAAAGGTGCTCTTTGACATGTTGTGCTGTGTGCCCATGGCAGCATTTTGTATGCCTTTGAATGTGCCTCCTATGTTCGGTTCTTACTGATACCTAACTTGTGCATTAGATAGCATCACATGTTTTGGTTTCTCTTACCCATTTTTATGATAACTGGATTTGACCCAGCCATTGTAAGGCAGAAAATCAAACAAATCACAGAACTATTTGTACAGAATTGATGCATCTTCATAGAGTGCTGAAAGGGCAATAAAAGTTTATAGTGTATAGTGAGTTTGTTCTGTATGGATTTCCATGCCAGCTGAAATGTTGTTGTACCACAGTTCAAAGGTCATGGAACGTAATTGTACCCTTCTGTGGTACAACAGCCTTCCAACTGATAGAAATGCTCATGGCAGCTGGTGATTTACACAGCGTTGCTACGCGCAGAGCAATCAGTTCAAGTTCTAAACTGCAAATGCTGACAGATTTGCTGCTGCTGCAGAGCACTGTGAAAACACAAAAAAAAAAAAAAAAACACAGAATGGGCAACCTCATGCCCAACCAGCTTGTCCTGCCACCCAGGGCTTCTGATTACATCTGACCTCTCGAGCTTTGCTTTTGAGGTCTGATGTAATCAGAACTCCTCTGTGGCAGCACAGGCTGGTTGGGAATGGTTGCCCAGCCAGTGTTCTCTATATAGTTATGACAGGAAACATACAGGCTAGACTTTCACCACAAAATTACAGTTCAGCCCAGTTCTTCATGGGGCTACAGTTTTCTGCTCAAACCATTGGCAGTGCCCCTTAAACTAACTAAAGGAATATCTTTTCTGTTAGCTGGTCTTTGAGAACAAAATGCTGAGCATGAGATCCTGTTCATGAAAAGGAGCTGCAGTGTTTTAATTTGGAGGGGGGACTTTGGTATCAGTAGTGGACCGCCTTACATGGGACTACAGAGTTTTCAGAAATGTTCAGTGTCCCTTAAACCAAATAAGGGAGTAACATATTTCGGTCTGCTATCTGTGAGAACAAAATGCAGAGCATGAAATAGATTGATCTGAATGGCTTGCCAAGTAGGTCAATGGAAAAACATATTTTAAATTGACTGACTAGGCATTGATTTCTCTCATCCTGCGCTGTTGACAGGGCACTGTGCAGTCTGGAGCAAAGCCGTCCAAGTCAAGGATGAGGCGCTGTAGCAGTTAACCAAACTGACGCACACTAATGTGCCAATTTTCTACTTGTATCTGGATGTAAAAGGGCAAGGTAGTATGTATTGGGATGTATATTATATACATCAGTGTTTTCCCCCCTGAAAAGTATCAAGAGGGATGGGGGTGCAGGCCAAGCATCAGAGGTACAAAACTGCACTGTTGTCTTTGAAGAAGGAGAGGAAACCCTATTTAAACATCAGAGTCGGGCTGCAAGCTGTCTCTTGATAAAGCCTACTGATTCATGACTTTTCAACTGTTACTTGAAATGAAACTGGCATCATATGTCATATTTTGAATGTTAATTATTTTCAGTGTGTCCATGCCCTTAAAAGCACTAAATGTTTGTTCTAGGGGCATGATTTTTTGAAGGTAGCATACCTCTGTGAGGGTTTTATTGCTGGTTATACATATTTAAAATGTTTTGTTTTTTTTTATTTATATTTTTTGCAACATACTGTGTGGTTTCTTAAGCAGAACTTCTTTTGGCCATTATAGATTGAGGGAGCACTCTGGA
This sequence comes from Neoceratodus forsteri, assembly GCA_016271365.2. NCBI lineage: Eukaryota > Metazoa > Chordata > Ceratodontiformes > Ceratodontidae > Neoceratodus > Neoceratodus forsteri. Next base: position 63,460,404 of record CM028132.1, on the reverse strand, counting down.
CCAATCGGAGCGCTCTTTTCTCCTGCTTGCTAGAGATTCTTATTCTGTGAAGACTAGTGTCTCACAAGCAGCTGCCCTTGAAACAGGCACATTTCAGGGCTGTTTTTTTAAATGTTATCATTATTGCTCAATCTTGATCAATAATATATACAACCGCTGAGACTACTCTTACGGTTGTAAGAATTGGCTCACTTATATCTTTAGTATATCAGAACCACTCACCTTCTGCAATCAATTTACAGTTCTCATACCATGAAAATGTACGTGAGACCACTACTCTTGCAACTACAAAGCTGGTCTCGGTGGCTGTGTTAACACAAACGCACCACATCTTGGCCTCCTCAGTAACTGCCATCAGTCTACTTTCCCGTCCCCTCACACCTTGACGCATCCAGTGCTGTGTGAAAAACACGCAGTTTGCCCCCAGCTGTGGGGCCTGACCGGTATCCCCAATCACAAGCCGGGAGCCATATCTATTTTTAGGCAGAGGAAGGCTGGCGGGGTAAGAGCAGCCCCAGTGTAGCAACCAGCTGGAGTGTGGAGTGGGGGTTGGCAGTTTACTTGGCTTTCATGTGAGAAGCACCATTCTGCCCACTGCCTCACCTTGTCAGAGTCAAGAATGCCCTAGTATTTACTGTCAGCTCCCCATCTGCATCAAGTATGCCCTTGGGTTCTGTGCCCCCCCCCCCCGCGGTGCCCTCACCTCATCCCTTGCCAAGTATTAAGTGGTGTCCAGTGGCACACCCCACCCTCACCCAGTCAGTTTCCCCATTCTTACCGCATCCACTGTCAAGTACTCCCTGGTGTCCAGTTATCCGCCACTCTAGCCTTATTCCAATAAAGCATTCCCTGTTGTCCAGCGGTCCCCCTGCCCTCAGCCTGTCCAGTAGTCTTTCCAGGTGTCCAGTTTGTCTCATCCCATGTGAAGGATTTCCTAGTGTCCAGTGGTTTCTTGCCCTCACCATCTCCCATTCAAGCACTCCTGGCTGTCCAATGTCTACCCCTCTTGAACTTTCATTCTTACCCTGCCCCAGTCAGGCACACCTGGTTTCCAGTGTGCGCCAATCCACCCATCCTTGTTTCAATGCTGCCCTTTAGTTTAGAATGAAATAATATTTATTTATTTTTTAGAATGTTTTGCTAGGAAAGGCACACTAAGCTGAGGCTTGTTTCCGTGCATCCTGCAGCACAGGGAACTTAAGTGACTTGCTCATGGTCATACAGTATGGAAGTGGTGGCTGTAGGATTCAAACTTGGGTCTCCAGGTTTGCAGCTCAGTGCTCTTAACCACTTTGCTATACTGCCTCCCTGTTGGTGAAAAGTATTTGGTTTTATACAGCAGTGCTAATTTTCCGTACAAAAACGCCGGAGTAATTTTCAAAGAAATGGTACTACCGTAGTAGTCTGTATGTTTGAATGTATTATGAATGGATGGATGTCTCTGTGAATCTATTAAACGTATGTGTACATGTCTACATGTCTGTGTATATGTGTTTGTATATATGCACTCATTCATGAATGTACTGTATGTAATTATATTTATGCAATGCATATATAAGGAAAAATGCCAGATAAATAATTTATCTGGCTAGATTCTGTGTTTTAGATGACAATAAATAGTTTATTCTCTTGGTGTAAATTTACCCATACACTCTACACATCACTACCCACCCTTCCCTGAACCAGCGGTTGGATCACAGGTGGACTCCAACATTAAGTGTACCAACTGGAAAGCTGTACATTCCTCTCATTCAATAACTGCGTTAACAACCGCTCAACAGTGATGAATTACCAAAATTGTTGCACAGGTTTTGTTTACATAAGGAATAACCCACGACAGGGCATAGGGTCCCACGACAGGGCATGGGGTCCCGGGTTTGTGTAAGTAATAATACACAAGAGCATGTGTTTATTGGGTAATTGCTGCATGCCCCTCTAGTCCACAGGTTGGAGGCACAAGACATTAGCAGAATGCCCATCAACCAGGGGATGGGGGTGGAGTGTGATACTTACCCAGTAGTCACAAGCTCTGTAATGTGTTATTTCATTTATAAAATGGCACCAAAATAGTAAGGAACACAAAAATCTTTAAGAATAAATAAATCTTCATTGTTGGTAAATCTGTTCTCACACTAAACTGACGGGTTTGCCCCATCAAAAAGGTCTAGTTGGCTGGCAGGTAGATCACGCCTGTTGTTGTTTGAACAGTTTCTTGTTTTCCCCAGTTGATAGCTTCAGAGAATTCTGAAGCAGTGTAGTGATCTTTCTGTGCAGGTAGGTCAGCCTAGAACAAGTTCCAAGACTTGCAAAGCACTTTCCAGACCAGTGCGGTTATTACTGGCCAGTTGCTGCACAGGTCTGGAGAGTTGTTGACCAATCAGAACACTAGATTTTTCTTGCCCATTTTATATGTTGAATTAACACCCCATTGGTGCTTTGTGAGGCATGAGGCCAACAGGTGAGTGTCCCCCAGCATCCAGAAAGTGCTTTAATTCATCATAACTACATGCCTTGGAGTGGGCTGTTACACTTACAAAATGGGTTAGATGTAAATAAATGAAAAAAAAAAAAAAAGTAATTTTTTAAGTTGCAAACTTAAATTTATTGTGTATTGATCCATCAGATAAAGTAGTTTGTTTAAACTGATAGTCAAAACGTGTTGACCCAGTGGCGCTAAGGGTTGAGGCGCAGGATGCCGCACCTCGCGCTACGCCGGAGACCCGGGTTCAGGAACAAGCCCAGGCCGTCAGGGGTCAGCAGGGGAGGGATAGGATTGAGCATCCGGAGGACTGCTCTCCTATCCCTGGGGAGTGATCGGGACATCCACCACTCTGCAGTGGCCCCCAGTGGAGATCAGGTGCACTGCAGGAGTGGTGCATTAGAGGGTGGAGTGCGGCGGACGTCGGCACGTAGTGCCTCTGACGTCATTGCACGTCCGCACTCCAATAGGAGCAATACAGGAGGAAAAATGGCTGAGCGCAATCGTGCAGCTTGATACCTGCGCTTGGCACTGCCCGGAGGTCTATCGTGGAATTGCGCTGGGGGTCTGGTCCCAGCCCAGCACGAGGAGGCTTGGGGGAGGCCCTCCGGCGGGTTGGGAGGTGGCGGCACTAGACCCCATCATGCGGTGAGCATCCTGACCTCTGTTCGGTGGGAGCCAGCGGCTGGATGCCCCGCCTGTCGTGCCACAGAAGGAGGGGAAAATAAATCGGTGTTTTGGGGGTCAAACATGCCCTATGACCATAAAACAACATTGTAAAAGTTTACAAACTGTTGCATCAAAACGTGCTGTGGACATGAAAACACTGTAAAAGTTAAATTGTTACATGGCCCTTAAATGTGTAGTGATATTGTTTTCATTATGTGGCTTTGGAACAAATATATGCAAGGAGTTTGGTGGCATAAATGTGGATTTAATTGGAGATGTAATCAATGGTCAGGTGATGCTGTTTAACCAATTACGTTTTGAGTTTTTTACTACCCATTTTATAAAATCATCAGTAGTGCATTTGCTTAAATCAGTTAAACAATACCTAAAAAACACAGATAACATTGCATAAATCAAATCTGCAGCAAGAGCAGTGTTTGGGTAAATTTTTTATTCGTAATTGTGCTGACCTCTCAAATACCTCAAGTCGTTGCTGCACTTTGCTCTGCCACTCATGAGGTCATGCAAGGTCACCACAACTCTTATGGATTAAACATTGATTCAGCACTGTCTTGTTGCAAATCCCCCATTTATTTTGTACGAGTGCATGCAGATAAACAGTGCTTAGCATGATCACAGCCACAGGCAGCTGCATTGGAACCTGTTAAACTGAGAAGTGAACTGTTGGCTGTGACATCTGTTTAGTCCCCAGCCCTTTCAAACAGGACCTCGGGATCTTTAACTTCCTCCTGGATATGTACCAGAAATGGGCAGAACTCATCTGAAGGACTCTGAGCGTCTTAACTCCCTAAAAAGGGTTCTGTGACTCCTGGGTTACTCAAGACCCTTGATCAGATAAGAGTAGAGGTGTTCAGTGATGCAATATTCTGCTCTCCTCTCTTTTAAAATGTATTTTTATTTTATTTTTATTTTAGTCTTTGGTAACTGGGTAAGGCCCACTAGGCACAAGTGCCTGTTTTCAGGGGCGACCTGAGAGCACTGGGCAGTTAAGTGTCACACAGTATGCAAGTGGAGGTTGTGAGACTCAAACTCCCGTCTGCTGGATGTACCAAGCTTGTTCACACCTTTCTCCTCTAACCTCTAGGCTGTAGTGCAGAGTGTACATGTCTCACTCCTAATCAGTGAGCAGCTTTACCCACTGTGCTGGTAGGCAGGATGTCAAAACTGTAACGTCCCACATGACGTTCTCTGTGGCTGTCGTAGTTGCTTAGTTTGTCTCCTGCCTTGCAGGGATTAGGTTGGGTTAAGATCAGGGCTCAGTGTTGTACCATTTTTCATAACTTTCTAGAAGGGATGGGGATCGGACCCATGACTTTGTTTTTTGTAGTACTCTTGGAACTCTGCACAGGAGGGTATCCTAGACCCTTAGTACTCTGTATTCTTTCACAAAGAACTTCGATAACTACATGAGAATGTTATTCAGAAGGGGATCGGTCAGGATGGGCCAGCTGTCCTAGTCCCCTCTCAAATTCTGATGTTCCTGACTTTCCTTGGCACAGCACACCCTCCCCCTGAGCTGCGCTGCTGTATTTCTGTTTGATACGATGGTTCGAAGCCCCTGGTGTTGGACTAGAACTGCCTTGAGGCCGAGAGCCACGAGTGGCATCACTGAACTACAGTTTGCTGTGGTATCTTCATTTCTTCCACTTATACAAGTTACTCAGTTCTTGCCTTAAGCTTTTTTTTTTTTTTAATTTTATTACCTGTCACTGGTGCTACCTGATCTTCCCTGACTCCCAGCCTTGTCCCACCATTTCTCTGATGCTTACGCCCAACCTCCAGCGCCACTGTTCAGCTCCTGCCTTGTGGTGGTTTCCTTGGCGGATTGTTTAGCTGCCCTCCTCTGAACCTTTAATTGTGGGACATGAAGTGGCCAGTTGGAAGGGGAGGACCAAAAAGCGCCAGATGTCATTTTGCACGCTTGGGTGTAATTCCACTGTGTGTTTTGCCCCCTGGAGGCTGGTGACGAGGGCACCACATGTGCATTATCATGCATATGAGTGGCTACATATGGCTCAAGTTGGATCCTCTCTCCTCGCAAGCTGCCATGACTGCAGTGCCACTTGTGGTCACACAGGTGTCAGTAACGCAGTGGAGCCTCCTGTCCTCCCTCCCTCCCTCCCTGGGGAGCAGCATCTGATCATGTGACTGTTTGCCTGCCGCATCCTTTGACTCTCCTTAAACTTGCAGCTCCCTCCCAGTGAACCCTAAATCTTCTCACACCTTCTTCCCCTTACCATATCATATCATATACTGCCTGTTCCTAAATAACATCACTTGCCCCTGCCTCCCCGCTCTCATGCCCTAGCTGTTTATCACTTACTACTCACACTAGCCGTCCATCATATCATGACCACCACTTTGTCCCCCCCCCCACCCTTACCCAACACCTCTCAAGCCTCATCTGTGAACAATCTCCAACTAACTCTTAAGCCTCACCTGTGTACTACATCCGATTTTCAATGACAGCACTAGCCCTAGTACCTCTTGGCCTATTTCTACTCACACAATAGGTCACAAATATGTCAACTCTGTTAGCTCAAGGACTGTTAGCTTTGCCTGTGCTCATTGTATACTGCTGTTTTTTGCTATTTATTTTTTTTTGTCTGTCTTCACTTGCATACCACTATGTACTGTACCAATATGTGATTCATTTGCTTATGTCCAGGACCACTCTGAAAATAAGCTTGCTCAACGGTGATATGCCTGGTTAAATAAATTTATTGATTATTGATCTGGGACACTCTGGCCACCCCGTCCCCCCCACAGGCCCATCAAGTCCTAGGCTTGTTCTCGAACCTGTTCCTGAATCCAAGTCACCAGTGTTGTGAGCTTCCTTGCGTTAAGATTCTTGTGGTTTATTTCATGCTGAGTTCTTTGGAACGTCCTGTATTTATAAGAGATGTTTTTTTATCCTCCTCTGTTGCAGATGGAGCAGCTGTCGGATGAGGAAATTGACCATGCAGCGGAGGAGGATAGCGACAAGGAGGACCAGGATCTTGACAAGATGTTTGGGGCATGGCTTGGAGAGCTGGATAAACTCACTCAGGTAAGGAGCATTCAAGTCATGCCAGATTTAGGGGACCTAAAACAAAGAAGCATGATTTTTATTTTAAAGGAGTGAAATAAGTATAACAATGATCTGGTTTCCAGCAACACATTCAAAGTTGCCATTTGTAGAATTCAGACACAGACACACACACCAATTGGGGCTGGGTTTCAGGGCCTCCAATTTTTTTTTTATTACTGAGGACGTCTTCATGGAAATAGAATAGTTTCATCTTAGACCTCATCTCTTCACATCCTGCCGTGAAGTCATAATCTTTTGCTTATGACATCACAATCTGTTGCCATGGGAGTTATTTTGCATGTTTATACCACTGTCAAGACTGCTCATACAGTTTTAAGAGTGGTTTCACACGCATTCTTAGGGTATGAGAACCGCAAACTGAAGGTGAGCTGTTCGGATACCCTAAGGATGAAAGTGAGACCACTCTTAAGGTTATAAGAGTGGTCTCGGAGGTGATATTAATATATCATTGATCAAGATCAAGCAATAATTATATTAAAGTTTAAAAAAAAAAAAAACTGCCCCAAATATGCTAGTCTCCAGGACAGCTGCATATGAGACACTCTTCACAGAATCAGTGTGTCTCTCACGCAGAGGGAAGGAGCTCTCCGATTGGTTGGGAGTACTCCCTTGATCTTTGTTGATGTTACACGCACAAGAACATGACTTTATGGAAGGAAAACAAGTGGGACCTGAAAGTCTAAGGAACAAAAAGCTTGTTGACATGTAAATGTCTTGAGTAATAAAGAATCGAATGTCCAGAAAGTCAGATTTTTTTTAATACTATGAGATTTGAGTTCTGCCAGTACCAACTTAATTTTGTATGCAGCAAATTGCAAAATCCCTTTCAGTTCCTAATATTTGGAGGTGCTATTAAACTGAAATTACTTTAAACAGACAGGGCAAAAAAAATTCTAAAAGCCTTTTAATTTAGTGCTTTGGGCAATTAGCTGTTCGCTGCAAATGAGTTGCCTGCCCTGGTGAGGAAAAGAGCTGACACTTGCTCCTCTGTTAATACATATGTCATGTGAAGCTTATAATCGGCTGAAACCAGGCTGTTACCCTTTGGGAACTACTCTGAGAATTCAACAATAATTGTGATACCTAACACTTCATCAACAGAAGCTAAAAACAAGGGACCCTATCCTCTGATGTAAATGTTGGCAGTACTGATCATCAGGAGTTCCAAACTTTTTCCCTTGCACCCGCCCTGGTCATTGTGGGCATATGACAAAGGATACTGGAACCGCTTTGCAAACCCATTTTCAGAACAGCAGCCCTCACCAGCCTTTTCACACTCCATTGTCATGGCCCCGTTTACTTATGGGGTTGCAGGAATGTGAGCGGTCACACCTGGTGACTGTGGAGTCAGACTGAGAATGGGGTGGCCCATCAGTTTTTGAATTAAGTGGGGTGGGGCTCTCAACCACTAGGGTAAAAAGGAGGAGTGGTTGGATGGACCACTGGACCCTCAGATCTAATGTCTGGTGGGGGCACCACCAGACCCATAATGTGAACTATTGACAGGTGGTGGTGATGGGTGTGGATGGGGCTACTCGGCCAGATCAGTGTGCCTGTTGCTACAGTGGTGGTTCACATTAGTCTGTTGCAACATAAACAGGGTGCATGTCACCATGCTGTGTTGCACTGTTTGGTGGGGCACAGTAGGATGTTAGGCACACTATAATCTCAATTTGTGATTTCCATTGCTCCATACTCACAGAAGGGGCTCTTCCTTTTGCTAAATGTGCAGCCTGTTGGTAATCGCAGTTTAGAGTGGCAATGCAACAATGTGGGTGCAGTACAAGGCATAGAATAAGCAGGTTTTCATAGCAGTTTGCTACCCCAAAACACTACTTGCAAACAAGTGCAGGCTTTTTTTTTAACTTAATTTTTATTACAGAATTGCATACATCTAACAGAATACATTTCTAGGGGGCTAATCGGACCCCTATCTTGAAACAGTAGAATCATAGCTTTAACAAAGTCCCAGTCTATATCCCTTTTTGACCACCAGTCCAAAAAGATTCGCTGCTCAGTGATGTGGTGCATTCGATCCACAACCAGATCGGCCTTATAAGGCAACTATAAAACAGAGTCAAATTGATTTATTAACATAACAACAAACTTTGAGTAAATGCTAAAAATAAACGGGGGAGAGAAATACAATTTTAAAGTTAATACTACTGACACTGTAGTAAAGAGAAAAGAACAAAAAAAAAAAAGGTAGACAAACATTAAAAAGGTACATCATTCTAGTGTGGTGTGCTAACCATTCCCCTGGAAACCTACCATTGATGTTGGTAATAAAAACAACTTTATTTAAATCACAATGTAAATCAACTTTTCTATTCATCCATGATGGGTCGGTGACGCTCCAAAGCTCTTATCCCCAGGAGAGCAGAGGTGAGCGCTACTAACAAGTGCAGCCTTGATTAGCAGAAGTTATTAATCAACAGATGGTAAAGGAAATATGACTTCTTATAATAACTTGTACTAAAGGAGCTGTATTTGGGCTTCAGTCTGTTTAGCTCCTTCAAGCATTAAGTGACATTAAGATTTGCACTAAGTAAACATTTCCAAATTGTAGTAATATTGTGACACAGTCGTGGTAAAAAGTACAAAGTTGCAGAAATTGTTCTGGGAATTTGACACTTTTCCATGCAGTTGCACTCTTCTGGTCTGTAATGTGCTTTGATTAATGCGGAATCTTGTATTGACTAGTTCATTGCATTCATGTAGCAAGAGCACTGATCACGTCAGTGAGGAACACCTAACAAAAGACTAAGACTGTTGAAGTCATTTCATTCGGGAACCTTATTGAATTTGTAGCTTCAGCATTCTATTTCTAGTAATTTAATTGCTTTTGTTTTTTTTTTTTGTTTTTTTTCCCCTGCAGTTACGAACATAGAAAATTGCCAGCAGATACAGGCCATTCGGTCTATCTAGTCTACTCGAGCGTGCAGCACTTCAGTCCATTAGACTCATATGCCCCCCCGCCCCCCATAGTTGTTTGGGTATGTCTTGAGAACCACTGATACAACTGTGGTTTAAAAAAAAAAAAAAAAAAAATTTACTTGGGTTACTGAGGGCAGATAAGAATAGACCAGTGGTCCTCCTTGCCTTTCCCCCCCCCCCGCTACTCGGTGGACTGTCAAGCCTCCTTTAACATCTCATTATCCAATGACCTTTTAAAGGCAGTAATATCTGTAGCTTGAAGCACTAGGTTAGGCAGCGCGTTCCAGTGTGTACGCGGAGTATAGTCATTTATTGCCGTGATGTCCTGAGGCTATTGGCATCTTTGCCCTGGTGACCTAATTATGCATACATATTGACTTCTGTTTGATTTTTCTGTTTTGGCTCTGATGAGAATCACTTAAGCAGTTGTCATTAGAGATGCTTGCAATTGGCACATTTCTGATCTTGTAGGACTTTGGAGGAGCTTAGGAAAATCCGGTTCGGAGTCTGATTCTGAAAAGGACCTTAGAACTGGAATCTGATTAGGAATCCTAAATCCTATGTTTTAGCCTTACATTTTGGAAATAAGATTTTCGGACTGCAATTCCAAAAATCTTGTTTCTGAGCATCTTGTTGGAATCTGACAAATCCGACTCCATGGCGAGGAATCCGGGCGACCCTAGTTGTGATAGCGGTTGGTACAGTGTAGATATTTCTGGTACCACAATTAAAGCCCAGCTCCTACGAACTGACACTCTTGACAAAGCACTCAAGATGTGCAAAACGTTGAGTGGCCCTGCTATATACTACTGCCCTGCATTTTTTAAACTTTTGTGCTGTGTGTGTGTGTATGTGTGTGTGTATGTATATATATATATATATAATGTGTGTGTATGTATGTATGTGTATATGTGTATGTATTCATATTATTTAGTATGCTTTTATCTGTGGCGCGCCCTGAGTTCAGTCCGCACTCTCCCAGACCCCCACCTTGCACCTGGGACTTATCTCTGCTCTGCTATCCCCCTGGCTTACCCCCCAGGGCGGGGCCATCTTGCCGGCACGATCCTTCATGACACCAGTACTAGGATACTGACAGGGGTCACATACTGGCATTGCCTCCCTGGCTTGCCCCCTAGGGCGGGGCGCGGAGTTGGGCCGGGGATGACTGACACTGGGACTATGTCTGCTGGCAGGAGCCCAGCGGTCGATCGGGGCCAGAGATGTGGGGCATCATTCAGGTGGCCACCATTTTGTTTGCTGGATCCCTGGGGGCAGGGATGTGCAATGACGTCCAGCATCCACCCCCCCCCCCAAGTGATGGCACCAGCCGCAACTGTACCTCCAGCCTCTGCCAGGGGTCCGGAAAGCGCAGAGCACTCTTTACCCCCTCTCCCTCAGAGAAGGAAAGCAATCCTCAGGACGCTCAATCCTTTTCCCCCTGGCCGGCCCTCCGACTCCCAGTCTCGTTCCTGAACCTGGGTTGTCGGCGTTGCAAGAGGAATTCTAACTGCTGTGCCAGCAGGCTGGCGTACATATATATGCATATTACATATTTTTGCATTTATATTCATTTTAGTGCATTTATGTGGCTTCATGGGAACCAGGCTTTTATTGCAGTACCAAAACTGAATTAATTTACCCTTGCTGCAAGTTGTATTTCTAGAGTGGCTTTTTCTGTTTAAAGGGAAACACCGTAAAACCTAGAGACTACAGCAGCCACTGCAGAGATGCTCAGTTAGGGCTTATAGCAATAAATGGAATTTTTGTATTACCTGCTACGTACCTGATTTTTACTGCTAAAGAGTCACGGCATCCATAATATTTACAGAGCTACCCACAGCAATGTCACGAACCCCAGGCATGGCTTCTGGCGCATGGGTTATGCTAATGAGGACTCCCAATTAATGGCAGAGTTGGTAGCCCTCATTAGCATAACCCACAAGCTGGAAGCTGCCTGGGGTGCATGAGATGGCCACGGGTGGCTCAGCAGACAGTATGTACTAGGTGGTTCTTTAACAGTAAAAACAGCAATGCAGCATAATAAAAAAATTAAAATTCCATTTATTACTATATGCCCTAATTGGGCAATTCTGCAGTAGCTGCTGCACTCGCTAGGTTTTCTGGTGTTTCCCTTTAAAGGGAAACTACATTCTCTTATCTTGTAAATTTTATTTGTTTCCTTGTTGACAAACAACTCTCTTTGTGTACCTGTTAGGGATATATGTGATTGCTTTAGTTTATTTTCACTGTTCGCAAGTTAGTCTCTGTAACTACCTTGGGGCGGGGGTCTCCATTTATGGTTGCTGAAATCTCATTGTCCCTGAGAGCTTCATTAGCATATGAGAACACTGTCTTACAGGGTACATACTTTCATTCACCTGGACAGATGGAGACAAAAACAAGCTTTGGAGAACAATGGCCAAGCCATGTATTTATTAACCAATTATCAACAGATACATTGTAACCAGCGTGATGTGTGCAGCTAGGTAGCCTTGGTAGGTAATTATCAATCACTTAGATCTGATTAAATTATTGGTGGTTGACCCTCCCCTCTCTATGGGGGTGGGGTATTACCTTACCACCAATCACATGAGCCCGCGAAGGCACCATCTCCGGGGTATGAGGGATGGCTGTCTTGACTGGTTGCAGCCTAATCCTACCCACCAGAGCATCTGCCATGCCATGGGCAAATGCCCGAGGAGGCTGCCGTTCAGACTGCCTCCCACTTTGAAGGGAGGGAACTCCAGCTGTCCAGCCCTGCCCTCCTGTCAGCCTCAGGGAGATCTGACTGCTCAAGATTCGTGATCCCCTGTTCCCCACCTCCGTACAGCCTTCCAAGACTACCAAGCTGACACTTACATTTTCATATACTAACAGCCAGCAGAATAGGCCTAATGGTCTTTCATGTCTGCTTGGTAGCCAGCCCCTATCGGGCACTCGCTCCTCCACCCCCCAGCCCCCAAGAGGGTTATCTTCGGCTCCAGTATACCCATGCACCTATCCCACCCCCTCTTAAAGGCCTCCACTGTGCCCTCCTCCACTAGACTCCTAGGCAGTGCATTCCATGGCCCCACCACCCTCTCAGTGACTTAATGCCTTATACGTTCTCCTCTGTAATTTCGCCCCTCCAGCTTCCACTCATGCCCCCTAGTTGTGCCCCCTTTCTTTAGTCTGAACATTTCTTTGGCTCTGCCCCTGTTAATCCCTTTCACATATTTGAAGACCTCTATCGTGTCCCCCCCGTCTCTCCTCTCCTCCAGTGAGTACAGCCCAAGGACTTCCAGCCTTTCCTCGTAGGTCCTTTCATTCATGCCCCAAATCATCTTGGTTGCCCTCCTCTGAACCCTCTCCAGCAGTCCTATGTCCTTCCTAAGGTGAAGTCTCCAGAACTGCACGCTGTACTCGAGATGCGGCCTGACTAAGACTTTGTACAGCGGGAGGATCACCTCCCTCCTCCTGGACGTAATTCCCTGGGCTACGCAGCCCAGAATCCTGTTTGCCTTTGCCACAGATCTTCTGCAGTTTTCAGTATTATTCATTTTGGTGTCTACCACCACCCCCAGGTACCTTTCACTCATTGTGGACCCCTCCCAGGGTGTATACATGACCTGGGTTTCTGACCCCCAGATGCAGCACCCTACATTTCCTTGGATTAAACCTCAGTCCCCACCTTCTTGACCAACCCTCCAGGGTATCCAGATCCCTCTGGACTGTCTCTCTCGCTTCCTCCCCATCTGCCAGTGCTCCCAGTTTTGAGTCATCCGCAAAGAGGCTCATCCTGTTTCTAACCCCTCTCCCTATATTGAAGACATAGGCATTGAACAGGAGTGGCCCCAGTATCGAACCTTGGGGAACCCCACTGAAGACCTTCATAGGGGAGGAGACTATCCCACCAACCACTACCCTCTGAGTTCTATCCGTTAGCCAATTTTCCACCCATCTAAACAACTGTCCTCCCACCCCCATCCCCCCCAACTTTGTCAACAACCCGATGTGGAGTACCGAGTCAAACGCCTTACTGAAGTCCAGATATAGGATGTCCACCGGTCTTTGTCGGTCCAGGGTCCCCGTCACCCAGTCGTAAAAATCTGAGGTTGGTCTGACACGATCTCCCCAGGACAAAACCATACTGTTTGTCATCCATGTGCCCCAACCTTTCCAGTTGCCTCCCAAGCTTCTCCTTGATGAAGCTCTCCGTTAGTTTGCCTACCACAGATGTTAGGCTGACAGGCCTGTCATTTCCCATCTCCTCCCTAGACCCCCTTTGTGGATAGGCACCACATGAGCCACCCTCCAGTCTTGAAGCAACCATGCTGTCTGCAGAGAGGCGTTGGAGTGCAGCTAGCGGAGCTGCTAGTTCATCCGTCAGTTCCTTCAGAACCCTCAGATGCAGCCCATCCGGTCCAGGTGCCTTATTAGTTTTTAGCGCCCGAGGGGCCTCCATCACCCTGTCCTCTGTGATTTCTCCTCCCAACCCCCCCCAACCAAACCCCATCCCCTTCAGGCCTGGCCCAACCAGTACCCCAGCCCCTTCCGGTCCTCTCAGCTCCATCTGACCTCTCTGCTCAGCTGTTTCCTCCTCCCTTCCTTCCAGCTGAATGGATCCCCTGACTCTTTCCATGAATATCGAGGCAAAGTACTCTTTTAGTACCTTTGTCTGCTCCCCCACCTCCTGAGCCCATCCCTTCCCAGTCCTATTCCTGGAGATCTGTGCTCTCCTTTTTCTCTTCTCTCCTATGTGTCTATAAAATCTCTTTCCACCCCTCCGGATATCTCTAGCCAGGTTTTGCTCCATACTCGCCTTGGCTCCCCTCACCACTCTGGTGACTCTCCTTGCTGTCATCTCGTAGTCTTCTCTCTCTCTTGTCCCCCATGGAGTGCTTAAAACATGCATAGGCAGCCTTTTTATCCCTCACCGCCTCTTGTATCTCCCTGGTCCACCAGCACGGCTTGTTGGCTCTACCATTTTTATGTCTTACCCTTGTACATGAGCTAGTAGCCTTCTGCACACCTTTCTTAATGGTCTTCCACAAGCTACCAACATCCATGTCTGGCCTAATCTTGTTCAAGCTCCCCCTTAGAATCCTGCCCATGCCCACGAAGTCTGCCCCCCCCCGAAGTCCACTACTACTGTATTTGAGCGGTTATCTCCTCCAGACACAGCAGAAACCAGACCGTGGCATGGTCTCCACCTGCCAGTGGGCTACACACCTGTAGACCCCTTATCTGGTCACTGTCTGCAAGAACAACATCCAGTATCCTCTCCTCCCTAGTAGGTTCCCCCACCTGTTGGACCAGGAAGGCATTCTGAAACACATCCATCAGTCTCTGCTCCCTGGCCATCGCTGATGTCATAGTGTCCCAGCCTGCCCCCGGCATATTTAGGTCCCCCATGACCACCACCCTACCCTTTCCACGGTCACAGTGCCCCTTGATGCTCTCAATTAATTTTTCCTCTAGGGCCTCATCCATTGTGGGAGGTCTGTACACCACCCCTATTTTCAATCTTTTGCCTCCCCTCGTTTGCAGGGTTACCCAGATCGCTTCCACTCCCCCATCAGCCTCCACCACTCCACTAATCACTATGCCATTCTTGACTATCAGCGCTACACCCCCTCGTCTACCCTCTTCTCTATCCCTCCTGAATATTGTATAGCCCTCCAAGTTTAGGTCCCAATCATTCTTCTGGGTGGACCATGTCTCCGTAATCGCCGCCACATCCGTTGATCCCTCAGCGAGCATCGCCTGGAGCTCGGGCATTTTGTTGCCCATACTCCTGGCATTGATCACTCCATCCCCTCTCCCCTACCCAGTTGTCTCGGCCTGGTGCAAACCTTCTTCGCCATTTCCTGCACAGCTCTGGCTTTATTTACATTGCAGTCACCTGCCCTCTTTTTGCACCCTAGGCCTGGAACCTTGAGCAGCCCTCCTGATTTCATTTCTTCACTTATCCCTCCCCACTTTACAAGTTTAAACCCCACTTCTCGACTATGAATCCAGCGAGTTTTAGTTTCAAGATCTCCTTCCCCTCTAAGTTGAGGTGTATCCTATCCCTGGCATATAGTCCCTTGTCATCCCATGTGTCCCCCCCAGTCCATACCCTTCTGCCCTGCGCCAGTCCCTGAGCCATTGGTTCACCCCTCTGAGTTTATGTTTGGTCTCCCCGGATGCCCTAGGTACTGGCAGAATTTCTGAGAAGGAGATTGAACTTCCCACAGAGTGGCAGACCCAGGCCAGTTCTCCAGACCTCGCCTGGATTTCCAGATCGCTGTTCCCCTCCAAATAGTTTGTGCCCAGATGTACTTGGAAATCTGGGGATCCCCCGCATTCCAATGCTAATGAGTATAGCTGGAATTTGGCCTTGTGAACAGATAGGCCCGGGATACATTTAACCTTGACTGGGCTGCTTTTTCCCTCCCCTGCCCCCTCCCACTGGATACCCCTGGTCATGGAGTCTCCCAGCAGGATCACCTTCACCACCCCCCAACTTACTGGCCCTTTTGATCCCTTCCAGGCTCTTCCTTCTTTCATCAACCCCCAGCTTACTCCTCCCACCCCTTCAGTCCGGGATCACTAGTCTGTGCGTGACCTACCATGCTCTTTCTTCTGCTTTGCGGCTCCCAGTTTACTCCTCACCCCCCCGACCTCCTTGGTGGCACCGATTGCCCCCCCCCGGGCTCCTTTTCTGGGCCAGAAACCTCAGGTCCCCACCCAGACACCCTTTTACTGGCCCCCGCCTCCAACCCCCTTCAGTCCCATCTCCGCACCCCGTCTGGCATATTTCTCCTACCCTCCTTCCCCCCCCACCTCATCGATTTCTCCCACCCAGGCGCTGGCCTTTCTAGAGTACCCCTACTACCACCCTCTCCTTGGCTGACTTCCCAGCCTGAGTGCCTGCCGGCCTCGTCATCTCCCATGCCCCATCCCCCGCTTGCTAGTCACACCTCGCTGCCTGCCCCCGGCTTGCTGACCAAACCATCTCTGTCCACCTGTTTCCCGCCAGCCTCTTCCACCTCCTCTCCTGGGTACAGCATGGTGTATCTATTACTAAGTGTGATGCTTACCCTGACTTGCTTTCTCCTACCCCTCCTTTGCTCCCTCTGATCAGCACCCCTTCTGTGAAGTGTTTTCCGTCCGTTGCTTGTGTTGTGCCCTACCCCTCTGGAGTTCCCATAGGGTCCATGTCTACTTGTTCCCTGGGGTATACCGTAGTGGTCTCGCCTCCTCCCATGGGACCCTTTCCACTCCTTTTCACTCCTTTCCTCCCCATTCTTCCCTCTTCATGTCTTCTAGGTCTCTTCTAATTCCCTCGACCTCCTCTCTTAAGTCCTATCGGCTGAAAACACACTGGACACCCTCCGAACCTCCATGCCCAGTTTAAGATTATTGCTGTCCCGCATCCCGTACACCCAATCACCCTACCAAAGATGTCTGCTCTGGCCAGCCCCAAATCCACCCTCATTTTGGTATGAGCAGTACCACCCCCTTGCTGAACCAATTTAGGCAGTAGCATACAAGGACACTAGCTGTTTGTCCCTCTCCCAGCAGGACTCAGATTACAACACTTCTCCCTCTTTCCCTACAACAGCTAGTTTTCCCCCCAGTTCTCAAGCATAAATTTTTCCTACCCCAACAAAGATCAGTAGCAATAAACAATTCCCAAAGTTTGTCTGCTCCCATAACTGTGATCAGCACGCACAGTTACACAATCTGCTATAATGTGCCCCCCTCTGTTAGTAGTAGACAACATTGGTCATGCAACCCAGTATACAGGAACCTTGTCCCCCACTCAGCTGTGACCAGTTCACCAGGCATAGTATTAATCGGTGTACAGTTGTTATATCCTGCAGCTGTAGGTAACAGGTAGTCAGTGGTGCCCAAGCAGGCACATCATACAGTCCCCTTTTCCCTCAATCAGCAACAATCTAAATCACCCTCTCTCAGCTTGCATTTAGTCAGTGGTGCCCAAGCAGGCACAGCATATAGCTCCCTTATCCCCCAATCAGCAGCAGCCCAGGACATCCATTCACAGCTTGCCCCTCTCCAAGGCTCCACCCCCACTGACCATTTAATAGAGGTTGGGGCTGGGGTGGGTGGTGTGGGACAAACAGCTCTCCTGAGTTGCGACAGGGCTAATGGCCTTTATAGCCCAGTCACTTAGTCAAAATTCGCACCCTTAGTGCTGATTGGCCCCACCGCTCCTTGTTCCTGAGCGGCGGCGGCCCTCCGATTCACTCCCCCGCCTCCGATGCGGCTCCGGTCAGCCCAGTCATCTTCCTCGACCAACGACGTGGTTGCATCCTTTCCTGCCGCTAATGCGGCCCCGGAATTGCCTGCTCCGGCTCCCCACAGCAACAAAAACAGCTGTGATGCCCTATTCTAACCTAATCTTTCAGCGCCCCCGACTTCCTGGAGAAGGTGCAAGAACCCAGAAAACTCTGTGGGAGAAAACCGGAAATTTCTTCTCGACCACTAAGGCGATCTCCTTTAGTGGGACAGCAAGTTCCCTATACCTTCTCCCCAAGTTCTTCCCTGCTTTTACGAGGGTGAGGTTCAGGTGGGTTCCAACCTGAGGTGAGGAGAATGAGGAGGATTCCCTTCTAGTACAGTTACTCTTACGGGCTTTGCTTATCCCCCCTGGCTGCAACCTCCCTTCCCTCTGGAAATGCCTACCTCCTGCCCCTCCGCCCCTAGTGGGCAGCTCCTACCTTCCCATCTGGGTGTCCTTCGGCCATGCGCCCAGACAAAGCCCTGCATCCTGCGATGCCTTTCAGGCTCCTTCATGATGTGAAATCACCCTTTAGACTCTACGGTATCAGAGTTCCAAGAGTAGGCCCTGCGAACAGCTCTCCCCGATCCATGCTGCACAACTGTAAGAGGTGGCTTGCCTCCTCAATCTAAAATATCCAAAGACCAAAGTAGTAGTGCGCTCAAAGGAATTCACTCGACCTGCAAAAAGATTCAAAAATGCTTATTTACTCAACAATTCCAGTGAAATACAGCTTAGTCACAATCACAGTCTACAAAACTTCCTGGCTGTAGCAGCCCCTATAGCCTCGACTCACACGAGTCTTCGAGAGGTCTAATTTGATTTCAGCAAAACCAGTCACAGCAAGGTGTGAAATACCACATTTACCTTAAGTTAGCTTTGCAAACTATCCGAGTTGTAATACAGGGTCCCCCATTAAATTGCTTTTAATTTGTGTGTTTACAGAGGTTTTTATTTTTCAGGATACTTGTACTTTCTGAGATTCGTGGTATAAATAGTTGATTTAACATCACGTTCTCATATGATAACGCAGCTCTCGTGGACAATGAGATCTCTACAACCATAAAATGGAGCCCCCCAGGACAGTTGCAGGGACTAGTAAGAACAGTGAAAATAAACTAAAGCAAACACGTATATCCCCACCAGCTACTGGAAGAGTTGTCTGTTGACAAGGAAACAAAATTTACATGATATGAGGGTGTAGTTTTCTGCTAAAGATGATTTTCAGTAAACATGTTTAGAATGCTGCTCCATGATGCTGTTAGACTCTCAGCGTTGCTTGAGCTGATTATGCATAAATTATGTCTGATGATTAAGGTATCACAAACCATGTCTGACCTACATGAATATAGACAGCTGTGGAATATTTGCAGGCATGAAATACGCACTGCCAAAAGTGCTTTTTGCCACGAAGCATCATTAGCTTCTGCTAAGTATCCATGGTCATTCTGGATAAATATCAAGGGACTGATGGGAGGTTCCTCTGAACAGCGTTCTAATGACCTACTCATAGATGGTGTAAACTGCATCAGTTCTAAGACCATTGCTCATAACTTTCAGTGGGCAGTTTACTGATCTTACTGTTTACACCTCCCTGTTCCCATCCTTCAGTGAGGTGGACTCCTCTGCCTGCTGTAGCCCCATTGATCCCTTCCCACGTCGTCCCTCTTCTTATCGCAAGGTTGTGTCATCCCATGACTTATTAAAGCTATTAACTAGCCTCTCTTCATATACAAGCACTGGATGTGATGGTCTTGAACCTAACCTCCTGAAACTCTGTGCCCCATCATAGCCCCTTTAACTAAGCACATTTTTAACCTATCGCTTGTGTCTGGCACCGTTCCTGACAGCTGGAAGCTGGCCAGAGTTGTTCCTCTCCAAAAGGCTGGGGACACAAATGTCTTGGAAACTATTGCCCCACTGTGGTACTCCCTGCCTTTAGCAAGCTACTTGAGCATGCTGCAGCCGACTAACTTACTGAACATTTCCACTCCCACCATATTTCATTACTTGAGCAGCATGGTTTCTGTAAGGCCCATAGCACCACCATGGCACTTATACATGTAGTCACCAGGATCAGCACTTCTATGGATCAGGGACAGCTCACAGGAGGCATCTTTGTTGACCTGTCCAAGGCCTTTCACTTGATCGACCACAGTCTCGTGTTCCATATTCCATGCCGTGGGCCTATCTATGCATGCTGCCTCCTGGTTTAGGCACTACCTGGCAAACTGTTGACAAGTAGTCAAGTTCAGAGTCCATCTCTGAGCCCACCCCTGTTAATCTTTGGGGTCCCCCAGGGCTTGATGTTCAGGCATATTTTCGTCTCACTGTTTATTAACAACCTCCCATTATCACTCCTTACAGTACCACACTATATCCCGATGACTTGGTACTCCTTTATAGCTCAAAGAGCATAAACATTATCAACTTTCATCGTACAGATGACTTCCACAAACTGGAAGCTTGGCTTGTCAAAAATAAGCTGGTAATGAATCCATAGAAGACTCAAACCATTCTCTTGGGTTCCCTGCCAAACTAAGAGGCTGCCCCACCCCTCCTGCCCATCGAGTGTACAAATGGGACTCCACTGAAGGTGGTACCATCCGTTAAATACCTTGGAGTTGCACTCTATCCACATTTTGATTTCTCCCTCCACATCCAATGTCTGTAAGCCAGTAAATGCGAAACTTTGTCTGGCATATCTGATTAAACACTGTTCTAGGGACATGGATATGTTGTTCATCCACACTCATTGGCAGTATCCTTGCCGCTTTAAATCTTGCCGGAAGGTCTTCAAGCTTGCTCCTCCCACCCACCCGGGTGGTATAACTCTCGGCTCCGCCCCATGACGCCAGATCTTCCTTACCGCTTGGAAGCTCAGGTTCCCTCCTTAACGCTCTGCGTTTGCGACTGGTTCCTATTTCTCCGCTTATGGATTTAAAATAATATTTTGCAAAAGACTTCAGTCTTGATCCTCGCGGCTGCGATGGACAAATCGACTCCTGGATTTGGAGATGCCCATGCGGACAGAAGATGTCTCGGACGGATCCACACTCCACGTGTGTCTACTGCTTAGGCCTTGAGCACGACCCGCGGGCTTGCGACCTGTGCTCATCTTTCGGCCTCGTCTCGAAGACCGTGCTGCCGATTGCAACTGGGCGTCGAGCGTTCCCTCGGTGAAGTCCAAGGGAGGCCGGTTAGTGTCAGCGGCTTGTGGTCGGCCGGATCGCTTCAGCGGATGGTAGCCCTCGAAGAGGAGGGCGGGTCAGTATCTTCCTCGGCGCTGCATTTATCCCGCCTCTCTGGGTTCTTCCTACACGGCTTCCTTTAGGAGCTTTGTCTGTCCTCTCCACTAAAGGAGAAGGGCCTGCTCTGCTGGACCTTTCTCGGTCCAAAAGAGGGACAAGGGTGAAGTCCTCCGTCGACGCTCTTGGGAGCGGAAAGGTCCCTCTCCCGGCCGTCGACCGCCGGCTTGTCGCATCACGCCGGCTTCGCCACTGGCTCACGGTGTCCCTCGTCCAGGTCAGCTGACCGAGACTCCACTGATGAAGTCGAGATTTTCTCGACCCATTGGACGGGCTGTCGCCTTTAGCAGCCGAGATTCCCTCTCCCGGTTCCCCGGGAGGAGTTGAGATCCCGTGGGCTCGCCTGTGCCTCCGGTTCCGGAGCCCTCGGATGGACCTTCCGAGCCGAAGGGAGTGCGTTCCGGCCGACACCTCCCTGCACCGACCCCGGAAATTCCGGGACTCTCGGTCTCGGTCTCGGACCTCTTCGCGGTCCAGCCGTTCCCACCGTCATAGGCGGTCTCGGTCTCGGCACCGCGGTAAGCGGCGTCGCCGCTAGTCCTCGTCCTCCTCCTCGGATGAGGGGAGGCTTCGGCGTAAATTACGTCGACGGTACGAGGACCTTATGTTGCAACAGCTCCTCCTGGCCGGGAATAAGCCGACTCCGGCGCCTTCCCCGGCCATTAAGTGGCTGTCACCGGAACGGCCGACACAACCCCTCGACTTGTCCGAGGAGCCTATACCCAGGCCGGTTGTTCGGCCAAAACCAGCTGCTCCACCGATTCCGGTGGAACCTCCGCCTCCACAGCCACCATTGGGCTCCGACCAAGGTTTCTCGGTCGGCTAAGGGTTTACCCCATCGGCTGTCAGTTACCCTCACTCCCGACCGACCCCGGCAGGTGAAGGGTGGCTCAGGCCAGAGGCAGTTTTGAGGACTCTTCCGAGTCCGAAGACGATTCCTCCTTCTTCTCCAGCGACTGGACTTGGAGTCTTCAGGAGGTCAGCCAATGGACGATAGCCCGTCGTCCTTCCTAGGACTGCTTCGGCTCATCTCGGAGTCTACCGGGATGGAGCTCGAACCCGTTTCCAAACGGGCCAGGTATCCCCTCACGGAGATTCTGGACCGAGGGGATTCTCCGACGGAGGCCTTTCCGGTGGCCGAGGCCATAGTGGGTCCGGCACTGGAACTTTGGCAGCGCCCCGCTTCCTGCCCTGCGCCTTCGGCCAGGATGGCCAGGAAGTATGCGGTCCCTACCGGTTCCTTGTCCGGTTTTTCGGAACACCCCTCTGCTGAGGGGTTGGTTACCGACAGCGTTTTCCGGCGCGCCGGCAACGCCAGGGATGTGGACAAACCTCCTGACAAGGAGTCCAAGAAATTGGACTATGTCGGGCGAAAAGTCTACGCTATGCCTCTCTCGAGGCTCGTCAGGCCAGTTCGCCGTCCTCATGGCACATTTTCTCATGCCCTGTTGGGCTCCCTGGATGAGGTCATCCTCATCTTCCCGCCGATCTGCAGACTACGGTTAAGCAGGTGCGGGACCAGGGCAGGGCAGTGGCCAAACAGCAGCTCCAGACTGCTTTGGATGTAGGGGACTCGTGTGCCAGATCGGTGGCGGCCGCAGTGGCTATGCGTCGGCGGGCTTGGCTGAGGATATCCACCTTTACTTCGGATACCCAGCACAAGTTGGCGGATGTTCCCTTTTTGGGGACTGACCTCTTCGGCCCTGGGGTGGAAGGTCACCTGCAGAGGATCGAGAAGTCCAATGCCACCTTGGACTCGGTCTCTTCCGCTCAGAAGGACAAAGGCCGCCAAACCACAGCCTAAGCCGTTCGTCCTTCTGTCTGTGCGCGCTTGCCCAGCAGCGTCAGGGCCAGCAGGCTCGTGCCAGCATCCCAAACCCAAGCCGCCGGCTTCCTCTAACAGGAGGCAGGAGGTAAGGGCCCAGGAGGTCCCTCGGCGGTCCCTCCTCCAAGCCTGCCCAGTGACGGGCTGAGGGGTGTCGCCCCATCCCGTCACTCACTCCCTGGGTCCCCGTGAGGGGACGGCTCCAGCACCGTTCCGCTTGGTCCGCTGTTACCACGGACAGGTGGGTCTTGGAGGTGGTGGGAAGAGGCCTGCCTCTGGAATCTGAGCAGGCACCACCCTTCAGAGCGCGCCCTCGGGAGGCTTGGGATCCCCAGCCTCACTGGCGGCTCGTCGAGCCGACATCACTCCTCCTCCAGAAGGAGGTGGTAAGAGGTGGTGGACCCTCCTTCAGACCCAGGGTTTGTGTCCAGGTACTTCCTGGTTCAGCAGACGGGGGCTGCGCCCATTCTCACCTACACGACCTAAACAAGTTCCTAAGGTCTCGAACCTTCAGGATGGTCACTCTGGCTCAGATTATACCATCCTTGGAGCGCTGGCTGGTTCTGCTCTCTGGACTTGCAGGGCCGCGTTTTTCCGTCCCTATCCGTCCGTCTCACCAGAGATTCCTTCGCTTCGGCGGAAGGATCCTCTTGAGTTCCAAGCCATGCCCGGCTTGTCTCCAGCTCCCAGGGTCTTCACCAAATGCATGGCAGTGGTGAGCAGCATTCCCTCGGCCCGAGGGTCCGGGTGCCTCCTACCTGGGCGACTGGCTGATAGCAGCCCTCAGGAAGGGCGGAGTGGTCCAGAGATCTGGCCTCAGGTCTGCTCTCAACTGGGCCTCCTTATCAGCGAGGCCAAGTCGAACTTCGAGCCGAGCAGGTGATTTTATTCATCGGGCGCAGCCTCGACTCTCTTGAGCCAGGCGGCTCCCGGCGGACAGGGCCGAGGTTCTTTCCTCCTTTGCCCGATCATTTCTGGTTGGGCAGTGCGCCTGCCGGGACTTCCTGCGCCTCCTGGGTCTCATGGCGGCCTGTACCAGCGTGGTCCGTTGGGCCCGCTGGAACATCGTCCCCTTCAGTGGGGACTGGCCAGCCAGTGGTCTGGCGCTCGATCCCTTGGACCAGCTTGTAGCCGGTGACACAGGGATGTGGAATGCTCTCAGTGGTGGACCATTCCAGATCATTTGCAGGAGGGCATCCCGTTAGTCCGCCCGAGCAGCGGTCTCTCTGTCGACCGATGCCTCTCTGATGGGTTGGGGTGCCCATCTGGGGGAACACGGGCTCATGGCCTCTGGTCCCTGGAGTCCGATGCCACATCAACCTGCTGGAGCTCCGGCGGTCCGCCTAGCTCACCGCCTTTGCTCCGTTCCTCGGGGTCAAGTGGTCCGAGTCAGGCGGACAATACCACGACCATGTACTATCTAAACCGCCAGGGGGACGCGCTCCATGCTTCTATGCAAGAAGCTCTCCGCGATTTGGTCACTGCGCAGCCTGGAGGCGGATCTCCTAGCCATTCACGTGGCAGGGCCTCCAACACCCTGGCCCGATGCCCTGAGCGGATAGGGCTGCATCCCACAGTGGTCTCTCCTGCGGAGGTAGTGCAGCATCTGTTCTCCACTGGGGCACACCTCAGGTGGACCTGTTTGCCTCCATGGAGAACGCATGGCTGAGTCTGTTCCATGCCGCCCCCTCAGCAGGGCTCGCTGCAGGGGATGCCTTCTCGAGGCAATGGACCCCGGCCTCTTTACGCCTTTCCCCATTTCCTTGATCCACAAGGTGCTTCTCAAAGGCGAGGAGGACAAGGCGCAGGTGATTCTGATAGCCCCAGACTGGCCTTCGCCAGTTCTGGTACCAGATCTCCTCAGTCTCAGCTCCAGGACTCCGTGCAGCTTCCAGCTCGCCGGACCTGCTCTCAGTCAATCAGGGAAGGTGTTCCATCCGGACCTTCAATCCTGCACCTGACGGCCTGGTTCCTGGCGGCTAGAGTTCCAGGCTTTGGGTCTTCCGACGAGGTCCTCAATGTAGTTGAGGCGTCCCGTGTGAGTCGACCAGAAAATGCTATGCCTTCAAATGGAAAAGGTTTTCCATTTGGTGTCAGCAAGGGCTTGGACCCTTCCTCCTGTTCCTTGGCAAGCATCTTGGACTATTTATGGTCCCTTTCTAGTCAAGGGCTTAGGTCGACGACCCTAAGGGTGCACCTGGCAGCCATCTCTGCTTACCGGGCGCGGGCTGGGAAGCAGTCGGCGCAGGAGAAGGTGGTCTGGCGCTTTTTCAAAGGCCTTGATCACATTTCCCCTCCAGTGCGAGAACCTCCACCTCCGTGGGATCTACTGCTGGTACTGGCAAAGCTCATGGGCAAGCCATTCGAACCAATGCACAGGTGTGCTCTCTCACCTGTCGTGGAAGACCGCCTTCTTGGTGGCTATCACGTCAGCCAGA
Organism: Neoceratodus forsteri; assembly: GCA_016271365.2. NCBI lineage: Eukaryota > Metazoa > Chordata > Ceratodontiformes > Ceratodontidae > Neoceratodus > Neoceratodus forsteri. Next base: position 63,435,364 of record CM028132.1, on the reverse strand, counting down.
AGGATGGGAGAGCCCAGGCGCTTTCCATCGAGTCTCCTTACCTGGTCTTCCACAGGGACAAGGTTGTCCTGCACTTCCACCGAAATTCCTTCCGAAGGTGGTGTCGGGTTTCACCTTAACCAGGTATTTGACTCTGCGGTGTTCTACCCCAATCACCTGGGGGCCGAATATAGGCTCCATACTCTGGATCTAGAGGAGCTCGCTTATTATAAGGCGCACGGCTGATATTCGGGGAGAGGTTCGCCAGCTGTTTGTCACCCACGCTGAAGCCGCATCTGGCAGACCTGCAGCCAAGCGGACGATAAGCAGGTGGGTAACCTCTGCATAGATCTCTGCTATAAGTTAGCGGGCATGGAGCCTCCCAGAGGATGATAAGAGCTCATTCTACCCGCCATACTGCTGCAACGGTGGCTGCTTCCAGGGCGTCCCTATCCAGGAAATCTGCAGGGCTGCTACCTGGAAGTCAGCAAACACCTTCATTACCCACTACCACATCGACCTTGAGTCACGCCGGGATGCTGGTTTTGGGGCCTCGGTTCTCCAGTCTCTCTTTCCCAAGTAAGTATATGGGGTGTCGTCTTGCCTCCCTCCTCCCGGAGAACTGCTAGGAGTCTGCCAATGAGTGTGGATGAACAACATATCCATGTCCCTAGAAATACAGGTTACTCACCTGTAACAGGAGTTCTAGGAATGGTATGTTGTTCATCCTGACCTCCCGGCCGGCCCGCTGCCTGAGCTTCCAGCCGGAGCAGATCTCTGGCGCGTGGCGGAGCCGTGAGTTATACCACCCGGGTGGGTGGGAGGAGCAAGCTTGAAGACCTTCCGGCAAGATTTAAAGCGGCAAGGATACTGCCAATGAGTGTGGATGAACAACATATACCATTCCTAGAACTCCTGTTACAGGTGAGTAACCTGTATTTTTATGCCCAGTGCCCATTTGGTCCTTGCCAGGGGAGTCTTACTTTCTTCCCTCAGCTATGGGCTTCTATCTTTTACCAATGCCTCCAGGTCTCTGCTGTCCAAATGGGAAACCAGCTACAGTGACATTTGCAAATTTGCTCCGTCATTGAACTGTGCAACTCATCACTATGATGTCTGTAGCCATCTGTGTTGGCCATCTCCCTCAAATAGTCATCTGTTTTTCCTAGGCTGCTTCACTGATAAAACTGTTAAGATGGTACTTCTGCCTTCATTTCAGCTCTGCTCAGTTTCTCCCACCTGTCCTGTCCCCTTGGATCCAATGACTCATCCTTTTTCACCATCCCCAAACATCAACCCTTATGGAGGCCAGGCCTTCAACGCTACTGCACCTAGACTCTGGAACTTTCTGATGCTGTCAGTCCGCTGCTCCTCCTCCCACTTTCTGTTTAGAAGGTCCCTGTGGACTCACCTTAAGGCCAACTCTAGATGTCTGTGCATGATTTTCAGGTGTTTTACTTATGTCACCAGTTCTCAGGCTGTCAGCCTTGTTTTTAGCACTGTCTACACTGGACCAGCTGATACTGCAGATACAGCTGATGTCGATTGGGTGGTCCTGGTGGCCAAGAGTGCCAGGAGTCGGACAGTGTTGGACACCTTCCAAGACTGCCTTCTGGTGCAGCTTGTTAAGAAACCTACCAGGCAGAACACAATCCTTGATGGTGTGCTTACCAACTCCGAGATGGTGGGTGCTGTGGGAATAAGGGAGCTGTTAGGGAACAGCGACCACAACTCTGTGGCGTTTGAATTGGCCGTCGTGGCTGGCAAACCACAATCAAGAACCAAAGTCCTGGACTTTAGAAGGGCAGACTTCTACAGGTTGAGGGAACTGGTCAGGGATAAGCTAGTAGAAGTGGAGGACATAAGGGGGTTGAGGATGGGGGGGCAATAAAGGAAGCAATCCTGGAGGCATCCAGGGCAAGCATAAGAACAGTATCTAAAAAAAAAAAAAAAAAAAAAACAGGTTTAAGAGACTACTATGGTTATCAGCTGAGGTCAGGGAAGCGGTTAGGGCCAGAAAGAAGGCTTTCTATAAATACAAGGAAAAGCAAGGGAGGCAGAATGGGAGAATTATCTACAGAAGGATAGGGAGGCAAAGAGGGCCTTCAGGGAGGCGAGAGCAGACACTGAGCTGCATATTGCAGAGGGGATCAAGAATGGAGAAAAAGTGTTTTTTTTTTTTTTTTAAAGATATATCAGTGAAAAAGGGAGGCATTCCTGGCTAGTTGGGGGGTAGGGTGACGGAGGAGAATAACAGAAGGCTGCCGCCCTGAATGACTACTTTTGCTCAGTATTCACTAAGGAGGACTGCAAGTCTGTGCCAGAAAGTGGCAGCAAAGCAGCCCCTAAGGGAGTCCTGGAAAGGAGGCAGTCAATACTTACTAGCAAGAGGGTCCTGAAAGGGCTGATAACACTTAAGATATAATGAGGCTGAGCTGGCCCACCGGCACAGCAGTTGGATTTCCGTTTGCGAAGCTGGCAACCTGGGTTCAGGAGTGGACTCGGGTCACAGGAGGGCCAGCCGAGGGAGAAGACTTAAGCATTCCCAGGGACTGCTTGCCTTCTCCAGGGGGAGGGGGGACCTTGCCTGACCCCAGCCGTAGGCCCGAAGTATAGCAAGTCCTGCTGGTAGTGGGGTGGGCCCGGGAGGAAGCTGTGCATGGTAGACGTTGGTGCCTAGCGCCTTGATGTCTGGGCGTAACACCACACAGAAGGAACAGGGGAAAACGATGCCCGAGTAATGGGAAGATGGAGCACCAGTACTGGTCCTGATGGCTTCTGCCTGCCTGACCACTGGGGGACCCGATGAAATCAAGAATATCTGGGTGTAAGGGCCCCGCCTCGTGCCCACCTGGCGGACACAACCACGGCTCCATGGGGGAACCTCCGGGAATATCAGGTAAGGCAGAGAAGTGGGGCAGAATCAGGTGTCTCCCGATGATGCGGAGCTCTGGCGCGTTGAGGCGGACAAAACAGAAAGTTGAAAAAGATAGATGAGGCCCCAGGGCCAGATGGGTTGCATCTGAGGATATTTGGGAAATTAGCAGCAGAACTGGCTGAACTGTTCAGCAGCTCACTTAGGTCCAGGGAGGTTCCAAGGGACTGGAGAATGGATGACTTACCGCTTCATGGGGAGGCGGGGGGAATAGAGAGCAACCAGGGAACTACAGGCCTGTCCGTCTGACCTCCAGTGTGGGGAAGCTGATGAATCACCAATCAAAGATGATGTCGTGGACTACCTAGAGAGCAGTGGGCTCCAGACTAGTAAACAGCACGGTTTCGTGGCAGGAAGTTCTTGTCAGACTAACCTGATTTTTTTTCTTTTTTTTTTCTTCGACTTGGTGACCAAGGAAGTAGACAAGACCCGCACTGTGGATCTGCTGTACTGACTTCAGTAAGGCTTTTGATTCGGCCAGATCACAGAAGGTTACCAAAGATACTAACATATGAAACGCCAGAAGCAGGGGCCCACGGTCTATTGAGTCTTCTCAATTGTGCAGCTAGCCCATCAACTTGCAGCTGCCCCCACCTCCCAAAGATGGAAGACCTGGGTGCGACTAAAACCATAGTGAACTGGGTGGGTAGTTGGCTGGAAGGGAGGCAGCAGATGGTGGTGGTCAGCAGGGTTAAACCAGCGGAAAGAGAGGTTACGAGCGAGGTCCCACAGGTGTCTGTCCTGGGTCCGGTCCTGTTTAACATGTTCATGAGTGACACTGGTGAGGGAATCCAGGGCAGGCTGTCTCTCTTCGCAGATGACACAAAACTATGTGGGAGGATGGATAGTGATGAGGGAATAAGGGATATACAGAGGAACCTGCAAAATCTAGAGGGGTGGTCAAAGCTCTGGTAGTTAAAATTAAACACCAAAAAGTGCAAGGTAATGCACCTAGGAAAAGGAACCTTAAGACTGAGTACTGGATGAGTGGGATGAGACTTAACTCCTAGATTCTGTTCCTCTTCTGTAGTGCTATCAGTAACTCCCTTAAACGAGCCAGTGCCCCAAGGCCTATAGCAAGGCTAACAGGATGCTGGGATGTATCGGGAGAGGTAATACTTCCCCTATACAGATCCCTGGTGAGCTCTCACCTGGAGTACTGCATCCAGTTCTGGAGCCTCTCACCTCAGAAAGGACAGGGATAGGTTGGAAAGAGTGCAGCACAGAGTAACAAAAATGATTCCGGGCCAGCAGGGCAGATCCTGTGAGGAGTGCCCCAAGGCGTTAAATATGTACTCACTGGAAACCAGAAGAGAGGGAGGGGGAGATATGATGGAGACCAGGAATTAACAAGGTAAACTGTGGGGAATTATTTACTCTGAATACCAACTCGTGGTCCTGAGTGGAAATTAACAGCAGGCAGGTTCAGGAGGGATGTGAGGAAGTACTTTACGGAAAAGGTGGTGGAACCTTGGAACAATCTGTCGGCCGAGGTTATGGGTGCAAACACAATCGGGGGATTCAAGCAGGCATGGGATAGAATAAAGGGAATAGTGGTTGCCCAGGGCAACAAGACCAGGGAGGAGAATGTGGATAGGATGGGGGTGTTAGTACCCTGCAGGAACAACAGGTTCCAGGGAATATGGGCAGACTGGATGGACTTCTGGTATTTTTCTGCCATCTTGGTCTATTGTTTCTATATGTATTTTATTCATGTTGAACTGTGCTTAAGTGTTTTATATCTCGCTTGTCTTTCTCAGTTTGTTTCTAGGGACATGGATATGATCAATCCACACTTCTGGCAGCATCCTTTCCCTTTAAATATTTCTTTTATTGCTTTTACAATAAACAATAGCATATTGTACAATCATCTGTCAGGTATCAGCTTTGTTTTGTCAGACACATCCAATGTAGACTAGGATAATTAGAGCCTAGACTGTTGGAATTCAGGACGGGGGGAAAGACGAAATAAAATAATTACTCAAATAACTAAGTAAGCTACGGCTAACTAAGGCTTTTGGGGTCAAGTCCATGATGTTCAAAGTCCACAGATTATAGCTCAACATCCCGTGCTGATATGTCCCCATTCCTTAAAAATAAAAGGTACTCCTGAAATGTATAGCACTACTAGTCAAAGATCATTTGCCTATCGTGCCCCCAGCTGGCTAAATGCCCTTAGCACCTCTATTACCTCCTCTACCTCTCTAAGTGCATTTAAATCTAGGCTATACGCTCACCTTGCCGCCTCCAACTCCTGTGACTGCCTTGATTAAATCTTTATCTATTCATTTTCCCACCCTTGTCCATTACTTGACAAAGGCTTGTAAGAGGATCTTTTTTCTCTTGCTATTGTCTGCTCCTCTCACCCTTTCTCTTACCCTCTCTATCTGTACACTTCCCTAACTTGATTTTTCCCTCACCTGGCTTGATTTTTTTTTTGTATGAAAAGTGTTTATTGGTATTACCTGTCCTTGCACAAATGTTTCGATCTTTTACTGTCTGTTTTCTTGCTATTGTCACAACACAATTTGTAGTGCCACTCTTATGTAACCTTTTGTTTGTACTTAATTTGACGTGGAACCTTTGTAAAAGAGCCTTTGGCTCAAAGGTAATAATTCCTAGAACAATAAACTAAACTAGTACAGTTCTCCACACATCGTTTTAATATATTTTGTAAGCCACAGGAAAAAAACAGATGATTCATTCCTTATAAGTCAAAGAACAGTGAGTTCAAGTTCTGATGTAATTATAAACAAATTAAAAAATTACAGGAAACAGTAAAGTTTCTTTATCTGAGTCCGATTCACTTATAGTACAGCCCTTAGACGATTGGAACTCCTGGGCTATTAATTCCACTTTTTTTACCTGCTTCCAGTGGGTCAGTGTATTGGTAAGTCTTACCACCATAATAGATGCATAGTCGGGCCGGCATCAGGAGAGAATGCAAAACTCCTAACCCTCAAAGCCAAGCTTGCACTGTGTCGAACTTCTTCCTTCGGGTGCGTGTTGCAAAAGAAAGGTCTGGAAATAGATGGACAGTAAAACCATTGAAAGCAAGCCCTCCTGAGGATCTCGCTGCTTGCAAGAGACGATCCCTGATAATGGAGCTTGCTGTCACCAACAGAACCACTCTTGGAGCCTTGCCATGTGGCCCTACAGCTCGGGGTGTAATCCGGAGTGCTTTGATGAACTGTCCCTCCAGAGTTTCCTGGGGAATTTGAAGTGCTGCAGGTAACCAAGATTGTTGAAAGTAAATAAGATCCTCCTCTTTGCTACCCTCTGGGAGACCAATTAAACGAATATGCAGTGCCCTGTTAGAGTGCTCCAGTGCCTCTAACCTGTAACGAAGTTCAGCATTTTCTTGCACGAGTTTAGATGTTGCTGTTCGTGCTTGTACAGCCGTTTTCTCTGCAGTTGCCGTTTGACTGACCGCCTCTAATTTCACATCTTACTCTGCAAAGTGTTGGATAATCGACTCTGTTTTGGAGTCGATTGCTTGCATAAAGGCCTGTAAAGCTCTCCTTGGGGGCTCTCCACCGGCGATAGTCAGGGAATTCATGGCCTGTTCAGTTGTCGCTGCCGCATTTTTAGGTCCAGTAAGTTTTTGGTTACGAACCATTACTATTTGATATCCCACAACACCAGAAAACTTGAGCTGTCCACTGCTGCAGTCAGAATTAACTGTTACCCACAGCAAATTGTATTTTTTTTTTTTTTTTGCAATTAAAGCCGGTAAATGTGCAGAGCTGCACGTGAGTTCATCTAGCCAGTTTTCTGTTCCACAGTGCTCCCTTCCCTTTAAATCTTGCCGGAAAGTCTTCAAGCTGGCTCCTCCCACCCACCTGGATGGTAACTCCCTCTGCTCCGCCCCGTGATGACAGATCTTCCTTTCCGCTGGAAGAAGCAGATTCCCTCCTTAGCACCCCCGCGTTGAGTAGGCCCTGTTGCTTAAATCTTTGGATTGACTTCCAAAACTTAAACTAAAACTCAATCGAATTCTGTCTTCAGCTCAGTCTTCAATTGTGACTGCGATGGAGGATAAATACTCGCCTGGATTTTGCCATTGTGCATGCGGGCAGAAGATGTTGCGTACTGACCCCCACACCGCGTGCGTCTGTCTAAGGCCGTGATCTTTGTCAGTCGTTTCACCCGATGGTCCTGGAGGACCACGATGCCTGCCTGAAGTTGAGCCGCCTGGAGAAACGTCATCTGCTGGTTAAATCTAAGGATGCTCATTGGGCGGTCTCCGCGGCTGCGGGGTCCACCTAGCAATTGGAGCAACTCAAGGCCTTCGAGGAGGAAGCAGCCCAGGCCACCATTCAGTCTTCTTCTGCCTCAGCCTTCGTTTCGCTCCTGTTGTGTTCCACTTATTCGGCCTCCTTCAAGGAGCTGTGCCAGCCCCTCCTGACCAGGGCTGGCCCCCCGGCTTTGTTCTTTTTCTGTTATGTCATTACATCATTGTACACTGCTGTCGAAGTAAAACACTGGACTCTACTCTGCTGCATCTTCCGGATCCCTGGGTATTGAAGCCTGGCACTTCCCTCAACAATTGATGATGGCGTCACCACAAAAGTCTTCGAAGTCGAAGGACAAGACTTTTAAATCATTATCGTGCAAGTGGAACCATTTCAAACATAAGGATAAGGCATGGGACTCTCATCCATTCGAGATCTTTGCAGTGTTTGGGGTCGCTGGACAGTAAATCTAAGCCCGGGGCTGCACCTTGACTCCTGTAGCCTCCCGCTGATTGTCCAAGTGACACCAGTATTGGGATCTGACTCCCCTGTGGAGGGGTTTGTAGCCTCTGATGTTAGGCACTGTCCCATCAATGACAGTCGTATCAACCCCCTATACAGGGTGTCATTGACTCACAAGTAGTGCTTGCTATAGTGGCCAAATTATTTCAATGCCTACTGCTTACTTTAACAGGGACGATTAAGGCATTTTCATCTGTGGTACCCTATCTTTCGACCCAGTCGATGCTAACCCGTAATTCGGTGGGGGTTACCACTGATCTTCATCAAGGACATCTCTGCTGTGGGGCCACACCTTTGGACCTGTAAGCCACTGGTATCAAGACCACTTGGAAACTTTTGCTAGCTGGGAGCCACCCATGATGACTTACATCAGCGCCTATAAAATGTAGGTGGCCCCCTTGTTCCTAAGTTCGCTCTTCTGCTGTTGACTGCTTGTCAGACCTACAGAGAAACATTTTCTTTTAGATTTTTTCTTGTTTAACTGTAAACTTTTCGATATTGTCCCTGTATTGTGCAGTTGAAAGAACCTTTATTTAAGTTTTGTACCTGCAGCTGTAAGATCTGCAAGGATGTTGCTTACACCATGTGTGTTTGCTTTTGGGCTCGTCCCGCAGCGTAAGGACCTGTAAGATCTGCCAAGAATTTAACCAGGCCACAAGGAGACACCGGAAGAAGGCACTTGAAACTTTCAGTGCCATCAAGGCCATGGACACCAAAGCGAAGGCTCCAAGCTGGGTTCTCCCTCAAGCCTGGCTGCTGCAGGTAAAGAAACACCCAGGTGGGTGGCAAGACTGTCACCACCGAGGTCAGCTAAGATGATGGAGAACCCCAGAGGAAGAGAAGACTCATCGTCAAAACCCCCTTCCTTCAGCCACCATAAGCATAGAGGTAAACCTGCTTCACCAGTGAGACCGAGGTCACCATTGAGGAGTGTAAGTCCTTGCCATTGTCCACTCTTTCAGCATCAACCTCAGCACCCCTCCCAACCTTCGCAGAGACACCAATGTTGGGGCATGGATCTGGCACTACCATACCTACTGCAGATAGTATGCAGCCTCCATCATCAGGTTCAGTCCGGGATACTATAGCAGTGATGAACTGACAAACTGGCATAATCAGCTCCCAGGCTATGCTGGTGTCGTTTTCAGAGATTGTAACTCGTCTGTTCCAGTTGCTGACAGCATTGGTGGCAGCAGTCCTGTCGACAAGGCCTCCTCTGTTGGCACCATCATTGGCAGCAGGACTTAAAAGCATGCCTGTAGTTCCTCCGGTACAGTCGCCACCTCTGGCTGCATCAGTTGCTCTCGTCATCACTCTGGCCGTCGAGGTAGAATACAGTCCTGACCTCCTGGGCATGGGGGAGGATTTGGAGGATGAAGGAGGGGGAAGAAGACCCCTATGAATGGGGTTTTCCTTCCAGCTCTACCCTCTCTCCTTGCAGTTAGGACTCAGTGCTTTATAACCCCAGATCTTCTCCCGAGGACCTCTCATTTCAGACTTTGTTCAAGCAAATTCAGGATGTCATTGGGTTTTAGGGTGAAGAGGAAGATTCAAGTAAAAGTAATTTAATAGAGTTCTTAGAGGTTACGGCTACATCTACTGTTGTAGTGCCTCCTGTGTACCCTGCATTGGAGGATGCTGTCTCTGCTGCCTGGCACAAGCCTAGCACTTTGCCTGCGGTACCAAGAAAGGGTGACAAACAGGACCCTGCTCCGTCTGTCAAGTCCTACTATGCAACACAGCCAGAAACTGTTTCCGTGATAATCATGGCTGTTCATAATTGCTCTAGGGCTCCAAGAGGAATAAGCACTCTATCTCCTGACAAAAAATCCAGGAGATTGGATGTTAAGGGCAAACATACTTATTCCTCTGCCACTTTGGGACTAAGAATTTCAAATTATCATGCTTACACGATTAAGTATTGGAATAGCTTGTGGAAGTCTGCCCTGACTACTATTCAGACTCTTCCCTGACAGCCTGACAACCCTGCAAAGGCAGAACTTACTAAAGCTGCATCGGCCGGTCTCGATGCTGGTAAGCATCTATTACAGTCAGCATATAATGCCTCTGTCAGGGCTGCTGCCTCTAGCATTTGCCTGAGGAGATATTCATGGATAAGAGTGGCTGACTTTGCTGCTGACATGCAGCAAGCCATATTGAATGCCTCTTTTAGGGGCTACAAGTTATTTGCGACAGACATGGATAATGCACTAAAAGACCTTTAATCATCCAAAATGACTCTGAAGTCAGTGAAGTCTTTGACCTTGCAAAGCACAAGGGGATACAGTGTAGTTGCATTTCATAGGCCCGCTGCCTGTGGGGGGCCATGGCTACCATCCACAGTACTGTGATTGAGGAGGTGATCTCCCTCCGGATCCCTCTGCCACTACTGGCCATTCCAGTGTGACCAAAGGTTCCGGTTCATGCAGCCCCACCGTGCCTGGCGCTTTCTGACTCCCCACTTCCCTCCTCTCTGCTGTTTACTCCAGGGATGTAAGTGGAAGAAAGGATCTTCCTTCACCTGCCAAAATGGAGGATCACCATGATTGAGTGGGTCCTGCAAATAGTAGAGAAAGGCCATGCCATGGAGTTGCTATCCAAACCTCCAGTACACCTCCTGACTCCTTCTCATTATCCTTCAGGTCACTTGTCCCTGCTGAGAGACAAAGTGCAGTCCCTACTACTAAAGAAAGCAGTTGAACCAGTCCCTCCCAAGGAAAGGAACAGGAGGTTCTTTTCCAGAGATACTTTCTGGTCCCCATATCCACAGGAGACCTGCATCCTGTATTGTATCTCGGAGCCTTCAACAGAATTGTCGAATAAGAAAAGTTTCGAATGGTGTCTCTTCTGGCTCTGCCCTTTAAACAGACCCAGTTTTTATGTTAAGAAGACTGATTGTGGTGAAGTTGCCAAACTCCTGAGTACTTTAAATTCAGCTATGGGTTTAGTTTAGACGGTTTGGAAACCTTTTTGTTAAAATTCGGCATTACTGTTGTGGTCTCTCCTTTGACTTGTCTTTTAATTTCTCACGGTCTTCTCAGCCTTTCCCTGCTGGCTGGAAACAATCCAAAGTTATTCCATTGCACAAAGGTGGGTCCAAATTTGCGGTGGATAACCACCCGATTTCCCTTTTATGTATTTGTTTTAAATTTTTGGAAAACATTATTCTTACACAAATGACTATTTAGAACAGTATCAGATACTGATTTTCTGTTTATCAGGCGTTCGCCCTAAATTTTCTTCACAAACTGCTGTTGTGGATTTTCACGATCTTGTTTCTAGTGCTCTTGAGTCTGGTTGTTTTGTGGGTTCTATATTTGTCGATCTTTCTAAAGCCTTTGATTTGATCAATCATTCATTGTCGTTCTCATCTTTCTTTCTGTGGTTTTTCATGTAATGTCTGCAACTGGTTCTCTTCACATTTACAGGGTAGGTCTCAAACAGTCTTTGGGGATAGGTATCTTTCTTCTTCTCTTTCTGTTACCACTGGGATACCGCAAGGGTCTACTCTTGGTCCCATTTTGTTTAGTTTATTTGTAAATCCTTTGGCCTCTGTTATTCAGAACTGTTCAGTCTATCTGTGCAGATGACACTGTTCTTCTTCTGGCCAATAAATCAGTCCCATCCTTGTTTGTGTTACAACCCTAACGCCCACCCCATTCCACGACCAAATAACATGACGTGTGATATGTTTTCTTCAGGCAGGGCCTATAGGTTGTTGGCAATATGTGGAGGGACACAGTTCTCTACATTTGAAGACTGTCACAATGGGGTGAGTGTTAGGGTTGAGAACCCCAAGGAAGACCCCACCCCCTGATTTGCCAACAGTCAGGACAACGAAAACCGTAATGTTTTTTCCTTTTCCTGCTTGGTTGGGGGTGTGGAGTTAGGGTTGGAAACCCTAATACCACATTTCTACTTTTGGTACTTTAATCTGAACCCTAACTGGTGCGTTAATAGTTTTTTTGCAAAGAATATATGTTATATATGTAAGCCCTATACGTATGTTCATGCCAGCAAACAAAATCGAAGTACATTTAGACATCCCCCTCTCCCCCGATCCTATTACTACCTCCATGAAGTGTTTGCAGCCCCGCCCCTGTTCCCTACTTTGCTTCATTATTATGGCATTTTTAATGACAGGGTTGCAGCACATGGCTCGTACCAGGAAGTTAAGAGCTGGGCTTTGAGTGAAATATCTAGTTATGTACTTAACCCAAAAGTAAATGCATGTCTCAAATAGCTCCTAGGGCGCAGGCAGTTCCACAGTTTGCATGGCTTGCATGCCAGGGGTATGTGAGCAGCTCTTTAACAAAACCGCTTGGATCATAATGTATGTAGGACAGTACACTATAAGCTAGTCTGCTAGCAATTTAGCAATAATTTTGTAATCTACATTTAGTATAGCTATAGGGTGGTGACTTCCAGGGAGTGGTGCGTCCTTACCTTCTTTAGGGATTAAGACAGCAACAGTTTATTAAAGGAAGGCGGGGCGATTATGTGCTCATGACTGTTACTGAGCAATCAGGGTTAACCAAGGAGTCTGGCTGTCTGAAATGAAATGGCTGAAACTCTGAGGTAAACCCACCCTTTCCTTGGGTCTTCCCCGGAGCTAAACAAGTTGTTGCTTCCACTATTTCCAAATGTGTTACACCCCACAAAGTACTGGCTTAATAAGGTGAGTGTAATTGAATCTTAAATTTAGTTTTACCCAGTAAGGATCCAAATTGACCTTAATTCAATATAGTAATTCAAAGTAGTTTGCGAAAACCTGTTCAGTTTCCCTAAAATCTTGAACCCCTTTCCTCTCCTAATTATTTATCAAAGAGATAAATAGGTGAAATTCTGTTTGCTTCCTAAGGGCATACGTTAACAAATATCCTTGATGGTAATATGGATTTTTCTTCCATCATGCTTGTTCTCCATTTCCCCCGGTCTGCCCGCTTGTGATGGTACTCCCCAACAAGCCTTGTTACATGCCTTTGGGTGCCATGGCAGTCGTGCATGGGCCTGGGTTTGCCAGTATTGTCCTTGGTGTGACCCAAAGCTTTTTCTTCTCTGGTGTTCACCCAATAGGAACTCCATCTTGCAGTGACATGCATGCATAACATATGTCCATGCCACCGTCTGATGGCGTGCCATCTCTTCTGGTAGCTCTGAGATCTCCCTCTAGCCACCGCCAGGTAGTGATCTTGCTGCAGGGCACACGTCCCTCCCACCCTGAAAGACTCATTCTGTCCCTAGGAATGGGAAGCTCAGTCCTTCTTCCGCTGAGGACTTGAGATCACATCCGAACCCTGCTCGCTGACCCCGCGAGCAGAAAGTGAATTTTTTGTCCCATTAAGATATAGCTCCTCTCTCCTCCCCTGTCACAGGGGCCACCTTCCATATGCAGGCACAATGCCTCTCAGTGGCAGGAGCAAGCCACCGGACACTGCCACAGGGGTCGCGGTGGTGCGTTACCCATGGCCAAGCCTAACCGGCCAAGGCACATTGCCACGTGGCAGCTACCCCAACCTGATTTGTGTCGTTGTGACCCGTATCTTCATCTGAACCAGGGTCGCCTCTGTGGCGCACAGCACACTGCCGCTGAGCTGTCCAGTGGCGGTAACGTATGTTGTTAACCTTATTCATATTTCATTCTACCACTTCATTTAGGCTGCCTTCTAAGTAGTGTTTACTGTTAGCCCTGCCCTATATTATCTGTTCATTCGGGAGCCTTAATTATCTAATTGTATTTCATAGCTTTTTTCTTTTTTTTTTCTGTAGTACTTTTAGAATAAGTCCCCGAATTGCAGTTTTAAAAGCATCCCATAGTCATGTGTACTGCAGACCATCATAGTTTCAGAAAAGCTCCCTAATTGCCTTCCCCAAATTTTGAATGAGTGGGCCAGCACACAGTTATAAAACCATCAGTTTCATTTTGATGTTGCAAAGCAAGAAAGCTTGTTATCAAATGATTAGATTTGCCAACACGCACTTTTCCTTCCTCTGCAACCCTTCCCCCAACCAGATCCAGAAAAATATAGAAGTAGCTAAAAAATGCCATATATGCATGAAAAGAACATGAATAGAGAAAAGAAAACAAAATATAAAATATCGTGCTGCTTTATCAGTTAGGGGAAGAAACCTCTGGACACCTTTCTGCGACCTTTGCAGAGCTGACTTCTCATTATATTGTTTTTCCTCTTCCTACTGAGCTGTCTATCTTTAGGTTTGGCAGCTGATTTCCCTGTAACGAATAAACCAATATAAGTGAAGCCTTGAATTCTAAATAACCAAGTTAAAGAGAATACAAGTTCAAATAGAAGTGGATATTGCAGTGATCAGTTAATAAAACAGCTGAGGGAGTAATGCCTTGTGTCCTTTTCTGATTCCAGTTTATCCTCATAAATCAAATACTGGTCATTCAAAAGCATCTTAAAGGGGAGCAGTCAGCACTAAGAGCCTCACACCCAAGTGTGGGGTGGTGTACCATCACCGCAGCGACTCTCCGGCGGCGAAGACCACCACAGAGACAGGAATCAGGCAAAATCCGCCCGTTGCTGTGGTGGTCTGTGTGCCAATTGGGACTGCCTCTCTGGGTGATTGCCCCCAAAACCGGTCCAACTCTGACTGGGAGTTAGAATCCTAGAGATCAGGGGTGTGAGGGATGAGAACACAACCCCCCAATTGTGAGCGACGACATCCCCGTGGCTACAGTGCCGACAGTCGGCATTGTAGCTGTCGCTGTAGGGGATGTCGGCACTAGCGCTGTCTAAGCGCTATAGGTAAACCGTGTGGGGCAGGTCCCAGTTTGCTTTCTGTGTGCAAAAACATTCTTTTTATGTGCTTTTTACTGCAGTATAGTAGATTGCATCAGGCTCATTTTTGGTGACATCCAAGCTGACATCTGCTTTAACCAGAAACCTCAGAATCCTCTGCAGCTGACATCAAAACAGGGCTGCCACACTGGAAGATGTAATAGCCCACAGTGCATGTAAGAGAATTTATAACAGCCCGAGAAGTTCTTAAACTTCTTGCTGCACTAAAGGCTGACAAATCTACTGGCCCTGATGGTGTATTACCAAAATCTCTCAAACTAGCAACTCTGCAAATCGCATTCCCTATCGCTAAACTCCTCAAACTGTCCTTGTCAGGGACTTGCTATGGAAACTTCTCCATTGTAATCCCGCTCCACAAAAAGGGTAACAAGACATCTCTTGATAATTATCACCCTATCTCACTTCTTTCTGCTCTTGCAAAGCTACAAGAAAAAATAGTGCACAGACAGTTAGTGGACTACTTACAGCAACGTGACCTCATTTGTGCATGGTGTTTGTAAAGGGCACAGTGTCAACACTGCTCTAATATAATTCACCAGTACCATTTACCATGCCGTGGACAAAGGCCTCGTACCAGGTCAGTGTTGAGACCTGGCCAAGGCCTTTGATCTGGTCGACCACTGGCAACTCTTAAATCGTCTTGAAGTGTTTGGACTAGGGCCGCCAACCAGCACTTGCCTGGTTCAAAGACTACTTGACCAACAGAATGCAGGCCATTAGGACAGGAAATACGCTTTCTGGAAAAAATAACATCACAAGTGGTGTACCACAAGGTTCCATTCTCGGTCCCCTCCCGTTCACTCTTTTCATAAATAACTTGCCCACGGTCTGCAAACCAATATGGACCCTTTTATAGGTGGATGATGCAGATCTTACTTTGACAAGGCTCTTGCAGTAGGTATTCACCAGTAGGACTAAGCCATCAGGCATCAGGACCTCACGGGGAAAATCTTCTAGCTAGCAGTCTCTAGGGGGGAGCGCCCCCACGTCAGCACGCGTCAGTATAAAGGGGCGGTCCCCACGCTCGCCTTCCAGTTCTTTCCCGCTGTCAGCTTGCAGAAGAACAGCGCTACTAGCATCACCATTTTGGATGGGTATCTGCTTCTATTTCATACTTCTTGGAAGTTTTCCTTTTTTATTTTATTTGTCATTATCGGCTATGTATGTCGTCCCCGACACACTCCGACTAACATAAAAATAAGTGCGATTCATGCAGATCCCAACTCCCACATAAGGATGGCCATTCCCTGTGCCTCTTCTGTTTAGGCCTGGACCACCACGTGGAAGAGTGCGACCACTGCCAGAAGTACAGTTCGGTCACCCGAAAAAGGCGGCAGCAGTCTGTGGAAGCTCATATTCTCAAGAAAAAGATGACCTCTATGGAAAAAGAATAAAAAAAAAAAAAAACTCAGGTAGATGTCGACCTGTCCCGAAGGTGACCATAAGAAAAAACAGGACAAGGAGAAGCATAGGGACAGGGACTCTTCATCCACAGCCCTGTAAACTTTGGCTCGATTTGTGGCCTTGCAGGTATCTTCCCCTCTGGGGGACCGTTCTCCGATGGCCACTTTGGTGGTGTCCAAACATGCATCGGGCTCTCGCTTGGGCCCGATGGGTGCCTCCGGGGCAAAGGAGGCCTCCACTCCTAGTACTGCCACTTCTACCACCCAGCCTAGCGGTGCGAGTGGGTCCAATAAGTAGGGCTCCAGCTCTGCAGTTTCCTGCCCGGACAAGGCTGATAAGTCGCCCATTGGCACGTCTGACGAATGCCCAGCCTGCAATCCCCCGTCAGGACCTAACATTGTACCTGACATTTGGTAGTCACTGCAGCTGATGTCCGACCAGCTGCCACTGGAGGCTCCTCAGTCTCCTCCTTCAGAGTCGGCCCCTCCTTCCCTGGCTGGGGATGAGGACCAAGGGACGCTTCCGCCGTTGGGGATGCCTCCCGCCTCCCCCCAACACTAGAGCGTCCGACACCGGATCTGATGACTGTCCCTCCGCCGTCGCCTTCTGAGTTGCCATCGCCTGATGACCAACCTTCAGCTCCACTGACAGAGCTCGTTTTTTCCAGATCCTCGTATCGGGCCTTCGTTTCTGCCCCCACTGTCCACTGGGCCGATGCCAGGTCCATCAGGCCATCTGGTTGGGCCTCCGTGAGGACCGTTGGCTCCTCTGGGCCTTCCTGCACCGGCATACCTGACACCAATGTACCCGACGCTAGGATTCCCTGGACCAGGCTTCCTGCCATCTGGTTTTGGGTACTAATGTTACGGATTCCCAAACTACCCATTTCCAAGTCATCCTCTGCAATCACAGGTGGACTTGAAGGCAGTCCTGTCCTCTTGGTGGGCTGAAGCCAAATCCCAGCTTGCCTCAGAACTGGATAAGCGTCAGTCGACACCAGACCCAACGCTGGGACCCACACGTTGGCCGGAGGAGACCCCTCTATCTTTACCAGGCACCAGACCAGAACCTTGGACTGGCTTTTGCTCTAGGGAGTTCTTCAACCCTCTGGTTGTTTCCAGACCAGTCAAACTTCCTTTTCCTCCAGTAATCTCTTCAAGGTCTCCAGAGTCCTCTGAACCAGACAGTGACTTTGAGCCCTCGGACCCAGGGGACGAGCCTCACACTCCAGAGACTCCCAAACCGAAGGATTCTCCTAAATCCCCCTGGAAGATCCTTCTTTCCTGGAGTTATTAAAGAAGATCCAGGCGACTTATGATTGGAGCAAGATCCCCAACGGCAGAGGTTAGCAGTACACTTAGATCTGGCTGAATTCACCCTAGAATGAACCTCACGAGGATCTGGTCTCGACTATATGGAAATGGCTTTCCTCCTTGGCTCCTCTTCCTCACAAGGTGGATAGGCTCTACCAGTCCCCGGAAGGCAAAGATTTTCTTAGCCTTCACCCTAAGGCGGATTCAGTCGTTATCAGTGCCACCCCCGACAGAACCACTAATCCTAAGCACCTGATCTCTTCTCCCCCGACAGGGAATCAAATCTTCTGGACCAGTATGGGAAGAAGGTCTTTGCCTCCTCTACCCTGGGAATTAGGGCCCTTAATTACGTGGCCCACATGGGAGATTACCAGAAGCCCATTCTCAGTCAGGTGGAGTCTGTTAGAGTCTCTTCCGGATTCTGAGACCAAACAAGAACTGGGAGACCTTGTCCGCTCAGCTAGATCTGCCTGTAGGCATATGCTCCGTGCCACCTATGATGTGGTGGACATGGTTGGCAGAAATTTGGCATTTGCCATTGGGTTACGGCGCCATGCCTGGCTTTGCATTTCAGGCCTGGCACCTGAGGTGCAGACTGCCATCCAGGATGCCTCCTTCCAGTTGTCGGTGCTATTCAGTGGTGACGTCAAAGACAACATCACCGGCCTACAAGAAAAGGGGCACACCTTGAGGTCAGTCCAGGTTATATACAAACCTCCCCAAGGACAGAAACGTCCTTTTCGACGTCAAAACCTTCGACAGCAGAAGCAGACGCAGTTTCGATGCCCAAAGAAACATAGAGCTGCGTCACCGGCCAAAGGCCCCCCGACCAAGTCCCGCAAGCCTTCCGGAGCTGCGGCCGCCACTCTGCTCTCGGCCTCCTGACTCCTTGCCTCTCCCTCTTCCTCTGGTCAATCCAGAGGAGCCGGTGGGGTGGAAGGTTTTCTTTCCACCTGTCTGAATGGGAGAGGATAATCTCTAACTCTTAGGTGCTCCAGCTGGTGTCAGAGGGACACTCAATAGAGTTCACTTAGAAGCCCCCCACAGACCTCCTCCACTGTCATCTTATTCCCCACTGCACATTTCTCTGGCGTGGGAGAAAATAAGCTCCCTTCTGTGGAAGGCGTGATAGAACCCGTGTCCCACCACCCCCCCACCCCACCATAGCGGGGACGGGTTACTATTCTCACTTCTTCCTAGTGCCCAGGAAGATGGGCGATCTGAGACCCATTCTGGATCTCGGCACCCTCAATCTGTATGTGGAGTACAAGAGGTTCAGAATGCTCTCTCTGCAGAGCCTTTTCCCCCTGCTCAGGTCTGGACTTTGGCTGTGCACATTGGACATGCAGGATGCCTACCTGCATATCCCTGTACTCCCCTCCCACCAGAGGTTTCTCCATTTTTGCTTCCGGGGGAACACTACCAATTCAGGACCCTTCCCTTTGGCCTATCCTTGGCTCCCTGAGTGTTTACCAAATGTCTGGCAGTAGTGGCAGCTTTCCTGCGTACCAAGGGGGTCCAGGTATTTCCCTACCTGGACGATTGGCTAATAGCAACCCCTTTCAGGGAGGACCTTCAGCATTCCCTCTCCCTCGCTCTGGAGATTTTTTCCAATCTTGGCATTACTGTCAGTCAGGCCAAGTCTCATTTGGTTCCTTGCCAACAGCTGCAGTTCATTGGGACAGTGTTGGACACGACCCTGGGCAGGGCTTTCCTCCCTCTGGACAGGATTGAGACTCCGCAACTCCATGCTCGTTTCCTGATCTCTCTAAAATGGGTCTCGGCTCGGAAGGTCCTTCGCCTTCTAGGCCTCATGGCAGCCGCCATTCCGACTGTCCCTTTGGCACTGCTCCACATGCAGGTATCGCAGTGGACCCTCAGAACCCAATAGGATCAAACCCAGGATGACCTGGATCACAAGGTGCTCATTTCAGACCCAACGATCAGGGATCTTCAATGGTGATTGGTTCCGAGAACTTCAGTCTAGGGGTTCCATTCTGCTCTGCCCATCCCACCCAGACTCTGACAACGGATGCTTCAGGGGCCGGTTGGGGAGCCCACCTCGGGTTGCACAATACCCAGGGGAACTGGTCCCACATTGAGAAGCGGTTGCACATCAGTGTTCTCGAACTGAGGGTGGTCCTGTATGCTCTTCAGACTCTCCACTCCTTCATCCTTCCCAGACACCTTCTGGTACAGTCAGACAGCATGTGCGTTGTCTGGTACCTCAACAAACGGAGGGGGGGAACTCGTTCCTATGCCCTGTGCTGGAAGACAATGAGAGTGTGGTATTGGGCATCACAGCACAACCTACACCTGACAACGGT
This sequence comes from Neoceratodus forsteri, assembly GCA_016271365.2. Lineage (NCBI taxonomy): Eukaryota > Metazoa > Chordata > Ceratodontiformes > Ceratodontidae > Neoceratodus > Neoceratodus forsteri. The sequence continues at coordinate 63,415,825 of CM028132.1, read as the reverse complement.
CCACGTGCCGGGTGTACAAAACACTCTGGCAGACTATCTCAGTCACTCCTCGGCCAGATCCCCCCAGTTGGAAATTGAGCAGGATGTGGTAGATGGCGTCTTCGCTCAGTGGGGGACACCACAGGGAGACCTGTTTGCCTTCCCTGGCAACGTCAAGCTTCCCACCTTTTGCTCATTCGCTCCAGGGCGTGGCATTTTTGGGTAGGATGCGCTGTCTCTGTGTTGGAAGAATAGATTCATTTACACCTTCTCTCCAATACCTTTGATTCCGAGAGTTCTGAACAAGCTCTGGGCAGAAGGGGAGTGCATGATTCTCATTGCTCCCTTCTGGCCAAGGCAAGTTTGGTTCTCTCGACTGCCACAGTTCTCGGAAGAGCCTCCTATTCCTATTCCTTTTCCACTGTCACAGGACCTGCCGACCCAGGATCAGTGGACCCTGGTCCATCCAGGTCTCAAATCCCTCCATCTACATGCCTGGCTCCTGCAGACGTAGCTGCTGCTCATGTCGGTGTTTCTCCTCAAGTTGCTGACATCCTGGTGGAGGCCCGAAAGCCTTCCACCAGGTCTGCTTATGCCATGAAGCGGAAGCGGTTTTCCATTTGAGCAGGTTCCAAAGATTTGGAGCTCTTTTCCTGCCCAGCAGCCAGGATGCTGGATTTTCTGAGGTATCTCTACGACCTGGGTCTCAGCTACTCTTCCCTGAAAGTGCATCTGGTGGCCATCTCGGCCTACCACCTTCCAGTGGGGGACAAGTCGGTAGCTCAATTGGAGGTCTCCAAGACCTTCCTTAGAGGGGTTCTTCACTTGAAGCCCCCTATCCGTAGCCCTGCTTCCCCCTGGGACCTCAGTTTCATTCTGGAGAATCTCACGTTGTCCCACTTTGAGCCGGCAGCTGATGCTGATCTGCAATTCCTTTCCTGGAAGATGCTTTTTCTCGTGGCCATCACTTCAGCTCGAAAGACTTCCAAGCTCCAGGCCCTTATGTGCAAAATCCCTTACTTGATTTTCCACAAGGACAGAGTGGCCATGCGTACTAACCCTAAGTTCCTAAGTAAAGCGGTGGCTGAGTCCACCCTGAACCAGTCCATCGAGCTCCCAGTCTTTTTCCCAGCACACTCGAACTAGGGAGAGTATCTTTTACATACTCTTGACGTTCGCAGGATCCTGAGATACTATAGTAACAGAACCAAGGATCTCAGAAAAACGGATCAACTTGTTTCCTTTGCACCCAAGAGGGAGGGCACTGCTATTTCCAAGCAGTGCCTCTCTAAGTGGTTAGCTAATTGCATTACTTTCTGTTATGACAAGTACAAAAAAAAAAAACTTCCGTGTCAGGTAAAAGGGCATTCTACCAGAGGGGTGGCTGCCTCCGCTGCATGTTTCAGGAATGTCAGCTGCAGAAATCTGTGCAGCCGTTACCTGGACTTCTGTACATACCTTTACAAAGCATTATAGCTTAGACGTTGCCTCTCGGTGCAGGGTGGGTTTGGGTTTGGCGGTCTTGCAGGGGCTCCTTTCTTGAGTCCCTCTTCTGCCAATCTGTTTGTATGTGGATGATATTTTTCTTCCTCTCTGGATTCAGACTTGTTCCATACTGCTTGGCGAATACCTACTGCAAGAGCTTCCTCGAAGTAAGATAGTATAGTTACGTAAGAACTTTCCGTAACAGTAGATCTTAGAGAGGCCCTTGCAGTAGGTATTGCTTTCCCTCCCTCCGTCCCCCTGAGTTTTTCCTTTCCTTCTAGGGGGCATTTCCTCTTTTCCTGTCATGTTGCTCTCTGCCTCCGGCAGAGGCTGGAAGGCAGGTATGGGGACCACCCTTTATGCTGACACATGCTGGCGTTGGTCGGCTGACATAGAGGTGGGCCCTGCCACAACTGCTAGCTAGAGATTTTTCGTGGGGTCCTGACGCCTGATGGCTTAGTCCTACTGGAGAATACCTACTACAGGAGCCTCTTTTGAATATGTACTGTTCTGGCCAGGTTCTTACGTAACTGTACTATCTTACTTCAAGAGGGCTCTTGCAGGTAAATATTCATATAGGACTTCGCCGGCATCAGGACCCATCTGAAGCTAGCTAGTAGATCTCATGAGGGAGCCCCCCATGTCAGGTGACCGATGTCAGTAAAAGGCGTCCTCCACGCCCACCTTCCAGTTTTTTTTCCCGCCATCGCCTCGTGAAAGTTCATCCCGGTAGAACAGCGCTCATTTGTCTAGCCTATTTCAGCTAAAAGTTATCGCTTTTCAGACTATTTTCGCCTTTTTCTCATAGTTTTGATAAAATTTAACATTTGCTGTGTATGTCGTCCCTGATGCCCTCCGAACCACATAAGAACAAGTGCAATTCGTGTGGTTCCCAGCTCCCTCATAAGGACGGCTATTCTTTGTGCATTTTCTACTTAGGCCCGGACCACCATGTGGAGGAGTGCAAGCACTGCCAGAAGTTCAGTTCAGCTACCTGTAAATGGAGGCAGCAGTTCCTGGAAGCCCACCTACTCAAGAAGAAAATGACATCCATGGAGAAGGAATTGAAGAAGCTTAGGCAGGCATCCACCTCCCCTGAAGGCCACAAAAAGGAAAGGGACAAAGAACTGGGACCGGGATTCATTGTCTACAGCTGCCACGACTTTGGCTGTAGTCGCGGCCCTCAAGGTATCTGCTCCTTCGAAGGATCGATCCTCGACAGCAGTCTTGGTGGCTGCCAGGGCGGCGTCTCCCCTTCTGGCGGGCTCGTGCTCAGGCCCGTTGGGAGCCTCCGGGGTAAAGGAGGCCTCTACTCATACCAAGGCCTTCTTTTGGGTTGGCCCTTTCACGGCCTTCCAGTCTGAGTGGGTCTGGTAAGTCTGACACCGGTTCTTCTGACGGCTGCCCGGACAAGGCTGCTAAGTCCGTTGCTGGCACTGTTGACTACTGCCCAGCCCGTGCCTCTTCCACTAAGGCTGCTCCTCCATCTCGGCCTACTGGACAGAGTGAGTCCACTAAGCCAGACGCCGGCCCACCCAACATCCTCCCGGACACTGCTGCTAAGCTGGTCGTCAGATGCTCTGACAACCGCCCAGCCAGTGAACCCACGTCAGGCTCCGACGTCTTGCCCAACGTCTGGGATTTGCCGCAGCGTGTTGTAATGTTGCCATCTGAGATGCCTCCATCCTCTCAGGCTCCCTCTGGGGATTCTGCTCCTCCTTCCTCAGCCTGGGTCGGGGATACAGGAATGCTGCCATCAGGGGTGCCCCCCCCGGAGCCGGATACTCAGACACCGGACTAGATGCCCACTGATCCGACATCGCCCTCTGGTATCCCATTGCCTGACTGAGGACCCGCTCCACTGTCGGGGCCGTCGGACCCTTCTGGGCGTCATCCTATTCCGGGCCTGACACCCTCGGGATCGACGCTGCCACTGTCCGATCCACCTGCAGGGCCGACGCCAGGTCTTTATGCCCCGTCAGAGCCCCTGGTGCCAGAGTACCCAGTGCCGCATTACCCGGCGCCATAGTACCCGGCTTCCCAGTATCCAATGCCACAGTACCCGGCGCCTCAATACCAGATACTGGGCTACCCACCGTTGGGCTATGGATACTCATACTATGGGTTTCCCAACTACCTGTACCCAACCCCTCCTCCTCCGCTGCCACCCACAGTCGCCGGTGGATCTGAAGGAGGTCTTGGCCTCCTGGTGGACATAAGCCACGGCCCAGCTCACCAAGGAGGTTGAAAGTCTTCTACCGATGCCAGTCCCTACGCCGGACCCCTTACGTCAGTGACAGGAGAGAGAACCATCTGGCTCTTGGCTTTTGGAGGAATCGCATCCCCTGTCTAACCCCAGGGGGGTCGTTCCACCCCCCAACAGGGAGGAGTCTTCCTCTTCAGAGCCATCCGACTTGGACTCCGACTGAGATCCCTCTGATCCTGGTGACGAGCCACATATTCCAGAAAATCCCAGGCTGAAGGACCCTCTGAAGTCTCCTATAATGGACCCTTCCTTTATGGAGTTAAGAAAAATCCAGTACACCTGTCAGTGGCAATCAGTGGAGCCAGACCCACAGCATAAAAAAACTTGTTGCCCATCTGGATCTACCGGAAACTGCTCCTACTCTGATTCCACCCTGGCTTGAGCCTTGCGTGGATCGTGTCGCCACCATTTGGAAACAACCGTCCTCGCTAGCCCCCCTTCCTAGGAAGGCAGATAGGCCTTATCAGGCTCCAGAGGGTAAAGACTGTCTTAGTCTTCATCCCAAGGTGGATTCGGTAGTGATTAGTGCCGCTCACTGCCGTTCCGCCAACCCGAAACACCTCAGCTTGTCGCCCCCTGACAAGGAGTCACGGCTTCTGGACCAGTATGGGAAGAAGATCTATGCATCTTCGACCCTAGGTATAAGGGCCCTTAACTATGTCGGCCACATGGGGGATTACCAGAAGTCTCTCCTTAGTCAGGTAGAAGCAACATTGGACTCCCTTCCTGATTCGCAGACCAAACAGGACCTGAGAGACCTCGTCCGCTCCATGCGGTCGACCTGTAGGCACATGTTACATGCTTCATACGACGCGGTGGACACAGCTGGTAGGAGCTCGGCTTTCACTGTAGGCTTACGATATCATGCCTGGCTCCGCTTGTCAGGACTGGTCCCTGAAGTGCAGACTGCCATCCAGGATGCTTCCTTCAGGGGTTCAATGCTGTTTGGGGGTGATGTCAAAGACATCATAACTGAGCTACAGGAACAGGGTACTGCACTTAAATCTATTCAGACTTTGTACAGACCCACTCAAGGGCAGTGGTGTTCCTTTCAACACCAAAACTGTCAAAACAAAAGCAAACACAGGCTAAATGCCCCAACAAGCGTAGAACCCCTCCAGCATCCAAAGCTCCCCCCAGTAAAAAAAAAAAAAAAAAACTTTCTGGAGCTTCAACTGCTACCTTGCCCTCCACCTCCTGACACCCTGCCTCTCCTCTGGCCATTCGAGAAGAACCAGTGGGGGGGGGGGATTCTTCTCTCATCTACTGGGTTGGGAGAGGATAACGGCAGACGCTTGGGTGCTCCAGCTAACATCAGCCGGACACTCGATAGAGTTTCTTGAGAAACCACCTCACAGACCACCCCCTCAGTCATCGTACTCCCCACAATGTCTTCCTCTGGTACTGAAAGAAATTCAGTCTCTTCTGTTGAAGGCGGCGATGGAACCAGTCCCCACTCCACCCCCTTCAGGGAATGGGTTACTATTCTCATTTCTTGCTAGTACCAAAGAAGATAGGAGATTAGAGACCAGTACTAGACCTCAGCTCCCTAAATCAGTTCATGGAGTACAAGCATTTCAGAATGTTCTCCTTGCAGAGCCTTCTTCCAGTGCTTCAGCCGGGACAGTGGCTATGTGCTCTGGATGTTGCAGGATATACCTCCATATCCCCATATGCCCTTCCCACCGCAGATACCTCTGGTTTTGTTTCCAGGGGTCCCACTAGCAGTTCAAGGCACTCCCATTTGGTCTTTCCTCAGTCCCACCGAGTATTTACCAAATGCCTGGTGGTGGTGGCGGCCCACCTGCATACTCGGGGAGTGCAGGTCTTCCCTTACCTGGACGACTGGCTGTTAGTGGCCCCATCCAGAGGGGAACTCCTGCACTCCCTTTCCCTGACACTGCAGGTTTTCCCCAGCCTGGGTATAACCATCAACTAGGCCAAGTCTCATTTGGTCCCTTGCCAACGTCTACAGTTTATAGGGGCAGTGCTGGACATGATCTAGGCAAAGCCTTTTTGCCGCAGAACAAGGCCGAGGCTCTTCAGAATCAGGCTCGTCTATTGTCCAGCCTCAGGCGTGTAGGAGCCAGGAAGGTCTTTCACTTTCTCGGGTTCATGGCAGTTGTCATTCCAACGGTTTCTCTAGCTCGGCTCCACATGAGTCTCCCAATGGACACTTCGGTCGCAATGGGACCAAACTCCAGACCTAGATCATGAGGTCCTAGTTTCTGATCCCATGATCAGGGACTTGCAGTGGTAGACGGTTCAGCAGAACCTCAGTCTGGGGGTCCCGTCTTACATCAACCCTCCAACCCAGACTCTGACAACGGAAGTGTCAGGGGAGGCCTGGGGTGCCCACCTTGGGTCTCACAAGACACAGGGCAGTTGGTCTCATCTCGAGTGGAAGCTTCACATTAGTGTGCGCGAGCTGAGGGCAGTCCTTTATGCCATACAGGCTCTTCTTCCATTCATTCTTCTCGGTCACCTTCTGGTTCAATCAGACATGTGCGTAGTCTGGTACCTCAACAAACTGGGAGGCACTCGTTCCTACCCTCTTTGCCGGGAGGTGAGAAGAGTCTAGTATTGGGCAGCCCAGCACAGCCTTCACTTGGCCGTGGTTCATGTTCCTGGAGTGGAAAATACTCTGGCCGACTATCTCAACTGCTCGTCAGCCAGGTCCCACAACTATGAACTAGATCAAAAGGTCATAAACGACATTTATTGGCATTGGGGGACTCTTCAGGTGGACCTCTACGCCTCCCCAAACAGCGCCAAGCTTCCCGCCTTTTGCTCGCTTGCTCCAGGGCAAGATGTTTCTGGTGGGATGCTCTGCCTCTCTGTTGGGACAACAGATTCATTTATGTCTTCCCTTCTGTTCCTTTAATTCCGAGGGTGCTGAACAAGCTTTGGGCAGAGGGGGCACAAATGATACTCATCGCTTCCTTCTGGCCAAGGCAAGTTTGGTTCTCTCTTCTGCAACAGTTTTCTGAGGAACCTCCACTTCCTCTTCTGCGACAATTGTTGACCCATGATCAGGGGATCCTGCTTCATCCAGGTCTCTAATGACTTCATCTCCATGCGTGGCTCCTGCAGACGTAGCCAAGGCGCACTTTGGAGTCTCCCCTTTGGTGGTGGACATTTTGGTGGAGGCTAGAAAGCCTTGCACCAGATCCACCTACGCTATGAAGTGGAAACAGTTTTCCATCTGGGCGAGCTCTAAGGACTTAGAGCCCTTTTCATGCCCAGCTAACAAAGTCCTGGATTACATGCGACACCTCATTGATCTGGGTCTCAGTCATTCCTCCTTAAAGGTCCATATGGCAGGCAATTTCAGCCTACCACATTCCCTTTAGAGACCGGTCTTTTGCCCAATTGGAAGTCTCTTAAGACCTTCCTCAAAGGGGTTCTCCATCTGAGACCCCCTATCCGTAATCCTGCCCCTCCATGGGACCTGAATTTCATCCTGGAGAAGCTCACACTGCCTCCCTTTGAACCTGCAGTGGGGGCAGACTTAGTTTCTTTCTTGGAAGACACTTTTTCTGGTGGACATTACTTCAGCTCGGCAAATTTCCGAGCGCCAAGCCTTGATGTGTAAAATACCGTACCTGATTTTCCACGGGGAGCGAGTGGCTATGCGCACCAACTCCAAGTTCCTCCCTAAGGTGGTGGCTGAGTCTATGCTGAACCAATCCATTGAGTTACCAGCCTTTTTCATGGAACACTCCAGTTATGTAGAGTATCTTTTGCATACTCTGGATGTACATAGAATCCTGAGATACTACACCAGTCGGACTAATGATCTCAGGTAAACAGATCAGCTATTTTTCTTTTGCACACAAAAGGGAAGGCAATGCAGTTTCCAAGCAATGCCTATTCAAGTGGTTAGCGAATTGCATCACTTTCTGTTATGACAAGTACAATAAAACCCTTCCGGGTCAGGTCAAAGGTCAATCCACTAGAGGGGTAGCTGCCTCTTCTGCTTGTTTCAGGAATGTGTCCGTGGCAGACATCTGTGCAGCAGCTTGGACTTCCATCCATACCTTCACGAAACACTACAGTTTGGACACTGCCTCTCACCGTAGAGCAGGCTTTGGATTGTCTGTTCTGCAGGGTCTCCTATCATGAGACCTGCTCCGCCCTAATATATATCAGTTGTGGATGACTATCCTCCTCCCGTATTTCTTTTTGTTCCAGACTGCTTGGGACTCGGTCCTATATGTGAATACCTACTGCAAGAGCCCTCTCGAAGTAAGATAGTACAGCTACATAAGAACTTACTGTAACAGTAGATCTTGAGAGGCTCTTGCAGTAGGTATTGCCGTCTCCCCACCCCCCTGATTTTTTTTCTCCTTTTCTGTCTTACATGGGGGCATTTCCTCTTCTCTCTCGTCATGCCTCTTCTGGCCTCTGGAGGGTGGGCGTGGGGGACCTCCCCTTTATACTGACGTCTGTCACCTGACGTGGGGGCAGTCCCCCGCCAGAGACTAACTAGAAGTTTTTCCATGGGGTCCTGATGCCTGGCAGCTTAGTCCTTTATGTGAATGCCTACTGCAAAAGCCTCTCTCGAAGATCTACTGTTACAGCAAGTTCTTGCGTAACTGTACTTTCTCTTCACACATAGCAATGATAGTGATTTATTTATTTATTACATTTTGTTAACCGGGTAGGCCGCTGGGCCCCAAAGGTCCCTTTTTCAGGAGCGACCCCGGGATTGTTACATAAGGTTTGAACATACAGACAGGTATCACAAGATCGTACAGGGTAACTAAGACAGCATACAATTTTCCAGTTTTTGTGCAAAGAGGGCAGGAGATGCATGGTATTAGTTGTGAACAGTCATAGTACAGTGCAGTCCATAGGATACAAGATACAGCAATACAGATCAGTTCATGTAAGGTCCGTTGATGCGTTCAGTACAATTAATATGGGGTTATGAATACACCATACAGTTTCTGTAGAAACAGGCAACAGATACTTTATAGTATGGAGTACAGCGGTGACAGGTGGACTCGGAGTGAGGTGATAAGTGCTTTTAATATCTACGGGAGGTTCGTATGGGGTAGTGAGCCAGCACAAGCAGACATTAGTCGTTACCCTTGTAGGGGAGGAGTGTCTAGTCGGTATGGGTTGACATTAGGTATGATTGTATTAGCTATTGGGGCAGAGGCAGGGACTTGGTTTGTTAAGGTGAGCATGCAGCCCCCTTTGAAAGAGGGCTAGTGTCGGAGCCTCCTGAAGATGGCTGGGGAGATTGTTACATGACTCTGGAGCTAGGTGAGTAAAGGATTTTCTCCCTGCTGCCATGCAGGTCCGAGGGGTCTCCAGGAGTTTTTTGTTCGAGGAGCGGAGCGGCCATCTGAGCGGCTTTGGGGCAAGTAGTCCATTCAGGCCTGCCGGAGCATGGGCATCCAGGAGCTTATAGGTCCAGTTTAGTAGGCGGTACTGGAGCCTATTGTCCAGGGATGGCCAATTGAGGGCGGTGAGGGCATCACAGTGGTGGGTCCTTGGGTAGGATTTAGTAGCAGAGTGAGCTATTTTGTGATATAGGGTCATGAGTCTGCTGTGGTCCATTTTGGTGGTACCGAGTACGATAGGGTGGCATAGGTTAAGGTCGGGAGAAGGATGGATTGTGAGATAGCCAGTCTAGTCTCTGGGATCATATTGTGGCTTAGGCGATAGAGAAGGCCCAGTTTTTGATGGATGTTTTTTGTTACAGCATCCACTTGGGGCTTAAGGGTGGGGCCCTGGTCTAGTACGAGACCAAGGTATTTGACTGATTGTACCACCTCTGTATTGGAGCCAGCCAAGGTAGTGAGTGGCAGGAGATGGTCCCTGGAGAGGCCCAGGGATTTGGGCCTGAACAGCATGGCCTTGGTCTTTGTGGGGTTGAGGACAAGGCGGTTCTCAATTAACCAGATCTCTGCCTTGGAGAAGTCATTTTGGAGCAGAGGTCCTAGATCGGGGGGGGGGGGTGATCCCCCGTTCTGTACAGTACTGCATCGTCTCCATACTGTACTAAGGAGCTTCCCCCGCAGTGCCCATGGAGGTCATTTGTGAATAGAGGGTACATAAGCAGACCTAGGATTGAGCCCTGAGGGACTCCTTCGGTTAGGGGTAGGGGTTATGATGTGACCCCTTCCCACTTGACCTGTTGAGTGCAGTCCATGAGGTCATTACAGAACCAATTGAGGGAGTGTTGATCCAACCCTAGTTAGCTAAGCTTAGTTAGCAAGAGTGAGTGATCCACCAGGTCGAAGGCCTTTGAGAGGTCCACGAACACCGCCCCGGTTGGGGTCCCCTTGTCCCAGGCTGTCAGGACATCAGAGATGAATTTGATGAGGGCAGTATCGGTCCCATGCTTTGGTTTAAAGTCGTGTTGTGTGGGTGCCAGTAACCTGTTGGCTTCCAGGTAGTCTCTGAGTTGGCTGTAAACTAGCCGCTCCTGAATCTTAGCCAAGTGGCAAAGGATGGAGATGGGCCTATAGTTTCCTATGGGTTCCCTGGCTCTGCCCTTGTGGATTGGGACTACATGAGCCCTTTTCCATGTTAGAGGGACTGCACCTTCCTGTAGGGATCTGTTTATTAATTGTGTGGCAGGCAGTGCGATGGCTGGGGCAGCAGCCCTGAGCAGCCTAGGGTCCAGGCCTTCAGGTCCCGGAGTTCCACTGGGTTTTAAGGATTGAAGGAGGGTGAGCACGTCTTTGGTACGCACTAACCGTAGATGAAAGTTAGTGATCGTAGGGTCCTTAGTTTCAGTGACCGTTGGGCTCTGAGAGCTGCGAGTGGGTTTGGGTCTGAGGGCCCCCAGGTCGGTAAAGAAGCGATTAAAGGCTGTAGCGACCTCCTTTCCATCACAGAGAGGAGTGCCATTGAATGTTACGTTACCCTGCTGGGGCAGTTTATTGCCTTTTACCGGGGAGTTGATGCTTGTCCAGAAGGACTTGGGGTCAGTTAGTGTTTGCCTCTGCAGGGACTTTAAGTAGTCTCTTTTGGCATTCTTGGAACTTCTTTGGCACTGATTCCGCAGGGATCTGTTGGCAGAGTAGTCAGCATGGGTGGCGGATCTCCTTGCTCTTTTCCAGGCTTTGTCTCAGGCTATCATCAGTGCCTTCAGTTTATGTGATATCCACTTGTGGCACTGGCCCTTGGCTCGTCTGGTCCTAATTGGGGCATGGATGTTAGCCATGGCAGAGAACATGCGCTGGAAAAACTGTGCTGCATCGTCCATGCTCCCTAGTTATCTTACTGGGGACCAGTCTGTGTTTCTTGGGGACCTCTGGAACGCCTCCAGTAAGAATCCAGAGAAGTCCCTTGCCACTGTGAGCTTGGGCGGGGTCCTGGGAGGCCGGTTTTTCCATATGCAGAAGGTGGATGAATGATCGCTTAGCGCATCCAACATCACACCAGCCACTTGTATGTTGGTGAGTTTGGAGGTAAGTATCCAGTCCAGGATGGAGTGATTCCCGGTTTTATGGTTATGTGTAGTGACCTCAGTGATGACCTGGGTCAGGTTAGCATCTAGGAGTAAGGTCTTAAATTTTTGCTTGGTGGTGGGATCCCACTTTAGGTTGAAGTCCCCCAGGACCATCAGCTCCATGAGTCATGCCCCTGCTATTGGGCTGATAAGGCTTTGGAGTGCGGCAGTACCCCCCGTAGGAGGGTTGTAGATGCATCCTATGGTGAGGTGTTTAGCATTGCCCAGGAAAGTTGGATGAATATAGATTCTAGTCCTGTTGTGTTTTGGCATTTCCACAGTGGACAAGGAAACCACCAGGGAGATCACATAGATAAGAACTCCCCCTCCTTTTTTCCCTTCCCTATCCTTTCGGAAGGAGTTGTAGTGGACTAGCTCCACTTCATTGATGCCATAAACCAGTTGCTCAGTTCCTGCCTAGCCAGGCTCCAAAACTGGTTTGAAAGGGAAAAGGTGGTGCTCAACCTTCCCAAGACACAGTCCATGCTATTTGGAACTAGGCAGAAAATAAACAAGGTATCCTCCAGTTTTTGTGTCCTCGCCAGCAGCGGTTCGTCCCTAGCTAAGACAATGTCTTCCAAGTACCTCGGGGTTCATCTTGATCCTACGTTGTCCTTTGAACGCCATCTCCAGCACACCATCTCTCTCTTACATCAGAAGCTAGGTGCTTTCTACAGAGTTCGACATTTCTTAACTCCTGAGGCCAGAACCCGTATTGCTTCGTACCATCATTAGATTATGGATCAGTTGTAAATGATGCTGCCAGTAAATCCACACTGCAGCAAAAACGCACTCTATATTATAAAAGATGCAAATTTGCCTTAGGTTGCAGATCCAGTGTTCACCACTGCACGGTTCTGAATCTTTAACTGCCCCCAAACATCAAATCCAGTCTGATACTTGCAACACTATTTGAGAAAACCATGCATACTGGGGCATCTGCCTGCCTCAGCAGTAAAATCTCCCTCGTCGACCTTCCTTCCTCCCGCTCTGCAACCAATAACATGCCAATCCCCAAGTTTCACACAAATATGGGTCAGCACTCATTTAGTTATCGCGTGGCTCAGTTTGGAACTCCTACCTCCTATTGTCAAAAAAGCCCCCGCCCCCGCCTTTGCCAAACTATTAAAATCACACTACTCCTCTGCCCAAGTCTGCTCTTGCTTCAGATAACTTCTTCTCTCTCATTATGTCCACCTACCTTAACCTAGCTATTGCACCCACTGACCAATTCTAGGTCACATCTTTTCCCCCTCCATCTTCCTCCTTTTTTTTTTTTTTTTTTAAACTCTTCCACTTTTTTCAGTTCTTCTATTGTTTATTACATTACAAGCACCTTTGTATATTACAAAATAAGCACCAAATGTGCACACGCTCATCTACTGTTTGCTGTGTTTGTCTACTATTTGCTATATTTTTGTATCCATCCACTATATTTTCCTGTTTGTCTGTGCTTCTGCACCCAGGTCGTGCCTGAAAAAGGTACTTGTTACCAGTGTACTCACCCAATAAACAAAGTTAAATAAATAGAGTAGATGTTTTCCAGTCCCGCTGTTCTCTGGGGCTGAGCACAGTCATCTTTGACTGTACTTAGGTCCACGAGGGCAGTGGGGCCAGCAAACAAAAGATCAGAGCTTATAAAACCTCTTTAAATGCACTGCAGGCTGTTGAATCTACCACTGCTGCAGCCCTCCTCTAATGTAAACTGCAGGGGATTCTGGGATTTGCAGTTACAGAAAAGGTCAGCTTGCTTGTCATCAGAATTGGTCTGATACAATTTACTATACTGCAGTAAACGATAAGTAAAAAAAAAAAATGTTTTTGCAGGCAAAATGCAAATTTGGACTCTTAGTGCTAACTGTCCCCCTTTAAGTTTGGGAGACAATCGAACAGATGATTTTTGTTTATGCTCCCATAATAACTTCCTCCTCAAAGCGTCTTATTGCTGTATTTCCTGAGCAGGTTCTGGAGAGTAATTGCAACTTATGACAATGAAGGTACGTTAGACCATTTTCTTTTCAGATACCGATTTCATCTGATTTTACACTGCTCAGAAATTTTGCTGTAATGGCACAAGGTTTCCCCCTTCAGTTCTGGGCCTCAGAGATCTGGGAACACTGTTTAGCTCCCAGTGTACGAGCATGGGGTCTAAGCCTGTATATCCTGCCAAACTGAACTTCATCATTTTATTCAAAGGTACATCTTGCTTCCATTGTCAGGAACACCAGTAATCCTAATGTTTTTTTCCTCCCGACTCTTCACTCTACATCTTTTAAAGCTTTTTTTTTTTTTTTTCTGTTCTGTTTTAAATTCTGTTTGTTGAGACCCTTTCTTATCAAGGTGTTTATCCTCTGAACCCTCCCAATCTTCTTCGTAGATAGGTGTGGCCACCGGGCACTAGGACCACATGGAAACTTCTGCAAGCAGTCTACGATGATGTCAATGTTGACTTCCCTATAAACATGGGTGGCCCCTTCCCTCCTCGGTTTTTTTTTTTTTTCACCCCACTGTCAACCATACTTGGACCATGCACGGAAACGATGCTTAGTCGTTGCCTTTCTTTTTTTCTTGCCATAGTTCGCAATCACTTTCACAAGTGATTTTCGACAGCATGTACAGGGTCGAAACTAAGTTTTGCAACCACTGACCAGCAGGGCTAGTGACTTAAGAAATTTTGCTAGCCCCACAGACCTTTCCACTGGCCTAGCTGGTTTTCTTATTAAAATGTTACCTTTTCCAATACTAGCCCGATACAAAATCTATCAGCGTTTGACTAGTGGGCCGTTGCCAGTTTCAGCCCCTGCATGGTGTATGTCTACTAAGGAGCCATCAAAACTGTTCCATTATTGCAAATGCAGTGAAAAGATATACTCCAGAGATTCACACGATGTCTGTGTGTGTTGCCACGGCCCGGATAATGATGTGCAGGCATTGCCGATTTTGCAGAGGGTTCAAAACAGCCACCTGGTGACACCAAAAGGGTGCTTTAGAAAAGCACCTTTTAAAGTAGCAGGTAGCCCAAATGAAGGAGCAGCTCAAGCAAAAGAGTTCTGCCACATTGATGGCTCATTCCTCGGGGTCCAGGTCTTCCAAATCCCGAAAGAAATTGTCTGGTTTACACAATCATAAACATTGGGAGAGGGAGTGAGAAAAGGACAAAATCTCCCTGGTCCACTCTAGGTCACCCCTTCATGCAGGTATGATCATTTCAGTGCAGTCAGTTGCTCCGGTGGTGACGCTGCCCTCCGCCCAGACCATCTACCTTATTTCTAGGTTAGGGCAGGCTGTAGGCACCACCAGGCCTAGTGCTGCTGGTGCGTAGCCATCTGTGGCCGGAGTCTTGCCTCTTAAGTCAACCTCTACCAGCATCCCTGCCTATTACATGGACGCCGACGTCCAGGTGCTCTATCAACAGTGCCTATAATCCGAACTCCAGTGCCGACACATACTAGGGCTGTGTGTCAGCCCTCTTCTTGAGTGCCAGTGGCCTCACCAGCACACTCACTCTGATCCATCAACCAGACTGACAACCTAGAGTACAGTCCTGACCTTATGATGCAGGATGGTGAAGAGAAGGCTGAAGATTATGTTGAAAGTCCTTATGAAAGGACCAGTTCCACTATGTCTACATGCAGTGAGGACTCAGTGTTTACACCCCCAAGGTCCCCCTTAGAGGGGACCTATCTTTTATCACCATGGTGCAGCAATTACAGGCTGCTATGGAATTCGATTTGGAGGAACAGGACCGAACCAAGTTGTACATGACTCCCCTCAGGAAAGCCTTTTTTTTGCAGGCCAACCTGAGGTGGACTCTTTAGTAATAAATGCTGCCCATGATAGATCCAGGGAACTAAAACACCTTAGCTCTCTTCTTGCTGATAAGGAATCCAGGAGGTTAGATGTGTTGGGTAAAAACAAATATGCCTCAGCCTCTCTGGGCCTCAGAATTGCAAATTACCAGGCCAGAATGGTCAAATACTAGAATACTCTGGAGAAAGTCTTGAGCAGCTGCTCAAACTCTACCAGAAGGTGCAGCTAAACGGGAGCTTCTCAAAGCTCTAACAGCTGGGGCTATTGTAGGAAAATATCTACTACGTATGGCCTATGGCATCTCTGATGCTTCAGCAGGAGCAGCTGCATCAACAGTATGCCTCAGGAGGTACTCCTGGCTCAGGGTGGCAGGCTTTGCGAATGACGTCCAGCAGTCCATTCTCAATGCCCTCTTTAGAGGATATAAGCTGTTTGGCGCAGATGTTCAGGATATCCTCTCTAATCTTCAGGCCTCAGGCAGGACCTTGAAATCTGTAAGCAGATCACTAAAGCAGTAGGTAAGGCTAGGGGGATGTTGGAGTGTATTAGTAGGGGAATCACAAGTAGGGAGAGAGAGAGGTAATAATCCCTCTTTACAAGACACTGGTTAGGCTCCATCTGGAGTACTGCATGCAGTACTGGAGGCTGCACCTGCACAAGGACATTAACAAAATGGAGGCAGTCCAGAGAAGGGCAACCAAAATGGTGCAGGGACTGAATCAGAAAACATATGAGGACAGATTAACGGAGCTCACTATGTATTACCCTAGAGCAAAAGAGGGAGAGAGGTGATGTGATCAAAACATTCAAACACCTTAAAGGCATTAACAAGGTGAAAGAGTCTAACATGTTTCAATGTAAGAAAAATAGCAGGACAAGAAGACACAGAATGAGATTACAGGGAGGCTGGATGCATGGAACGGCCTACCTCAGGAAGTGGTGGATATGAATACAGTGCAGGGCTTCAAACAGGCATGGAACCGGCATAAGGGAGATGAGTATGAATAGACAGGCCATTGACAAAGCAAAGGTCGATGGCACATTCATAAGGTAGAAAAAGAAATGGGCAGACTGGATGGGCCTTGCGGTCCTTATCTGCCATCAACTTCCATGTTTCTGTACACTCCCTCTGTCATACCCAACCAAGGAGTAGACAGAGGGTGCTTTTTTGTCTGGCTGGTACTAGACACTGTACCACTACCAGACAACAGGGTAAGGGCAAGGGAGCAGGAGCTCTGCCTATGTCAGGAACCACCCCAGGTGCCCACTCAAAAGCCTCTAAAGGTGGCGGTGTGGCAGGAGTCACTACAACAGGCTCTTCTTGACTCCTTTTACACCCCCAACCACCATTGCCTCCAGGGGTGGCTGTTGGGGGTCCTCTCTCCCTCCACCTAGATCAGTGGAAGGATGTGACCTCAGATGTCTGGGTCTTGGAAACAGTAGCACAAGGTCGTGCTCTGGAACTTCTAGAACTACCTCCAGACCATCCATCAATGCCTACACATTATCCTCCTGATGATATTCCTTTGCTCCTGGAGGAAGTTCACACTTTGCTTCAGAACAAGGCACTATAACCTGTACCCGTGTAACGGAGAAACACAGGGTTCTACTCTCGGTATTTGCTAGTTCCAAAATGGACAGGAGATGTGAGGCCTAATTTAAATCTCAGGGACCTGAACTTTTTTTTTTTTTTTTTTTTTTTTATATAGAGTACAGGAAGTCCAGAATGGTCACACTACAGGACCTACTCCCACTACTACAAGTAGTGGAGTTGGATATGTTCCCTCAACATGAAGGATGCCTACCTTCATATAAAAATTTGCAAACCTCACAGGAAATAACTGAGGTTCCTGTTTCAAGAGGAACACTACCAGTTTAGAGTATTGCCCTTTGGCTTGTCATCTGAGCCACGGGTCTTTACCAAATGCTTGGCAGTAGTAGCAGCAGCCCTTTGCAGGGAAGGCCTCTGTGTTTCCCTGCCTGGTTGACTGGCTACTGAAAGCTCACTCCAAGGAGCAACTCCTCCACACACTAGCTTGAACAAAACAGCTATTTCATGCGCTAGGGGTTACTGTCAGTGTACCCAAGTCTGTCTTGACACCTTGCCAGTGTCTACAGTATATAGGGGCAGCTTTGGACACAGCCTAAGGCTCAGCCTTGCTGCCTTTGGACAGGGCCGAATGTCTGACTGCACAGGCCCAGATGGTTCATTACAGCCAGTATGTCACAGCCAGAACATTCCTTTGGCTCCTAGCTCTGATGGCATGGCCATTGTGGCGGTACCTCTGGCCAGACTTCACATGAGGATCCCTCAGTGGTCCTTATGAGTCCAGTTGGACCAACTCAGATGATCTAGAACAGCGGGTTCTAGTAACCTCATGTACGCAAAGTGCTCAAGTGGTGAATGGAACCCAGCAGCCTGCGAAAGGGGGTTCCTTTCCTGATCCCCTTCCCTCACCAGATTTTAACTATAGATGCCACAGGGATGGGCTCAGGGGCACACTTGGGGCCCATCAGATGCAGAGTATATTGACCACAGTGAAGAGCAGTCCTGCACATAAATGTTCTAGAAGTGTGAGCTGTTCTGTATGGACTACAGGTTTTCCAGACTCATCTGTCCCCAGGTCCTCGTTAGTACAGACGGACAACGTCTGTGTGATGCATCATATCAACAAGCAAGGGGGCACATTCTTACCCGCTGTGCAGGGAAGCAGTGAGAGTCTGGTATTGGGCTCTAGAACATGGTCTAGAACTCTCAGCAGGACATGTTCCTTGTGCCCAAAATGCCTTGTCAGACACCTTTTTGCATCCCCACACAATGCATAACTGCCACTTTTCTGCTTGCTTGTTCCAGGGCCTGAAGTTTTCTGGTGAGAAGTGTTATCTCTCTCTTGGAAGGGGAGATCCCTGTATGCCTTCCCTCCCTCCCTCTCATTCAGAGGGTGTTACTCAAACTTTAGATGGAGGGGCAACCCTAATCCTCATTGCCTCCCTTGGCCTCGACGTATTTGGATTCCACTACTGCAGCAACTGGTAGTGGAACCACCAGTACCCCTATCTTTGTGCCAGGGCCTATTGTCACAGGAGCCAGGGAATCCTGGTCCATCCGGACCTCATATCCCTTCACCAGCATGCATGGCTCCTGAAAACATAGCCATTGAGAGATTTGGGTTTTCCCAGAACATGGCTGATGTCTTGGTGGCTGCCAGAAAGCCTTCCACCAGGACCACTTATTCTGAGAAGTGGAAGTGGTTTGCTTTGTGGTCCACTTCTCATCACTTGGATCCATTTACCTGTCCAGTAAATTAGATTCTAGAGTATCTGATGTCCTTGTCAGATATAGGTCCAAAGTATTCTTCTGTCAAAGTGCACTTGGCTGCCATTTCAACTTTCCATTTGCCTATTGAGGGTTGTAGGGTGGCCCATACGATTTTGAAAGGCATTCTTCACTTGAAGCCTCCTATCGGTCATCCAGTCTGTCTTGGGACCTGAATTTTGTGTTGGAAAAGCTTACTTTGCTTCCTTTTGAGCCAGCCGCGACTTATGGCTTATAGTTTCTTTCTTGGAAAGCGTTGATTTGGTTAACATTATTTCTGCTTGAAGGATTTCAGAGCTACAGCCTCTAATGTGTGAGCCTCCTTACTTGATTTTCCACAAATACAGGGTGTCTTTATGTACTGATCCTAAGTTTTTTTACCAAAGATGGTGTCTGAGTTTACTTTAAATCAAACCATCCACCTGCCAGATTATTTCCCTCAGCATGCAGTCCAGGGAAAGCATTGCTCCATCCTCGAGATGTACGTAGAATACTCTAGTACTATATACGCTGCACGAAGGACTGTATGGCGTTCTCGCAGCTTTTTGTTTCATTTGCACCTGGGGAAGAGGGCGCTTCAGATTCTAAACAGTGCCTGTCCAGATGGTTAGCAAACTGTAGTACTTTTTGTTATAGGAAGTACAGTAAGGGATTGTTCGTGGTCATTCCAGTAGAGGTATGGTCACATCTGTTGCATGTTTCAAGAATGTATCTGCTGAGCCGGCCAGGTGGCACTGAGGGTTGAGGCACTGGACGCCATACATCAAACCACGCCGGTGACTCAGGTTCGGGAGCGAGCTCAGGTTTCTGGGGCTCAGCCGGGGAGGAAAGGATTGAGCACCCAACAGCAGCTGTCCTCTCCTGGGGGGAGGGTGGGGGGTGACTCCCCAGTGCTAGTGACACCCAGCGGAAGATGGGTGTACTGCAGCCTGGGACCACAACAAGATGCGTTTCAGTGAGCGATCGCATGGGAGTGACCTCTGGCAGCAGTCGGAGGTGCCTGGTGTTGCGACACTGTGTGCTTGCAGGGGTGGAGTTGGGCATGCGTTGCCTTGCATAGCGCAGCTTGGGGTGGTGGTGCAAAGCAAGCTGTAAAAAAAAAAAAAAAAAACCCACTCATGGGGATAAGCGACACACCACAGCTCCTGGTCCACACTCCCACACTGGGCCAACTTCTCTCCAGGGCCTCTCGTGTAGACCGATGCTCTACACTAATCAGAGCGCCTGGGTGGATTGTGGCCCTTCCTCCGGGGGGATGTGCCAGGTGGCATGAGGAGAGGTCCAAGGTCTTGGTGGGAGGTAGAGACCGGTCCCCTGGGGATGTCTGAGAGTGTTCCCCAGGTATGTAGAGCATAAAGAAAGTTTAAAAAAAAAAAAAAAAAGAATTTCTTGCTCTTCCTTGCTGGAATCTCATGACATCCACTCCGCTAATTCAGAAGCAGAAAACAGGGCTCCAGGTAGAGCTGCTGCGATTGCACTGAGCTCCTGTTGCTCTGCTTGCATCTACGTGTTGTCATCAGCTGTTCCCCCTTCCTCATCTCTCACGTCATCCTCATCAACTCATTTTGTGGGGAAATCAAATCCCATACTTTTGCCATGCTTCTTGGATAGTCTCCTGTGTACATATTGGTAAGCCTCAGCTAGCATGTAGATCACATCTTTCAGTGTGGTCTTCTTTATGTTGTTGTTCAGGGGGATGTTCTGATCATCAGACAGAATGGACTGCAGCAGCTTCTTGCGGTAATTTCTTTAAAAATTTCTAGTATTCTAGGCTGGCCCGGTGGCGCTGAGGGTTGAGGCACTGGACTCCACACCTCACGTCACACCAGCGACCTGGGTTCGGGAACTAGCTCAGGCCACCGGGGGGTCAGCAGGGGTGAGAGAGAATGGAGTGTCCAGAGGACTCCACTCATTGACTGCCCTCCGGCGGTAGCTGGAGGGCAGTATGGGTTGGGAGACACGTGCCGGGGTGATCACGTCAGTGGGAGGGGGGACAGGAGAAAAGTGGAAAACGGAGCCTGGCAGGTTCTGTGATGGCTCCTGCGTCTGCGGGGGTCGGCCCTGGTGTATCTGGATTGGGTCTTGGGGGCAGGAAGGGTGCCAGTGCCCTCCGTCCCTCCTGGCCTCGCTGTGGGGGGGGGGAATGACAGTCCGCAGAGGACTGACTGGGGTCGATGATACGGGGATATGGAAGTTAGAGAGTGAGTCACTCTGCAAGGAGAGACTGCAGCCACCTGCCAGGGCTCCAAGGAGGATAAAAAGCTACATAGCAAAAAAAAAAAAATTATTTCTAGTATTCCCTGGTCACAAGGCTGCAGTTCAGATGTGGTGTTTGGCGGCAGAAAGATGCACTGGATGAAGCCACCTCTAGTTTTGACTGGTGGGATTTGGGGTGAGCTGGGGAATTGTCTAGCAGCAAGATGGCTTTAAGTGAGAGCCTTTTTGAGTATAAGTGCTGTTTTATTGCAGGAAAGAATTGATCATGAAACCACCTCTTTAAAATCAGGGGAGTCCATCCAGGAGTTGTTTTGAGCAGCATACTGTACTGGCAGGGTAGACATGTTAACATGCTTAAAGCAGTGTGATTGATGGGAGTTTTCTTTATTTCTATCCTGTGTTTATCTCACCACGGTGGGCAGCAGTCCCGTGTCTGCCGACTGTACTAGATGCCGCGGTTGTTCGGGGCACCCTCCTTCTCATGTCCTGGTGGACCATCACTGCCAGCCTGGGGGGACTTCATCCAGCTGTGGCTACCGATTTTCACCATTTTTCCCTGTTACCCCAAGGCCCCAGAAAGCAGTTGCACACGCGCATGGAGGCATGTATGCACACCGCAGCTCCAGTGACTGCCCCTTTCGCCCTCCCCCAGCCTATTCCCAGGTCCCTCTTCTGTGGTGGCACTGCCACCTAGCCTACACTGGGAGGCAGCCAAGTGCAGAGGAAATCCCTACGTCCCTCCCAAGGAAAAGAGCTGCCTGCCGGCTGCTCGATCAACTCCTCGCCCTCCACTCCCCACCAGTCCCCGGTGCCCCCAAGCTTGTGCCCGAAACCAGGTCATCGGCATGGTGCGAGGTGTGGCATCCAGCACCTGAACCCTCCGCACCACCGGGCCGACTTTCATGGGATTTTTCTGTCATTAAATGCTGCAGTTTGTCTTTCAGTTGCATTTGAACACTCCAGAATTGTGACCCGCTTTTTTTGTTTTTTTAAACCTAGGGGCATCATGCTCTTCACTGGGGTCCAGTGTCTTCTCAGGCAAACATCTCCAAAACAGTCCGGTTTCATTGGCATTGTAAACCTGCTCTGCTGTGGGACCCTCTGCCCGGAATAATGTCCCTGAGTTTCTGTATGAAAGGTGCAACTCCTTCATCCAGTGCACTTAGCTTCTTCCCAGAAAGTCTCAGCTGATTAATGCTGTGATGTTTCTTGTATCTGTCAAGCCATCCATCACTTGTAGTAAATGGAGTTTTATTCTCTAGCTTTTCATGAAACTGAAGGGCTTTCTCTTTTAACAGTGGACCCAATATTGGCGTTCCCTTCTCGCTCTCCTGGCAGAACCAAACAGGGATTGCTGAATCAGCACAAGCCCTTGTGTTTTTGTAATCTTCACTACCAGCTGCTGACTCCATGGTGCAGGCAAAATCCCTTAACTTTTTCTATGCTTCTCAAATGTCTAATATGGTGGACTTGCCCACTCCATATTCAGCAGCCAAGGAGATTGCTCTCTCCCCATTCTCCAAATGCCCCACTATTTGGAGCTTCTGAGTAATGCTACGAACAGTACGTTTGTGTTTTAACATCGTTATACTCTGGACCCCTGGCGTTCTGCAGCAGAATTTTCTGATTTCTGCAGCATGATTTATTCATTTCTCTGGCAGAATGCAGTCCTGTCATTGGCTAAATATGATGTGATGTCATCGATGACATCCTATGCTGAGCATAGAGGAGGGACTTCAGGATAAACGAGGTAGGAAAGAAAGCCTGACACTATGGAAAAACAGTATATTTATATGAAAATTCACAAAAAACAATGAATCCTGCGGCACTATATATGTATATATGTATATGTATATGTATATGTATATGTATATATGTATATGTATATGTATATGTATATGTATATGTATATGTATATGTATATGTATATGTATATGTATATATATTCTGTGGCAAATTCCGCAACTGCAGAATTCCAGGGGCCTTGGTTATACTGTACTGAATGGTAACAGACCTGGCATCTGACTTTTGAAACCCTACAGAAACTGCTAAATCAGCTGTGAATAACCTGCAGTCAGCCTTCAATTAGCTTCTATTCAATTGACAACTGACTGTAAATTACATCAATGGACTGTCAATTACAGTAGTTAGTGGCTGGACCATTACTCTACTCGGGTGTTATGAGTGCCGGGGGACATGAGCCAAGTCCATTACATAGGAAGTTTCAGATAAACAAGATTCTACTGGGCCCTTTTCGGGGTTATCTGACCATCTCTTGGCCAAGGGAATAGTCTGGGACTCTGCTTTTCAGAAGTCCAAAACCAAGGGAATGTGAACAATCCTGCAGACAAGGAGTCTAAAAATTATAGACCGTGTGGGCATGAAAGTCTGTGCCACTTCCTCTCTCGATCTCCATCAAACGAGTAATGCCATGATGATGACCAACTTTGGTAACTCCTGGTTGTAATTGCTGGATGAAGTCCTCCCTCACCTTTCTGCCAACAAGCAGCTGCTGGTGAAGTTGGTTAGAGACCAGGGTCAAGTGCTGCCTAAACGCCGGTTCCAGATGACCTTCGATATGGGTGACTCATACGCCAGTGCCATAGCAGCGGTTGTCACGATGCATCGCAGAGCCTGGCTGGGACTCTTCACCTTCACGGCAGATACTTAGCATAAGCTGGCCAGTGTCTGCTTCTAGGGCACTGACCTCTTTGGATCAGGGGTGGAAGGGCATCTCACCAGAATAAAGAAGTCCAATGCCGTCACAAACTCAGTGGCTTCATCCTAAAAGGACCCTAGGGCACCCAGAACCCCCGAAAAGAAGGCTTTTCACTTTCAATCCTTTTAGCCACAGCAGCCATGGCAGCAGCCCCAGTAGGGGCAATACTAAGCCTGGCATCCCAAGGCCAAGTTCTCCAGCCAGGTACCAAAAGGAGGCGGGGGTAGGGGAAGTGGTGCCCCTCTGTCCTCCAGCAGCTAGTGCCCCCTCTAAAGGTGCCCAGTAACGGATTAAGGGGTGTCATCCTCCTGCCTGTCTGTTCTCTGACCCAGCTCCATGTACGGGGGTCAGCTTCGCCACTTCTGGCCTCTTTGATGTGTAATTACCATGGATAAATGAGTACTGAAGGTGGTAGGCAGATGGCTGCCTCTAGAGTTTGAGGCTGTCCTGCTTTACTGATCTCATGTTTCTCTGCAGTCCATGGCATGGCTGGACACATTGTCTGCCCCAAGGGAAGATGTTGCTCATCTCCTTGGAAAAGGGGTAGCGCTTATGTCCCAGATGCCCTGGCAAGTCAGGGATACAAGTCCAGGTACTTCCTTGTCCTGAAATGGGGAGGGGGGGGGGTTGGCACCCCATACTGTGTCTGCATGATCTACATCGGTACATGTGGAAGCGTAAGTTCTGGATGGGAACCCTGAACCTGATCATACCATCCCTAGAGCAGGACATGTGGTTTCTCCAGGGTGCATTTTTACACATCCCAGTCCATTTGTCCCACTGGTTGTACCTTAGGTTCCGCACAGAAGGTGTTCTTTATCAGTTCCAGGTCATGCTCTTTGGCCTCACCAAGTGCATGGCCATGGTGGCAGTCTTCCTGCAGTGCCGGGGCATCAGGATGTAGCTCTTCTTGGACAACTGACTGATAGCCAAGCTGTCCAAGGAGGCTGTGGAGTGGTCCAAGGATCTGACCCTCCAGACCTGCAGAGGTTTGGGCCTGTTGGTCAGCCTAGCCAAGTTCGAACTGATCTCCACTCCCAGGTGATTCAATTCATTGGGGCACTGGATCTTACCTGCTTTGGACAATCATTTCTGATTGGGCTCTTGCACCCTGCCCAGGCTTCTACAGCTGCTGGGGTACATGGTATCCTGCACCTGCATGGTCTGTTGGGCCCAACGGATAATGTGCCAGCTGTAGTGGGAGTTGGCCTCGCAGTGGTCGCAGCGCGTAGGCCACTTGGACCAGCTGATCACAATGATGCAGGTGATGTGGGATGCCATCCAGTGGTGGCAGATTCTAGAACATCTGGAGGAAGATGTCCCGTTTTTCCACCCAGAACTGACATCACACTTCAGATGGATGCATCTCTGGCGGAGGTAGAGTGCGCACTTGGGGGACCACAGAACTTATGGGTTTTGGTCAGCCGGGGAGTCCCTTCATCACATCAGCCTGCTGGAGCTCCCTGCAGTGCAGCTAGGTCTGATAGATTTGGCTCCTCTAGTCAGGGGTCAGATCATGCAAGTCCAGAGGAACAACAGCACGACCATGTTCTAACTGAGCAGGAAGAGCAGAATGCACTCCTTTCCCTTGCTCATCTCATGTTTATTGTTTAGTAATTGTTTCTTGTCTACAGCTTTCGGTTATCACTAGCAGATTTATGTGTGCAATAGGATTTTTGCTTGTTTGCCTATATCTCATGTCATTGTTTAGCACTGCTGTTTTGTGTAATTTTGAAAATTGCCAATAAAAATGTTTTAAAAAAAAATGGGCAGGGTGGCACGCACTCCCTTGCCTTGTTTCTGGAGGCCCTTTGCAACTGGAACCTCGTGTGCAGATCTCCTGGCAATTCATGTCACTGGAGTGGATAGTCAGCTGGCTGATACTCTCAGCTGATTGGGAGAGACATTGCACGAGTGGTCCCTAAATCAGGAGGTGGTGGACCACCTGTTTTTGTTGTGGGGCACACCTCTGGTGGACCTGTTTGCCTCCTGGGAGAACGCAAAACTGAGGCTGTTTTGTGCTCACCTCCCACAGTCCAGGACACTGATCGGGTATGTATTTGCAAGGCCCTAGCCCCCAGGCATTATGTATTCCTTTCCTCCCTTCTTGTTGTGCCACAAGGTGATGGTCAAGACTGACTCAGAAGGACAAGGTGTGGATGATCCATGTAGCTCCAAACTGGCCACGGCAGTTCTGATACTCAGGTTTCTGCAGCAGCAGGCTTCTGTGGCGGTTGACAGTTTCTCCAGACCATTCTCAAACCTAGGTCGCTGGTGTGGCGGGACTTGGAGGTGAAGCATCCAGCGCCTCAGCCCTCAATAGCTCTGGCCCAGCTACAAGTTTACTGTAGCTCAGATTTCCTTAGACAGTTGTTTGTGGCCCTGAAGGAAGCTGAACCTGCATCCCACTGTTTTGCAGTTCTGTGCTTTTACCTTCTGTACCATTCAGCCAGAGCTATATTTTTGTAATTCTTTTCCCTTGTTCTTTATTACTGACAAAAATGACATAAAAACAAGATGCTTTTGCTGCTTGTCTGCATGTGACATCATAATGCCTTGCTTATGACATTATAATTATCTCCACAGCAACAGATTGGGATGTTATAAACAGAACTGTGACTGCAGAAGTAGGCAAGCAGACAGTGCAAACGGGGCAGGGATCCTGTTTCCATGCCAGTGTCCTTAGTAATAAATCAGGGCGTCAATTACCAAAAAAAAAAAGGGTGAGATACAAGCTAAATTGTGTATAGATCATAGGTTTTTAAGAGTGGTGCCTACACTGCAAGCAAACATTCGACATTGACAAATGCTTGTTTATATATTCAAACTGGATTTTCACTGCCGTAGTTTGGGTTCACTGCTCTGGAGAATGGGCAGAAAAAAAGATTTAAATATCACATGGGCCTTTTAGCACAGTATAAGTACATGAGTTTGAGTTCTTACAGTTTAAATAAAAACAGCTGTAATGTGTACACCCAGAAGAATACTGGTAGCAAGTCGAATTGAGTAATAAGGAGGCAGTATAGCGTAGTGGTTAAGAGCACTGAGCTACAGACCTAGAGAACTGGGTTTGAATACTACAGCCACCACTTACATACTGTGACCATGAGCAAGTCACTTACCTTCCCTGTACTCCTAGAATGCACCTGGAAACGAACCTCAGCTTGATGTCTTTCCTGGCCAAAAATTCAATAAAATAATAAAATCCTCAAAGTAAAAAAAAAAAAGGCACAGGAGACAGCGTTACAAGCAACCAGTATAATAAGCTCACAGTTGTATTAGTTGAAATAAGTCGCTGAATCTTCTGTAGCCACAGCGAACAGTCCCTAGAGTGTAAAACGCACCTATTACTCTATAATGAACATGTTTTGGCAGTTCTTCAACATTGTGTCAAAACATACTGGTTGTAAAGCAGCACTCTGCATGCTGGGGACCTGGTTTCCTGAGGCTGCTGTTGATTTAGAGAACAATTCCAGCTAATAAAATGATTCTTTGATACAGTTTAGAGAGTTGGTTGCACGTAAGTGTGCCTCCTCTTTTTTGTCCATTTGGAGCAAAATTTAATTCATTTTACTGTGTAAGTACAGTGCTTTAGCTGTGTAACCAACTGTAGGACACCCCACTAAACAAGGGATATAGGAATAGGGTATACGTTTGAAATGAAGTAATACATGAGAAATCAAGCAGTAATACATGACAGGGTGTGATTGTCACACCTTGGGTGCATTGCGAGGCACGAGGCTGTAGGCCAAGTGTCTCATACACCCGAGAAGTGATGCTATCCCATGATCTGTCACACCCTGAAGTATATTATTGCTGTTATGAACTGGACCAATATTTAATGCATGTAAAATTAACAAAAAAAGGTTTTAAAATATTTTAGTGTTTTAATATGAGTATATGTATAGATTTAAAAAAAAGTTTTGCTGTGCTGTGGACTGTAGGTGCTGCTGTTGCGAATGGAATTCTAGCTTAGAAACTGTTCCCATCTAGTCTGCCTTGCCCACCCCATAGAAGCGGTTCATTCTCATCTAGCCTCTCTCCCAGTACCTCCCCCCCAAGTGGTTTTCTATCCTGATTGTGTGATTTTATTTAGTTTGGACGAGCACCCACTAGGTGGCTGGCTACCGAGCAGACACGACAGACCATTAGGCCTATTGTGCTGGCTTTTAGTATGTTAGTATGTTGATGCCTGGGAGTGAGGAAGTGTTTGTGTAAATCAGAAAATCAGAAAGGCTGCAGGCACTGGTGGTATTTTTTTTTTTTCCAGTTTATTTCACTTTCAGGAAAACTGAGCACGTGATCGGGGGTTTAAGTGTGGCTGTGAATGACTGTTTCGGTGCCGCAATCAGAGGGTAGGTTTAAGCTGCAGAGTTGGCAGCTGTTACAGTGACCCAGTTTAGGCATTGTGTTTAAGCCAATGACCAAAGAGGTTGTGAAAAGAGTTTTAAAAATGAAGCTGAAGTATACGCAATTTGGACCATTGTGTTTAACTCGGTAACAGCAGTGGTTACGAAACAGTGTTTTAAAAATGAAGCCGTAGTCACGTGATTTGGATGTTAGTGGCATTTTCTTTATTTTTTCAATTAGCCTGTGCATGTTAGAATGGTGGTCAGCACGGTTGTGTTGTATGATGAAGGGTTCGGTTTTTTAGTCAGCGGGAGAGTGTGATGCTAACTTAGGTTTCTTGTTGAAGTTGAGGCTGTTATGGCAGTCTGGGATTGCCCACAGAACCATGGCTACACTATGCATCAATCGCAAAGTGATGGCATAGTAGCAGAGTGTTATGTAAGTAGGCAGGTTTTTTTTTTTTTTTTTTTTTAGTGCGACTGTCATGGGATTTGGTTACAGCTGACAGGACCTCTCAGCCAATCAGATTACATGATTTATTGATTGTACCCAGTTCATAATGAGTGTTGTGTATGGCGCCTTCTAGTACTGAAGCATCTAAAATTCATTTTAGTGCTGTTGTGTTGAGTAAGTGATGCCAGATCAGAATGGGGGAGATGGTTGCAGGAATCCCTCAGGGACCACAATTGGGGCATTTCCTCTTTCTTGTTATGATAAATGATCTAGAAACTGAAGGCGAGATGGTATTTTATGTGGATGATACCAACGTGTACTCCAGGATTAGAAATAAATGCTAAAGGCAAGTTACAAAAAGATCTAAATTAGTGTGAAAAGTGGACTGAGATGAATAAAATGAAAATAAATATCTCAGAAACGCAGGTTGTGAGATTGAAGAGCTGGGGAGTTGGAGGTATGAATGGACTTGGAGCCTTGAACCTTAATATAGATATTATATACTTCAATTAAGTAGATCATGAAAAAACGCTTTATATTATTATCTCAAACGATCTGGCATGAAATGCCCTCATTGACTGTATTCGTGCAAAAGCCAATAAAACGTACTTAAAAAGGGCAAGGCATAGTGGCAATGAGCTCATGTCTGTATTTAAGAACCGTTGAAGACCTGCCTGGTGTATGGTTGCCTTGCTTGGCACTCTGGTTTAATACTGGGTACTATAAAGCTCCTGGAATCTATTCAAGAGTATGTATCAAGAATATAGTGATATTTGGATAGTAGTCTGTGTTTGCCAGGTAATAACTAGAAAATGGTGGTTCCTCGCCAGTAGCTGATGCCCCCTTCTGGATGGCTGCCCATTGTCAGAGTGGTGCTGTACTCCATTCTGCCATAGGGGTGATTTCTGGGCACGGCAATTTCAACTCCTAACCTCTGTTTATTTTTCTCTCTTTAATTCTTGTAGATACATGTATAGAATGCTCAATAAACAATATTTATGTGTATGTACCACACGGCCTTTACTAGACCTACCTAGTACTCTAATCCTGTGTAATTATATTAAGCTTGTCTATTTTTGGATTCCTTGTCCTGACTGTTTATTGTATGATATATTGAGTGTAGCCACAAGTCACAATGTGTCTCTGTGCATTATGTTTTAATTTCCTGAACTTATAAGTGTGCTTTGTTTCCCCCACTGTATAGCAATGTTTATCTTACGTATGGAATGCTTATATTCCCCGGATCGCCCCTGAAAAAGGGACAGCTTTGTCTCAGTGGGCTTACCCGGTCACCAGAATTCAGATAAATAAGTACAGTGCCTTCAGAAAGTATTCGCCCCCCCTTTGGATTTTGTCACATTTTGTGATGTTGCAAACTCAAATTAAAATACATTTATATGGGATTTTTTTGTCACGTATCTACACAAATTACTCTCTAATGTCAAAGTGGAATGAAACTTCTGGAATGTTTTGTACATGTAATTTAAAATAAAAACCTGAAATGTCTTGATTTGATAAGTATTCCCTCTCTTTGCTATGACACTCCAAATTGAGCTCAGGTGCATCCAATTTCCTTGTGAGATCACTCGAAAACTTGAATGGAGTCCACCTGTGGTCAGTTCAAATGGTTGACATGATTTCAGAGGAAATACACCTGTCTATATAAGGTCCCACTGTTGACAGTGCCAGTCAGAGCAGAAACTCTACCATGAAGACCAAGGAGCTGTCCATAGAACTCCGTGATAGAATTGTGAGGAGGCATAGATCTGGGGAGGGGTATAAAAATATTTCTAGGGTGTTGAAAGTTCCCAGGAGCAGAGTCAAGTCCATCATTAGGAAATGGAAAGATTACGGAACCAC
The DNA here is from genome assembly GCA_016271365.2 of Neoceratodus forsteri. NCBI lineage: Eukaryota > Metazoa > Chordata > Ceratodontiformes > Ceratodontidae > Neoceratodus > Neoceratodus forsteri. The sequence goes on along the minus strand of CM028132.1, from coordinate 63,385,896 downwards.
CCAGACTCTTTCTAGAGCAGGCCGTCCTCCCAAACTGAGCAACCGGGCAAGAAGGACCTTGGTCAGGGAAGTGACCAAGAACCCAATGACCAACCTGACAGAACTACAGAGTTCCATGGCTGAGATGGGAGAACCTGTCAAGAGGACAACAATCTCTGCAGCACTTCACAGATGTAGCTTCTATGGGAGAGTGGCTAGACGGAAGCCACTCCTGAGAAAAGGTCACATAATAGCATGCCTGGAGTTTGCAAGAAGGCACATGGCAGACTCTGAGACCATGTGGCAAAAGATTCTCTGGTCTGATGAAACAAAAATTGAACTCTTTGGCCTGAGTGCAAAGCGCTATGCCTGGCGCAAACCGAACACAGCTCATCACCTGTGTAACACCATCCCTACCATGAAGCATGGTGGTGGCAGCATCATGTTATGGGGATGCTTTTCAGCAGCAGGGACTGGGGCACTTGTCAGGATAGAGGGAACAATGAATGGAGCCAAATACAGGCACATCTTTGAGGAGAACCAGCATCAGTCTGCAATAGACCTTGGACTGGGGCGAAGATTTACGTTCCAACAGGACAACGACCCCAAGCATACAGCCAAAGCAACACTGGAGTGGCTTCAGAACAAGAAGGTGAATGTCCTTGAGTGGTCCAGCCAAAGCCCAGACTTGAATCCCATTGAGAATCTGTGGAAAGACTTAGATTGCAGTTCGCCGACGCTCCCCATCCAGCTTGACAGAGCTTGAGCAAATCTGCAAGGAAGAATGGGCGAAAATCCCCAAATCCAGATGTGCAAAGCTGATACAGACATACCCAAGAAGACTCAAAGCTGTAATTGCTGCCAAAGGCGCTTCTACAAAGTATTGACTCTGGGGGGTGAATACTTAAGTAAACAAGATATTTCAGTTTTTAATGTTTCATAAATTTTTGTTACACAATATAAATATTTTTGGCCCTTTTAAATTGTTGAGTATGCTGTGTGAATCAAGGGGGGAAAAATCATTTCAATGCATTAAAAATTCTGGAAGCCACACAACTAAATGTGACAAAATCCAAGGGGGGTGAATACTTTCTGAAGGCACTGTAAATAAATTTTTCCAGCCAGTTGCTGTTGGTATGTTTTAGCTTCTTCAGGGGATTGAAATGTGATCAGGACGCCATTCCTATTGATTTGCTTTTTGGCTGGGTACTGTAAATGACAGGTTAGTTCGAGGTCCTAAAAAGCCCTTTTTGCTTCTGTGAACTGCCTTTTCCTGACTGTCTGCTCAGCTGAGAAGTCATTAAAAAGGTACATGTGGTGTCCCTGCCAGCCTAACAATTGTCTTTCCCTGGTCAGTGCAAGAATTGTTTCTTTCTCCGGATAGCAAAAGAGTTTTGCCAGCAATAGCCAGGGTCTTTCTTTGACTTTTGGGGGGGGGGGTACCAAGGAGCAGCGTGCTCTCTTGATCTCAAGACACAGTTGCCAAGTGTAGTTCAGCAACTTGGGCAGTTCTCGCTGAAGAAAGCCAGGAAGGTCTTTTTGTTTGGCCCCTTCTGGAAAGCTATAAGCCTTAAAATTTGTTCCTCCAGCTGCGGTTTTTGGCATCTTCTGCCCACTGCCATAAAAGTGGAACCAGCCTCTCCAACTCCTGGATTCGCACCTCATGGCAGCTTCCTTCTTGTCAATGTACAAGAGTTAAGTCTCTGCATCAAGGGTCCAGTTTTGCAGGGAGAGTACCGTCTCCTCTAGAACTGCTGCTGAGGACTTGAATGTAGTGATTTCCTTGAAGACTTGATGCAGTAAGCCTATTATTTCAGTCCCTTCCTTGGAGGGGGTCTGGGTCCTGGGTGCTCCCGACGTCATTCCCACCTTTGTGCTTAACAGACAGCCGCTGCGGTTTTTCACTAACAACTTGATAATGACTGCCCCTTTTGATGCCAAACTCAGTAATTCGTTAGTACAGATTTTTCGCTAACAAATGATACCCAGAGCACGCAGATCGATTTTAGGTAAAGTTGAGTTATGAACAGATGTGATGGGAAGGTGCCTCAGAGCTATCCGCTACAGCTCCATCCTCATCTGTGTCTCATGCATGCGCCAAAATTCTGACGTTTTTATTAATACATGATGGATAATGTTTGGATAATTATATGCACTTTAACTGCAATGTTTTACAGTTGCAATTTTAGAATAAATTGAATTGAAAGTATTGGTCCCTAATTGTAAACATTGTTGGTTTAATTCATTTGATTATGTCCAGTCATCACTTTTGATGTGTGCGGAGCTATACTGCTCAATGCGCTATCTGCAAGAACTCCTGTGTCCTTATCACCCCCTCTGCCGACGAGGGATTGCTGGAGATTCCCAGGGTCCGACTTAAGACATCAGGTGTTAGGGCATTTGCGACCCCGACCCTGTTGAATTCTCTACCTTGTTCGGTAAGGGAGTGCCTGACCGTGGGGCGCTTTAAGTCAGCTCTGAAAACCTACTTATTCAGGCTCGCCTTCCTTGATTATGGATGACCGATTGCTTATGATTTCTGTTCTTTGTTTTAAATTGCCTAGACTGTAATATGAAGTTTTTATGCTACATTTTTTATCTTTTGTACAAGTGCTTAGGTGTTTGATTTGCGCTTTTTAAAAAAATAAAGTTAAAGTAATGTATAGATACCATATGGAATTATTTAAAAAAAACAATCATTGTTACAGAGAGGATGAGAATGTGGAGACTTGTATCTGACAACTGAAAACCATTATCCCCATCCCCTGGCAAAAGAAAAAAATTACATTTAAATGGTATACGGGCAGATACCTTGTTTTTCTTCTTTTTATGCTTTGAAATAAACTTTCCTGTAGAAGAAAACAATAGAACAAACCTATGCACGTATCCCAGAGGTGTTCAGTAGCAAGTAATAAAATAAAGCAGTAACATGAGCATTTATCTACTCTATTGCATGATTTGGGTCTCATACAAAGTCTGGTTTTAAGGCACCAACTTATATTGTATACTGAAGGTAACCTTCGATCACCAAATTGGGTTGGCCAGTGACATACTTGAAATGAGTTTTTCCTGTGGGGTAACTTCAGTACCCATTCCAGACAGTCAGGAGGAGACCTTGTAGCCGTAAACAAGTAATAGATTTTAAAGTTGCTACAAATAAAATAGAAAACAACTATTTTGTAACAGGAGGATGTCAACCCCCTTAGGCCTCATGTTCGTAGTATAAAACAACGCATTATATTTTATGACTGGTTACATTCTGTAGTGATTTGTGTGTGTGTGTGTGTGTGTGTGTGTGTGTGTGTGTGTGTGTGTGTGTGCTTATATATAGTTTGATTCTTATTCCTTTTTCTTTTAAAAAGTGAAAAACAAACTGCCAACTGTACTGGTGCTACCGCACAAAAACCTCTGTTTATATTTCCTTGATTAACCCCTACTGCGTCTTTCCTGGATTTAGGAACACCCACAAAACAGTCATGCTATGTGTGGTGCAGTGGGAGGAGAGGAGCCTACTGAATCATGAGTGACGCACTGGTTGGGGGTTTTACTAATGTTCTGGAAGTATGTAATAAGAGTAGATCAAGGATTTGAAACAGAATAAGGTTGGATATAATTACACCAGTAGTATGCATTTCAGTTCTACTAAGAAAGGAAGCAGATGGATCACATGATGCTGCCTGGGTGAGTGGAGGCTGCTGAAGCTCTGCTCCTCCACACCAGAAATACTCATTTTGCTTACTGTAAGATAAAAACTGCACAAAAAGGTGTCTGAATATCTCAAGAACAAAATGCAGGAGTCTAACAAAGATTTCAGTAGTCCTGACTCCTCGCGAAGAGAACTGAAAAGACACAAGGCTGGCTCTCTAGTAAGTGAAAAGAGGATGTCTGCATGATTGCGGAGCAGTTCTCCAAAATAATTACAAGAAATGACAGCCCTACATTCATCAGTCACAGATGCCCTAGAAGAAATCAAAAATATAAAGAGCACAATAGAGTCCCACACAACCAGTCTAAATGATGCTGAAGCAAGAATCACGAGCCTGGAAAAATCACTAGAAAAAGAAGGAATGGTCAGAGACACTAGGAAGCTTCGCCATATGGAGGAGAAACTAGAACATCAAGAGAACTATTCACGCAGAAACAGTCTGCTTTTATTTGGGCTCCCCGAAAACAAAGAAGGCAGGAGTTCAATAGATTTCGTACAGAAAATGCTACAAACTCTATTCGGATTACCAAAGGGCAAAACGGAATACTCACTCGAACACACCCTTAGAAGTTTGGCGCCTAACCCAGGTCCAAAAGAACATCCCTGAGCACTGATACTCAGATTTATAAATTTCTGGAAAAAAATATCTGTTCAGCAGCAAGCACGAGAGAAATAAAGCCTGAACAACATGGAGTGCAATATAAAGTTATTTAATGATCACAGCCCAGGAGTTTGTAAAAAGAGGGACAGATTTGTAAATGTCAAATTGGGCTACATGAAGTCCATCTGAGATTTCATTTGATGTAGGCTTAAAATATGGCGAAAAAACAAATACAGGTATTCAGTTCCATAGAGGCAGCTGAATAAGAAATAGCCAAACTGTATCCAAATGCATTCCCATACAAAAAACCTGCCCGCCCTGCAGCCGATCTTATGAAACATAAATAATATGCTTAAAAAGGCCCACAGTCTGGATTGTAAATAGATGGATTTGTGACCACTGATGTGTTTAGTGAATTACAGCCCCCACTCCTAAGGGAATAACTTTTCTACCTGCTTCATGACCTGAATAAATGAGATGGGAGGGAAAACGAGATGGCTGGCTCCTGGTTAGAAGCTGTTACTTACTGAGATAAATCGCAGGAATCCGTTACTCCACACAGTCGTGAAGGTGCTGCACGAAGATCTGCCTGCTTGTCTGCAATGCCATATTTGGACTGCTTGAAGGAACGTTTAAAGGACCAATGGAAATACTTCTGTTTCCGTCGACTTCATGGCATCAGCATCTATCCATGTGCATGTGCAGCACTCCGAATTGGTACGCAGTCACGATCCAACAGACAGTGTGTGAAGCAACTGAGTAAACGGAAGATAGAGATTTGCTGTACTCAAGCCTGCTGGGTAATTGATACCCATAACTTAGTTAGTGCTAAGCTGGTTGGGTGTCTGCCAGACAAGAGGAGAACTGTCTAGAGAAGGATTTGGCAGAAACTGAGTAAATGGGGGTGGAGAGATCAAGAGGTGATCGAAGGGTTATGCTTGTAAAGACAATTAGGGCAAAGACGAAAAACACTGTACCTCTTGAAGCCCCCCAAAGCAAAGAAAGGACTGACTGACCTCAGTATGCCAAAATGCCACCAAAATGTGTATAAAATGGGCTTAGATTGACCGGGGTGGTGGAGGTGTAGAGAAGATAACATGGAGGATAATGGATGGGCAACAGGTAATAATACTGTGTCCCCTTAGAGAGGTTGTCATGCCAACCTAGTAAACCTTGAGAGTGACGTAGAGAGGTTTACTGTTGACTTGACAACCTCGAGAAGGGAATTCTGTTGTTGTTGTTACATGTTGCCCATCCATTATCTTCTATAGTGTAGGGGCAACATTTGGACTCTGAGTTCGCCTTCGATGCCAGACTTCCCACTGCCTCTCCTCAGACCAGCCCGATGTTTCCAAATCTCTCCCCCCCCATCACTCCCTGAGCCGTTCTCTCGCTAACTGAGTGTATTTAAAAAAAATAAATGATTTCATCCCCATCGAGGACAATTGTCATGGAAACTTTCATACCTCTGTGCTTATCCCCAGTTTTGTCATCAGCTGCATTATGCGGAAAGAGCAAGAGATGTGCAGACACAGAGGTGCTAGTGTTATGCCAACGCTTTGATGTACTGAAGAAGAGTTGACCACAATCCGACGTCATAGCGATGGCATAACAAAGTAGTAATCTTCTTGATTTCCGTTAATAATAAGCCTCTCCCATACATTATAATAGCGTAATGATGATTGAAACTGCAAGTGGCTAATAGACAGGCAGTAACAATTCATGCAGTGAGAATTTTGTTTTGGTAGGATATACTGTGAGTAGACAGGTGCATTTCTTTTTATTTTTCCCTCAATTTCTTGATATTTTTAAATAAATTCCTATTTCTTGTTTTTTATAAACTTTTTATTTCTTATTTTCAATGAAGGTTCACTAATACAAAACGAATACAAAACAAGTTAAAAGTCATCTCTAAAACACTGCATTTCACAAACACACACCACCAGTAACTGTCATCTTAGTTTTAGTAGTTGAATGCTAGCATACAGCAATATTCAATATTTTCCTTTTTCATGTTTTGCCTTCTGTCATTTATCATCAGTGTGTACCTGCTGAAAATGCTCTCACAATCTACACTCACAGCAGGGTACATCAAGCAACAAATAACAGGGTTCGATATGTTTGCATTTTGGCACCTCAGTCCATAATGAATTTTTATATCAACCGCTCCATCCAAATTGTGCATTATAGCATCTTTAACACTGCCTGTGAATGACATATACCACAACAGAAAATCATTTATGTCAACATCTTTCAACAAAGGCATGTTTGAAAGCAATTTTGAAATCACTTTTTCCATTCTCTGATGTGTGCTAACCTCTACAGGGTGAAAGAGACTGTTAACAGCCATCAGGAACTGCATTGGTGGTGAATTAACTGGCATATGTTTCTCAATTTTTTGTACAGATTTCTGAAGTGTCATGTTAAGTTGCAGAACTGCCCTGTCTTTCACCTGTTGCCCCATCCCATCCACTTGGGTCGTTTTTTTTTTTTAATTCTGTTTTTTTTCCTTTCCTCCTTGACCCTACCGAACTCTCTCCAGCAACTGCCCAGTCCTCAAACTCTACCTCCCTTGCGTGACCCGACTCATCTCCTCTTCCCCCAGCACCGGGCATCCCCTGGGTTTACCCACCGGGAAAGGGTCGCCCCTGACCAGGGCACTCTTTCTTATAGGGTAGAGCACAGGGCCGAAAAGAGGAGGACCAAGGAGAGACGATGACTTCTACTGTGAGTGTGGTCCTTGGTGGGAACCATTGCTCATCGTTGGGGAGAAGGGCATTACTAGGTAGTTCCCCGGTAGCCCGGCTGTCAAGGCAAGGTACTGCCGCGGCTCCACCCCCAGGCATACGCCATGACACTGCTTTTGGCTACCCCCAGCCACCACCAGAGGGCACTCCTCGAGCGATTGTTCTCCCCTTCCCACCCCCAACTCGTTTCTGAACCCGGGTTGCCGGCATGGTGCGAGGTGTGGTGTCCAGCGCCTCAACCCTCAGCGCCACCGGGCCGTCCCTCAAAGTTTCTTTTGAACATCTGCATTTTTGCTGGTATTAAATGAGACCAAGGTTTTTGTGTCCTCTAGTTGTGTTGTTAGATCTGCTACTGTGACACAGTGTTCCTTTATGAAACTACACTGGAATTTAACTAAGTAAAAATCATTCGCTCTCAGTAAACTATTCAGTGCTACCATGGTTGCTGGTTTCATTTCACTTTGTGCAAAAAAATAATTTAAAGCTTCTAGATAATCATGAAGATAAAATACTGCCCTAAACCAGGAGTTCCACCTGGTCAGAACAGGCTGTGGATACAGAACTGCTGGTAGGTCAGGATGATTTGTTCCAAGGTAGGCTAAACAGGTTGACTTCAGTTTTCTTGAGAATGAAAACTGTTTTTTTTTTTATTTTGGCCACCACAGAGTTCAATTCTGACAAATTGTCAACAAATACATTGCCAACCAAGTGAAGTTTATGTGCCCAGCATGCCATATGTAAAACCTGGGGCCCCAACAATATTTCCAATGCACTGAAACATTTAATCACGTCAGCTGCTGAGTCACGAACAATTGCTACCACATTAGAATGCTCTACGTCGTAGTTTTTTAAAGTCTCAATTATTGCCTGTGAGCATGTTGTAGCATTCGCTGTCTCCAGGAAATACACTGCTGCAAGGTGGATGCTGGTACAAGATTCAAGCATTTTAAACACAGCAAACTCACAACGTCCTGCGCTATCTGTTGTCTCGTCACAAATAACCGCAATTCTTTTCCCTGCCACTCTGGAGAGAACGTCATCTTTTTTGCAACCTGTCCTGCTCTGGGTAAATATTCTTTCCGCAAGCGGTCTGCAGTGGGAAGGTCACCGGCACCTAAAATTAACATTACATTCTCTGTTAAACGTCAGTTTAACATTAAAACTGTATGTTGAGCAAACGTAGCTTCAAATACATGTAGCTTTTCCTCCCCTTGAATGTACTTGTTGAAATACTTTCTCAACGCTGGGTGCTCCACCTTTTCGAGAGGAATGTTAGACGCAGAGCACATTAAAACTGTTTCCTCAACGAATGAAGCCTTGTCAAGTTTAGCTTTCTTCCACCACTGAACTGATTCTCCGATTGTGGACTCCATTAAAGCTTTCTTGGCACTGTCAGCAGCAGGTCTTGTTTTTTTTTCCCATTGTGGCTAATGGAACAACAATGTTTAACCAGGGTATCTCTGGATTCCACTCAAGGTGGCAGTTACAATACCTACACATCAAAATACTACCCTCCGATACATACATCCCCTCTGGCAAACTCCTTGCATCATTGGGTTATGTTTATATGGGGTTTAGGCATTTTTAAAATAAAAAGAACAGCCTCCTTAGAAACGGACAGCGTTTAACAGATGCAGCGAGAGCCTGTGATTGCAATACCTGAAGGTGTGCGTTAAAGTAGTTTCCAGTACATCATTCTTGAATTTTTACCAGGTGTAAGCAATGGTGGCACAGGAAGGTATTTTAATTGATGATTTAGAAGCAGGTAATCGAGGCTAACGAGCGAGCGGACAAGCGTGTAAGCGGAATTGAAGCTAGCTTTGAGTTACGAGGCTAACAATGGGCTAATTGGGCAAACTGAGATCAAACCGAGCACGTAAATGCTGGTTAGCAGTTTAATTGCCAAGGCAGACATAATGAGAATGCAACACTAAATGAAGGAATTTGGTTTTATTTCGCATTTATGCACCAAAATCTTTTTATGATGTCATTTTCGTTTTATTTCATGCTATTTCGCAAATACGAAATGCACAGGTCTGTAACTATGAGTTACTGAAGATGTTATATAGGTTTTAAAATGCCGTTGAATGGGAAGAATATAACTGTGTTCAGGATCACAAATGTTAAATAAGTAGTTCATGGCTTGAAGGAGACGGGAGATGAATTTCAGGGATATTTTGTTGCTCATCCATATATTTTTATGTGAACATATTTGTTTGTGTCAGACTTTTTTTTTTTTTTTATTTTAAGTGTAGCAACTTTTTTTTTTTTTTTTGGGCATCTGTTTCAGGTCTTACTCGATTAATCCATCTGCTTATCCAGAGGAATGCAGCGCTAGCTTCTCATTCAAAACTACTATGTAATAAACTCCCTTGTGATCATACTGCAGACGCTGTGTCAATGCGCGCTGTGCACAGACTGCTGAATGTAACTAATAAACCTGCTGTAACTCTGCCTTTTGTCTTTTAATTTGTAAATAAAGTGAGTACTAGTTATTTGATTAATGTGAACCCTGTGGTGATTTGCATACCAGTCACTTAAATGAGTGTTTCATTTACTTCTTTTTATTTTACCTGTTTGCATGTTGTGTGTGTGTGTGTGTGTGGGGGGGGGGGCTCCACATGACAGTGATTTGACAGTTCTACTATTTTAAAAAAAAAAAAAAAAAAAACAGAACAATGGATCTGAAAGGCTGTTTTGATATCCCTGTGGCGTGTCTGTCTGTCTTTCAAGCCATAAGGGGCAACTTATGCTGTGACCTACTCAGCAGGTCTTTTAAGTTCCGAGGGGCCATTTGTTCTGTGACCCGCTCAGTGGGACTTTCAAGCCCTAAGAGGCAACTTGTGCTGTGACTAGCTACAGCGGGTCTTTCAAGCCCCGAGGCTCAAATTGTTTTGTGACCTGCTGTGGCGGGTTTCTCAAGCTCCGGTCCACAAAAGGCAGTGTGACTCAGGATTCATCATTGTCAGGCATCCGTGTACTGTACTAGCACTGTACTGTAACACCTCCTAGTACCTGATGCTGGTACCATACACTTATGTTGGATAGTGATGAATCTTGAGTCACACTGCATCTCATGGACTGCAGCTTGAGAGATCCGCCGTAGCAGGTTAAAAAACAATTTGCCCTTTAGAGCTTGAGAGACCAAGCGAGATGCTTTCGAGGATAAAACAAAACTGCCTTTCAGATCCTATGCTCCATTTGTTGTAAAATAATAAAACTGTAGAATAACTGTCTGTGTGTGTGTGTGTGTGTGTGTGTGTGTGTGTGTGTGTGTGTGTGTGTGTGTTGGGGGGGCATGCCACCACACATCATACAAAACCAACTGGTAAAATTATTAAAACACTCATTCAGGCGACTGGTATGCAACCCATACCAGGAATCACTTTAATCAAATAAATAAATAAATAAATAAATATGGGTACCAACCAGAGGTGGGAGCTCATAAAGCTGGGGATAGTGGAGGCAACCAAAACCTGCTGCAAGGCCCAGAGCAAGAAGGCTAGGGCTAAGAAACTGAGCTGGTTGAGCAAGGAGGTCATGGAAAAGGTAAGGAGAAAAAGAGCTGCCTTTAGGAGGTACAAGAAAACAGGGAGAGAGGAAGACAGGGAGGAATACTTGATGGAGTCAAAGGAGGTGGGGTCAAGGGGCAGTAAGGCAGCCAAGGCATCCACGGAACTCAGGCTGGCACAAGGCATTGGGGACTCTTTAGGTACATCAGGAGGAAATGAGCTGTAAGGACCACATAGGAAGGATTAGGGATGGGGGGGGGGTGGTGAAGCAGGGAAAGATAAGGCAGGAACACTAAATGATTACTTCTGCTCAGTATTTACTAAGGAGAAGAGGGGGTGACACTCAAGGGGGAAGAATGGCAGAAACAGGGGGAGAGGGGGTGACAGATGGGGAAATCATGGAGGGCAGAGTTCAGGAGGGTTTGAAGGCACTGAGGGTGGACAAAGCACCAGGCCCAGATGGCATCCACCCCAGGGTACTGAAGGAGCTGGCAGAGGTCCTTGCGGGACCTTTGGCAGATCTGTTTAAAACCTCACTACATTTGGGGTGTGTACCTCAGGACTGGAGGGTGGCTCATGTGGTGCCCCTCCACAAGAGTGGCCCCAAGGATGAACCAGGAAACTACAGACCGGTGAGCCTCACATCCATCATGGGTAAGCTAATGGAGACTATCCTGAAGGAGAGGCTGGTGACCCTTCTAGAGGCCAGAGGACTACAGGACAGCAGACAGCATGGCTTCATACGGGACAGATCCTGCCAAACCAACCTGGTGGAGTTCTGTGACTGGGTAACTAGGCAACTGGACAGGGGCCATGCAGTGGATGTCCTGTGTCTGGACTTCAGTAAGGCATTCGACTTGGTGCCGCTTGAAGTAAGTTAGAAGGCACAGGGCGGGAGCAAAGCTGGTGAGATGGGTAGGGAACTGGCTGCAGGGTAGGCAACAGAGGGTGGTGGTGGGTGGGGAGCTCTCACACCCAAGGGTAGTGATGAACGGTGTTCCACAGGGCTCGGTGTTGGGACCAGTGTTGTTTGGGATATTCATTGCAGACATATCATAGGACATCAAGAGCAAGATCAGTCTGTTTGCTGATGATACCAAGGTAGGAGCGGTGGTGGATGACCTAGGGGGATGGCAGGGGTTGCAGGATGATCTGGCAAAGCTTGAAACCTGGTCAGACACCTGGCAACTGGGGTTTAATGCCAAAAAGTGCAAGGTGCTGCATTTTGGGATGAAGAACCCAAGGAAGAGTTACCAGCTAGGGGGGTGCAGAGGAGGAGGAGAAGGATCTGGGGTGCTCATTACAGGGTCAATGAACAACTCGGCACAATGTAGGAAGGCAGCTGCAAAGGCCAACAAAATGCTGGGTTGTATTGCAAGGGTGTATCCTCGAGGAGGTGATTCTGTCACTGTATAGGTCATTAGTTAGAGCCGCCTAGAGTACCGTGCAGTACTGGCCTGATCTGAAGAGGGACATTAGGTTACTGGAGGGTGCAGCGCAGAACAAAGATGATCAAGGGGCTGGGGGACCTACTGCACGAGAGGAGGCTGAGGAGTTGAACATACTCACTGGAGGAGAGGAGGATGGGGACATGATTGAAACCTTTAAATACATGAAAGGAATAAACAAGACAGGCACAGAGAGGCTGTTCAAAGCAAGGGGAGGGGAGGGACACCAGGGCCATGATATGAGACTGGAGCTGAGGAAGGTTCAGGAGGAGATGAGGAGACACTCTTTTACAGAGGGGTGGTGGCTGGGTGGCATGCGTTACCTGCAGAGTGGTATGCAGTGAACAGTGGACTGCTTCAAAAGGGGATGGGACAGGACAAGGGGGAGGGTCAATGAAGGGGAAGGGTGGAAGGGAGGGGCAGCTGCAGAATAAGGGGTGCTAGCTGCACATTCAGGCAGACTTGATAGACCTCTAGGCCTTTATCTGCTGGCACATTTTCATATGTTCGTAATAGTACTCACTTTATTTACAAATTAAAAGAAAAAAGGCAGAGTTACAGCAGGTTTACTAGTTATAGTAAGCACACATAGGCTTTAGGAAGTTTGTTCCTCTGACGACTGGTCTGAGACCAGTTTCTCAGCCACCTGGTCTGGGGCCAGTTTCACCACTGTACAGGAACTTTCTTTGTTGCGCTTATTTTTTTCCTGCACCGACTCCCTTTGGTGTAGATTTACCATTACCAACACCAGGCCGGCATGGATCACCACACCAGTGAAATTTGGGGTCAAAAGAATTTTAGGGGAACGTGAGATTCAAACCCAGACTTACAGGATCACAGCCTACTGCACTAACCATTACACTATGCTGGCTGCTGCCTAGCAGGACTGTGGTTAGACACATGTGTGACAGTAACTGATCCCAGACCAGTTCAGCTGAAAGGAGAAACTGGTTTCGGACCAAGTGGCATGGAAACTGGTCTCAGACCAGTCGTCCGGGGAACAATCTTTCTACACCCACACACAGTGCATTGTTGCAGCGTCTGCAGTATAATCACAAGGGAGTTTATCATGTAGTCGTTTTGAATGAGAAACTCGTGCTACATGCCTCTGGATAAGCAGATGGATTCATTGAGTAAGACCTGAAATAGATGCCAAAAAAAAGGTTACTGTCGAATGGCTAGAACTATAGAAAACAGAGGCTTGAAACTACTGGATATTAAACTCGATCAGTGGGCAGTAAATATGAGGTACATGAATGGATCTTAAGCCACTCTGACCAGGAGTAGAATTCCTGCATACCAACCTGGCCTAACATTGAGAGGGACAGCTATATCAAAGCAAATGTGGAGCTGTCCACACTGTTATATGGTACATTACCTCTGTCCTTAAAGAAGTGGCCCCTCCAGAATACTGGTGCAATATTGAAAGAAACTAGCTATACTACCAGGTACTGTCTCAGCCAACTTATATGGAAAAACAGTAACTTAAAAAATTAATAATAAAGTAGTGCATGAAAGTAATTGGTATGCTGAGGGAATAAAAAATGCTGGACAGCTAACAGACCAACAAACATTTGTTCACTTCACATCACTGAAGAATACATACAACCTTAAACCATATGATGCATTTTAATTGTTGTAGATTCAAATACCAGTCAACAGTATTGGTAAAGAAGGGCTCTACAAGAAACACCAGACCCATGGCTGACAAAATTTTTCAGTAACCTTAGATATGATTACCAGTTTCACAGTGCTGAGTCAGTCTTGAGAATAAAAAACATGGTAAAGCAGAGGAAACAGAATGTTTCAGTAATTGTCTACATAAAGTTACCTCACAATGGAAATAGGAAGACACCAGATCTTTTTCTCGCAACGCTACATCGATACAAGGGCTAAGGATACAACAGTTCAAGATCATTAATAATATCTATTATCCCCCCCCCCCCACAAGCTGCTAATAATGAAAGTAATCCAGTCACCACTACTAGGAGGATCACGTCTACATGTACTCTGGGACAGTTCTGGAACGAAATTGGAAGCAAATCGAATAATCTGCTAGGTTTGCAAGAGCTGCTTACTCCTGAGATGTGCATTCTAGGTCACGTAACTGCTAAAGAGGTGGAAGTGAGCAGAAGGCATAGCATATAATTAGTGGCTAATGTTGCCAAGAGACTAGTATTGAAACTCTGGCTACACAAAAGGCATCCTACATACAAAGAGTGGCTACAGGATGCACTAAAAAACCTAAAAAATAGAAAACCCAGCTCATGGCATGAGGAACACTAATAATGCATATATCAGGAAATTCGGACAGTTAGATGCCCTGATTGACATCTCAAATGAAGATAACTAAATGTTGCTCAAACATCGAATAGGAACTAACATACATCTTGCAGAAAACAGGTACCCTTAGAACAGAGTATACTCGGCTCTTCTTCCTGCCCTACAGCAATCTCTAAAATCGATAGCAGATAACACATACCAGGGGCTTTTGTCTCTGTAGAGACACATCACAGTTCTAATTTTAGTTTTTTGAGAAGTATAGCTCTTCCAGAATAGAGTACCAAAAGTTAGCATCCAGTGAAGTGTTGATGAAATGTTTCTATATTAAATGTTGTTTAATTCGTTTTTTATTACTTGTAGAAGACTTGATAGTAATTACTTGGGCACATAAATTAGAGGGCCAAAGTGATATTATGCACATTGCAAAAGAGATTTTCTTGCTAATTAATGAACTGTTGATGTAACAAATAGTGAGTGACATGCCCATATATGCATGTTGTGTATAGTGTTTACAAAACTCTGAATAAAATGTAATAAAAAGAAAGGAAGCAGATAAAACAATCAGCAATATTAATGAGTATTAGAGAAGTAAACAACCATAAGATGTTTGTTTTTTACCTAGAAATAACATGACGCAAAAAGGCCGACAGTGTCCCATTAACACAAAGTGATGGAGTCGGGGATTACCTCTAAAACATACACAGCGAGATGTAAAGGGAACCTCTCCCCCTAATTTTTGTTACCCCCCCTCATGAATTTAATTTCAAATGGCTGAGAGAGCTAGGCAGCAGCAACACCTTAGGTTCTCCACACTGGCTGCATCAGCAGTCTGAAACAGTGCTAGTGGTTTTCACCTGCCAGCCTTGCATTAAAAAATATTGTTTTTAAAGGAAAATGTGTTTGTGATGGCATACTGTGGCAACTGTTCCCAGGCTACATGTTAGTATAGAACACTGGTGACTCAGTCAAACAGTAATTGGCAGAATAAAGGACAGCTTTCGAACTGTGGGCACATTAAATGTTCATCAGATTTTTCTTGTTTCTTTGTAGAGCCTGGACACCGGAAAGCCTCCAGAGACAGTGAAGAAATCGCCACTCCACAAAGAGACCAACCTTGCCAACTTCTCCTACCGCTTTTCCATGTATAACATAAATGGTAAGGAATCACTGGCAGGTTCACGGACTGATCCGAAGCAAACAATGCATTACTAACTGTCAGCATTTAGGTGAACAACCAAACACTATTTGTGTCTGAATTTTGTGACCCCGTTAAGTACATTATACAGTTGAATGTCTATTTGCAGGTACAACCCGGGAGAGTACAAAAGAAGGCATATTCAACAGACATAGGGTACGGAGAAGCAAATACATAGACTTACATGTCCTTCTTTTAGTACCCATGTGCAGGTCCTGCTGATGCAACCTGCCTGCTTGGGATCTCTTCCATATATAATGTATTTACTCTCTGTTTCAGGCGATGCTTTGACTGCAACTATGCTTTTGGGGCTCTGAGCTGTATAGAATTGTATAATGCTTTGTTCATAGCCTTGGTGACTATGTATATATTTTGTTCCTATTCTAACTGTGTTTACTGACTGCTTGTGTTATGTTCATCTGGTTCTACCCGATTCTGTGTAATGCCTAACTTGTATCATGTTGTCTTCTGTATGAACTTGAATTTCATTGTACTCTCCCGGGTCGTGCTTGAAAATAGGCAAATGTCTTGTCTAGTGTACTTACCTGGTAAACAAAAGCTAAATAAATATATACTGCATATACAATAACGATATAACAGGTGAAGTACAATGGTCAGTTTCAGTACAGGCAGAGCAGCTAGCATAGAATATTTTCCATTTACAATTCATATACGCAGTATATTACGCTTTTACACTTACAAATGCGTACACTGTAGAGTGGAGGCAGAATAGATAACATAAGGAGTAATATATGGGTGACCATACACAACAAGCCTGTGTTTTCATTGAGGGGTTGAGATAACAGCATATGAACCTCGAGAGTGAGGCTCAAGAGGTCCACACTGTAAACCCCAAGATGGAAACACAAGGCAAGTTGTGTATGGTCACCCATATTTTATTTGTTATAGTATATGGTTCTGTAGAGGAAACTAATGTGTGTGAGAGCCGAGGAGCTGCTCTGCTGAGTCAGCACTGCCAGAATGTATTGTTATTTACTGCATATACTTTATCAAAAAAAAAAATCCAAGGATAATTTTTTCCTCTGTCTTTATCAAAGCCCAGCATGTACGAATCTGATGTAGTAGTCCAGCAGTGGCAGTTGCGCCAGTACAGACAGACAGAGAGAGAGAGAGAGAGAGAGAAGAGAGAATGTGAGCAGAGGAGCAGCTCCGTGTAGTAAGTGCTACTGCATTGTGACCTGCTTGTGCGGTCGCGAAGGCGGGCTGCAACCTGCAGAAGTCACAGTGAGTGAAAGCTGGTGCCAGGGAGAGTTCACTCAAGCAGGGACACACGTGCACTTGATGATAGAACGTGTACAACATCATTTAGAATGTGCACTACAACTTTTTGAGAGCCACTGATTTCCCTACACAATAAACCCTAACCATTTACTAGATAATAAATCAAATGTGCAGCAGTATCGGTATTTGCAAAGTAGCTAGCATTCAAATAATAACCTTGAAAGCAGAGTATGTACACATGTGGTTATATAAAAATGGATTACTGATCAAGTAGGTAAGAAATGGGTAGTAATATGATTCAAAGTGGAGAGCCAGAACCTTTGGAATCATGGAGTGACCCGGCTGTCAATGAGGACAAGTGTGGGTTCGTACAGACTTAGCAAAAGAGTCAGGTGCTGTTGCAGGCAAAGAATGAGGTGTTTCCTCAGAGCACTTTTACAGGATAATAGTGTCGGTGAAGGGTGAACTGAGGTTCATGGAATGTATGGGTGTATATACTCAACATATTTTCATGATCTTTTTCTGTGTATTCACTTTTGGCTATCCCACACACCCCCGTTTGTCTCTCAGACCTCATCAAACAGTGACACAGACCACATTCCTTCTTTTGTGGGGCCCCTCCACAAGTTGTCTTGGGGCCTGAATTGAGGTTGCTTGTAAGGACCCTAAGGAACTCTCACAAAACTGTGCTGGGCCTGGTCAGCCAGCAACACACCTTTGCCTGTCCCCTCCGCCTCCGCCTCCCCTGACACTGGCATTCTTCGTCGCAAGGATCCGCACCACCACGTCTAGCTAGATAAAACCATCCCCACCCTCTGGCGGCCAGATGTAATCTGTCCATTTACCTTCTGTCCCTGCTACGGAGGTTGCTGTTGTCCTTCCCAAGATGGGAATGCACAGCAGTGGGCAGCGTTCAGCTTCTTTCCACTTAAGTGGAACATGTCTTTTTAAAGAAAGTGAGGCTTGTTTATTCTTCTTTGTAAGAGAATTGTGAAAAGTAGTATTTCCCATGTAACGTTATTGTTATGTAGTTCACTAAATACGGATCACTGCATATACAGTGCTCACATTTTAATGTTCTAACCAAGACAGCTGGTCATGTCATCTCCCCACTGTTCGTAACTGAAAAGCTGTTTTACAAAATTCTGTACACCTCAAGTGTGGAGAATCGTGAGACCTTTTATTTCATGAAACTTTCAAGCTCTGGACCAGTAGACGTGCGCCTTACATAATATAAGATGTGGCAGCGTTATTTGTATAGCACCACCTCTCGAAGGCTTAGGGCACTTTATACGTTTAAAGCAGATCAAATCACGCCCTCATGGTTCAATAAATAATTAGGCTTGAAATAGCTAAAACACAAGCTCTTGTGTCTCAGTAGTAACACGGTGAGTCTGGGAAGGTAAGATAGAAAAAGTAAGCAGATGGAATTAATTCTTTCTTTCAAATGAGATAAATGGGAGTGCCAGGGTAAATACTGGTGCTTTTAACCTGACTTTTGTTTTATAATTTAAGAACCATTTGCTTGATGACAACTGCATAAGATGACTCTGTTATACATTGGCAAAGACAGGTGAAAGTGCGATACATGTATCTTTGTTATCTTTAGTTTTATCAGTGTTTTCGGTTTTCCACAGCCTGAATATGCTCCCCGCCAAGGGTGTAGCCAGACATTTCCATTTTGTACACACACTCTCCAATTGCTGCCTCCCTTTAAAAAAAAAAAAAAAAAATCACACATCCTCTCTAAATGCTGCCCCCCATAACAAACAAATCTGATTGTTGTCAGATGACTCATCTAATCTCTAAACAGGTTGTATACATATCTGTCCCCTAAACAACAGAAGTTTAAACAGAGACACTACTCAGTGGCTACACTAACTTAAATAGTACAGATTAGAATGATAATGTTAACAAAATGGTATATAATTTGGCACGGGCATTCTTCAAAACTGTGTACAGTGAGTATGCCTGCCTACACCTTGCATCCTGCTGTGGCGTCAAAAATGTCAGTGCCATTAACTCTGTGCAGTTCTATACACGCATAGCAAAGACATCAACTAAATCAATCTTGTAGACTGGGGAAACAGCTTCACAAACTTGCAGGAATAGTTCGTTCTAGAAAAAATGGTCCTGAACCTACCGAAAATCCAATCAAAGTTGTTTGGTTCAAACTACTGTCTGAAAAACGCAGCCCCCAAGTTCTGCATCAAAGCAAATAATGGGAACTGCCTGGAAAAAGTCAGCTACTTTAAATATCTGGGAGTACTGTTGGACTCTACCATTACCCTTGATACCCACATTCAAAACACTGCCAGCCAGCTTCACCAAAGGTTTGGCTTTTTGTACAGAATCCGCAAGTACCTACCGCCAGAATCCAGACCTAGAATAGCACAGGCAAATCTGCTCCCTATACCGGACTACAGCTTCTTGATCACTGATGCTGTTAACAAAACTATGCCGCAGAGAAAGCACACTCTCTATCACAAGATTGACAGATTTGCAACAGGTAGTGATAGCAAGAGGCATCACTGCCTTTCTCTGAACATTTTAAACTGGCTCTCAGCAGAGCTCAAATCCAACCTAATACTTGCAAGATTTGTTAAAAGGACTATGGTTAAAAACTCCTCCATCTGTTTAGCTGAACATCTCGAGTTTGTCAACTTGCCCTTTTTTCGAACAAACACTGGACAGCGCTGCTTCAGCTACTGCGCCTCCTCAGTATGGAATACAATCCCTCCCCCATTAGAGAATCACCAACTGTCTCTGCTTTCTCAAGCAATCTGAAAGAATTTTATCTATCACTCAGTGTCTGTGATTGCTTTGTGCAAGTACCCCTCGTTCATACCGCTATGCATCTGCACTCAATGTAGTATCTGCACTAATCAGTTGCGCTTTCTGTGTGCCGCTAGTATGTAATCAAATATGTAATGTTCAGTCGATTTGTGTGTTTCATTTTCTGCAACAAGCGTCCAAACATTTGTATGTGTGTCCTCAACGCCTCCTAAGCACTGTACCTGTCGTGTGACTGAAAAGTCACTTGGTGCCAATGCACTTACCCAGTTACCAAAGTGAAAATAAAATAAACTCCCAAGTGAGTCCAAAGGGGCAGGGAAAGTTGACGCTAACACCAAAGAAACTGACATTCTCACTAAATAAGCAGGGAGCGTGGAAATTGTAGTGCAGGTGCTAATTAATATACAGAACGACATTAACCAACTCAAATTACAAGTTCGTGACATCCAGCAGAACAGTGCTGCAACAGCCAAGAAAATCAGTAAGGTGGAAACTAGAATAGCACTTAAAGAAGACAGTGTTTATAACATAGAAGAGTCTGCTTCTTATTGTGGTCAAAAAATAAAATTACTATGGTCCAAAGTAGACAACCTGGAAAACTGAGGTTGTCACGATAATTTGAGGCTGATAGGAATCCTTGAGGGAGCTGAGGGGGATGACATACCGTCCTTTGTGTGAAACCCAATAGCAGCTGTTTTAAAACATAATTGACCCCATCCCGTGGAAATAGGGCAAGTTCACAGGTCGCTAGTACCCATGTCCAAGCAGGGTAGCCCCCGATGACCAATTCTCATTCATTTTCCAATATTTTCTGTCAAAGAACTTGTATTAAAGGTGGCCAGACAACAAAAAAACTTCTGGAATGGACACCACATTTACTTATTTCAGGATTACTCTGGTGGTCCCTCAACGTAAAGTGTTTTGGAAAATAAAATGGTACCTACAGAAGAGGGGCATAGAATTTGATGGCAGATAAGGACCGCTTGGCCCACCTAGTCTGCCCGTTTCTGTACCTAACTGATAAGCTGCAGATCCTAGTTAACCAACAGCCTTCTTCCTCCTACCCCAATTGAATTGCCTTATGTTTGTCCCATGCATTCTTGAATTCCCCCACTGTTTTGGACTCCACAACCTCCTCAGGAAGGCTGTTCCATGCATCTACAACCCTCTCCATGAAGAAATACTTCCTCACATTACCTCTGAGTCGTCCCCCCATCTTCAAATTATGCCCCCTTGTTCTTGCACATCTCTTTCTGAAAGATGCTACCCTCTTATTGATTCCATTGAGGTACTTGAAAGTTTCTGTCGTCCCCCCTCTCCTCGAGGCTATACATATTAAGCACCTTTAGTCTTTCTTCATATGTCTTCTGACGCAGACCCCGCACCATTTTGGTTGCCCTCCTCTGGACAGCCTCCACCCTGTCTACGTATTTGTGGAGATAGGGACTCCAGAACTGTACGCAGTACTCCAGATGTGGTCTTACCAACTGTCTGTACAGAGGGATAGCAACCTCCTGTTTTCTACTGGTGATGCTTCTCCCTATGCATTCCAGTATGCCCCCAGCCCTCCTTACTGCCTTCACATTGCTTGCCCACCTTTAGGTCATCTGATACAAGTACCCCCAGGTCCCTTTCCTTTTTTGTTGTTGTCAGTATCTTACCTCCCACTGTGTACTCTTCCCCCAGGATTTGTTTCCCAGGTGCATTACTTTGCATTTTTTTGCGTTGAATCTAAGCTGCCATACATTTGACAATTCCTTCAACCTTGCCAAGTCCCTTCTCATTCTTTCCACCCCACCTTGTGTATCAACCAGTTGCAGATCTTTGTGTCATCTGCAAAGAGACATACTTTTCCTTCCAGTCCTCTGCAATGTAACTTATAAAGACATTAAAAGGACCGCCTCTGTACTGAACCCCTGCGATACCCCACTAGTAACCCCCTTTCTTTACTGTGGACTCTGTTTACTATTACCCTCTGTGTCCTGTTGTCCAGCCAATGTTTTACCCAGGCTACCACCCTAGGACCCACTCCCAGGCTGGCTAATTTGTTTATTAATCTTTTGTGCGGGACTGTGTCAAATGCCTTGCTAAAGTCTAGGTAGGCCATGTCCACAGCCCCTCCCTGGTCTACTACTTCTTTGGTCACCCAGTCAGAGAAATCAATTAGATTCATCTGACATGACCTTCCTGCTGTGAATCCATGCTGCATTGGGTCCTGTACCCCACTGGCCTCTAGGTACTCAATAGTTCTTTCCTTCAGAAGTGATTCCATCATTTTCCCTACCACTGGGGTCAAACTGACAGGTCTGTAGTTTCTTGCCTCTGTCCTGATCCCACTTTTGTGAAGGGGAATCACATCTGCCCTCCTCCAGTCCTCGGGTACCACACCATCCTCCCATGATTTGTTAAAAAGGGTAGTCAATGGTGTTACTAGTTCTCCCCTTTGTTCTTTTAGAATTCTGGGGTGAATACCATCAGGCCCCATTGCTTTATCCACCTTTAGTTTTAGGAGTTCTTTCAGAACCCTTTCTTCTGTGAAAGGACAGATATCAACCCCCCTATCCAGAGTGCTTCTATTGACTGAATTGGGTACCTCTCTCTCCTCTTCCTTTGTGAATACTGAGCAGAAGTATTTGTTCAGTATCTCTGCTTTTTCACTGTTCCTCTTTGAGCAACCACCCTCCTCTTTATTCAGCCTCGGTATCCCTGCCTTAGTCTTTCTTTGCTTCCTAATGTACCTATAAAAGGTTATATCCCTCTTCTTACCCAAGTTGGCTGTCTTGTCCTTAGTTCTGTTGCTTTGATCCCTTCCCTTACATAGAGAGCTACTCCTCCTCCTCTTCTTCCCTCCTGCAGATTGTGTACCTTGGTATGTTGACATCCCAGTTATGGTTCTCTGTGTACCATGTTTCTGTGACTGCCATGATATCCAGGCATTCCTCTTCCATTAAGGCCACCAGTTCAGGGAACTTGTTACGTAGACTACGGGCATTGGTACTCATTATCCTCCATTTTTTGATGGCCTTATTCCTTTTTGCTCCATCCCTGTCCTTACTGCCATTTTCTTCTTCTCCATTTACCCCAGCCCTTCTCCCTGTCAAATGCTCTATCTTGGTGTTTACCACACTAACTACCCTGAATTTTTTTTTTTTTTTTTGGGGGGGGGGGCGCTAGGATTTCCCTTCTCCTTTTCAGTGCCTCCCCCTTTGGCTAGTTTAAATGCTTACCAATGAATCATTTAAACCTATCACCTAGGATCCTGGTTCCTCTCCTGGACAGATGCAGACCATCACGCCAGTATAGGCCTGCATTCTTGCAGGTGGAGCCCCAGCCCCCAGTGAAACCGAAACCCTGAGCTCTGCAACAGTTTTTCAATCACTGATTGAATCCCATGGTGTGGAGTACACTAGCCTCACCCATATCATAGACAGGCAGCACTTCCGAGGAGGTTTACCTTGTGTGCTGCTTGTCCATCCCAACTCCACAAACTCCTCCTGCACTGCTCCGATCCCTTTCCCTGCCAGGTCATTTGTCCCTAGGTGGACAATGACATCCAGCTCCCTCCCCTGTGCAGATGCTTCTGCGATCCTGAGGATTCTCTCCCTGTCCCTCCAAGCCGTGGTGCCAGGCAGGCACCCACCTCCTCTCCCTCCCTCCCCAGTTCTACGCTCCTAATAATGGAGTCCCCCACCAGGAGTTGTTTCCTTCCCTTGTGGGGTCCCATGCCACCCTCCTGTGGGTCTCCTTTGTGGAGGTTCCCAGCATCCTCCTTGGTCTCCACTGCTGTTGCTTCCATAGAGGAACCACACTCTACCAGAATGGCATATGACTCGTGAAGAGGTACAGCTGGAGGGATGCGCCTCTGTTCCACCACCCTAACCTTCCCTGAGCCCACTATGGTCCAGCTGCTCCTCTTTCTTGGCAACCTCTGAGGCAGCGGTGGTGGCCCTGGTAGTTCCTGGGTGGGAAAGGAGGTCCCCCCCCCCCCCCAAATGCTGGCCAACTCAACCTGGAAATGAGCAACCTCCTCCCTCAGCTCAGAGAGGTGCCTGCAGATGAGACACTGCATCCTCCAGAATGTCTCCCAGAAGACTGCTGCTCCACAGCCACTGCACTGCACTGCACTGCACCACTCCCATCATGTCTTTATTTGTGGTCCCTCAGCTGTTTTATATACTTACTCTTTCCTCTCTGTTTATTTTAAATACAATATATATATATATATATATATATAAAAAAATGTGTGTGTGTGTGTGTATGTATAATATATATATACACTGCACCACTCCCATCATGTCTTTATTTGTGGTCCCTCAGCTGTTTTATATACTTACTGTTTCCTCTCTGTTTATTTTAAATATAATATATATAATGTGTGTGTGTGTGTGTGTGTGTGTGTATATAAAAATATATATTTCCCTACTTTCCTATTGCCTCCGTGCCCTTAAAGTTCCTGATCTTCCTGTTCTGGGACAGTAAGTTCCTGTATTCCTCAGTAGTCTCCTTCTTACTTGCTCAGTCAGACCTCCAGCAGCTAGAGGGTGATGGAGAGCTACTCTTTTCCTTCTAGGTAGTGATTCTTTTGTGCCTCTGTGATCACTCCCTTCCTGCTCCCAAACAGGAAATTCCTGTTGTTAGTCAAATCCTGTGCCTATAAAAGTGGAACCAGCTAAGCGTGGAAGGGAGGGATGGAGGGCAATATAGTCCCAGTAGAGTAGTATAGTTCTAACAGCACCTCCTTCCTCATGTTGTTCTCTGCCACAAGCTATCTAAGTAAGTTTTTAAATGCAAGCACCTGGCTACCTTCTCTCTAAGCCACTCCCCCAGTTAACAGTTTGTTTCTTCACCTAGCTAACTGCACAGATAACGCCTTCACCCAACTCAGAGAAATGCACACTTTTTTTTTTTACCTTAAATTGATGTTCCCAGTAATAGAGTTCTAGTTCTGTAGTTCAGTGGAGCAGTGTAGTTGTAACAGTACCTCCTTCCTCTAGGCTCTGGCGCAAATTGCGTCGGTGCTACGAGGATCTAATGTGGCAGCAGCTTTTATTGTCTGGGAACAAGCTGACTCTGTCACCGGCCATTAAGTGGCTGTCACCGGAGCCGCCAAAACAACCCCTCATAGTAGTTGAGGAGCTGAAGTCAGCACCGGTTGTTTGGCCGAAACTAGCTGCGCCACCCATTGTGGTGGAACTCCCGCCTCCCACAACCTAAAACTGGGGCCCCGACCAAGGATTCTCGGTCGGGTCAGGGCTTTCCCCATAGGTTGTCGGTCACCCTCACTCCCGATCGACCTCGGCAGGTGGAGGGTGGTTCAGGTGCTTGCCAACTGTTCACAGACTCCGCGGAGTCTGACGACGATGACTCCTTGTTCTCCAGGCCGCTAGACTTGGAGTCCACTGGGGTCAGTCGCTGGACAAGGCCATCCTTGTTCCTTTGGAATGCTTGACTCATCTGGAGTCTACTGGGATGAAGCTCGAACCCATTTCAAAACTGGCCAAGTATCCCCTCACGGAGATACTGGACCGAGGAGATTCCCCTACGGAGGCCTTTCTGGGGGCCGAAGCCATTGTTGACCCAGCCCTGGAGCTATGGCAGCGGCCAGCTTCTTGTCCAGCACCTTCGGTCAGGATGGCTCGGAAGTATGCTGTTCCCACCGGTTCACTTTCTGGTTTCTCGGAGCACCCCTCTGCAGGAGGCAGTGACTGACAGCGTTTTCTGGCGCTTGGACTTCGCATGTGGCAAGCCACCCAATAAGGAGTCCAAGAAATTAGACTACTCAGGGCGGAAAGTCTATGCTGCTTCCTCCCTAGGCCTTCGTCAGGCCAGCTTAACCATCCTGATGGCACACTTTTCACATGCCCTTTTGGGCTCCCTGGATGAGGTGATTTCTCATCTCCTGGCTGATCTTCAAACGACTGTCAAGCAGGTACGGGATCAGGGAAGGGGGGGTGGCCAAATAGCAGCTCCAAACTTCCTTGGACATCGCTGACTCGTGTGCCCGGTCAGTAGCGACTGCAGTGACCATGCGCCACGGAGCTTGGCTGCGGATCTCCACCTTTACGGCAGATACCCAGCACAAGCTGGCAGACGTTCCCTTCTTGGGTACCGACTTGTTCGGTCCTGGGGTGGAGGGTCATCTGCAATGGATCGAGAAGTCCAACGCCACCTTGGACTCTGTCACTTCTGCCCAGAAGGACAAAGGCCGCCAGCAGCAGCGTAAGCCCTTTCGTTCTTCAGCCCCTGCGGCACGTCCAGCCCAGCAACACCAGTATCAGGGCCAGCAGGCTCGCACTTCGCACCCCAAAACCAAGCCTGCTGTTTCCTCCAGCAGGAAGCCGGGAGAAAAAGGTCCAGGCAGCTTCTCGGCCGGCCCTTCCTCCAAGCCTGCCCAGTGACGAGTTGAGGGGTGTTGCCCCCAACCTCGTCAGTCCTCCCCGGGTTCTCCCCATGGGGGGACTGCTCCACAACTTCCTTTCCGCCTGGTCTGATATCACCACGGACCGCTGGGTGTTGGAAGTGGTAGGAAAGGGTCTGCCTCTGGAATTTGAGAAGTCCCTACCCTATTGAGCCATCGCCCCACAGGGGGCTACAGGTTACCAGCCTCTCTGTCGGCTCGTCGAGCCGACATTGCCCTGCTCCTCCAGAAGGAGATGATCAGGGAGGTGGCGGATCCTCCACCAGACCCAGGGTTTGTGTCCAGGTACTTCCTGGTCCCAAAACGGATGGGGGCTGGCGCCCCATTCTAGACCTACACGACCTGAACAAGTTCCTAAGGTCTCGGACCTTCAAGATGGTCACTCTGGCTCAGATCATTTCATCCTTGGAACGAGGCGTGTGGTTCTGTTCTCTGGACCTCCAGGACGCGTTCTTTCACATCCCAGTCCATCCATCTCACCAGTGATTCCTCCACTTCAGGGCAGAGGGATCCCTTTACGAGTTCCGGGCCATGCCCTTCGGTCTCTCTCCAGCTCCCAGGGTCTTCACCAAATGCATGGCAGTGGTGACAGCATTCCTGCGGTGCCGAAGGGTCAGGGTGTACCCTTACCTGGACGATGGCTGATTGCAGCCCCCTCCAAGTTGGAGGTGGAGCGGTCCAGGGATCTGGCCCTCCAGGTCTGCTCTCAGATTGGCCTCCTCATCAACGAGGCCAAATTGGAACTAGTGTCAATGCAGGTGATTCGGTTCATCAGGGCATAGCTCGACTCTCTTCGAGCCAGAGCACGGCTCACAGCAGACAGGGCTGATGTCCTTTCCTCCTTTGCCCAGTCATTTCTGGTTGGGCAGTTGTGCCCTGCTCGGGACTTCCTGGGCCTCATGGCGGCCTGCACCGGCGTGGTCCGTTGGGCCTGCTGGCACATGCGTCCCCTGCAGTGGGGGCTGGCCCGCCAGTGGTCACAGCGCTCAGGTCCTCTGAATCAGCCAGTGACAGTGACCCAGGAGATGTGGAATGGCCTCCATTGGTGGCTTGTTCCAGCTCATCTGCAGGAGGGTGTCCCATTTGTCCGCCCCGAGCTGACGGTCACTCTGACGACCGACACCTCTCTGATGGGTTGGGGTGCCCATCTGGGGGAGCTCAAGAGCTCATGGTCTCTGGTCCCCTCAGGAGTCTCGATAACACATCAACCTGCTGGAGCGTCGAGCGATCTGACTAGCCCTCCCCGCCTTCACTCCGTTTGTACGGGGTCAAGTGGTCCAGGTCCAGATGGACAACACCACGACCATGTACTACCTAAACCGACAGGGCGGGATACACTCCTTGCTTCTGTGCAAGGAGGCTCTCCGCACTTGGTCTCTCGTGTTCAGCCTGGAGGCGGATCTCCTAGCCATCCATGTGGCAGGAGCCTCCAACACTGTGGCCGATGCCCTCAGCCGGATAGGTGCTGCGTCTCACGATTGGTCTCTCCTGCCGGAGGTAGTACTAGATCTGTTCTCCCTCTGGGGCACCCCTCAGGTGGACCAGTTTGCCTCCAGGGAGAATGCGAAGCTGAGGCTGTATCAGGCCCGTCCCCCTCAGCAGGGCTCGCTGCAGGGGGATGCCTTCTCAAGTCCGTGGACCCCAGGCCTCTTCTACACCTTCCCTCCATTTCCCTTGATCCACAAGGTGCTTCTCAAGGCGAAGAGGGACAAGGCACAGATGATTCTGGTAGCCCCAGACTGACCCCATCAGTTCTGGTATCCAGAACTCCTCAGCCTCAGCTCCAGGCTCCCGAGGCGGCTTCCAGTGCGCCCGGACCTGATCTCAGTCAACAAGGGGAAGGTACTCCACCCAAACCTTCAATCCCTGCACTTGACGGCCTGGTTCCTGAGCAGCTAGAGTTCCAGGCCTTGGGTCTTTCCGACAAGGTCCTCAACGTTGTTGAGGCATCCCGTAAGGAGTCGACCAGAAAATGCTATGCCTTCAAATGGAAGAGATTTTCCATTTGGTGTCAGGATAATGGGTTGGACCCTTCCTCCTGTTCTTTGGCTAGCATTCTGGACTACCTGTGGTCCAGTTCTCATCTAGGGCTTCGGTCGACGACCCTTAAGGTGCACCTGGCAGCCATCTCTGCTTACCGGGCATGGGCCGGGAAGCAGTCGGTGGCGTAGGAGAAGGTGGTCGGGTGCTTTTTCAGAGGCCTTGATCACATATCCCCTCCAGTGCAAGACCCTCCAACTCAGTGGGATCTGCTGGTAGTGGCTAAGTTCATGGGCAAGCCACTCGAACCGATGCACAGGTGTGACATCTCTGACCTGTCATGGAAGACCGCCTTCTTGGTGGCTATCATGTCAGCCAGAAGGATGGGAGCACTCCAGGCGCTTTCCATCGAGTCTCCTTATCTGGCCTTCCACAGGGACAAGGTTGTCCTGCGTCTCCACCTGAAATTCCTTCCAAAGGTGGTGTCGGAGTTTCACCTTAACCAGATGTTGACTCTGCCAGTGTTCTACCCCAATCACACCTCAGAGGCCAAATATAGGCTCCATACTCTGGACCCTAGAAGAGCGCTCTCTTATTATAAGGAGCAGATGGCTGAAGTACTGGGAGAAGTTTGCCAGCTGTTTGTCACCTACTCTGAAGCCACACCTGGCAGATCTGCAGCCAAGCAGACAATAAGCAGGTGGGTCACCTCCTGCATAGATCTCTGCCATACGCTGGGGGGCATGGAGCCTCCCAGAGGGATAAGAGCACATTTTACCCGCCATACTGCTGCTTCTGTGGCTGCTTCCAGGGATGTCCCTATCCAGGACATCTGCAGGGCTGCTACTTGGAAGTCAGCCCACACCTTCATTACCCACTACCAAACTGACCTTGAGTCACGCCGGGATGCTGGTTTTGGGACCTTGGTTCTCCAGTCCTTATTTCCCAAGTAAGTATAGGGGGTGCGTGCCTTGCCTCCCGCCTCCCGGAGAACTGCTAGGAGTCTGCCATTAAGTGTGGATTGAACAACATATCCACGTCCCTAGAAATACAGGTAACTCACCTGTAACAGGAGTTCTAGGAGTGGTATATGTTGTTCATCCACACAACCCACCCGACATCCCCGGCTTCGATGTACAACCTGGCTTCCAGTGGGTTAGATCTGGCGTCATGGGGCGGAGCCAAGAGTTTTACCACCTGGGTGGGTTGGAGGAGCCAGCTTGAAGACCTTCCGGCAAGATTTAAAGCGGCAAGGAACCTGCCAGTAAGTGTGGATGAACATATACCACTCCTAGAACTCCTGTTACAGGTGAGTAACCTGTATTTTCTTGCCATACAGCATTGATACAGCTAGGACTGGGTAGCTGGAAGCATGCATTAATAGTACCTATCCACAAGTGGGTCCTGTGGACGCTCCCTCCAACTATCATCCAGTTTCCCTCCTACCAGTCCTTTCCAAGGTCTTCAAGAGGTTAGTGAGCAGGCATTGTGTGAACTTCCACTCCGGCTTAGGATTTTTGACCCTGTACCAGTCCAACTTCTGGCCTAACCACTCCACGTCCTCTTCCCTTCTGTGGGTCACTAACCACATTAATTCCAACATGGACAGGGGTATGGGTACTAGGGCCATATTTATTGACCTTGTCAAGGCCTTTGACACCGTGGACCATAATCAACCTCTGGAAAAACTGATGGCCTCTGTCATCTCTCCCTCTTCTCTAGCATGACTCATTTATTTAGTCATTCGGAAGACACCTTTGAGCATGCATGCTCATTTACAAACATTCCACATCAAGGATAATAAAAGGTATTAACACAGATTTAAACTACAGAGAAAACGAGACCTGCAGCTCCAGTGGAGCATAGTCATCGTAGACGATACAAGTATATAGGTGCAGTCAAAAGCAAGTAACTGTGGCTCCAAGGAGTCTAGTCAACAATAAGGAATGAAACCTCTGGATAATGGAATGGCTCAGTGTGAACTCCATTACAAATTAAGGAGAACAGTAAATTAGGTGACAGAATTGTTGTGATAGGAGCTAGCAGCGAGTTCTTTTCTCAGTGCCCTCTTGAAATGAGCAATTTTGGAGGGTCCTACCAGGGTTTCAGGTAGTTCATTCAGCCAGTGGGATGCCCTTACTGCAAAGGAGCACCTATCCAGGCTTGTTTTATGGAAGGGAATGTCAAGAGTGTTCCTAGCCTACTCATAGTAGTGTAATGGTTGTTAACTGGGCGGAACGGGTTGTGAATAGCCAGGGGGTTAAGACCCAACACTGCTTTTTTTTGTGAGCAGGCAGGTCTGGTACCTTATTTTGTCCTGTAGGTGAAGCCAATTGGTTAGGGTGTAAAGGGAGCAGCTGTGTGCAAGCTTATCTGTTCCTAGAGCACAGCGACAGGCTTCGTTGAATACCAGCCTTACCCTGTTGAGTACAGAGTCATTTGTTGCTGCGTAAACTGGGAGGCCATAGTCTAGAATAGGTAGGATTGAACTGGACACTACAAGATGCCTGTTTTCGGTAGTAAGGGTCAGATGATTCCTGAACAGTGCTCTTAACTTAACAGTTTGCAAGGCTGACAATGTTATCCACATGTTGGGTGTCATCCTGGGTAACGCCTAGGTATTTGAAGGAGTCAACTTGTTCTAAACTAATTCCTGTTTCATTAAGGATTACAAGGGGAGGTACTTGCAAGCCTGAAAATAACATGATCTTTGTTTTTCTTTGCAGTTGAAGACCGGTTTGTTTAATGTGAACCATTTCTCAGTGGACTCTGTTATCTTGAGGACATGCATAGTTTTATTTGGTGTGGACTACTGTTGTATATAGAAGCATCATCAGCATACAAGAGCACCTTGGATGCTTGGCAGGCTTCCGATAGGCTGTTTATGAACGGCCTAAAAAGGAGGGGGCCTAAAGTCTTGGCAGACCTACTGAAATGCTTTTAACATGAGAGATGGCTGTCTGTCTTTACCCGCTGTGAGGAGTCAGAGTGATAGCTACCTAACCAACTGAGCACAGTCAGTCACGCTATCTGAAACCACGTACCCCCCACCACCACTTGTCACCCTTGGAGTCCCCCAAGACTCTGTCCTGGGACCTTTGTTGTTTACAGTCTGCATAAATGATCTCCCACAAACTCTCTTCTCTTGTGACATACACATGTACGCTGACAATTCAGTTATCTGTATCAGGACCATCTGCGCCCTCCATTGAAGAGCCCCTGCATTAGGACTTCTCTGATGTTTAAAGATTGTTTCAGGGTAGCCGACTAGTAATGAACCAGAAGAAAACCGTATGTATGCTGTTCAGATCCAGCTGCTGGTTAAATATAGTTCCTGACTCGCTAAACCTACGCTCCAACCAAATGGAATGCCTCGACTCTGTATCTTTGTACAGATATCTAGGCATGCATCTGGATCAGCAGCTCAATTACTCTAGCCACATGTCCAAGTAACAGCCAAGTCCTATGCAAAGCTAGGTGCCCTGTACAGTGGGGAAGCTGCCTCCAGCTGCACACCTAGAAATTGGTGGTAGAACGCTCCATCTTCCCCCTGCTGGACTGTGGGAACACTGTCTACACAGAAGCCAACTCTTCCGCCCTCTGCAAACTGACACTGTTCAATGCACTATGCAGATTTGTATTGTCTTGCGCCCCTCCCGAACCCACCACTGTATAATGTACAATGAACTCGGATGGTCACTACCCTCAAAGAGGCACTGTCTTCATAATGCACTAGTAGTGGCTAGGTACTGGTCAAGAAAACTCCTGGATCTTGTTAAACCAGCCTCAACTCACACCCTACTCCCTTAAGTCTGACAGTCGACTTTCAGATCCCTTGGTGAAGAAGGAACTTGGGGCAAGCTTCAATCACCTACAGACTTTCCTCTGTTTGGAATAACTTGCCTGCCAAAATCACCTCTGCCAGCTGCTTTACATCATGTAAGCGACAAATAAAGGCTAGTCATGCCTTCCTTTTTTTTTTATCACTATATTATTTCTTACTCACCGCAGCTTGGTCTGCCTGTCATCCGGCTGCTGTCCTCTCTCCATTCAACTCACCGGCTCACTCGCATCCGGCTAGCACGCACAGTACCTGCAGAGGGGTCACCACTCCCCCCGCCAGGCTCAAATCTAATAGCGGAGCGCGATTCCAGAGAAATCCCCTGGGTGAAGAGAGGCATGGCCATCAAGCTGCCATGACCGACCGCCATTTTCCTCCAAACTTTTTTCCCCAAAGCACGGACATGCAGTGACGTCCAGACACTGCTTGCCGGCATCCGCCGCACTTCCCTTGATAACACCGCACCTGCAATGTCCCAGACTTCCATCAGGGGGCCCCCACGGAGCGATGTATTCCCCTAACCCACCCCAGGGAGAGGAGCGAAGAGCAGTCCTTCGGATGCTCAGTCCTCTCCCTTCCCAGCTGACCCCCGATGGCCTGAGCGTGTTCCCGACCGGGTTGCCGCGAAAGGCGGTGGTGTCCAGTGCCTCAGCCCTCAGCGCCACCAAGCCGGCTAGTCATACCTTCCTGATTGCATGCCCCAACTGCCCCAGTGATGCCTCCTCTGGATGCAACAGTCAAGTGTCTGATACCTCATAGTAGGCATGCTGAGCCACAAACTATCCCTCCACCCCAGCGACCCAAGCCTACTTGGCACACTGTATGTTGTATATGTTTGTAACATGATCCGTAAATATTGAGTCTTTTTTTTTTTTTTTTTTTAAGACTCCAATGGCACCTGCCCAAATGTTGCACTTTGCATTTATTTGTGTTGTGTTCCTATGTTATGTGCTGCTGCTGTTTATAAGAACACCCATGGAAGAATGCATTCCTGTAGCTTTTGTAGCTTTTTACCTGTACCTATAACCTTCCAACCCACTCCCACCCGGTCGCAACTGGAAACAAGTCTTCTGGGCTCCGCTTGCTTACCTGGTAAAATATGTTTAAATAGCTAACGAAATAAATAAATGCATACATACTTAAAATACATACGTCAGTCAGTAAGTACATAAACAGGGATCAGGTACTTGGCTGGACTTTGAGTAGAAGGCCCTGCGAGGATGCTTGTCTGTATACCTAGCACCCACAGGATGGAGAATCTATGAGATGGTAGAAGGTGCCGACACTGGAAACTTGGGAAGAGGATAGATGCCGTAGGCAAGCAGGGAAGGACCTCGGACTGTTAATTCCACTTGTAGGTAATCCGGATTTCAAGCCAGGATTAGAGTATTTGGGGGGTGGGGATTCAGATCAGAGAGGAGGAGGGTATCTGATGCATGGGGGATTTATTCTGCAAGGAGGGCCATGTCCTATCCCACAACTCATGGAGCACTTGGAGATCCCCCAATCACATTGATATCGCTGCTTCTAGGCTAGAGTGTTTGGTAGGAGCGTGGGTAGGGAACCACTGGAGGCCTCATCCTTGTACCCCTTAGAGCAAGTTACATGCAGATGCAGGGTGGCCTCAAAGGGCTTAGTGGTGAATGTAGCTCGGCAGGACAGACTGACTTGCCTGGACCTGTCCTGAAGGTTAAAGCGCAGTGGGAAAGGGACCTTGGGGTTTAGAATTGCAGAGGAAAACTAGAGTAAGGCACTGCAAATACATATTAACATACTAAATTACCAGCAGATTAGGCCAAACGGTCTGTCGAGTCTGCTCGAGATGCAGCTCACAGTTACGTTACTGTAGCTGCCCCCCCATTCACTGTTCCCACCCCCTGTACTCCCATCACATTCCCTGCTCCCTCCACCTGTACTAAACACCTGTATATGTCCCAACCCTTCTTGAATCCCCCCACTGTTTCCACTGCCACCAGCTCCATTGGTAGTGCATTCCATGGTGCCATCACCCTCTCCATGAAGTACTGTCACCTCACTTCTCCCCTAAACCTCCACCCTACCCATCTCGGGTTATGCTCCCTCGTGGACCCTTCCTCCCTTAATTGGAATAGACCATCAGTGCTGACCCCGTTTTTCCCCTTCAAATATTTAAAAACCTCTATCATATCCCCCCCCATCCCTTCTTTCCTCAAGGGAGTACATGTTCAACTCCCTAAGCCTCTCCTCATAGGACCTGTCCCATAGACCATGAATCATCCTTGACTCTCTCCTTTAGACCTTCTCCAGAAGAGCCATGTCCCTCCTCAAGTACGGGTGCCCAAACTGCACACAGTACTCCAGGTGTGACCTAAGCAAGTAGTTGTACAAGGATAGTAGGACCTCCTTCCTCTTCGATGTTATCCCCTCTAGCGATGCACCCAAGCATTCTATCTGCTTTTGCTGCTGCCCTCCTGCACTGCTCTGAATTATTCATCTTGGTATCTATTACCACCCCAAGATGTTTTTCTCCCTTGGAGACCGTCCACTTTACCCCACCAAGAAAGTAGTCACGGCTGAGATCCCTAATACTCAAGTGGAGTATGCTGCACTTCTTGGCGTTAAACCTCAGCTGCCAAATGTGTGACCATCTCTTAAGTGTATCTAAGTCCTCCTGTAGAGTCCTTCTCCCCTCCTCCCTGTCCGTCTACCACCGCTCCCAGCTTGGAGTCATCAGTGAACACTCTGCCTACTCCTAACTCCCTCCCCAGTGTCCAAGATGAATGTATTAAATAGGAGAAGGCCCAGCATCAACCCCTGAGGGATCCCACTGATGACCCTTCTGGGAGAAGAGACCTCACCCCCAACCACCACTCCTTGAAACCGATCAGATAACCAATTTCCAATCCACTCCAGCAACTTTTCCCCCAACCCCAAGCTCCTCAGCTTCCCTATCAGTCTCCCATGTGGGACAGAGTCGAAAGCCTTGCTGAAGTCCAGGTATAGAACATCCAGTGACCTTGTCATCCAGTCATAGAATTCAACTAGGTTGGTTTGACACGATCTCCCCCAGATGGACCGTCTTGGCGTTCATCTTGGAGGCCATGTGCTTCTAGGAACTCCACCATCCTCTGTTTCAAGATGGTCTCCAACAGTTTCACCACCAGTGACGTCAGGCTAACGGGTCTGTAATTTCCAGGCTCATCCTGTGGTCCACTCTTGTGGAGCAGCACTGTGTGTGCCATCCTCCAGTCCTTGGGAACCCATCCTGATTGAAGGGAGGAACTGAATAAGTCCATCAATGGTGCAGCCAGGACATCTGCGGGTTCTTTCAATACACTGGGGTGGATCCCATCTGGCCCCGGAGCAATGTCGGTTCCCAGGGACTTTAGAGATTCCCTCACTCTTCCCACCAGGATCTCACTAACTGTGAGTGTCTCCCCGCCTAGCCCCCATTTTGCCCCCGAGGAATCCTCTCTAGAAGGCTGGAGCAGAAGTACTCATTAAGTACTTCGCTTGCTCCAACCTCCTTTGGCCACTCACCCTCTTTCTTTAACCTGTTGATCGGTCCCCACCTTCCTTCTTTCCCTGATGTACCTGAAAAAAACTCTTCTCTCCCTCCCTTCGCCAACCGCAGCTCCTTATCTGCCTTGGCTGATCTCGCCACCCTACCCACCATTTTGAAGATCCTGTGGTACTCCTCCCTGTCTTTGTCCCTTCGTGAGTGCCTATACCTTCAGAAAGGCCAACCTTTTTTACCCTCACCACCTCCTGCACTTCCCTGGTCCACCAACTGGGTTTCCTAGCCCTTGCATGCTTGGGGTGGACCTTGGTGCAGGATTTTTGTGGCTTCAAGAAGACCCCTTTTTATTACCTCCCACCTGCGCTCTGTACCATGTCTGGGGTAATCCTTCTAGGACAGCCGCCATCCCCTTAAAGTCTGTCTCCCCCCGCCCCCGAAGTCCACCACTGTCGTTTTTGTGTGTTTTCCATCTGTGCCGAGGTCCAAGGAAAACCACACTGTGGCATGGTCGCTCCCTGCCAGTGGGTCCTCCACAGCCAAGTTCTTAACCAGGACACCATCCGTCAGAACCAAGTTCAGAATGCGTCCCCCTCTAGTCTACTCAACCACCAGTTGGGATAAGAACGCATCCTGGAAGGCGTCCAGCAGACGTTGCTTCTCAGCCGACAATGACGTCATCGTACCCCAGTCGGCCCCTGGCATGTTTAGATCCCAAAACACCACGGTTCTGTCCCACCTTTGCTATAGTGAGTTTTTAGGTTCGGCTCTAGCTCTTCCAATTACGTAGGCGGCCTGTATACAACCCTCATGTTGACCCTCCTTCCCCTAGGGTCCTGCGATGTAACCCATAACACCTCTAGGTGCCCTGCAACATCCTTCTCCCTGCTGCATTTAATCCCATTTCTAATAAACAGTGCTACCCTCCCCTTTACCAGCAGTCCTATCCCTCTGAAATGCAGTATACCCTGGCATTCTCAGATCCCATTCATGATGATCATGTGTCAGTGACTGCTGCCACATCCACTCCTCCCTCGGTCATCAATTCCTGTGTAGTTCAGTCATCTTGTTTCCTAGACTCCTTGCATTTATCAGGACAACTTTCCACCCAGTCCCCATCTCCCCTGACCCACTTCCCAAGGCCTTTTGCGAGTCCTTCCTCCTCCCCTCCATTCTATCGGTTTCTTTTGGGGGGGTGTCCTAGGTTCTCCCATGCTGTGCCTGTGCACCCTTCCCACAAGCCCAAGCCCTCCTCCGCTACAAGTTTAAACCCCACCTAGGTCCAATAAAATGCCCAGTTTCTTCTTTTGGACAAACCTTCCTTACTCAGGTAGAGTCTGTCTCTAGCAAACAGATCCTTCTCCTCATAAGTGGGTCCCCATCCACCTACCGGCCCAAATCCCATACCTGGGCACCAGCCCCTCAACCATTCATTTACCTCTTTAATCTTCAACTTCCTCTCCACACTAGCCCTAGGCACAGGAAGAACTTTTGAGAATGAGACCATGCTCCCCTCGGCTAGACAGATTCTGGCCAGCTCCCTGAACCTAGCCTACTGTGTAACAAATATAAGGAATCACAATTTAAGTTCCTTCTTAGACTGTATTGCCTTCCACAGGTGATGTTCTGGTTCAGTCCAACCATTCCCATATGTGTGATAGATGCCAGGGAGCCCTGGGGTCGTATTTTCATTATTTTGGGGGTGTCCATCTCTCATGCCATTATGGAAGGCAATGCTCAGGAGCTCACACATGGCTTTGCACTACCAGTAGTATTATCTTCCCCTAGCACTGCTTTTTGGGATGACGGGTAAAGGTGAAGAGGGGTGAGGTCCGTATCCCAGAAGTGTTCAGGTGGTTCTGACCCTAGCGAGTCAGTGCATCCAAAACACTTAGGTGTTTTGTGTTGCTCCCTCATTGGCGCAGTGGTGGTCATTGGTCCTGCAGGCTTTCTCCTTAGAGAGACTGACCTATGTGCTTAAGGGGAGGGAGGAGTTGCTCTTGCAGTGCTGGGGTAATTTCTTAGATTCCCTACCAGTGGAGGAAGCGATGATACTCCAGGCACTGGTGTGAGCCTTGGCAGGTCGGCTCCAAGGATTGGTTTTCATATGGAATTCCCTGTGGTGCTCACCTACACATTGCACTGTTGATTAATTTAGCTATTGATGTTAAGATTCCCAAAAACCCAAACTGTAGTATATAATTATTATTGTTTAAGCTTTTACTGTTTAGGATTGTTCTGTCTTTGTTAAACAAATGTTTTGTTTCTGTAAACTCCCGGGTCATGCCTGAAAATAGTCATTGCTATGGCCAGCGCACCTTACCCGGTCAACAAAAACAAAATTAAAAAAAAAAAAATTATAATTTCTGGACACGTGTATGAACTCTTCATATTGTGTTTGTCTTTTCCCTTGCAAGGAGGTTGTTTGTTGAATGTGAATTTTATCAAAATTCAATAAACATATTACACAAAAAAGAATCCGGATCTCCACGCTGCCACCTAGCAACTTGTTCTGTGTAGATTCCAGGTTTCTGTACACCCAGCAAGAAGTCTTCGTACAACAGTTAAAAAGCCACCAATGCCTCACGAAGAACTTTGAAAAAAGTAATACTTGGATAGAAAGCAGCTGATATTTCTCATTAGCTCTGTATTTCTTATCCTGATTATTGCTGAGGTCATATGCATGAAAACAGGATAGTTGATCCTTACGGGTTCATCAGCTCTTACTGCTTCTTTCCAACCTGACGTCATAGTACACTGCTTGTGTTGTATCAGGTAATAAACTGGAAAAATACAATATGTGTCCCAGCCATTAAAATTTATTTGCAGGAGTATTGGATTTGAAGAAGCAGTATATATTTTTTTCTTGCTGTCTTTATCCCAACCGCCACTGACTGGCCCCCTTCCACCACCACCCTCAGCCCTGGCGTCCACTGGCTCTTGGCTTAGAGGTGCTAGCTGGTTGGGTGTGGCGCCTGCGGGGAGCTGATATCATCTGCTGGTCAATGGCATTTTCGGCCTCTGTGTTTCTCCTGACCCCAAGTGCGGGGAGGTACAGCATGCTTGTGACGCCAGTGGCAGAGCTGCACACGCTTCTGCACGTGGCACACCGGGTGTCTGCTCAGTCTCCACCCCCATTCACTGTAGAGCCGGTGTGCCAGCCTTCAGCCACCATTAGGGGCCTAGCAAGCACCGGCTCTAGTCTCACCCCTTCCTGGGAGAGAGCAGCTGTCCTCCGGACGCTCGATCCTCTCCCTTCCCAGCCGACCCCCGGCAACCCACTCGCACTGTGAACACGGGTCACTGGCGTAGCAAGAGATAAGGCAGTGATACCTTAGCTCTCCACACCACTGGGCCGGCCCCTAGAAGCAGTATTTTTTAGTCACCATAGAGTTTCTCAGCAGTAATATTTTCCTGGCAAAAATATCAAGATACCCGTGTTTCTTTTTGTTTTCTTATATTCTCAGATCTCGATACGGGAAATGAGGTTTTTAAATATTCCCACTTCGTGCCATGCCCACCTTAAAAAAAAAAAAAAAAAAAAATGATGCATCATAGTACAGTGTTATGCTTGCAGCTTGTTACCATCAGAAACATGTGATAACGCCATCCTAATACACCCACATTATGATTCTAGCATAGACATTGAACAGGTAACCTCAACAGAACAAATTGTTCAAAAATTATGAGTGGCGGCCATCTTTAATGATGTGAGTCATTAGTTACAGAATGAGCTATAAAAGGTGTTTTAACAGTATCCGAGGAAACTAAAAATACACTAAGGATGAATCTTAGGATGTCAGAAATGCATCTTTGCCAAAAAAAAAGACCTCCAAGCTATGTGATGAAATGTCTTGCTGACTGACAAATACCGCTGCTGTAATCATCATGTTTATTTTGAATCACTGGGACCAGAGAGTCTTTAAATGAGCTGACTCCAAGGCCCACAATGAGGAACTTCTGCTATGCCCACCCCAGCCCTCCCTTGCTTGAACCCGTTGTTGAGTGGCAGTATTATTCCAAGCTTGGCCATCCAAAAAGGAGAAAAAAAAAAGCAGACTGGGTGGGCCCAAAGGCTCTTTCTCTACCATCACATTCTGTGTTTCTGTGTTATGTTTCATCCAGTTGTAGGGACCTCAGCTTGTTCCCTCCACCCGGCTTGTCTGCCGTACATAGAAGCATGATAGGATTCCTCTGGGGCACCGTACAGTTTTAGTTGGGGCATTTAAAGACGATTCATAGACAGAGAAACATTTGTCCATCAGTACCTGCTGAAGGCGTAGACTGAGAGAATTAGGGAAATACACTTTATAGCAGTGTCTAGAAAGACAGAGAGAAATTAATTTGTCTCTAACTTGTCAGACTGGTTTTGTGTACACTAAAGCCTGTAGTTAAGAACTACAGCAGAAATTAAAAGGCTTTAATTTTTTCGCTATATAGACACCTGGCCTTTAATAAGAACACTCTTTTTTTTTTTTTTTTTTTTGAAATTTAAGTTTATTAGTTTTCAACATACCAACCATAACAGAACCAAAATGTCCAAAATGTTAACAGACTAAACAAACCAAAGAACCCCTCCTCCCCTCACAAACCCTCACACCATATACCAATAAATACCATATATATCATATCGGATACCATACCCCCCACACCCCCAAGAAGAAATATCAATACCGCCTTAGGAAAGCCCTACCGAATTAACCATACAAACAATCAAACATATAAGTCCCAACCTGTAAACCCCCATAACCCCCACCCCAAATGGGTGCACCAGCGTAAGACCTAAAGGAAAACCTCTTAAATCTGGATATCATTATATATCTGGAACAAATTGGCAATTCTCACAATCCCATGGCTCATATAAAGTCACATAAAAGATCTAGAATCATCAAATATACAAAGTAGCTACAATATACCATATACCATATGAGGCAAAGGGATCGGGTTGTCAGGCCTAGGTATTACTTCAAGCACATAGCTTGTAATTTGCCCCACCTTTGTGACAAATCCCTCCGATCTTTAAAACTGGCAGTCAAACTCTCTGATTGGAGAAAGCGACATCAGCTCCTTCAACCAATCTGCACATGATAAAACCAAGTGGTCCTTCATTGCCTTAAGACCAGTTTCTTAACGCCATGGACACTAGGGCCATATAATGCGACATTCTACAGTGTGTATGCTAGAAAAATCTCCCAAAACACAGACTTCAGGACAGAAATAACCACTAAGGCCTAGAAGGGGATCCAGATTCCTTTGAATTAGAGACCACAATGGTGCCACCTTAGGACACTCCCAAAAGATGTGAATTAAATTGCCCTCCGCTAGTAAGCACCTAAAACAGTCTGCATTGGAGATCAATTTACGCTGAAAGAGTTTAATAGGGGTATAATAAAGATTATTCACGATATAATACTGTATTAATCTCAACCTATCCTGAGTGTGATATCTATACAAGTTACGCCAAATGTTTGCCCAAACCGGGACAGCATCAGGAAGAAGATTTGCCCAGACCAAAGAGCCCTCAACCCCCTCAGGTACCCCAAAATTTAATAGGTATGAGTAAATTAACGATACAGAATGGGGGGCTGAAGCAAGGTTCACAATATTAGTTAGGAAAGGTTGACTACCGATTGCCTAAAAGAAGTACCGAATTTAGTGCTCTACTAGGTGTCGAAGCTGGAAAACTTTAAAGATTCCCTTGCTAGGTGTACCAAATTTATTAAGAATCTCATCTGATGGCAGCAGCAGGTCTTGACTAAAGAACTGCTCCACAGTAGCCTCCTTAAGTTGTGGGACCCATCCTGGAAATATCCGAAATCCTTACTTTAACATTAAGGGTTTAACACCACTGGCTGTCCTAAATCCGCTCACCGGAGATCTGAAAGAAGTTGAGACATTGTACCCAAGCTTTAAGATTATCGGCCACCACTTTATTTGGAATCAGCTGAGAAAGAGCCCTCAAGGGCAAATAGAACAAGGCGGAGATATCCAGCCCGAGTTCAAAGAGAAAATCCTTTTCGAGTTGAAGCCAAATTGGACCAGCGTACGAAGCACCCGAGGAGAACCATCGTCCCAACTCCGAAAGGTGGGCCGCCCAGTAATATAGCTGAAGATTGGGCAATCTTAAACCACCCTCTCCCTAGGGAGCGAAAGATTAGCATAGGAATGCCGAACTCCCTTCCTTCGCCAGATAAAACTGGAAAATAACCGTGAAGCTGCTGGAAAATGAAAGGGAATCCAGAGATTAGTTAGGTTCAGTGGGTAAAAGATCCGGGAAGTATATTCATTTAAGAATATTAATCGCCTCCAGAGCGAAATAGGGAGAATTGACCGTCTTTGCAGATCCTGACTAATCAAATCCCGAACTCTATCCAAATTTAGTTTCTTCAACAGAGAGAGGTCAGGAGAGAAATGTATGCCCAGATACTTGATAGATCTGGGAGTCCATCTCATCCCGAAGGAGAGAAAGTCCTGCTTATTGACATAGCAATTTAAAGGGTAAACCTCACACTTCGAAATATTCAACTTATAACGAGAAAAGAAGCCATACTTCTTAATAATATCAAGAGCAGCCTCTAGAGATGTTACTGGGTCCATTAAATGAAGCATGACATCATCTGCATACACAGAACAAACTAGGTCACGTTGCTGAAGCCTGACACCCCTCACCTGAGAGCGATTTAAGTTTAATCAACAAGGGTTCCAAAAATAGATTAAATAGCAAAGGAGAGAGGGCAACCCTGCCTGGTACCAGCAAAGAGCCGGAAGGAAGAAGAAAAGAACCCATTACAATAGATCTTAGCCGAGGGGCATCTATAAAGTACCCGGATCATATCCAAGAAAGAAACGGAAACCCCATCTCACCCATTACGGCCCAGAGAAAGGACCAATCAACCCGATCAAATGCTTTCTCAGCATCAAGAGAGATCAGGGCTATCGGACCCGTTGCTGCTTGAGCGTACTGGGAGATATGTGACAGGGTTCTCAGATGATCCGCCGCCGACCTCCCAGAGACAAAACCAGCTTGTTCAGGACTCAGCAGCCTCATCCATACTTTTTTGATCCTTTCAGCTAAGATCTTGGCTAAAATCTTAATATCATAATTTTGAAGAGAAATGGGACGGTAACTAGCCGGGTCTGCCAAATCTTTATCTGCTTTAGGAATTAGAACAATTATAGCCTCAAACATTGCGGGGTCAAGTTCAGAAGAGATTGGTAAGTAGTTATATAATTTAAGAAGGATAGGTATCAGGTCTTCAGTGAACACTTTATAAAAGTTTGCCGGAAAGCCATCTGGCCCCGGTGTTTTATCAGATACCAAGGAAGCGATAGTACTACTTATTTCCTCAGCCGAGATAGGCGCTAGTAAACTCGCCTGCTGGGTCTCCGATAAACAAGGAATGTCTATTGTTCTAAGATAATCCATGATGGCTGAACTAGAAAAGGGAGGAGAAGGGCATCTATAGAGCTCTGAATAATAATCCTTAAAAATACTCGCAATCTCTCTAGGCGAAGAAATTACATTACCATCCGGAGAGGACAGCAAAGGAATAATCCTTGAACCCTCTAATGAACGGAGGCGTAAAGCCAGTAATTTACCGGCCTTTTCACCGGACTCAAAATATTTTGCTTGGGTTTTTATCATGTAATACTCAGTTTTTTCCTTCAGAAGGTCTGAGTACTCGTTTTTGACTAGCAAAAGCTCCTTAAGATCCTGTATCGAGGAAGTAGCAACTTAGCTAGCCTCTAGCTCCCTTACTTTACTCATCAGAGCCAAAGACTTCGCCATCCTAGTCCTTTTCCTAAAAGAAGCCATTTTAATAAGTTCTCCCCTAAGATAGCATTTCAGTGCACCCCAGAGCATATCAGTTCTAGAAGTGGATTTCAAATTGTCGCCAAAAGGAAATTGGGAGCTAATGTCAGAGACAAGCTGACGGTCTTTTAACAACTGTGTATTTAGCCGCCATATTGAATCCGAGTATCCAGGATCTAGAGACAGTTGCGTCCAGACTACAGCGTGATCTGATACAATTATCGGCTCAATACCAGAAGAAAGGATAGTGGGGAAAAAGGAGAGCTAACCAGAATCATATCTAACCTTGACTTAGTTCCATGTGGTTGAGAATAGAAGGAAAAGGCACGACAGGAAGGATTAGCTAGGCGCCAAGGGTCACCTAGACCAAACATCGAGACCAGATCCAAGAAGGCATGCTGCGCCGGGGAGGGTGGGCGTTTATCTGGTGGTTCCCTATCTAAGGTGGGAGAAAAGGGCAGGTTCCAATCCCCTCCCAGTATAAATTGGGCCGGGAGAAACCTAGCCAATTTATTAGTCAAGGCCATAAATAATTTGGGATTACCTCAACTGGGCCATAGCGGAACCCAATACTACCCTGTCACCATTCAAATACCTTCCACCAAACAAACCTCCCTCCGGGTCTATAGCCACCTGCTCCTTAATGAACAATACATGTTTTTAATAAATACCACAACTCCGTTACTGAAACTTCGAATTTCCAGCAAAGTAAGCCTGGGAGAAACCAGATCGGGAGAGCAGTCTGGTTTCGTCTTGGATAAGTGTGTCTCCTGCAAAACAAGATGTCAATGTGGAATAATGAACAGTGGTTGAAGGCCTGTAGTCTCTTAACCCGATCCCAAGCCTCCAACATTCCACAGC
This sequence comes from Neoceratodus forsteri, assembly GCA_016271365.2. Classification (NCBI taxonomy): domain Eukaryota; kingdom Metazoa; phylum Chordata; order Ceratodontiformes; family Ceratodontidae; genus Neoceratodus; species Neoceratodus forsteri. The sequence continues at coordinate 63,341,978 of CM028132.1, read as the reverse complement.
TATCTTAACATTGTTCTTAGTCATTTCAAAAAATAAAGAGCGTTGATATACGTCCAGACAGAAGCAACATAGTATATAACTGCATGGTGCACCACATTGAACAACCCCACCCAGAAATGAACTATCCCAGTAAAGCAACAATCATATAATATATCTGGGACATCTACTACTAAACCCCAATCCCAACCTCGTCCCCAGAACAGAAAACCTGAAGTTTAACAAATAATCAGACCTCAGAATCAAGTATTCCCCATCCCAATTCCAGAACATCTGACCAAGTCATAGAAATAAAACCAGAACCCCCTCACCCTCCCAATCCCCGACCCGTCCCATACCCCAACCAAGCAAAACATAAGTATTTACAGCAGGTTGGCGAAGCCTGAATACGCCAGAAGTTACCCAATCAACCAAAAGCTCAGGCCCCGACCCATGCGCGAACCTCCAAACCCCAGAGTCAGGGACCAGCACCAAAAGAAACAGAATCAGTGACCCTCCCAGGAGAATGCCAATCTCTGCTCTGAGGGCTGCCATCCCGAGAGCCAACCCGGGGAGGTTAGCTAACCCCCGCAATATGGCTCAGCGATTCCACATCTAGCGAGCAAGTCCCCGGGCTCGGCCCCCAATGAGTCCGTAGCGAAAATAGAAGAAAAAAGGTATAGGAGAGTAGGGAAGAGGGACAATCAAAGGTAGAATATGGGTAGTAACATACCACCCCATTATATCAGCCCCCAGTCCCAAACGGCTTTAACAGGCGGTACCCCAACACCCAAATAAGGCCAAGCCAGAACAAGATAACAGAAGGGGAAAATAAATCCTACCCGAGTCAAGGCAGTCCAAGAAAAAGATGAAATCCAGAGAATCAAGATAATCCAAACAAAATTGCCATGCAAGCCCTCCTGCCACTGAAATTCCGTCCAGAACGTTGTTTCCAGGGGGAACCAAAAGGCCGAAGGACCCACAGAGGTCCGTCTCCCCGGAAGTCCCACGGAAACAATCACCGCTAAAACTAAGTTCACGGCAGGGCAAAATGGTCAAATCGGGAGCCAACAACCGAGCCTGCCACCACAACCCCAATCCAGGCCAACCCATCAGGAGAAAAGGGGGAATCCCGCAAAGAAAACGGAAAGACTAGAAGGACAGCAAAGGCGAAAGGCAAGAAACCAGAGAGAGAGGAGAAAACGAGAGGCAGGGCGAGGCCACTACCAAGTAAGCATCTTAACTAAATTTAATCATTAGCAAAGGTGATTTTAGCCCCAGCGATAGTTAGGGTTCAGTTCCTCCGACAAGGCCATTCAAGAATTTCAGCCACATAATTTAAATAAGTCCGGCAGTTTAACTTCCAACTCTTTGCTAGCCGCCTCCGGGCAGCTGTAGCTTGCTGTAGTGCCGTTTATCGTAACCTTCAAAATCGCTGGATACACCATTCTAAACAGAATAGAAGCTGCAATCAGTTTTTGTACTACTGGATGGTAAGCTGCTCTTTTCTCCCGAGTCTCCTTGGGTAAGTCCTGGGTGAACCTGATTTTCGACGAGCCCCAGAATATGTCCTTCAGCTCACGAGTTTTCATAAAAACATGATTCCTCTCCACATAGCTCAAAAATTTAACAATAATGGGACGTGGAGGGGATCCTGGAGCAGGTTTAGATCTCAAAGAACGATGAGCTCTCTCTAAGTGATAGGTAGGGCTAATGGGGGAAGGACCAACAATTTTGCAGAGGAATTTTTGCAGATAGACCATGATGTCTGGGCCTTCCTCTGACTCGGGTATACCTAGAATTAAAAGATTATTTCTGTGGTTTCGTCCTTCTAAATCCTCAGTCTTCGCTTGCAATTTTTTGACCTGTTGTCTGAGCTCAGTAATCTCCGTTTCGGCTCTAGACCTCCATGCTTCTGAGGAAATTAGCCTTGCTTCCATATCTGTGACTCTTGTAGAGACTGAGGAAAGATCACTGCATAACGATTTTAATTCCCCTGCTAAGTCCTGAAGAATATCTTTCAAGGGTGTAAGCTCTTGAAGAAACTTGTCCTCAGATAGTGGTACAACCTGCTGCCCTTTCTTCCCACCTCTATCAGCTCTGGTAGGGGCCTGGTTCCTCTGCTTCTTGGAGGCCTTCTCTGGGGAAGCAGGAGGAGTGTGCCTGACTGAGGCCTGCCTGCTATCTACCTCCATCTCAAGCCAGCAACCGTTTATTTTCGCTGCTTCAGTCACCAAATAATGGTAGAAACTTTCCCCAAGCGTTATTAATATAAATTAGCCAAAAAGATGAGCAGGATGGCAAGTTAAATGCACAAAAAGGCGACCAGCGGGGGGAGCTCAGAAACTCAGCTGCTCTCTAGCCAGATGCCATCGCGTGACTCCCAAGAACAGACACTCTTGTTGGAAGCCTCACACAAGAGGACAAGGATTGAACGAGTGAAACATCTAAACTACCCTTTTAACTACCTAAAGATGTTCCCTCTGGGGCAGGGCTGAGACATGCAAGCACTGTAGCCAATCATGCTAATCTAATAGAGGATTTGAAGTTGCCAGTGCTGTCTTGTTTTTCACGTTTTTCAGCCACTAAATCTCACTACGAAACCTGGACCCAAAAAAACAAAATACGATTTTGTGTGTCTGTCTGTGTCGGCTCTTAATAAAAATTTACTGAAAGTACTGATCTCGAAACCATCAAAATATCAGACCCATCATTTAGATCGAACTGTTATATTTTCTTAGACGCTGGTCCCTGACCAGCTATTGGTTAAAAAAAAAAAAAAGAAACCCTTGCTCATGAGGACAGGGAAACACAAGGATACTGGCTGGCAGAGAGCTTGTATGTGCCAGTGTAGTGCAGTAGCTATCATGTAGCCCAGTTTTTGCTTCAGACTGCGGAAGCAATATTTGTTTTCCGTCTTGGCAGAAAGAATGACTGGATTTATGATTTAAAATGAGCAAGCAGACATACCATTATTGAAATGTGGAGTCTCTTACTGTCTTAGGTCAATGGAGCATTTTAACTTTGATTTTTTTTAAGCAGGATGAAATATGGAAGAAGATCCTGAGCCTTTGCTGGCTGTATCTAGCTGTTACTGAGGATGATGCAATTCAGCAGAAGAAACATTGTTGGGGCCCTGCTGTGTGTGTCAGGGAACGCTTTACTGCTTCTAAAAAGTCAGTATGGGCAACATGTAGAGACCGCAGAAACCAGTGATCAAGGAGTCTGTAAAACTCCAGTTTCTACCACCAGTTACCACTTAAAGTTGTTTTAAAAGGAAATGGCCATGTCATTATGCCCCACACCTCAGTGTGAGCCCCCCCCGATTAGCATTTTTGCCCCGTGTTACAAAAAGGCTGGTACCTGCTTTTGAAATAATTCTGTTTTATCTTGTTGATCCTACTATTCCTCCCGTCGGTATTTGGAATGTAGCGCCTCTAGCGGCACATCCCACAATTGCCTGCAGTTGACATCAGAGCTGGGGAGCAGCCATGAGAGCGTATATAATGTAAATCTATGGATGGCGCTATTAACAGCTCTGGGTTGCCACCAAGTACAGAAAGTCGACTGTGCAGTCTGTACTTGGTCTTGGTATAGCACAGAGACCTGTAAGTGGCAAACTGGAGCTGTTAATAGCTCCATCCATAGGTTTACATTATATACACTCCCGCAGCTGCTCCACGGCTCCGACATCCGCCACGGGCGATTGTGGGATGCACCGCTAGAGGTGTTGCGTTCCAAATACCGGTGGGAGGGATGGCAGGACCAACCAGATAAAAACAGAATTACTTCAAAAGCAGGTACTAGACTTTTTGTAACATGAAGCAAAAATGCTAATCCGGGGGGGGGGGGAGGTGTCTCTCACACTGAGGTGTGGGGCAGTGTGACATGGACATTTCCCTTTAAAACTGCAACAAAATGTTTGGTGAAAAATCAATTCTAGGGACATGGATATGTTCGTCCACACTCATTGCCAGGTTCCTTGCCACTTTAAATCTTGCCGGAAGATCTTCAAGCTGGCTCCTCCCACCCACCCGGGTGGTAAAGCTCTCGGCTCCACCCCAAGAAGCCAGATCTTCCTTACTGCTTGGAAGCTCAGGTTCCCTCCTTAGCGCTCTGCGTTTTCGACTGGTTCCTGAAATTTTTGATCTCTCCGAATTTAATTGGAAACTTTTCTAAACTTTGATCTTCTTCTCTCGCTGTGGCAATGAATCATTCATTTTCCGGCTCTCGGAGGCGCCTGGTTAATTCCTCCAGGAAAGACCCACACTTCACGTGCGTCTACTGCCTCGACTTGGATCATGATCCGCAAGTTTGCGATTTTTGCTGTGCCCTTTCGACCAGCTCTCTGGAGGATCGTGCGGCCTGCTCGGGGCTCTGGCGACCTGAAATTTTTTCCCGTTCCGGAAAAATTCTTGGAGACTCGTCGGGCAGTGTCCGCGTCGGCTGTCTCAGTTGAGCAGCCCGATCTTCTTTCCTCCGGGGAGGGGGCGGCTGCCCCTCCCTCCTCCTTGGTCGCGGCGCTTATCCCGCACTCCTTGAGTTCTCCTCATTCAGCTTCGTTCAAGGAGCTTCGCCAGTCCCTTTCCTCGAAGGGAGAGGGACCTTCGGGACCTGCCTCTCGGCCCAATTCCAAGGAGTCGCAGGCTAAGTCCCATCGTCGGTGCTGGAGGGCGGAGGTTCCCCTCCCCTGCCGGCCCGGCGTTCGGCTTGATCCAGTGCGGCTCATGCCGCTGGCTTCAGGTGTTCCCGTCAGGTCAGCCGGCCAGGACTCCCGTCGACGTTGTCGAGTCTCTCGACCCGTCATCTGGGCTGTCTTCTGCTGGAGCCACCATCCCTTCGCCGGTTCCCCCGACTGAGGCTGAGGTTCTGCCTGTACCTTCGGGTCGACAGGCCTCGGCCCTTTATTCCGAGCCAAGGCAGGAGCAGGTGCCCCGCTCCTTCCCAGGCCCGCCCTCTGTTTCCCCGAGGATTCAGGTCTCGGTCCTCCTCTCGGTCATGCCGCTCACGCCGACTTCTGCGTTCTCAATCGGGGCACCGAGTTAAGTGGCATTACCAGTCTTCCTCGTCTCCCTCCTCGGATTAGGAGTGGCTTCAATGCAGGTGGCGTTGACGTTACGAGGAGTTCATGTGGCAGCAGTTGTTGTTGTCCGGGAATCAATCGACTCCGATTCATTCCCCGTCCAGCAAGCAGCTTCCGCCCGATCGGCCGACTCAACCGCTCGCTGCAGCCGAGATGCCCACTCCCGGGCCGGTTGTTCATCCGAACCTTGCTGCCCCACCGCCCTCGGTGGAACCTCGGTCGGGTCACGACCTGTCCCGCAGGTTGTCTGTCCCCCTCACTCCCGCCCGCCCTTGGCGGACGAAGAGTGACTCAGGCCTGAGGCAGCTCTTTGCAGCCCTTCAAGTCGAGTCGACTCCTCTATGTTCCCCAGTTGGGAGGACCCGGGTCCTCTCGGAGCGATCTGTGGGCGACAGCCCAGCCGTCCTTCATTGGTCTGCCCTTGCTCATCTCGGGGTTCACCGGGATGCCAGCTCGACCCCGTGTCAAGCGGCCCTATCTCATGGAGATTCTAGACCCGGAGGTTCACCGGAGGCCTTCCCGGTGGCCGAGGCCATTGTAGGCCCGGCCTTGGAGCTCTGGCGGCGGCCTACTTCCTGCCCTGCGCCCTCGGCCAGGATGGCCAGGAAGTACTCTGTCCCTGTTGGTTCTTTGCCCGGTTTCTTGGAGCACCCCTCGGCTGAGGGTTAGTTACCGACAATGTTTTCCAGTGTTCGGGGAACGCTCAGGATGTGGATAGGCCCCCTGACAAACAGTCCAAAAGGATGGACTACGTCGGGCGCAAGGTTTACGCTGCGTCCTCCTTAGGCCTCCAACAGGCCAGCTCGGTTGCACTGATGGCACATTTCTCCCACGCCCTTTTGGGCTCCCCTGGACGGGGTGCTCCCTTATCTCCCGGCCGACCTGCGGACCACGGTCCGGCGGGTGCGGGACCAGGGTAGGGCGGTGGTGAAGCAGCAGCTTCAGACTGCTCTGGACTTAAGTGAATCCTGTGCCAGGTCGGTGGCGGCCACAGTGGCCATGCGCCGCAGGGCGTGGCTGAGGTTATCCTCTTTCTCATTGGAAACCCAGCACAAGTTGGTGGACATCCCCTTCTTGGGGACTGACCTTTTCGGCCCTGGAGTGGAGGGACACCTCCAGGGGACCGAGAAGTCCGATGCCACTCCGGACTCTGTCACTCCCGCCCAGAGGGACAAGGGCAGCTGGCAGCCTTTGCGTAAGCTCCTTTGCCCCCCGGTCCCTGCAGCTCGACCGGCCCAGCACGAGGGCCAGCAGGCTGGCGCTGGGCGTCCTGACTCCAAGCCAGTGTCTTCCTCTAAAAGGAAGCAGGGAGGTAAAGGCCCAGGAGCTCCCTCAGCCAATTCCTCCTCCAAGCCTGCCCAGTGACGGGTTTAGGGGCGCTGTCCCCGAACCCGTCGCTCCTACCCGGGGTTCCCCGTGGGGTGACGGCTCCACTCCTCCTCCACCTGGTCCGCTTTCCCGGACCTTTGGGTGTCGGAGGTGCTAGGGGAAGGCCCTGCCTCGGGATTGCGAGCAGGCACCACCCTTTCGAGCCGTTTCCCCACGGGGGTCTTGGGGTCCACAGCCTTGTTGTCGGCCCGCTGAGCCGACTTGCCTGGCTCTCTAATTAGAGTTGGTCAGGTAGGTTGCGGATCCTCCTTCAGACCCTGGGTTCGTGTCCAGGTATTCCTGGTCCCAAACGGACGGGGGGCTTGCGCCCCATTCTTCCGCACGTCTGGATGGTCGCTCTGCCTCAGATATCCCATCCTCAGAACGAGGCATGTGGCTTCCTTCCTGGACCTCCAGGACGTACTTACTCTTCATTTCGTCCGTTTCTTGGGAGTCTCCTCTCTTTCTTAAGCAGGAGATCTCCTTACGAGTTCCAGGCCAGGCCCTTCGGTCTCTGCTCAGCAGCTTTCTGCGGCATCGAGGGATCCGGGCGTAACCCCACCCGGATGGCGGCCTGACTTCAACCCTTCCAGGCGGGAAGGGACGATCCAGAGTTCAGGCTCTCAGACTGGTCTCCTTTTATTGGAGCCACGTTGGAACTCGTGTCTTAGCGGGTGATCCTTCTTCGGGACGAGGCTCGACTCTTGAGTCCGAGCTCGGCTCCTGGCGGACAGGGCTGAGGTTCTTCCTCCCTTACCTAGTCAGGTCTGACTGGGCACTTGCACCCTGCCGGGACCTCCTGCACCTCCTGGGCCTCGTGGCGGCCGGCTCCAGCGTGGTCTGTTGGACCTGCTGGTTCATGCGTTCCCCTAGTGGGGACTGGCCAGCCAGCGGTCACAGTGCTGCATTCCTTCGGACCAGTTCGTGACTACAGCCCAGGAGTTAGGGGAACGCTTTCCCTCGGACCGTTCCAGCTCTTGCAGGAGAGCATCCTGTTCGTCCGCCCTGAGTCGACGGTCTTCTCCGACCGATGCTTCTCGGTTGGGTGGGGGTGCCCATCTAGGGGAATACAGAGTGCTCCGCCTCTGGTCCTCTCGGGAGTCCCGATATCTTTCCTTCCCGCGGGAGCTCCAGGCGGTCCGCTTTGCTTGCACCGCTCGCTCCGTTTGTGCGGGGACTAGTGGTTTAAGTCCAGGCAGACAACACCACGACCATGTGCTACCTACCCCGCCAGGTTCGGTCGAGCCCCTTGCCTCTGCGTAAGGAGGTTCTCTGCATTGGGTCTTTTCGCAGGCGGGAGGCGGTTCCTAGCCATTTGATGGCAGGAGCCTCCAGCACCCTGGCTGATGCCCTAAGCCGGACATAGGCTGCGCCTCACGAGTGGTCTCCCCTGCCGGAGGTAGCACAGGATCTTCTCCCTCCTTCCCTCCAGGGAGAATACGAGGCTGAGACTGTCTCATGCCCACCCCTCAGCAAGGTTTGTTGTGGGGATGCCGTCGAGCCCGGACCCTGGGTCTCTTCTACGCCTCTCCCCCATTTCCCTTGACCCACGGGCAAGGCAAGGAGGGACTAGGCGCAGGCGATGCTGGTAGCCCCAGACTGGTTGGCCAGCTCTGGTATCCAGCTCTCCTCAGTCTCAGCCCCAGGCTTCTGAGGCGGCTTCCAGCCCGCCCGGTCCTGATCTCTGTTTTCAGGGGAAGGTTTTCCATCTGGACCTTCAATCCCTGCACCTAAAGGCCTGGTCCCTGTGCGGCTAGGGGCCAGGCCTGGGGTCCTTCGGCAAGGTCCTCGACATTTTCGAGGCATCCTGCCGGGAGTCGGCCAAACATGCTCGCCTTCATATGGAAGAGTTCTCCATTTGATGTTGGGACAGGGCCTGGGCCCCCTCTCCTGTCCCTCGGCGAGCATTCCGGTCCATCTACGGTCCGTTCTTTTTGAACTAGGGCTTCGGCCGATGACCCTCTGGGTGCTTCTGTTGGTCACCCCTGTCTTCCGGGCGCGGGTCAGAAGGCAGTCGGTGGCGCAGAAAAGGTGGTCTGGTGCTTTTCTAGGCCTCGATCACACCTCCCCTTCGGGGAGAGTATCCCCATTTCTGTGGGATCTTCGCTGGTATGGGCTTAGCTCATGGTCAAGCCATTTGAACCTTTGCACAGGTGCGAGTTTTCCCACCTGTTGTGGAAGAACACCTTCTTGGGGCTACTCTGCCATCCAGAAGGAGGGGAGAGTTCCAGGCGCTCCTTTGAATCTCCCTATCTGGTCTTCCACGGGACAAGGTTGTCCTGTGCCCCACCCGAAGTTCCTTCCGTTGGCGGTGGCGGAGTCTTTTCCCTATCCGGGTATTGCCTCTGCCGGGGTTCATCCCCATTCACGCCTCGGAGGCCGTATATAGGTTCCTTTGGGACCCTATTTAACACTCGCCTACCTAGGGAGCGTAGGGCTGAAGTTCGGGAGAGGTTCGCCAACTGTTTGTCATCTACGCTGAAGCCGCACCTGGCAGACCTGCAGCCAAGTGGACGATGAGCGGGTGGGTCACCTCCTGCGTAGGTCTCCGCTATAGGTGGGTGGGCATAGAGCCTCCCAGAGGGATAAGTGCTCATTTTTAACCGCCCTTCCGCTGCATCGGTGGCTGCTTCCGTGGATACTCCTGTCCAGGATATCCGCAGGGCTCCTACCTGGAAGCAGGCATACCCGATTCCCCCTCCCACATCGACCCAGGTCTTCGGGATGTTGGTCCGGGCCTCGGTTCTCCAGTCTTGATACCTAAGTAGGAGTGTGCCTTGCCTCCCTCTTCCCAGAGAACTGCTAGGAGTCTGCCAATAAGTGTGGATGAACAACATATCCATGTCCCTAAGAATACAGGTTACTCACCTGTAACTGGAGTTCTAGGAATGGTATATGTTGTTCATCCACACGACCCATCCGACCTCCCCGGCCCGGCCGCCGCAAAACCTGGCTTCCAGCGGGCTAGATCTGGCGTCTTGGGGCAGAGCCGAGAGTTTTATCACCCAGGTGGGTGGGAGGAGCCAGCTTGAAGACCTTCCGGCAAGATTTAAAGCGGCAAGGAACCTGCCAATAAGTGTGGATGAACAACATATACCATTCCTATAACTCCTGTTACAGGTGAGTAACCTGTATTTTCATAAGTCCCATGATACCGAATGTGTAACTGCTTAGAAGGCATTTTTCATAAATATTTTTCTTCTATAGAGCTTTTTCTCTCTGGCCATGTATGTCTTGTCCAGAGACACATCGTGCTTCCTGGGGTATTGTCTGTTTAGGCCTGCGTCGCTAATGACCTCCTGGCTTCCAACATCTGGCAGTTACCCCCCGTGGTTTGCCACGCAAGGCAGTCCACTATGTGGGCTAGGATCCAGTGATGGCAGGCACTAGGACCCAGGGAAATGCTGAGCCCAGACCATCATTTTAGCTGACCATGGTTGTCCCCCTTTTCCTTGTCCCTCCCCCTATGGGAACACTGCATATGCTGGCCTCGTACACGCACAGCATGTCCCGAGTGGCAGGAGCAAGCTCCCTGTCTCAGCCGCAGGGTTGCTGCAGCACCGGAGCTCGCCATCAACCCTCCTCAGCTGAGGCACGCTGCCATGCCACAGCAACCCTAGCCTGGTCTGCCTCCCAAGGCAGTGACTCCCGCTTGCTTCCAGACCCGCGACACCTGCATGGCAGCGCTACTACTGGCCATCTGGATTGCCCCTGACACCTTGGTACTGTGTCGCACCCTGAGGATGCATGCATATATGGAATCACCAGAAATGCAAGTGGGGTGGTGGGAACTTATTGGGGAAGAGTGGAAGGTAAACCATGAAGGAAAATAATCCTGGGACTCTGCAAGAAAAGATATGTAGAAAATGAGGAACTACTATGAGGAAGCCATCCAATGCATGTTGTATATAATGAGAAAAGCGCTTTCAGCAAATACTGAAGATTTATATAGTACTGATTTCCTGATTCCTGATTCCTTTAAACATGACTTTGGTTTATTCTTATCTTGGTATTAGAAACCCTGAACATTGGAGACATTACCCACAAATAAGGAGTGCCATGTTTAGTAACATGCCAGTGGAAGGTTTTCAGTTTTGTGTGACATGTTGTGAAAGACTTGCAGGACCAAACTGGACAAGAACTCTGCAGCATAATGAACACGATCTGAAATAAGCATTCTACTTCACTTTAGTAGCGTCCACGAAACAGGTCTTCCATCCTTGCATAATCCCATCGACAAGCAGCTGTTGAAATAAGACCAGCCAGAGGAAATAAGTAAGCTGATTGGCTTCTTGTGCCAGAAACCCTGGGTGATTCCTGCTTCTACAGATCCAGTATGGAAGTATGTTTATTACTGCCCCCACCTTCAACTGACCATCCCCATCGGTTCCTTTCCTCCTGCCGTATCCCAGTCCTGACAGTCCCATTTCTAGCCAGCTGCACTAATGGCTTACTTCCTGTGGCAAGGGCCTTCTGGGGGCTGTTCCCCATCCAGAAAGGAGATCCAGTGTGACTAGTGTCAGTGAGTCAGAAGGTAGGACACTCTCCTCCAGATTCGGAAGATCAGAAGGTTATGGATTCTAGCTCTACACCATGTACTTGGACTAATACCTTTAATTTACACTGCAATGCAGTGTGGGGGGATGCACTGTCCTTCGGATGAGATGTTACTCCAAGGTCCCTTCTGCCCATCTCGAGTTATTGTCCAGGTAGAAGATCCCATGGCACTTATCGAAGAAGAGTGGGGGAGTTTCCTGAGGTCATGGGCAACATTCCCCCATCAATAAAACAAGTCAACTTAAGGCAGCCCACAGGGTGCACCTGTAAACCACCTACCACGCCTTAGTGTTCCTTTCCTGGTCAAAATTATGGACTAATAAATTATAATAAGGGGGGGATGGCTCAAGAATTCCAAGACTATCATTCTGCCAATTGGGGAATTCTGTTTCTTATTTTGACTTCCTTATTAGCTCAAAATGAGTGTTCAAGGCTCCAGAGCGTGCGCAAGCATTCCATGCTGACAGTGTCAGTGGGCGTCCTACCTGCACCATACCACTTCCGCTGCACCACCACCTATGGTCACACTCCTTCCTCCATGAAGAGCGTCCTCTGGGATGTGCGTTCTTCATCTGCCAGTCCTCCAGAAATCTCCGGTGTGGGGCACAGACCACTGTCACTGCCATTGTGAGCAGTAATACTACTACCATTGTTGATGGGTCTGTATTTTTCAACATGTTTCTAGGCCTTGCTGACTAAGTATCTTGGCATTTTCTGTAAATCAAGCCATTTAGTCTTTTAATTTTTCTGTTTGTCTTTTGTTCTTCTGGGGGAAAAAAATCTAAATGTGCAGGATCCATTCTTGAATGCTGCTTAACACATCTGGGAGTTAAAGAAGTCTCTGCAAAGGTTATTTCGAGACGGCCTGTAGCAGAATGTAGTTGTTCATGGCAGAGTTTCTTATTTTTATTTTTTTCATTATCTGTTTATTTTACCAGAAAAGTTGGTGGGATCAGAGATCCATTTTTGATGCCTCCACATGAGATGTTTTTTTACCTATTTGGTATAGACTTGCATCTGAGAGAACGGCTGGAGGAGAATCCTTGGCTGTGTATGGTGCGGGAGACGTGGCAGCCTGTGTCTTACTTAGCACTGACTCCACAGCTGCTACGGATGTGCTCATTGGCACAGCTGGAGGATTTTATGCCAGCGTGTCTGGATACCTCGCGCCAGGGGTGTGTAGTTTGGATTTGAATTGCATTGGCTAGGAAGCATGCTTCTGAGCTTCTCCTCTCCCCTCAGCAGCAGTTTCAGTAGTTTCTGCAAGGGTGTGCCGACACAAGGTTGAATCCACTGCCGTGAACACCAGGACAGCGACAGAAATCGCCTGTCTGCGGCGCATCGCTGTGCTGGTGCGATGGAGACACCAGCGGTGCGTTTCCCATTGTAGCACCCCCCCCCCCCGGTCCACCTCCAACTCGGAGTTAGAATCCTAAAAAATAAGAAAGCACTGACATCCCCGATGGTACAATGCCGACAGTTGGCACTGTAGCTATGGGGGATGTCGGTGCTGTCGCAGCACTATAGTAAAACCTTCAGCTAACCTAGTGACATCATACTAACTCCAAATGCTGTGTAGGGGGGTGTGTGTCGCCTGCCCACAGGTTTCTTGTTTTGAGTCTTTGGAATGCCTGTCATTTGAAATGTAACCTTTAAGTGATTTACCTCTGTGAAGAATCATGTGTATCCATGTGTAAAACTTTTCTAATAAAAAGATGTTTACAGAAATCAATTTTTAGCCACACCTGAGGAGGCTGGGTTTACAGTAGGTGTAAACAATACATCATTAACAACTCTCATCAGATATAAGCTAAAACACTCTGTAAATATCATATTATACAAGATGTGCATAATTTCATAAAGCTATAACATGAGTAATTTTAATACTACAGAATGTCATTAGGTAACATCCAAACAATTGCAGATTGACATCATTTTTAAAAATTCCCACAATTTCCTTTTAAAAATGATGGTTTTAAGATTAAAGTTTTCAATGTAAACCCGTAACTAAACCTTTACAGTCTGCTGGCTTACCTTTGCTCTCTGTCCCTAAACCCCATCTAGCAGTGGATCGGCGTGCCTTCGCCTTCTCGGGTCACTCTCTTTGGAACGCTCTTCCCTCCACCGTCCTGACCTGTACCTCTGTTCATCTGATCAAACGTTCTCTCAGATCTCACCCTGCTTCCACTCAGCTGTATACCTGCTCCTGTTCACGGCTCCCCTTATCTCTCATCACTCTCCCCTCTTTCTGGGTTCCTTACCTGAGCCTGCTCATCTTCCCTTTATTTACTAGGCTGTGCTGTGGTGCTGTGCAAGTTGCATATTGATTGTCTGGTTGGTCTCAGTTGTAAATAATTTTTCACTGTGCCCTGTATACTCTGTGTTCAGTTATGCCTAATTGTACATATGCTTTGCTTACTTATCGTTCTCTGACTTTTATCCATATACCAATTTTGAAGATGTAACGTAATTTACTGCCTGTGTGATGTTTTGCTTTGTTTGTTATGTATGTTTTTGTAAAAGTGTCTGCGTACATTTACCATGTGCTATTATTTATTGTATCACTTTTCCTCCCTTTGTAACCCTTTTCTCTGGGTCACCCCTGAAAAAGGGACATTCCGTCTCAGTGGGCCTATTTGGCTACCAAAATTCAAATAAATAAATAAACACAACTGGACAATTGTGAGAATCGGTTCAAAGACCATTGTTCCTCAAATGATCAATACTGAAGTGGCAAGAGATGGACACAATATTCATTTAGCTTTCCGGGCCTTCTGAGCAGACTTTGTGACCTTGCCAGTGCCAGCCGCCTTCTTGTCAACAGCCTTGGTGACACCTACAGCAACAGCCTGTCTCATGTTACGCATAGCAGAACCCTCAGTGGAGGATAATTTGTGGCAAATCTAATTATGTTACTGAAAGTAACCTCATATTTGTGAAAAATTGTTTCCGGGGAACTAGTGCAGTGAAATTGAATTGTGTTGTAATGCTGGAAGAAAGACCTGTTTTGCAGTAGACCTTTCAATATCCATTCTTGAAACTGTTTTGGTCCCTATATAGATAACTCAGTTTGTTGTTAACCTTTCTTGTAATCGTTGTTATATTAGCACTGGTTTGATATCATTTGATCTAGCATAACTCCTAAATAATTGAAGCATGGTACTCCCTCCAGTTCAAATCCATTTAGTCCTTTAATTTTCATACTGTTTTCTTTAACATTTTTGTTGTTGTGTTTCAAAACATTATTTTGTTTTTGTTTTCTTCAGTATCATTTTATTTTCAGAAAACCAAGTTTGCAACGTGTAGTACAAGGGCTACATTTTCGCCTCCAAGTCCACTCCTGTTTTTCCTGTGCTGTATGCGGTGCTGTGTGTCCTCAACCCTTCTGACAGTGAGCATCCCCTGCCAGATCATAACTTGACATTTTCAAGGACCCCCTGTTCAAGTTCATTACCAGTTTGTATCTGTTGCACACCCAGCAGTGGAGTGGCCTTGTCTGCTTTGGGTTTCATTGCCAGACATGCCAGAAAAGACTTACTGTGACCAGACCTGCCTGAGGACCCCTGTTCTGAAGCAGAGTGAAACTGTTAGCAATTTTTTGCTTTATTCAGTATTAATTAGGAACTGAACTATCATACATTTGCAACATATGTAAATATTAACCCTTGCTGTATATATATGTATATATTCTGTCATCAGCCTAAGGGTTAAAATGTAATTTGATAATATGTTTGTGCTAGCTTTTTGTACCTTACCTGCCAAGGACCCCCAGGTGAAACCTTGGGGACCCCCTGGGGTTACAGACCATAGGTTTAGAAAGAGTAACTTAAGACAAGGAGCGAGTGTAATACTCCCCTCCGAGCCAGTATTGCAGGAACCAGTATGTAAGTGCTCAGGTAGTGAAGTTGGGGCCAGTTTTTGCCAGATAATCCTCTGCAGACTCGGATCACTTAAGAGTAGTGGTTGCCTCAGAAAGCACTTTGACAGACATTTACATTTACATTCAGATCAGTTTATATTTCACATTTCCCCTCATTTCTCTGTCACTTATTTCCGTATTATTGAGCACATTTCTATGAAAACAGGACTGTTGTCCTTTTGACATGATTTTGCTTCAGTTGTCTCATCCCCTCCTGAGGTAATAATCCCTTTTTGACATAGTAATTTCTACAGCAACAGGTCATGATGTCACAAGCAGGGGATTATGACTTCAGGTGGGGAATATACATCTCGAGTAACTGAAACCATAAGAGACAAAGATCGTGTTTTCATGCAAATGTCCTCTTGGGGGAGTGTCATCGAGGCATGGGTCAGAAAGCATATGCAAACCAGGAGAAATTATAAAATTCACAAATAGTGTTTTATTTTTATTAATAACAATAAAATTAAATTGTGCAGGGTAGCACTTATGCAGGCAGTTCAAACAAAACAAAGTCCTTCCTCTGAGGTTAAATCTAAATCTCTTATCTCTCTCCCTCTCTAACAAAAGATTGCTCTCTTTTTGTAATGTAAAGAGTTATGGCAGTTAACTTATGCATCCTGAGCTCGTTAAGATACATCTCCTGTTTCTCACAAAATGTATCAGAACTTTGTCAGTTTCATTCCAGTAGGTGCAACAAAATAGAACATTGTGTCCCAGAACTGATCTCCTGTTGACAACTCTGCAAACAAGCTTGTGGAGGTCAAACTGCATCTCATGGTTAACCCCCTAAGTTCCAGATAGCTTTTTGCAGTCATTCTAACAATATAACTATATACAGTTGCAAACCAGGGGATCACCGTTTCACATAAAACTTCACATGTATTTTTAACCACAGAGGAGGAAAGAGAAAGAGAGAGAGAAAGAGAGAGAGAAAGAAAGAAAATAGAAACAGCAAGTGAAGGAAAGGAGTTTGGGGGGGAGGAATTTTGGGACCGTTGGATTGGACAGATCCTAGTGCCACAAGAAAGTTTGATTGTGCAATCAAACAGGCAAGAGACAGACAAGTGACAGAGTGGGAGAAGACAGACTAGATCTGTGCTTTAAACCCTCTTTGCATAACAAATGGGACAGGGTCTTACCCAACCCTGTCACAGGGAGATGAGCAGTATAAAAAACAAATGAAACAGAAGCAGAGCTGTGTCTGAATAAAATGCCTCAGTGTTTTCCTACAGATGTCAGTTGCTAACACAGCCAACAATCCAGGCCAAATCAGTTTCAGTTTAAGTATCAGCCTTCTGCCGAACCCTCGGCGCTGCAATACTGCTACTGCTCGTGTTGCCGGTGACTGGGATTTGGAAGCAAGCCTTGGTGGTCACGGGCGGCCGGAGGGAGGAGGATTGTGTCCCAGTGGATGCTGTCCTCCTCTGGGGAAGAAAGCTTTTATCCTTCTCTGCAATACTGCCACCTGGGTGACCACAGGTGGTAGTGCGGCTGGAGTGTTGGTGGGAGGGTGGGACATCGATGATGTTGATGTACTGACACGCATAGCATCTGCATGCCCTGCCATCCTTACACGTGATATCTTGCTGGGAGAAATGACAGAAAATGGCCACAGCCCCTACAACGATTGACCCAGTACATCTGGGCTCTGCCTAACCAACATGGAACCTCCTGCTAAGACATGAAGTTGGGAGTAAATCCCTCACCCCATCACTGCCTGGCAGGGAAAACAAAGGCTCAGTGGAGGTAGGTGGTTGTAGGTGAGTGTGGCAGGGGGTCAGATGTGCCTTGGGAGCTCCAAAGAGAGATGTGTAGTAGTGACACAGAAAGTGGGCATAAAATCAAAGTGAAAAAATAATATAATCTCTCCTTGGTTTGGCCACCATTGTTGTCTGATCAATAAATTCAGTTCCTGATAGCCAGTACTCTGGACCTGTCATTGTTTCACTTGCCCAGTTTAGATGATAAATTGCTGAATGATGCACCTTAAACAAGTGTCAGTACACCCTGTTCTGGAAGGCAAAATATTGGCAGTATGACTGCTGTACGTACTTTGGCAGTGCTTCTTTGGCATTAGATCCAGCTCACTAAGCAGTGAGGTACTCTTGTTCTTCAGTCTTGAGTAAGAGGCACTGTGTGATGAGCCATTAAAATAAAAGCCAAAAAAACCCATAAAAATTTCATGTCAAAGTTTCTGTGAGGAGGAAGGCAAGCACTCTGCCAATTATGTACTCTTGACATCAGTCCGAGCTAACTTTGTGATACAGTGGATTTGTCCTATAGCATTTAAAACATAGCCTCCGGTGGCAGTTTCCATTTCTCCTTGGCCTTTTCAGTACCTTCCCAGATGGTCAAGACCTCCTTTCATTGCAGTCAGCTTCCCTGAAGGATGGTCCCATCGTTTCTCTGTGCCAGTTGGTGGGAGGAATTTTACAGGAGGAGTGGAAAGAACTGGAGAAGAGGGGCCATTCTGTTTGTTAAAATCTTTGGTTCTGAATGTGGGAACCTTGGATTTACCTGTGGTATATAACGCTGGATCCTAGATTCAGCATCCTGTGAACAGGGCCAGGGACCGTGGAAGCCTCTCTGAGAAAGGATTATGAGTCAGCTGTGGCTTCCATTAGGGGAAATGCAGCCAGTTTTATTGTTCTAAGGATACAGTTGAATGGAAGGAGGAACTTACAGGCTTTTTCCTGTCTAGATCCCAAGTTACCAGATAAGTGTACAATGAGGCCCACCTGGTTAGTCTGGCCAGCTCGTTCTGGGTGATCAAGGCTGGATACTTCCCAGTTTGCAACAAGAGCAGTACTTTTCAATAGTGAAAAGGAGTAGCATTCAGCTAAAGGGAAATTCAGGTTAGCTGGCGGATTGTGTAGTGCTTTTAGCTTTCCATAGTTCTCAGTAGAGGACCCTACTGCTACAGTTCCTCAGTACTATAGGCCTACATTATTATTGCAGTTTCTCATATCTAGATGGTGCTACTTGCAGCCCTGTTTCACTTACCTTAGCAAATTGAGAATCTCAGGCTTTTGTGGGCCGAGGAACACTGAAGAGAGTTCAAAATAGTTGAAAACAGGAGTCACTCACTACATCTTTTTTTGGTGCGCTAATATTTTTTTTTAAACTTCTATTTATAGATTTTATGAGCATTGCAGTGGGTGCTGTAAATGCATACAAGAAAAAGATATGAGGTACACAGACCTCCAAACCTCATACAAGTATATTACAATTGAATAAAAACCATTACACGTGCAACTGATGGTCTCATAAAGCATAGAGAGAGTGCCAAACAGTCCATGTAAGAGTAAAGTTCGGCCAGATTAAACTGTAGGTCATTGACACTCATCAAAATCAATGCATATATTTTATAGTAAACACCAGTTTATCCAATCCCTAGTAGGATTAAAAACTGTTGGAAGAGCTGATAAGCTAGGAAAACATGGATAGAAATAATATATAGATGTACTGGGCCCAATTAAGATATATGACAAAATCTACAAATCTAGGTATGGTCTAAACCCACCCAGCAGGTTATCAGGATTTCCAAAAGAACTGCATTTAATGTTCACAAACTGAGCAGTGTACGAGTGTACTATTTTTACCATGTACCCTAAGCCTTATTAACCATCTTTGAACAGTTCTATTTAAAAAGCAGCACATGGCTAACCTAGGGTATAAAGCATAGTAAAATATTATTTAAACAAATTTCAATGAGAGCTATAGAAACATTTTTTTGTTTTGGTTTTTTGAAGTAACTTGATAAACCTGCTCTTGTGATATGGCCTCAAATAGTGCTCCCCACCTCCCACAGGGAACCCCAAAAACAGCGTTCAACACCACATAAGATTTTTAACTGAAACGTCTCAACATTAGGAGCAAAACGTAAGGTTCAGCCTGCTTCATAGTCGGGGGAGGCCTCCTCTGCTGGATGCAGTTTGGCCAACAACTTCTCAGTGTAATCTGCTGCCTGCTTAGGGTCCACAAAGATGTGAGTTTTGGACTCGTGTTGGATTTGTAGTCTCGCAGGAAATGTAAGATGGGCTTGAATGCCGTTGCTCAATAGTTCCTTTTTTATATTTTGTAAGTCCTTTTTGCGGTTTTGTGTCTGAGCCGACAAGTCCAGAAAGAAGGCCAGGCGACTGCCCTCCCAAATAATGTCACCTCGAGCTCATGCAGCCTGTAAGAGGGGAATCCTGGCCTCCGGCGAGGACAAAGTGGCAACGACTGTCAAGGGCCTCTGGCTCGGGTCACCACTAGAATGCGGTCGCTGCTGGATGGAGAAAACCTTCTGCACAGTCACCCCTGAGTCTGAGGGCAAAAGTTGTGAATCCTTGAAGATAATTTTAGAGATAGCAGGCAAAGGTTCTGCTTGTCCCATAAATCGGAGTGGAAAACCCACCACACGCACATTGGCCTGATGTTGATTGTTTTCAAGAGTCTCAATTTTCCCTTGGAGGAAGTTGAAGTCCTTTTTCGAAAGAAGCATTGTACTCTACCTGACGCGTGTTGGCCACATTGATCTCTGCAGTCACAAGTGAGTGCTCTTTTATGGTGTTATTTCAGTAAATTTAGCCTCCACGGCAGCCAGTCATTTCTTTGTTTCCTCCCCATTTGCCTGGATCTTTAAGAGTGCCATGATCTGCGCTAATGGGAGTTCCAGAGCTACTAGGCTGCTAGTTTGAGTTGGCCCCGATCCCGTAGAGTAGCCTGCGGGAGAAAGGAACACATCAAGGCTATGAGACCAATGTTTGCCATTTTTTTGGGTCCCATTCTGTTGTTGAATATTTCAACTGAGGTTTGTTGTAGTTGGATCCCCGTTAGTCGATAGTTAACCACCGTTTAGCGATTTTGTAATATTTCTATAATCGAGCTGGCTTGCAGAGCTACCACCATGTTGTTGCTCCACCAGTCGATAATATTTCAAGCTTTATTTTCTACTCTTTTAGGCAGAAAGTTCCTGTCTGGTAACTACCAATATTTTGTGCAGTAACGCCACACTTCCTGTGGTTCAAAAATGAAACTTATTTTTTGTCATGATCAGTGATCATAGATTGATTCGTAATTTCTGCAAGGACTTTTCTGACCAAGACAGAAAACATTTTTATTTTGCGGTACATTGCTTCCTCTCCACCTTGAGGGAAGTGTAGGGTTACCACAGAAAACATCGGTGGTTGCTAACATCCTGAATACTTGTTTAGAAAATAGAGAAATCTTTTTTTTTTTTATAAAGAATTGTGTGGTGAGTGAATCCTCTTCTCAACCGTTATGCATGATTTACTAGCCCCTTGTTGGAATGGGCATCTTCCACTTCATTTACCTCCACCAGGTTGGGGATCACCTTGGAATCCGAGCTTCTTGTTTGGAGCAGTGAAGAGTAACACATGTACCAACGGGGGGGTGTGGATGTGTAAAGCAGACTCCCTAGAATAACTGCTGATAATCTGAAACATGAAAACAATGTTGAAACAACGGTTTCAAACGCAAATTTCAAATCCTTGACAGAACTTCTATATAAGGGCTGAAGTATATGCTTCTTGCCTTGTTGACTCTTGCAGCTACAGCTGCTTTGTGTTAATTGAAGTGCAGTTCCATATTCAGAGATAGATGCGTTACTGTACAGTTAGTATTCAACTTTCATTTCAGCAGCTTACACTAAACAGTGAGCAGGAAATCATTTATCTAATGATTAATTCAGCTGGCTGAAAATGAAGTTCATTGTGACCTCCGTCATATTCACAGCATCTTAGATTGCATTCCCTTTGGTACAGTAACTCTACAACTTTGTAAAAACATGTCCAGATTTCCCATGACAGATATTAACACAGTATAATTAATGTAACACTTTGGCTTGAGCTAAAAGTGTAAAATTAGACGCTACTATGTCTTGTTAGCAGAAGATGGTTGTACATTTCTCTTTTGGGGAGAAAGGGAATGGCCGCTGTGCTTGTGTGGGACGATAACCACATGGCAACACATACTGTCAGGATGGAGCATTTCTTTGGCTAGAGGTACAGTGGAGTCATCCAGAACGCAACGCTCTGTTGTAAGAACTCCACAGTTTCCTACGTGACAAATTGGAGTAGTTGCCATGAGATTAAATTGTGTTCCTGCAGAATTCTGCGGCATGTCACAGGCACAGACTGCAATAAGAGTATTGCATCCTGGCTGAATCCACTATATCACTGATATAGACATAGAGAAATAGAATTTGACGGCAGATAAGGACCACTTGGCCTACCCAGTCTGCCCAGTTTTCTCTATCTACAATTCTTTCTCTCCATCCCCCTTCTTTTCCACTATGATTCCAGCGTGCCTATCCCATGCATTCTTGAACCCCATCACTGTTTTCACCCTCGCCATCTCCAAAGGCTGTTCCAGGAATCCACCACTCTTTCTGTGAAGAAGTACTTCTTCACATCTCTCCTGAATCTACCCCCTCCAGCTTCATAGCAGGTCCCTGTGTTCTTGAGTACCTTTGTTTTCAAAAAAATGCTAATAAAATAAAATGATTAAATAATAAAATAAAGGCTAAAGGCTCACTGTGGAAACAACAAGCTTTAACTGCATCAGGGTTTTGGTGAATGTGGTGTTAATTTGGTGATCCCAAGGAAACAACATTTTCTTAAAACATTTTTTTTAATTTAAATTCTACCTCACTCCTGTGCAGCTTCCCCAACCATCGTTTGGGTCCAGCCCTGTCCCTCCACATCTCCAACACTTACTTCCACACGCTGACCTCATAGCTTACAGCCCTGCCATATAGTTGGGCCTAACTACAGCCAGGCATCATGCCGCACTGCGTCAGCTAACATTGTGGGAGATGTCCTCTGTGGAGTTGGAGTGGCTGGTAGCAAGGAATGGAACCCAGTCCTGCCGTGTAGCATGCTGCTTGCTGTGTGGATTTTCTGTTTTAGGTCATCCCACTTCCCTGGCACGCAGCCAGTGAGCACCCGTGGCACCAACCTGAAGGTGCGAAGCTGCTAATGCTGCATGGTCACCCACAGCCCCTATGCAGCCCCACTTCCCACCTCAGAGAGCGGGATGCTCAGTACCTTCCTCTAGGGGTCGGTGCATGATGCACCCACATTGTGCTCCAGACCCTATCATCCTGGACAAGGAACACGTAACCAAGAATCAGTCCTGGGTCTCCCACATAGTTGAACAGTGCACCACTGGCTGGCGTGGCCAGGTTAGGAAACAAAACTTTTTACTCTTTTGCATAGGTCTCCGTACCATGTGCTTCCCTGAAAGCACGGTCTCTTCTGTGCCTGTCATTAATGAATTATTGTAGCATTGGAGGAAACTGAACCGATGCTGGCTGCACCCACCTCCCATTGCACACTTCCTCAGTCCTGCTCCCTGCACTGGATGCCATGGGTTTGGGAAGGTTTACCAGCCAGGCATATGGATGAGCCTGTCGGATGCAGGCTGAAGTGGGCCATCTTTGCCGTGACCATTTCTTCTTGGTTTGAAAGTTTCATCTGGGAGGGAAGAGTGAGCTGCAGGAAGCATTGAGAGAGGCAGATGTGGGGGAGTAGGACCGTGTTTGCTGTTAGTACTTGTGTCGTACGAGTGCAGCAGTGTGGAGGCAACATGGGGAGCTAAGGGGAGAAAAAGATCAAGCAAAGAAATGGAATGAATGAGGTGACACACAGGCCACCCAGTTGCCCAGTGGTAAGTGACTTGGTTTACCATGCTGATATTATATGTTTGCATCCTAAGGTGGCTGCCACATTGGGTGACAGCAACACTGGCAACCGTCTTGGGCAACTCCTGCCTTGGGGAAGGTGAATAGGTTGTATCGTAATACAACTGCCTCCTTGTGGCCCAGGGAGTTATGTGGGCAGGAATTCATAGCACCCAAAAAAGGGTGACACCCTGCAGCTGTATGACACAGGATGGCAAGATAGCACTTTTGGTATCGTGATGTACAACCAGAACCAGCAAGGTCCTAGCCGCCCCCACCAAGGGAGTCGAAGAGATGTTCTGTGAAATGCTGGGGAGTCCAGTGCTGTCCTGGGGCACTTGTGCACTAATTAATTTTGGTACTTTTGCAGTGTGATGCTGCTTTGGGCGTAATAAAATCTGCAACTTTATCTCAAATCGTGAATAGTCCCCATTTTTCTGTGCAAAAAACATATGTTATGTAGAGTGTTTTGATATGTATGTTAACTCCTAGTGTGTCCTTCCCTCTGTCTGCTATTTGGAGTTTTTCCTAAATTGCCTGCTAGCTGTATGGTAGTTTTACGACCCCTGGGGATCTCCATAACAAATAGTTTTATTGGCTTTCTTTCTCTCAGGATGCCCCCATCTCATGTAACAGTGATGTAGCCATGCCCTTAGATTTAGCATGTGTATTGCTTTAAAATTAGTTTAGCAACAGCAGAGCCTTGTAACTTCTTATCCAGGGAGGACAAATGGCAACAGTTAGTTTAGCAGATACCTGAGAGCAAGCTAACGGGGGTTTCTGTAAGACAACAGCTACTAAGTAGCTCTAATTCATTATTTGTGTTTTTTTGATGTTAAAACACTCTTGCTAGCTAGACCAGATGCACAGAGAAGACAAAAATAGTGAATCAGAGCTATTTAGTAGCTGTTGTCTCACAGAAACTCCAGTTAGCTTACTCTCAGGTATCTGCTAAACTAACTGTTGCCATTTGTGCTCCCTGGATAAGAAGTTACAAGGCTCTGCTGTTATAAACTAATTTTAAAGCAATACATGCTAAATCTAAGGGCATGGCTACATCACTGTTACATGAGACAGGGGGCACCCTGGGAGAAAGAAAGCCAATAAAACTATTTGTTATGGCGTTCCCCAGGGGTCGTAAAACTACCATACAGATAGGTAATTTAGGAAAAACTCCAAATAGCAGACAGAGGGAAGGACACACTAGGATTTAACGTACATATCAAAACACTCTACATAACATATGTTTTTTCACATTCTGGGTGAACTACTCCTTTAAGTGCATGCTTTCCTTGTCTGTTTTTCGTTGCTTTGATGTTCTTTAAGAGTGTCACCTGTGTCCATCAGTGCGGCATTCCTCATTTATTTTTATAGGAGCATAGTGTGGTCTCCTCCCACTCCCTTTTGTCTGGCCAGAAAAATCACCTGTCTTTGGCCACACCCCTGTAAAACTGGGGTAAGACACTGGGAGGGGTGAAGGAAATGGGTGGGGACAGTAGTGGTATAGAAGAGGGTGGTGCTTGTTCCTCTGGCTAGTTGCAGCACTCTTACTGCTGGGAAGGGTTTTTCTCAAAAGTCTCACAATGAGTAAGTGGCTGTGGTTGGGTTTAGAACTCTAATCCTTTGGTTCACAGATCGGTGCTTCAGCCACTGGAGTTATACCGTCTCATTTGTGGAAGACACTCAACTTAATTTTCAGAGGATAACTGTGCACATTTTCCAGTTTGTCTGAAATCTCTGTAGGTGATTCTGTGACCAGATAACCTACAAAAGTACATACTGCTTACTGATAAGTAACAGAAACAGGGTTGGGGTGACCCGGGGCACTTCTGTTGCTTATTTGTTAGCATCAAGCTGTAGAACCGTATAATTGGTGAAGCAGTTTAAGCTTGTTTAAGTGAGCAATAACCATCAGCAGAGCATGCACTGCTGGAGAATTAATGCGCGCCCTGGGGAAATTGGAATGCAGAGAGTCATTGGCCAAGTGACTCATCACAGCCTGGAGGTGCATTATTTCTCCAGAAACCAATGTTCTCGAATGGGTTATCGCACTTGAAAAATGGAAAAAAAATATATTTTTAATCAAATAAAGAGTATTTTAGTTGTTATTAGGTAGAATATGTGAGTTTAGTAAACAAGAATGGGTTCCTGTAAATGAACCTGGGAAGTGCATTTTTTTTGAAGAAACCTATGCCCTATTGTGGGTTTTTGTGTTTAAAAGTGGATTTTTTTTTTTTTTTTTAATTTTAAAGGAAAAAGCTTTTGGAGCAGGTGCAGTTTCTGCTGGACAGAAATAAATGGTGGATGAGATTTCATCTGTCGGGAGGTGATGGGAATGGAGACAGCGGGGGGGCTGTACCCCCACAGTGATTTGGATAGTTTCAGGGGCAAAGCCCACCGAGCCCCCCTGCCACCCTCCTACCACTACTGTACTACTACTGTTACAATTAATAGTTGTAGTGCCTGTGAGATCACAGATGTCATCAGATGAGAATTCGTTATGACACTGAAATCTCACCTGATGGCATCACAGTCTCATCCGTCCAGTAGAAACTGCACCCGAGCCAAGGTTTCATTTTATCAGGTTGTTGCTGCGTAGATTAAGGCAGGTTAGTTATGAACTGTTCGTATACCTGAGATTAATGAACGGTCAGGTGATGTGTTTAGGCCAGTGAAATTGCTTGGTTTCTGAGCCCATTTTATAATTAAGCAATAAGGCGGTTACATGTGTGGTATATGCATGATGAGGTTCACGCCTCAGGTGATTGGGCACAAGGCCGCAGGCCGAGGCTGTCCAACCACCCGAGAAGTGACGATATCCCATGATATACCACACCCTGGAGTGACTTATTGCTATTATGAACAGAGTTTGAAGTTTTATAAATAAATAAAAAAAATAAAACAAACTGGTTTTAAAACATTTTATGAGTGAGTTTTTGGGTGGTGTAGGAGTACATTTTGAAAAAAATAGTTCTCAGACAGTAGAGAGCAAGGAGGCTGGTGGTGCCGGAACTTTTTTGAAGCCATGACAATGTAGCCCGATATCACCACGGCTTCAGAGAGCTCTGGGCCAATCAGATTCCTCCATTTACGCTCCTCAGTTCATAATGTTCTTTATGTATTGCAGAGGCCATTAATCAAGGCGAGACTGTGGACCTGGATGCCCTCATGGCTGATCTATGCTCCATTGAACAGGAACTCAGCAACATTGGGTCCAAAAAACCAGCCAACAATACCACCTCGTTGAAAAGGCAAACGGCAGAGGGCAAAACCTCCCAAAAGCCACCAGCTGCTAGAATATCATCTAAACAGAGCAGCATGAAGGGGTCACCATCTTCATCAGTCAGGGGTCCTAAACCATCACAGACTAACTTTTCCCTTGATGACATCACAGCTAAGTTGGAGCAAGCATCACTGAGCATGGACGAAGCGGCTCGTCAGAGCGTGTTGGAGGATTCTAAACCTGTACGCACTAATCAGCATAGGAGAGCGGGATCTGCTGGCACCATAAGCGACACAGAAGTGCACTCCATTAGTAACTCATCTCGTTCTAGCATCACCTCTGCAGCTTCCAGTATGGATTCTCTAGATATTGACAAGGTCACAAGACCACATGATCTTGACTTACTACCAGGTCAACCTACATCTGAGGTATTGTATATGCCTTGATTTTTATAACTCTTTTGTCAGGGTGATTGACGAGTATCTGTGATACTGTTCAAGAATTCCCTGGTCGTCTTTTTTTTTTTTCTGTGACATTAGGTTGGGGAAGGGCAACAGTGATTGTATTACAGACTTGATGAACTGGGGTTTCCATTGAGGCTGGAACGGTGTGATTGCCATCAAACCTACTGGTGCTTAAGGTAGGTACCCAAGATTTGGAGAAAAGAAAAATCCCTGCTCATCCAAGGGGGGCTGATAAGGTGAACATCTCCTGTCATTGAGAAGATGAAATATCCCTGTAATCCTACATCAAAGTGAAGAAGGCCACAAACATGCTTTTTTAGTTTTCCACTGCACATATAGTACTTAGATGTTGCCTTTCTTGCAGTCACCTCCCTCTGTAATTTATTGTATTTATGCATTTCTTTTTGTCAGTGATCCTGTTAAATCCCGTCAGCTTCTGAACTACTGAACTTTGCCCATGTCATGTAAACCACTGGCACAATAGCACACATAAATGGCCTGAAAAACTCAAGATTTTAAAGAGATTCACCAGTGTAGCCCTCTGCACCCCACAGACTGGTGCCTTACCTCCATGAACTGCCTCTGAGTCATAGTTTCCCCAAAAATAGTAAATTAGTTATCAGAAAATCTGCTGGTAAAATTCTGAATACTGGGACACAGGCACTTCCATTTGGAAGCTCCACCAGTGTACGCCCGCTCTACTGACTTGATCGGCATGGTGGCAGGCGGCCAGGGACACTGTACATTGTAGTCTATGGGGTTAACTTTATCAACAATTTTATGTACTACATTGATCATATGGTGATTAAACAAGGGCACGGGTGACTAACAAGGAGCCTTGTTAGTACGTGATGCCTCGTGTAATTGCCACATGATCAATGTAGTACTAAAATATGTGATAGTTACCCTTATAGATTGCAGTAGAGCGTCCCTGCGTGCTCCCTGTGATCACGTCATAAAGTTAGCAGAGCGTGGTGAGGCACGGGGCAGATCTTCTAACTGGGAAGTGCCTGTGTCCCGGTATTCAGAAATTTACGAGCAGATTTTCTGATAAATAATTTACTATTTTGGGGGAAACTATGGCTCAGAGGCAGTCTGTGGAGTAAGGCACAGAACTGGGGGGTGCACATCTACCTCCCGTTTACTTGGTGAATCTCTTTAAGAATGGTTCCTTGTCCTTTCTAAGTGCTGTGCGAGTTTCCAGACTGCTCTTAGATTTCAGATCAGTATAAAAGGCTTCCCAAAGCAACAGTGCCTCTTTAAAATAGCAAGAATTATACATGATACATAGATGACGTAGCAAGTGCAGGTTTAGTTGTGAAAGTCTAGCAGGACCCTGTCATCTAGAGTCCCAACCAAGAATTGTGGAATATGCCCAGCGACTCTGTTTGAAGAAGTGCCTTAGTTAAGAATCGTAGTAGTTCACTTTATCTGTTATTGATCGATGGAGCACCCCCGATCAATTGGAGCACTACTTTGTAACAGAAACATTCTTATTGTGTGAAGAGTGTCTCACGGGCAGCTGCTTGGAAATGGGCACCTTTGGGGCAGTTTTTCCTTTTAAATTGTAATACATTATTGATTTTTTTTCCTTTTAAATTGTAATACATTATTGATCGATTTTGATCAATAATATATTAATACTGCTGTTGAGACTGCTCTTACAGTCGTAAGAGTGGTCTTACCTACATCCTCAGGTTATGAATACCGTTCATCCTTGGTTTACGGTTCTCATATCCTAAGAATGCATGTGAGACTACTCTTATAACCATAACAGTGGTCTTAGTGATGGTATTAATATAAACTTGCTTCCTTCTAAAATGCTCCTGCTTTACTTTCAATTTTTTCCCAAGCTTGTGAAGGAGTATTTTGCTTTATATTGGGCATTAGATTTACAAATAAAGCAAATATTAAATTGACAAATGCTTTGTACATTAAAGTCTGCATTTGCACCCAAGTTTGGTTTGTGTACTGCGGCAAAAGCGCTCAGTGTGCAGCTGACTTACAGGATCAGTTTGTGATTTTATCAGCGTTGTTTTAGGCCAGGAACTCTCAGTTGATCTGGAGAAGTAGTAAGTTAGGAACTGGCACAGTTTTGCTGTTGAACCCAAATTAGTTTTCAAGGTTGGCCAATCTGGGAATTCATTCTGAACACCCACCCACTTCTGTTGTTTCTCCTTTGGTATACCGGGCAGGATCAAATTGGGCTACAGTCATGCTTCTTATTGGGAGGTGCCTCTTCAATTCCATTGTCACAGGACACAGCACTGTGACCCATTGCTGTGTTTACCCCCACATCCCACACCCAACAGACACCGACCTGGATTCCTTGTAATTCGGTTCCTTAGCAGGCAGCTTCCAATATCCAGATACCATCAGAGGGCAGGAGATGGAGAAGGTCTTCATGGGGATGGGAACTGAGCACCATTTGCCCGCCTAGTGATCAACCTTTTTCTAATTTTGTCTATGAAATCTCTGCCCTAAAGTATGCAGAGGCAACTCTGATGCTGGCAAACTAGATGCGGATACTAGCGTTTCTACCTTCCCACCTATGCACATGATCTCCCAGCTGCACTGGCACTTGTAGTCACCCAGGTGGCAGTCATGCAGCAGGAGTCTCAGCCCTCCCACCCAGAGAGCATCCTTCTCTAGAAAGGGATCCTCCTTCTGAGAAGCCGCTGTGATGTCCTAGGTTCGGAGCATGAACCTGAGTTGTTGGTACGGCAGATGGCACCCACGTTTGATACGCTATCACTGCAGCCTCACTGCACTTTGAGAATTTCTCTGGAACAGCTTTCTAAACGGCAGCGCAGTCGCCCTAAAGTGCAGTTCAGCCAAAACCCAGTAAAAGAAAAACATTTGCTTATAAGAAATTTTCATGGATCATTTGACTACCTAAGCAGATGAGAATAAAGATTCTAGTAATCCCTAAATGGGGCACAGCATGAAGTCGCCTCACTGCAGTACTTTATTTGAATTTGTATTCTTGCTACTTTGCATGCTTTGCAGTTCATGATATTAAATCCGTACATGGAGATGTGGAATGGAAACCCTTTGAAACTGCTGCCTTGGATTACTGATGTAATTAACTGGTGTTATCTTGAAGGCTAAGTATAGATATTGGACCTGATTTTTCAAAAGCCTCATTCTGACTTGCACAAGCAACTCATAATGAAATGGGCTGGCATCTTTCATGGTTGCTCACTTAGCCGGAAAGGGAGGGGGTATTCACACACTCTACTTTCTTACGCAAGTCCTATTGAAAATAGGAAGAGGTCTGCAAGTGCCGTTTGGCTTGGGAATGGGAGTGTAAAGAGGACATTTACATCCTCCCACAAAACCACTGGACCAAGGAAAGATGGAATCACTCAGGAAACAAGTAATAGATAAGAAAGAGTTACAAGGTAGAATCTCTAGGTCCGTAGATGCCAACCTCATTTATCCCAGTAAGGAATGTTACAAACCAGTATAGAAGCCTGACAGGCTTGACTTGCACATGTAACATCACCAGTCCATGACCTCGCAGAGATCAGAGCTAGTACAAGCCCATGCTGGGTTACTAGGTACCAGAATGGGCTTTAAAAAGTCCCCCAATCCCCCCACCACAGACACACCGCGCACACACACACACACACACACACACACACACACTGTTACTTGTACAGAATGATGAGTAGTTTTGCACAAGCCCAGCTGGATAAGCTTCTGTGAATGCTCGTAGAACTTGGGTAAAGGCAAAAGTGGCTCAGTGCCTGTCTGGGATTTATGATCATTTGCTCCAGCTCAATGCTGGGACATACGATCATTTGCTTAGGCAGTAGGCTACCTATTGGCTATTGGGCCCAGATTTGCATCTTTAAGTGGAGATATGATTTTTGTTATAACTTTTGTATTACATCATTTGTCTGTATGTCTATGTATCTACAATATATGTATATTATATACATCGTACATAATGGCTTAGATGGTTCATTGGCCCACAGATGTTTAACTTGACTGACTGTTGTCCGTGTTTAACTGTTCACTAATTCAACACAAGCCAGTAGGACTAGTTCAAGGAAACTTTTTACTGGCTCAGTACAAATTCTACCGGCATTTGTCCGATGATCCAGTGCCAGTTTCATCCTCCTGTTTGTAGTGCAAGTCAGAAGTGACTTACTGTTGTTGCATTGTATTTTGACTTGGCATTGGAGCCTAAAGAAAGAATGCTACCGATTTATCCAGTCCGTTCTCCTTGCGGAGAGAAAATGAGCCCTGAGGTATCAGTTGTGGGTGGGTCTAGTAGTGGCATTTTATGAAAGCCCTGGTTTGGGGGTCTCTGAGCTGGCGAATTGTCAACAAATTGCAGTGGCAGTGTGCTCTTGGTCTTCGTTGCTGTATCGGACTACTTATAGTCCACAGCCATTAAATTACCATATTCATCAGAAAAAAAAATAATAAAGATCCCAGAACTTTACTGTGTGTACACACTGGTAAAAGCCCACTACTTTTATGGTGGTGGAGCTGTAGAACAGTCTGCCTGCCGAAGTGATGGGTTCAAGCATGGTTGGGACAGACTGAAGGGACAGTGGTTACTTGGGGTGGCAGAAGCTGGGAGGGGAATTGGGGGAGGATGGGGAGGGCTAAGACCCTCAAGGGCAGTAGGCTCCAGGGCTAGATGGGGAACTCGAGTAGACTGGATGGGCCGACGGTCTTTTTCTGCCATCATTGTCTGTTTCCGTGTTTCTATGGAATTCGTCATTATATATGAAAGCCGTGCATTTTCATTCCATTCATTTTGCTATAAATTCTTTCCTGTGCTAGTTTTCATTTTGCTGTACTTAAGTTACAGTTTACATTGCTTCACTGTCATTCTGTGCATGTGTGCTCCCACCAAATGCTAGGCAGTAGAAGGCTGGTAAATTGATGAGATCTTACTTCGAGATGCAGCTCTTGCAGCAGGTAACACCATTAGGACTGAAGCTGGCAGGCGTCAGGACCCCACGAAAATCTTCTAGCTAGCAGTCTTCAGCGGGGACTGTCTCCAACGTCGGTCCCGCCCCCGACGTCAGACGTAGTACATAAGGAGGTGGTCCCGCCAGATTCCCAGTTCTTTCCCCACCGCCGATTTGTATGTCTTGGACCCTTCGGTTCGCTTTCGCTGCCGATTTTGTTAAGTCTTTTCCTTCGAAAAAGTTTGTTTTTTTCTGCTCAGCTTCTGTCTAATGTCCTCTCAACTTCCGTTGAAGGCCATCCGTCGAAGTGCGCCTGTGGGAAACAAATCCATTCAAAGACCCGCATTTGGCCTGCGTCCGGTGCCTAGGCCCAGACCACGACACCCGGGCCTGCTCCTTATGCCAGGGGTTTAACAGCTGGACCCGGATGCGTCGCCAGAAGGCCCTTCAGGCGTTCCTGCTCGAGGAAAAGATTAAAGCCATGGACGCAGACTCCAAGGAGGAATCTTCCGACAAGGCCCAGAGACACCTTGAGAAGCATAGGGAGAGAGTGAGATCCAGGTCCCCGTCTAGGGCCTCTGACTCCCGTAGCTCCCCTTCCCGGGCCTGCTCTCAGCCTCCCCCTGCAGCGGTGAAGACTTCTTCGGGGTTCTTCCTTCTTCCTCTGGCCAAGACCTCCAGAACTTCTTCGTCCTCGGCCACTAAGGCCCTGTCGAGGTCGGGGGACCATCATCACCATCACAAGTCCGGTTCCCGCCATTCGGAACCCAACGCCAGGTCAGTTTCTTTACCCCCTCCTCCCCAGCGGAAGACCAAAGAACTGACTTCTCTTAAGAGATCGTCGGACCCGACTGCACGCTCACCAACGTCGGCAAACACCATCGGTCATGAGAACCGATGACCGCCAGACGCCTGTCAAGTTAGGCTCACTTCATGGAGCGTGCATACCTCTCAACTGTAACACATTAAGAGGAATGTTCCTCATTTTACTTCACAAAAGCTCCCTGTTCCACATTTTGAGGACTTGTTCCACATTCAAAGTCAACATTTTAAAGCAAAAATCCATAGTAAATAATGCAAAAAATGTATTATTCAATTAATAACAGGCTTTCTGAACATAAATGCAACATTTTAACAGTGTTCTGAACTTCTTAGGTAAAGATTTGATTAAGCGTTCCACATTTTGCCCATTTGTTCCATTTTGACAGGCAATATTTCCACATTTGGGGACAAAGGTTGAGAGTATGTGGACGCCGGCCGGGGACCGCGCCCATTCCTTCTGAGAGAGGACTCTCTCGCCTCCACCCCAACATCGGGTCAAGAGGCGTATCACGAGGAGGAGCTGACCCAGCCCGAGGACCAGACGGGCGAACCCGGTCCTGTTGCACCCCCCAGGGATCCCTCGCCGGAACCTGAGACCACTGGGGAGCCGACGCTGGAACCCGACGACCGGCCATCGGCGCCTGGTCCGTCGTCAGGCCTCAGCATATCCGAGGTCAAGGAGCTGTTTACTTACTGGTGGGACACCATAAAGAAGGATGTGGTTCCTACACCACCTCCTCCTCCACCTGCGACTCCGCCGGCCCCCGCGCCCCCTACATCACCCAGGGATGCGGGCCGAGTACCTTCCCCCCAGGAGCCTACGGATCCTCCTAGGGGTAGAACAGAAAAAAGGAGACCTCCGTCCAGATCTTCTTCAGGGTCACCCAGCCCCAAGAGACCCAGAAGACGCCGCCATTCGCCTTGAACGGAGGACATGGTATCGGACTTCTCGGACGGATCCAGATCCCCCTCTCCGATCAACGTCCCTTCTCCGGACCCACGTGAGCTTCCAAGATCTCCTCCGGATGACCCATCGTTCTCAGAGATTATGAGGCATATCCAGGAGAACATGGGCTGGGACGCAGAGGAACTAGACCCCGAGAGATTACGCCTTGCCAGATATCCTCGGCAGAAAGATCCTAAGCCTGTGGTGGTGCCACCCTTGGTGGACACATTCGTGGACATCACCAAGGCAGCGTGGAAACGTCCACACTCGCTTCCAGCGATGCCGAAGAAAGCTGACCGCCTGTATAAGGCCCCTAGGGAGGACCAGTACTTGGCATCACATCCTCTGGCCGATTCTCTGGTCATTACATCCTCTCATGACCGGTCCCAGAGGCCGCAACATTTGAGCACCCTGCCACCGGACCCAGAGTCCAAACAGCTGGACGCTATGGGCAGGCGCATGTATGCATCCGCTACCTGCGCCATCAGATCCCTCAACTACTTGACCCACATGGTACAGTTTCAGAACGTCTTGTGGGAGCAGGGACTGGATCTGGCGGAAAAGATGCCAGAAGGTGAGCAGAAGGAGGAGTTACTGCAACTCCTTCGTACGGGTTCGGACGTGGGAACCCAGGTACTGCGAGCCACTTATGATTCCACGGACTCTTCGGCCAGAGCGGCAGCTTCAGGCGTATGCCTCCGGAGACACTCATGGCTCTGTGTCTCCGGATTCACCCCGGACATCCAGAAGAACATCCTGGACGCCTCGTTTCATGGAGAGGTTCTTTTTGGTGAGTCCTCGGAGAAGGTCCTCACCAAACTCCAAGAGGCCAGGAAGGCTGTACGGTCTGTCCAGGCCATGTACAGACCCAAGCTTAGTTCCTTTCGTAGGAACCAAAGCCGTTTTCGAGGCCGGATGCAGAGACAGCAGTCCCGCGCCGGTCCGTAACAGAGGGGCTCCTTCTCCCGCAGAGCCCAGGGGAAGTAGTCAGTGGGCTGAAGTCAACGCATCAGCTGAGTCGGCCCAGCCCGCTGGACCCTCAGCCACCACAGCATGATTCCTTCCCGCCCCGCCCCTCAGGATCAACGGGACACCAAGGTCAGGTGACAGGACCACCTGCCAGGGTGGCAGTCCATAACCACCGACAGGTGGGTCCTTCAGTTGGTCGAAAGAGGCCACTTTATAGAATTCATGGACAAGCCACCCACAAGGCCTTCTCTGCTCTCCCGTTACTCGGGTCAGCACAGATCACTCATCAGGCAAGAGGTACTCGCGCTTCTGCAGAAGGGAGCGGTGGAGTATGTCCCAGAGAGCCAGATAGGATCCGGATACTATTCCCACTTCTTTCTGGTTCCGAAGAAAACAGGAGACCTCCATCCAATCCTGGACCTCAGCGACCTCAACATGTCGGTAGCCTACAAACATTTTTGCATGGTGACCCTCCAAGGACTCATTCCCATGCTGAAAAAGGATGCCGCCTTGGCGTCCCTGGACATGCAGGACGCCTACCTGCACATCCCAGTGGCTCAAGCGCACAGGAGGTTCCTGCGCTTCGAGTTTCTCGGCCACCACTTTCAGTTCTGGGCCCTTCCGTTCGGACTGTCTTTGGCCCCCAGGGTCTTTACCAAGTGTATGGCAGTCGTGGCAGCTGCTCTCTGAGGAGACAGGGCCACCACGTGTTCCCTGCACTGGACACATGGCTTTTCATGGCCGCCTCCAAAGAGGCACTGTTGATGGCTATTCAGAGCACCCAGGACCTGTTCCAGTCTCTGGGCATTCTTATCAACTACGAGAAGTCTCTCCTAGTACCGTCCCAGAAGCTGCAGTTCATAGGCGCAGTTCTGGACACTGTCCAAGGGAAAGCCTTTCTTCCCGACGAAAGAGCGGAACACATCAGATCCCTTATCAGGGATCTTTCAGCGAAAAAGACTGTCCCCGCAAGGTTGGTCCTTCGTTTGCACAGACACATGGCTGCGGCCATTCCAACCATCCCTTTGGCAAGGCTCCACATGCGGGTAACTCAGTGGATGCTCAAGGTGCAGTGGGACCAAAGGCAAGACCACATGCAGCATCTGGTCAGAATCACGAACGCCGTGATTCGAGACTGGCAATGGTGGCTTGACCCAGGGACACTTTCTGCAGGTGTCCATTTACCGCGCCGTCCCCGAAGGCAATCCTCTCCACAGACGCCTCAGGACTGGGATGGGGAGCGCACCTGAACGGGGTGAGGTCCCAGGAAACATGGACCCCTCAGGAAGCTCACCTCCACATCAACGTGCTGGAGATGAGGGCGGTTCTTTACGCCCTGCAGGCCTTTCAGTCAGAAATACCGTCAAGTACCCTTCTGCTTCAGACAGACAACACGGCGGTGATGTATTACCTCAACAAACAAGGAGGCGCACACTCTTACCCCCTCTGCAGGGAGGCTATGAGGGTGTGGGATTGGGTAATCCGACACGGCGCGAGCCTGATTGCTGTTCACGTTCCCGGAGTGGACAACACAATCGCAGACGGCCTGAGTCGTTCCCAGGCCAGAGTCCATGAGTGGGAACTTCTTCAGGAGGTAGCAGAGGATCGGTTTCTTCAATGGGGCACTCCAGAGTTGGACTTATTCGCTTCCCCATCCAATGCAAAACTGCCCAGTTTTTGCTCGCTAGATCCAGGGCCTGGTGTTTTCTGGCGAGACACGTCGTCCCTCTCCTGGGCGGACAGATTCCTCTACACTTTCCCTCCCTTCCCGTTGATCCAGAGAGTTCTTCTCAAACTGCGCAGGGAGCATGCAACAATGATCCTGGTAGCGCCTTTCTGGCCCAGGCAGATCTGGTTTCCCATGCTGACGCAATTGTCCCGGGAACCTTCAGTTCCGTTGCCTTTCAGCTCCCACCTATTGTCTCAGGAGGAGGGTTCACTAGTCCACCCGGACTTGCGCTCACTGAACCTGCATGCATGGCTCCTAGAGACATAGCCAGTATGCGATACGGAGCCTCGCAAGAGGTGTCGGAAGTCCTTTCTGCGGCCAGGAAGCCGGTAACGCATGCGACGTACGCCATGAAGTGGCGCCGTTTTTGCTTATGTCACAGGCACACGGCCTTTCCCCTTTAGAATGCCCGGTGAAAGGGGTGCTGGAATACCTTCTTTCCCTATTCCATTCGGGTCTCGCCTACTCCTCCATTAAAGTGCACCTTTGCGCGATCTCTGCATGCCACTTCCCGGTGGGACAGCGCACAGTGGCACAGCTTGATGCCTCTGGAGACTTCCTGAGAGGTGTGTTACACCTTAGGCCACCCATCAAGGATCCCGTTCCCCCTTGGGAGCTACTCTTTGTCCTGGAACAACTCACGCTTCCCCCCTTTGAACCTGCCACGGATTGCGAGCTGCGTTTTCTGTTGTGGAAAACGTTATTTTTAGTTGCTGTCACGTCAGCAAGGAGAATTTCCAAGCTTCACGCTCTCATGTGCAAGGAGCCTTATTTAATTTTTCACCAGGACAGAGTGTCTCTGAGGACGAATCCTAAATTCCTGCCTAAGGTGGTCTCTGCCCTCACTCTCAACCAGGACATCGATTTGCCTGTGTATTTCCCCAAGTACTCTAATAGAGGAGAGGCGCTGCTTCACACCCTGGATGTTCACCGCTCCTTAAGGTTCTACCTGAATAGAACTAAACAGCTTCGCAAGTCGGAGCAACTATTCATTTCCTTCGCTGAGAGGATGCTGGGCCAACCAGTCTCAAAGCAGACCCTTTCTCGCTGGCTTGTCCAGTGTATTTCATTTTGCTACAGCAACAGACATAAGCCCCTCCCGGGTACAGTCCGGGGCCACTCGACAAGGGGGGTGGCTACCTCTTTTGCAGCACTGCACAATGTCTCCACCTCGGCCATTTGTGCTGCAGCTATTTGGAGCTCAGTGCACACATTTATTAGGCACTATAGCCTGGATATTACATCACGGCGGAGAGCCAGTTTCGGCCTAGCCGTTCTACAGGGTCTTCTGGCTTAGAGTCAGAACTTGTTCAAGATCTCTCCTAATTTCCTCCTCCCAGAATGCTTTCAGGTACTATTGCTTGGGAATCGGTCCTAATGGTGTTACCTGCTGCAAGAGCTGTATCTCGAAGTAAGATAGTACAGTTACGTAAGAACTTACCGTAACAGTAGATCTTCGAGAACAGCTCTTGGGTAGCAGGTACCTTCCCGCCCACCATTCCCTTGAGGAGGTACGTCCACCAGGCCTTGGCAGGAGCTTTAGCTCTTTCTGATGGCGGATCCGGTCTTCCCTTCTGATGTCATCCTGCGGCCGGAGTCTCTGGGCGGAGAACTGGGAATCTGGGGACCACCTCCTTATGTACTATGTCTGACGCCGGGGCGGGACCGGCGTCGGAGCGATCCCGCTGAAGACTGCTAGCTAGAAGATTTCCGTGGGGTCCTGATGCCTGCCGGTTTCAGTCCTAATGGTGTTACCTGCTCCAAGAGCAGTTCTCAAAGATCTACTGTTACGGTAAGTTCTTACATAACTGTACTTTCGCTGGCAACCTCACAGTGCAGTCCCAGAATTTCAAATCTTGAAAGCAGAATTTGATTATCTCCTTCCCCGGAACATGATGGCCCTCCGTATAGCCAGGATTTTTGCTGTAGTTCTCTGCAGCAGTTTGAGCCTAACTTCTGCAGAAATGTATCTTTTACGAGTAACCCCCACCCGCAAGGTGTGGCATTACCTTTGCTGACACATGTAGGAGTGGCTTTACCTTTATGCCTTCAGGAAGGGTGGCACCAGGTTCACAGTTGGTATTCAGAACATTAATGATGCAGTGATTCTACTTGACTGGATCTTCTGACAAGCTCGATGCCAGTATGCTGCCAACTAGAAAATACTAATGTAACCCCACACACACAAAAAATGTGGAGTAACAATAGTTATAAGTGGTATCCCACCCACCAGCACAATACAGGAACAGGGCTAGCACTGACTTTTTATTTTGTTACACCAATAAAACCTATATTTTTTGCTGCATATGGTAGACAGGATCTGTCTTCAATTGTTTTTAATAGCACCAAACAGTTTAGAAAATTGTAATTTAAAATTTACAATCTTTCTGGGCTCTAGTAGCAAGTGTCATAACTAGCCCTGAAAAATAATGTAGAAGACAACAAAGGTACAATACAAAAAGGAGCAGGTTGTATCGTGGGGAACCGTGACACGGCTCTGGATGGGAAAGGGTGGGTTAGGCCAGGCAATGCAGTAGTGCAGATATTACCTGTAATCACTCCTGTCATCTTTTGGTAAATCCTACACAGTCCCCTGACCCTTTCCGTTGGTGCACACACTGTCTCTGGGAGCTCCCTAGTCTGTTCATAGTGGTGCATAGTCAGTTGAGGAAACTTTAAAGGCAGGTGGTGGCCAGAGTACAAGCAGCGGTGCCGTACAAAGTTCAGTTACTAATATTAGTGCAATTCAAATTAAACAAACAAGCAAAGGGTCCCAAATACTCCTTTACATGGATTAGCACAAATGGTTCTCCAGCTGGTTGCCACACTAAGCCTTGGATTTAATTAACAGGTCTTGCTTTTAGGGAGAAAATAAATGGTGGCCACCGGACCAGTGCATGAGAGAAAATTGCTAGCCTGCAAGAAATGTTGGTGGCCTGATGGGAAATGCAAATTTCTTTTGTGAAGTAAGTCTCTGGCTAGCATTAAACACCAAACATAATTCTTTCAGTGCATGACAAGCTACACTTCTGTTCAGCACTGCAAGGTCTGTGGTCTGGCAGGAAAATCAGCTTGGGTTCTGTACTTGCATTTCTGTATACCTGCTGTATTGGTTGTCACAGCTGTCCATTGTTAATGCCATGGTAATCTGCCCACCCTGAGCCAGTCACCAATGTATAACTCACAGGAAGATTTGTATTTGCCATAGTGCAAGTGGGAACTTGCAATATCATATGGTTATCGTTACCATGGAGACCGACAGTACTCCCATGATGCTTCGCAGTGCATTGTATGTGTAGCCATCACGGATCCAGGGTCCAGGATGTCTTTGCCTTCTACAGCGCTGTGTGAGCGCTTTTGATGTCAGTCACTCAGACTGACTCGCAACCAGGAAGTCGGCTCCAGGTCCCCTGTGTCTTCAGTGCTACACGTATTTAAAAGGCCCAGCACAGCTGGCCCAGTGGCGTGGAGGACTGAGGCATCATGCCTTACCTCCTGTCACACCAGTGACCCGTGTTCGCTGTGCGAGTAGGCCACCGGGGGTCGTCTGGGGAGGGAGAGGCTAGAGCATCCGAAGGACAGCTCTCCTCTCCTCGGGAGAGGGGACAGAGTCCGCTGTCCACCTGACCCCTAGCAGTGTCTGGGGGCTGACACAGAAGGCCCACATGAAAAGGAGGGTGCAGGGCAGACACCCTGCAAAAGTCAGCAACATGGGAGGCGTGTATGGCTCGGGTTATTGGTGTCATTGTGATGCTTCACGCTTTGGGAGTCAAGCACCAAACACGGAGGAGAAAAAACATCGGCCGGCAGGATGAAGGTGGCCTCTTGCAGGCTTTACCTGGCTAGCTGGCACCTCGGTAGGGTGAGGCGAGTCCAGTGGACGCGGGGTGGCAGGGGATGGGGGCTGGACTGAAGGGGCCAGCCGGGGTGGGAACATAAAGAATATATATTTAAAAAAAAAAAAAAAAAAAAAGTCCAACACATTTGGGCCAGCAATAGCCTAACTAACTAAAATGTTGAGGGGCAGAGTCTGTTTCAGGAAGCCAAAGCAATATATATATATATATATATATATATATATATATATATATAATTATATTTTATTGCTTTAATAATAAAACAATTACATACAATTTTGTCATGCAAGAGATAATCAGCTTCACAGTTGATACATTCAGTGTAACCAGGATAGTTGGTCTATAACATCTGATTTACAGTGGTATTCCATAAAGTTTAAAGTCCATAAAACATATAGGATATACTACACCCTACAAAACTATAGGTGGTCGTTCCAGTCTAAATGTTAAGCAAGCATGCAAACTCAACCTCCTATGTTGATCAAGTTTATTGCAGG
Source organism: Neoceratodus forsteri (assembly GCA_016271365.2). Lineage (NCBI taxonomy): Eukaryota > Metazoa > Chordata > Ceratodontiformes > Ceratodontidae > Neoceratodus > Neoceratodus forsteri. Next base: position 63,301,944 of record CM028132.1, on the reverse strand, counting down.
AAAACTCCGTTGAGCAAGCTCATTCACAAGGAGGTCCTAGATCATAATAGCCAAGTGTCTTGTCATAAAAAGACAACATATACAAAGTAACACAAAAAAAATACACATAGGATTCCTATACATCAGTTTATAAAATTACAGTCTTACAGATTGAGGCATAGTAAGGTTCATATATTACCTGACGCTGAAATTCGACTGAACAGGTAGGGATTATTAGCGTAGGATAGTAGGGAGCTCGGCAGGTTGGGAGTGTACTGTGGGAGGAGAGAGTAGGTGAGTAAGAGGAAGGTGTAAAGATAACAGAAGGGAGTAGTGGAATAAGGAGGAGTTAGAAAATATGAGATGAGTAAAGGAATAGTGCTAGGGAGAGTAGGGTGAAAACGATAGAGATAACGAAGGCAATAATAGGTGAGAATTTAGTGCTTAGCCGAATGGTTTCATGTCCAGGTAGGTATAGGTTTGAGATGATTGATATTGAGGCTATAAGGGCTCAGGGAGAGGCTTAAAAGCAATTACAGATATCTTTTAATTTGGATGCTGTTCACTCTTTGAAGAAGATGACCAAGACCATACTGAATAGTTTCAGAATGGTTTGAAGCTGGTTCCATATTGTTGGAAGAGCATATGTGATAGCACATTTACCAAATGTGGTGCGAGTCCTAGGCACATCCAGGAAGATAGTCGGATTTCCTGAGGGAATATGCACAGTGGGAGATACTGATGAGGGATGTGAGGTAGCTTGGAAGTTTGTTCTAGAGTATCTTAATGGTCCAGATACCAGCATGAAACAGCCGTCTAGTGGTAAGTGACGTCCAGCCAACTGCTGTGTAAAGGTCACAGTGATGGGTTCGGCACGGTGAATTGGTGATGCACCGCAGGGCACGGTGATGGAGTACATCCAATTTATTTAGGTTTGAGGTTGCAACGGAGCTGTAAATTGGGTCCCCATAATCAAGCAAGGGAAGAAATGTGGCCTGTACTAGCCTGGTTCTAATCTCATTTGGAAAGAGAGACTTGTTTCTGAAAAAGAAACCCAACCTGGCTGTTAGCCTTCTAGAGAGGTCCTCAAGATAATCGTTTGAAAGAAAGTTTGTTATCCAGCCAAATGCCAAGATATTTGAATTTGGGGACAACTTCCAAGGGTTCGCATGACGAGGTGACAGCAAAGTCCTTCGGTGGTCCAGAGGGGGAAGGAGAAGAGTTATTATGAGTAAAAATCATAGCCTTAGTTTTCTTGGCATTAAGAAGAAGCTTGGCATTAATGAGGTTAATTTCCAGCTGAGCAAAGTCAGCTTGCAGTACGTCCCTAATGTGACCCCCTTTCAACAAAAAATGTTATAACAGTTCCTTTTAGTGTCATGGAAAAGAAAAACGGATACAGATTTAACTTGACTTTCAACATTTAAAAGTTCCGTACCAGACTGAGGGCCTTAACCCCAATAATAAGGACTGTAGCCCACAGGGCCTAGGGATAACTGCCAGCGCATACTACGCAGCAGTAATCTCTACCCCTGCTTTACTGTAAGCCCAATACGACTCTTCAGCCATATAGAAGTTTACCCTAAAGTCAATATAAAACCACAACATTAGCAGCCAATAAAAATCCGCCCCCACGAGAACTCATAACCAGAACTTTATTTGCCAAATAAAACTTAACCCTTTAACTGTTGGACCCCAAGGCAACAGGTATTGCCCTCTTTGTGGAAAACAATTTTTAATTAGAAATAGAAAAAAACAGTGTCACATAGTACTTGAAAAAACAGTTCCCAAAAGAATTGTTCAAGTGTCCCGGTCTGATTCCGAATCATCAGTAGCGGCTCGAGCAAACTCCCTGCTGAAACTCTCGACCTTCTTCCCCTCCTCCTCAGGATCGGTGAACTGATACGTCTGTACGCCATAGAAGATCCTGAGACGGGCTGGCATCAGTAAGGAATGTACGATGCCCAGACACCATCAAAGCATTTTCTTCGAGCTCGTGTGGCAAACAAGGGAGCCGTAAAAAAGATGGACTGTCTGGATTCAGTAGGTCAAAGCTCCCAATCCCCTGGTGGCCTGTAGAATAAGATCCTTTGTGGTTGCTCCAGTCTTGACCAATAGGATGGTTCTGGGTGCTTCTTCTTGACTCCCAGTGGCCCTTGGAGAGATCCAGTAAGCCCACAAGAAGCTAGTCGGAGGGAGATCTGCTACAAGATGTAGGGTAGATAGCAACCAATCTCACAAAAAGTCTACTAGGTTATCTCTCTGAGTTCTCTAGAAGCCCCACGATACGAACGTTTTGGGCCCTCTGCGAATTTTCCACACCTCCAGTCGGTATCTCAATTGAGAATTCTCTTGGGCCATTTTTGAAGTGGAAGCCAGTGCTTTCATCGCCATTGACTCTGCAACCCCTGCTGCTTTCATGGCCGATTCAATCTTAGCATCTTGTTTGGCAATGCGAGTCTGTGCAAGTTCTATTTTATTGTCTATGGCCTGCATAGACTTCTGGAGAGCCTTCCATGGGGGCTCAGACATCGATTGTAGTTGAGTCTGCTGGTGGTGCCGTTTCTGTTGGTGGTGGATTTTTTTTCCCAGCTCCTGCTGTCTTGTTGGTGCGACCCATATTTCAATTTTGGTACCAATCAATTCTGCTTTGTATGGAAAATCGAGTTCTGAGTAGCAGATTCCAACCTCATGGGAATAAGAGCAAAGTTTTTGACTTATTAGTTAAAGTTTAAAGGAACTCTGCCTTTGCACGTCTAGTTGGTAGGTGTGTGCTCCACAGCGCCCCCCCCCAGGAAGTCAAAGCAATGTTTATTCAGTGCACTATCCCACCTGTTCAGTACGTCTTACAAGGAGATAATTAAATAAACAGTAAAGGATGAGTAATAAATATTATAGTAGACATAAATTCACTAAAATGTTCTATAGGCTAGCTCAGATAAATGATTTTTTTTTACTCTTTCTTTTTGGCCCCTTTCTTACTCCACTCCTAGTCCCTCTCTCAGAGCCCTATGTGCCGCACAGCTACACCTACTTAAGAGACCTGCGGTGTCTGCTTCTTAAGGTGCTACTCGCTCCGCTTACCTCTAGAGCCCCCAGATAACCAACCGGACAGAGCGAAGGAGGCCTTCCCTTACCTCCTCTGAACATCATGGGAGTGCGCACTAGTGGAGTCTGCCCTCGGATCCTCTCGTAGGCGTGGTGCTGGAGGCTCATCGCCTGGACCTGGAGCAGGGCACATTTTCCTTGTTCTGGTTTCTTCCCCTCTGGTGTCAGCTCTCAAGGGCGACCAATGAGACGGAGGCATGCTGAGACGTACCTCCGCTCAGATCCCCCACTGATGCCAGCCTCTCCCCTACTGTCTGATTCCCCAACTGCACTGGCACCACCCATGGTCACCCAGGTGGTGGTAGTATCATGGCGAGGGATACAGCCCTTCCCTCCCCAGAGAAGCAGAGCAGCCTGTTGGGCACTCGATCCCTCTTTCTCCAGCTGGCCCTCCAGCAACCCCAGCTTGCTACTGAACCCGGGTCACTGGCGTCCCAAGCGGTACTGCTACCACTGCGTAGGCAGGCTAGTGAGATAAATTAATTTTAATTCTTCCTTAAAGGCCTACATGGAGCAGGCAGCATGAACTTGGGTGTGGGGGGGGGAGAGACAGAGAATTCCAGAATAAAGGTTCAACCACCCCAAAGGCCCTTGCCCAGGACAGTTTAATCCTTGAGTGGGGACAGCCAAGAAACCAGCCTCAATGGAGCAAAGAGGGTGGACAGGGATGTATGGAGAGGGAGATTTTTTCAGGTAGCCAGGACTCAAACTGTGAAGGGCCTTGTAAGTTAGCAAGCCAGTCCTGAAGCTGATGGGCCACAGTATAGGAAGACAATGCAGGTCGCCCAACACCAGCATGGTATATGTACTTCGAGATGTCCCAGCAGTCAACCAGGCTGCCAAATTCTGCGCCAGATTCAGGCAGCTCAGTTGTCCTCCAGATAACTCTAGGTATATGGCATTGCAGTAATCCAGTCCATCTGTGACAATGGCATAAACTGTCATAATCTGGTCCCCTGGCATTAGATACAGTTTAATATGGCGATGTTGCATAAATGAAAAAAGCCGCTAAGAACTGCAGTTAACAGTTGATGTTCTAATGTCCACTGACAGCATATAGTGACCCCAAAATTTCTAACCCAGTGTACAGCTCCCAGTGCAGTACTATTTAGGGATGGTAAGATTTTATCACCAGCCTTCATTGCCGACCCAAGAGAACCCAGTTCAAAAAGCAACACCACTGTCTTTCCTGGGTTAAGGCTTAGCCAGTTGGAGGCCATCCAGTCATTGATTTCAGAGAGACAGAGACTACATTATCCCCATCAAGTTCACAAGACTTGTATGCTTGGGTGCCATCAGCGTAACAGTGAACCTCCAGCCCATACAGTCTTTAGGATCTCACTCAATGAGCAGCGTGTATATGTGGAACAGCACTGGGGTGAGGATCAGAACTTTGGCACTCCACAGTGGAGCACAGCTGTTCCAGAGGTGAAATTACCCAGAACAACCTGCTGCATCGTTCCCCCTGAGGAAAGCCTCACAGGGATTCAGTAGTCTGGATTCAGCACTCTGGTACAGGGCCTCAGCTCTGCAGCTAGATGAAAGCTGGTCATGGAATATGGTGTAGTGGACCTACAGCACTTTACTAGTGGCTGTGATGTGCAGGCTTTTTTGCAGGTGTCTCCATCCTCTGGAATTCTGTTTACTCATGAGCGTGGACTTTTTCCATCTTCACCCCGTGTGGCGTCTTGCCACAGGGATCTGGCATTTCTGACCAGGCAAAGTGCATGTAAGGCAACACGCACGCTGCCCGGCAGAAACCGCTGGTCATCTGTTAGCAGGTACTGGATCCATCCCACACTGGCTCTGGGCTGCTGCTAGCCAAGCAGGGTCTGCTGCTGGAGAAAACCTTGACTGGACTTTTCTTGATGCTGGGGATCATAGGCTGCAGTTCATCCACTTCATTGGAATCCCAGTTGGTGCCTCCTAAAGGCTGTTGCTAAGGTATTCGGGGAGATTCTACCAGGAATCTTATGCTTGCTTAAAGGGAAACTCTCAGCTCCCCTGATGACATGCTGTGGGACCATGAGGTCCTGATTATAAAAGCTATATCTCTTTGTGTTATACTTAATCACTTGCTTTACAGTTATTTAGTCCTTCATCTGGTAGATCCTGCAATCTCCCTGCCTGCCATGGCTGTGAACTAATATTCCTAGGGTCCCCACAACCAGCCCTCTAATGAAGCAAGCAACAGGATAGCTGTGGGGACATCTGTGTGCCAGTCCTCTAGTTTATTGTGCGATAGTATACTAAAGCACACAACCATGCTTATTGTACTGGTGCTGATTGCACTGGGAGCAGCATGATTGATACTGGTACAATAGATGTGGCCATGCGCTTTAGTAAACTGTTACACAGTAAAGGAGATTGCTGGCACATAGATATCCCCTGCAGCCTTCCTGTCACTTGCGTTACATAAAAACATAGAAGGTTGTCGGCAGGAAGAGACCAGTGGTCCATCTAGTCTGGTGTTATCAGAGGGCTGGCTGTTGGCGGGGAATTGCAGGATCAACCAGATTAAAAAAAAAAAAAAAACTAAAAACTGCAAAGTAAGTGTGATTTATAAAAATTATTTATTTTTGTGTTTTACTTAATCGGAACTCACGGTCCCACAGCATTTCAGCAGGGTAGCTGAGAGTTCCCCTTTAATACTGTGACTTACAGGACTGTCTTGTAAACTGGATTGGTAAATCCAAATGACATGCTTCTTTTCCTGTATAAAAATACATTTGTACACTTATCTGATCAGAGCAGCTGCTGTGAAACTGTGTCCCTTGAGCAGCACAACTCCTGATTCTTTGTTGCAGTGTTACGGAGGATTTAGAGACTCGAGCTCCTCTATATCGGCCCTGCCATTCGCAGGCTTTTTCTTGCTCATGCTTCTCATATGGCATCTTTTGGCTTCATTGCCAACACTATTTGTATCCTGATTGGCAGTGTCTGTGAGGAAGTTTGCTGAAAGACCTTGCTGACTTCTGACTGGTCCCGCACTGTGCAGCCTCTCCGTTGATCTTCAACCCCTTCCAGAGTTCACTGAAGCCAGAAGTAAACAATAATGGCAGTGCCCCTGCCAAATGACTTTTATTCTGGTCCCACTTTGTGCAGGCATTTGTGTAGTCATTCTTCTCCTGTGGCCTGAGAAACGAGATGCTGCTGCTAGTCTGCCCTGCCCCCCTTCCAACTTCGGGGGGTCGGGAGAAAAAACTGTCGTTGGCTCCAGCTGCCAAAGTGTGCACATGAATAGCATAAAGAAAAAATGCGCTTACAGACGACACATCTTGCAAGGAGCCAAAATGTAAACTCCTTGAGTTGGTTACATACCCTTTTTCGCCCCCAGGTTACCCAGAGGACAGTTTGGGGGGGGGGGGTTCTGCTTCTCTGTTCCACCCCCCCCCCAAGGATGCTGACTTGGTGGCATGGTTCCCAGCATGCTCCGCGTGCAACAGCCAGGCTGTCCGTATCACAGCAGCATGACAGCTGCATTCTGTGCCAACACCACCTTCTGTGATCACCACGTTGGTTGTATTGCAGTGGGCCTGGAAACCCACCCTCCCCAGAGGAAAAATCTTCTGGGACGCTCGATCCTTTTACTCCAGCTGGCCCTCTGATGCACCCAAATTCAGGACATGAACCTGAGTCACCACGCCGAAGGACTGACCTACAGATTTTCACTCACTCCTAAAATTAGACGTGCTGCAAATAGTTGTGCCCAATATATCATATTTTTATACAAATATCACAGTACTCAAATCTTGGTACCGTAACATCCCTGTACTAAACATAGAACTGTAGAAGATGACAGCTGAAGGGAGACCATTGGTCCATCAAGTCTGCCCAAATGTTATCGAAACCTTCTGTGGGTCCAGGGACCTAACTCCCTACCCAATTCCTGTACCCTTGGTACCTAGGTGAGCTCTTACTCTGCCCCACCCACCCTCTCTTGAAAATTGCCACAGTTTTAGTACCCACCACCTCGGCGGGCAGTCTGTTTCATGGCTCAGTGACTCTTTCTGTGAAGTAATATTTCCTCTGATCCCTTTTGACAAATGGGACAGGAGAGGTGGGAAGGCTTCTTTCTGGAACAGAACTGAGAGGTTGGGTCCTGAAGGATCAGTTGGGAAGTACATTACACTTGTTTGTATTTGCTGTAAAGGGTGGCCTTCTCATGGAACCCAAGTGTCCATACTACAGCAGCTTATAGTAGTAGTAGGAACTGGTACAGAATCAGAACCTCTGCATGGATCTGTGGGTTGGGCCTATGTTGTGAGCCGTGCTGGTCAAGATATTCAGTCACAGCTGTTTCACAAGTCGTGTGTTCTCTTTTGTAATTCTAGCTCCTGCAATAAATTTACTGCAGAAAGAATGCAGATTGCTTGTCATTTCTGAGCTTATGAGGGATGTATGTGTTTTCAGAGTCTGTGGAGCAGAACAATTATAACTTTCAGCTCTGTGCTTCATTAGTGAGACTAGGTATCAGCTGAGTTTCTGAAGAGGTTGGTGCCAGCTTTATATCTTGAACTACTTGTAAGTAAATTTCTCTCACTGTGGGCCCCCCCCCCCCCAATTTGACAGACGTCACTTCCAGGACATCCTGTGTTGACTCTGTAGGAAATCGGTTAGTTGCATTTTTTAAAAGTTAGATTAAAAACCCGCTAGAAATCCAGCCAAATAAAAACATGTGGCTGTCATTCTAAAGGCAGGAAAATGAGTCCCTCTAGAGCCGTTTGTTTTACTGTGTTGAGTCGGATGACATCAGTTTGCTTACCTCCTAGCGTATGTTGCAACCACTTCAGCAGTTCACTGTAGCTTTTAAGTTTCAAACATAAGCAGTGCTTTCCGATTCCAGGACCAGTAAAAACTAGAACAGATTCCAGTAAACAGAGAGAGTCCAATGGTACCTTGTCATTTCAGCCAGAAGTACGATTATTTATAACTTCATCAGGAAAGACCTACTGAGCTGAGGAGAGCTTTGCTTTCAGAGGTGTCCTGGGAGTTAGAAGGGAAGGGCAAGGGGGAGATATGCAGTAGAAAGAAACACTTTTTTGTTAGACGTTACAGCAAAACAAAAAGATAATGTTTCGATGTAAAAGTGATAATTGTGCAATACATCAGCAGTGTAAATGTAACATTAAAAGGTGGAGGGGGGCCTCTGAAACTGGGTTAAAGTGCTTGGTATGTCCCCAGAGAGCCAGACCAAGAAGTGCAAACATATAATTAATTAAAAAAAGTAAAGTATGAAAAAGCATTCTAATGCACACAGTGCAGAAAGAAATATGTGTTTGTTTAGTTTTTGTTGACCAGGAAAGGAGGACTTGCCTATTTTTCAGCCTCATCCAAGCTGGGGGTGGGGGGTGGGGCGCACAGATGGAAACCAAGTGAAACTGAACCAGATTAAGCTGTTGGTGGTATTTTTAGTGCGTGAGAGAAGTTTGGCCAGGACACCAGGGAAATTCTGCTAGTCTTTTCGAGGCGTGCCATGGGATCTGGATCTTCCACCTGAAAAAGCACCAACACAAGCAGATGGGACTTCGTTTCAATATCTCATCTGAAAAATGGCACCTCAGAAGTGCAGCGTCCCCCTGATGGTGCACTACAGGGTCAGTGTGTTAATATTTTATCCCAAGTTCATAGTGTGGGGCTAGAACCCCAAACCTTCCAACTTTATGGCATCAGAAGGCGTTTGCAACCTGCTGAGCCACAGATGCTCAGTTATCTAGTGATGCCGGTTACCTGAACAGTAAGCGTAGCACAAAACCGGGCCAGGGAAGAAAAGATTAATAAAGCTTAGTTATTGTGGACATTAATAGCAGTACATGTAACCCTCTTGCTAAGTTTTATAAAATACTTATAAACACGTTGAGGGTGGGGGAACCCAAGCAGTATCTGAAATGGTGCACTGTCGAGACTTGCAGCCCTTGATTACTGGGCTGGCAGATACCAAACATGTTTGGAAGGAGGAGAGTCCAAACACTTTGATGAATATACAGTCTCCATCGGCTAGTCAGCTTGTGGCTTTGGGTTTGTCTGCAAAGGCAGCCACAGTCCTTGCCCTCCTGACTGGGGTGGGGTGCAGCTAGATGAGTGGCTTGAGTGGGGAGGGGGAAATGCAGGTAGAGATGAATAAAATGCTCATTGGCAGAGTTAGTTGTTTTATTTAGTATTATTGTTGTCCCCTGTCACAGATGCTCTTCTCTTTTTCATTGGTGCTTACCACCAAACTCAGTTGCCACAGTTCAGCTCCTGCCCTATGGTGGTTTCTCTGGGAGGAGGGAGCTGTTCAGCTGCCCTCCCTCCAGCCCTCGGCTGCGGGATGTGGAGTGGCAAGTAGGGAAGGGCAGGGCCTGAGAGCGCCAGGTGTCAGCCTGCATGATTTGGGGAGCTACTACTCATTTGTGCCACCCCCCGATGCTGGCAGTGAGGGCACCATACGTACATGGCGCTAGTCAGCATCCTCCTTCCCTGCAGGCTGCTCCAGTTGCATGGCAGTAGCCCAACAGAGCCTGCAGCCCTCCCTATCCAGAGCAGGGTGGGACAAATCAGTTAGTTGGTGGTTGGTTTGGCTGCTAGCTTTCAAAATCTGGTTGCCAGATCAATATTTTAGTGACCATCATCTTTTAAGGTTCCAAAGTTACTTTGTGGGCAAACTCTGTTAGTCAGACCAATTTTGTTTAGTGGTTATTGGCCACCTGGCTACCTGATTCATCCCACCCAGATCCAGAGAAAGAAATTCTCTTCTGGACTGCTCACTCCCCGGTCAGCCCCTAATGTCCCACGCTGGGTCCCAAACTCAGGTCGCCAACGTCATGAACTGTAACTCAACGGCTGCTCCGATGCGTTCGCCTAGAGTTAATGTTATTTGTTTTGTTTTAGGATTGGTAAACAAGGCATTTAAAGTATTTTAAAAATATAGCAGCTGATATGTGGTTGTGCATCTGAGAGAGTTAGATGAGTAAATGCTAAATCCTGAGGAGTAAAGCAGTGTGCAAGGAAAAAAAAAATCGAAAGGAGGGCCAAAATTAAGATTTTTGTAACATATTTCATACAACCTGTATGTATCCCAAAGTGCTTTACAGTTCAGGAGAGGGAGGGGAGAGAGAATGACACTGCTTATTTCAGCGCACAGGGAGATTCAAACAGGAAAGAGACAGACTAAAAAGAGATTATTAGAGAGTATTTTCTGCCAGACTGCAACCTCTCAGGTCATGCTGGAAAACAGACATTTTCTGTTCTTGTATACTTTACCTGGTCAACAAAAACAAAACAAATTAATAGAGGTGTCAAGCACAGGGAGGTTAAGTGACTTGTGAAGGGTCACACAGTAAGTTGCAGTTGTGGGATTTAAACCCAGGTCTCCAGGTTCACAACTGTGTGCCCTCACCACTAGGTCAACCTGCCAAAGACCCAAAAATTGTTGTTAGGCATTCAGTGCAACATGGGGAGGCAGTGGGAATAAATCCGTAAAATGAAGGACTGACGCAGGAGAGCTTGGTTCAGATCCAAGAATAACTTGTATGACTGACACGGAACGTCCGTGTGCTTCAGCCCTACCAACTTTAAAACTGGGTAGAAGTAGGCCCCCTATGCACATGCAAACCAGATGTTGCCTCCGAATTGGAATATCCTGGAGTGGTGGGGGAGGGCAGACAAGTGGCAGACAGTTTAGAATTCAGAATCCCAGTGCTGCAGTGAATTTCATGATACTGATATCAGTAAGTTTATGCAAAAAGAGTTGGATTGTAGCACTTGGGATAAAGATGCATTTCGGTACTGTTGAACTGTTCTGTGCTTCTGGAGCCATAGAGTTAGGTGAGGTGAGGTGAGGTGAGGTGAGCCCCAGCTCTTACTGTAGCAGTGAGCAGGGCTATGAACACTGGTACCAAATCATAAGATCCCAGTCTCCAGTGATTTTTCACTTCCGACCACGTTAAGTAATCAACTTCTGGAGTCTCATCAAGTTGAGCGGATCTAGGTACCATTGTAGTCCACTAACAATGGATGAGCCACCATCCTGTTACTAAGGAGGCTCAATGACAAGTTTCCTCATGCAGGTTGGTTTCTTTAACTTTTTGTAAAAAGCTGGTAAACACTAATACATGGAAAGATAGCGACAATTGATAACCGTGCCAGTTGGTTCCACTTAAAAAGAATCAATATGACACTTTCCTTTTTGTTGCACAGTGGAGGAAATACAAGCTGTAACATTATTCAAGGTCAAACATCTAGCATGCAGCCATCGAACTTAAGTGAGCTAAAGTGAAGGTGTTTCTCTCCACCTAATTCCATTTACGGTTGTGACCCAGGGGCCTGAGAGGCAGCTGAACTGGTGGGTCCAATTAAATTTATTTGAAAATTAATTTCTAGGGACGTGGATATGATGTTCAATCCACACTTATTGGCAGGTTCCTTGCCTCTTTTAATTTTCTGCACTCTTCTTTTTATCAGTGCTACAAAGCCACTTGTTAAATTTGTTTTTGAAACAAAGTCCTTTAGACCCCAAATCCGTGGGTGTCCATGTGTCCCACTACCTTGCCCGTCACTCAGTCACATGTAAGCTGACATTTCAACGTCCGTGCATCTTCTTAGAGCCCTGATTGCCTCTCAGACCAGGAAGTGTATCGGGGTTGATATGCCTGTGTCTGTCTGTCTATTTATCAGTACTGCATGGGGTCTTATAAGGGAACCTACAAAAGCAGTGTTACAGTGTTGCAAATTACATAATGGAGTGAAAACTGGGCTGGCAGTATAGCCTAGAGGTTACCATAATGAGCTGTGAGTGAGCTAGGTACATCCAGCAGACCTGGGTTTGATTCCCACAACATCCATTTGCATACTGTGCGACTCTGAGCAAGTAGCATAACCACCCCAGTGCTCACCCCTGAAAATAGGCACTTGTACCTAGTGGGCTTTATCTGGTTACCAGAGAATGAAAGAAGAAAACAAGTTTTGTATATGCTTAATCACTCGCTACCTTCCTTGCTGTTAGCACGGGGCTGTCAGTTTGGTGGATGATTTTGCATTATCTGAAGTGATTTCCTGTCAGGGTACCAAGGAAGGATCTGCTGCTTTGCTAAAGCGGTTTAAGAGATTAGCAACAGGTTCGAGTCTGTTATTTTAAGATAGGTGTCATCATATAGTGGCTTCACACCTTTGCAGAGGGATCTTTTATTAGCTGACCATAACACTGTGTGCACAGCAACCACCTTCTGCTGCATTCAGGTTTTTTTTCTCACTCCTGCATCATGGTGTTGGCAACTGTGGTAACAGGAGAAAACAAACAAACTCAGAACTGAAAAATTATTAGAGGTGATAAGGAGGAGTTGAAAGATAGAGCAGCAACAAAGAGAGCTAAGGCATAAGCATAGAAGGAAAAGAAAACAAGAAATAAAGTGCTGCTGAGAAAATGGGGAACTGAAGACAAACTAGAATCAAGTGCAGTAAAGAAGCAAAGAAAGAGGAGTCTCACTGAGCCATCGGGCAAAGTGCTGTGCACGTCCATGCTGTCGAGCTAGGTTCACAAGCGAGCCTGGGTAGTCAAGAATGGTGTAGCCAGGGCTGTGGAACACTCCAGAGGGGAGCATGTCGAAGCCCAGGGAGGGAGACACCCAGGTTCTGGCAGGGGAAAGGAAGAAAATGCAAAATGTCTGCATCTTGAGCCGTCAAATGATGGTCTTCTGTTCCGCATGCTCCACACTGTGTGGCCCAGTAATAAAGGGTATAGACGGCTCTGAGCCAAGCGGCTATATATATATATATATATATATATATATATATATATATATATATATATATATTTTAACACACACACACGTGTGTGTGTGTGTGTGTGTGTGTGTGTGTGTGTGTGTGTGTGTGTGTATATTCATTCATTCATATTTTTACAAAAACTGTGTTAACGCATCAGTTAGGGTTCAGGGAAATGTGATGCTGGGGTTTTCTACCCTAGCAGCCCTGAAGTGAATTAATGGTGGAGTCTTCCTTGTGGTTGTCAACCCTAACACTCACTCCATTCTGTGCACTCATGAAACATACACACCTGTCTCCATTGCATATCAGCTTTTCTGTTACTGCAGTGGGGATTGTTAGGTTTGACAACCCCAAGGAAGACTCCATCCCTCAGTCGCTTCAGGGGTGGGGCAGGGGTGTTAGGGTTGGAAACCATAACATCACATTTCCCTAGTTTTGTCACTTTATCTTGAACCCTAACTGGTGCATAACACAGTTGATTTGCAAAGAATTTCCTTACGTTGTGAGATAGTGTAATCGTATCCTTATTTGGCTATGAGAGTCTTCGGGCCCTGTTCTCCTATCTATCCATAGTTTTTGAGATCGAGTAATTGTAGCCTTATTTGCTTGTGGGAGCCCAGGGCCCATCCCTCCATAGAAGTGTGTGTGTGTGTGTGTGTGTGTGTGTGTGTGTGTGTGTGTGTGTGTGTATGTGTGTGTGTATATATGTATGTGTATATATATATATATATATATATATATATATATATATATATATGTATATATATCTTGCTGTATCAATTTGTGAGGACAACAGCAACAAATTGTCAGCATAGCCTTCTTATTACCCGACCTAATGTGCCTGGTACTTAAAATTTTAAAATCCTTGCCAAAACTTAATTCTGTGCACAACTGCAACACCATTCTGTGCCAGAGGTGCACTAACACGTTTTGGCCAGTATTTGAAAAATGACAGCTATGACATTCATGAGGTGGGGTTATTTATTTATTTATTTTATTTATTGTAGAGATCAGATTTACAACCTTTGAGTCAAAGACTCGTTTACAAAGGTACCTCGTCAAAAAGGGAGACAACAAAAGAAACGAGAGTTAGGACAGGAAAATGACTGGAACAGGTTAGTTACATAAAAATATACACTTGAGAGAGCAGACAGCGAGGCTGCACTGGATTCAACTTGTGGAAGGTACCGACATTGGTACGACAACAGGAGACTCAATTTGACAGCAAGTTACAAATTAGTAGGTACCAACATTGGTAAAGCAATAGTAGATACATTATTCATAATTAGCATGTCAAGCTGATATGTAGTTATGTAAGACCGATGGCGAGGGGTTGAAAGGTTAGTAGGGACCGCATTAGAGGGTCGAGGGAGCGGCGGGCAAGCAGCTACAAGCATTTACAACCTCGGCTGTCTATAATATGTTGGGCGAAGGGCAATTTTGAAGCTGCCAATGCCAGGGATCTTGGAGATAGTTTCAGGAAGGGAGTTAAACCAGGACGGGGCTCGGTGATGGAAAGATCTTTGGTAGCAAGAGGTCCTCGCTCTGGGAACGTTGAAGGTGGCTGCGGCGGCGTACCGGGTTGGCAGGGACCTAGCAGCCTGCTGCAGAGGTCCAGAGACCCCAGGAGGGCAGAGACCTGACAAGGATTTTTGGCCAGTAGGCAGGTATGATAAATCAGTCTTTCCTCAAGTGTGAGTATTTTGTGGCGGAGTATAGCAAACAGGTGTGGGTTCTGCTGTGGGCACGGTAAGGAGCCTACATGCTTTATTTTAGAGGTCTGGACTTTGGATAAGGCAGAGGCATCAGCAGCAGCGTGAACAGGAGACCATAGTCGGCCAGTGATAATACCGATGAGGTGATGGCTGTTTTAAGGCGGGTTCAGGAGACAGTCTTGTGGCGGTAGAGAAGACCCCACCCTGGAGTTCATTGCAGACGCCAGAGCTTTAAGGTGGGCGTGGAAAGTAAGGCCAGAGTCAAAGGTGATGCCCAGGTACTTATAGGATGTAACCTGCTCCAGATGGAGGGGCATGCTGGTGGTGATGTGGAGGGGGAAATCTCTGGCATTGTTTTGCCGATGAGAAAATAGCATGGACTTAGTTTTCTTTAGGTTCAGGACTAGGCGGTGATTATTGAACCACTTTTCGGTTTGGAGGAAGGCGCTTTGCAGCATGCTTTGGAGTGGGAGTGGGTCAGGGTGTGATGCAAGGATAACAGCGTCATCAGCATAGAGTAATATTTTACTGGAACAGGAGCTAGGGAGGGTGTTCAGGAATAGGCTGAAAAGGGTTGGGCCAAGGATGGAGCCTTGGGGGACACCCGAGTGTACCGGAAGGTAGGAGGAGAGGGTCCCATTTAGTTTGACTCTTTGGGACCTGTTGTGTAGGTAGCTCATAACCACTTCAGGGGCCGCTGCGAGACCTAGAGTACTGAGGAGTTTAGTAGCAGGGTGGCACACCGTGTCGAAGGCCTTGGACAGGTCTATAAAGACCGCCCCTGCCAGATGACCTTTGTCTAGTGCTGAGTGAATGTGGTGGGAGAATTCCAGAAGGGCAGTGGATGTGCTATGGCCAGGGCGAAAACCGTGTTGCTCCGGGCAAAGGAGGTTGTAGTTAGTAAGATATTCCGAGAGCTGAGTGTTTACTATTTTTTCTAAGGCTTTGGATAGGGAGGGAAGGATGGAGATGGGCCTGTAGTTATTAGGCAGAGTGCGGTCCCCCGACTTATGGATGGGGGTTACTTCTGCATGCTTCCAGGCCTTGGGGAATTGGCCGAGGCATAGGGATTTGTTAATGATAAGCGTCAGCGGGGTGAGCATGACATCCAGGACGAGGTGAAGTATCCTGGAGTCGAGAGGTCATTGGTAGGGTTCTGAGGCGAGGGCCTTTATTAAGAAAAGGTTTGGCATCGTGGGGAGATCATCTCGGAAGTGGAATTGCGGCCAGGAATGAAGCATGGGAGGTTTGGCAACTGGTCGGAAAATGGGCCGGAGGACGGCGCTTAAGTCGGTGAAAGTTTTATTAAGGCAGTTAGCAATACAGGTGGAGTCAGTCAAGACAGTCCCATTTATGACAATCTGGGATGGAGGGGGGGAGCGGGTCTTACCATTTAAATCTTTAATGTTATCCCAGAAAGCTCTGGACGTGCCCCAGGCGGACGTCAACGTAGCCTGGTAGAATTTGGCTTTAGCTTGCTTGATTGTCCAGGAGCATTGATTGCGGGCTGCCCTGTAGGCTTGCCTGTCAGCAACCCTGCCAGAGTTATTAGCTAAGTGCCAGAGGTTATCTCTCTTTTTTAGTTGTTGGATCAGCGCAGGAGTGATCCATGCGGCAGTCCGTTTTTTTATCCTACGAGTGTTGAGGGGTGCATACAGATCACAGACGTGGTTGAATGCCGTGGAGAGGTAGGTAAGGGCAAAATTAACGTCAGGAGCACTGGCCAATGGGGACCAGTCGATTTGGGTGAGGTGACGTTTGAGGTTGGCGAGACCTCCGGGGAGGAACCGCCGGCGAGGGGTCCTGCTGCAACCAGGGGTGAGGGTGGGGGAGGACCAGAAGCAGATGACTGGGGAGTGGTCACTGAGTGAGTCCGCAAGGACATCAACGGAGACGACTTTATGGGGTCGGTTAGAGAGGATGATGTCCAGGAGGGAGCAAGTTCCTGTTGCTTTGTTAAGTCTAGTGGGCTGAGTGATCATTTGGGACAGGTCAAGGGCTGCAAGCTCATTCTTCAGATTATCTGCTGAGGGGCTGAGCCAATTTGAATTTAAGTCACCCATAATTAACTGTTCAGCTTTCGGGGGTAATGTAGCCAGGTAGTCAAGGAGAGAGGAAGCTGCAGAGTCTTTGTTAGTCCCCAAGGGTAGATAAGCCGCAGTTAGATAGAGTGGACCGCGTCCAGGGCAGGGGCTGATTTTTAAGGTAATGGCTTGTAGAATGCTATGTTGAAAATTTTGGGTAAAAATATTTAAAATTACCAAAGTTACAAGTATGAGTAGCAAAATCTCAACGTATGCTCGTAACTTTGCCAGTTTTACATATTTTGACCCAAAATGTTCAACATAGCCTTCATAAGACACCACCTCATGAACAAGGGTGGTGAACATTTTTAAATCCTGGCTGGAAGGTGATTTCACCAACCCTCTGCGAAATCACCTTTTGGGCTAGATTTACCTAATTCCACTGACATTGTTCATGAGGTGGGGTCCCTAAAAGGCCATGTTGAAAATTTGGTGTCAAAATATGCAACAAACTTGAAAAACTAATTGAAGTACATTGAACTGCATTTTCCTTAGTTTCTCATATGCAGTTGGCAGTTCCAGCAGCAAGACATGTCTTCCATTGGAGGGTGGATCTTAACCCTGTGACCTGTTCAGGTAAGTGAGGGTGTGTGGGAGATGGGGGTGGTGGGTGGTCTGATCGGAGAGAGATCTTTTTCTTTTTTGGAAGTTTTGGGGGAAAACATTGAGGGACCGTTTTTTATTTCAAACATGGACAGTGATCGGGGGTTCCATTAGACCCCAGGGACATATCATTTTATCATGGGACAGCAGTTGGTAGGTGGGGATGCCAGTAGACATCAGGAAATACTGTTGTATTATGGGGATGACAGTTGGTGGGGGGTTGCCACTACACCAGGGACATAATATTTTATTACAGAACGGCAGTCTACGGGTGGGGAGGTGCTACTAGACACCAACAAAATACTGTTGTATTACGGGGACAACAGTCGGCGGGTTGGAGGCACCACTAGACAACAGGGACATATAATTTTATTACAGGATGGCAGTTGGGGGGTGCCAGTAGACACCAGGGAAATACTATGTAATTAAGACAATGATCAGAAAGGTGAGGAGTGCCACTAGACACCAAGGCAACATAATACATTTTCAGGGACAGTGATTGTGGGAGGGGGTGTCACTAGACACCAGGGACATATTATTTTTTTTTTTTTATTAATCGTTTTTTTTCGTCCCACCGCCCTGATGTCCTTGGTGCAAGCACGCATGTGTGGAGGCACGTGTACGCCACACACTGCGGGAAGCTCCACTCTACTAGTTGCCCATGCCTGCCTGCACCGCCACCAGACCTCCACCTGGTGACGGCGGGACTGCAGGAGAGTGACCCCCCCTTCCTGGGAGAGGAGAACCGTTGCAAGGCAGCTCAATCCTGCTCCTACCCCCCAAGAGGTAAAAGGAATCAAAGTAGAAGAACAAACGTCCGTACACCTCAGCTGCAAAAAATTCAGGCTTTATTCAAAATACTTCAAAACATGCTGCCAAATGCATGCAAAGGCTGTTCACCAACGAGGAACCCAACTGGTTTTGTACCTCCCGATGACATACTGAGTACGAAACCGGTTGGGTTCCTTGTCAGTGAACAGCCTTTGTATGCATTTGGTAGCATGTTTTAAAGTATTTTGAATAAAGCCTGGATTTTTTTGCAGCTGAGGTGTACGGACGTTTGTTCTTCTACTTTGATTCCTTTTACCTCTTGCACCCTCCAGTCTGCGGGTTGAGCTGTATTGCTGCTCTTTTGAACGGTTATTTTCCAATCGAACTTTCCTTATATAAGGGAGTGACGGGTGGAATGATTCTCGCCATAAAAGCACATATTTGCCCTGTAAATTTTTAAATTCTAAGGCAGAAATCGAACAAAGTATGTTATGGAGGCCTAAACACAGGTCTTGTTTGTTCATTACCAAGCAGAACTTTTTTAGGAAACCATTTTTAAAATGGCAAAAAAAAAAATAAAGGCCGACATAGGCAAGGTAAATTTTATTTATCAGGCGCCCAATCCTGGATGCTCTGGGTGCCTCACAACAAGTTAATCATACATTTATAAAGTATAACATTTCTGATCTACAATTTATCACATATGTATTAAAATCAATGGAATCAAGAAAGGATAAAGGGAGGAAAAGAAGGGTCCTGGCCCAACTCAGTCTGTGGGATTTGGAAAAGCTTGGCGAAACAGATGAGCACAAACAATAAATACTTAACTGTTAACAAATCAGACTTTTTTTTTACCTACCTGTCTAGTGGCTATCACAAAAATTGGTAGAATTAAAAAATTGCAGCATATTTTTTACCAAACTATCCAAAGGCACACCCTTGGCACAGACCCCATCATCCCTAAAAATCTTAGGAAAAAAAATGTCATACCATCTGGGCTGTAGATGAGGGCAAAAAAATCCCATGTTAAGTATATCTCAAAAACTATACAAGGTGCTGCCACGAAACTTTTCACGTTTTGAGACTGGCAGCCTGACCATGCGTGCCAAATGTTGGGCTATTTCGTCAAAGTATGCCAAAATTATTAAGGTGCACAAATCGGGGTTTAATATAGAAGTGCTGGTACAACCCTAACTATTGGGGCACTACTGCGCCGCTATATCAAAATGCAAAGAGAAGGGTGGGAGGGAGGGACTAGAGGCGAGAGCAAGAGAAAACCGAGAGTTGGAAGGGAGAAAGGGAGAAGGAAGGGAGAAGGAAGGGAGAGAATCAAGGGATGGGGGAGAGAATGGCATACAACTAAAAGGAATGCCTGACAGGTGGCATATTCAGGGTTCTTTTATACATTTGATCTGGTTTGCAAAACAAAGTCGGAGAGTGGCTGAGTCAAGGAACAGCCTACCAGCAGAGGCGGTGGGTGCAAGAACCATTAATGGGTTCAGACTTAGCGGGGACCATGTAAAAGGCTAAATTGTTACACAGGTAGAAAGCAGTAGGGTGGGGATAAGAGGGGCTAAAGTCAATAAACCTGACTAAACATTAGGTCCTGGGATGGGATAGGTAAAATAGGGCAGACTGGATGGACTGATGTCTTTTTCAGCCAACATTTTCTATATTTCAGAGTCAAAATCTCATAGTAGAAACCAATTTCCCCAAGCTAAAAGCTTTCATTGGCAAGTTGTAGACAATATTAAGTCAGAAAGCCACAATATGTGTTACATGTGTGTTCAGATACCTGTGTGCTTTCATGTGTTGCTACACAACTACTTGGAACTCTGCAAGGAAAACATCTTTTTTTTTTTTCCTTTAGGTTCTGCTTGACCTCTTGTCTCAAGGCTCCATGTCTTTAATGCAGAGTTCTTTGAGTTGAGGGTTGAACAGTTTGCTTGTGGGACATATCGTTTTAGTAAGGAAAATAATATTTTTCTGAGAAAGTTATCCCACGGGCAACTACCTGCCTTGCTTGGACTGAAGGAAGACTACACCAAATGCAGAAATGGAAAATGCAAGTTTGAAGTGATTAATTTTGATTGGCTCATTAGCACAGAGGCTGGGGAGCAGCTTGTCGCATCAGCAGCACAGTTTCACGTGTACCTCTCAACTGTCGCACACTACGAGATACAGTAAGAATTGTTTCACACTGCCCACTGAGACTTTAAAGAAAAAATTCATTATAATCTATGAGTCTGGAGCCAGCCCAGTAGTGTAGAGGGCTGAGGCGCTAGCGCCTTACATCTTCGCACGCCAGTGACCCGGGGTCAGAAACGACCTCGGGTCTCGGAGGTTCAGCCCGGGGGAGGCGGATCGAGTGTCCCATGGACTGCTCTCCTCTGGGGAAGGAGAGTGGGGATGATCGCTGAGGCACTGGCTCCTGGTGGTAGCCTGGGGTTGGTGCAGGCTCGGGGATCTACGTGTGTGGGCTGGCACGGGCTGGCATCGGGCGTGCTGTGTACGAGAGTGTGTGCGGTAGTGTCCTTGCTGCCATTGCACACCCGCGTCATGGGTGGGGGACTGAGGGACAAAGTTATATAAAAAAAAACACCAATCCTCCAGCATGAGTGATGGCCGGTGTCAACGGCGCTGTGGCGGACCCACTTAAGTCAGCTCCTCTTTAGCCCCTGGCCTCCAGGTCTTCCGCAGTACATGGGATAAATCCCTGCTGTGACGCGACCTGGGATGGCAGGACGAAAAGGGTCCGAGCAGCAGCCAAGAGGATGCCTGAGAAGAGGGGAACCATAGGATCACACCCCAGCTGAGGAGGTAACAAAATGAAATAAGCTAAAAAAAAGTAAATGATCCGAGTCTGTTATCAGCAAAGATTATCAACATGAGTGCACTAATATCCACTGCGTTCTGAGCTTGCAGTGTCAGGTTTGATAATATGTCACACAATCGCCCATTTGTTACACATTTGGGCGATGAAAGTTTGAGAGGTATGTTTTGTCATATTCAGCCCAGATTGCTGCTGTGAGCTAGCAGAAGCCTGATGCAGCATTTGCCTGGCCGGTCTCAGCCTCTGAGGGGAAGGTCGGTCAGGGTGGCAGTCTGGCCTAGAGCTACACTGCCCATTGGTGGCCCAAGAAGCAGAGCAGCCATAGGGCCTGTATGGGACAGTGAGACACTAGCTGGTCCAGCGACTCGCACAATTGCATGTATGCATGCCTGGAGCCTTAAGTGGCTGCTTTCCTCAAGCGAAGAGGCTGGTCAGAAAAAACATAGCTGGAAAACATAAGGCTTACTGTGGTTGCACTGGATCTTGGTCTCCAGATCCTTTTGCACAGAACATTGGTGCGTTGCTGGTGGAAGTCCCAGCTAGATGCTGACAAACTGGTCCTGCGCACCCACTATCGTGAGTACCAGGAGGCCATCTCCCATAAGAAGGCAGAATTCCTGTCCAGGGAGATTGAGGCAGGGAGGAACAGACCTGCTCAGCTTTTTCAGACTGTGGACAGGCTCCATCATCCGGCCTGTCTTCAGCTGAAAAAAGCCTCTTCATCCACCTTGTGTGAGGAGTTTGTTCTGTTCTTCTCTGACAGGGTGTCATCTATCCGGTCGGGGATTGTCAGGTAGGCTTTTGCCTCACAGTTGCCGGTCTGTTTGGAACAGAGGCACTCTGCCTGCCTGGGAAGAGTTTAGGCCAGTGGAGGTGTCTGAGGTGACTCGGGTGATCTTGGAGCTGAAGCATACATCTTGTGAAGTGGACCCAGCCCCGATGCATTTCTTGATGGGATGCGCCAAGGCTGTTGGCCCAGTGTTCGCTGGGATTGCCAGGTGTTCGATGACAGAGGGGGTGTTCCCAGCTTCCCTGAAAGAGGCGCTGGTGAGGCCGCTTCTAAAGCAACCTTTCCTTGACCCAGACGCACTAGTGAATTACTGTCCTGTCTCCATCTGCCTTTTTTTGAGCAAGGTTGTTGAGAAACTGGTAGCACAGCAGCTCGTGTCCTTCAACATCTGTGAGCCATTTGTCGAGTTTTGGGGCTAGACATAGCACAGAAACCACACTAGTCAGGGTGCATAATGACTTACTTAGAGCTAGAGATAGAGGAGATGGATCCGTTTTTGTGGTCCTCGATCTCTCTTCAGTTTTTGACACCATGGACCATGTTGTGCTTCTCAATCAGCTCTCTGAATTTTGTGAACTCGCTGGTGGTGTCATCAGGTGGTTTGAGTCCCATCTCTCAGACAGGGTGCAGCGGGTAGTGATGGGGAATTTCTTCTCCTGTCCAATGCCTCTGTCTTGTGGAGTTCCACAGGGCTCAATCTGGTGGCCAGTACTGTTCGAGGTGTATATGCTGCCCCTGGGTGAGATCATTCGACAGTACAGCATGGAATTTCACTGCTGTGCAGATGACACCCAGCTGTAGTTGTCATTTGCTTCCAGGACATCTGGTGCGGTTGATGTGCTTAACACCTGTCTGGCTAAAATCATTGACTGGATGGCTTCCAGCTGGCTGCGACTCAACCTGGACAACACAGAAGTCCCGGTGGTCAAGCCAGGTCGTGGGCGTGATGGATTGCTACCTGGAGCAGACACAGGTCTTTTTCTAGGGTCTACTCCGCTGGTTGCTTCCCTGAGGGTGCGAAATCTAGGTGTGATCCTGGACAGCAGACTGACCTTCGAAGATCAGGTGTCGTCTGTTGTGGAGTGGTTTTTACCACTTACGGAACATCGCCAGGATCAAGCCCCTTGTTCCACCCAAATATCTGCCGACGCTAGTACATGCCTTTGTGACCTCCAGACTCGACAACTGTAATGCTCTTTACTTCGAGGTCACAGGAGGGACCCTCCGCAGGCTGCAGCTGGTGCAGAACACGGTGGCCTGGTTACTGGCGGGACTGTCTTGGTCTTGCCATGCACTGGCTGCCAGTCAGGTGGAGGGTCCTTTTCAAGGTGGGCTTGCTCATCTATAAGGCCCTATACGGGCTGGGTACTGGCTACCTGTCTGACCTCCTGTCTCCTGCGACCTCTGCCCGCTCCCTCCGCTCCTCTTAGAGGTGCCTCCTGGATGTTCCCAGGGTCTGGCTTAAGAACTCTGGCAATAGAGCATTTAGTGTTTCAGGTCCGACCCTGTGGAACACGCTTCCATCTGCAGTCCAGGAGGCCCCCTCGATTAGTGTCTTTAAGCAGTGGCTTAAAGCCCATCTCTTCTGCCAGGCTTTTGGAGATTAAGCCATCTCCTCCCTACCCTACCCTCAGCTATTGTATATTTTATATTTTTATATTTATTTTTTAAGAATATTGTTTTAATATTCAGCTACTGCATTAATGTTCTACTGTATTTTGTATTCTGTTTTATTGTGTATGGCGCCCAGAGCCTCTGGGATTGGGCGCCTTAGAAATAAAATTACCTTGCCTAAAGTACCTGTCAGGGGGAGCGAGCCTGGGGATAGCGAGAGAAGAAAGTAGTCTTGGGGTTGGGAGTTTGCTTGAAGTCAGATGATGAGGTCTGCAGTGGCACAGTAAAAATGGTAAATAAAAAAAGGATTCACTTTATAGTATGTTTTAGTTACATTAGCTTCTGTACATTAAACTACACTACAGAGATTGGATGCATTGCTTTGTAGAACACTCTGGAGACGCAGCTCGTACAAAATGTGCCTTGGCAAAACAAATTATTAATTCTAATTTTAATCATACACGTGTACAGTAGCACTCCAGTCCAGGAACTGTGGACCTCGAGTGCATCTGTGGCACACAGGGGTTACTGTTGCAGCATCACTTTGTCATTTAGCTTAAAGTGAGGGGAGACCGTGCAGCACATGCAACAGGAAATGTGCACCAACTCAGAAAATAGCAAGGCCAGATAAAAAGCCTTTACTGCGAACTCTGAACACAGTGCCAGCCTTCAATGGTGTTTCCGTCAGAGGGTTAATCAGGTTACTTCCACGTGTAGAAGCAGTGGCTCTGCTTCATGCATTGTTTGTCATTTTGTTTTGACAAATTATTTAAATTAAAATAACTAAGATGTATCAGTTGCCAAATTATACTTTGATGAGGTTACTTTTTAAATTAGATTACTTTGAGTATTTCTCTTTCAGGTTCAGTGTGTTCTGAATCTTGCAGTGCTTTATGCCTGGGACAGTCTTCCTATACATTCTGTGTGTGGAACTTAGCAGTGGTGCATAGTTTTTTAATTGTATTGAGGAGTACTGTGGTAAAGTACAGCTCTGTTCAGCTAAAGAAAACTGCTCCATTTGCTAAGCTCCGCTCAGAAAAATTGAAAGACAGTTGCAGGCATAAAGATCTCTGGGGTTTTAGAAAGGAACCAACTGAACTTGTAAAAAGAATACCTAAAAGGAATTATAAAATGGATAGGGAATTTTCTGCCTCCTGATTGGTTGAACGGTCCTATGGCCATGTCCTTTACAGTAAATATTCTGCCAACTGGTACTTCTCCAGCCAAGCAGGACGCAGCACACACACGGATCCCTGCCTCCCAGAAGCATCTAAAAGAATAACTAGTGAGAGGATTAAGCCACGAGAAAGGATGGGTCTACTGTGGAATTAATCCATGGTTTGGGGGGGTTCGGCCTCCTGCCTCCAACGACCCAGCCATGGATTAATTCCACAGTAGACCCATTCTTTCAAGTGAATTAATTCACTTGTAACATGGCAAGCGATCTAGGAGGTTAATATTTATTATTATTATTATTATTATTAAATAAAAATAATATAAACAAGAAACTGTAGTGAAAACATCAGTTTCCTATGTGTCACTAATCTCTCTATAAGCTTCTATAGACTTGAAAACGTGCGTGTGCAGGTTGAACATTTCACATCTATTAATACACTAATTTTTTTTTTAAATATAAACGTAGTGGCTAAAATATGCAGCAGACCTATACATACTGCTTAGCGTACCTAATTTTTTTTTTTTCTCCGTGTGAGCTCCATTCTGAAGTCTATATGCAGTTCTTTGCTGTTGCAGTGTGGGTATGTCTGCACATTTGCATGCTGACATACACACCTCCCACAGCTGCGGGTAAGGAAACCTTTCTGTGCAGCTCAAACTATTTTGCACGGTCAAGCCGCTCACACTACGGTTCTTTACATTGATGGAGTGCTTCTGTTGTGTTCCGACGCATGTACTATGGACAGCGATTGCTCTGTTTCCGGTCTGCTCTGGTAAGACTTGTTTTCCAGAAGCACGATCCTGTTTTGTTACTTAAACATTTTTATTGACTTTGCTGGTGGCTGCACTTACTGTGCGAGTCTGACAAGTCCGTCGAGTGAGTCAGTGAGTGAGTGGGTGGGTGGGGTAGCAAGTAAGTCGACAAAAACAGGACGCCAAGGAACAAAACGCTTGACATACTGCGGTGTGTGGAGGGTCTCTTGACCGCGCTCATCACTGAGCTTCTGTAGCGCGACCACGATACCAACCATGGTCTAATTATTTTGTTGTCACGCTCCCGATGGCAGCCATACTGTGGTATTAGACCATGGTTGCTGATGTACCACATGATGTCTTTATACCAATCTAAATGGTTAATTTTCTTTTGCTTTTTTATGCCATGTTGCAAAGTAGCCATATCAGTACTGTAAAATACAGTGTATGCCCCGACATACAAAAAGATCATTTGGAACACCTGTGAAAATCTCTCCATCCCTACGTCACAAATAATACATATATAACACAAAATAAATATTTAAAAATGTAACCTGACCTTTAGTTTGTTTTAATTTTTAATAAGTTTCTGGTAAACCTCTAATCCTTGGCTTCCTCTGATTGCCGCTTATTTCAGGTCTCTGCAGGTTTGTGGCATGCCCCCTACCTCTTGCAAAGCTCCCTATTTTTTCGCTCGCACTCTGCTCCCCCTGAAATTCTGCAGTTGCGCAGACATGTTTCCTGTAGCAGCTGGAGTAATACATAATATTGTTTTTATTAAAAAAAAAAAAAATAAATAATAAAAATACTCTCAACTGCCAAATGGCTTTCAGCATGCCAGTGGCTTTCAGTGACGCTCTCACTCACCAAAAGACACCAGAGCAGGTGGCTTTCACATTGCCGCTCTCAGTAAGTAGCTGTATTACTGCTTTAGCAATAGTGCGCTGGGGTGGGGGAATAATAGTGAAAGGAGCTCTGACCTTGGGGAAACAGCACAGGAAAATAGTATCCCCTAGAGAGAGTCTGTGCTGCACAACATTAGTACACTATACATGAGAACTACTTTATTTAAAAAAAAAAAACAAAATTTTAAAATCATTTTATTCATTTTAATAGAATAACGTAATTTTTCCTTTTTTTTTTTTTTTGTAGGACCCAATTTATAAGACACTGTGACTCTGTGAGGTGTGGTTTGTAGTCTAAGAGCACTTCCCAGGTGCTAAAGGCACTCGGCGCAGGCACCGCATGCCTCATTACGCACCTGGGGCATGCTCTTATCAGGCTATAAACCACACCTCGTTGTGACTTAGTGCTTACATAACCTCATGGCCACCCCAATGACCCTTGCAGATGACCTGGGTTTGGGAACAGACTCAGTGTGCTGCATCAGGAGTAAGGCCAGGCCAAGTCAGCTGCTGCGCAGGAGTGTATTGTGGCTGGGGAGGCCTTTCAATATACTGCCACTATAGCGTCCCTTGGGGGTTGACCAAGGGGCTTGCTGTGGAGGTATTGCGTGTGGCCTACATCTTCAGAGGTGAGATGGGGGGGAGGCAAAAAAGATAGGAGAAAAACACCAGGGGCTGGATTTTGAAAGGTCAGAGAATGATGCAAGGTGCTTACATCAAAAACAAATGACAGGCTAAAGCTTTGTCAAAAATACAATGCAAGGAGGAAGCGGAGTCAAAACTTGTGTCCGTTCTGATTTTACAACGGTGCTTGCGTCAAAAAGAGGTCTGCATGTGCCAGACTGGCTTGCACCATGCTTGTGTCAAAACAGTGGCTGTGTGGTGATGGAAGGGAGGCCTGCATCCAAAAAAATTACACACTATCTCCTTATTTGGGATTTTCAAAGCATGGTGGTCCTGTCAACGATTAGACCAGCCAGAGCTGGTCTGACACAAGAACATATAAAGAGGCCCCAGCAGGCGGGCAGACCTGACCATGTTACTATGAATGGTATTCTGCTGCAAGAGTGCTGCACTGTGTACATCCTAATACTGTCTAATGCACCCTAGCATATAAAATACTGCTTCCAGAGACAAGCCCATATAGTACCAATCAGTACTGTTATGCGAGTGCTGTGATTGGAATGGAGAGAGTAAATTATGTAGAGGTTTGGTTATAGAGCCAGTATTCCCCTGTGGGACTAGTTGAGAGCATTTTGGGGGCTTAAAATGCCATTGTCTAGGCCATTTCATCCGCCATAGTTTTTGACTCCGCTTCCATCATTCTCATCCCTTGCATCATATTTTTGATGCAGCTTCTGTCATTCTTGCCCTGTTCGTCATACTTTTGATGCAGCAGACCTCTTGCGTCATTTTTGGGGGACTTTACCATTAGAGAACGCTTTTCTTGCAAGATGCAGCATCCAGTATTTGACGCAGCTGGATTTGACGAAAAGTGGATGTGTGACGCACCTTTCGTCGGTCCAAGGGCCCTTTGAAAATTCGGACCCAATTTACAAGATTACAAAGGACAGCCAGTATTTGTGTTTATGGATGTCATCTGTAGTATTTGCTAGGATAGCCCTGCTGAAACATGATTTTCAATGACGAGGATATTACTACTACTATATCTGCAAAGGACTGAACCCCAGGGAGGCCAGGGAAAGTTCTCAATGTTAAACAGTGTGAGCCAGCGTGTCTGTAGTGGGATTTAAATCTGTGTTCTATCGTTTTATTGTCCTGTGCCCTAATGATTGGAAAACTGCTTTCCCTTCAGGCCACAGATGCAGATTACCTGTGATTATGGTATTTGCACTTTCCTTTTGCAGTGCATATCAGTTATGGACATTTCTCGCGACTCACGAAGTTTGTATAAAACCAGCCTGGAGTGATTTAATGGAAGAATCTTGTGCTTTTAAGGGAAGGCTTTCATATGAAGAGCACCAAAAAGTTGTTTTAGATCTATGAATCAGCATGCACGTTCTAGAGAACTAGATAGTACACTTCATTATAAGCCACACTCTTACTGGATGTCTGTGGCTCATAGGTTGAAAGCTTGCATTTGGGTCCAGAAGATCAGAAGTTTTTGGGTTCTAGTCCCACACCAAGAACTTGGGCTAATACCCAGTACTGACGCTGAAGTGGATCACTAGGGGAATGCTACATTATTGAAGTGCTGTCCTTCAGATGAGACGTTAAACCAAGGTCCCTTCTGCCCATCCCTGGTGGCTGTCCACTCATGTCATTTATCGTAAGAGTATGGTATTTTCCCTGGTGTCCTGGCCAACATTCCTCCAGTAAATACAACAGGTCCAAGTAACCCATCCCCAGGATATACCTAGAAATGAGTTGTTCCAGCTGAATGTGTCATTCATGCTCAAAAATTACAAATAAAATGAGTTAATCTTGTTGACATTCTGTATAGGTCGCGTACTCCTTTACAATAAACCAGGTGGCAGTAGTGGTAACCAGCAACATCTTATACTCTTTGTCATTCCCCTTGTTCTTCAGAAAACATGTCTGTTGTATTTTTTTTTATTTAGAATGCTTTTCTACCATTGACCTGCTTACGTCAGCCATCCTCTGTCCCCCAGCCACATCACTTGCTGTCCTTGGGACTTACCTCTGACCTGTACAGTGGCCCATGGTCCCTCCGGGTAACCCTGGCTCGAGAGGGGTTTAGTCTGTTGGGGTTGGCAGCTCAGTGAGTGGTACGGGGCCTATGGAGAGAGGGGTGGTGTCATTCTGCCACAGACTAGGGAGTTTTTTTCCCTTCCTTCCTTCCTCTTGTTCCCTTCTTGAGCTCCTTGTGGGTGAGGACTAAGCAGTTATCTTCACACAGGCATGCAGACACCCTAGTCAGGAGGGTCTCTGTCCACCCAGTGTGGCTTCATTTGCACTGCAGCCAGCAGTCACCCAGGTGGCAGTGGTGCAGCAGAGGTCACAGACCTCCCTTCCTGGAGAAGAACACACTCTGGGATGCTCTATCCCCCACCCCCCAGCCAACCCCCAATAACTTGGGCTGTCTTCCGAACCTCGTCACTGGCGTCATGAGCATTAGTGCGAACACTTTCTCTGGGCTAATGGGCTGGCCTACATGTCACCTTTCTAACCACATAACTGTAATGATAGCACATAATTTGCAGTCAGGAGCCTGGTGAGCGGTGCAGGGCTTGCAAAGGAGAGGCAGGCAAGGAGGCATTTTCCTTCCCCTGTTTGTCCCCTCCCCTGATCGCTTTTTGGGCTTGGGCCAAGTGGACCTCTGCATGCAAGCATGCAGATGTCCTGGCCAGGAAGCACCCACCCACCGACCGATCATGCCTACTCCCTTTGCCCGGCCCCCGACGACCCAGGTCGTCGACATCGTGAGTGCTGCACCAATGGGCTGGTTGCATCACTAGGGTATTGATCTAGACTGTGAGTCTGTTTAACTTGGCAACAATTTGCATCTTTCCAGATGATCAAGCATGTCTCATCTTTTTTTTTCCACTATATGGTATTTTCTGGTTGGAACGTAGTACAGGTTTTGCATTCTCATCCACCTTTATACCAGGTTCTCCCTTCATTAGTCATATGTCAGTAACCACATTATCAATTACGCAGTAACTGACTCCATTTTCACTCATATTCAGATGTAATCTACTGTTTCTTTTTACTTTGCATTTTTCTCCCTAAACTTGGTGGGCCAGACTCTCCTTCAGACTTTCCACAAGCCCGTGATCTTCTGCTTACCGGAGTGGCCACCACTGACCTCCAGATATCCACTGCCTTTCTCCATGTATATACTGTCTGGGAATTACCCATGCAGGTGGAACCAACTGGGAGTAGAGCTGTCTGGATCTTTCTGAACCGCAGAAGGGGGCAGAGGACCCAGAGGTCCAGGTGTGGTATCTGAGGCAGGGGCATAGTGGCATACTGTGCATGAACACCACTACTGTTTCAGTCTCCCACCCCCATCAACTGGGGTATGGCCTGAACCTGAACACCTTCCTGGCCAGACAGAATTGAGCTCACCAGGCCCATCCACCACAGCACAGAGCTGGACACAACACCTCAGATTCCCATTTCCACATCCCTTGTCACACCGGGTAATAGCATTTCCTCCTCGCACGACTTCCTGTCCCTGGGCCACAGGTCTGTTCTTTTAATCAAATGTAACTTCTTACTGGTGGATTTTCCTAGTAGAGGAATGGTTGAGATGCCACTGGGATAAAGTGGAAGCTTTCCTCTTGTAGATTGTATCCTGCATTTAAGGCTAACTCTATAAGCTGCTTTTATTTTAAAATCACAGTAAACAATGAAAATTGTTTGGGGCTTTGCCACTGAGGCCTGGTTGGCCAGTTTAACTACTCTCCAACAAGAGGTACTGTGGGGCACCCTGCAGAAAAGGAAAGGGGCAGTTATTCATATGAGGGCGATATACAAACCTCCAGCACAGGGAGAAGTGGGTAGGGATATGTCGCAGTCCAAAAGGTGGTTTGTGAGGGAGAGTTGTTGCTGGTGGGAGACTTCAGTCTTCCAGACGTGAATTGGAGCCTAGCAACTGTGGCAACCTCAAAGAGTATGGATATCCTGGACTCTCTGCAGGGGGCGTGCCTCAGGCAACTTGTGATGGAACCCACTCGGGAGGGAATGGTACTGGACCTGATACTGACAAATGGGGACAAGGTCGATAACATCGAGGTGGCGGACTACCTGGGGCCCGTTGACCATCGATCAAACAGCGAGGCTTAATATAAGGACTAGATTAGAGCCAAGCTGCACCAAAACAAGGGTCCTGGACTTCAGGAGGGCCGACTTCGAGAAAATGAGAGAATGCCTCGGGGACGCCCTGGCAGACACAGGGAAACAGGAGGGAGTAGAGGAACAGAGGGCTGCAGTAAGGGAGGGAATTGAAAGAGCTACTAAACTGTGTCAAGGAGGTCAGCAAGAGTAGGAGGAGAAGGTGACCATTATGGTTCACTAGTGAGGTAGCGGAGAAGATAAGGGAAAAAAACACACAAAAAAACTAGCCTTTACAGAATACAAAAGAACACAGAAGGAGAAGATAGGGAGTGTTACCAGGAGAAACAGAGGGAGGCAGGGAGGGTAGTTAGGATGGCAACAGCATTAACAGAAGGTATTATAGCCAGATCAGTTGTTAAGGGGATAAAACATGTTATAGGTATGTTAGTGAACAGAGGAAAACAAAGGGAGGGATAGTCAGACTGAAAGGGGAGGGATAGGGTTTATGTTTAAGAGGTCCATGAAAAAGCAGACATACTGAACAAATACTTCTCAGTTTTCACTGAGGAGGGGGTGCAGAATAAGCCAGAGCTGCAGGACAAGGGCATAAGGGGTTGGGAGGTGGACATAAGCCCCTTTATTGTGGAAAGAGTCCTGAGGGCGTTATCAAAGCTTAGAGTAGACAAGGCAGTGGGTCCAGATGCAGTGCACCCCAGGTTGCTGAGGGAGCTCAGGGAAGAGTTGGCGACACTTCTAACAGCCCTTTTCAACCTATCACTAGAAACTGGGGAGGTACCAGGGGACTGAAAGAGTGCGGATATGGTCCCACTCCACAAAAGTGGTAATAGGGAGGAGACTGACCTATATCAAAAGCCCAGAGACAGGAATCCTACTTTGCATTTTACGAATTGTGTTCTGCGGCACATGCTAGAGAACATACCCGTGAGCCCGTTTGTATGTTTAAAATGCACTTGTATTACTCAGGATACGTTTGATGAGGATTCTTGGATTTTATTGGAGCGATTAGCCAGCAGGGGTTACAATCAAGACTGCATTACGAGAGCTTCTAATAGTTTTTACTCAATAGACAGGATCTTCTCTATTCAGTCAGAATTAATAGTACCGTGAGAGATAGGGGTGCACGTGGAGGTGTGGTGGTAGGTCATTGGACGTGACATGGTTGAGGGCAGCATGTGCATGGTGTATGTGCGCCTCCGCACGCACGCACAACTGTTTCAGTGCAGGCCACCTGGCCAACGAAGAAAAAAACACAGAAAATTGAGTCGGTGAGTGACACACGGCTCGCTTTCCAGACCACACTGCCACCCAGGCACAGTAGATATCTGGATTGTGACTTGATGAGGAGGGGGCAGCCCCCCCCTTGCTGTACCACATGAAGGGGTCTGTGGAGGATTGTCTGCAGGTAAGTCCTAGGGAGGCAAGTGTTGGCTGAGGGTGGGTTGGGGCCAAGAGGGCGCTGGCTACTTGGCAAAAAACCTCTATGACAAACAAACAAAAAAAAAAGAATGTCCATGTGTGCTTTTACATCGGAAAGACGGGGAAAATTCTAAATTTGCAACATTGAGCACCTTGGTGCATTGACAAATAAATAAGGAACCTGCCTTGGCATGTCATGATTCAGATAGGTGTGGGACATCAGTTTAAGTTTTTGGGGACTGAGAGAGTCACCCAGAATGTTAGAGGAGGTGGCCTGGATAATTAACTTTTACATAGGGAAACTTTGGCAGTACAAGGTGAAAGCAGATCAGTTTCCTGGTTTCAGTGAAAGTCTCCAGTGGAGTCCATTCCTGCGTCTGAAAGTGGCCATTGCTTTGCATCCTCTCTTTTATTGTGTAACTTGTTGGGAGTTGGTATTTTCAGCACACCATATGAATTGTATATTATGACATATTGATGTCGGTACATATTAATATTGCTCATTGAGAAGTTGCCGTTTTTCAGATTCCATATAAATTAGCACATAGGTGAATGCCTTAGAAAAATCTTGGACAGGTACCAACAACATTTCGATTCATATATACTCTTCAGGAGTGATTTAGAACCCGCCCCTCCCTGTCCAGTTAGAAGTGTTTGTTGTCACTGGTGTATGGCACTTTGTTTATGAGGGGGTTGGTCTCTTGGGACTTTTCAAGTAATTTTCAAAGATTACCTTGTCTATGGAGCTTGTTTACTCTTGTATGCATTCATCACTAGTGCACTTGGTTCTGCATTACTTACTTTGATTTGCACCCCCCTTCCCTGCTTTATTCCCTTATGTTTTTATTATAGCAACAGGCCTTTTTAAAACATTTGTATAGACATTTATTGTTGGAAATTGTTAGCGGAGTCCCTCCTGATTATCAAGTTTATCTGATGCTGTTATTGCCATATATACTCACCAGCAAGTTGACCTCACGTATATGTCGCCCCTTTTACCTTGTCCAGTTTAGCAAAATTACAGACATTATTTTGCTGAGAAATTGGATGGAAAAATCTGTTTTGGGACCAATATTAGGCACATATCTGTCTTTGTGGACGGAACTGGACATAAAACCAGGTTACTCAGTTGTAAAAATGGTTTACCGTT
Organism: Neoceratodus forsteri; assembly: GCA_016271365.2. Taxonomy (NCBI): domain Eukaryota; kingdom Metazoa; phylum Chordata; order Ceratodontiformes; family Ceratodontidae; genus Neoceratodus; species Neoceratodus forsteri. The sequence goes on along the minus strand of CM028132.1, from coordinate 63,268,518 downwards.
GTAAACCCTGCAGATAGGTCAACCTCACAGATAAGTCGAGCCCTGCTTTTTGGACTATTTTAAGCATCAAAAGCTAGACTTATGTGTGAGTATGTATAATATTTATTACACAGTCCCTTCAGTGTGCTGCATGAAATATGTGTCTGTGGGGTGTGACGCTCTGCCCTGCCAAAGCGCATAATATTTGCATGAAATGTTAGTGTGTTGCAGATTCTTGGCACTACTACCCTGTGACCATGTGTTGGTTTCTTATTTTGGGGGTGGGTGGGGGTGCACAGCGGGGCCTGCTATATGCTCGTACATCTGCGCTTTAGAATCCTGTCAGACTACCAGATTTAGAGGCCAGATTTTTCAAAGGACAGGACACTGACGTATAGACCGATTGTTTTGTCTATTTCCTCCCAGTTGTACAAAAACTCAAGAGTGCCTTATTTTCGCAGGTGCTCGAGTATTGACGGCTGTTTTCAAAGCTTGCAGCAAAAAACAAAACATAACGTATATGTCAGATCGCACCAACTGTACCTGAATATTAAACCAGTTAGTAGGTGCTCCCACCTTAGGGTGTGATTATGCAAAAGTTAATTGGGCCTTCTGAAAATATGGCCCCAGAGCTTTACAACTGGAATTTTTATTACATTAAAAGGTGTGTGTGTCTGTCTCCATGGGGGTTTACACAGCAGCTACGTTTTATAATGTTCCCATGTAGGACTGTAAATAATATTAAAAGATTATGGAATTTACAGCTGTGATCCCAAACCTCCCTTGTATCTGACCTTTTACCCCATTAGCGATGGAACTAGCCATTCCATTATCCCTCTAACCTAGTCATATGCACAGGGATTGTATTTCAACATACTTTAACTCATTCATGGCCTGCATTATGCTCTGTTGTTAATTTAGCACTCAGACTTGCTTTGGATTTTTTTTATTTATTAACAAATCAGTAATTAGGAAAGGCTCACTGAGCCAAGGCTCTGTTCCAAGAGTAAATGGGAGTGGGTGGTGGTGGGGTGATACATTACGAATACGATGAAGTACAGCAAAAGTTCAAAGAATAACAATAGCAAGGACAAATTAAAGCAGGACAAAGACAGACCAGTAAAATACTGCTAAAGGGAATATAAAAATATTCTTATTTGGTAGTAAGCCAGAGTTGAAATACATTCAAATTGAGGTGTATATTCAGTTAAAGCTTGACATAAGATGATGCTACAGAGAGGTTAACCGTGACAAACGCAGTGGGGCTAAGGGTGTCCCACAATGCAGAGGTTACAAGGAGCAAGCCTGTAGCATTTATGTAGTCAAGACAGTGAGTGTTAGTGAAATGCATTTCTTTTTGCAGCAAAACATTTTGAAAATGTTTCTAACACTGTAAAAGTGAGATAGTTGCCAAAGTTTACATCCAAGAGATATGCATATTGAGTTTACTATTTTTTTTTTTTAACATTTTTGACCAGGAAAGGTACATTAAGCCAAATGTCATTTTCTGGTGTGACTCGGAAGTAGAGGGAGGTTAAGTGACTTGCTCAGGGTTACACAGTATGCAAGTAGGGGTCTTGGGATTTAAACCCAATCTGCTGAAGTTCCAGCTTTGCAGCTCACTGCTCTATCCTCTAGGCTATACTGCCTCGCTAATATCTTTGCTTCCTGAATGCAAAGACCATAGCAGCAGCCACTGACACTGTTCTGGGGGACATATACATGAATCAGATTAGTGAAGAACTGGATGCGAGTCATAATATATAGAATAATGCAGTTGTTATATCATTTTTATTAGTTATATATTTCTGACATCCATAGCTTCATTATCAGAGTATACTTCTCTCAGATATTTTTAAAACCGTTTTTACTACTAATGTGGTAGTTAATAGCTCATATCATTAAAGGAAAGCAGTACAAATCATAGTCTCCCCCCCATGAGACACCTAACCCCACACACCAGTTTAGCTTTCTGTAGTAAAAGCAGCATTTTTCTCTAGCTGCAGCATACTTTATTTTTAACTCTGGGAAAGTCGACACAGAGTATGGCGGACGTGGGGGGCACTCCATTAACTGTAAGGTACAGCGCACACAGCTCACTTCACTACAAATGTACTGAGCAAGCGTGTGGCACTGCACCTTACAGTTAATCAGTTAATGGAGCCCTCCCATGCGCCCGCTATACTCCTTGTCACAGACTTTTGAGTTAAAATAAAGTATGTTACAGCGAAAGAGAAACGCCACATTTACTATAGAAAGCTAAACCGGAGGGGGGGAGGTAAGCCTTGCGGGGGGCCGGAGACTGTGCTGCTTTCCTGTAAAGAGATCTACCACTAGCAATTTTTTGAAATATCTTCCCTTGATGTTACTTTTTACCTTTACATGCTGCCGTAGAGTCATACTGTGGTTGTATTAGTATGATTGTTGACTAATTTTTGGCGGTAACCAGCAACAAGACCACACCAACATTTTTTTGGTTTTGTTTTGTTATATAGATGGCATTTCCAGAAAGTGGGAACTTTTAAAGACTTTTTCGTGTTTTTATTTTCCTTCAGTTTGATTGGGGTTCTTGGGAATGGTACATGTGGAGTGGGGTGGGCAGAGTTGAGAATTCAAAATATGCCAACATCGCATTTCCTTACTGTTGTCACTTTAAGAAGAAACCTTAACTTCTGCATTAATAAACAAGGAAACTTGCATTAATACATCAGTTAGGGTTCACGTGAACACCACAAAAGTAGGGAAATGTGAATTTAGGTTTTCCAACCCTAGCTCCCAACCCTCCAAGCAGCAAAATGGCAGGACTAGACAAGCAACCACCGACAGCCATCATCAGGTAAAACAAACATGCAACTGTTTTCCAGAGGACGCAAATACAGTAGCACTGATGTGCTCCCTTTGTGGATTTGTATATGTGGTATGCACACTGGAAGGCATACTTGGTCACTTCTGGCTGCAGACAGAAATGCACGATCCTGAAATCACAACACTGCATCAGTGTGCAGAAACATAGGCCCCTGCAGCCACAGATAAAAATCCATGATGCCCAAATTACAAGAGTTTGTTTGCAGCAACACAGGCACCTGTGGGGCCTGCTTCTGTAGCCAGAGGTACTCATCCAGACTGTAAGACATATACACATTTCTGTCTGCAGAGGTGCAGACCTCTAATGGGCCTGCACTTCTGTAGCCGCAGGTGTAAGACATACACACCGACCTCTGGCTGCAGAAGCACTGGTGCCACGAAATCCGAGATACCAAATTAAAATAGTACTTCAGTTTGCAGAATCGCAGGCACCTGTGCCTCTTCAACCACAGGTGTAAGACATACACACTGACTTTTGGCTCCAAAAGGGCAGGCCCCTGTGGGGCTTGCCGTTACATAGTTGCATATAGAAAGTCATGTACCGTGTATATCCGTGTATAAGTCGGGTGTTCTTTTACCAAACACCATTCCAGCTCTCTGCAGCATCAACAAAGTCACAGAACATGCCATCAATAAGAAATTTATTTGAGCTAATAAGCTAAGTAAGCAAAGTAATAATTTTAGAAATGCTGTTAAATACAGTTAAATACAATAGAACATGCCATCAATAAGACATTTTAGCTAATAAGCTAAGTAAGCTACGTAATTATTTTAAAAATGCCTGTTAAAATGCTGTTAAAAACTACATGGGGGGGGCAGAATCCCAAGCACTCCTGATCTTCCTCATCATCAGAGTTAAACAGGAGATGTAGCTGTAACTCCGATAGTGGGATGTCATCGTAAATGTCTTCCAGCTCAGGTACCTGGATCTCCTCCTCCTGGGGTGTATTTTCAGTGGGGGTACCTATGTAAAATATCACAAAGGATTTTTCTCACATTCAACACTAACTACACTACTAAAAGCAATAAACCGGACAATGATACCCCTGCGGCCTTAGCTCAAGGACCCACGTACTGAGTTCTGCTTCTGTCGAGGAAACTGGTGAGGGGTTTAACTTTAGACGTTTGACATTCTTCTTGGCAGACTGCAGAGCATTTTTTTGTTTCCACCAGTCCTGAATTAGCTTTTCGTTAATGCAGTACTCCCTCTCAGCTGCCGCATTGGAGTGGGATTCGGCAAAGCTTACTACCCGCAGTTCAAATTCAGCATTGTATGCCGAGCGTTTACATTTGGTGGACGACGTGTTCAAATCAGGGGGAAAACTGCTCAGTTAAGGGATCAACATGTATCTTCTGCCAGACAGATAAGTTCAATAATTAAATAATCATTTGCAAGTGTGGCTTGTTAAGCGAGAACAGCAGGTACTAGGTGTAGGTGTAGCAAGTGTCGGTTAGCCATTTAGGTGCTAATGTAAGCTGGATAGCCGGAAAGCTGTCAAAATTAAGTGTCAATACTCGGTACTGACTGATGAATGCATACAGATAGCAAACCATGCTTCTGTTTAACTGAACTTTTTTTTCATTTTTTTTTTTTTTTTAATTATTTCTGTCAGAGACTCTCACATAAGTCAGGACCTGCTGTTTGGTAACGCCAAAAAACTCTCAAAAAAACTACTTATACATGAGTATATATGGTAGTACCGGATCCAGCGAGGTAGCACCTGCTACCCCCTTAGGCCAGCAAAAGGTAGCTGTTTTAACCTAATCTGAGCTTTCAAAGATAACATTTTACTTTTTCAGGGAAAGTGCTACCGTTAGACAAAACTGCCACTCTCTTGAAAAATTTCTAGATCCGCTATGAAACCCATATTGCAGCAATACTTCTACAGCCACAGGTAATCGTGCATGCTGTATTAGATACACAGGTATGGCTGCTTATGCAGTCACAGATGCAAATCTGCAAAGGTAGCACGCGAGTTTGCTACTGCATTTGTGTCATCTAGAAACAGTTGTACGTTTTTTGCCTTACCTGATGAAAGCTGTCTATTGTTGCTTGTGTGGTCTTGTCCTTTTGCTGCTTGGGGGGATAGGGAGTTGGGGCTGGAAACCCTAACGATACATTTCCCTACTTCTGTGGCATTAACTTGAACCCTGACTAATGTATTAACACAATTTTTGCAAAGAATTTACTTTCTTTTCGAGATAGCGGAATAATATTCTTATTCACGAAGACGCACATGCCTCTATGGGCCCTACACCAAGGGAAGAGTTCATCTGCCTGTGGAAGTATAGGGCCCTGCACTTCCATGTGGCAGTGGATGTGAAGAATGTGTAGGACTGTCTGGCAGGCTGCAAAAGCACAGTGCCACCACGGGTGCCGAGGTACAAGGCGCTATGCCAAAAGAAGATATCTCTTTACTATATAATACTGAGGCCCGTGCAGACAATCGTGTGCATTCCTTTGCAAACTGGGTGGTGTTGCAACATGATAGCGCATCTCCCCCACCCGCCTTGGCCCATCCAGCTGGCTTGCTAAGCTTGCCTCTAACTCGGTTCACCAGCATGGGCTCACAAAGCACTACTCGCTGGGGTAAAGGCTGGCACTACACACAGCATTTCATAATAAAGTCTTTCATTTTTACCCTGAATTTTCAAGGTAGTCATTTTGTTTCCTCAGCATAAACATGACATAGCATTTATAGAATACTGGCCGAAACATTCCTTCATGCCACAAGTGTGAAAACGTGTCTCGCCCAGGATTTAGAAAACGACACCTGTCATGTTTATGAGGTGGCATGAAAAAAATGGCTGTGTTGAAAGTTTGGAGTCAAAATATTTAAAATTAGCAAAGTTATGAGTAAGTGTTGAAATATTTAAATGTTCACACATAACTTGGTAATTTTATGATTTTTTATCCCAAATTTTGAACATAATGTTCTTATGACCCCATGTTATAAATCCAGTAGGTGAACATTTTCAAATATCAAATATGCATTGGCATAGGGGGAGTACAGGAGGCGGAGGGAACCGTGGAGGCAATTTGGGTCACTTTGATAACAAGGGGGGGCAAGAGAGTAAAAATAGGAGTGGTGTATAGACCCCCTGCGCTGGCGGAGGAGCTGGAGGACAGTCTGGTGGCAGATGTTGGGAGACACTGCAGACTGGGCAGAGGAACAGTGGTGGTGTTGGGGGACTTAAACATGCCAGGAACAGACTGGGAGACTGACATCCTCTGTGACCAGGGAACAGAGGTTGTTGGATGTCTTTCAAGACACGTTCCTAACTCAGCAGATGAGGGAACTGACCAGGGAGGCACGGGTACTGGATGTGGTCCTGGCGGACAGTGACCAGATTGGGGGCCTGGAGGTAAGGGACCCATTGGCGGGGAGTGACCATGCCACGGTCTGGTTCTGCCTGGACCTAGGAGGGGTAGAAGGCTGCACAAAGACGGAAGTAACCGACTTCAGGGGGGCGGATTTTAAGGAAATGGGAAGGATCCTTAAGGAGCATTTGGATGGGATTGGGTCAGACATGGACGCTGATAGTAGGTGGAAATCATCAGGAGAGGGGTGCAGGATGCTACCAGCACCTGCGAAGAGTAAAACGAAATGCGGTAGGGCCCAAAACCCTGCTGGTGACCAGGGAGGTCCAGGAGGTGGTGCGGGGAAAGAAGGCAGCCTATAAGCAATTCAAGTGCTCAAGGAGTGAAAGGGATCGAGGGGAGTACGAGCTGATGGCTAGAAGGGCCACTAGGGTGGTGAGGGCGGCTAAGGCAAGGAAGGAGCTGAACCTGGCCAGGGAAATTTAGGAGAGGGAACAAGGGGTTCTTTAGATACATTGGGGAAAAACGAAGGGTGAAGGGGCAGATTAGCAGGATTAAATCAGGCGAGAGATGGGCACAAGACCCGGGGGAGCAGGCTGAGGTACTAAATGAGTACTTCACCTCAGTTTTCACCAAGGAAAATGGGAGTGCTGCATCATACATGAGAGGAGACAGAGATACTGAGGAAGGGGGACCCTTACCGATCGGCGGGTCTGGGAGGGGAGGCATCACTGGCAGGAGGGGGGAGGGCTAAGCAGGGAGAAGAGGTACCGGAAGTGGAAATCACAGCAGAGAGAGTGAGGGAAGCCCTCAGCTCCCTTAAGATGGAGAAAGCACCGGGGCCGGATAAATTACATCCCAGAGTGCTGAAGGAACTTATGGATGTCCTGGCAAACCCCGGGCGGGAGCTTTTCACCATCTCTGAGGACAGGGTGGGTGCCCCAGGACTGGAAGGTGGCGATATAGTGCCTATCCACAAGGGGGGATCAAGGGAGGTGGCAGGGAACTACAGGCCTGTCAGCCTGACATCAGTGGTGGGCAAGGTGATGGAGGGCATTGTCAAGGAGAGGCTGGGGGGACCTGGATAAGTCAGGGTGCCTGGACGATAGACAGCATGGATTCATCCCAGGGAAATCATGTCAGACAAACCTGGTGGAGTTCTATGACTGGGTGACGAGTGCCTTGGACCTGGGTAGATCAGTGGACATCCTCTTTCTAGACTTCAGCAAGGCATTTGACTCTGTTCCTCACGCGGGCCTGTTGGATAAGCTGGGAGAAATGGGGGTGGGGAATCAGATGATCAGATGGATAGGCAATTGGCTCCAGGACCGGACCCAGAGGGTTGTAGTTGGCGGGACAGTCTTATCCCCAAGAAGGGTCATTAGTGGGGTCCCACTGGGATCAGTCCTTGGGCCCCTTCTCTTCAATGCCTACGTCTCTGACATAAGGACAGGAATCAGGAGTGAGATGAGACTCAAAACTGGGGGCGGTGGTGGATGGGGAGGAGGGGAGGGTGGCCCTACAGGGGGACCTGGAGGCTCTGGAAAGATGGTCTAGAAAGTGGAAACTGAGGTTCAATGCAGGGAAAAGGTACTCCACCTGGGGGCCAGAAACCCAGGCCAAGTGTGCACCCTGGGGGGGGGGGATGCTACAAGTCTCGATGGCTGAGACGGACCTGGGAGTGGTAGTGGATGTCAAAATGAACAACTCTGAGACTTGTAGGAGGGCAGCAGCCAAGGCCAACAGGATGCTGGGATGCATCGCTAGGGGATCACCCAGAAGGAGGGAAGTGATACTCCTCTGTATAACTGCTTGGTGAGGCCGCACCTTGAGTACCTCCGCGTGCAGTTTTGGAGGCCACACTTAAAGAGGGACATTAACCTCCTGGAGAGGGCTACAGGAGGGCAACCAAAATGATTTGGGGCTTGGGGGACAGGACCTATGAGGAGAGGCTCGAAGAGCTAAATATGTACACATTGGAAGAGAGAAGGGACCGGGGGGACATGATAGAGGTCTTCAGGTACATGAAGAGGGTAAATAGGGGAGGAACAGTCAGGGTGCTTCGAAGGAAGGAGGAGGGGGCCACTAGAGGGCATGGGTGGAAGCTGGAGGGGAAGATTCAGGGGAGAAAGGAGGAGGTGCTACTTCACTGAGAGGGTGGTGGAACCATGGAATGCACTGCCTAGGGGGCTGGTGGAGGCAGAGACAGTGGAGGGGTTCAAGAGGGGGTGGGACAGGTACAAGGGAAGGGTTCTGGAAGCAAAATCCAATGCAGCAAGAATATCCAGAACTGGGAAGGGAGAAGCCAGAGAAGGCGAGGGGGGCAGCAAGGTCAGCACCCAGGGTGGGGGCTGACCAAACGAGCAGACACGAAAGACCGTTAGGCCTATTCTGCTGGCATTTTAGTATGTTAGTAAATATCACCCAAAACGTGATTTTGCAGAGTGACTGTGAAATCACCTTTCGGACGAGATTTGAAAATGTTCACCTTCTAGGGACGTGGCTATGTTGTTCAATCCACACTGTCTGGCAGGTTCCTTGCTGCTTTAAATCTTGCCGGAAGGTCTTCAAGCTGGCTCCTCCCACCCACCCAGGTGGTAAAACTCTCAGCTCTGCCCCATGACGCCAGATCTCCCTTATTGCTTGGAAGCTCAGGTTCCCTCCTCAGCGCTCTGCGATGTAGGCCTGGATCCTAATCCTTAGGAATTTCTGAAAATTATTTTAAGGTTCACTAGACTTGCGTCTTCATCTTCCCTCGCGGCTGCGGTGGATAAATCCACTCCAGGCTTCCGTCGGTGCCCTTGCAGGCAGAAAATGTCCCGGACTGGCCTGCACTCCATGCGTTTCTACTGCCTGGGTCTTGCACACGATCCGCAGGCCTGCGATCTAGGCAAATCCTTCGCGGCTTCGGTTCTGGAAGACCGCGCTGCCCGACTCCAACTGGGGCATCCCGAGAAACTGTATCCGCCGGTGAAGTTGAAGGAGGTCCGTTGGGCGGTGTCCGCACCTGCGGGCTCCGATGAGCAGCTGGAGCAGTTGATCGCCCTCGAGGAGGAGGCAGCCCAGACTGCGTCGTCTTCTTCCTTGGCTTCGGCGTTTATCCCGCTCTACTTGGGTTCCTCTTACACTGCTTCTTTCAAGGAGCTTTGTCAGTCCCTCTCTACCAAGGGAGAAGGACCCTCTGGACACACAAGTAGGTCGGAGAAAAAGGAACCGAAAGGTAAGTCCCGACGCTCGCTTCGCGGAGCGGGACAGATCCCTTCCCTGGACTGGCCGGCTCTCGATTTCGGGTCGCAGGTTAGTGCTAAAGCCGCTGGCTTCACGGGTGTTCCTGGCCGGGTCAGCCAGCAGAGACGCCTGTTGATGCGGTCGAGATTTTTCTCGACCCATTGAATGGGTTGTCGACTGGAGAAGCCGTCAACCCTTCTTCACTGGTTCCCCCGGTGGTTACCGAGGATGTGCCCGTGCCTCCTGTGCTGAAGTCCCTGGTTAAGGACGCTGAACTGAGGGATGAGTGGGTTTCCCCCAACCCCTCTTCGACCCACCATCGGCGACCCCGAAGGTCTCGATCTCTGTCCTCCTCTGTGTCTGGTAGGTCCCGCCGACATCAGCGGTCTCTGCATCACGGAAAGTGGCATCGCCGCTCATCCTCATCGTCCTCTTTGGAGGATAGGCTCCAGCGCAAGTTTTGTCTGTGCTATGAGGACATGATGTGGCAACAACTCTTGTTAGCTGGTAAGAAGCCGACTCAGTCGCCTTCTCCGGCCATTAAGTGGTTGTTGCCCAAACGACCGAAGCAACCCCTCGTTGTAATCGAGGAACCGACCCCGGCACCGGTTGCTCGGCCGAAACCGGCTGCTCCACCCATTGTGGTGGAACTATTGTCTCCTCAACCTAGACTGGAGCCCCAACCAAGGATTCTCGATCGGGTCAGGGTTGCACCACAGGTTGTCTGTCACCCTTATCCCCGATCGGCCTCGGTAAGTGGAGGGTGGCTCAGGCACTCGGCAGCTGTTCGTGGACTCCTCTGAGTCCGACTCCTCCTTGTACTCCAGGCCTCTTGACCTGGAATCTACAGGGGGTCAGTTGGTGGACGAGAGCCCATCCTCATTTTTGGGAATCCTTCAGCTCATCTCGGAGTCCACTGGGATGCAGCTCGAACCCGTACAGAAACGGGCCAGGTGTCCCCTCACGGAGATACTGGACCAAGGGGATTCCCCTAAGGAGGCCTTCCCTGTGGCCAAAGCCATTGTTGGCCCAGCCCTGGAGTTGTGGCAGCGGCCTGCATCCTGTACTGCGCCTTCCGCCAGGATGGCTTGCAAGTACGCAGTCCCCACCGGTTCCCTCTCCGGTTTTTCGGAGCACCTCTTGGCTGAGGGGCTGGTAACCGATGGCTTCTTCCGGTGCTCCAGAAATGCTAGGGACATTGAAAAGCTCCCCAACAAGGAGTCCAAAAAGCTGGAATACTCGGGGTGAAAAGTTTATGCTGCTTCCTCCCTAGGTCTTCGACAGGCTAGCTCGGCCATGCTGATGGCACATTTTTCACACGGATGAGGTGATTCCTCATCTCCCGGCTGACCTTCAGACGACTGTCAAGCAGGTGCGGGATCAGGGAAGGGCAGTGGCCAAACAGCTCCAAACTGCTTTGGATATTGGAGACTCTTGTGCCCGGTCAGTAGCGACCGCAGTAGCTATGCGCCACAGAGCTTGGCTGTGGATCTGCACCTTAACAGGCAGATACCCAGCACAGGCTGGCAGATGTTCCCTTCCTGGGTACCGACTTGTTCTGGCCGGGAGTGGAAGGCCATCTCCAGAGAATCGAGAAGTCCAATGCCACCTTGGACTCTGTCACGTCTGCTCAGGACAAAGGCCGCCAGCAGCAGCGTAAGCCCTTTCGTCCCATGCGACACGTCCGGCCCAGCAGCACCAGCAACAGGGCCAGCAGGCTCACTCTTGGCACCCTAAGGCCAAGTCTGCTGCTTCCTCAAGTAGGAAGCTGGGAGGGAAAGGTCCAGGTGGGCCCTCGGACGGCCCTTCCTCCAAGCCTGCCCAGTGACGGGTTGAGGGGTGTCGCCCCCAATCTCGTCACCCCTCCCCAGGTTCCCCCCGTGTGGGGACGGCTCCGCCACTTCCTTTCCGCCTGGTTCGCTATCACCACAGATCATTGGGTGCTAGAAGTGGTCAGCAGGGGTCTGTCTCTGGAATTCGAGCAGTCCCCTCCCTATCGAGCTGTCGCCTCATGGAGGGCTACGGGTTCCGCAGCCTCTGTTGGCTTATCAAGTCGACATTGCTCTGCTTCTCCAGAAGGAGGTAATCAGCGAGGTGGCGGATCCTCCTCCAAACCCGGGGTTTGTGTCCGGGTACTTCCTGGTCCCAAAGCGGACGGGCTGGCGCCCCATTCTCTATCTGCACGACCTGAGCAACTCCCTAAGGCCGCACACCTTCAGGTTGGTCACTCTGGCTCAGATCATTCCATCCTTGGAACTAGGTGTGTGGTTTTGCTCTCTGGATCTCCAGGACGCGTTTTTTCTCGTCCCAATCTGTCCATCTCATCAGTGATTCCTCTGCTTCAGAGCAGAGGGATCACTTTACAAGTTCTGGGCCATGCCCTTCAGCCTGTCCCCAGCTCCCAGGGTCTTCACCAAATGCATGGCAGTGGTGACAGCATTCCTGCGGCGCCGAAGGGTCCGGGTGTACCCTTACCTGGACGATTGGCTGATTGCAGCCCCCCTCCAGGTTGGAGGTGGAGTGGTCCAGGGATCTGGCCCTCCAGGTCTGCTCTCAAATTGGCCTCCCGATCAACGAGGCCAAATCGGAACTCATGCCATCATAGGTGATTCATTTCATCGGGGCAGAGCTCAACTCTCTTCGAGCCAGAGCCCGGCTCCCAGCGGACAGGGCCAAGGTCCTTTCCTCCTTTGCCCAGTCATTTCTGGTTGGGCAATTGCGCCCTGCCCGGAACTTCCTGTGCCTTCTGGGCCTCTTGGCAGCCTGCACCAGCGTGGTCCATTGGGCCCGCTGGCATATGCGCCCCCTGCAATGGGGGCTGGCCCGCTAGTGGTCACAGCGCTCTGGTCCTTTGGACCAGCCAGTGACCGTGACCCAGAAGATGTGGGATGGCCTGCAGTGGTGGCTCGTCCCAGCTCATCTGCAGGAGGGTATCCCGTTTGTCCACCCTGAGCTGACGGTCACTCTTACGACTGACGCCTCTCTGATGGATTGGGGTGCCCATCTGGGGGAACTCAGGGCCCATGGCCTCTGGTCCCCTCAGGAATCTTGATGCCATATCAACCTGCTGGAGCTTCGAGCGGTTCAAGTAGCCCTCTCTGCCTTCACTTTGTTTGTACGGGGTCAGGTGGTTCAGATCCAGATGGACAACACCATGACCATGTACTATCTCAACCATCTGGGCGGGACGCACTCCTTGCCTTTGTGCAAGGAAGCTTTCTGCATTTGGTCTCGTGATCAGCCTGGAGGCGGATCTCCTGGCCATCCATGTGGCAGGAGCCTCCAACAATCTGGGCACCCCTCAGGTGGACCTGTTTGCCTCCAGGGAGAATGCGAAGCTAAGGCTGTTTCACACCCACCCACCCCCCTCAGTAGGGCTCGCTGCAGGGGGATGCCTTCTCGAGGCTGTGGACCCCGGGCCTCTTTAACACCTTCCCTCCATTTCCCTTGATCCACAAGGTGCTTCTCAAGGCGAAGAAGGACAAGACTCTGGTGATTCTGGTAGCCCCAGACTGGCCTCGCCAGTTCCGGTACCCAGATCTCCTCAGCCTCAACTCCAGGCTCCCGAGGAGGCTTCCAGCCCACCCGGACCTGATCTCAGTCAACAAGGGGAAGGTTTCCCCGGACCTTCAATCCCTGCTCCTGACAGCCTGGTTCCTGAGCGGTTAGAGTTCCAGGCCTTGGGTCTTTCTGATGAGGTCCTCAACGTCGTTGAGGCATCCCGTAAGGAGTCTACCAGAAAATGCTATGCCTTCAAATGGAAGAGATTCTCCATTTGGTGTCAGGACAAGGGGTTGGACCCCTCTTCCTGTCCATTGGCTAGTAGTTTGAACTACCTGTGGTCCCTTTCTTTGCTAGGGCTTCGGTCGACGACCCTTAAGGTGCACCTGGCAGCCGTCTCTGCTTACTGGGCGAGGGCCAGTATGCAGTCGGTGGTGCAGGAGAAAGTGGTCAGGCGCTTTTCAAAGGCCTAGACCACATATCCCCTCTGGTGCGAGAACCTCCCTGTCTGTGGGATCTACTGCTGGTATTGGCTAAGCTCATGGGCAAGCCATTCAAACCGATGCACAGGTGTGACATCTCTCAGCTGTCGTGGAAGACCGCCTTCTTGGTGGCTATTATGTCAGCCAGAAGGATGGGAGAGCTCCAGGCGCTTTCCATCGAGTCTCCCTACCTGGTCTTCCACAGGGACAAAGTTGTCCTTCGCCCCCACCCGAAGTTCCTTCCGAAGGTAGTGTCAGAGTTTCACCTTAACCAGGTGTTGACTCTGCCAGTGTTTTACCCCAATCGCACCTCAGAGGCCGAATATAGGCTCCATACTTTGGCCCCTAGAAGAGCGCTCACTTATTATAAGGAGTGGATGGCTGAAGTTCGGGGAGAGGTTCACCAGCTGTTTACCTACGCTGAAGCCGCACCTGGAAGACCTGCAGCCAAGCTGACAATAAGCAGGTGGGTCACCTCCTGCATAGATCTCTGCTATAGGTTGGTGGGCATGGAGCCTCCCAAAGGGATAAGAGCTTATTCTACCCGCCATACCGCTGCTTCGGTGGCTGCTTCTAGGGACATTCCTATCCAGGAAATCTGCAGGGCTGCCACCTGGAAGTCAGCACACACCTTTATTTCCATTACCACATTGACCTTGAGTCATGCCGGGATGCTGGTTTTGGGACCTCGGTTCTCCAGTCCTTATTTCCCAAGTATGGGGTGCGCGCCGTGCCTCCCTCCTCCCGGAGAACTGCTATGAGTCTGCCAGACAGTGTGGATTGAACAACATATCCACATACCTAGAAATACAGGTTACTCACCTGTAACAGGGGTTCTAGGAGTGGTATATGTTGTTCATCCACACGACCCACCCGACCTCCCCGGCTTCAACGCGCAACCTGGCTTCCAGTGGGCTAGATCTGGCATCATGGGGTGGAGCCGAGGGTTTTACCACCGGGGTGGGTGGGAGGAGCCAGCTTGAAGACCTTCCGGCAAGGTTTAAAGTGGCAAGGAGCCTGCCAGACAGTGTGGATGTACAACATATACCACTCCTAGAACTCCTGTTACAGGTGAGTAACCTGTATTTCCTTGTTCATGAGGTGGTATCTAAAAAAGGCCAGATTGAAAGTTTGGTGGAAAATAACTTGGACATTTTGCTCTATTTTTTCTACTAAATTTTCGGCATAGTCCTCTTCTTATAACCTTCCCCCCATGAATCCAGTAGGTGAATTTTTTTCAAATCCCATCTGAAAGGTGATTTCACAGAATGACTGCAAAATTACCTTTCAAGACAGATTTGAAAAATCTCACCTACCTTGTTCATGAGGTGGGGTCCCAAAAAGGCCATGTTAAAAATCTAGTGTACAAATATTGAAAAATGACTTATGAGTAAAAGTTGAAAATGCATGGAAGTACATTAACTGGACTTGCCTTATTTTTCTCATATTGCAGTGGCAGTTACAGCAGGAGGAGGTCTTCTAGATTGGAGAGTGGCTCTATGCCGTGGGACAGTTTTAGGTGAGTGAGGGTGTTTGGGAGGGGAGCACTGAGTTGGGGCCAAGATGTGGTGGGTGAGGGATATGCAATGGAAACAAGTGGAATAAATGAATTATCTGCAGAAGAGCAGTTTGACCTCGGGTAAACATACGAGTGGTGTAAGCTACAAGTGAGGTGTCTGAGGTCAAATTGCTTGAGTGCAGATAAATCATTTATTCCACGAGTTTTCTCCATGTATATTGCAGTTTTACAACAGGATGAGAGTTTTTTTTGGGGCTTAATTCCCCATTTTCTCCCACAGCCCAGGTCCCGAGCACACAGCCATGCGTGTGCATGGAGGCACACATGCCCCTTCCACCCCTCCCCTGGCAATCACTGAGCTTCCTGTGGCCCGATCTACCATCCATTCTCCACCAGGTGGCAGCCGAGGGCCAGGGAAACTCCACATCCCTCCCTGGGAGAGGAGAGCTACCTCATGGCAGCTCAATCCCGCTCCTCCCCCTCCTCGCCCCCCCTCCCCCCGCTGAGACCCAACAACCCAGGCTCATTCCCGAACCCATGTTGCCGGCGTGAGGTGTGGTGTCCAGCGCCTCAACCCTCAGTGCCACCAGGCTGTCAGGATAAGAGTTTTTTTGAATGCTTTTTGTTTAGTGTAGTTTGTGTTTTATTTTTGATAAATATTTTGCAGTGTAGCTCCACGTAACATAGTGGTTGCTAAGCAGTTGCTATGGACACTCCAACTTTACATTATGGTCAGTAGTACATAATGATAACGTTTCATACACAATTCTTTTGTTTTTGCTTTTGAAGGGGGGCATTTGTTAGTCAAAGTGAATAAAAATGTAATTTTTTTGCTGATTATAGAAAATCTAAAAGGTATCTGTAAATGCCTCTCATTTTGTAGATATTTTTGTGCTGAACAACTTTTGTGCTCTATCATGCTGTCATTTTTCATTTTAAAGTTATTTGTATTTAACAAAAAATGCAAAACAATTTGAATTTTCTGCCTTTTTTTGTGCTAATTTTAAAAAAATCTAAAAGGTATCAATAAATAAAACACTCATTTTGTAGATATTTTTGTGCTGAACAACTTTCATGCTCACAGTACCATGCTATCATTTTTCGTTTTAAAGTTATTTTCATTTGAATTTGGTTAGTACTGCTGCTGAGGCTGAATATTCTAAATGACATAAGCACTGTGTGGATAAATTGCTAATGACATAAGCACTGTGTGAATTAATTAAATTTATCACACAGTTGCTCAGATAAATGGATTTATTTCTCTCTGTTTATCTCTACTCCTATTGCATAATATATACCGTCCGAAATCCCGACACTGGGATGCCCGACTCCCGATTTGCTGTCCAATACGTGATCCCGTCATAAATGTTGCCAATGCAGGAAATCCTGACATTATTTACAGTTAAAGCTAAGAAGACAGTGGAGTGTGCACATGTTAGCCAGGTATGTAAACCTCGCTATGAATATAAAATAAATTAACCTGCTTTTGCCTTCTGTGAAGCCCTGGATACCTAACCATACATATGTAAATATTTAACCCAGAGTCTGCAATGGTATTTGAAGTGCACGGTGGCGAGAAAAGGAGCAGGAAACAGAAGCAGAGATGAAAGAGAGATACAGATTTTCTGTTTACCGTCACTGTGCTTGACTTCCATTACAAGTGACAGTAACCAGGAAAGCAATTGCTACAGTTTGTGAATCGGACCGCTTTTCAACACACACGTTTTTTTGGTTTTTTTTTTGAAGGGGGAGTTGCAATTTTCATGTTCATATTTTTTGGGGGGTGGTGGTGCTATAAATGGTCCGCCATCAACTTTTGCAGATTCTGTATGAAGATGAAGAGACACACATGAAGGCAAGAGAAACTAGTAGAGGCTCAAAATTCATATGGAGACAAAATCGTTTAACTAGAATGCTATCTACGATAGCTGCAGGCGGACACTGTAACAGCCATATTGCTGTATTAAGTACAATAAAATTAAGTAAATATCTTGGCACACTCATCGGTGATTTTATTCATAGAAACACATACACAATGTCAGAGAGAAAGATGGGATACGTTTGATTTCAGGGTAGATGTTTTTTATTTCCTATCCTGTCCTCTTTAATGTTCAGCATTGTTTTGGGCTTGTGAGACCCGGTGATACAGGAGCACACAGACCACGCAGTAGTGTGTTTAGGTATCCGGGCCTTCACAGAAGTCAAAGCAGGTTACCTTATTTATTTTTTTGATATTTATTTTTCAAGGTTTACATAAATGGCAGCAAGCAAACATTGGCACTCCACGCGTGGTTTAAGATGACATCAAGCAGCATGCGGCTTTATTGATGGGATTTCGTATGTCTGCCATCTGAACATGACGGTCAAATGAAAATTGGGATTTCAGCGTCTGGAATATGGGCATCGGGATTATACATGTTGGGATATCGTACCAGACCCTTATATATGTATATACACACACACACACACCCCTGAAAAAAATACCAACAAGGGATGGTTTTCTTTTTTTACTTTGGGGGGGAGGATTGTAGCCAACACTGCGGATTGGGCACCCCAGTATTGGGATACTCTTCGGTGGCACTGGAGTTGGACACCCTGGTGCTGCCACCTGTTTATTGGGGGAGCAGGCAGGAGCCCTGGGGGGTATAATGCAGTGGTACCAGGTGTGGGCACCTCAATCTTACAGTAAGGTAGGTAGGTTGATGGATAGAGAGAGATGGATGGGTAGGTAGGTGGATGGATGGATGGATGGATAGATACTGTAGTTGTTAAACTAATTCATTAGTATAGCATAAAGGGTACCAGAAGTTGGCTGACAGAAAAAAACACAGAAGTGTGAGGGAGACAGCCGGCTCACTGCTGGCACTTAGGTTGGCAGCATGGCTCCATCTGTAGCTGCAGCAGACAGGAAAGTCCTGCTGTTTTATACAGAGAACGTGGTTCCTAAACGGGCAAAGGTATTTCTGGTCAGAATTAAAAAAAAAAACAACAAAAAAAAAAACACTAGAATCTAACTAAATGGGTCCCGTTTAGCTAGGTACAGGTGTTTGTTGCATCATTTTTGTGCGTTTTATATGCTTTAGTTAAAAAAAAATAAATAAATAAATAAAGATGTCAGCCATCATAACCTGTATTGTTTTCCTCACAAAAGATAAATGACTAATTTCGTGAAAGGTAAATGCCTGCAAAAAAGAAATGTATCTTTCATATCAGAGGGTTATTCTAAAGCCCTGCTGAGCATACTCAGAAAAAACCCCATAAAATGCTTATAACTCTGGAATTGATTAATATTTTTTCACAAAACCTTTGAAAGGCACTACCTTGGCATGAGCCACTTCTACTCTAAACATTTCAGAAAATAATTCTGTACCATCTAGTCTGTAGACGAGAGCAAAATAAAGTGTAATAAATACTGGGGGAAAAAAATAATTTCTTTACTTATCTCGGAAACTGCACAAGCTACTGCCGCAAAACTTCTCATGTCTTGAGAACTTGCCTCCGAGACAATGCATGCTAAATTTTGGGCAGTTTCATCTAACTCCACCAAGGGTATTGATGTGCAGTAACTGGGGTTTAACATCAAACACCTTATTTAACCCTAACTAAAAATCTAGCAATTCAATTGTCTGAGACACATCACCTGACCATACATTAGATCTCTAGAACTACATGGTCAGGTGCCACTCATTCCCCAAAAAAAAAACACAACTATATCACTGAACCCTAAAATGAAAATTTAAAAAATGCCTGCAGCTGCCAGGTTGAACTTCATATACTACCATGGCTTTAATTAAAATGTTTTTAAGTAACAGTACACAACATTCTAAAACACCAGCTGTACTTTCACACTCATAACACCCTATTAAACATTACCCACACATTAAAGGGGGGAGGGATGGGAGAAAAGGCTGTCGAGGGGGGTCCGATAAAGGAGGGACTCTGTCTCCACCCTCCTGGGGAGCTGGAGGAATGCAGGAAAAGGCCGACTGGTAAAGTGCAGACCAGGGGAAAATGGAATCCCCATGGGAACATGGGCAGGGGAAATGGAAGTATAGGGAAAGGGTGGAAGGTGGTCCTGCTAAATGCCAGGAGCTTGGGCAATAAAATGCCTGAGCTCCAGGCGATGCTAACTGAGGGAGCGGTGGATGTGGCAGCGGTCACTGAGACCTGGGCCACAGCAGGACATGACTGGGACCTGAACCTGGAGGGTTACACTATGTTCAGGAAGGACAGGGGGGAGGGAAGGGGAGGAGGGGTAGCAATAATAGTCAAAAACTGCATTGGCATAGGGGGAGTAGAGGAGGCGGAGGGAACCATGGAGGCGATTTGGGTCACCTTGATGACAAGGGGGGGGCAAGAGAGAAAAAATAGCAGTGGTGTATAGACCCCCTGCGCTGGCGGAGGAGTTGGAGGAGAGTCTGGTGGCAGATGTTGGGAGACACTGCAGATTGGGCAGGGGAAGGGTGGTGGTGTTGGGGGACTTAAACATGTCAGGAACACACTGGGAGACTATGACATCCTCGGTGGCTAGGGAACAGAGGTTGTTGGATGTCTTTCAAGACGCGTTCCTAACTCAGCAATTGGTGGAACCGACCAGGGAGGCGTGGGTACTGGATGTAGTCCTGCAGACAGTGACCAGATTGGGGGCCTGGAGGTAAAGGACCCATTGGCAGGGGGCGACCATGCCATGGTCTGGTTCTTTCTGGACCTAGGAGGGGTAGAAGGCTGCACAAAAACGGAGGTAACTGACTTCAGGGGGGTGGATTTTAAGGAAATAGGAAGGATCCTTAAGGAGCATTTGGATGTGATTGGGCCAGACATGGATGCTGACAGTAGGTGGGAAATCATCAGGAGAGGGGTGCAGGATGCTACCAGCACCTTTGCAAGAGTAAGACCAAATTGCGGTAGGGCCCGAAAACCCTGCTGGTGGACCAGGGAGGTCCAGGAGGTGGTGCGGGGAAAGAAGGCAACCTATAGGCAATTCAGGTGCTCAAGGAGTGAAAGGGATCAAGGGGAGTAAGAGCTGATGGCTAGAAGGGCCACTAGGGTGGTGAGGGCGGCTAAGGCAAGGAAGGAGCAGAACCTGGCCAGGGAAATTAGGAGAGGGAACAAGGGGTTCTTTAGATACATTGGGGAAAAACGAAGGGTGAAGGGGCAGATTAGCAGGATTAAATCAGGGGAGAGATGGGCACAAGACCCGGGGGAGCAGGCTGAGGTACTAAATGAGTACTTCGCCTCAGTTTTCACCAAGGAAAATGGGGTGTTGCATCATCATGGGAGGAGACAGTGATACTTGGGAGTGGGGGGGGCCTTACCGTTCGGCGGGTATTGGGAGAAGGGGAGGCATCACTGGCAGGAGGGGGGGAAGGCTAAGCAGGGGGAAGAGGTAGCAGAGGTGGAAATCACAGCAGAGAGAGTGAGGGAAGCCCTCAGGTCCCTTAAGACGGAGAAAGCACTGGGACTGGATAAATTACATCCCAGAGTGGTGAAGGAACTTGCGGATGTCCTGGTGAAACCCCAGCAGAGCTTTTCACCATCTCTCTGAGGACAGGGTGGGTGCCCCAGGACTGGAAGGTGGCAGAGAACTACAGGCCTGTCAGCCTGACATCGGTGGTGGGCAAGGTGATGGAGGGCATTGTCAGGGAGAGGCTAGGGGAACCTGGAAAAGTCAGGGTGCCTGGACGATAGACAGCATGGATTCGTCCCGAGGAAATCATGTCAGACAAACCTTGTGGAGTTCTGTGACTGGGTGACGAGTGCCTTGGACCTGGGTAGACCAATGGACATCCTCTTTTTAGACTTCAGCAAGGCATTTGACACTGTTCCTCACGAGGCCCTGTTGGATAAGCTGGGAGAAATGGGGGTGGGGAACCAGATGATCAGATGGATAGGCAATTGGCTCGAGGACCGGACCCAGAGGGTCGTAGTTGGTGGGATAGTCTCATCCCCAACGAGGGTCATTAATGGGGTCCCACAGGGATCAGTCCTTGGGCCCCTCCTGTTCAACGCCTACGTCTCTGACAAAAGGACAGGTATCAGGAGTGAGACGAGTCTCTTTGCGGATGACTCAAAACTGGGGGCGGTGGTGGATGGGGAGGAGGGGAGGGTGGCCCTACAGGGGGACCTGGAGGCTCTGGAAAGATGGTCTAGAAAGTGGAAGCTGAGGTTCAATGCAGGGAAATGCAAGGTACTGCACCTGAGGGCCAGAAACCCGGCCAAGTGTACACCCTGGGGGAAATGCTACAAGTCTCGATGGCTGAGAGGGACCTGGGGTGGTGGTGGATGTCAAGATGAACAACTCGGAGACTTGTAGGAGGGCAGCAGCCAAGGCCAACAGGATGCTGGGATGCATCGCTAGGGGGATCACCTCCAGAAGGAGGGAAGTGATACTCCCTCTGTATAACTGCTTGGTGAGGCCGCACCTCGAGTACTGCATGCAGTTTTGGAGGCCACACTTGAAAAGGGACATTAAACTCCTGGAGAGGGTCCAGAGGAGGGCAACCAAAATGATTTGGGGCTTGGGGGACAGGACCTATGAGGAGAGGCTCGAAGAGCTAAATATATACACATTGGAAGAGAGAAGGGACCAGGGGGACATGATAGAGGTCTTCAGGTACATGAAGGGGGTCAATAGGGGAGGAGCAGTCAGGGTGCTTCGAAGGAAGGAGGAGGGGGCAACTAGAGGGCAAGGGTGGAAGCTGGAGTGGGGACGATTCAGGGGAGAAAGGAGGAGGTGCTACTTCACTGAGAGGGTGGTGGAGCCATGGAATGCACTGCCCAGGGGGCTGCTGGAGGCAGAGACAGTGGAGGGGTTCAAGAGGGGGTGGGACAGGTACAGGGGACGGGTTCTGGAAGCAAAATCCAGTGCAGCGAGAATATCCGGAACTGGGAAGGGAGAAGCCAGAGAAGGTGAGGGGGGTAGCAAGGTCAGCTCCCAGGGTGGGGGCTGACCAAACGAGCCGACACAAAAGACCGTTAGGCCTATTCTGCTGGCATTTTAGTATGTTAGTATGTAAACAATGTTTTAAACCTCTTAACAACTCCAACTTCTGTGGCTTCTACAGTAAAAAAAAAAAAACTCTGCTTTTACTCAGTCCCCTCGGTTACACACAAACACCGCACCACAGTAACCAGTGATCTCTGAATCATTATGCCACGCCTACCTGTAAATTATAGGTTAAATATAAAACTGTATTTTTATTTATATTTTATATATTTTTACAGTGTCCATGAGTTTAGACCTGCTGTTCAAGAAGGCTGAGGCTCCTCCTGTTAATCTGCTCCCTGTCTTCATCTGGACAGTTTGTGGGGGCTGGGAGAGAAAAGTGACTTGCAGGGTTTAGCGTGGCAGGAGAGGGACTTGGCATTCAACCTCAAAACGTCTAACTGTTGCGCTCCATTCTGGACCCAGGAGAGCAACTTGTAATGCGGCTCATTCGAGGAGTCTTGTGAGATTCTGCACTAACCGAGCAGCGCAAAAGTAACCAGCGTATGACCTGCTCAAACACCGCACTGCGCTTTTTCATTCCTGTGCCTTGGGACAGATTGGGGTGGGGGTGGGGGAGGCATCTAGTCCCATGTCTAGCCCTTTATTCACATCAAAGAGTGGAAAAGTAATTGGTGTCTTTCTTGCCTTCTAGTTTCCTCATTCATGTGTCTCAGGGCAGACTGAGGAGGTGCGGTGGAAGAAAAGGCATCTAGCCCTTATGTATTTTTTTTTTCCTCCCTACATTTGTGCCTCATATTCTCACTCTTGTGCCTCAAGATAGATTGAGGGTAGGGGGTGGAGAATGAATGGAAATCTAGCTGGGGGGAGTGTAGCATGAACTGAAATCTCTGGTACCTACAAACAGTGCCACTTGCTGCACAAACTCGCTTAGTGGACCGTTTTTCCACTTTAATAAAATACATTAAATTTACACGTTAAATTTATTTAACTTAAAAAAAAAAAAAAAAAACGTGTTTACAGATTTTTACTAAAATAGCAGCAATATCTGAAAAGGCCAACACTTTTAGTTGAGACGAAGTGTAGCGGTAAGTAAATTTAAAGCAGGCTTCTATTAAAACCTTATATTCAGGCTGTACCAAAAGTAGCTAAGGTGATTACTGGGTGATACTAGTTAATGTAAGTGGTAGAGTGGCACAAACAGGAAGCACTATTGTGGACTCTAGTCTATGTAAAGCAAAACAGGAAAAAGATGCCGGGGAGTCTGCTGCAAACAAGACACAGTAAGTACCAAGAAGGATAATGGAACAAAGGGACCAGCTCACCAAAGTTTATGTACAACTGTATAGGTTTAATATGTGTAAACTCATGTAATGCACCTAAAAACTCAACGTTTTGCAAGTCAGTCACTCGTCTCCAGAAATGGTTGTATTCTTCTGGTATTTACTTGTGTTAGAACAGCATAGGTTGTCTAGAGACTCTGCTGGCATCCCTGGGACATGGCACGTTAGCTGGTCTGTGCTATAGACCACCATCTTGGGACCCATGACAGTTGAATCCCGCCGCTATGAGCACTCTCTTCTCAGCTGTCCCATTGTGCCTACATTCTCTCCCCTCCACCCCCAGCATGCTTGTCTGCTGTTGGGGCCCTGGGAGCAATAAGGTGCCTCCTTGACTGGGGGAGCAGCACACTCTGCATCCCTTGGGTGAGGAAGACAGTTGCTAATTGTTATCCCAGAGCCCCTTCCACTTCCTGAAGTAGCAGTCCTCTGGCCCCCCTTTTCACCCACCACCTTCAGTCCCCTGTTGTGAGCCTTTGTGGGATACTGAAGGAGTGAAGATTTCAAAACTGGGTCTGCTTGCTTGTGAGAGTTGCAGGCGAGTGCTCTTAACATCTAAGCTGTACTGCCTGCCCAGATCAAACCGCAGTCTTTTTAAACGGGACAGTGACTTTTAAAAGCTGGATGTTGATATTGAATCAAGAGACTCAGTTGTAAAACTGGCTAGGAGAGCCTTAACGTGCTGCTGACACGATTTGCTGGCTACAGGCATGCAACACATACCATGGAGTTGCCTGCCATAGGAACTATTTTAGCCATATATTAATTTTTGTAGGAGCGGTGATCTGTTGTTCATCCACACTCTTTGGCATGTCCCCTTCCACTTTAAGATGGACCGGAAGTCTTCAAGCTGGGTTCTCCCACCCACCCGGGTGGTATATACCTCGGCTCCGCCCCATGACGCCAGATCTTCCTTTCCGCTGGAAGATTTAGGTTGCCTCTTGTACGCACGCATTTTGTAGGCCCTGGCTTTCAAACCTTCGGTTATTCCGAAAATTCACATAGTTCGTGTTAGCGATCGTAAGTTTACTGCTTCGATTATGGAAGACAAGTCTTCCTCCAGATTTCATCTGTTCCCTTGCGGCCAGAAAATATCATGCACCAATCCCCTGCACCGCGTGAGTCTATTGCCTCGGTGTTGACCATGCCACTTCGAAATGCTATATGTGTCTCGCCTTTCATCCCAACGTCCTCAGTGACCATCTCGCACGCCTGAAGCTGGGGAGGCTGGAGAAACAGAACCATCTGGTGAAATCCAAGGAGGCTCGGTGGGCAGTTTCCGCAGCTGCGGGATCCGCTGAGCAATTGGAACGCATGCTAGCGTTCAAGGAGGAAGCAGCTCGTGCTGCAGAGACTTCTCGGAGCTTCTTCATTCTGCTCAACCTGGGCTTCACCTTCTTGGATTTCTTCCGAGAGCTGTGCCAGTCTCTCCCGACCAAGGGAGAGGTGCCTGCGGGTTCGCACTCCACTCGATCCCGTAAGCGGGAGAAGGATCCAGGATAGTCTTCATCTCGACAGAGACGTTCTTGGGAGTGGGAGAGATCTTGATCCCAGGAACATGCGGTCTCGACCTCGGTCGAGATTGCTTCTTCGGCAACTGACTTTTCGGCTTTGCTGTCTGGTCAGTCGACCGAATTGTCTATCGATGTTGAGATCATCATCAATCTGATCGATCCATTATCGCAGACTCCGGTCGACGAATCCCTCTATCGAACTCCTAACTTGGTCTTCCCAAATGACTAGACCCAACCTGCTGGGACTCCCATTGAAGAAGTGGTCCCTGATCCTGGGAAATCACTGGTCCCGCCAGTGTCTCCTGAGCGACTGAGTCGGCCTGTCTGATCTCGATCAAGGTTTCGGACCCCCTCAACTGAAAGGCTGAGGAAGAGCCATAAATGCTCTAAAAAGAGGCGACGCCATCAGTCGTCCTCATTCTCCTCGGATGAGGAGAGCCTCCGGCGGAAACTCCGGCGCTACGAGGACCTCATGTGGCAACAGCTGATTTTGACGGGGCACAAGCCGACTCCAGCTTCCACACCGGCCATTAACTGGCTTTCGCATCCTAGGCTGAAGCCAACTCCTTCGGAGCCGATTAAGTCGGTTCCCCAGCCCATGGAGCCGGTTAAACCACCAGTTCAGCCCAAAACGGTCTCTCCACCGATTGTGGTGGAACCACTGCCCAAACAGCCTATGGGAAGGGCTCCTTCCAAGGAAGATAGACCAGAGACTGGGCTTCCCCAGCGTTTGTCGGTCACGGTCACCCCAGACCGTCCTCGGTGAGTCGAAGGTGACCTGGGTGGTAGGCTGTTATACCCGGATTCCTCGGATTCAGACGTCACCGGCTTGTATTCTCATCCAGGCGATGATGAATCAACCGTTGGTTTAGAGACAGAGGAAGGTCCCTCGTCTTTTCAGGGCATTCTTTGCTTCATCTCTGAGTCCACAGGGATACCCCTGGAGCTAATCCAGAAAAAAGCAGAGTACCCTCTTACAGACATCCTTAAGAGAGGTGATACCCCGACAGAGGCCTTTCCTGCGGCTGAGGCTATTGTTGGCCCAGCCATAGAACTTTGACTCTTGCTCAGCTCCATCTGCCTGCATGGCCCGCAAGTATGCGGTGCCCATGGGGTCTCTTGCGGGGTTCACAGAGTACCCTTCAGCTGAGAGCCTGGTGACCACCTCTGTGTTCAGGCGTATTGACAGTTCTGCCGACACCGACCGACCTCCTGACAGAGTCCAAGCTTTTGGACCATTCAGCCAGGAAGGGCTATGCGGCTTTCTCCTTGGGCCTTCGTCAGGGAAGTTCGGCCGGCATCATGGCTCACTTCTCTCATGCCCTTCTGGGGTCGCTGGATGAAGTCCTCCCACATCTCCCCACAGACATGCAGACCATGGTCAAGCAGGTCCGGGATCGGGGCCGAGCTGTTGCCAAACAGCAGCTTCAGATGGCCCTGGACATTAGGGATTCTTGTGCCTGCTCGATGGCTGCCACAGTTGCCTCTCATTGCAGGGCTTGGCTGAGGCTCTCCTCCTTCCTGGCGGACACACAGCACAAACTAGCTGACGTGCCCTTCCTTGGGACCGACCTGTTTGGCCCAGGAGTGGCCGGTCACCTTCAGCACATTGAGCAGTCCAATGCCACCTTGGACGCTACTCTGCTAAGGATTCTTCGGCAAGAGTCAACAGAAGAAAAGAAGCCTTTTCGCATTCTTCCCTGTGGCTCAGCAGTTCTCCTTTCAAGGTGGACAGCAGCACAGCAACAGCAGCTGGCTCAAGCTTGGTGCCCCCGGCCCAAGCCTGGACCCCAGCAGGCCCATAAAGGAGGCCGAGGTTCAGGTCCTGGAGCCTCCTCCTCTGAGCCTGCTCAGTGACTGGGTGGGGGCTGTCAACCCCTCTCCCGTCACCTCAGCTCTGGGTCCCCCCATGGGGGGCTGGCTCCGCCACTTCCTTTCTGCCTGGTCTGTTGTCACTTCAGACAGGTGGGTTCTCTGTGGTTGGTCAGAGACTGCCTCTGGAATTTGAGCAGCACCTTCCAAGCCGAGCCCGCGCCCCTCGGGAGGAAAGAGTATCCGCTAAGACCCAGTCAGCTCTCCGAGACGACATCGCTCAGCTCCTCCTCAAGGAGGCAGTAGCTCCAGTGGCGGATCCTCCAGCAGACCCAGGCTTTGTCTACAGGTACTTCCTGGTGCCCAAGTGGGACGGGGGGGGGGGCTGGTGCCCCATTCTAGATCTGCGGGACCTAAATCAATATCTCAGGTCCTGCACCTTTCTGATGGTCACCCTGTCCCAGATCATACCACCCTTGGAGTGAAACATGTGGTTCTGTTCACTGGATCTGCAGGACTCGTTCTTTCATGTCCCAATCCGTCCATCTCATCAGCGCTTCCTCCGCTTCAGGGTCGAAGGGACCCTGTAAGAGTTCCGAGCCATGCCGTTTGGCCTGTCATCGGCCCCACAGGTCTTCACCAAATGCATTGCAGTGGTGGCAGCCCATCTCAGGCGTCCGGGGGGGGGGTGTGTGTCAGGATTTATCCTTACCTCGACGATTGGCTCCTAGCAGGTTCCACCCAACAGGAGGTGGAGAGGTCCAGGGACCTGGCCCTGCAGACCTGCTCCCAACTCAGCCTCCTGATCAATGAGGCTAAGTCAGAACTCGTGCCTTATGAGAGGATGGGCTTCATCGGGGCAGAGCTCAACTCTTTGTCAAGCCAGAGCTCGGCTCCTGGCGGACAGGGCAGAGGTTCTTTCCTCCTTTGCCCAATCATTTCTGGTTGGGCAGTTGCGCCTTGCCCAGGACCTTCTGCACCTTCTGGGTTACATGGTGGCGTGCACCTCAGTGGTCCATTGGGCCTGGTTACACATGCGCCCCCTCCAGTGGGAGCTGGCCACCCAGTGGACTCAGTGCCATGGTCATTTTGACCAGCTGATCACTGTAACCCAGAAGATGTGGGACGCTCTCCAATGGTGGACCGCCCCAGACCGGTTGCAGGAAGGGATCCCGTTTGTCCGCCCCGAGCTGACAGTCGTCCTCCCGACCAATGCCTCTCTCATGGGCTGGGGAGCCCACATGGGGGACAAAAGTCCCACGGGCTCTGGACCCCTGAGGAGTCCCAATGCCACATCAACCTGTTGGAGCTCAGAGCAGTCAGACTGGCATTGTCAGCTTTCGCGCCTCAGGTCTGGGGACAAGTGGTTCAAGTCCAGATGGACAATACCACGACCATGTACTACCTCAACAAACAGGGTGGCATGCACTCCCATCTGCTGTACAAGGAAGTGCTCCGCATCTGGACCCTCATGAGCCGATTGGAGGCAGATCTCCTAGCCATACATGTGGCAGGAGCCTCAAACCATCTGGCAGAAGCTCTCAGCCGCTTAGGCCAGACATCCCACAAGTGGTCTCTCCATCCAGAGGTAGCTTACAGCCTGTTCTCCCATTGGGGAAAACCAATGGTGGACCTGTTTGCCTCCAGGGGAAACACCAAGCTGAGACTGTTTCATGCCCACCCCCCTCAGCAGGGCTTGCTGCAGGGGGATGTCTTCTCGAGGCCGTGGACCCCAGGCCTCCTCTACGCCTTCCCTCCATTTCCCTTAATCCACAAGGTGCTCCTCAAGGTGAAGAGGGACAAGGTGATCCTGGTAGCCCCAGACTGGCCGCGCCAGTTCTGGTATGCAGATCTCCTCAGCCTCAGCTGCAGGCCCCCGGAGCGGCTTCCAGCATGCCGGGACCTGATATCACTCAATCAGGGGAAGGTATTTCATCAGGACCTTCAATCCCTGCACCTCACAGCCTGGTACCTGAGCGGCTAGAGTTCCAGGCTTTGGGTCTTTCCGAAGATGTCTACACCATGGTGGAGGCATCCAGAAAGGAACTGACCAGGAAATGTTATGCCTTCAAATGGAAAATGTTTTCCATTTGGTGTCAGGGCAAGGGCCTGGACCCTCTACCCTGTCCAGTGGCTAGCATTCTCTACTACCTTTGGTCTCTCGCTCTCTCTCTCTCTCTCTCTCTCTCTCTCTCTCCAAAGGGGGTCTTCGGTCATCAACCCTTAGGGTGCACCTGGCAGCCATCTCTGCTTACCGGGTGCGGGCCGGTTAGCCGACGGTGCAGAAGACAGTGGTCGGGTGCTTTTTACAAGGTCTGATCACATATCCCTCCAGGTAGAACCCACCGTGATCTACTGTTGGTACTGGCAAAGCTCATGGGCAAGCCATTCGAACCAATGCACAATTGTGCTTTGTCACACTTGTCGTGGAGGATGGCCTTCCTGGTGGCTATCACGTCTGCCAGAAGGACAGGGGAGCTCCAGGCGCTTTTGGTGGACTCCCTTTATCTGGTCTTCCACAGGGACATGGTTGCCCTACGCCCCCACCTGAAATTCCTTTTGAAGGTGGAGTTTCACCTTAACCAGGTGTTAACCCTGCCAGTATACTACCCTAACTACGCCTCTGAGGCTGAGTACAGGCTCCATACCTTGGACTTGAGACGAGCCCTCTCCTATTACAAGGAGAGGACGGCAGGAATTCGGGGAGAGGTTTGCCGGCTGTTTGTCACCTACGCTGAAGCCGCTTCTGGCAGACCTGCAGCCAAACAGACTATTGCAAGAAGGATAACATCATACATAGGTCTGTGCTGTGAGTTGGCGGGCAAGGAGCCTCCCAGAGGGATAAGAGCTCATTCTACCTGCCATGCTGCTGCATCGGTGGCTGCTTCCAGGGACATCCCTGTCCAGGAAATCTGTCTGGCTGCTCCCTTGAAGTCAGCAAACACCTTCATCACCCACTACCACATCGACCTTGAGTCATGCCAGGATGCTGGTTTTGGGGCCTCAGTTCTCCAATCTCTGTTCCCTAAGTAGGGGGGTGTGCACCTTGCCTCCATCCTCCTGGGGAACTGCTAGGAGTCTGCCAAAGTGTGTGGATAAACAACATATCCACGCTCCTAGAAAAACAGGTTACTCACTTGTAACAGTAGTTCTAGGAGTAGTATATGTTGTTCATCCACACGGACCCACCTGACCTCCCCAGCTGCGGACGCACAACACCTGGCTTCCAGCTGGCTAAGATCTGGCATCATGGGGCAGAGCCGAGGTATATATCACCTGTGTGGGTGGGAGGAGCCAGCTTGAAGACGTGCAGTCCATCTTAAGGTAGAAGGGGACATGCCAAAGAGTGTGGATGAACAACATATACCACTCCTAGAACTACTGTTACAGGTGAGTAACCTGTTTTTTTGTGTTACATGTATGATTACTCACCTTATAAAGCCCACCTTGTAACTTCCTTGTATGAGCCAAGCGGCTGCTGAGCTCTGCAGCCTCCCCCAAAGCAGCTTAATGATGTTGCTAAGTAGGGAACAGGACTTCAGGCACTCTATGGAGATCATAATAGGATCGGGCCATCTAAATGTACTTAAGTTATCTTTGCTGGCAGGTATACAATTATTTATGTGTATTTACCTTTTTTGGCCTCCAGTCTTCCCGTAAATGCCCCTAACGGAGCTTCGGCCCCAACCCCGCATGCTGACCCACCATGCCCAGGCTTACCCCCCCTGGGTGGGGCAGGGCCGCCGGGTGGGCACCCCCTTCCCACGGTCAGTGTTGGCTAGCTCTGGCTTACTCCCTGGGCGTGGCCAATGGGCCGCCTAGGGACACTAGTGGTAGTGGAGCAAGGCAAGTGATAGGGGCGTCACAGGGGACTGGAGATTTTTCCTCAGCTGTGCGGTAGTACCTGGGAGGGACATGCAATGATATCCTGTCTCCGCGCTTCAACATAGGTAACGGCACCGGACACAGTGGGTTATCCCCCCAGCCTCCACCAGGAGATCCACGATGTGTGTCGGACGCCTATGCCCTTCCCCTGGAGAAGGAGAGCAGTCTTTAGGATGCTTAGTCCTTCTCTCCCCCAGCTGGCCTTCCACATCCTGAGTCCATTTCCAAACCCAGGTTGTCGACGTTGCAGATGGACGCTCTGCCTCTGCGCCAGTGGGCAAGCCGCTGGCAGGTATACATGTGTGGGCCTCTGGGGCTATATTTAACATACCCCCATACATGTATACCTGCCAGCAAAGATAATCTAAGTACATTTAGGTGGCCCCCCAATCCTGTTACGATCTCCATAGAGCGTCTGCAGCCCCGTTACCTACTTAGTGTCAACATTAAGCTGTTTAGGGGCAGGATTGCAGCGCTGCGGCCACTTGGCTTATACAGGGAAGTTATGAGCTAGGCTTTACGAGGTGAATTTCTATACTTTAAAAAAAAAAAAAAAATTAAAAGTATGGTTAAAATAACTCATAGGGCAAGCAACTCCATGGTACGGGTTACCTGCTCAGAGTGTGTCAGTAGCTCTTTAAAAATGCATAGCAGATGCAGGCCTACTGTTTGAAAAGACAGCAAAGTTTGATCTAGCTTACTCTGGGACTAGGAGTGGTGCTCAGACCTTCTGCAAGAACTTGTGTCTTTCTATACAAATCCTTAATTGCCAAAAGAATACCACCATCCCTAAGAAAGCAAAAACTGCCCCGCACAACAGAGTTTTAGATGAATTATGTGAATTTGCAGATTAATATTGGCCTATATAGGGCCGGCCCGGTGGCGCTGAGGGTTGAGGTGCCGGACGCCGCACCTCGTACCACACAGACGACCCGGGTTCGGGGAAGAGTCAGGGGTCGTGAGGGGTCGCAGGGAGGGAGATGACTGAGCGCCCAACGGCCGCCTCCTTCTCCTGGAGGGGACCGCCTCCGGGCTGCCATACCACCACCTGTTGGGGGAGCTCAGGGTGGTCGGTGCGTTGAGAGAGCGGGATGCAAAAAGGATGTGGCAGATGGGCAGAGGGCCGGCTTCGATGTGCGTTTTCACGCCGCGGCAGCCTTGCTCCTCATTGCACGCCGACGCTTTGGGGAATATCATCTCGGAGGAAAAGCCTCCAGCCTACCTAGATGATGTCCTTCGGAGCCAGTCTCACCACCCGCCGACTGAACTGGGCAGACCTCGCTGTACAGCTCACTGCAGGACAGAGGGAGGTAAGGTGGGGGACCTCTCCTCGCCCTGCCCGGGGGCGTAATCCGTGCCGTCAATGGAGGTCCATTGGCAGTGAGGGTGGTACTCTAGAGGCAGACCCTGAGTGTCGGTAGGGTCGGGAGGGTGATGCTCCTTGGGGGACCGAAGGAGTGGAAGGTTGATGGATAGTAGGCGGAAAAACAATAAGTTAAAAAATATATATATTGGCCTATATTAGCTAGCTTATCAGTGTCAGTGGCGTAGTAGGTAGCATGCTCCCCTTACGGGTGGAAGATAGGAAGGTCCTGGGTTCTAGCCTCACACCAGGTACTTGAGGTAATACCCATAACTGACACTGTAGTGCAGTACGAAGATGGTACTGCACTGTTGAGGTGCCATCTTTTAGATGAGATGTTAAACTGAGGTCCCTTCTGCCCGTCTCTGGTCACTGTCCAGGTGGAAGTAAAAGATCCCATGGCACGTATTGATCCTTGCATTTATTTTAAACCCTTTTTCTTTTGCATGATACATGGAAAGAGGGACTTGCATGTTTGTGTGAACCATCTTTTGCTTGGAAAAAGTAATGGGTGTTTCCATCCTTCCTGCATGTTATTAAATGGTGACTTTTTCCCCTCCTTTTCATTTCCATTTCCTTCTCCTGCACTTTTCACAGCATGCCGCTAAAGGACGTTCCAGTAGACAGGCCACGCGCCACCTCGACTTCACAGAAGAGGAAGCCGCGCTAACTGCTGTAAGTGAGCAGGATTGCATTTGTGCACATGTATCTGTTTAATTCATCATCACATTCCCCATCCCAATACTGAAGCTGGAGTATGCCGTTCGGTACCTGTAATGGATTGTATTCAGACAGTGCCTTCCTGTATCGTTCCAGCGCTGTCATTAACCACGCAGTAAAAGTCCCGCGGCACTTTGATTAGGATTCTACACACTTGAAGGGAACTCTAGGGAATCTGTGGATATATCCAGTGTTTTCAACATAGCCGTGTAAATTTTATTTTATTAAATTGGTTAACCGAAGAAATCTCACTGAATCATCACATCTTGTTTTCAGCGGCACCCTAAGGCAGAACATAGCAGCAGTTACAGAAAGTAATTGCATCATCATACTGATGCACTCCACCTATCTCAATACAGTATCAGTAAACCTTGCAGCCACATAAATACTTGTCCGACAGGCCATTTATCTGATCTTCGTTAAAACCTGTAAGTGAAGCATTTGTTTTAGACGCATGCACAGCACAAAGTGCAGGCACGACGATAGCCAAAAAACACTGTGTGTTGTTTCTTTTTGTTAAGACTTGAGCCCTTGAAAATTTCGGTTGGAACCCAAGAGGAGTTTGTGTCCCAACAGTTGGATTAGATTTACACAACAGAAGCTTATTTTGTTTTCCTGCGTGCAGTTAGTAGAAAGTGGAAGCAACCTTCCCATCCTCTCGGAATGCTACCTGCAGTTGTGTAAGGAAAAAAGCATGATCAGTGGCTAGATGTAAAATTCTGAATACGGGCTTAATTGAGGGGGCATTTATTGTATTGCAATAGTGGTTTGAAAGGGCCATCTCTAGATATGTCCACTGCAGAACTGACGAAAGTATTTAGGTGTCATGAGGAGGGTTGTAAAAATCTTGATACGTTTTCTTTTCTTCCTCCTTTGTCAGAGATCTACCTGCATGTTAATTTAGTTTTTTTTTTCTGGAGAAATGTCTACTACTCTGTATGCTGAACACTTCAGTTGTGTATTTAAAATGTTAATTAATTTTTCAACAGGAAACAAAACATGTATATATCACAGTAGTACATACAGCAGGAAAGTTTGCAAAGTTATACAGGTTTTTGCAGTAAATGTATAGATCTCTCTTTTCTAGTAAATCTCTTCAAGTCACAACAAGCATCTAGAGATACTCGGGTATGCTTATTTTATTTTTATTTTTTAACTCTTATTTTAGCTCCGCTGTAGCCCCGGAGAACTCTCTCAGGCATCCACTACCTTCAGACCTGATACTCACCAGCGTCCTGGCACCAGCCCGGCTATCCTCTCGGTTCTGAGCTCCTCCAGGCCGCCTGATCCTCCAGGACGCCCCATCTGCACCTCGGGCTGGGCTGGGCCCGCCCAGCGGCTGGATGAGTTCGGTCAGTGGAGTGTGGCTGTAGGGTGGTGCCTTCGCCTATCTCCGGGAGCCGGGATTTTCCTTGTTTACGCCTCCCCTCCCCTCCCTCTGGCATGGGCTCCAACGCAGTGACGCCAGGAATCTTGCTGTGGCTCCGCAACCCTCTTCTCGAGCCTCCCGAGTGGTACCTCTGGTCTCACCAGAGGTCGCCACGGTGCCAGGCATCATCCTGGCTCTCCCCACCCCACCCGAGGAAGAAGAGCAGTCCTCCGGATGCTCAAATCCTTCCCTTCCTCTGCCAACCTCTGGCGCCCAAGCTCGCTCCCGAACCCGGGTCGCCAGCATGGCGCGAGGTGTGACGTCCAGCGCCTCAACCCTCAGCGCCACCGGGCCGGACTACTCAGGTATACTTAATGCAATTGTACAATTATTATAGTATAGGGATGAACTGGTTTAAACCTCTCGTTTCCTAGGGTATAACCTAAGGCAACATCGGGTTCATTGAGGTTAAGGTCAGTTTGTAATAGAGCCACCTCTTGAGGCAAGTAATAGAGAAGGAATTTGTAAGAGGTTTTGCCAGTCAGGCTTCTAAGGGGCTAAGAAAGAGAAGAGGTAGCTGGAAAGACATATAAGAACAAAAACAAAGTAGAGAGAGAGAGCGGGAGGAGGGGGTATAGAGAGGCTTCTTTAGGTATGAAGGACGGATCAATTTGCATCTGATGCCACACCCCATCTTCTCCAGGGAAGTCTAAGGTGGGTGTTTGACTATGGAGAGAATATGTTAACCTCTCTAAGGTATATATTTCAGCCACCACGGTACGCCAGTTGTCTACTATGGGAACTGTAGGAGTTAGCCACAATCTAGTTATCGCTTTTTTTGGCGACTCATTTCAGTGTAATTTGTAGTTTTAGGCTCTGTCCGTGAATGAACACTTCAGTTGTTTGCACTGTATTTCTCAAACTCTCTCTGTGTGTGTGTGTGTGTGTGTGTGTGTGTGTGTGTGTGTGTCTGTGCACGCGCCCCCCCCCCTTGCATTTTGTCATGCCTTGCAGCATCCCATTAGCTCTCCAATGATTAAAACACATGTGGAGTAGTTGCACTTAACAACTACAGCAATACTAGATCTGAAGCACAGCAGTACGTCTGAAAAGTGGTATCCCGAGGCTGTCTATTTCACACAGCAAAGTTGCCTTACAAAAGGGAACATACCTGTCAAAAACTTATTTTTTGATAATCTTAAAATGCATAATTCACCTGAAATGTAAACTACAATCGAAAGAGGTTTTCTTTGTTTCTGATACCTGTACAGTAACCACAGAATCAAGTTGCTGTCTTAGTCATTCACTGTGGTTTTTGACGGTTTGTTTTTATTTATTTATTTTTTAAATCACAACACTTTTATGCACTGGCTTGCCCATTCAGCCTGACTGCCCCCGACACCCGGAATTACTGGGCTTACTTTGTGCCTGGCCCAGGAGTGGTGCCTGTAGGGTCCGGCGTCATCCTGCTAGGATTAGTTTTCCTCCTCCATTTTCATCCACCCACTACTCCCGGGGCCCCAGGAGTAGACGATGAGTGGAGGCGTGCATGCATACTACAGCCCCGATGATGGCCACTTCTGCCCACCCGTCGGCCTAGTGCCTGTGCACCATCTAGCCTGTACTGCACCCTGGCTTCCACCATGAGGCAGACGAGCTGAGGGATGCCACCTTCCTTCCCCGGAGAGGAGAGCTGCTTTTTGGCGGCCCCATCCAGCCCTGCATCCCCCTCCCCCCCCCGCCCTCCGGCCTGTGCTGGTTCCCGAACCCGGGTCATTGGTGTGGCGCGAGGTAAGGCATGCAGCCCCATCAGGCTGGCTTCTGTTTTGAATTTTCTGTGAAATGGAGGGCATAGCTAAACAGCAAAGGAAGTTCTGCAGAAATTGTCATGTGTCCCATTTTCCATCAGGCAGTCACTGTTGATTGAAAAACACTTGTAAAAGATATTGTCTAACAGATGGGAAGGCTTTTTGACAGGACCCCCCGCTGTTGAGCCCTAAAGTGAATTTTTAGGGTTTGCCTCTGTGATTTGGGAATCATGAGACTGAGGACATGTTAAAGGCATTTTGATGGGCAAATCTAATTCCGTTCCACTTTGCTGGACTACATTTTAGCAAAGCAACTATACAGAGAGACTCTAATATCCATTAGTCTTGCACAGCTGACACTGTGGTGGGTAAAACTGAAGCACATCAGCAAGTGTCAGACTGATGTTGGTTGACGTTCAGTTGGGAAACAAATTACATACTTGCTTCTCTTGAGCATACATAATCAAACCAAATATGAGTCTTGTGTCCTGTTGAATGCCTTCATTGTATATGCTAATGATTAGTCTGTGTTAAAGCTTCTGAAAAAAGAAAGGCCAGGTGTTCTCTATTTTTGTTAGAGCCCCGCTGCACTGATGTCTTGCAGATCAGTCTAAAAATACAGTACCTTTCTGGTGTCTGACTGTACATTGCCACACCTTTCAAATCTGCTTTCTGTCCCTCTCAACCACCATTAAACTCTGTTTTTTATTTTTAATAGATGTACTTTGACACCTTTAAAGACTTCCATTTAGATATCTAGAGTTGCTTCTGTATCATTTTTACAGATATCCGAGGATTAACAAATATTTACTGTATCTTCACTTACATAAAAGCCAATATGAGGAGCACATCCAGAAAAATGAATCGGGTTGAAGGCTGGATGCACTTCAAAGGTCAGGAGTCAGGATTTAATCACATTCTGAGACCTGGTAATGGAAGAAAATGAGTGGGACACCAGGATGGAGGGATGCAGCCTTCTTTGAAGGGATAGGCCTGTGAGGAAACGAATGGTTCTCATCAAGAGGGAGGGAATCACTGTGTAAGACATGCAAATATGGGGAGGGGCAAACAGTGCTACAGAGTCTATTTAAGTCACTCTTCAGTGTCCAGGACATCGACTGGAATTTTGAGAGGGCTAACTGCAGGGCTAAGCCACCATTTCTGTTCACCTTCAAGGACTGCTGCAACACATCCAACAAGGAAATATATTTGTGGCCACCCTTGACATTGTTATCAGCAGACGGGATGGTGTAATCTCTATTTTGAACGTCAAGGAACTGGTGGGAAGCCTTAATTACAAGTTTTCTTGGTGATGGGGAAAACTAGCCAGGCCTCAGAATCCGGTAACTAGATCATCAGAAAGGTAGACTTTACCAAGATGAAGGTCCTGGTGTCCAAGGGTCTGGAGCAGCTGCACAAGGTTGGAAATGTAGGATACATGTGTGGTTTATTGAAGGTGCTCAACGCAGCTGCAGAGGTCTACATCCCTTTAAGCAGTAAAAGAAGAGGGCCAAGAAATGATCCTTGGGTTCAACAGGGACCAAAGGCAACTGATCCTGAATGAAAACAGATGTCTCTGATCATTCAAAAGATGGGGTTTTCTTCAGGCCAGGAAGCAGTATAGAGTGTCACTGAGGGACTGCAGAACTAGAATTAAGAAAGTCAAGGGGAGACTGGAAACATAGACTTTGACGGCAGATAAGGACCGCTTGGCCCATCTAGTCTGCCCGTTTCCCTACCTACAGGATAGGCCGCAGATCCTAGTTAACCAACAGCCTGTTTCTTCCTAGCCCCCCACAAGAATTGCATTATGTTTGTCCCATGCATTCTTGAATTCTCCCACAGTTTTAGACCCCACAACCTCCTCAGGAAGGCTGTTCCATGCATCCACTACCCTCTCTGTGAAATAATACTTCCTCACATGCGATACAGTAGGAGCTACAGATAACATCAATGCCTTCTTTCAGTATATAAATGGAAAGAGGATGGGGGGGGGTGCTGTGGAGCCCGAGCATAATGGCTGCTTGGAGATAGAGCTCTGTATTTCGAAAACCAGAACAAGCTATAAAAAGCTGAAAACTGAGATTGATCAAGGCAAAAATTAAAGTTTATTACAGCTGAACTACTGACTATTGAAATGGGAAACCCTCTCAGAGAACAGCAGTCGGGATCGGGAGGAAAATCCAAACAGACCTCTTCGATTTCGGCCACGAGGTCAACTCAGGCTCGAAATGAGGAACACCCGGAGGAATCTGGAGACGAGACTTTACAAACGATAGGGCTGAAACTTTCTCGTCTCATCCAATCTGTTACTACATTGTCGGACAAATTTGACGGTCTAACTACAAGAGTGGCTACTTTGGAGACTAATATAGAGCATGTACAGACTATGACAGTTGAAACATCAAAACGAGCGGACGCAGCAATTGGGGTATCCTCCAACATTGTTAAAGAGAATGCCCACCTTAAAAATCGATTAGAGACACTTGAAAATCAAATCCGTTCTCCTAATCTGAGGATCTTGGGAATGCCTGAAGGTGCTGAGGGGGATCATATACTCCTTTTTTTGAGGGAATGGTTCGAGCTTCAATTGGGAGAAGAAGCTGTAGAGAAAACCCAACGGTTCCAGAGGGCCTACAGAGTGACACAGCGTGGTCGGCCTGTGAATCCCGAAGCACCGTGTACCATTGTACTGGTTACCGATGGAGCAGGCACTCGTGATACATTGCTGGCAATAGCTCAGCGAAAGGGAACCCTTCTATTGGATGGACAACGAATCGCTGTCTATCCGGATATAAGTTACGCTACCCGACGGAAGAGGAAGAGATTTGATGGGGTTCGAGCTATTCTGCATGAGGCATCCATCTCACACGGCATGGTGTTTCCAGCCTGTCTCCAAATAGTGCATGGAGGTAAGATATACCTTTTCTCTGATCCGGTAGATGCTCTGAAGTGGAGCCAGACGAATGCGGAGACTAGAAAGCGTACAACCATTTCATCAGAACAGTCTTCGGATGAAGAAGAACCCTGAGCAGGTTTGGATCTGTTTTGTGCTTAAGTTTAAGCTGGGCACTATTGAATAGACAGGACCTTGAATTGACTGATTTTTCAGTCGGTAGTGGAACCTACAAATCTGGGATTATAACCCATCATAAAGTTGGACTTTGGATGTCTTGTTTTAACGATTATGGACAGAAATATATTTTAATGTTTCTTTTACATAGTGTCCTGCTAATCTTAAACTCATGTTAGTAAATAGTTAAATAGTTAACTGTGGGTCTTATGGAAGTTTAATACGGCACTGCAGCCCTGTTTATAGTAGGTCCTATGATTAGAACTGCTCTAAAAGCTGTAATTCCCTTTCTATGAAAACTAACCTAACTAGAGTTACTGTTCAGTAATAATGTCTGTATTAGCCTTGTTTGATAGCTCAGATTGATCTTGATAACTACTTCATTCTGGGTAGTGCATTGCTGTTTTTTCCCTTTCTGATTTACACAGAATGTGTATAGTTATGATAATGCATGGTGCCTTGCTTTCTATACTGCCTCACTAGATGAGGTGTTTATTTGAACATTGGACTTGATATATATTGATATTGACACCATGCAGCTCATGGGCTACTCTCACAAATTGTTTTGTATCCTTAAACTGGTAAATCTAACTGAATATCCCCCAAAGATGTATCTTATATCACTAATGCAAGTGTTTTGAGTATATTAAGAGGGGTGGCGCCCTCACTGAATATGATTAATGTACTGAAATATTGGTGATAGGAATTTAAACTGTATGTTTGAATTTTAAAATAATAAACATAAAGTTAAAAATAAATAAATAAATGGAAAGAGGATGGGGAAGGTGAGGACTGGGCCTTGTAACTGACTACCTGGCGTGATCAAGACAGGAAAGTCCCACGGAGCAGATGGGATTCATCAGGATCATAGTGAAGCTAAGAACGTAATTGGCAGAGCTTCTTGCAGTGATCTTTGATGAGTCTGTCTGAACAGGTCTTGTGTCAGAGAAGGCTAGGAAGTAGCCAGTGTTACCTACGTCATCAAGAAGGGGGCAAGGTCCTACCCTGGCAACTACAGGCCAGTCAACCTGATACAAGGCAAGGTTCTGGAAGTTAAGAGCAGAATTATGGATCATATGGTTGAGGCTAAGGTTCTTGACCCATCTCAGCATGGCTTTATGAGGGGTAGATGTGCCAAACCAGCCTGATCAACTTGTTTGAAGGGGTGCCCAGGGAGGTGGGCAGTGGCAGGGCTGTTGATGTCTTTCTGGACTTCATGAAAGCCTTTGACACTGTGGCGCTTGACAAGGTTGTGAGCAAAGTATAGCAGTGCGGTATCCACAAGGCATACGTAAGGTGGATTGCTAAGTGGCTTGGGGGCAGGAAGTAGAGGTGTGTGGTGGGATAGGCACGATTCCAGAAGGGGAGGAGTACTTAGCAGTGTACCTCAGGGGATCAGTGCTGGGGCCACTGCTGTTCACCAGATTACCGAATTTTCTCAGGCCTTGGGGGCTGAGCATAGGCCATGCTCATGTTTTCCAGATATAGGGTTTCCACCATCTCCGCAAGCCACTCCGCTTTAGATTGGGCTCTTTTGTCTAGCCACAGTCTTAGGATCAGCTTTTTGGCAAACAGAGTTATCGGGTATATGGCATGTCTCTTAATCGTTGCAACTCATTGCAACTTGTTCATGTACAACATGTTCAGTTGTGCAAATCTCTGTATAGCTCTTTGAGGCTGAGCGATTGGTTATGGGATGCCTTAATTGTGGTCCAGAATCGGGCTATCAGTGGGCTGTTCCATGTCAGGTGCATCAGTGAGCCATCTAGGTGTCCACATTTGTGGCACTGAACTTAATGTATTGTACCCATTTTTTATATAGCTTCACTAAGGAAAATTTCATTAAAAAATGTTTGTGTAGCAACTGCAGCATTACAAAATTTCAAGTAGCAGTAGGAAACTTGTAGCCTTTGCAGGTAACCTTGTGCAAAGCAGCTGTACAACCATTTTTGGGTCAACTCGGATGTGTAGCAGCCTAGCAGGTGACTCCTTTACATAAACAATTTGTGTAGCAGTTGAACAAAATTGTGTAGCTTTTTGCTATGCTATACCAGGTAAAATATTAACTGAGCTGCAGGCTCCTTGAGAGGAATTCTGGCCCCCGGGTAAAGTTCAGACTCTGGGGCCCCTACCAGCTTACAGCCCCATTCCTGCATACAGTATGCTGAGTGGCCTGGGCCCCTCTTGGTGCTGGGCTGGGGGATTTATGCCCTGCTCCCCCACCCTCTCAAGGGCCCTGCTGAACTGCACTGGGGTATAATATAGGTTATAAGAGCTTTTAAATTGCTATACTTTGTAATCTGTAGACTCTCTTTGAATGGGGGGTTGGAATTGTTTAACCAGGAAAGGCACACTAAGCCAAGCTTGTTTCCAGGTGCGACCTGGGAGCACAAGGAAGTTAAGTGACTTGCTTAGGGTCACACTGTACGCAAGTGGGGGCTGTGGGATTCAAACCCAGGTTTCCAGCTCAGTGCCCTAAATTACAGCACTGTACTGCTTCCTTTAGGCCAGTCACTGCTAATTGCACTATCATGGCTATATCTGAATTGGCATCAGAATTTTCTCCACCTCCACTACCAACATCCAGTTGCATTTCTGCTGTACTTTCCCGTTAGGCCCGTGTTGGCACTGTAGTTGCAACCTGCATCCTTGCATGTAATGTTGTATTTCTTGGGAGGCTAGTTTCAGTTTTTTGGCCTTTCAGAGGAGGTTTTGAAAGTGCTGGAGACTTCACAAATGTTCTCCATCGACTAGACATATGCATTTATATAGAAGTGGTTGATGCATAGCCTGTTTCTCTTCGTGAACTTTTTTTAAGATTCTAGACTGTCTGGTCTTAAACCAACTTTGTCTTTTGTCCATCTCTTGAAGGTTAATATGGCTGTTTCAGCTTTTAGGGTTAAAGTGTCTTGGAGAAAAGGTTTAACTGCTTATTCAGGGCACTCATTCTTGTAGACCTCAAGTTTGGACTTTACCAAGGACTGAGGGAAGCCTTTGAGCCTCTGAATCAGTGTGCTGTAAGGTTCCTTTTCTTGGAAAGAGTTCAGAATTTTTTATGATCACTGCATTGACCAGTTGGATCCATGAGCTGGTTTTGCTGTCTTAGTGATATTCCACAAGGGGTTGTATGCTGGCAGAGGTGAGGAAGGATTACAGTATCTGGATGTTGGGCAGTTTCTTCTGTTTTACTGTCATTAGGAAATGGAAGGCGCTTTTACGTGACACCCTACTTGCATCACAATGGTTTGCTGCACTGGCTCTGACTCATTCTGCACCGCAGCAGTTTCTTTTTACGCTCCAGCCCTTACGTCGGTGTCTGGGCTATTATAATATTTTAGCCGCATTTCCAGGCTTCCGAGACACTGAGACTTCCTTGTCCAGCCTGAGTTCAGCTAAACGAATCTTCTGATGCTATAAAGAAAGCTGAACTTGGGGAAACTAAGTACTTTTAAGAATCAAGGGCTAAAAAGTACCATAAAAGCACTCTGAAAGTGGAGCCGTGATACTAGGCATGTGCTCATGCATATTCATATCTCTTGGGATATGGATTTACATAAGCCCATGCCAGTATCATGACTGCACTGAGTGCTTTATGGTACTTATGATTCTAAAAGTATTAGTTTCCCAAATTCAGCTTTCTTTATAGCATCAGAAGATCGTTAGCTGAACTCATAGTGCACTGAGAGCTGAGTATGGGGAAGTACTACATAGGAAAGCAACATGGGATCCCAGAGGGTCTCAAGACTTTCTCAAGAGGCGATATGAGCACTCCTATTTGATTACATGGCCACCCGAGGCGTTTCATAATGATGCACAGAAATGGTGAACTCTGGAAACGCCAGATCAGTGACCGCTCATTTTGGATGAGATTCAGGTTGCCTGTACACACAAAAAAGGCAACGTTGCAGTTGCTCTTCACCGATCAGTGCAGTGTAGAGCCCGGCATGTAAAAGGGTTTAGAAGCTCTTCGGTACTACCAAGCAGTTGTACAGCCTACATAATCCACCTTAGGCCGACCTGCATCCAAGCAGACCATATGTGCTTTTAAGCACTGTTACACCGTGGCCTCTCATTTACCTTCTATGGGGCTAGGGGTTTACTCAATTAATCTACAGTAGCTTCGGTCAGAAGCATTCCAGGAGATGAGAGGTGGAGTTGCTATCTGAAACTCATCTCATGCTTTCAAACCATACCAGTTATAGCATACCTGAACACCCATAGGGACACTGCTTTTGGATCCTCCACCCTAATGTGTCTCTTTTGATAACTCGAGCATTGCCCTTTCTTCCCAGTC
The DNA here is from genome assembly GCA_016271365.2 of Neoceratodus forsteri. Taxonomy (NCBI): domain Eukaryota; kingdom Metazoa; phylum Chordata; order Ceratodontiformes; family Ceratodontidae; genus Neoceratodus; species Neoceratodus forsteri. The sequence continues at coordinate 63,225,498 of CM028132.1, read as the reverse complement.
TCTACTCATAGTCTACACTATTCTGAGTATGTAGGAATCCTAGTAGTTAGTCTAGGCTTTTGCCTGTAACTGCAGCTCTTGTGGCCGTATTCCATAGTTTCCTGACCCACTTAAGCACCTCTTGGTGTTTGATGTCAGCTTCTTCCTTTCAGTGGTTTTGATCTGGAGTATGGAGGGGTTGGCACTCCAGGGCAAGGTGCAGTCTAGTAGAGTTCCAAGCAATCATTTTCTGAGGACTTAGCTCATGTTCTTTGAAGACTGCACTAATGAAAATGTGGAAGGAATACAGGTGGTGGAACTGCTGCATTGTTAAAATTAAGTAACAAGTCTTAACCTTCAGCCAAACTCACCTTTCACATCCACAGTGCTTACACATACTCTCTTTTTACTCGCATTCTTTTCATATTTAATACAGCTCAGCTCAACCTAATCTATATCGATGTAGGATGGCAATTGCAAAGCCAGCAAAATGCTGGGTTGTATTGCCAAGGGAATATCTTCAAGGAGAGGGGAGGTGATCCTGCCGTTGTACAGGTCGCTGGTGAGGCCACACCTGGAGTACTGTGTGCTGTACTAGCACCTGTACCTAAAGAGGGACATTAAGTTACTGGGCAACAAAGATGATCAAGGGACTCTGGGACATACCCTATGTGAGCAGGCTGTGGGAGTTGAACATGTACTTACTGGAGGAGAGGAAAGGAGAGATGGGGGATATGATTGAAACCTTCAGATACATGAAGGGAATAAAGACAGGTATGGAGGGACTGTTCAAGTTTAGGGGGGGTAGGGACACTCATGGTCATGATCTCAGATTGGAAGGGGGGATGGTTCAGGAGGGAAATGAGAAGGCACTTTTTTACAGAGAGAGTGGTGTCTGGCTGGAACGCATTACCTGTGGAAGTGGTATCCTGTAGAACAGTGGACTGCTTCAAAAGGGGATGGTATAGGGTAAGAGGGAAGGGCAGCTGCAGTATAAGGGTTGCCAGCTGCACACTCAAGCAGGCTCAATAGACCATAAGGCCTCTGCTGGCAAATTCGTATGTTCATAAATGTCAGACATACAGAATTAGCCATAGCTTGCTTTTTGTTTTGTTTTTTTTGGGGCTCACTATGACCCAAACCCGTGAGAGCGACTTAGGGCTGGTTCATTTCCTCTGGGGCATGATATAGACGAGGCACACAGTCGTCCTGGGTAGGATGAAACACATGTCAGTGTCTTCTGTTTGCACCCTTTGCAGATTGTGTGAGAGGCCCTTTGGCACCATGCATTCTTGCATAAAGCTGAACCAGCCTGACATTTCATGGAGATTTGCATATACAACCCATGATGCTTTGCATTATGGAGGTATGTGTGATTTTGTGTTTCTTCTAATCTATATGTCCCCTGTTTGCAGTGTTTTTCTACTTGTCCATTGCACTTGATCTTCCCACTTCTCTTGCACGGAAAGTGTGATGTGGAATCATGGATCTTGCTGTAACCAACTTGTATCTTACAGACGATGATGTTTAACAATTGCTTAAGTGTATACATCTGTTGTATGCCTGCTTCTTATTTACTGCTGCCTTTCGAGACTGCTTGTGGACTACAATCACATCTTAATGGGCCTCATCCAAGTGGCAGAAATGTTAATAAATAAAAATGTATCAACAGATCAAGAACAATAAGCATTTGATGGCCACATTCCAAAGAATTTAATGAACATGATGCATGCTTCTCACCAGAGATGAACACTTTTGCATAATTACCAAACCAGTCAAGCAGCACAAAGCATGGACATTTTCCATGTTGCAGAAGGGCCAATAGAAACGAGCCAAGCAAGGTCTAAATGAGACATGCTTGATTCTAGCAGCCAAAACAGCTGGGGGAAGCACTGGGCTACAGTTCAAAAACCGCCTGAAAGTAAGTACCAAGCAAGCTCTGAAGACTAGATTGAAAAGCCAGCAGATAAGGACCATACAGCCCACCTAGTCTGCCCATTTCCCTACTCACTGCTGCAGCCGCAGATCCTATTTGTTCTGCGGCTCTCCTGCTCTGCATATCTCCAGGGTACGCTTATGTCTATCCCATGTATTTTTTTTAACTTATATTTTATTAGATTTCTGCAGTTGTACATTACACATGATAACCTACAGGCAGCTACTGCACAGTATACATTTGCCATTCAGACAAGTACAACAGTTTTACAGTATCTAAAGTACTACCACCCCTGTTCCATGTTACCTCACTTGAGGGGAGTACGTATAAGTTAACATTTGATTTACTTAAAAAATATTGGCACAACCAACTCTTGTAATAATGTCCTAAGTATTAATTATAGTCCAAAAATAGCCTTTGCAGCCATGAGCCAGGATGTTAGAAATCTTCCACCATAATCATGCACCCTATCAAAGGGTTAAGCATCTCATCTTCTGAAACATCGGATATACAACCTATTTCTTCAAACCCTCCAGCACAGCTTGAACAGCACACAGTATAAAGCCTGAAATGCAACTTCATAATATGTAAACATACATTGAACTCTGAGACCCTATGTTGTATTAGTGAACTGAAGCCCCTAAACAAAACTTGTATTTTCGGGCTTAATTATCTTAAGTTTGGGAGGCACAAATTTTCCTCCACCTTTAGGAGTGAATGGGAAAGGATCGCAAGGGGGAAAGTAACAAGAATTGGGGGGGAATAAGGCAATATATATGTAGCCTGAGGCATCATTCTAGGTAATGCCTCACATTAGCTGCATTTTTCTCAACTTGTATTTTAGTTAAACTTAAAACATTTCTGCCATCAAAATGCCTTAACCCCCCCCCATAAAATTTGCACGTGTCCCACATTTAGTCTCTTTGCGTCTACTTCTCAGCTAGATTAAAGTGCCTGAGTCTGAAAATATTCAAGTGTCCTGTTCACCATCCGAGTTGGAGGAGTCTCCTCGAACCAAGAACTGTTTCTCAATTTGTTCCAGAAGTTTGAAGGCCTCGGTTACATCCGAAAATTGATAGGCCTTGCCTCCATATGAGATCCGTAAACTAGCGGGCATTAGTAGGACATGGAGCTTCCGAGGGTGTGGAGATGTGCCCGAACGACATCAAAACCTTTCCTCCGCATCCTTGTGGCGTAACTACGATCTAGAAATAAATGCACCTGCATATCTTGCCATTGAAGAGGGCTTAGATGTTTTGCCTGCTGCAATATTATGTCCCACCCTGCAGACATTCTGAACGCCAACACTATGGTACGGGGAGTAGGATCTCCTGTGACTGTCCTGGGCCCACCTCCACTACTTGTAATCCAGTAGGCCTTCAACAGCTCAAAGTCCACCTCGAGCTGAAGTAAGTTCTTTAGCCAGTCCTTTAAAAAATGCCAAGGCATTCTCTCCTTCCGCCTTCTCTGGGAGGCCCCGCACTCGAATATGGTTGGAACGCACTGTATTTTCTAGGCGACTCTGAAACAGTGTTTTCTTTGGTTAAACCTGACGCGACCGCGAAAGCTTTATCCGCCGACTTAGGTGCCCCCTTCGTTTCTTCCTCCAACACTCTGATCCTCATATGGAGCTGTTTCAGATCGGCACTGAACTCCTCTATCTTGTGATCCAGACCTTGGATTAGTGCAGCATTAGTCAGCTGAGTGCCATCTTGGTCTCCTACACTGGACTGGTAATCTCTGCTACGGCCCACCTTTGGTTCCTTCGATTGAGCTTCTGCCATATTTGCTGCCGCTTTTGCTGCCACGGACTATGCGCCAGCTAGGTAATTTGCACCTCAATACTTTTAACATCAAGCAGTAGCTCTAATGTTGTTCTGTTGAATGATGTCAAAACAAACTATGTAGGGTCAAGTAAAATGTAAATTAAATCAATAAACTGTGCCCATTTATAGAACTGTGCTAGAAGGCTGTTCACAGTTTGGCCGCTAGTCACATCCCATCTATCCCATGCACTTTTGAACCTCCATATTGTTTTCGCACCCACCACTTCTGCTAGAAGTCTGTTCCACGACTCCACCACCCTTTCAGTGAAAAAGTACTTCCTAACATTACCCTGAGCCTTCCACCCTTCAGCCTCATTTAATGCCCCCTTGTTCTTGTGCAGTTTTTTCTCTGAAATATGCTTTCTACCTGTATCCTGTTTATTTTGGCAAGGTATGTGAAAGTCTCTATCATATCTCCCTTCTCCAGTGAATAGATATTAAGGTCCTTAAGTCTTTCCTTGTAGGGCTTCTGTTGCAGTCCATGTACTATCTTAGTTGCTCTTCTCTGGATTGCCTCTATTTTGTCAGTATGCTTCCAGAGATGTGGTCCCCAGAACTGGACACAGTACTCCAGATGAGGCCTCACCAGTGATCTGTACAGTGGCATCACCACCTCTTTCCTCCTGCTTGTTATGCCCCTCCCTATGCACCCCAACATTCTGTTTGCTCTCCCCCGGTGTATTTTCACACTGTATGGTTACCTTTAGATCATCAGTTGTAACCCGCAGGTCTCTCTCCTGACTCGTGGTGGCCAGAATTTCCCCACCCACCCTGTACTCCTCCCTTGGATTCCTGTGACCCAGGTGCATGATCTTGCACTTTTTAGCACTGAAACTCAACTGCTAGACACCCAACCACTCCTCTAATAGGCATGGGTCCTTTCTCATTTATTCCACCCCCTCCAGTGTGTCCACTCTGTTGCAGATCTTGGTGTTATCTGCAAAGAGGCACACCTTTCCCTCCAGACACTCTGCAATGTCGCTAATGAAGACACTGAATAGGACTGGCCACAGCACCAACTCCTGTGGCACCCTGCTGGTCACCTCCCTCTCCTCAGAAAACATGAAACCATACCTAACCTGTCAGTGTGATGATTCCACATGGGAAGGCAGTGTGTGTTGGATCTGTGAGAATACTGAATTGCAGGAGCATGGCCAGCAGTCAAACAAGGCAGATGAGTTTTGAGAGCTCCGTACCTGACGTAATAGTAACTGATAGAAAAATGAGTTTTTAATCTAACTAGAGACCGTTTTCTTTTGTTCCCAGCAGTTACCTTTACTTGAGAGCTTTCTGTTCAATACCACGTTAACTTTGGTCAAGCCTTAAATTGGTCCATGGGATGCAACAACCAGTGTGCAGCAGCTGGAGAGGGGGAGCAAGCCTAAAGATGAGAAAGCAAGCATCAGCAAAGACACCACAGTACCGACTACAAGTGCAGATCCCCAGCCAACCAGTGCAGCTCTGTTAAGGGCCATACAAGCAGTTGATCACAGGTTCGAGAGCTCTACTACTCTGGTCACACTGTTGGGCACAAAGGTGTTGTTTGTACAGGACGAGTTGAAAGCAGTGGTGGTACCTGCCAGACGCAGCCGGCCTTGTGAAAGAGAACATCATTGTATGGTCCAGGGTACAAAAAAAAAAAAAAAACTCAGAAAAATCTGTCCATGCTGCAATTCTTAGGCTGGCTTACCAGAGGGGGTTGAGGACAGCAGTACTTCTTGCAGTCCTGGTTTGCGGAAGTCCTGCAGTTGGAGGAACCTCTGACAGTAACCAAGGCATACAGAATTACTCTCCAGAGAATTCAGGGAGCAGATTGGCCAGTGATAATAGTGCTTGTAGTTTGGGGCTCAGCCTCTAAGAGAGAGAAATAGTACAACAGGCCAAGCAATGTGGGCAATTAAAATGGCAGGATAAACACGTGACAATATATCCAGAGCATAGCTTTGCAATCCGGATGCATTGACAAGAGTTTTGATGGCTTTAAAGTACAACATTGCAGATCAGGAGTGCATCGTGTCCTTATGTTGCCTGCAAGACTGAAGATGGTGTACGGGGGTAAGCATTATGTTTTGCTGACCCAGCTGATACCGGTAACCTGGCGACCAAGATCAGTGGTGAACTGGCTGCTTGGAATCTGAGCCAGTGTCTGGCACTGTCTGTTTTTGGAGTGGGACTGTGTGTCTATAGCTGGACTGTTGGGAGGGTAGTTGTCTTAGTGTTGTTGTAAATATGGGCCATTGTGGTGTTGTGCAAATTAAATAACCCCTTACATTTTTGCCTCCTGTTGGATCAGTTCACTTCAAAATGGTCCTTTCCTGTGCAGGACGTCTTCTTCCTAGAGATTATTGCGTTGTTGGCACAGTTTCCTCGCTGTGGTTGCAAGAGGGGGATGCCTGCACATTTCCAGCTGTTGTAGCATCAGGGTCTTAATTTTAATCCTGTAGAGCACAGGCATTGGACTTCCTATATGATACTTAATATTGCCGTTGGTTGACTAGTTACCCATGAGCAGTTTTTAAGCTATAGGGAGTTTATAAATGTACAGTCTTGTACTGGAAGGGGAAATGTGCTCTGGACTCATTTTCCTCAGTTTGGGTTTATCATGCTGAAGCTCCTCTTAGCTGTTGAATTATGCTGTAAGGCATTTATAGTGGGATCAGTAAAACCATGTAAACTGAAAGGTGTCCTATGAAGTAACTAAAATAATTTGATTAGTCCTCATTCATGGCAACTAAGGCCCCATCCACACTCACAGGCATTTCCAAAACATTTTTCAAAGCATTTGAATTTCCGTGTTTGAGCATGGTTGTCGGAGCGTCTACACTGCGCTCTGATACTGTGCTTGCCCGCTTGACTTCCCAACCGGCAATCGTGTTGATTTGAAACCGTGCTAAAACCATGCTCCGATCAGGGTTTTAGCACAGTTTGTAAACACTGTTCGTAGCACTGTTTTTACAGTGCGGATGTGATCTCTGTTTGCCGTTCTTGTAACATTACAAGAATGCAATTGTGGACAGGGCCTAACAGTCTTTGGTACAGCTTTTTATTTAGAAGTATGGTGATATCTCCCAAATGCTGTAACTCTAATGGAGTGCTGTATCAAATCCTCCCGCATGAAGTAGTGGGATATTTATTGTAGCCAGAAAAGCATCTCCGTTGTATGAGCTTGTATTGCTTTGTTATACAACAAAGAAATATATATATATATTTTTTTTAGTTTTTTTCTCCCCTAGTCTGGGTGACCCTCCTTTCATGCCAGCCCCACCCCACCCCAGCCCCATCACTCTAGCCTTCCCCCAGGACTTATCTTAGCGTGGGAGCAGTGTGACCTCGGTGCTCACCTGGTGTAGGGACTGCAGGTTGCTGGAAGTCATCTAGCCACCTGGACCCTTTTCCTGTTTCCTTCTCCGGGGACCCACGCATGCTTCCATGCATAGGATGTTGGCGTTCTTCACTCCTCTACCTGCCTGACATAACGTAAACATAGGGGCAAAATTCAGCAGACGGGCAGACAGCAAGGAGAACCAGGGATAAATGACAACCAAGGAAGGGGCTGGAGTAGAACAGTGAGACAGTCTAGGGAGGTCAAATCATGGAAAGCCATGTGTGCAAATGCCAGGAGCCTTAGCAACAAGATGGAAGATCTGGAGGTTGTCATGGTGCAGTCAGACCTGGACATTGTGGCCATCACTGAAACCTGGTGTAATGATAACCACGACTGGGAGATGGCCATACCTGGCTAACAACATATTCAGAAGAGACAGAGCAGGCAGGAAGGGAGGAGGTGGCACTCTATGTGAAAAATGACATAAGGGCCACAGAGATCCAGGAGGAACAAAATGGGGAGAGATACTGTGGGTTAGCTGGAAAGGAAAATGGGGACAGCCATCCGCACAGGTGTGGTCTATAGACCACCAGCCCAGGAGGAAGAAACAGATAAGGAGTGATGCTAGCCATCCAAGGATGGCAGACAAGGTGAGTAGTACTGGTTGGAGACTTCAATATTCCAGACATGGACTGGAGCATTCCAGCAGCAGCATCAACTAGAGCAGATTTATCCTGGACTCCTTCAGGGTGCCTTCCTCAAGCAACTGGTCATGGAACCAACTCGTGGAAGGCAATACTGGACCTTGTGCTCACAAACAGGGACAGTGTGATGGGGTAACAGTGGGGAGCACCTGGGAAACACTGACCACCAGTCACTGTGGTTTGAAATCACAGAAAGAGCAGAACCAAACCACACAAAAACACGTATCCTGGATTTTAGGGGGCAGACTTTGGGAAAATGGGAGATACTTGAAAAGAGGCATTAAGGGAATGTGACAGGAATCAGGGGTTGAGGAACAGTGGGCAGTATTTAAAATGGGGATTACAAGAACAACAGAATTATGTATTAAGCAGGTTAGCAAGAGGAAAAGGAAAGAGGAGACCATTATGGTTTTCCAAAGAGGTAGCAAAGAAGCATTCGGCAATACAAAAGACACAGGCAGAAGGGGATAGGGAGAAGTACCAGGAGAACAAAGGGAGGCAGGGAGGTCAGTAAGGAAGCCAAGCTCAGACAGAAGAACACATTGCAAAATCAGTGGGTAGAGGACAAAACCTTTTACAGGTACATAAGTGAAAAAGAAAAAGACAAAGGAGGGATAGTGAGACTGAAGGGGAGGATGGGGGCGGCGTGGAGGATGACAACAGTAAAGCTGACATACTGAACAGGTATTTCTGCTCAGTCTTTACTGAGGAAGAGGAGGTTAATGGGTCTGAAGGAGTACAAGGGGTAGAATGGTGCAGAAATGGACACAAGTCCCTTTACAGAAAGGGTCCTGAAGGAACTGGAAGTAATAAGAGTTGATAAAGCAACGGGCCAGATGGGGTGCACCCCAGGGTCCTTAAAGAACTAAGAGAAGTGGTGGCTGAACCTCTGGCTATCCTGTTTAGCCTATCACTGGAAACAGGGGAGGTATCCAAAGACTGGAGGACAGCAGATGTAGTCCCCTTATACAAAAGTGGGAACAGAGAGGAAGCAGGGAACTACAGACCAGTCAGCCTCACCTCGGTAGTGGGGAAGATCATGGAAGCACTACTGAAGGAGAGATTGGTGGAACATCTGGTTGTCAATGGACTACAGGACCCAAGGCAGCATGGTTTCACCAGGGGGAGGTCATGTCAGACCAACCTCATTGAATTTTTTGACTGGGTGACTAGGGAGGTGGATCAGGGGAGGGCAGTGGACATGGCCTATCTGGACTTCAGCAAGGCCTTTGACACTGTGCCACAGAAGACTATTACACAAACTGGGGAATATGGGTGTGGGCAGGACAGTAGTGTGGTGGGTAGGTAACTGGCTGGGTGGCAGGACACAGAGGTGGTGGTAAATGGCTGTCACTCCACAGAGGGAAGAGTGACCAGTGGGTACCACAGGGATCAGTGCTGGGACCGATCCTAGTCAACATCTTCATCAGTGACATGGCAGGACCTAGAAGGCAGAATTTCACTGTTCGCTGATGACACAAAGCTCTGTAACAGAGTAGACACACCAGAGGGTGTAGACAGAATGAGAAGCGACCTGAAGAAACTTGAAGAATGGTCAGGGGTTTGGCAGTTGAAATTCAATGCAAAGAAGTGTAAGATAATGCATATGGGGCACAAAAACCCTGGCACAATATATCAGTTGGGGGGTGAGGATATAGCATGCACCAAGCAGGAAAGGGATCTTGGGGTTATCATCTCTGATGACCTCAAGGTAGAGGAACAGTGTGACAAGGCAGCAGGTAAAGCAAATAGGATGCTGGGATGTATAAGCAGGGGCATCACCAGCAGGAAAAGGGAGGTCATAATTCCGCTATACAAGACACTAGTGAGGCCCCACCTGGAGTATAGTGTGCAGTTCTGGAGACCATACCTACGTAAGGACATACAGGGTAGAGAAGGTTCAGAGGAGGGCAACAAAGATGGTGCATGGATTGCATCACAAGTCCTATGAAGACAGGTTGAAGGAACTGAACATGTACTCCCTGGAGGAGAGGGAGAGAGGGGATATGATGGAGACATACAAGTATCTTACAGGGAGGAACAGGGTGCAGGAAAACACTATTTTTAAGCGAAAAAGATGCTCCAGGACTAGAGGGCATGGGATGAAGTTGGAGGAGGATGATTCAGAGGAAACATGAGAAAGAATTTCTTCACAAAGCGGGTGATGGACAAGTGGAACACCCTGCCAGAGGAAGTGGTGGGGGCTGAAACAATCACGGGATTTAAGAATGCATGGGATAGACATAAAGGAATTCTGGAGGTCAGGGGTAAGGTGCAACAGACTTCTAGGAAAACAAACTGAACTTACAAGCTCAAATGGGCAGACTGAGTGGGCCATAGGCCCTTATCTGCCGACACTGTCTATGTATCTATATATCTATGTATGTAACGTTCCCACTTGCTAAGCCACCAGCCAACACCAGGGGCCAGGCTAGCACTGTGCATTGTGATCCCCTCTCCCATGGAGAGGAGAGCAGTCTTATGGGTGCATGATCCTCTTCCGTCCTTTGACCAACCTCCAGCAACTGAGGTCTGCTCCCGAACCTGGGTCACAAGCCTGGCAGCAGGTGAAGCATTGTGCGCCTCACCCCTCTGTACCACTGGTCTGGCTAATAAAATACAAGTTTAAAAAATAAAAAGGATACTGGGCTGCAAACCAGAGTTCCTTGGTTTGAATCCCATCAACACTGTCCCACTGAGATCTTGAGCAAGTCACTTGGCCTCTCTGTGCTGCAGTCCTCCAAGCTGTAAATTTGCATAGGCGGGAGGACTCTATTTGAAAACAGTGTGTGACTCATGTGAGCTATCCTGGGTAAAGAAATTTAGTTTTCAGAACAGTTCGTTCATTAAATCCACACTGAGTAATCATCCATTGAATGGTGCAAAATCAGGTATACTCATTCAGCTTTAGGTGACCTGCTGATGGACTAATTCAGTGTACCTTTTGTTGTTTAAAACCCTTAGACTGCCAACAGAATTAGAATGTATAGGAATTTTGGACAGATATATCTGTCTGCAGCAGTCAAATGGTCAGCAGCTTACTAATATTTTCATTACGTTTTAGTTCATGGGTAAGGCATACAGCTCCCAGCACTCTTTTCTGAAAATTTACTACATTAGTTGTCTGGATTCTTTGGAAACAAAAAAAAGGTTTCCATAAAAGAAAATTATGCAGAAAATTGTTGAAAGGAATGTGCTTCATATAAGTGTGCTTGACTTGTGACTACATTTTCTTTCTCTGCCTTGAAAGTTGAATTATTGGACTCAGTCATTGTCTTTAACGTCTGTGCCACTGGATGCCTCCATTGCCTCTTAAAACACTTGGGTTCTCATATGTACAGATCTTCTTTGGGGATATCTCTCTCCAGTGAGCCTCACCCATGGAACACAGACTCCATTGGCATCAGACCTCTCCAGAAACCTTTGCCTAATGGGCATCCCACGATGACGTGCATTGTTGGCGCCTACATAATGTTGATGGCCCAAAACTCCTCAGTTCTTCCCTTTTCTGCCACTGACTTCATGTCAGACCAAAGAACTCCCTTGGATATTGTTGCTGTGTGCTGTGCTGGCCTTCATCTCCTGTTTTGCTGCTTCCCACATGGGCCTGGTTTCCTGTGCTGCTGAAGCTGCCTGCTGCTTTGCTTTGCTGATGCTGGATGTTGGCTGTTGATGATCCCTCCCCTCCTTTCATGGATCCCTGCTGGTCTCCTGCTGCCAGCTTGTCATCCTACTCTTTCCTGTATGGGTCTCTGCTGGTGGCTGCATTGCTTTGTTAAGGTGTTGAGTGCTGGTCTTATATATGACCAACTGTACCTCTCCACAATTCATACGCTGTTCTGGCGGATGGTGGTTCCTCTATGGAGGCACCTGCAGTGAAGACCAAGGAGGATGCTGGGAACCTCCACAAAGGAGACCCACAGGAGGGTGGCATGGGACCCCACTGGGGAAGGAAACTCTTGATGGGGGACTCGGTCATTAAGGGGGTAGAAGTAGGGGGAGGAAGGGGAGAGGGAGTAAAGAGGTAAGGTGCCTGCCTGGCGCCACAACTTGGAGGGACAGGAAGTAAATCCTCAGGATCGTGGGAGCAGCTGCACGAGAGGGAGAGCTGGATATTATTGTCTACCTAAGGACAAATGACTTGGCTGTGAATGGGATGAGAGCAGTGCAAGAGGAGTTTGTAGAGTTGGGGGGGGCCTTAGACAAGTAGTGCATATAGTAACCTTCTCGGAAGTGCTGCCTGTCTATGGCAAGGGTGATGCTAGGGTGCTTCACACCAAGGAATTCAATCAGTGGTTGAACAACTGGTGTGGAGCTCAGGTTTTTGGCTTCATTGGGGACTGGGGAGTTACCTGGAGGGATGCGTGCCTATACTGGCACGATGGTCTGCATCTGTCCGGGGGGACCAGGATCCTTGGTGATAGGTTTAAATGCTTCATTGGCAAGCATTTAAACTAACCAAGGGGGAAGGCACTCAAAAGGAGCAGGAAAATCCCAGCCTCCCCCAACAAAATACTGTAATTAGCGAGGTAAACACCAAGGTAGGGAAGTCATTAGGGAGCAGGACAGAGGTAAATGCAAAAAATGACAAAAGCAGTAAGGACAGGGATGGGGCTAAAAGGGGTAAGGCCATCAAAAAATGGAGGGTGATGAGTACCAATGCCCGTAGTCTGTGTAACAAGCTCCCTGAACTAGTGGCCTCAATGCAAGAGGGATGCCTGGATATTGTGGCAGTCACAGAAACATTGTACACAGAGAACCGTGACTGGGATGTCAACATAACAAGATACACAATCTACAGGAGGGGACAGGGAGGGTGAAAGAGGAGGAGGAAGAGCTCTCTGTGTAAGGGAAGGGATCAAAGCAACCAAACTAAAGAGTAAACGTGGAGCAGATGAGGCACTCTGGGTCACCCTGGAGACAGGAAATGGCTCCACAATCCACATGGGGGTTGTATATGGACCCCCATCTTGGGGGGGGGGAATGGACAAGGAAATGATTGAAGGCATCCTTAGAATGGCAGAAAAAGGGGAGATACTGTTGATGGGGGACCTGAATATGCCAGGTGTTAACTGGAGCACCTTTGCTGCAGGCACATCCAAAAACAGGGTAATTCTTGATGCCCTACAAGAGGCATGCCTCAGACAGCTAGTATTGGAACCCACTCAGGAGGGAGCAGTCTTAGACCTGATGCTCTCGAACTGGGACGGAGAAAGAATCTCGGATTTAGTAGTGGGTAGCCATCTGGGAATAAGCGACCACCAAACAGTGTGGTTCACGATAAACACAGCCATAGATTCAAGCCATACAAAAGCAAGAGTATTGGACTTTAGGAGGCTGGCTTTGGGAAAATGAGAGTGCCTCAGAAAAGTACTAGCAAACAGGCAAGAAGGAGGGGTGGAGGAACAGTGGGGAGTAATCAAAACAGCCACCACTGTGGCAACAAGCCTTTGTGTGAAGCAAATCAACAAAACAAAATGAAGGAAAAAAACATCATGGTTCTCAAAAGAGGTGGCAGGGAAGGTTAAGGAGAAAAGGACAGCATTCAGGAAATATAAGAAAACACAGAAGGAGCAGGACAGATAACTTTATCAGTTAAAGCAGAAAGAGGCAGGGAAGGCAGTTAGAATAGCAAAGGCCCAAACCGAGGAAAGGATAGTCAACTCTGTTAAGAAAGGGGATACAATCTTTTATAGGTACATTAGGGAGCGAAGAAAGACCAAGGGAGGGATTCTGAGGCGTAATAAAAGGGAGGAAATGTGGGCAGAGGGTGACAGTGAAAAAGCAGGGATACAAAACGAATATTTCTGCTCAGTATTCACAAAGGAAGAGGAGGGGAAGGTACCTAAACCAAACAAGAGAAACACTCTGGATAGGGGGGTCAATACCAGTCCATTTACAGAAGAAAGGGTTCTGAAAGAACTAGTAAAACTGAAGGTGGACAAAGCAATGGGCCTGATGGGATTCACCCAAGAATTCTAAAAGAACTAAGGGTAGAACTAGTGACACCACTGACTACTCTCTTTAACAAATCATGGGAGGATGGGGTGGTACCCGAGGACTGGAGGAGGGCGGATGTGATTCCTCTTCACAAATGTGGGAGCAGGGCAGAGGCAGGAAACTACAGACCAGTTAGTTTGACCTCAGTGGTAGGGAAAATGATGGAATCACTTCTGAAGGAAAGAATTGTTGAGTACCTAGAGGCCAGTGGGGCACAGGACCCAAGGCAGCATGGATTCACAGTGGGAAGGTTGTGTCAGATGAATCTCATAGATTTCTTTAACTGGGTGACCAAAGTAGTAGACCAGGGAGGAGCTGTCTACATGGCCTATGTAGATTTTAGCAAGACATTTGAGACGGTCCCATGCAAAAGATTAATATACAAGTTAGCCAGCCTTGGAGTAGGTCCCAAGGTGGTAGCCTGGATAAAAAATTATCTGGACAACAGGATGCAAAGGGGGTGATAGTAAACTGAGTCCACAGTGAAGAAAGGAGGGTTACTAGCGGGGTACCACAGGTTTCAGTACTGGGACTGGTCCTTTTTAATGTCTTTAAGTGACATTGCAGAGGAACTGGAAGGAAAAGTATGTCTCTTTGCAGATGATGCAAAGATCTGCAACAGGGTTGATACACAAGATGGAGTGGAAAGGATGAGAAGGGACTTGGCAAGGTTGGAGGAATGGTCAAATGTATTGCAGCTTAGAGTCAACGCAAAGAAGTGCAAGGTAATGTACCTGGGAAACAAAAACCCAGGGGGAAGAGTACACAGTGGGGGGTGAGATACTGACAACAACAAAAATGGAAAGTGACTGGGGGTAATTATCTCAGATGACCTAAAGGTGGGCAGGCAATGTGAGAAGGCAGTAAGGAGGGCTGGGGGGATACTGGGATGCATAGGGAGAGGCATCAGCAGTAGAAAACAGGAAGTTGTTATCCCTCTGTACAGACAGTTGGTGAGACCCCATTTGGAGTACTGTGTGCAGTTCTGGAGACCCCATCTCTGCAAAGACATAGACAGACAGAGTGGAGGCTGTCCAGAGGAGGGCAACCAAAATGGTGCAGGGTCTGCACCAGAAGACATACGAAGAAAGATTAAAGGAGCTTAATATGTATACCCTTGAGGAAAAAAGGAGAGAGGGGACATGATAGAAACTTTCAAGTACCTCAAGGGACTTAACAAAGTCCAAGAGGGTAGCATCTTCCAGAAAAAGAGATGTGCAAGAACAAGGGGGCACAATTTGAAGATAGAAGGGATGGCTCAGAGGTAATGTGAGGAAGTATTTTTTCACTGAGAGGGTTGTGGATGCATGGAACAGCCTCCCTGAGGAGGTCATGGGGTCAAGAACAGTGGGGGACTTCAAGAATGCATGGGACACGCGTAAGGCAGTCCTAGTGGGGAGTAGGAGGAAGTAAGCTGTTGGTTAACTAGGATCTGCAGCTTATCTGTTAGGTAGGAAAATGGGCAGACTAGGCGGGCCAAGCGGTCCTTATCTGCCATCAAATTCTATGTTTCTACCAGAACACATACAAAGAGAGACCAAAGGAGCTTAATATGTATACCCTTGAGGAAAGAAGGGAGAGGTGGGAAATGATAGAAACTTTCAAGTACCTCAAGGGGATCAACAAAGTCCAAGAGGGTAGTATCTTTCAGGAAAAGAGATGTGCTAGAACAAGGGGGCACAATTTGAAGATAGAGGGGGGATGGATCAGTGGTAATGTGAGGAAGTATTTTTTCACGGTGAGGGTTGTGGATGCATGGAACAGCCTTCCTGAGGAGGTTGTGTAGTCCAGAACAGTGGGAGAATTCAACAATGCATGGGACAGACATAAGGCAATTCTAGTGGGAGGTAGGCGGAAGTAGGCTGTTGGTTAACTAGGATCTGCAACTTATCCATCAGGTAGGGAAATGGTCAGACTAGGTGGGCCAAGCGGTCCTTATCTGCCATCAAATTCTGTGTTTCTATGTTTCCCTGACTATTTCAAGTTTGGTCGTCGCCTGGATTCGCCTCAGTGTCTTTCTTTGTCAGGTTTCCCTGTTCATGTGTTTTGTTTGCGGCGTCTGGCCACTTCAACTTCCTTAGTTTATACCTGGTTCCTGTGTCTATATGATGGTCACGGTGTCTGTGCCATCTGCGAATTTTTTTTTTTTTTTTTTTTTTTACATCGTAGACTGGGACTTATGGATGTCTCGCTTCTGTGCCCCAGTGCTCTTATGTGGTCAACCTAGTATGACTACCTTCCTCTTGACCTTTGGGACATTGGTCTGCATGTTGGTTGGCTCATTTGACTCCTGCTGCCCCCCGTTATCTAGGGTACTGCTTGGAAATCATTCAGTAGGTTTGGCTTACTGGATGGAGATATGCTAGAAGATAGGACAGTTTCTTACCAGATGCAGTAGATCTTCGAGGGAATCTCCTCCGTTGAGCCACAACACATCCTTCCACCTTCCCACTTCGTTTGTTGGGGTCTAGTGTCAGTTTTTAGCATCACTATTTTGCCCCATTTACCATGCACAGTTTTGTTTGCTGGTGGTCTTCGCTCCCTTTTGGTGCTTTGACTTACTTTTCTCTGCCGTTCGTGGGTCTGGCATGACGTTTCTTTGTCTCCAGTGGACAGGCAGAGCTGAGGAGGTCTGGGGCTGCCCACATTATACAAGTGTTGATGATGTGCTTCACCGTTGGTGGCCTGCTAGGCAAAAGTTTCCAGATAGGTCCACTGCCGATGGCACCTATGTTTCCATAGGTATGGCTCACTGGAAGAGAGTCCTGCAAAGACCCACTGCTATTGGTAAGTAACTGTCATTTACTGGCCACAAGATTTTATGCTGGGTGTGATGAAAGACTTAAGCCATAACAGCTGACTGCTCTCTGGTACCATCTTTTATATATTAATATGCTCCCCCCAAGCCACTCATTGCAGGATAAGAGTGGTTTCATACGTTCTGCTCGAAAGAGAACAGCGAAGTGAAGCTGAGCTGTTCTGGCTCAAGCAGAATGCAAGTGAAACCACTTTTACCTGCAGTGAGGGACATATTAATATATTATAGATCGAGGGAGTGCTCAGTGTTCCTTAATAAATAAAAAAAAACCTGGCCCGGACTGTGCCCATTTCCAGGGCATCTGCACGTGAGACACTCTTCACAGAATAAGAGTGTCTCACGTGCAGGGTAAAGGAGTGCTCCGACTGGTTGTGAACACTCCCTCGATCTATAATAAATAATTTTACATGCAACTTTTGACCATTATTACTCATAGTACAGACATATTCTAGTGTGTGACATTTTGTGACAAACCTCAGTGTTGCTTTGACCTTGTTTCCCAGAACACAGTAACTGTATTAGCTGGGTTTTGAATGCACAGGCAGTTTCAGAAGCTACACTGAGAGAGAGAGAGATCTTTTCATGTCCTTTTTAAAACAAGTTGCATCTTATTTCTTCTTCAGTTCACTCTGTTTTCCAGTGCTACTGTAATAATCTTACTGAGCTGCTCAGGGAGTTTGCTGCTTTTTTTTCAGGTGCTAACTGGACCACTGCTTTACTGTGCCCTTTTGTGATTCATGACGGAGCGTTATAATTAATTATTATTGCTTTTATTTCCTGTGCTTATAATCACTGCTCTTATTTTTCTTCCCTTCTCTCCTTTTGTTTCTACTTACACCAAGCACTCCTATCTGGACAGGGAAACCTCCCTTATTCTGAGAAACATTGCAGGAAAACCCTCTCATTTGCTGACAAAGGTGATGCCTCTTCTTTCACCCGCATGTGATCACGCCCTATAGGTAGAATGCATAACCCTTTCCTCTTGTTACATGGACCCTTTTTTCCTGACTCACCCTGGCCCCGCTCGTTAAGAGATATCATCATATTTGGCAAATGAGAGGCAGTTTGCCAGCCTCCGAAAATACAAATGGTGGAGTCATTGGTGGAGTTCATTTAAAGAGTTAGTGGCATCAGAAATAGCACACATAAGTATTAGTAGCCAGCAGTTTTTTTTTTTTATTTCTAAAGTTTTTTTCTATTTCGTTTTGCTTATGAGAGGTGTATCGTAGCTGACAACATTGGCTGGAGTATGAAGAGCAGTCCTGGTAACTACCGTATCTAGTTATACTTCCCTTCATACCTACTCAGCATGTGGCCGCCGTAATTGTGACATCACAAGCGACGAGTCTGGCAAAAGATGGCTGGCTGCTCTTGGTTCAGTTGTGATGCCGCAGCCAGTGAGGTCCCAATGCTGAAAAGACATGAAGTGGGATGGAACTAGATATGTCAACTTTCAGACAGAGTACTGTTTCACACATCACAATACTGCAAGGCAGAACGTCTTCAAATTAGCGAAAAGAAAAAGTGCTTCAGATCAGGTATAAAAAGTAACGGTTGACTGTTAAAAGTTTTATATTAATTTCAGGGAGTTACTAGCTGTTTAACCCCTTCAGAGTTACTGGCATGTACAGAAAGACAGCACTAAAAGGGTTAAGGCAGGAGAACTGAAGAAAACGCATCCCTAGTTTTTCATACCTAAAGAACTTCTCCAGTGTTTCAGAGCAAATTTGTAAGTGGAGGCAGGTTGCGAATACAAAGCAAGTTGCCAGTGCAAGGCATACAATAAGTGATTTTGCACCACGATTTCCGACCCCGCAAAATTGCTGTTTGGGAGTATGCTGCAGCCGCAGTCGGCAACAGTTGCTAATCCACTGATTTGCCAGATTGTAGTAGAACTTTCTGGAATTTGGCACTTTTCTCCACAGTTGCAGTTATTTCTAGACAAGTCAGGTAAAAAGTATTGAACTGTGGTAGTCCCACAATAGCAGTAAAAAGTACCAAACGGTAGTTATTTCCTTCCTCGCAAATCACCTTTCCCCCCGTAATTGCACTCTTCTAAACAGTATTTTACCATGAAAAATAACCATTTGGAAAAATTGCTCCTCAAACCGCTCTGGGTGCTGATCAGCCACTGCCAATCAAGTCCCAAACGAACTGATGCCTTGCAGCGTTTAAAGGGTAGTAAGAAAGATTTGACTTAAATGTGGATGATGGTATCCATACATACAGCTGTTGGCTGTTGTATATTGGCTAGTTTGGGAAAGGGAGTTGACCTGCTAAATGGCAAGGGTTAGGAAAGGGAACATCCTGGCATGTGAAACTTCGAAATTTGAGTGCACTCTTCCTGTCAGAGGATTTCTGTGTCTTGTCTGCAAGCCTGCAGCTGTACGTTCCTCACACTTTGTGGTTGGGGTTCTCCTGTAAAGAAACATCTAACCATTATAGTTGTTGGTGGTAGTGGTGGGGAGGATACAGTTGACGTAAGGCTACAGCATGTAGAAAACTAAAAGACTTGCATAAGGAGATCTCAAAATATCCTATATATGAACGTTTCCATAAGTATACACAATTCCTTACTTCTGCTGTGGAGCACTGAAACATCCTTACAGAGCAGTACTGGGATCAGGGTGCTTGAAAGTACTACTTTTTTTTTTTTTTTTTTTTAGCTTAGTTACTGGTACTTATGACAAACACCCACCCAGTGACCTTTCCATTTTTAAGGAAAAGGGGGTCCATTCCATCTTCTTAACCCTTCCTTTCTCTTTAATGCACCCTTTCATTCTTGATCTTCCTTCCCCAGAGTCCTTTGTGTTGGGTAAACAAGGTGCAGTCTGCTAGTGCAGGCTTATCCCAGCTTTAATAAAAACGTGACCGTGTTAATTAATGTGTGTTGTAAATATGTTTCACCCCTTCATGTTGTTTCCTGCAGCGAAATGATGAAGAGACGATGTGTTGAACTGTTTGCTCCCGACCAGTGTTGAAAGCCCTGCATGACAGCATGCAACTGCATGCCATTTGTGGTGTCTTTGAAAACCGTTTCTAGGGTCTCAGAAGTGAAGCATCACTCAACTACTGCAACCACTGTGATTGGTGTACATGTGGGGGTTGGGGAAGGGACGAGATTAACTTTGCTGCTCAAGTTCTGTGGGTCCAAAAGCACAATTGCGGAGCTTCAGTGAAAAAAAACAAAACAAAAAAAACAAAGAGCACTCATTCACAGGTTAAACTAACAATTGTCCGAAAAAGTGAACTCGCCGCACCTCATATAGCCAGTGAGATTGAAAAGGGAGCTCTTCCTTGTGTCACATGTTGCTGAAGTTTTGTGTACTCATGCTACCTGCAAGTCCTGCAGACAGTAAAATCTCAAAACAGGAATTCCTTTCTGATAATGCATCTTTTTCCTACTGCTTGGTTTTGGTGTAGCTAGTCACAGCATTCCAGTATTGTCAAAATGACATCTTCATCGCCTCATGAAAAGTTATGACTAGTTACAGTACAGTTGTGTAGTAGGATAAGGATTATTTATTAAAAAAAGTTTCTTTATTAGAGAGGGATTCCCTTCCTAAGATTTTACTGTTGAAGGATTGACAGAGCGTGACTGCAGAAATCTTTGGCAACACACAGCAGCAGCAGGTGCCCACTTTTCGACCTCGGTGGCTACAGGAAGGAGCAGGGGCGAGTTCGCTTTTTTTTCTGACACGAGTTTCATGGGTATCAGCAGATGCAAAATGCACTTGGCAGAGATAAAAAAATAAATAGGAAAATATACTGTGTATATGTGTGGTGTTGCTAGTCGTGCAGGGCAACAATAGACCAGAACAGTTTCAAGGGAACAAATGTGGTAGGTAACCACAGTTTTGACCACATTTCTTCTCAAAGGTTTTTCAAAAAGATGGTGTCAGATTTGATGTTGCTTTCTGAGTAATAAACATTATGTAACAGTTTTGAAGCATGGCAGTGTTGATTAGCAGTGAATATATTTGTAATTAGGACTGTTGAGCTGCTGTGCCGCACAGTTTAGTTTTATATACTGTATATATATTTATTTATTTACTGCACGATGTTAGGAGCTGATCTGCTGTGTAGCCACGGTTTCTTCTTCTTTTTGGTCATGTAAGGTCGTAAAACCTTGCAAAATGTGGCACCTGATTTTTCTGAAGGGGGGGGGGTGGAGGCGGTGGAGGGACAGTGCACTGCATAAAAACTATGCGCCTGTGCTTCATCTGCTGGGACTAGGATGGCGCAGCTCGGAGGAAACGTATAGTAATAGCCCTTTGGTTGCTACAAACAAGAGGCTCGGTAGTGACTGAAGTGGTACTAGGGTGTAATAGAGTGAAAACAAAAGAGGAACAAAATGCATGGTATCACATAGTATTGTGTTGGCAGAAAGGACTTGGGGGGTCTTGTATATCTCCTCTGCTACATGGCAGTGACGGTACAAATATGAATATTAACACACATCCAAGCGTAGTGGCCAGAATACCCCAAAGTTCACGTAATTCTCTCTGGGATATTTGTTTAGTCCTTCTTTTAACACCTGAATACTGTTGGTATTTATTATTGTATTCATTTTGTTAGGCTAAATTCCACAACCTCACTGGGAATGCAGTTCCAAATGTTAACATTCTGAGTGAAGTAATACTATCAGACTAACAGACTAAAATGCCAGCAGAATAGGCCTAACGGTCTTTCGAGTCTGCTCGATTTTCAGCACCCGCACTGAGGGCTGATTTTGGTGTCCCCCCTCCTCCTTGGGTTATAGTGTCCCCAGTCCCAGATGTTCCACCTGTATTGGGCCTGGTCAGATTTACTCTCCCCCTGTACCTGTCCCATCCCTTTTAAATCTGTTCACAGTCTCCACCTCTGCCAGCTCCCTGGGCAGCGCATTCCATAGCTCCACCACCCTTTCAGTGAAATAACACCACCTCTTCCTCCTCTCCCCGCTGAGCCTGCCCCCTTCCAGCTAACACCCGTGAGCTCTCGTTGTGCCCCCTCCTTCCTTTGGAGCACTCTGACTGGGCCTCCCTTATTAATCTCTTTCATGTATTTAAAGACCTCTATCATGTCCCCCCTCTCCTCCAGGGTGTACATGTCAAGCTAACCAACATAAACTAATGCTTTCTGTTCTTTCCCCATATAAATAAATGAGGGTCTCCCTCTTAGTGTTGGTTAAATTCTGGCTACATATTTTTATTTATTTATTTATATATTTACCCAGTATAGCCCAACTGAGATCTCCTTCAGTGGGGTCCTGCTGTTACCCAGTTAACAACTGGGTGACCTAAAGTACTGGGGTTACACAGCGGCCAAGTATGCCTGGTGGCATTTCAATCTTGTCCTCCAGGTTCCCAAACGTGTGCTCTAACTACCACAGTTTCTAAAACATACTGAACTGAAGTCAAGTATGACTCAATCTTCATCTAATACACCAGTTTCTTAGATCCATCTGACAGCACTGCTTTTCACATTACCCTTTCAAGTAGAGGATTGCTAGGGGAAATCTAACAAAAAAAAAAAGTTGCTCTCAGTATTAAAGATATAGGACAAATTATTGCACACTTTGAATTCAGTTATGTTTTGTTAAAGTGGCAGGGTGGCAAAAAAGTTTAAGATAATATAGTCAGTAACTGATGCAGACAAAATCAGCACACCCATTTTAATCCCAATTTTATTTAATTTCTGAAGTGAGTTACTGTGTTATAAAAGCTTCTTAAAAGTTCCTCTCCTCAGGGCCAGCTTGGTGGCGCTTAGGTTTGAGGCACTGGAGGACGCCTCACCTCGCGCCACGCAGGCGACAGGAACGAACCTAGGCCACCGGGAGTCGGCAGGGGGGAAGAGAGGATGGAGGACTGCTTTACTGTCTTGGTGGGAGGGAGACTAGTCGTTTTGCTTGCTGACTGCCCTCTGGCGGTGGCTGGAGGGCAGTACGAGTCAGGAGGCTAGAAACCGCTGCCGACATCTCTGCATTGGAAGGGAGGTGGGCCAGGCGAAAAAGGAAAACACAAGCATGGCAAGCGCAATGGTTGTCCACCGCTTCTTTTGGGGGGGGGGGGAGCTGGCAACCTTCTCCTGGACTGCTGTGGGGGCGCCACCATGGGAGCGGGCGGACAGGAAAGCTTAGTCAGATCGGAGGGCCAGCCACCTACCAGGCTCTAGTGGCAAAACATGCTTGGGGAGTTCCTCTGCTCTCAGGGCTGGTCCGACAGCCCAGCAGTAGCATGTTGCACTGCCGTTTAGGTGACCTGGGTCTGAAGTCGAGTCACTGCATTAGGAGGCAGACCAGGCTGGGGTAGCTGCTGTGCACCAGTGTGCCTCAGTCGGGGAATGTTGATGGCAAGTTCCACCTCCTCAACGACCCCTGTGAGTGGGCCATGGAGCTTGCTCCTGCTGCAGGGACATGCTGCGTGTGAACTTAGCCACCAAGCAAACTGAGCTCACAACAGGGGAGGAAACCAGAGGGAGAAAATCCTATGACTGTCTGGGCCCCGGGACTTCCCCAAGTCCTCGTACCTGCCAACCCTGAATTCTTATTCACATAGCCTTCCCCTGTGCCGCCTCCTGTGGCCACAAAGGGCAAGCAGTGGAGATAGTTGGAGTAGCGCAGGACCTGTGGAGAGATTTTGGGGGGGGGGGGCGCACAGGGCTTTAGCAGGGTTTATCCCTGCAAACCAGTTATATACCTGGCAGATGAGCAAGGGGAAAAAAAGCCCTGTCGGAAAAAGCTTCTGCTTTCTTGTGGCACCAAACACCATGTAACTAAGCATCTTAGTGAGACTCTGTGTTGTTTGCCATCAGAAATCGGAGCTTGCACCTTCATGACACAGCCACAGAATCCAGCTTGCGCAGTACAAATGTAACAGGGAAAAAGATTTCTCAGAACTACTGCTGCCATTTATAGTAATTGAAGTGAGACAATAATTACAAAATTATTAATAATGGATGGAATAAAAAACAGGTAGAGTGTGTATCTGGGAGATTCAGGAATACTGTTTTTTTTTTTTTTTTTTTTTATTTTATTTAGTTTGCTTTTTGTGTCCTGACAGACCACCACCTGCCTGCACTTCTGCGTCACCTCGACCACCGCATTGCGGGACACACCTCCACCTACCCCCCCACACACACAAAGGCTTACCCTCCACTGTGGTACTGGGGAGAGTGACAGCATTCAGGCACCCCGATGGTTTGTTAGTGGTACCAGGCAGTGAGGGGTCGCAGTGCGAGGTCCAGTGCAGGCGTCACCCAGTTGGAGGATGTTTATCAAGGAAGCCCCATGGAGGCAGGATGTCCAGTGATGTTCAGGGGCTAATGATAACGTCTGTCCTGTCTCCGCTAGTTCAGGTGCTGGTCACTGCTGATCCCCCGGCCTCTGCCGCCAGAGGTCAGTAAGTCACTGGACACTCAGTCCCCCTTCCCCAGAGGAGGAGAGCAGTCTCTGGAATGCTCTGTTGTCCCCCAGTTGGCCGTCCGATTCCTGAATCCATTTCTGGACCAGGGAAATTGGCGTCGCAGATGGATGTCTTGCAGCTGTGCCAGCGGGCCAACTAGGAATACATTCTGCGAGAGCTGGCCTGGTAACAGGGTGTTAGCACCACCGCTTGCTGTGGTGGTAACCTGGATTTGAGACTGGACTTGGTGGCTTGCAGGGGAAGGAGGATCGAGCATCCCAGGGTCACCACTTCTCCTTTGCAGTGGAGAACAGTGTGTACCACAATGTGCCTGCCACTTGGCTTGTCAGGTGGCTGCACAGTCATAGGTACCAATCCAGGGAAGGGCTGCAGACTGACACCAGCGCAACCCTGCGTATGTCATTCATGCTGGTTCCTCAGGGAGATGAAACTGGAAGAAAATCCCTCTGGCAGACAGGATGATGCCGTTGACCCACAATACTGACTGTAGCACCCCACCAAACCAAGTGGTCCAGGATATGTGGTTGGGTAAGTTCTGGGGAAGGTAGGTGCCAGGGCTGGAGGGTTCAGCAGAAGGGGACAAGCCGGGGTGCTCTAAGAGATTAAATTTTTATTGGGGCAAACAAAAACAAAAAAGGGGGACATTGGCTGTTAAGTTTTTTGCTGACTAACAAATACTGCAGCTTTAAAGACCAGCTGCCACGGTCCAGACAGGAAACCCGTACCATGGAGTTGCTGCCCTAGGAGCTATTTTATTCATAAATTAATGTTTTTCTGTACTTAAAAAAAGAGTTCTATCCTTTGTAAAGTCCTGCTCTTAACTTCCTGGTACGAGCCAAGCGGCCGCTAATGTTGCAGCCCTGCCCTCAAAACTGCACTTTTGATGACGAGGTTAGAAAGGACTGCAGGTGCTCTATGGATATTGTAATAGGATTGGGGAAGGGCGCCGCCCAAATGTACTTGGCTTATCTTTGCTGGCAGGTGTACATGTGTGGGGCTATAGTATATGCTGTATATTAGCTCCATACATGTATACCTGCCAGCAAAGATAAGCTAAGTACATTCAGGTGGTGCCTCATCCCCAGTCCTATTACAGTATCCATGGAGCACCTGCAGTCCTATTTCCTACCTCACATCATCAAAGTGCAGCTTTTAGTGGAGGGGCTGTAGCGCTCAGCGGCCACTCGGCTCATACCAGGAAGTTACGAGCTGGGCTTCACGGAGGATATAACACTTTTTTTTTTTTTTTTTTTATTTGGTAAAAGTACAGAAAAAAATTTAATTATGGATAAAATAGCTCCCAGGGTGGGAAACTTTACGGCACAGGTTGCCTGCCTCGTGACAAGAATCGTAACAGTTGCGCTTTTAAGCTCCTAGACAGCAGTAGTATGTTAGCATGTCGCACTGTCATGCAGAGAACCTAGGTGTGGTGGTTGGCCTTGGTTCACACATTATGGGGTAGTCCAGAGACAGCAGTGCTGTCATGTTTTCTGTCTTGTGGTGGGGGGACTCTGTCACACCCCTCCCGTAGCAAACACTGTGGCCGGTAAAAGAAATGCAGAGACTAGTGTGTCCACACTTCCTAGACAGGAGCACTGTGGAGCTTATGCAGACTGACATGGTTTGGCAGAAGGGTGGAGAATCAGAAGCACACCTGCCAGCTGTCGTGACCACACAGTGCTGATGACTCCTGGACAGCACAGAATAAAGGAAAGTCAAAGAGGCTGGGGATAGGAAGATGGCTGCCACTTCCTACTGAGGCCCGAGCCCTGCAATGGGAGAGCAGTGAGTGGGTGTGTAGTTTTCTGGAGACAGGGTTGCAGAGGCAATGGAAGTCACTGTCTCAGTCGCAAAAAGAAAAAATTACCTCATTGGGTCTGGTGGAAAACTGAAATGCTTGGCTATCCGTCCTCCATCAGATCAGGTCTTAACATTAAGTATTAAATAAAATATAAATTCCAAGTAATCGCTGTAAATTATAAAAAAAAATAACTCCCAGCCAGAGCTAAAGTACAAAATTGTCCATGTAATTCTGACTTTTAGAGAGGGAATTTTGTGAAGCAGAGATGCAGATTAATTTGATAGATCTTCAAGAATCATTCTTCACCATTGGTTCCCACTTATGGGTCTGGGCTGGACTAGGACCCTGTGGGAGCAAAACGTTTGACCAGGGACTAACCACAGCTTCTGGACACCATGCCTGCGCAACCCCACATGGTGCCACGGGCTATACAGTAACTAGTGCTGACTCCCTCACGAGCCTCAGTTCTGTTCTTTCTGCTGTCTAGTGTACACTGTGGGCGCATAATGCCTCAGTTCGCCTAATCGCCTATTTTCACTGTGTCACCATGAATGTTTCTCCACTTGCAGTACTGCCTATCTTTATTATTTTATTGCGATGCCAATGTCTGACAAGAAAGGGGCAAAGTTGTTGAGAAATGTGTCATTGCCCCTGTGGGGAACTGGCTGTGATGGACCAGCATCAGTCCTGTACAGTCCGTCTTGGACGGGAGCATGACATGTATGTGTGCAATGCCTGCCTCTCAGTGGATCAAGAACCGTGCATTGAGGTGTGATCACTCAGCCCCCACCTTTGGAGGCAGGGCTCGCGTGCATGTGTGTCCAAGACCAGGTTTTTAGGCCTTTCCCTGGACCTCTGGTTCCATGGAAGTACAGAGTTCTCCTTGACCTTACCCTGCTGAGGCAGCAGAGACTCTGGTAAATGGGTCTAGTGGACAGTCAAATCTTGGGCAGTCAGCTGTAACCCTCCACAGTCTGTCTGCCTTGAGCAGCAGACATCTCCAGTGGCGAGACCGCAGCTATATGCTCTGTCTGCACTGGTGGACACATTGATGTAGTCTTCTGGT
The DNA here is from genome assembly GCA_016271365.2 of Neoceratodus forsteri. NCBI lineage: Eukaryota > Metazoa > Chordata > Ceratodontiformes > Ceratodontidae > Neoceratodus > Neoceratodus forsteri. The sequence goes on along the minus strand of CM028132.1, from coordinate 63,198,637 downwards.
GTCACTCATGCTGTTGTCACCGTTTGTGATGGCACTGTGGCAGCTGGCACTGAGGACTATGCTGGGACCTTTTCCTGACAGTGTTCACAGTGTCGGGAGGAACCAGAACCAGGGCTGTTGTCCATGCTGTTGCCAGTTTGGATGTGGTCACCATCCATGGTGTTGCTAGCAACACTGAGGAGGGTGATGGTTTTCGACATGGTGACAGAAGCAGTAATGGTGTGGATTCTGGGCCCTGTTCCTAGTGAGGCACCGATGACAGTGTTCTCAGTAGTAGTCCCCAACTCTGAGGTGGGTTATGGCTCTGAGCACAGTGTCAAAGTCTGCACCAAGCACAGTATTGAGGACACTGCCAGCCATGGCAATTGGGAGAACCTTACCTCTGAGGCTGCCACTGATCCTGAGCCCGGTGCCAGGGGCAGCGTCGACTTGGGGACAGATAATGGCCTTGAGATGGAGTTTTCTGTGGAGCCTTTGGACATAACTATCACCGGTGAAGACCGGGGTCACCTTTTGGGACCTGTATGGCTCCGCTTCCCTTCCCTCCCCTGAGGGTTCCCTTCATAGGCACTGATCAGGTCACTCCTTGGATGTAGAATGACATCCTTTGGGAGACTGTACTAGGCCATCTCCCCAGGTGAACCCACTGTGCAGTTCTGCTACCTTGGCTGAGGCCTTAGAGATCAGGGGCTTGATTTTCAAAGGGTGGCGCAGGGCTTACATCAAGGTCCATGTCAGCCCCTTACTTTGACACAGCTGCGCTGATCACCTTTGCCGCAACTGGGTCCTGTTGTGGTAGATTGAATGCAGTTGCCACAGTTTACCCGCTTTATGGAGCTTGTTCCAGCACTTTGGTGCAAATGCCATAAAACAGGTCCCCAAGATTGCCGCAAGCTAGACCAGAAAAAGTTGGTTTAACTTGTGACAGTTGGTCCATAGGAGTGAAAATCCCAATTGCTGGCATGGAGATGGCCTCAAGCTCCATGCGCCATATTGTTGGCATACCTGGAGCATGTGGCAGTCTTGAGGGTTTGAAAATCGAGCCCCAGGAGGTCTCAACCCTCACTAGATGGGCCTCACTGCTTTCTAGAGTGGATGCCCTCATTCACAGGCCCTGAGTGGCAGTTATTATGGGAGCATCACCTGTCTTTTCATTGATGCCTTAGAGAACTGGCATAGGGAATCAAACAGGGCCCAGTACAGCCCCTTCTCCCTGGCACCGGTGGTACCTGGAGGTGACACCTTGTCTCCATCAACATCCTTCTGGGGCAGTACTGGACCTGGTACTCACCAACAGGGATAGTATTGCAGACGTCAAGGTGAGGTGCACCTGGAGACCAACAATCACCATACAGTGTGGTTCAGTATAACGGTGGCTGTGGAAACTAACCACACAAAAGTGAGGGCCCTGGACTTAAGGCGGGCAGATTTTAAAAAGATGGGTGAATGCCTCAGGGATATCATGGCGGGGGGGTGATCTGGGTGGGGTGGAGGAACAGTGGGAGAAGCTAAAAAGGGCTATAGTGAAGGCAACAAACCTCTGCATCAGACAAGTCAGTAAAAAGGAGACCGCTGTGGTTCTTGAAAGAGGTAGCAGAACAGCTAAGAGGGTAGCATTCAGAAGGTAAAAGGAGATCCAGAGGGAGGAGGAAAGGGAGGCATATCGGGGAAACGGACGGAAGCAGGGAGAGCAGTAAGGAGCACCAAGGCGCAAACTGAAGAGACAATAGCCAAGGCGGTAACAAAAGGGCACAAGACATTTTTTAGGTGTGTAAGTGAAAAGTGGAAGAACAGGGGAGTTGGATTGCAAGGTTAAAAAGGGAAGGGCAGGGGACTGTGCAGAGGGGGGCCAGGAAAAGGCTCGCCTTCTGAACAAACACTTTTGTTCAGCATTCACAGAGGAAAGATGGGGAGGAACCACAAAAATGTAGCAGGAGCATTGGCAGTAGGGAGGTAGACACTTGTCCATTTTTGGAAAAGAGAGTCCTGAAGGGACTCCCAAATCTGAAAGTGGACAAAGCAATGGTGCCAGACGAGGTCCATCCAAGAGTATTGAGGGAGCTCAGGGAGGTACTGGCTGCACCTCTGTCCTGTTTAATAGCTCATTGGAAACAGGAGTTTTCCCAGAAGTCTGGAGGAGGGCAGATGTAGTCCAACTTCACAAAAATGGTAGCAGGGAAGAGGCTTGCAATTATAGGCTAGTCAGCCTGACTCAAGTGGTGAGAAAGTTATGGAACCACTGCTAAAGGAAAGGTTTGTGGAATATTTTGAATCCAGTGGGTTACAAGACCTAAGGCAGCATGCTTTCCGGGGTCGGTCACTTTAAACAAATTTGATAGATTTCTTTGACTTGTTGACCAAGGAACTAGATCAGGATGGAATGGTGAATCTAGCCTACCTACATTTCATTCAGTAAGGCGTTCAGCTTTGTTCCACATAGACTAGTAAGCAAGCTGGGTAGCTTAGGAGTGGGTCCAAAAGTGGTACACTGGGTAAGAAACTGGTTAGGTGGCATTGGGTGGTGGTAAACGGAGTTCACGCTGAGAAAGGAAAGACGACCAGCAGAGTGCCTCAGGGATCAGTGCTGGGACCGATCATATTTAATGTCTTTATAAGTGACATTGCAGAGGAGCCGGAAGGGAAGGTCTGCTTCTTTGCAGATGGCACCAAACTCTGCAGTGGGTGGACACTCCGGGAAGGGGTAGGGTGGAAAGGATGAGCAGTGACCTGAGAGAACTCAAGAAGTGGTCATGGGTGTGGCAGCTGGGTTTCAGTGCGAAAAGGTGCAGAATAATGCACTTGGGGCACAGAAACCCAGGGGTGAAGTGCAAAATCGGTGGGATGGTACTGATTACTACCAAGCGGGGAAGAGACCTGGGGGTGATCATATCTGTTGACCTAATGGTGGCCAGGCAGTACGACAAGGCAGTTGGGAGGGCTAGTGGGATGCTAGGTTGCATGGGGGGGGTTGGGGTATCGCCAGCAGAAAGTGGGAGGTGATGTTGCTTCTGTATAGATCGTTGGTAAGACCCTACCTATATCTTCAGGTCATAGACAAAGTGGAGGTGGTCCACAGGAAGGCAACTGAAATGGTGCAGGGTTCGCTTCAGAAGCCCTTTGAGGGGAGACTAAAAGACCTCAGTATGTTCATCCTGTATGAGAGGAGGGAGAGGGGGTTATGACATAGACATTTAAATATATTACAGAAGTAAACAAAGTACAGGAGGGAAGTATCTATCAGAAAAAAGGTGCTTAAGAACAAAGGGACCTGCTGTGAAGCTGGGGGGGGGGGGGGCTAGATTCAGAAGAGATCTGAGGAACTACTTCTTCACAGAAAGAATGTTGGATTCCAGAGGAGGTGATGGAGTGAAAATAGTGGTGGGGTTCAAGAAAGCATGGGAGATGGGCATAAGGGAACCTTAGGGGAAAGGAAGGAGGAAAATGGGCAAGAGATCATGTAGGTCTGCTGTGATACTGTAGGTAGGAAAAATGGGCATAGATACATACTGTAGATACATAGACAGTGTCAGCAGATAAGGGCCTGTGGCCCACCCAGTCTGCCCAGACTAGGTAGGTCGAGCAGTCCTTATCAGCTGGCAAATTCTATATTTTTGTTTCTCCTCTGAGGACAATGAATCACCTGTCCACCTTCCTTCAGCTGCTGAATATGCCTTGCACCAGCAGGTCTTGGTGGAGTTGCTGCAGGCACTTAACCTACATGCTTTTACAAGCCGCAATCTGGCAGCCTTGCTGTTGGCACTCCTCAGAGTTCCCAGTGTCAACATTACTGTCATTCCTCCGTGGCCTGCCACCCTTGAGGAGGCATCTAGGTCACTGAGGTGGTATCCGTTCTCCAACCCAGCCATCCCTAGGAACCTCCTCATGTGGTATCAAGTGCCCGCTTGTCTGTTGGTGATATATCTCACTTCTTTGGGTCTCGAAGTCCTTCAGACCCCGTTGTGGCTATGGTGCCTCGTGGGTGACTGACCTCTATAGGCAGATTCCACTCAGGCAGATGCTTTTGGAAGGAAAGCATTTTCCTTGGCACGTGTCCTAATGTGCATTTTGGTGCACCAGGCTCATATGATGACTTACAACCATTACCTATGGTTGCAACTAAGCACACTGTAAGCTACACTGCAGCAGAATGAGAAAGGCAGGCCTTTGACTTTTTTTTGTTTGTTTTTTTGTTGTTAGTAGTTTATCTGTTCTCTAACCGACCAGCCCTATCTCAGAACGACCCCCCCCCCAGCCCCATCATCCACCTTCCCTGGGACTTGTATAGTCCAGTCTGATAGAGGACTAAGGAGCCCATTTGCCGTATGGGGCCCACAGGGGACTGGGCCTTTCATCCTACTGGTTGGTTTTTTTCCTCAGTTTTCCTTCCTGGGGCCACCGCATGTGCAGTGAGTCGTGTGCAAGCTCTGCCTCTGCAGAGATGCCCCCCAGCATCAAGCGGGGGGGTCTACCTTCCCTGGCAGCCCTCTGCACTGCCACCTAGCAGGATGCCCCCCCCCCCCCAAAGAGAGGAGTGCTGCCCTTGGGATGCTCAATCTTCCTTCCCTCACCTGGTCCCTGAGCAACCGCCTCAGTTTCCAAACCCAGGTCACCAGCATGGCAGGAGGTGAGATGCCCAGTGCCCCAGTCCTCCATGCCACTGAGCTGGCTCGTCCATTGACCTTTCTACCTGTGACCTGGAAGTAGCTTGGCACCAGTCAAGGGCATTGCCAGTGAGGTGGCCTCAAGGTTGCCAGGAACTGCAGTCTGCATCAGACAAATGGCATGGCTTCACCTGTCCTGACTGGCACCTTTGGCGTGGCATAGGGTGCTTAAGTCACACTTTCAAGGGTCTCATTTTCTTCTCCCCTAGGGCCAGGTGAGAACTGTCAGTGAACCCTCCTGCTCCTGTGCCACAGGAGCCCCCACCTGGCCTTGACCAGTCCCCAGTCTCTCCAGACTTGTAGGGATCCCCTTCCCTCGGGTGTTCTCCCCCACTCAGGGGGCTGAGGGTATCTTTTACCCTCATGGTGAGCCAACCCCTCCCTCAGGAAAAAGGGAAAGCTTGGTACTCGGACCCATAAGGGGGAATTAATGGTAAAGATTGATTCTTGGAAGATATGAAAGTTATGTACTCACCCTGCAGAGTTACAGGTTCTCATGGCAGAGGGAGAGGGAGAGGTGGACATTGCAGCCATCACGGAAACATGGGCCACCCAATACAATGACTGGGACCTGTCTGTACCAGGGTACAGGTTATTTCGTAGGGACAGGGTGATTGGGAAAGGAGGGGGGGTGGCACTATATGTGAAGGAAGGACTGAAGTGTGTAAGGGAGGAAGGGGAGAAGGGTAGTATGGAGTCACTTTGGATGCAAATCCAGGATTCCAAGAATAGGATTCTTAGAATGGGAGTGGTGTACAGGCCACCATCTCAGACGGAGGAGTTAGACAAGGAACTAGCGGACAGATCAGGATGACTCAAGAGAAGGTAGTGTGGTGATTGTGGGGACTTCAACATGCCAGGAGTGGACTGGAGCACCCAACAACCAGGAACAGAAGGGAGCAGGTACTGCTGGATGCCTTCCAGGGCAGCTTCCTGCTGCAAATGGTCAGTGAACCAACCAGGTTAGGAAATACCCTTGACCTTGTGCTGGCAAATGGGGACTTTGTGAGAGAACTTACAGTGGAGGAACCGCTGTCAGGAGTGACCACCGCTCAGTATGGCTCACATTGGATATGGGGCAAGGAAGGAATGGAATCTGGCACAATAGTGCTGGACTTCAGGAGGGCCAACTTTGGGAGGATGAGGGAAATGGTAAAAGGGTACCTGGCCAGAATTCAATCTAGTATGGACACTAACCAGAGGTGGGAGCTCATAAAGCTGGGGATAGTGGAGGCAACCAAAACCTGCTGCAAAGCCCAGAGCAAGAAGGCTAGGGCTAAGAAACCGATCTGGTTGAGCAAGGAGGTCATGGAAAAGGTAAGGAGGAAAAGAGCTGCCTTTAGGAAGTACAAGAAAACAGGGAGGGGGGAGGACAGGGAGGAGTACTTGACAGAATCGAAGGAGGTGACAAGGGCAGTAAGGGGAGCCAAAGCATCTACGGAACTCAGGCTGGCACAAGGCATTAAGAAGGGGGAGAAGGACTTCTTTGGCACATCAGGAGAAAAGGAGCTGTAAGGACCACATAGTAAGGATTAGGAAGGGGGTTGGGTGGGGAAGCGAGGTGCTTAAGGTGGATGCACGAAATGAGTACTCCGCTCAGTATTTACTAAAGAGAAGAGGGGGTGACACCCAAGGTGGGAGAAATGGCAGAAGCAGGGGGGAAGTGGTGACAGATGGGGAAATCATGGAGAGCAGAGTTCGAGAGGGTTTGAAGGCACTGAGGGTGGACAAGGCGCCAGGCCCAGATGGCATCCACCCCAGGGTACTGAAGGAGCTGGCAGAGGTCCTTGCAGGACCTTTGGCAGACCTATTTAATGCCTCACTACATTCAGGGTGTGTACCTCAGGACTGGAGGATGGCTCATGTGGTGCCCCTCCACAAGAGTGGCCCCAAGGATGAACCAGGAAACCACAGACCAGTGAGCCTCACATCCATCGTGGGTAAGCTAATGGAGACTATCCTGAAGGAGAGGCTGGTGGCCCTCCTAGAGGCCAAAGGACTACAGGACAGCAGACAGCATGGCTTCATACGTGGCAGATCCTGCCAAACCAACCTGGTCGAGTTCTATGACTGGGTAACAAGGCAACTGGACAGGGGCCATGCAGTGGATGTCTTGTATCTGGACTTCAGGAAGGCATTCGACTCAGTGCCACATGGAAGGCTGGGAAGGAAGTTAGTAGGCACAGGGGCGGGTGCAAAGCTGGTGAGATGGGTAGGAAACTGGCTGCAGGGAAGGCAACAGAGGGTGGTGGTGGGTGGGGAGCTCTCACACCCAAGAGCAGTGACGAGCAGTGTTCCACTGGGCTCGGTGTTGGGACCAGTGTTGTTTGGGATATTCATTGCAGACATATCATGGGACATCAAGAGCAAGATCAGTCTGTTTGCTGATGATACCAAGGTAGGAGCGGTGGTGGATGACCTAGGGGATGGCAGGGGTTGCAGGATGATCTGGCAAAGCTTGAAACCTGGTCAGACACCTGGCAACTGGGCTTTTAATGCCAAAAAGTGCAAGGTGCTGCATTTTGGGATGAAGAACCCAAGGAGGAGTTACCAGCTAGGGGGAGTGCAGCTAGCCCAGACAGAGGAGGAGAAGGATCTGGGTGTGCTCATTACTGGGTCAATGAACAACTCTGCACAATGTAGGAAGGCAGCTGCAAAGGCCAACAAAATGCTGAGTTGTATTGCAAGGGGTATATCCTCGAGGAGGAGGAGGTGACTCTGCTACTGTATAGGTCATTAGTTAGACCACACCTGGAATACTGCGTGCGGTACTGGCGTCCGTGTATCTGAAGGGGACATTCAGTTACCGGAGGGGTGCAGCGCCGAAGCGACAAAAAGATGATCAAGGGGCTGGGGGACTTATCATATGAGAGGAGGTTGAAGGAGTTGAACATGTACTTACTGGAGGAGAGGAAAGACAGGGGCGACATGATTGAAACCTTTAAATACATGAAAAGAATAAACAAGACGAGTACAGAGGGGCTGTTCAAAGTAAGGGAGGGAAGGGCCACCAGGGGCCATGATATGAGACTGGAGCGAGGAAGGTTCAGGAGGAAGATGAGGAGACACTTTTTTACAGAGAGGGTGGTGGCTGGGTGGAATGCGTTACCTGCTGAAGTGGTATGCAGTAGAACAGTGGACTGCTTCAAACGAGGATGGGACAGGACAAGGGGGAGGGTTAATGAAGGGGAAGGGTGGAAGGGAGGGGCAGCTGTAGAATAAGTGGTGCTAGCTGCACATTCGAGCAGACTTGATAGACCTCTAGGCCTTTATCTGCTGGCAAATGTTGTATGTTCGTAATGTTCCAGAATATCTTCATCATTGTTTTCCACACCCACCCAGCATCCAGGGCCAATAAGCAGCTCACCTGATCCCTGATTATGCTGGCTGGCACCACTTAGTGCCATGGCATCTCCCTAGTTTTTTTTTTTCCCTACAGAGTAGTTAAAACAAACAACAACAAATAAGGAATTGGGACCCAGTGCTGGGTTCCTCTAACCCCCCCAAAAAAAAATGGGGTTAGGTTCCTTCAGGGCCTTCATACCACATACTCAAAAAAAAAAAAAAAAAAAAAAAAAAATAATAGAGAATGTAGCTCCCTTCCTCCTTTTTCTTTCTTGTCTTCCTTTTCCCTGTCTGAGGTATAGCCCCTTCTTGGGGTGTCCCTTGTTGGTTGCCAAATGCAGTCTGATTATAGGTTCATAGGTATATTACGAGCTAGTGGGACAGTTTGTCCATAGATGCTCAAAACACTTCCAACAGATGTAACCCTGGATATTGTTTGCAAAGCAATAGTTGTCCAGTTTTGTTTTGAACTCATTTACTCATGCGCTACCTATTATCTCTAGAGGTAGCTTGTTCCACACTGATACCATTCTCTCAGAGAAGCATGTTGCCCTTCTGTTGGTGTGATTTACACTACCTTTCACTTGGAGTTCATGGGATCTCGTAATGTGCTGACAGTATTTTAATTCCAAGCCTACACAATCCCAAAGATCATCATTTCTAAATGGCCAATATTCTAGGCACAGATCCCCCCTCATTCTCTGGTATTCCAACGTGTCCAGGTTTAAACTTTTGAGCCAATCTGCATAGCACAGACCTGTCTTACCAGTTACAGATTTGGACATTCTACGCTGTGTACCTTCTATTTTGCTGATAAGTGTTTTCGTTGTCTGTGCCCAGAATCTTGCACAATAAACAATGTGCGGTCTGATCAGAGCACTATAAAGTGGCAAAATTACCCCTCTGTCTCTACTAGATATGTGCTTTTTAACGCACTCTAGTATCCCGTAGGCTCTCCTTGTGATGTGATCACAGTGGTTTTTGTTCTTCATGTCATCTGTAACTATGATTCATGAATCACTTAATTCTGAAGTGGGTTTTAAAATGTTCCCTCGAAAGGTGTAAACTGCTCTGCTGCTGTTTGCACCAAAGTGCATTATGGCACATTTCTCGATGTTAAAGTATAGCCCATATTTATTTCCCACTGTTCACTCTTAACGTAGCTCATACTGTAAGTTTATCTCTTCATTGCTGACAACTGAGCCCAACTTGGTGTCGTCAGCAAACTTTGTAAGCCACCCTTTTTCACCTCCTGTAGTGTGGCAATGTAAACATTAAACAAGCACAGTCCCAGGACTGAGCCCTGTGGCACCCCACTAGTCACAGCTGTCCATCTAGATGCCACACCTCTCAGTACCACCTGCTGTGTCCTATCTGATAATCACGAGTTGATCCATAATATCAGTCTTGGATTTAAACCTGTATCACGCAGCCTTATTACTGGTTCTTTATGGGGGACTCTACCGAATGCCTTGCTTAGGTCCAGATAAACCACATCCCATACTGGCCTTCCCTGGTCCAGTGCCCTTCCCACCCTATCAAAGAATATCGGTAAATTAGTCTGACAGGACCAACCCCTTACAAAACCGTGTTGTGGCTGATCCACCTATTGTTTTCTGTAATACAGTTTTCAATTTCCCCAGATGATATTTTCCAGGATTTTACATAACACAGAGGTTAAACTAATGGATCTCTAATTTTTACATTCTGTTTTACTCCCTGTTTTATAGATTGGGGTCACTGCCACTTTCCTCCACTTGTTAACCACTGCACCACTGTCTAAAGAAGCATGATAAATGTTGGTAAGGGGTCCTGCCAGACCCTCTGACAATTCCTTAAGTGTCCTTGGATGCATATTATGTGGGCCCTGGTGCCTTATTGGGATCTAACTTTTTAGGTCTGTTTTTAATACCTTACATGAGCTCTTACACAGGGTACACCCCTGTGGTCGCAGGAGAAGCCGGACTTTTTCTCGGATGATCTTTCTTTTGGCTATGCCAGAATATTCCCCTTTGGTTGGTACACCTGTTTTTCCTCTCTCAGGTCAGCTACGCTGTTCTTAGCCCACTACCTTTATGGGAGAGTGGAGAGATGGACACATCTCGACTTCTTTGGGCTGTTTAGCTCTACAGCTACCCATGCACCAAAGGCCGTCTTCATTTTCCCTATTGGGGGGGGGGGGGCATATATTAACTGATTGTTACAGTAAATTCTCCATCTGATACCATGGGGCTGGTTTTTCAAGGAGTGTGTGTGATTCTTTCCTATTTTGGCACATTTTATGCCATCTCAGTTGCAAGGTGTCCCAATTATTGGCATTCCCCTCTTAGCTTCTTCTGCTAGCTCTGCATGCTTCAGGGCTGCTGTCTGGCTGGTGATGTGAGGCTGTGGTTCCACACCCAAATACCCCTTTGTACCACTTGGTGTGTCCTTTTCATGACCCAAAGGTTGGTAGTTGGATATTACTTTGTTTTGTATGTATTCTTCCTATATCCTTTCTCTGTCACATTGGGCTAGGGATTTATTTTAGCCCTGTCTTTGTTTCCTCATGTTGTTTCTCTTCTGGTGAACAGAACTGAGGTCGGTGAGGAAGCCAGCAGTGGTTATTGGCTAGTGTGTGGCCCCAAGTGGTTTGTGTGCAGGTACCGTGGCCGGACCCCTGGCCAAAAACTTTGCTCCTGCAGTGTTGTGCCTCTGGACCAGACCCATAAGTGGCAGTCATTGGTGAAGATCAACAGTTTTTACAGTAAGTACGTAACTTTCATTTTTGTTGTAGGTGAGGGGGACGCGTTGCAGAATCCTCATTTCATATGTGTACTCACATCCTCTTTCCGTATTTAAGTCTTCCATCTGTTGTCTCCCAAGTCTTTAAAAACTGCTTTGGGTTGAGGCGCTGGAGGCTACATCAGCGACCGTGGTTTGAGAACAGATCCAGATCACTTGGGGACCGGCCAGAAGAATGAGGATTGAGCATCCTAGGGCAGTTCTCCCTCAGGGTGGGGGTTTCCTTCTTGAGCATCCTAGGGAGTTCTTCCTCAGGGTGGAGATTTCTTTCTTGAGCATCCTAGGGCAGTTCTCCCTCAGGGTGGGGATTTCTTTCTTGAGCATCCTAGGAGAGTTCTCCCTCAGGGTGGGTGTTTCTTTCTTGAGCATCCTAGGACAGTTCCTCCTCAGGGTGAGGGTTTCTTTCTTGAGCATCCTAGGACAGTTCTCCCTCAGGGTGGGAGTTTCTTTCTTGAGCATCCTAGGACAGTTCTTCCTCAGGGTGGGAGTTTTTCTTGAGCATCCTAGGACAGTTCTCCTCAGGGTGGGGGTTCTTTCTTGAGCATCCTAGGACAGTTCTCCCTCAGGGTGGGGGGGTTTCTTTCTTGAGCATCCTAGGACAGTTCTCCCTTAGGGTGGGGGTTTCTTTCTTGAGCATCCTAGGACAGTTCTCCCTCAGGGTGGGGTTTCTTCTTGAGCATCCTAGGACAGTTCTCCCTCAGGGTGGGGGTTTCTTTCTGGGTCCTGCCACTTGACTGCCACCTGATGAAGGCCATATGGCAACGACGGTGGGGACAGCATGAAGATGAAGGGGGTCTGCAGATGCGACACATGCAGCTACACGCATGTATGTGTGTGTGCATGTCATTGCAGGTCAGCCTCCTGGAGGAACCATGAAAAAATTTGGAAGAAACTACGTTGGCCTGCTTGGCATTCTCAGCAGACATTGCCCTACTCTATGGGTCAGGCCACTGTTGTGTTAACTTATAAGTTCCCAAGACAGGTATGTGATAGGGCTGGGGATATGCTGCCGAGGCCAGGGATGCTGGGAGCTAAAGTTAGTGAGTGTGTGAGTGTGAGTGAGTGTGAGTGAGTGAGTGTGTGTGTGTGTGTATGTATATAAAAAAAATTACAATGTATATACCCCCCCAATAGTACCATTGTAGGCGCTACAGTTAGTGACATTGGGAAGCTGTTGCAAATGAGCTGTGCTCAATAGTTTTGTCCCATAATAAAACCTGAATCATTGCAGTCTGTCTGCAGCTCCTGAAGCACATTGTGCTACTTGCATGGGCTCCTCACTGTGCTCAGTTTCCATCAATGTAGTGCCCCATGCATGCAGTGGAGTTAACGTCAGAAGCCATTGACTGACTGCAACTAGTGAAGTCAGTAGTTGCATAGAAACATAGACTCTGATGGCAGATAAGGACTGCTTGGCCCACCCAGTCTGCCCATTTCCCTACTTATTGGATAAACTTCAGATCCTAGTTAACCAACAACTTACTTCCTCCTCCCCCACCACCAGAATTGCCTTATGTCCATCCCATGCATTCTTGAATTCCCCAACTGTTTTTGACCCCAAGACCAACTCAGGAAGGCCGTTCTATGCGTCCACCAACTACTCTGTGAAAAAATACTTCCTTACGTTGCCCCTGAACTGTCCCCCCATCTTCAGATTGTGCCCCCTTGTTCTTGCACATCTCTTTTTCTGAAAGATGCTACTCTCTTGCACTTTGTTGATTCCCTTGAGGTACTTGAAAGTTTCTATCATGCCCCCCCCCCCCTCCTTTCCTCGAGGGTATACATATTAAGCTCCTTTAGTCTCTCTTCATATGGCTTCTGGTGCAGACCCTGCACCATTTTAGTTGACGTCCTCTGGACTGCCTCAATCATATGTCCTGTCTCACCAACTGTCTGTACAGAGGGATAACAATAAGTTAGAGCATTATGGTGCAGTGTTTGGGGGGGGGGGGGGAGGAGCCCTCCGTACAGAGATTGTTCAGTGCCAAGGAACTTGGAAGACAGAAATCAAAAACAGGGAAGACATACAGAAGAGGAACAGTGAGTGACAAGATAATAAATTGGGAATGGTATATAGTGCATCTCTTCCGCTTTAAGTTGCTGCCATACTGGAATGTGGAAATTCTCCTGGTGTCTTTCATTTGAGTTACTAACATACTAAAATGCCAGCAGAATAGGCCTAACGGTCTTTCGTGTCTGCTCGTTTGGTCAGTCCCCAGCCTGGGTGCTGACCTTGCTGTCCCTCTCACCTTCTCTGGCTTCTCCCTTCCCAGTTCCGGATATTCTTGCTGCATTGGATTTTGCTTCCAGAACCCTTCCCCTGTACCTGTCCCACCCCCTCTTGAACCCCTCCACTGTCTCTGCCTCCACTAGCCCCCTAGGCAGTGCATTCCATGGCTCCACCACCCTCTCAGTGAAGTAGCACCTCCTCCTTTCTCCCCTGAATCTTCCCCCCTCCAGCTTCCACCCATGCCCTCTAGTGGCCCCTTCCTCCTTCCTTCAAGCACCCCGACTGTTCCTCCGCTATTTATCTCTTCATGTACCTAAAGACTCTATCATGTCCCCGGTCCCTCTCTCTTCCAATGTGTACATATTTAACTCTTCGAGCCTCTCCTCATAGGTCCTGTCCCCAAGCCCCAAATCATTTTGGTTGCCTCCTCTGGACCCTCTCCAGGAGGTTAATGCCCGCTTTAAGTGTGGCCTCCAAAACTGCACGAGTACTCAAGGTGCGGCCTCACCAAGCAGTTATACAGAGGAGTATCACTTCCCTCCTTCTGGAGGTGATCCCCAGCGATGCATCCCAGCATCCTGTTGGCCTTGGCTGCTGCCCTCCTACAAGTCTCAGAGTTGTTCATCTTGACATCCGCCACCACCCCAGGTCCCTCTCAGCCATCGAGACTTGTAGCATTTCCCCCAGGGTGTACACTTGGCCTGGGTTTCTGGCCTCAGGTGGAGTACCTTGCATTTCCTGCATTGAACCTCAGCTTCCACTTTCTAGACCATCTTTCCAGAGCCTCCAGGTCCCCTGTAGGGCCACCTCCCTCCTCCCCATCCACCACCGCCCCAGTTTGAGTCATCTGCAAAGAGACTTATCTCACTCCTGATTCCTGTCCTTATGTCAGATACGTGGGCGTTGAACAGAAGGGCCCAGGACTGATCCTGTGGGACCCCACTATGACCCTCCTTGGGGATGAGACTATCCCACCAACTATGACCCTCTGGGTCCGGTCCTGGAGCCAATTGCCTATCCATCTGATCATCTGGTTCCCCACCCCATTTCTCCCAGCTTATCCAACAGACCCACGTGAGGAACAGAGTCAAATGCCTTGCTGAAGTCTAGAAAGAGGACATCCACTGGTCTACCCAGGTCCAAGGCACTTGTCACCCAGTCATAGAACTCCACCAGGTTTGTTTGACACGATTTCCCGGGATGAATCCATGCTGTCTATCGTCCAGGCACCCTGACTTATCCAGGTCCCCTAGCCTCTCCTTGACAATGCCCTCCATCACCTTGCCCACCACCGATGTCAGGCTGACAGGCCTGTAGTTCCCTGCCACCTCCTTGATCCCCCTTGTGGATAGGCACTATGTCGCCACCTTCCAGTCTTGGGGCACCCACCCTGTCCTCAGAGAGATGGTGAAAGCTCGGCCAGGGTTTTGCCAGGACATCTGCAAGTTCCTTCAGCACTCTGGGATGTAATTTATCCGGCCCCGTGCTTTCTCCGTCTTAAAGGACTGAGGCTTCCTCACTCTCTCTGCTGTGATTTCCACTTCCGTACCCCTCTCCCTGCTTAGCCTCCCCACCTGCCAGTGATGCCTCCCCTCTCCCCAGACCTGCCGATCGGTGAGGGTCCTCCCTCTCAGTATCTCTGTCTCCTCCCATGTATGATGCAGCACCCCCATTTTCCCTGGTGAAAACTGAGGTGAAGTACTCATTTAGTACCTCAGCCTGCTCCCCCGGGTCTTGTGCCCATCTCTCCCCTGATTTAATCCTGCTAATCTGCCCCTTCACCCTTCGTTTTTTCCCAGTGTATCTAAAGAACCCCTTGTTCCCTGTCCTAATTTCCCTGGCCAGGTTCTGCTCCTTCCTTGCCTTAGCCGCCCTCACCACTCTAGTGGTCCTTCTAGCCATCAGCTCGTACTCCCCTCGATCCCTTTCACTCCTTGAGCACTTGAATTGCTTATAGGCTGCTTTCTTTCCCCGCACCACCTCCTGGACCTCCCTGGTCCACCAACAGGGTTTTTGGGCCCTACTGCATTTTCGTCTTACTCTTGCACAGGTGCTGGTAGCATCCTGCACCCTCTCCTGATGATTTCCACCTACTATCAGCGTCCATGTCTGACCCAATCCCATCCAAATGCTCCTTAGGATCCTTCCCATTTCCTTAAATCCGCCCCCTGAAGTCTGTTACTTCCGGCTTTGTGCAGCCTTCTACCCCTCCTAGGTCCAGGCAGAACCAGACCGTGGCATGGTCACTCCCTAATGGGTCCCTTGCCTCCAGGCCCCAATCTGGTCACTGTCTGCCAGGACCACATCCAGTACCTGTGCCTCCCTGGTCGGTTCCCTCACCTGCTGAGTTAGGAACCATCTTGAAAGACATCCAACAACCTCTGTTCCTGGTCACAGAGGATGTCATAGTCTCCCAGTCTGTTCCAGGTATGTTTAAGTCCCCCAACACCACCACCGGTCCCTCTGCCCAGTCTGCAGTGTCTCCCAACATCTGCCACCAGACTGTCCTCAGCTCCTCCGCCAGGACAGGGGTCTATACACCACTCCTATTTTACTCTCTTGCCCCCCACTTGTTATCAAAGGGTATTCAAATCGCCTCGGGTTCCCTCCACCTCTCTACTCCACCTATGCCAATGCAGTTTTGACTATCATTGCTGCCCTCCTCCCTTCCCTCCCCTGTCCTTCCTGAACATAGTGTAACCCTCCAGGTTCAGGTCCCAGTCATGTCTTGCAGTGGCCCAAGTCTCAGTGACCGCTGCCACATCCACTGCTCCTCAGTTAGCATCGCCTGGAGCTCAGGCATTTTATTGCCCAAGCTCCTGGCATTTAGCAGGACTACCTTCCACCCTTTCCTATAGTTCCATTTCCCTGCTTGTGTTCCCATGGGATTCTGTTTTCCCCTGGTCTGCACTTTGCCAGTTGGCCTTTTCCTGCAATCCTCCTGGTCTCCAGGGGGTGGAACAGAGCCCTCTTTATCGGCACCCCTTGACAGCCTTTTTCTCCCATCCCACCCCCTTCACAAGTTTAAACCCCACTTTTCACCAATGAACCCTCTGTTTTCAACTTAAGGATTCCCTCCTCCAAATTGAGATGTAGTCTATCTCTAGCATACAGCCTTATCCTCCCAGGTCTCCCCCAGTCCCCCATCAACCCATACCCTCTTGCCTCACACCACTCCCTGAGCCACTGGTTTATCTCCTAATTTTCCTTTGTGTTCCCACTAGCCCTTGGCATTGGCAGGATTTCTGAGAAGGAAACTGTGCATCCTATGTCATGACAGACCCTGCTAGCTCCCCTGAATCTTGCCTGTATCTCTAGCTCGCTATTTCCCTCAATGTCATTTGTACCCAGGTGGACCAGTATGTCTGGGGAACCCCACAATCCTTTGCCAGCTGATATACCTCGTGCTTAGCCCTGCACCGTTAGTCCAGGAAGCATCTTGTTCTAACTGGCCGAGCTTCTCCCTCCTATACCATTTGATACCCTGATCATAGAACCCCAGCAGGAGCACCTGACCACCCTTTCCTCCATTCTCTCCCTTCCATGTCCCTCATCCTTTCTGCAGGCCCCTCCACTCAGCTGGCTCGTGTTCCTCCCCTTTCTGGGTGCCACATGCCACCCCCTTCTTATTTACCATGGCCACCCCCCCCCCTCCAATCCTATGCCTCTCCTCCTCCTGAGTATCCTTCTGTACCTTGCTAATTCCCCCCTCACTGCTCGCAACTGGTCCTTCTCCCCCATCTGCTAAACTAGCCTGGCTCATCCTCCCTTCCTTCCTGTCTCCATTTAGTTCCTCCTTGCTCGTCGTGCTCCCCTGGCCTAAACCCTCAGCTCCCTTTACTGAATCCTCCTTGTACTTCTGGTCCTTCTCCTTTACCTTTCCTCCCAACTGGTCCTTCTCCTTGTGCTTTCCTCCCTCTTCCCCCTGCCCTCCTGCTCTGATTCACTGCTCCCCCCATTCTCCTG
Organism: Neoceratodus forsteri; assembly: GCA_016271365.2. NCBI lineage: Eukaryota > Metazoa > Chordata > Ceratodontiformes > Ceratodontidae > Neoceratodus > Neoceratodus forsteri. The sequence goes on along the minus strand of CM028132.1, from coordinate 63,181,651 downwards.
CATTCCAGGTCCCCCCCTGTTCTTCCTGCTATCTGGCCCCTGCCTCCTGCCTCCCACTCCCACTCCCTTTCCATCTCTAACTACCCTGTCGTGGCTACATCACCCCCTCATCCTTGAGCAGAAGAAGAGAATTGAAGGTTACTTGAGTGTAAGGTCTGATCCACCTCCCCGCCTTGCTTCCTTCTGTCCAGCCCTGGCCATCTGCCTACTTCCCTGAGAATGTTGTCCCTCCGTCCCCCCTTTGTGAGGGCCCCCAGTTACCTGCCTGCTTCCTTGGTAGTGTCCTTTTGTACCCCCTCTGCCAGGTTCCGTTTGTGACCCCTGAGTATTCTCCTGCACTCCTTGCCCTATGCCCTATGCCCTATGCCCTATATCCTGATCTTTAAAGAGCATTTGACACCAATGGGAAAAGATTTGAAAAATGGAAGATTTAGACACAATTTGGTTTATATTTCAAACATTTTCTCTGTATTTTTTCTCCTTTTTTCTTTATTGCAGAGGTCAGACTCGTGAAAAGAAGTTCCGTGTCCCCTAGACTTTTATCTACTTTGACTGCCTGTTGCACCTCGTTTAATAATCTCTGGTTCATGGCAGGATTATCGTCTTCACAGTGACAGATTAAACTGTCCCAAACAGAACTGCGGTGTCTGGTGGGCAGCAAGCGCCTTGAGCTACAGTTTAAGGGCAGAGATCCTGTTTTCATGCAGATGTCCTTAGTAATAAATAAGGATAGGGATTAAAAATATATATGAAATATAGGCCGAGCAGTATCTAAATAGAACATGTTTTTTCATAATTGGCACAGTGGTGTCTGAGGTTCTTTAAAGGATTAAGCAAAGGTGCATGATTGGCAGTGACTCGATGTAAGGGATGTGATTGGTTCAGTAACTGTTGCTCAATGGCACATACTTCTTAATGTGCCCTAATCCTCCGCAGGTTTTGGGGAAGAGTGAGCATGCCAGTCTCTGAGGGAATCCTAGCTTACAGATTTCTGAAGGTATGGCAGTTTGACTGAGCATACCTAATGCCCCGAGGAGTCCACACCTGCCGTGTGTGATATGATCTGCCTTTCATGCAGTAACTAAACGGAAGGGGTGCCTTCCATTAATAATTAACAAGCGGCATAAAAGTTTTATAAGGTGGTTTCCTACAGTAAACATTTACTGAATTGGTGATCACTGCACATTAACGAGACTAAAGGATGGATAATTAAAGGCACATTAATCCTGCATCCTGCAGAACGTTAAGATTAGTGTTGTGTGCTACTTTGGATATCTGTGGTTTCTTGTCATACTGTAGAAATCGCACCAAGAATTTCTTTGTAGAGACATGTTTTATTCAGATTCTCTCTCGGGTTAGCTGAACTACTGTACTGGATAATAAAAAGTAATTTAGGGCCAGCCCACCAGCGCAGCGGTAGAGCTACCTCTCTCAACGCTGGTGACCCAGGTTTGGGAGCAGACCAGAGTGGCTGGAGAACCGGCCGAGGGGGGGGGTGGATTGAGCGGCAGATGCACGCTGTCCACCTCTGGGGGGGGTGGTTGTGTCTTCCAGTACAGGGCTTCTGCGTGACCACAGAAACCGGGAGGCCTGCTGGACACATGGCGTGGTTGAGCTGCAGTGTTGTTGCATGCCACGCCTCCCGCCATTGCAAAAATCCAGTCTGACATGTGTCGTCATGCTCCCGCTGTCTCCACCACTGCATAGCAGGCCCAAGGCTCCCTGCCCAGCACCAGACATGGCAGTTCTGAAGGGGTGGGGGGCCCCAGAGGCCCCACCCTGGGGGGGTATAGCCAGGGGGGAGTTAACTGGGTAAGGGTGGCCTTGGCACCGCCACAATGGTGGACGCATGTAACAGAGGAGCTGATAGGGGGACAAAGCAGTCCAGCCACAAAAGCATAGTAAGTAAAAAATAAATAAAATAAAAAGTGTTATAAATGATACAAAAAGCCAAAATTTCTAGATGCAGAGTTTCTTAATTTTATTAAAATAGTTGAGCAGCTCATTATTTAATACAGGTGCCATATTACAAAACACGACAGTGACACTCTCTAATAATTTCTTTTTAAATGACTTCACCACTAAGTACATTGTAATTGCTATATACCTTTAATATAGATTGATAATCAGTCTTACGAAACCGCCTTAAAGGAAAACTGCACCCTCGTATCTTCTAAATGTCATTTGCTTTCATGTCATCAGACGACTCTTTTCATGTAGCTTTTAAAGATGTATGCAACTGCTTCTGTTTGTTTTCACACTAGGCACTGTCACTCTCCTGGGAGGGTCCATTTCATGGTTGTTGAAATCTCATTATTCCTGAGAGCTGCATTAGCATATGAGAATGTGATGCATAATCAGCCTTTACACTCCCCAGTATGCCTGTCTGCTTAAGTAGTTTTAAAAGAACCAAGCTGCAAGAAGGTGTGAAATACCACATTTACCTTCGGTGAGTTTTACAAGCTATCTGAGTTGTAATGCAGTTTTTTTTCCCCTCTAAACTCTATTCGGTTTATAAGTTTCCAGAGAGTTTTTGCAGGGTATTTGTTATTTCAGTATAGAGATACACGATATAAATGGTTAATCTGACATCATGTTCTCATATGCTAATGCAGCTCTCAGGGACAATGAGATTTCAGCAACCACGAAATGAACCCTCCCAGGAGAGTGACAGTGCCTAGTATGAAGTGTGAAAACCAACAGAAGCAGTTGCATACATCTTTAACAGCTGCATGAAAAGAGTTGTCTGTTGACATGGAAGCAAATGACATTTAGAAGATATGAGGGTGCAGTTTTCCTTTAAAAAAAACACCTGTTGCTATAATCTAGAAGTGCGAGTGTTGGCCTCCTCACCAGGGAAATGTTTTCCTCTTTTCTTAATTGGGTTTTCAGATGATGTTTCAAGCCCCATTCAACCTGCCACCAGCCCACGGGCTGCTTTAAGATGGATTATGTTCACGACAGGCTCCACTCTCATGGGTTACAGCTGTTGCTACCGCCATTCTATAGCACAGTTGAGGCTGAGTACAGGCATCAGGAGGCTGGTGTCGGGATGTGCTGTCATCCACAGTGGAAAAGTAACTGAATTTCCTATTGGTTTCGGTTCTGGAAGAAAAAGTAAATACAGAACATTGTCATCTTCAGAACGCTGCGTTTTAGAAGTCCTACGGAGTGGCGCCGTCTGTATGAGCAGCTTCCAAGGGAATGGCTACCTGAGGAACATTATTTACAAAAGATGGATATCTGGAGCCCTAGCCTTCTTGAGTAAATGGGTTTAGTTGTCTGCCTTCTGTACTTCATTTTTTCTCCATCTCTGCTGCATGTCTGAGAGCAGACTTTTGATGAACACCTGCATTGAAGCTGGAGGTATTCTGGCTCACTGCTGAACCTTTGTTGAATGTTCTATGGCATACTGCTGGAAAGGGAAGGAAGATAAGTGAGGGCAAAGATGTCTGTGAGCCAATACACTAAGGAACTTTAAGACGTATTTTTAGGGACCCTGTACCCATTACAGAGGCTTCTTTATTGCAGGTTTAAAGGATTTTTATTTTTAAAAAGCTACAAATACTGGATATGCCACTGCACTTCCGTAACTTTAGAAACATGTGTGTTAGTTGGCTGGAATCCTCTGCACCATGGTCCTGCATTTATGTTGACATGGTTCATCTATTAATTATTCCAGAATTACCAGTTCTCCATGTGGCTGGTTAGAGGGCGTAAACAAAATTTAATAAAAATATTATTTTAATAACAGCAATACTTCCCTCTGATTGGTGGCTAAAGGTTTAGTAAAGAGCGTTTCATCAGGGATTATGAAATGGGTATTAAGAATGTCAGATCCTGATTGGTTGAGAGCTGCTTTCAGCCGGGCTGTTATCCCAGCACAACGGCCCTGGTGAAAGTAGCTCCTGACAAAACGGGCAAATGCTGTTCACCTACGAAATACCCCTACGAGTGGCTCAGCTGCCCACAAAAAGCACAGCCCAGCAACCGTTCTGTTTCAAACAGGACACACAATGATGTTACGCTATCCTCCTTATGGCGCCAGTTTAATAAATAAAAAAAAAAAAAAGTGCCTGTACCTTAGCTGTCAAACGTCTGAAGCGTCCACAAACCACTTTACTCTCACTGCTGGTCGCTTGCAGCCGTTATTGCAAGGGCAACTCGCTGGCGGTAAGTTTAGTTGCCTCGCTCCCTGCTGCTCTGCCATTGCCACTTGTTACTGTCCCGACAACTTGAGGCTTCTTCAGTAGCCTATCACCTGCCGCCATGCTTGTCCACGCCGCACACTTTTCAGTAGGGAAGCTGAGGCATAAAGAGAGGTCAGGTTGACTGACGGTGGGGTCATACAGGAATCAGCAGTTTGAAGAAGTGGGAGCAGGCTGGAAAAAAAGATGTACCACAGGGTTGAAAGCGAGTGGTGTTACTCATACTTGCTTTCTATCTGCAGCAATGGTGCCACCTACTGGCCAGTAGCCAACACCCAATCTACAGGCACTATTTTTTTCTTTTTTCATTTTATTTCGATATTTTTTTCTGTTTCTGTTTTTACAAATTTAAAACAAACACTTTCTTTAAAAAATGTTTTGTTTACAATGTTGGACCCATTTCATAATCTCAATAAGGCACTCCAGGTGGGCGCATTATGGTGGGCTAATGACCCTTCTTGGGTGGTGGAAGCACTCTGCTTCACCCTGTGCTTCAACCCACCTGAGGCGGGCCATTATTCTACCATAACGGCCCCCTTGTCATGCCTTATTGTTTAATTGTATAAGCAGCTTATTTAAAGAAAAATCCATACTGGGGTTATTCCAGAAGATCCTTGTACAGATTCCCAAATAAACTCTCCACTAGTGCGTCATCGGACGGCAGCAACCATGGCGAGTCCAGATCAGTGTGGTGTGTGCTGGGGGGGTTGGGTGGTAAATGGAAACAAAAATTGTTCGCAAGGAAGTGGATGATTATTGAATTATTGAATCATAGGCTCTGATGAGTAATAAGCAAAGCTAACATCAAAAACACTCATTTGTTACGTAATCATTAGTAAGTTTGAGTGTTATAGTGGTTGCAAGTAAGAGCTGCTCTCCTTCTGCAGACCCACAGAAAATGACCCTTTCCTCAGTTGCTTGTTTGTTTGTCTTCCTTCTCAAATATCTTTAATTTGAATGCTGTGTATCCACAGGAAGAGCAGGCTGCCAAGGTAAAGGCAGAGAAGATCAAAGTAGCCCTGGAGAAGATTAAAGAGGCGCAAGTCAAAAAGGTATGGGTTTTGTGTGCTATTTTTTGGGGGGCTTTTTTTATTACTTTTTACCCTCCTGTGACCGCCCACATCCTGCCGTCGTCCTGGTAACCTGGTCCCATTAAGGCCCTGGTCCAGACATACCCCATGGCTTGCCCCCATGGCGGGGTGGCGCAGCTCCCCTACTCACTGCCAAGTCCGGATCCAGATCTCTTTGGGGGTGACATCTCTGGAGCCAAGCACATCCTGGGATGGCCATCAAGCTGCATGACTGCATTTTCTCAATTTCCTTGTTCTCCTTGAGGGGTGGGGTGTGCAATGGCATGCTGCAGAGCACTGCGCTCGATGCACATCCTCCAGGCATTTGCCGCATCTCCTCCCAGCTTGTCAGTGTCAGCGTGCTGCACCCCCAGCCTCCGCTAGGCCCAGGCGACGCTGACTACTGGTACCCCTCCCCGGAGGAAGGGAGAGCAACTGGGATGCTCAATCCTTCCTCCCTGCCAACCCCCAGTGGCCCGCACACTGCTCCTCGAACACGGCCGCCAGCATTGCGTAAGATGTGGCGCCAACGCCTCAACCCTCCATGCCACCGGGCTGCTACTATCTTTTTTTTAAAATAAATATTGCATAAAAAGCTGCAAATGGTAAAATGGTAAATATTCCAAGGCCCTTTTACGTAATTTGTTACCAAACTGTGTTCTTATGAGGATGACAAAAGAACAGAACCACTGAACCTCTGTACAAGGCACAGCAGCAAGGGTTATGTAGAATGCATGACAGCAGTAACATCTGTTTATAAAGAATGACAAGACTGCAGATATTCCTCTAATGCAATGCATCGTAGACAGTGTACATAACCACCACAAAGGAATGATGGCTGGCTTAGCTTTAAGCAGGACTGTGAGGTGCAGTAGGACTGAAACAGTCTCCAGAGGCTGAACATAGCAAACCACAAATGTTTTAAGTCCTGTTTATAGTCAGGGAGGCCTCTAGGTTTCAGCAGAAAACTCAGTTTTCTAATTCCTATAAGCGATAGCCTCAGTACCTCGGCCCAGTGTAATAGGTGTGTTGGAAAGCTAGCAGAATGCTGGGTTGCATTGGGCAAGCCTTTTCAAGCTAAAGGAACAAAGTGATTCTGCCCCTGTACAGGTCCTTAGAGAGGCCACACTTGGAGTCCTGTGTGCAGTTTTGGGACCCTCCCCTTAAAAAGACAAGGACCACCTGGAGGTGGTCGGGTCCAGACAGAGCAACCAAAGGAAGACCTATTAGGAAAGCTAGTCGGAAGGGGAACTGGATGGTTCAGTGGATTGGTAGAGGCTTACGGTGCCCTTCACCTCTAGTTCCCTGGTTCAAACCAGGCGCAGGTCAGTAGTGACCGAAAGCCATTATCACTGGAGGGCTGTTCAGTTCCTGTGTGTCAGTGGCTCAGTAGGTAGCACACTCGCCTCTGAGGCCGGGAGATCGGAGGGCTGTGGGTTCAGTTCCCGCATCTGGCACTTGGGTTAATATCCCAGTACTGACACTGTAGTGCAGCATGAGAGGGGTGCTGCATTTCTGAGGTGCTGTCTTTCGGATGAGACGTTAAACCGAGGTCCCATCTGCCTGGATTGGTGGTAGTTCAGGTGGATGTTAAAGATCCCATGGCACTTATCGAAAAGAGTAGGGGAATTTCCCTGGTGTCCTGGCCAAATTTCCCTCATTCACTAAAAATACCACCAACAGCTTAATCTGGTTCAAGGTCAGTTGGCATTCATCTGTATCCTCCTCCCCCGGGTCGTGCCTGAAAATAGGCAGGATTTGTCTAGTGCACTTAACCGGTCAACAAAAAATAAATGTGAAATGAGTTGTGCTGGTCTCAATCTAGCTCCCAGTGGGCAGGCGTCCACATCACAAAACCAGCACCACAGCTGGCAGTAGTTGCTGCCCTTGTTGTCAGTCTCACATGCGAGCCCGAGGATTGAATGGGCATGGAGTCGGAACTACCCTCTCACCTGCATGTTGATCCCTCAATGGCAGGGTTGAAGCATATTGGCTGGCAGTATAGCCTAGGGGTTAGAGTAATGAAGCATGAATGAGCTTAGCACATCTAGCAGAGCAAACATGGGTTTGATTCTCACACCCTCCACTTGCATACTGTGTGACTCTGAGCAAGTCACTTAGCTGCCCAGTGCTCCCAGGTCGCCCCTGAAAACAGGCACTTGTGCCTAGTGGGCCTTACCTGGTTACCAAAGACTAAAATAAAAATAAATAAATATTGGTTGGGCAGTGTGGGGAAGCTTGCACTGTGCGTGCTCGTGCTGTACCAGTCGTGTGGATGTGCTGAGGACTTAAGTTTCCAGTGCTGTCAGTCCAGCACCTTTCACGGGCATCAAGTTTGCACACAGGAAAAAAAAAAAAGGAAAATCTGGCTGACCACAGTACGGATGTGTGAGAGAGGGGGAGAAACTTCAGTTAATACTTTTGACTGGGTGTAATATCATGTTGGTCCCATGTCAACTACTGTATAACTGTTTTCCCCTGTTTCCCTTCCCCTGGGTTGCACCTCTGAACGAGCCTTGGCTCATTATGCCTTTCCTGGTCACCAATTATCAAATAAAATAAATAATAAAATGCTAATCTTGGATGCATGGTGGTGATGATTGATGGGAGGGCGCCAAATATAGGACTTTGCAGTTAGCTGCCGATCCTATAGGTGAAGGGAAGCTGGTCAAAGAAACCCTTGACTCTGCTTTCAGGTGGCATATGTAGTACCTGAGCTCATGGGTAGAGCAGCCAGGGTGCAGTTTGTGTCCCCCAAAGTTGATTTCTTTAGAGACAGATTAAATAAATTTAGTGTTATCCCAAGAGAAAAATTCAGCTCGTATTCTTGGCTGGCCTGTCGGCGCACCAGTAGTGCTACCACTCACATCACCCACAATCAGATTTCAGGGACAAGTTGAGCCATCAAGTGCCGGCTGGGAGAGGAAGATGGAGCATCCAAGAGGACACTTTCTTCCTCAGGGGAGGGAGGGCTGCTGCTGCCGCCTACTGCCACCTGGGTAACCACAGGTGGTGGTGCAGTCAGCAGTGCATGTGGGAGGGAGGACGTTGGCAAGGGTCTGCATGAGGCATGTTAGCATGTCACCAATTAGACCACCCGTGCATGCCACCATCCTAGGGGGTGGGACTGTAAAATGAGAAATGGGGTCTGCACTGAGAACAGTGACCCCTGCACCCTTGGGCCCCAACCACAGCCACTGGCCACTCCAAGCACCCCAGGAGCTCCCACCGCTGCACACCGGAAGAGGCAGTAGGTCGAAACCAGCACTGCTGGCCCGCCATTGTTTTGGGGGAGGGTGAACCCATGGGGTTAAAAACCTAGGAGGTATAATTTTTAGAATCCCTGCTCATGGCAGCAAGGGATATATACTTAACCTAAATATAGAATATATTAAATTTAACATATTTTGTATATAACAATATCAGTTAATATTTTACAAACCCCCAGCGTAGTACTGAGCTTCGGAGGCATTCGGACTCCTTTCTTTCTTCATTTTTTGTAGTGTTTTCTTTATTGAGAAAGTTTTCAAGGTTAAAATAAACAAAACAACCACAACAGCCAGCCAACAATTCCGACAGACAATAAAGCACATCGCGATATGAATGCACCTTACCAGTACTGACAATGTAATATCCAAAACAAATCAAGTACCTATGACTCTGATATGAATGACCCAACAGGCTGTTCCAAAGTAAGACTCCGCCAAGAGGCGCCAGTCATGAGTGCTAAAGTATGTCTTCCCTCCCACAAGGGACGTCCTCACTCCTACATGTACTAAATAAAATAGCGGGTAACACACAAACTGGTTAGAGAGAATTTATTGAGCAGAGTTTCCAGATCAGGGGACAAAATCTGTGCGTAAAGGCACCACGTAGAGTACCAGTCTTTTCCGTAGAATTTCAAACTTATCCAGTGCATGAGTCAGGCATGCTGTAATTTTCTCTAGCCTGTTTATTTCAAGCATTATGTAAATAAGAATTTATTTATGAAGTGCCCTATCCCTGGGGTTGAAGGCGCTGTACAGATACAGGCAGTGACAGTTTCAATGATCAATAACAACAAATTAAACACATAAGATAAAACAGTATAAACGAAGTATAAGTGGCTATGGTAACTATTCCTGGGTGATTTAATGGATCCCAAAGGCCTCTCTAAAAAGATGTGCCTTCAGGCCCTGCTTAAAGGCCTCTAACAAGGGGGCCTCCCTCAGTGACTTGGGAAGTGAGTTCCACTGGGCCGGTCCTGCCACATCAAATGACGGTCCCCCAGTGTTTTAAGCCGAGCCCTGGGAACTGCTAGGAGGCCCTCAGAGGAGGAGGAGGAGCAGCGAGAGCACTAAAAGCAGCAAGTAGTCAGGATATCCTTCCAGAGACGAATGGAAGGGACTGTAGGACTGAGCCAGTTCTTCGTGATTGCCTTTTTTTGCTGTAAGGTTACAAAAATGCCATAATTTACGAGTTTGGGGAGCATAAAGGGGTGGAGATGGGGGGGGGGCTTGTCGAGAAAAGAAACCTACAGTTTTTCAACTGCATCTGTTGGCCAAAAAGCTCAGACAGTTCCCTGTTAAAGGGAAACTCATATCAACTGACGAAGTGCAGCAGCTGCAGCCCAAATGCCCGATTAGGGCTTTTACCCTTCAAAAAAAGTCTTATTTACCTGCCTGGCTGTAACTAATACATTTAAAGATCCGTGCTGTCCTTGATGTCGCCGGAGCCACACACGGACATCTCGTGCAGCTAGGTGGCTTCCGCCACATGGGTTATGCTAATGAGGGCTGCCAACTCTGCTACTGGTTGGTATCCCTCATTGGCATAACCCATGCGGCAGAAGCCACCTAGCTGTGCAAGATGGCCACAGGCGGCTCCGGCGACATTATGGAGAGTGCAGATCTTTAAAAATATTAGTTACAGCCAAGCAGGTAAATAAAACTTTTTGAAGGCTAAAAGCCCTAATCGGGCATTTGTGTGCTGCAGCTGCTGCACTTTGTCGATGGATATAAGTTTCCCTTTAAGAGCACAAAAGAATGGCTGTAGCACTGGGCATTTCCAAAAGATATGCACGAACATGGTCAGTGACATCCATTTCTCCAGCAGGATGCCTTCCTTCCCTGGGAGGCAGTTCTGTTGGATTGCAGGAGTTCTGAAGTACCTAACAAAGTTCTTCCAAAATGATTCTTTCCATGTGTGGGAAGGAGTAATGGTATGCAGTTTAGAGAGGGGTGCCACTGCCATTTCTTGTGTAGATCCAGTTCCCAACTCGCTCCTTACAGCAGACTCCTTTATCGTACGAATGCCGTAATGTCATTGACCAGATGCCATGATGCTAGACAGGATGACTGTATGCTTGCCTGAAGGCAATGCTTCACGTCATGTTTTACATCAAACTTAATAAAATATATGTTTAAAAACAAAAAAAATATCGAAGAGGTAAGTGCCAGAGATGCTGTGGGATGGGACTTTGCCCACTTGGGTAAGGGAGCTGGTAGTGTACGCAGAAACAATAACTTTACAAAAAAAAACTTTTAGCACCTCCAGTCTGAAGCTAGTGTTTGTGCTGAGCATGGCATTTCCCTTTGATTATTGGATGATTTATGGAAATGTCCCATTCTGTGAACTTGGTTGGGAGATAGACACAGGAACAAAAGTGTTTTGCGGAATACAGATTTGAAGAATAGCATTAAACAACCAGGTGTATGCAGTGGATAATATTCTGACTTGCCCCAGACCAGTGAAAATACAATTTGACAGATGCATGGTGTTAGTTTTGTTGATTAACATAACTGTTGAGATAACATTTTATTGTGCTAGATTATGTCATGAAACAAGATAGGTCAAATATGTCATAACTCTGTATTTAAACTGTGGGAGAGGAGCTGAATCTATGCTTTTATGACATAACTGTTGGACTGTGCAGCATTCTAACTGGCGACATAACAGCTGCAGCTTCAAAAATGAGGTAATTTGAAAGGTTAACATTTGACAATCTGTGGTATAAACCAGATGCACAATACCCTGACTCAGTATATGCTATTTATATTTATTGGGGAGGCATTCATAGCTCACTCTTGGCTTTGTCACTCATGAGTTATGGTCCTGCCTCCGACTCATGAAGATATGTCTTAATTTGGTCAGGCCCTTTATATCCAGTATTTACACAGTAAAATAAACTTTAGTACTAGTAGTGAGACTAAACTATTTGGAAATGTCCACCCCTCCAAAAAAAAAAAATGTTTATAGGGTTCAGAACATGTGAAATGAAATAAGTCACGCCCCTGGCATCTAATTACCACAGATGACCTGGGGTACTCCCCTTGTAAATAGTTACCCTCTCCAGCTGCTACAGATGTTGTGTAGTGTTACAAAACATCGTACACTTGTATGCTATGTGCTACTCTGTATCTATTAACTGTTGTCCAATTATTGTTGTACAAAATCATCGTTCACTTGAATGCAATGTACTACTCTGTATCTATCAACTGTACTTGTTCAACTCTGTGTAACTAACTCTGGGTCGCCCCTGAAAAAGGGACCTCCGGGGCCCAGTGGGCTTACCCAGTTAACAAAATTTAGTTAAAATAATAAATAAAATAAATGAGACTGCTTTTTGTAATTGTTAGAAACACATGTACTGTATTGTGCTGTGCTGGAAATTGTCAGGCATTGAAAGCCTTGACTGCTGTCTTTGCAATGCACAGTGAGATTTGTGTGTGTCTGCCGGAAAGCATTAGCCATGCCTAGGTAACCTTCAGTATTCCATTTCCTGTTGATATGCTGTTTTAAAGTAATATTGCACAAATGCACAGTCAGCATTTAAGTTAACTGCAAACATGTCAAGCAATATAGTATCTATGGGGCTATTAATCCTGTTGTTACTTAGAGGTGATGAAGCCTATATCAGCGATAGTCTTTTCAGGGTGAATTCATAATTTTTTTGAAAATCTGTATGGAAGTAGAAGGGATGGTAGTTTAGCCCCAACACCGTAGCCAGCTGATCTCTTCACTTCCCAATCAATCTGATCCCCCCCCCCCCACTCAGGCATCTAATGGTATGTGTCCAGGGAGAGTGTGAGGCATACCCCATTAAAGTCAGTGGGGTCAGATTTCCCTCCATTTTTAAGTATGGTCAGTTTGAGATTAATGAAGGGTACTGCTTGACTAACAAGGGCCTTCGGTGGTTAAGATTACTTCCCCTGATCTGCCATTCTTCAGACCCTTGCCTTTTGTGACCCCCAGGTCACTTGCCTCCTCTACTGCTACAAGAGGAGCCCAACACAGTAGGCAGATACCTTTGGTTTTCCTTCCCAAGTGTATCACCCTGCATTTGGCTATATTGAATCAGAGGCTCCAGGAGTCTGACCAGTCGCCCTGCTTGTTCAGATACTCCTACGGTTTACCTTTGTCCTCAAGGGAGTCCACCACTCTGGCCATCTTACTCATCGCCAGCGAACATCGGCAGCCTGCTGGAAACCCCACCGTACAGACTGGTAACGAAAATGCGAAATAGTAGTTGCAGCAGGAGCAGGGCAGATAGGATGAGGGAAGTTGAAACAGAGTTAAAAGAACCTAAAGAGAGAGCTAACTGACCTGCAAAAGGTATTATATGGGGGTAGTAGAGAAGGAGCCGAGATAGGAAAGGAGAGTTCCAAATTGGAATTTGGAGGTGAATGAGACATGGTGGGCGAGGCATTGAAGAGAGGAGGGGGAAGTGTGTTCTAAAGGAAACAGTGGTGAATGCTGAGGGGGTGGGTGCAGAGGCAGTCAAATCGGCAGAACAGTGTTGAAGGGGCTGCAATCTACCCTAGCAACCATGGATTTAGGGGCTGCATAATACATAACATCCCCATAGTCAAAAACCTGGGAGGTTCATCTTAATGATCTCTCGAGGGGCCGGGAGTGGGAAGTAGGTTTGTTCCTGTATAATGCACAGAATATGGGTTCAGCTTCTTATGGACTGATCGGTCTGCTAGCCAGTAATCCCACTCCCTCCTGACACAGCTGCAACCCATCCCGGGCGTACAGGCATACCTTGTCTCAGAGGGCCCTCCATTTGGCCAGATAAGGATTCCCTGCATTTTGCTTGATACATTTAGCCAGTCACTTGTCTACTGAGTGGTCTTCTGCTGCTCCTTTTTAGCCCCAAGGGACAAAGCAGATCTCGGAAAAGGTCACCCTGAATACTGTTCCTTTTAGAAACATCCCTAGCTCAAGTGAATGACCTCCTAGTGACACGTTGCTTGTTGCTAGTAAGCACTTTTTCTACCTGTGCTCCAAGCAGGCAAGCCACCTCAGGCAAGTAGCTGTATCATCCTGGTCCAGCAGTGTGCCCTCCACCCCACCTACTGCCATAAGTATGGAATCCCCAGATCCGGGGGGGGGGGTCTCTTACAATAGGCCACACCTGTGGAACTACTGCCGTCAGGCGTTAGGACCAGCTGGAAACTTTTCTACCTAGCTTTCTATCTGGGGACCGCCCACTCCGACATCACCCTCTGATGTCCGCCAACCCTATAAGAGTGGGCAGCCCCCACTCCATCCCCAGTTCTTTTTCCACCATTGACCAACACACATCGGACCTCCAGAGACCACCGCAAGTTTCAGTCGACCACCATTTTCTTTCAAATTTTATTTTTTCTAGGGACGTGGATATGTTGTTCAATCCACACTTCTTGGCAGGTACCTTGCTGCTTTAAGATGTGCCGGAATGTCTTCAAGCTGGCTCCTCCCACCCACCCGGGTGGTAAAACCCTTGGCTCCGCCCCTGACGCCAGATCTTTCTTACCGCTGGGAAGCTCAGGTTACCTCCTTAGTGCTCTTGCGTCTCTAGGCCTGGATCCTAAACCTTTGGTTTTACCAAAAATTATTTTGAAGTTTACGCGACTTCAGTCTTCACCTTCCTTCGTGGGTGCAATGGACTCTAAATCCACTCCTGGCTTCCGTCGGTGCCCTTGCGGGCAGAAGATGTCTCGAACCAACCCGCACGCCACGTGCGTCTACTGTCTTGGTCTTGGCCACAATCCGCAGGCTTGCAAGTCCTTTTCGACATCAGTTATTGAAGACCGCGATGCCCGACTCCATCTGGGGTGCCCAGAAAAACTGTTTCCACCGGTGAAGTCGAAGGAGGCCCGTTGGGCGGTGTCCAGTGGCGGGCTCCGTGGAGCAGCTGGATCAGTTAATCGGCCTCGAGGAGGAGGAGGCGGCCCATGCCTCGGCTTCATCATCCTCGGTGTTGGCGTCTATCCCACTCTCCTTGGGCTCCTCCTACACTGCTTCCTTTCGGGAGATTTGTCAGTCCCTCTCCACCAATGGAGAGGGGCCTTCAGGGACTCATTTCTCTTTGTCAAAAAAGAAGGACCCGAAAGGTAAGTCCCACTTTCGACGTTCGTGGGAGTGAGAGAGATCTTGCTCCCCAGACCGTCCTCTATCAACTTCGGTCGAGGTTGTGGCCAAGGCCGCTGGCTTCTCGGTGTCCCCATCAGGCCATGTGACCAGGACACCTGTCGATGCGGTCGAGATCTTCCTCGACCCGTTAGACGGGCTGTCGACTGGAGAGGACGACAACCCTCCTTCACCGGTTCCCCCGGTGCCTCCCGAGCCGAAGTCCCCAGTCAAGGACCCCAAACCAGAGGATGTTCAGGTCTCCCCTGCCCCTTCTTCGACCCACTGTCGGTGACCCCGACTGCCTTGGTCCTCCTCCATGTTGGGCAAGTCCCGCCGACGCCGGTAGTCTCTGTCCCGACATCACGGAAAGCGTCGTCGTCGCTCATCCTCATCATCCTCAGAGGAGGAGAGGCTCAGGGCCAAGTTGCTTCAGTGCTATGAGGATATGATGTGGCAGCAGCTCTTATTGGCCGGCAACAAGCTGACTCCGTTGCCTTCCCCGGCAATCAAGTGGCTGTCGCCAGAGTGGCCGAAGCAATCTCCTGCCCTTGGTCCCTTGGTCGAGGAGCCGACTCCGGCGCCTGTTGCTCGTCCAAAACCGGCTGCTCCACCCATTGTGGTGGAATCCCCGCCTCCTCAGCCGAAGACTGGGACCCCGGCCAAGGATTCTTGGTCGGGTCAGGGCTTGCCCCATAGGTTGTCGGTCACCCTCACCCCCGATCGGCTTCGGCGAGTGGAGGGTGGCACAGGCGGTCGGCAGCTGTTTGCGGACTCCTCTCTGTATTCCA
The DNA here is from genome assembly GCA_016271365.2 of Neoceratodus forsteri. Classification (NCBI taxonomy): domain Eukaryota; kingdom Metazoa; phylum Chordata; order Ceratodontiformes; family Ceratodontidae; genus Neoceratodus; species Neoceratodus forsteri. The sequence continues at coordinate 63,166,207 of CM028132.1, read as the reverse complement.
GGCCCCTCGACCTGGAATCCTCCAGGGGTCTGTTGGTGGACAAGAGCCCATCCTTGTTCCTTGGTATTCTTCAGCTCATCTCAGAGTCTACTGGGGTGCTGCTCGAACCCATGCAGAAACGGGCCGGATATCCCCTCATGGAGGTTTTGGACCGAGGGGATTTCCCTACGGAGGCCTTTCCTGTGGCCGAGGCCATTGTTGGTCCTGCCTTGGAGTTGTGGCAGCAGCCTGCCTCCTGTCCTACACCTTCAGCCAGGATGGCCTGCAAGTACGCAGTCCCAACTGGTTCCCTCTCCGGTTTTTCGAAGCACCCCTCGCTGAAGGGCTGGTGACTGATAACTTTCCGTGTGCTCCGAAATGCCAGGGATGTAGATGAGTTCTCGGACAAGGAGTCCAAAACCTGGACTACTCTGGGCACAAAGTTTATGCTGCCACCTCCCTAGGCCTTCGACAGGCTAGCTTGGCTTTACTGATGGCACATTTTTCACACGCCCTTTTGGGCTCCCTGGATGAGGTGCTTCCTCATCTCCCGGCTGACCTTCAAATGACAGTCAAGCAGGTGCAGGATCAGGGAAGGGTGGAGGTCAAGCAACAGCTCCAGGCTACTCAGGACATCGGAGACTCTTGTGCCCGGTCAGTAGCAGCCGCAGTAGCCATGTGCCGCAGAGCTTGGCTGTGAATCTCGACCTTCACGGCAGATACCCAGCATAAGCTGGCAGACGTCCCTTCTTGGGCACTGACTTGTTCGGGCCCAGGGTGGAGGGCCACCTCCAGCAGATTGAGAAGTCCAGTGCCACCTTGGACTCTGTCACGTCTGCCCAGAAAGACAAAGGCCGCCAGCAACAGCGTAAGCCCTTCCGCTCCTGTGGCACAACCGGCCCAGCAGCACCGGCAGCAGGGCCAGCAGGCTCATGCTTGGTGACCCAAGGCCAAGCCTCCTGCTTCCTCCAACAGGAAGCCTGGAGAGAAGGGTCCAGGTGGCTCCTTGGCCGGCCCTTCCTCCAAGCCTGCCCAGTGATGGGTTGATGGGTGCCACCCCCAACCTCGTCACTCCTCCCCTGGGGGGCCGGCTCAGCCACTTCCTTTCCGCCTGGTCTGCTGTAACCACGGACCGTTGGGTGCTGGAAGTGGTCGGCAGGGGTCTGCCTCTAGAATTCGAGCAGACCCCTTCCTTCCGAGCCAGCGCCCCTCGGGGGGCTACCAGTTCCGCAGCCTCACTGTCGGCCCATCGAGCCGACATAGCTCTGCTCCTCCAGAAGGGGGCGGTCAGCCAGGTGGCGGATCCTCCTCCATGCCCACTGTTTGTGTCCAGGTACTTCCTGGTCCCAAAACAGATGGGGGGCTGGTGCCCCATTCTCGATCTGCATGACCTGAACAAGTTCCTAAGGCTGCGCACCTTCAGGATGGTCACTCTGGCTCAGATCATACCATCCCTGGAACTAGGTGTGTGGTTTTGTTCTCTGGATCTCCAGGATGCATTCTTTCATGTCCCAATCCGTCCGTCTCATCGGCGATTCCTCCACTTCAGAGTGGAGGGATCCCTTTACGAGTTCCAGACCATGCCCTTCGGCCTCTCTCCAGCTCCCGGGGTCTTCACCAAGTGCATGGCAGTGGTGACAGCATTCCTGCGGTGCTGAGGGGTCCAGGTGTACCCTTACCTGGATGACTGGCTGATAGTAGCCCCCTCCAGGTTGGAGGTGGAGCGGTCCAGAAATTTGGCCCTCCAGGTATGCTCCCAACTTGGCCTCCTGATCAACGAGGCCAAATCAGAACTCATGCCATCACAGGTGATTCAGTTCATCGGGGCAGAGCTAGACTCCCTTCGAGCCAGAGCCCGGCTCCCGGCGGACAGGGCAGAGGTCCTTTCCTCCTTTGCCCAGTCATTTTGGGTTGGGCAATTGCGCCTTGGCCGGGACTTCCTGTGCCTTCTGGACCTCATGGCAGCCTGCACCAGCGTGGTTCATTAGGCCTGCTGGCATATGCGCCTCCTGCAATGGGGGCTGGCCCGCCAGTGGTCTCAGCACTCCGGTCCTCTGGACCAGCTGGTAACTGTGACCCAGAAGATGTGGGATGGCTTGCAGTGGTGGCTTGTCCCAGTTCATCTGCAGGAGGGTATCCCGTTTGTCCGCCCCGAGCCGATGGTCATCCTTGCGACCGACGCCTCCTTGATGGGTTGAGGTGCCCATCTAGGGGAGCTCAGGGCCCACGACCTCTGGTCCCCTCAGGAGTCCCGATGCCACATCAACCTGCTGGAGGTTCAAGTGGTACGGTTAGCCTTCACCGCCTCGACCATGTACTGTCTCAACCATCAGGGCGGGACGCACTTCTTGCCCTTGTGCAAGGAAGCTCTCCACATTTGGTCTCTCGTGATCAGTCTGGAGGCGGATCTCCTAGCCATCCATGTGGCAGGAGCCTCGAACAGTCTGGCCGATGCCCTCAGCCAGATAGGCGTTGCATCTCACGAGTGGTCTCTCCTGCAGGAGGTAGTTAAAGACCTGTTCTCCCACTGGGGCACCCCTCAGGTGGACCTGTTCACCTCCAGGGAGAATGCGAAGCTGAGGCTGTTTCATGCCCACCCCCCTCAGCGTAGCTTGCGGCAAAGGGATGCTTTATCGAGGCCGTGGACCCCGGGCCTCTTCTACGCCTTCCCTCCATTTCCCTTGATCCACAAGGTGCTTCTCAAGGTGAAGAGGGACAAGGCGCAGGTGATTCTGGTAGCCCCAGACTGGCCTCGCCAGTTCTGGTATCCAGATCTCCTCAGCCTCAGCTCCAGGCTCCTGAGGTGGCTTCTGGCCCGCCCGGACCTGATCTCAGTCAGCAGGGGGAAGGTGTTCCATCCGGACCTTCAATCCCTGCACCTGACGGCCTGGTTCCTGAGCGGCTAGAGTTCCAGGCCTTGGGTCTTTCCGACGAGGTTCTCAACGTCGTTGAGGCATCCCGTAAGGAGTCGACCAGAAAATGTTATCCCTTTAAATGGAAGAGATTCTCCATTTGGTGTCAGGGCAAGGGGTTGGACCCTTCATCGTGCCTGTTGGCTAGCATTTTGGACTATCTATGGTCCCTTTCTCAGCTAGGGCTTCAGTCGACGACCCTTATGGTGCACCTGGCAGCCATCTCTGCTTACTGGGCGCGGGCTGTCAAGCAGTCGGTGGTGCAGGAGTAGGTGGTCTGGCGCTTTGTCAAAGGCTTAGATCACATATCCCCTCCGGCGTGAGAACCTCCACCTCCATGGGATTTACTGCTGGTATTGGCCAAGCTCACGGGCAAGCCATTCGAACCGATGCACAGGTGTGATATCTCCCACCTGTCGTGGAAGACCACCTTCTTGGTGGCTATCACGTCAGCCAGAAGGATGGGAGAGCTCCAGGCACTTTCCATAGAGTCTCCTTATCTGGTCTTCCACGGGGACAAGGTTGTCCTTCGCCCCCAACCGAAATTCCTTCTGAAGGTGGTGTCGGAGTTTCACCTGAATCAGGTGTTGACTCTGCCGGTGTTCTACCCCAATCACACCTCGGAGGCCGAATATAGGCTCCATATTCTGGACCCTAGAAGAGCGCTCGCTTATTATAAGGAGCGGACGGCTGCAGTTCAGGGAGAGGTTCGCCAGCTGTTTGTCACCTACGCTGAAGCCGCACCTGGCAGACCTGCAGCCAAGCGGATGATAAGCAGGTGGGTCACCTCCTGCATAGATAGATCTCTGCTATAGGTTGGTGGGCATGGAGCCACCCAGAGGGATAAGAGCTAATTTAACCCGCCATACCGCTGCTTTGGTGGCTGCTTCTAGGGACGTCCCTATCCAGAAAATCTGCAGGCAGGGCCGCTACCTGGAAGTCAACACACACCTTTATTTTCCATTACCACATTGACATAGTCACTCCGGGATGCTGGTTTTGGGACCTCGGTTCTCCAGTCTTTATTCCGCAAGTAAGTATCAGGGAGTGCACGCCTTGCCTCCCTCCTCTCGGAGAACTGTTAGGAGTCTGCCAAGAAGTGTGGATTGAACAACATATCCACGTCCCTAGAAATACAGGTTACTCACCTGTAACAGGAGATCTTACTTCGAGAGGGCTGTTGCAGTAGGTAATTACATATAGGATCTGAAGCCAGGCGTCAGGACCCCACGGAAAATTTCTAACTAGCAGTCTCTGGCGGGGGACTGCCCCCACGTCAGGTGACCGGCGTCAGATGACGTCGGTATAAAGAGGCGGTCCCCCACACCCGCCTTCCAGTTCTTTCCCGCCGTTAGCTTGTGTAAGCGCCTCATGGTTAAGTTCACTGCTTCGACAGTCATTCGGTATTATTACCGTTAATTTTCTGAATTTATTCGATATTCTTGTCAGATTTGTGTCCGCTTCTGCCGTGTATGTCGTCCTCTACTCTATCCAAGCACAAGAACAAGTGCAATTCCTGCGGCGCTGATCTCCTGCACAAGGCCGGACGCTCCCAGTGCCCCTTCTGCCTAGGCCCGGATCACCCCATGGAGAAGTGCCAGCACTGCCAACAGTTCAACGCTGCCATCCACAAACGGAGGCAGCAGTCCCTGGGGGCCCGCATTTTGAAAAAGATGTCCTCCATGGAGAAGGAGCTGAAAAAGCTTCGACAGGCCTCGACTTCCCCTGAGGGTCACTGCAAAGGAGAAGCACCGGAAGGGAATCTCTTCCACGGCCACGCGACTCTGGCCGGGGTCGTGGTGCTGAAGGTAACGTCCCCTCCGGGGGACCGTTCTGTGACGGCCATCTTGGAGGCTTCCAAGGCAGCGTCGCCCCTCGTGTCTGGCTTGCTCTCGGGCCCCTCGGGAGCTTCCGGGTCAAAGGAGGCAGTTGCTCCTGGTAAGCCCACCACCGTGCGCCCTTCTGGTTCGAGCGGCTCCGGTAAGCCGGACGTTGGCTCATCCGATTCCCGCACGGGCAAAGCTGATAAGATGCCCGACCCTTCGGGGCAGTGCACGGCCTCCAAAGTGCCCGCCAAGGCCACTCCTCCCTCGCAGCCTTCGTCGAGCATTGGGTCTGATAAGTTGGACGCCGGTTCCTCCAAGGTCCACCCAGACCTCGGCGGTAAGGTGGACGTCGGCCCCTCCGACGGCCGCACGGCGTTAGAGCAGATGCCAGACCCTTCGGATCGGTCCGTCGTCCACGGCTCGCTGCAATGTTCACCGTTGCATTCCGAGGCTCCAGCGTCTCCCCTGTTGGACCCCAGGGATTTTAGTCTTCTTTCCCGGGGCAACACCGAGGACGCTGGTACGCTACCCTCAGGTCTCCCTCCCGTTGAGCCAGATGACCTAACGTCAGACCCTTGGACACCAGCTCCGGCTGGCCTACCCAACGCTGGGCGTTCCTTGCGGATGCTGGGCCCCAACTCGCGAACCTCATTCTGGGACCGCCCGGCTGGGAGTCTCCAGTGCTTTCTGCTCCGTCAAGAGCCGCTGGTGCCGGGTATCCGCGCTGTCCTACCGGGATCGCGGTATCCTGCGCCTAGTACCGACGCCAGGCTTCCGCCATCGGGTTACGGATACTCACCCCACGGATATCCGTATCCCCACCTCCTCCTCCTCCTCCTCCTCCACCGCCCCCTCAGCTGCTGGTGGACCTGAAGGAGACTCTGGCTTCCTGGTGGGCTGAGGCCAAGGCTCAGCTCACCAAGGAGATGGAGAGCCGCCTTTCGACGCCAGACGCGATTCCGGACTCCCATCGTCGTAGGTGAGACTCCCTCACCCCCCTCCTGACATCAGAGGCGAGCCCTCCAGTACCAGGGCAGGGGAGGACATGCTTCCCCAAGGGCTGCCCAAGGTGTCTGTTTCTCCCCCGCGCTGGGAGGGGTCTTCATCTTCTACTTCTTCTTCGGAGACCACGGATGATTCCAACGGGTGCTCCGATCCAGATGACGAGCCACGCACTCTAGACCAGCCCAGGCCCAGGACTCCTCCAAAGTCACCTCTGGAAGATCCTTCCTTTCTGGAGTTGTTGCGTAAGATCCAGGCGGTTCACCAGTGGCAATCTTTGGAGCCAGATCCACAGCGGAAGAAACTCGCTGCTCATCTGGATCTGCCCAAAACCACTTCAACACTGATTCCACTCTGGATCGAGCCTCATGCAGACCTTGTTTCCACTATTTGGAAGCAACCGTTGGCATTAGCCCCCCTTCTGAGGAAGGCGGATAGGCTATACCAGGCTCCAGAGGGTGTTGATTCCCTGAACACACACCCAAAAGCCGACTCTGTCATGATAAGCGCCGCTCACGGCCATATGGCTAACCCTAAGCATCTTGGCTCGTCCCTGCCTGACAAGGAATCCCGTCTTATGGACCAGTATGGGAAGAAGGTCTACACTTCTTCCGCTTTGGAATTTGGGGCCTTAATTATGTTGCTCATATGGGGGATTACCAGAAGGTGATCCTTAGTGAGGTGGAAGGAAAGTTGGATTCCCTTCCTTATTTATTTATTTATTTATTTATTTATGAGATTTACCAGGAAGGCATACTGAGCAGAGTACCGCTCGATTCCAGATGCGCCCTGGGGAGAGGGGTTACATAGTGCAGCACAAAACATACAAAAATAAATCGGTACATACAATTTAATAGGTATCAACAGTGGCCCAGATTTATCACGTGTAATTAGCAGATAACAATAAGGTAATCCGGAAGGATGCATCAGAAGCTGGGATGCATATGGTCGGTACAAGGGGGGGGGGGGGGAAGGATGAGGAGTATGATAGGCGATGTACTGGGATGGAAAAAAAAATCATCGTGTGGGTAGGTTACATGCTATTCGGGTAGGCCAGCGAATGTAACAGCAGCAGTAGAGAGGAGTCAGCAGCAAAAAGGTGCTGAATTAAGAAATGGGGCCAGAAGTTGCAGGGAATTTAGCGATGGGGAAAGCATGTGCAGTTGATGGCAAAGTGCTCTTTGAGGAGAGCATTACGTTGGGGAGTGCTTAGCGAGTCTGATGTCGGCTGCCAGGAGTTCCATAATTTGGGCAGTCTGAAACTAAAAGCTACCTGACCTGATCGGGTGGATCTGTGGGGAATGAGAAAGGAGCCTGGCGTCAGTGTTCCTAAGATTGTAGGTAGGTGGGGGTGTGGCGGTTAGAGATGTTGATAGTAGGAGGGCAGCGAGAGAGACCAGAATTTTGATAATTCTAACACAGTGCAGCAATCGTGAGATTTTGGAGGACGGGAGGTCAAGGGCCTGGTAGAGTCGCAGTGATGGGTATTGGGAGGAGGTCCAAAGCTAACCGGCAGAAGGAGTTGAAAATGGGGTTTAGCCTGGCTGAGGATGTGGGGGGGGGGCAGCACCGTAAATGACGTCGCCGTAGTTAAAGATCGGGAGGATCATTTTTTGCACCATTTCTTGCCTGGTTGGTAGGGGGATACAATGTTTGTTGCGATGGAGAGCTCCCAGCATGGGATGTAGTTTTTTTTGCAGTGCGTCTACATGTGCTGAGAAGTCCAGGTGCTGATCCAGCCAGACGCCGAGGTAGCAATATGTGGAGCAGGCCTCAAGTGGAGACCTATCCAAGGTATAGAATGTGGGCACATCGGTCAGCCGGGATAGTTTGGCTCGGGAGCCAAAGGTGAGGGAGACAGTTTCCTCCTTCCTGAGTCTCAGACTAAGCAGGAAGCAGCAGATCTGGTCCAGTCTCCTCGTTCGGCCAGTCGGCACATGCTTCGTGCCACGTACGACGCAGTGGACGCTGCTGGTCGGAGCTCGGCTTTCGCCATTGGTTTGCAGCATCATGGCTGGCTCAGAGTGTCAGGTTTGGTCCCGGAGGTGCAGTCCACTATCCAGGAAGCGCCCTTCAGGGGTTCGGTGCTGCTCGGTGGGGATGTCAAGGGCATCATCACCGATCTGCAAGAGAAGGGTACTGCTCTAAAGTCTGTTGATTCTATGTACAGGCCCCCTCAGGGTCAGCACCTCCCTTTTCGCAGACGCTCTCAGCCCAAAGCGAAACCTCAGGGCAAGCGGGCCAACAAATGTCGGGCCCCTTCGGCTGCCAAGCCCTCCCCCACCCAAAAAAGCGGCGGGAGCTTCAGCTGCAGCACTGCCCCACACCTCCTGACTCCTCTCCCACAGCCTCTGGACCTTCCAGAGGAACCAGTAGGAGGGAGGTTCTCCTTCCATCTACCGGGTTGGGAGAGGATCACTTCAGATGCTTGGGTACTCCGGTTGATAGCAGGAGGACACTCAATCAAGTTTCTACAGAAACCACCCAGAACCCCCCGCAGGTCGTCTTACTCCCCACCCTTCTGCTGAAGATGGCGATAGAGCCTGTCCCAACCCACCTTCGGGGGACAGGTTACTACTCCCATTTCTTCCTGGTCCCAAAGAATCGGGAAACTTGAGTCCTATCCTAGACCTCGGCTCCTTAAACCTGTTCATGGAGTACAGATGGTTCAGAATGCTCTCTTTGCAGAGCCTTCTGCCCCTGCTTCGGCCTGGACAGTGGCTGTGGGCTCTGGACATGCAGGATGCCTACCTGCGTATCCCTATTCACCCTTCCCACCGCAAATACTTTCGTTTTTCATTTCGGGGGACCACTACCAGTTCAGGGCCCTACTATTTGGTCTTTCCTCTGTGCCCCGAGTGTTCACCAAATGCCTTTCCATGGTAGCAGCCCACCTGCGTACTCGGGGAGTACAGGTTTTCCCCTACCTGGACGATTGGCTCCTGGCGGCCCCGTCCAGGGAGGAACTTCTGCGCTCCCTTTCCCTTACCCTGCAGGTTTTTTCCAGCCTGGGTATTAACATCAACCAGGCCAAGTCCCATTTGATCCCGTCCCAGAGGCTCCAGTTCATCGGGGCGATCCTGGACACGGCCTCCAGCATGGCTTTCCTGCCACTGGACAGGTGGCTCATGTAAGCCTGTTGTCCAGTCACAGGCGGGTCAGCACCAGATCAGTCTTTCACCTCCTCTGGCTCATGGCGGCTGCTATTCAGACAGTCCCTCGTGCTCAGCTGCACATGAGGATCTCTCAGTGGACGCTTCGGTCTCAGTGGGATCAACTGGTGGACGACCTAGATCAGGAAGTCCTAGTCTCCAACCCTATGGTTCGGGACTTGCAATGGTGGATGGTTCAGCAGAACCTTTGCCGGGGAGTTCCCTTCTGCCTCACTCCCCCCTGCCAAACATTGACAACAGACACCTCAGGAGAGTGTTAGGGAGCCCACCTGGGGTCTCACAGGACCCAGGGCTACTGGTCCAGGCTCGAACAGACTCTTCTCATAAACGTACTCGAGCTCAGGGCCGTGCTTTATGCTCTACAAGCTCTGCATCTTTATCTGCTTCCCGGTCATCTGGCAGTCCAGCCGGACAACATGTACATAGTCTGGTACATCAACAAACAGGGAGGAACTTGTTCCTACCCTCTTTGCAGGGAAGCAATGCGGGTTTGGGATTGGGCGGTACAACACAACCTTCACCTCATGGCAGTTCATGTTCCAGGGGTCGAAAACACATTGCAGACCACCTCAGTTGGTCGTCTGCCCAGGCACACGAGTGGGAACTGGATCAGGGGTAGCAGACGATATCTTCCTATGCTGGGGAACACCTCAGGTAGACCTGTTTGCGTCTCCTCACAATGCAGAACTTTCCACCTTCTGCTTGCTCGCTCCAGGGCGAGACAGTTTTTGGAGAGACGCTCTGTCTCTAGACTGGAAGGGCAGATTCGTCTATGCCTTCCCCCAATTCTGAGGGTCTTACACAAACTCGGCTTAGAAGGAGCTCGCATGATCCTAATCGTTCCTTTCTGGCCCAGGCAAGTTTGGTTCTCTCTTCTGCAACAGTAGTCAAAGGAGCCTCCTCTTCCTCTGTCGCAACTTTTGCTGACCCAGGATCAGGGAACCCTGGTCCATCCAGGCCTCAAATCCCTTCAGTTGCACGCATGGCTCCTGCAGACGTAGCTGAAGCCCGGTTCGGGGTTTCCCCGCCTGTGGCTGAGATTCTGGTAGAGGCCAGAAAGCCCTCCACTAGATCTACCTATGCCATGAAATGGAAACGGTTCTCTATTTGGGCCTCTTCCAAGGATTTCGAGCCATTCTCGTGCCCTGTCGGGAGAATTCTGGATTATATGCACCATCTCTTTGATCTGGGTCTCAGTCATTCCTCTCTGAAAGTTCACATGGCAGCCATCTCCACTTATGTTCTTTTTGGGGACAAAACTTAAGCGCAGTTGGAAGTCTCTAAGACTTTTCTTAGAGGGCTTCTCCACTTGCGACCCCCTATTTGCGTTCCTGCCCCTCCTTGGGATCTCAATTTCATTCTTGAGAAGCTTACCCTGCCTCCCTTTGAGCCGGCAGCCTCAGCAGACCTAAAGTTCCTATCCTGGAAGACTCTCTTCCTAGTGGCCATTACTTCAGCTCAAAGGATTTCCAAGCTTCAGGCCTTAATGTGCAAAATCACGTATTTGATTTCTCACAAGGAACGGGTGGCTCTGCGCACCAATCTTAAGTTTCTCCCTATGGTGGTAGCAGAATCTATGCTGAATCAATCCATTGAGCTTCCTGCTTTCTTTATGCAACACTCCAATCAAGGGGAGTACCTTTTGTATACTTTGGATGTTCACCGAATTCTGAGATACTACACCACCAGAACAAAGGATCTCAGAAAGTCTGATCAGCTGTTTTTCTCTTTTGCTCACAAAAGGGAAGGCAATGTTGTTTCCACGTAATGCCTATCTAAATGGTTGGCTCATTGTATCACTTTCTGTTACGACAAGTGTCACAAGACCCTGCCGGGTCATGTCAGAGGCCACTCCACCAGGGGTGTCGCTGCCTCTGCGGCATTGTTTTAAGAATGTGTCTGTGGCTGACATTTGTGCAGCTGCAACTTGGACTTCTGTCCATACCTTTACGAAACACCACAGTTTGGACACTGCCTCTCGCCGTAGAGCAGGCTTCGGGCTGGCTGTTCTGCAGGGTCTCCTCTCTTGAGACCCTCACACCTGGAGGATCTATGGATGAGTAGTTTTCCTCCTCCTCCCGTGTGCTTCTCCTTGTTTCAGACTGCTTGGGACTCAGTCCTATATGTAATTACCTACTGCAAGAGCCCTCTTGAAGTACGATAGTACAGTTACGTAAGAACCTATCGTAACAGTAGATCTTCGAGAGAGGCTCTTGCAGTAGGTATACCTTCCGCCCTCCATCCTCCTTAGCTTTTTCAGCTCCTTTTCCATGGGGAAACATCCACTTTCTCTCATCTTGCCTTTTTGGCCTTTGGCGGGAAAGAACTGGAAGGCGGGCTTGGGGGACCGCCCCTTTATACTGACGTCGTCTGACGCCGGTCACCTGATGTGGAGGCAGTCCTCCGCCAGAGACTGCTAGCTAGAAATTTTTCCATGAGGTCCTGACGCCTGCTGGCTTCAGTCCTAAATGTAATTACCTACTGCAAGAGCCTCTCTTGAAGATCTACTGTTACGGTAAGTTCTTACGTGACTGTACTTTCTAGGAGTGGTATATGTTGTTCATCCACCGACCCACCCAACCTCCCACGGCCCCGACGCAACCTACCAACTTCCAGTGGGCTAGATCTGGCGTCGCCGGTGCGGCGCCGAGGGTTTTACCACCCAGGTGGGTGGGAGGAGCCAGCTTGAAGACTTTGTGGCACATCTTAAAGCGGCAAGGTACCTGCCAAGAAGTGTGGATGAACAACATATACCACTCCTATTACAGGTGAGTAACCTGTATATTTTCTCACCCACAATGAGTCTAGTACTAGACTCTGGACCATGGCTTAGAACCGTCAGCCATCCATGTCCCAGGCATCCAAAATCCTGGCAGACCATGTAAGCCAGTCAGAGACCTACAAGTGGGAGCTCCTGACCTCCGTCGAAGACCTCTTTGACAGATGGGATCATCCAGAGTTGGATCTTTTTACGTCCCCTCTCACCGCAAAACTGTTGTATTTTTGCTTAATAGATCCAGGGCCTGGAGTTTTCTGGTGAGACGCATTGTCCCTCTCCTGGAATGGGAGGTTTCTGTACACCTTCCCACTGCTTCAGAGGGTGCTAATCAAGCTACAGATGGAAGGGGCCACGATGATTCTTATTCCCCCTTTTGCCCTCATCAGATCTGGTTCCCCTTACTCTGGCAGCTAGCAGTGGAACCTCCAGTACCGCTCCCTCTGTGCAGCGGCCTGCTGTCCCAGAACCGTGGCACTCTGGTCCATCCAGACTTCAAGTCCCTGCATCTTCATGCCGGGCTCCTGAGGACATACCCATAGCCTGGTTTGGGGTGTCACCTAAAGTGGCTGACGTCCTGGTGGCGGCCAGGAAACCTTCCACCAGGGCCACTTTTTCCATGAAGTGGAAGCGTTTTACGATATGAGCTGCTTCACACCAGCTGGACCCATTCACGAGTCCTGTGAATCAGATTCTGGAGTACCTGCCATCTTTCAGACTCTGGTCTGGGATACTTCTCTCTTAAGGTGCACGTGTCTGCCATTTCTGCCTTGCATGTGCCCATTGATAGCCGTACGGTGACACAGTTGGAAGTGTCACGTACCTTTTTGAGAGGCATCCTTCATCTGAAGCCTCCTATCTGCAATCTGATCCCTTCATGGTACTTGAATTTCATGTTGGAAAAACTTACGTTGGCTCAGTTTGAGCTTGCCGCAACTTCCGAGCTACGCTTTGTCTTGGAAAGTATTGTTTTTAGTTGCCATTACTTCTACTTGAAGGATTTCTGAGCTACTCGCACTCATGTGTGAGCAACCATATTTGGTTTTCCACAAAGACTGGGTGTCTTTGTGTACTAACCCTACGTTTCTTCCTAAGGTGGTATCTGAGTTTACTTTAAATCAATCCATCCACCTTCCTGTTTATTATTCCGAGCATGCCAATCCAGGGAAGCATTGCTTCACACTTTGCATTACTATACACACTGTACAAAGGACTGCAGGAAGTTCAAACAGTTGTTTGTTTCTTTCACCCCTGGGAAAGAGGGTGCCCCTGTTTCTAAGCAGTGTTCGTCCAAATGATTGGCCAACTGCATTATGCTCTGTTACAGAAAGTACGGCAAAGAATTACCTGGAGATGTCAAGGGCCATTCCACAAGGGGTATGGCAGTTTCTGCTGCCCATTTCAGGAACATCTCAGCTGCAGAGATTTGTGCAGCGGCTACTTGGAGTTCTGTCCACACCTTTACCAAACACTACAGTCTGGACATTGCCTCTAGGTGCTGGGCCAGTTTTGTCCCACCTATTCTTCAGGGTATACTCTCTTAGGCTCTTGGTCCCAACCACCCAGACTGGCTGTTCTGCTGTCAGAACTGCTTGGGACTCGTTCCATAGGTGTGGCCTGCTGCAAGAGATGCCCCCAACATCAGATAGTACAGTTAAGTAAGAACTTACCTTAACAGTAGACCTGCAAGGGGATCTCTTGCAGCAGGCAGTGCCATCCCTCCCTCCTTCCCCCTAGCTCTGGTAGATCTTTCTGTTGCCTGTGGATTTCTTTCTGTTTCCATGTTGGTGGGAAACTTTGGTACCTCCTCTGTTCCTTAGCAGGAGGCATTCTGCTTTGGTCTCCAGCGGGAGAACTGGGGAGGAAGCAGGGGCTGCCCACCCTTACAGGATTGGCTGACGTCAGAGGGTAACGTCTGAGTGGGTGGCCCCCAGATAGACTGCTAGCTGAAAGTTTCCAGCTGGTCCTAGTGCCTGATGACAGTAGTTCCATAGGTGTGGCCTGCTGCAAGAGATCCCCTCACAGATCTACTGTTACGGTAAGTCCTTATGTAACTGTACTTTTTCCACCTTACTGCCTTTCCCTTTCTTCTTCTTTGGCAGTTCAGGTGACCTGGTGCCTGGACTACCCCCGCCTGCCCCAGTTGCCTGTAGACTCCCGTCAACCTGCCCAGCCAGAGATGGATACCTGTTGCTTGTATCCATTGGCAGTTGTCCTTCCCTTATGATCCGTACCTACTAACTCCTGTCTCCATCCAGATCTATCCCCATGCATAGCACTAACGATCACAGTCCTGCCACCCTCCTCACTGCCCTGCCTATCCCTACCATGCCTCCCCCAAGTTATATCCCTAGTTTCATGTCTTTCCCCCATCCTCCTCAGCTGCCAGTACTCCTCCCTGCATCCCTACGGTGTCTTCAGCTGCCAGTCCTGCCCGCCCCTGCCAGTTTCCACCTGTGACCTTGGAGCCATCATTAGTGAGTCCCTCCAACAATCAAGCCAATGTAACGAGGCCTATAGTAAGGCCAATAGAATGCTGGAGTGTATTGGAAGGGATAGTTATAGCAGGAAAAAGGAGGTACTACTGCCACTATATAAGTCACTGGTGAGGCTGAGCCTGGAATACTGTGCTCAGTTCTGGAGTCCTCACCTAAGGGAGGCCAGGGACAAGATGGACAAAGAGGTCTTTGTGGCTTTGAAGCACTGGGCTGCCTACACTGACATGGTATCCTTGAACCTGCAAATTATGTTTTACAATATGTTTGCAAAACTGCTTTTTAACCAAAAGATGTTTGGATTCTAAAAAAAATAAAATATTTAATTAAATTAAATACAGCTACCTGCCTGGAGTGCCTTTCTTATTTTATTATCTGGAGACAGTGTAATGCAAGGTGACAAGATGATTCAGGGCAAATGGGGCAAATCTTACAAAGATCGTCTCGAGGCACTGAAAATGTACTGTCTGAAAACCAGATTGGGGGGGGGGGGAGAGATATATAACAGAAACCTTCAAGTTCCTGAAGGGAATAAACCAGGCGAACTACAGGGCACTATTTAGCATGAGTATGGAATCAAGAACCCAAGGTCACGAGTGGAAACGGGGGAGGGGGAGAGGTTTGAGGGATTCGGAAGAAGTTTTATTTTACAGAAAGGGTGGTGGAGCCATGGAGCAGGCTGCCAGAGGAGGTGGTGGGTGCCAAGACCATAAAGGATTTGAAGCATGGCCGGGACAGAGTGAAAGGTTTGGTGGTTGCTCTGGTCAGTAGCAGTAGGGAGGGGGGCAGGGAGAGTGGACCAGAAGGGATGAAACCCTGCACGGACAGTAGGTCCCAGGGCAGATAGAGAACTCCAGGCAGCCTAAATAGACCCGTGGTCTTTTTCTGACGTCATTTTCTGTGTTTCTCTGTTGCCTGGAATGGCACAAGTAACATCTCTTAGCAAGCTTGCATTAAAGTTTAACCATGTTTGCTTTTTATAACCATAACCATTTCAGAATGGCGTGTCAAGCTTTAAAGCTGATGATCTTCTGTTTAGTGCCACTAAATAAAAATGTAACATCAGTATTAATTTATTAAAAGCCACTGCTTGAAGAAACTTACTAAAGCATGTACCTGACCTGAGCACATCCTAGCGCCAGCCACCCTGCTGTTACTTTAAGCCTTGATTAAGGAGTCACATTTTTAATATTTTTAGTAAGTTTATGCCTTTCATAGCAGGACAGCAGTTTTCAGGTACTGAAATATGGATTTGGAAAGAAAAACTAATGGTAGCTCATGAGTACCAGCATTTTTTGGCAGTGGATGTGTTTTAGATAAACCAAGGAATCACTTTTATGTCATATGCAATTCTTCTAATACAATATAAAGCAGCCTCCCTAGTCTCACCTGTTACATAACTTCGTTAGCTCTCCATATGCAAGATGATACATGAAGCAGTTCACTCACACCAGACATAGCGTGACTCAAAGGGAATAGGAAACAGTTTAAAATATCTGTACATTAGAAGGGTGCCTTCAGTCATATTCAGTCTTCTGATATGCTTTGGCAGTTTTATTATTTCAATAAAAGGATTTTGTATTACTGCTACAGAGTATGTATGCTTCATGTTTCATGGGTTCACTGTTCGGTTCATGCTGTCTTGTTTTTAGGTTTCTTGTCGTTCTGTGATGTCAGTGTTTTTATAGTATAAGCAGTGCAGACAAGCGGCATTGATCTCGTAGAATGTAATCCCAGGAAACAGAACGTGTTGACTAACCTCCTAGAATGTTCAGGAAACAGTGGGATATAACATTGTAATCCCAGGAAACAGAACAGTGGGCATTCACATCATGGAATGTTTGGAAAACACTAGGACAGAATATTGTAATCCCAGGAGATGGAACAGTGCACACTGACCTCATAGAATGTTCAGGAAATGCTAGGACAGAACGTTGTCATCCCAGGAAATAGAACAGTGGGAACTGACCTCACAAAAAGTTCAAGAAACCCTAGGGCAAAATGCTTTAATCCCAGCAAACACTAGGACAGAATGGTGTAAACCCAGAGATCAGAACAGTTGGCAGTGATTTCGTGATATTCAGGAAACACTAGGGTAGAATGCTGTAATCCCAAAGAACAGAACGGTACCTGGAAAAAAGGTCTCCAGAAAAAAAAGCTCTGGAAAAAAAATCGCAGGAAAAAATGGCACACAGAAAAAAGGGCAGGTGGGAAAAAAGGCACGGGGGGGAAAAAGGCTCAGATATAGTGTGAGATGTATTTTACCTTAAATTTCACTGGCGTGGTGATCCATGGCGACGTGGTGTAATAGTAAATCTGCACTTCCCTCGAATGGTGCCATTTTTTCCTCCTTTGTATTTGGTGCCTTTTTTTCATGTGCCATTTTTTCAGGAGACTTTTTTTTTTCCTAGAACCAACAGAACAGTGGAAACTGACCTTAAGGAAAATGCAGGAAACAATAGAACGGAACATTGTAACCCAGGAAACACTAGGCTAGAATGTTGTATCTCAGGAAACAGAACAGTGGGACAGAATGTTGTAACCCTAGGAAACAGAACAGTAGAAACTGACCTCATAGAATGTTCGGGAAACATTAGGACAGAATCTTGTAATCCCAAGAAACAGAGCCATGATAACTGACCTCAAAGAATATGTAGGAAACACTAGGACTGAACATTGCAACCACAAGAAAACACTAGGCTAGATTGTTGTAGTCTCCAGACACAGAACAGTAGGATCTGACCTCGAAGAATATTCAGGAAGCACTGGACAGAACGTTGTAATGTAGCCCCATGAGACAGTGGAACAGAACATAACAACCCCAGGAAACAGAACAATGGGAACTGACCTCAAAGAATATTCAGGTAACATCAGGACAGAACATTGTAACCCAAGGTAACCGCGGGAGAGAACGTTGTAACCCTAGGAACCACTAGGACAAAGTGTTGTAGTCCCAGGAAACAGAAAACTGGGAACTGACCTCAAAGAATATTCAGGAAGCATTAGGACAGACCATTGTAACCCCATGAAACAGTGGGACAGAATGTTGTAACCACAGGAAACACTAGGGCAGAAAGTTGTAATCCCCAGGAAGCAGAACAGGGGAAACTGATGCAACAGAATGTTCATGAAAAACTAGAACAGAATGTTGTAATCCCAAGAAATAGAACCATGGTAAATGACCTCAAAGTATATTCAGGGAACACTAGGGTATAACACTGTAACCCTATAAGACACAAGGAAGCAAAACGGTGGGAACGGACCTCAAATACAGGAAACACTAGTACAGAACATTGTAACCCAAAGAAACAATAGGACAGAACATTGTAATCACAGGAAACAGTACAGTGGAAACTGACCTCATAGGATGTTCAGAAAACACTAGGACATGAAGTTGTAACTCCTGGAAACACTGGGACAGAATGTTGTACCCCAGGAAACAGAACAGTGGGGACTGAACTCATAAAATGTTAAGGAGCTCTAGGACAGAACACTGTAACCCCAGGAAATATTGGGACAGAACGTTGTAACCCGTAGAAACACTGGGGCAGAATGTTGTAACCTTAGGGAACACTGGAACAGCATGTTGTAACTCCAGGAAACACTGGGACAGAAAAATGTAACCCAAGGAAACACTAAGAATATTTTAACTCCAGGAAATGGAACAGTGAGAACTGACCACATAGAATGTTCAGGAAACACTAGGACAGAACATAGTAACCACAGGAAATAGTGGGACAGAACACTGTAATGTCAGGAAACACTAGGACAGGACATTGTTACCCCATGTAACACTAGGACAGAAAGTTGTGAACCCGCAAAATACTGGGACAGAAAGTTGTGACCCTGGGGAAGAGTCCAGTGAGAAGAATCTGTGAAATTACAATAAGGTAGGGGGTGTGTGTGTGTGTGTGTGTGTGTGTGTGTGTGTGTGTGTGTGTGCACGCACACAGAATAAGGGGGACTACCCCTCTCACAAACCACAACTACCATGACACTATGCACTCCTGTGAAAATTTCATTTGCACTTTGCTTCTTGAAAGGAGCTGCCCTTTTATATTGTAAAGCGCTGATCTCCAGATACTGTACATTTTTAATTAAAAGCCATGGCCTTTATTACCTATTGTGGTGTTTTAGGCACTGCTTATGATCGAGGGTGGCTTGCAATATAAATTGACAATCAGCTGATCACCTAGTTATAAGGATCTGCTGTAATGGGGCAGTAGAGAGCCATTTGACCATCTGTAGTTTGATCAGCCGAGCCATTTGAAAAAGGAGTTGAGTAAGTGCTAGCAAACACTTAAGGAAACACAGAAAAGAAGATCCTTCGATCTGCATTTTAAACTCACCACTGCCAAGAGAGCTTAGAAAGAGCGAAATGGTCCAGATGCAGAAGTTCTCCACATAGATGAAAAACAGGTCAGAGTGGAGGAGAAAATTGGCCATACTTGAGGAAAAGGTGTCCATGATGGGATCCATGGGGTCAAATAAAAAATGAAGGTGACTAGATGGCGGGGATAGGAGGGCAGGATACCCTGAGATTGAGGCTGACCTGGCTAGCTGGATTACGTTTCAAATAGAGCAACACTATCATGTAACACAAAAGGCTATAGCACGTAAAGCAATTGCTCTTGCTCAGGACCCTTCCTTTACTGTCAGCAAGGGATGGGTAGACAAGTTTTTATGGCATTGGGGTTTTACAGTTCGACAGTGCACAACTGTCGGTCAGCACCTGCCAAAAGATTTTACCCCAAAGATTTTAAGTTTTGCCAGCTTCTGTGCTTGTCAGATACAAGCCCATCAGCTTTTGTCAGCAGTGATCGGAAATATGGACAAGACTGCTATTTGGGCAGACATGCTGGGTACAGAAACAGTAGATCTTTGTGGGTTAGAAGTCTGCCCCCTCCTAACAATTGGCCATGAAAAAACAGTGAGTCACAGTGTGTCTAGTGGCAATGGCTTATGGGCATAAGTTGCCCCCTTTTGTCATACTGAAAGGCAAGAGGATCCCTAAAGAGATCATGGTTGTATCTGGAGTGGTAGTGGCTATGTAACCCAGTGGCTGGCTTGACAAAGTGTGGGATTCAATTTTTTTCCAAGTGTCTATTGGTGTGGGATGCCTTTCATTGTCACATATTGCCTGCTGTGAAAAAGGCAGGAAAGAACAAAAAAAACTGTGGTGGGGGTAATACCCGGTGGCTGCACTAAGGTTTTACAGTCTGTTGATGTTAACTGTAACGTTCCCTTCAAAGCTACCTAGAGGGAGTTTTATGATAACTGGTTGGCAATGGAGGAACAGGAAAAAAATACAACCGGTAACCGACGAGCACCCAGCAAGGACAGAATTGTTGAGTGAATAAAGCTCTTGTGGCAGGCAGACAGCAGAGATGTTATTATTAAATCCTTTGCAGCACTAGCAAAGTATGGCACATTCACCCATATAACAGGGCAGCTACCGTAGGTGTGCGCCATAACAAGCAGTGACTGATGTGATCAGCTGCACAAAGGAGGGTGGAATCGCCAAAGAAATCCTTGGAGAACTGATTACCAAGTTGGCAGAGATCAAATCAGCTGACACCTCAAGCTGCGCTGATTGCTCCAACGCAGACACCAGTGAAACTGACGCACTGAGCTACTCTGATTTCGATCTGGGTAGTGAATCTGAGATCGAGTGAACCAGAAGCAACAGAGCACTTGTGTGGTACATTACCTAAACTTGAATGTGACATGTTTGTTTTATTTTTTTAATGATGTCCAATAAATCAGTAAATGAATAAAGGCATTCTTAAACTGTCAGCCTCACTTCCGGTACTTCTGATACTGTACCCACACCAACAACACCAAACACACTAAGTACGGTAACTTTCAAGTTACTTTTTCTGTATTTTATCATAAGGTAAGTACATGGGAGTTGCAGCACAAGTTTCTGACACATAGAAAACAAGGTACCGGTAACTGACCTAGGGTAGACTTAAATTGCCTGGTAGCGGAGCACGCTTTACCTTGTGTACCATGAGTCCCCTAATGTAAGCCGTGGCTATAGATAGAGGGCAGCTTTTATTATAAAAGTTGAATAGTGAGCATGGCTTGTGTTTGAGGGTGGCTTTTAATTGAAGATATATGGTAACCACTCCAGTAAATGTCAGCCAGTCCAAATTGAAGAGCATCAAAAAGCTTTTTATTTCAGTACAAAAATAACAAACACAGAAGCAAGTAAGGAAGCTAGCCAAGTCACTGACCACACTCAAACCGGCGCTTCTAGTCCAAACAGCCCTTCCTCAAGGGCATTCGGCTTGGTTCCAACTGAAACAGACCGCGAACACTTGGAAACTGGGATGGTGCAGGAAAAGGGCTGCTAACCCAACTGAAACCACAAGTCCAAAGAAGCTGCACTTGAATAAAACATTAGCACCAAATTCCTTTCTCTTTTTCAAATGCGTTGATGCAAAATAAAGATGGAATAACAGTGCACAGACAGATCCAATATCCTCTCGTGGCCCTGGCGCTTCAGGTAATAAAACCCTTCATCACGGGGGGGTGGATTGTGAGAAACGTGATTAATTAAATACAGGTAACTACTTAAAATCATTACACTGAATAGATAATTTGCATAAAAAAATACATTGTAAAAAATAAGTGAAAGTAACGTCAGTCAAAAAACCAGTCCTGTATCAATATATTATCTTTAAATCAGACATTTTGATTCTTTGAAATAATATGCAAATTACCATAGAACTGGGACCATACTGGCTATTTCCATAGAAAAGACAGAGGAGTTCAGGCTGCTGCGATCAGTCATGGCAAAAGTGGTCTGCGAAAGCCCATCCCTGAGAAATAGAAGAACTAGAGAGAAGACAAGTGCCTGTAAGAGAACAGACAGAAAAATTAAATGTTACAATAACATACAATCTGGATATTATATTAATAAATTATTTGGATCTCAACGTAAAAATACAAGGCAGAACTATCAAAATAATTGCAAAAAGGCGAAATTATTATCAAGCAGAATATTATAATCTAATTTTAAATAACATATGTGACTTAAGGCAAAACATGCAAACCAACATAAAGACAAAGGAAAAACAATACCTGAGGTTGTCTCTGTTCAACTATTACAATTACGACAAATACAAATATTTTATATTTGAAGAGACAACCTCAAGTTTAAAATGGTTTCCTGTCACCTTAAGTGTTCATTTATTAGTCAAAAAGACTTGCACAGCTGTGTGTCTGAAGTGTAACTGCCTTCAAGTGCAAATCTTATTAATCAAGCTCTTTTTTTTTTTTTTTTTTCTGACTCTGTGGTATGTTGACTCAGAGCGGTCTAGTATTTGCAATCTGGAGTAAAGGTTTTCATTTCTGTGATGGATGTCAGTTTAAACTTTTGTGACGTAATCTGTACTGAGAGCAAATGAAAAGTGTTGATAATTTGATTATATTTAAATGCAGCCAGCGTAGGCACTGGTTAAACAGTGCCAGTCAGACTAGCGCCGCTAGGTACGTGGCAAAAAAGGTGCTGTTTTGGGAAGCTTCACCCCAGATACTGCGACACGGAGAATACTACCCCACACCCCTTGGACTTTGGATCATGGGGCAAGTTAAATGTCTGGGGCTGTGGAGCATTGTTTCCATGGCCCCTCGGTGGGGGGAAAAAAAAAAAACAAGCCCTGAAAGCAAGCAAAATGACTGGAGACCAGGATTAGAACCCTAGTCTCCAATAGCACTGGCTCATTTACAATGGCACCAGTATCCAGGGAGCTGGCCGAGCTGCTCCCGTGGTATGGAGGGCTTGGGCACAGAGCAGCTTGGCTAGCTCCCTGGATACTGGTACCATTGTAAATGAGCGGCACCATGGACGGCGACGAGGAGAGCGCTTACTGCAAGCACTGTAAATCCGCTCTTGCTGTCCAAGGTAGTGTTATCCAGACTAGCGCTCAGTTGACTGGCGCAATTCTGGTATCGCTTATCTAACCGGGTACTGCCAGCATAGTGCCCTCATGTCTCTGTCTCTCTCGCTCTCTTATAGAATGGGTAGAATATTTCCTGTTTTTTGATCGGATAAGAAGCACATTTTGGTGTGGTCTTATCCAGCCATACATAATCTGCCAACTGGTCCTAGTTAGGCTGTCAAGGACGCTGCGCAGCCAGAGATCCATACTTCCCATCTAGTTAGAAAAAAAAAAAAAATATGGCCTGCAGTCAGAGATTCCCAACCACTGCCCACTCATCATTCACATGACCCCTACCAGCCGTGCAGCTTGCTCATCTCTTGTTGCCAAGATATCTGGCAAAGGAACATTAATGTTAAAAGCTAAATTTGGCAGGCCGGCCCGGTGGTGCTGAGGGCTGAGGCACTGGATTTCTTACCTCTCGCTGCGCCGGCAGCCTGTCTTCGGGAGCAAGCACGGGTCACCGGGGGTTAGCAAGGGAGGAGATGGATTGAGCATCCACTCTCCTTCTCCGGGAAGGGGGGTCCACAAGAGTCGGCCCCTGTTCGCCCGCTGGGAGAGGATGGGGGACAGGGCGCTACGCTCTACCATGATGTGGAGTTGGGGCAGATGCCTGGAGGGAGCTCGTGTGGGCTTCCCTCCACTGGCATAAGTGCACGCCCCCAGCTCCAGGGAGAAAAAGCACCAGAAAATCAGAGGAGTGGCATCCTGGGTCGAGTGGCTTGAGAGCCATCCGGCATCGGTTCTGGGAGGGGGCACCTGTGTCTGGATCCAGACAGGGTGGGGAGTAGGGGGCTCCCCACCACCCCGCTGCGGGAGTAAGTCCCAGGGGAAACAAGGCAGACCCTGTTGGAGTGTGGATGGAGGATGGTGGCTGGAATATCCCAAGGAGGTTGCCAAAGAGCAGACCAGGTATGCCGTGGAGGGGAAAAAGTAGTAGCCAAAAAAAAAAAAGCTAAGTTTGGCAAAATAATGTCCTTCCTCTGCTTTTTCTCTGTTATGACTACTGCCATTTCTCTGGTCTCCAGACCTCCTCCTTTTCAATGCCGCTGTTTCTCCAGTCTTCTGCCCCCAAAGGTCTTCTGTCCTTCTTTCTTCTGCCCCCCCCCTTACAGAGCGAGTGGGAAATCAACAAAACCGCAAAGATCGGGAAACCACTCGCTCATACTGCAGCGCTGTTGTGCTGCAGTTGTAAAACCGTAAATGAGAAAGCAGACCTGCGAGGACACTCTTGCTCCCAGTCAAGCTGGCTGCTCGTTTCACTGAAAAATAAGCTGTGTTTACATGTGGGGGGGGAGCTGAAAGTGCAAAACAAAAAAAAAAAGTGTCTGTATGTGTGAAACAGAGGGGGCAAAGAAACATCAGGAGACACGCAACAGATACTGATACCGGGCACTGTGAAAGGTGCCCCGTCACAGTGCGTGGTAAACTTCAGACAAGGCAAATTTACAGGTTGAACACACCATGGTGTGATATTTATTTTTCAAAGGTTAGAAAAATAATAAATGAAATCAACCAACATTGCAAAGAAAATCACTACTTAACATCAGTAGTTTCTCACAAAATACAGTCGTGGATCTTAGAGCTCCTAAGACCCTTCTCATCTGCATTCAACAGCTTGTCTGCCTCTCTTCTCCCTCCCCGAGGGCTGAGCCCCTCTGGGCTGAACTGAAGAGAACTCTGTGCAAAGGTTTTTATATCTTTTTGGTAGGGTCACCTGACTGAGCCCTTACATGTCTGGACATGTTTCAAAACCAAGGGGGAAGGGACTGTGACAGGGGATTTCCTGGTTCAGTTAAAGGTACAGTGTATATATCCACAGATATTGACTTTCTATATCTCTGATGCACAGTGACTAAGCTCTTTTATACATAGACCCTTATACAGTAACAAGTTTATAGTGTGAATTTATGAAAATACTTTTAGGATTTCTTCTTATAACTGTACTAATCATGACATTATTATTGTTTTGTATGACTTCTGACTCCTTTTTCTATAAAAATGCTTTACTAACTATTCATTCCTATTTAAAATAGCCTTCATGTGTTTTGTACACAAAATGCACTTTACACAACACCTCTCCGGGTGTTTGGCACCATTCCAGGGACTGGATGGATGGAAATGGAAAAAGAATGAAAAGAGAGAACTAGTAGGAAGTTTAGTAGGGACAGTAAAGAGCTACGCTAGGCGGCTAACCTAGGGTAGGGGGAAAAACAAGAAAATAAGAGAAAAGCGTAAACTGTTGCTAGGAAATAAGGAGACAGAAAAGTGGTCCATCAGTCACAGCCAAGGATGTAGCCTAACTCTGCCACTGAAAGAAATAGGAAAAAAAAACTGCAAACACAGTTAAGTTGTGTATAAGTTGGGGGTTGGGGAGTACAGAGACTGTCACACACCAACTCCCTGATGACCTTAAAAACGCAATGCAGTTCTGCAGTAAAAGGGACTATTTTCTTTGTACCTAACTAAAAGTGAAAGGAAAAGATAAAATTACTTTTTATTTTAAAAACTACACTAACTTGTTCTATACTGTGTGTTGAAAATGTTCTACTCATTTGATAGGTGGAACAAGACACCTCGAGGTGGGGTTTATGGGCTGATAAGAGCACTTACCAGGTGCTAAAGACACTTGGTGCAAGTGCCTCGTGCCTCATTATGTGCCTGGGGCGTGCTGTTATCAGCCATAAACCACACCTCATCATGTCTTATTCCATACATATAAATAGGGGAATATGACATGGGTGAGAGTGAGATGGCAGAAATACGTTCATGAGCTATACTTGACCTCCTGACCTCACGAGTGCCAAAGCCACAAGTGAGGTCAGAAGAAGTCAAGTATGGTGAGTGAATATTTTTCTACTACCTCACTCTCATCTATGTCATATTTGATTTGTACAACAGGTGTTTAAGGGATTTTGTGATAGAAAGGATCAAAAGTCACAAAAAGGAAAAAGTTCAAAATGTAAACTATGCCCTTCTAATCAATGGCTCAACATAAAAGAAGCAAATCAGTACATTACAAATCATTATGACGCCAGCCCGCTAGTGCAGCAGTTGGATTTCCGCTTGCGCTGCTGAGAACCTGGGTTCAGGAACAGACCTGTGAGTCGAGGGCTGGCCAGGGGGAGGAGGTCTGAGCATCCATCGACTGCTCGCTTTCTCCAGGGAAGGAGGGGAATAAGAGACTCTGTGTTTGCTGGTCCCTGGCAGAGGCTGGAGGCACAGCAACATGGCAAGCTTCTCTATGGGAGGGAGCGTGGTGGACATCAGCTTTGGCCACAACGTCATGTGGCACGCCATGCCCCCGAAAAACAGAAAAATGGCCCCAGCCTTGCTGGATGACAGCCCTTCCTCCCACCATGCTGGTCCCGGGCGCACCTTCTGTCTCCTGTGTACCTGCCCAAGGGCACCATATCCAATTCTCCCCTCCCCAGGAGGCCCTTCAATCGGTTAGTGCTACCCCCCCCCCCCCAGGTGCGGGGTATACAGGACCAACAGAGGGGAGGAAGTGGAGGTGAGATGGTGGGCACAGGGAGCTATGCATGCTTGAAGGAGCGGCAGGGCTGGGGCCTGTGGGAGCATAACATATTTTTTTTTTTTTTTTTTTTTTTTAAATCATTATGGAATGGATAGAAAGAATACTTTCAGCTGGGCTGTTATCGCAGCACAATAGCTTGACTGAAAGTTAATATGTTTAAAAAATACATCCAGTTTACAAAAAAGGTCCCATTTCATAATCGCAGTAAGGCACTCCAGGGGGTGCGTTACGGTGGGCTAATGGCCCTTCTCACTTGTTGGAAGCACTCTGCTTCACCTCGTGCTTCAGCTCATCCGAGGTGGGCCATTACCCCATCATTGCTTAAGTACAGTACAAATCCATTAACTCCGTGTAGTACAAGTCAGTACAATCAAAATAGATGAGAAGTTGCAAGCAATTAAGTCTACAAGGCATCCCATGTATACTGCCTTTTGTGCTGCACATTGCCATTGTGATGTCACCAGCATTTGTTAAAGCTGCTTTCTGATTGGTTTGGTATTCCACTGTGACATACCAGCTTTGCAAGATAGCAATACTATATTGCAAGTTGGTCATACGAACATACGAAATTTGCCAGCAGATAAAGGCCTAGAGGTCTATCAAGTCTGCTCGAATGTGCAGCTAGCACCCCTTATTCTGCAGCTGCCCCTTCCTTCCACCCTTCCCCTTCATTAACCCTCCCCCTTGTCCTGTCCCATCCTCATTTGAAGCAGTCCACTGTTCTACTGCATACCACTTCAGCAGGTAACACATTCCACCCAGCCACCACCCTCTCTGTAAAAAAAAAAAAAAAAAAGTGTCTCCTCATCTCCCTCCTGAACCTTCCTCACTCCAGTCTCATATCATGGGCCCTGGTGGCCCTCCCCTCCCTTACTTTGAACAGCCCATCTGTACCCATCTTGTTTTTTCCTTTCGTGTATTTAAAGGTTTCAATCATGTCACCGCTGTCTCTCCTCTCCTCCAGTGCGTACATGTTCAACTCCTTCAACCTCCTCTCGTATGATAAGTCCCCAGCCCCTTGATCATCTTTGTGGCTCTGCTGCACCCTCCAGTAACTAATGTCCCTCTTCGAGATCACGGACGCCAGTACTGCACGCAGTACTCCAGGTGTGGTCTGACTAATGACCTATACAGTGGCAGAATCACCTCCTCCTCCTCGAGGATATACCCTTGCAATACAACCCAGCATTTTGTTGGCCTTTGCAGCTGCCTTCCTACATTGTGCCGAGTTGTTCATTGACCTTGTAATGAGCACACCCAGATCCTTCTCCTCCTCTGTCTGGGCTAGCTGCACTCCCCCTAGCTGGTAACTCCTCCTTGGGTTCTTCATCCCAAAATGCAGCACCTTGCACTTTTTAGCATTAAAGTCCAGTTGCCAGGTGTCTGACCAGGTTTCAAAGCTTTACCAGATCATCCTGCAACCCTGCCATCCCCTAGGTCATCCACCACCGCGCCTACCTTGGTATCATCAGCAAACAGACTGATCTTGCTCTTGATGTCCCATGATATGTCTGCAATGAATATCCCAAACAACACTGGTCCCAACACTGAGCCCTGTGGAACACCGCTCGTCACTGCCGTTGGGTGTGAGAGCTCCCACCACCACCACCCTCTGTTGCCTTCCTTGCAGCCAGTTTCCTACCCATCTCACCAGCTTTGCACCCACCCCTGTGCCTACTAACTTCCTTCCCAGCCTTCCATGTGGCACTGAGTCGAATGCCTTACTGAAGTCCAGATACAGGACATCCACTGCATGGCCCCTGTCCAGTTGCCTAGTTACCCAGTCATAGAACTCGACCAGGTTGGTTTGGCAGGATCTGCCACATATAAACCATGCTGTCTGCTGTCCTGTAGTCCTTTGGCCTCTAGGAGGGCCACCAGCCTCTCCTTCAGGATAGTCTTCATTAGCTCACCCACGATGGATGTGAGGCTCACTGGTCTGTAGTTTCCGGTTCATCCTTGGGGCCACTCTTGTGGAGGGCACCACATGAGCCATCCTCCAGTCTGAGGTACACACCAGATGTAGTGAGGCATTAAATAGGTCTGCCAAAGGTCCTGCAAGGACCTCTGCCAGCTCCTTTAGTACCCTGGGGTGGATGCCATCTGGGCCTGGCGCCTTGTCCACCGTCCGTGCCTTCAAACCCTCTCGAACTCTGCTCTCCATGATTTCCCCATCTGTCACCACTTCCTCCCCCTGCTTCTGCCATTTCTCCCACCTTGGGTGTCACCCCCCCCCCCTTCTCCTTAGTAAATACTGAGCAGAAGTACTCATTTATCATGGTCATGTTATTCCTCTGTGACGTACCCAGCTTTACGAGATAGTACTATCTTGCAAATTGATCATAACATAGTAGTTTTATCTTGGCCAGTCCAGATGCACACCTGTTGTGTAAATATATGTATTTTTTTTTTTTTGTTTGTAATACCACATGTGCTGGAAAAGTGAAGCACTGTAAGCAGTATTTTATTCTGCCATTTCTTAGGGAACATGGATTTTTAGGTGAATTAGAGGGGTGTTTAATCCTCTAGAGTATTTCCAGACTGCAAAATTGCACTGCAGTTTACATGTCAGTGACTCTAATGGTAGTTTATACTGTTCTTGAGCCCGGTTTGGTGTGTCCTGATAAGGGTGTGTGTATGTGAATGTGTATGTATCTATGCATGTGTGTGTGCAGACCTGAGTGGAGTACAGATGAAGACTTGGGATACCTGCCTTTCAGGATCTGGCTCGGAATACTCATTTCCCTCAGTTTGTGCTAGAGTCACAAGCTACATGCTAAGCTTGGTTGCTGCAACTTCACACAGACCGTGCATACTTTCTTGCCTTTTTTACCACTAGATGCAAATGTCTTCGGGTACACTGATGACTGCAAAGAACTACAGAGCATGGTGGAGTGACAGAGACCCGGTTGAGAGCCACAGTCCTTGATGCAGCTCAAGATGGGTTGGCAAGCACGGAGTTAATTGGTGCTCAGTGCCTGTTTATCTTGTTCCCTGATGAATTTGTGTCGTCTTAATTAGAACTAAAATTAGGGAATCACATTTTATGTAAACAGTGGCAGTGTACTTTTTAATCGCTCACTTGTCTGCTGACCTTTTAAATGCGTGCTCTAGCTTCTGTGTAGTACCCTAATCTCCATCCATCAGAAGCACTGCGCAGATGACTTAATGAGTGAACAGTGAAATTCCAGCTCTCTGACTCGCACTTTAATCCCTCTTTTCATTTGCAGCTGGTGATTAGAGTCCACATGTCAGACGACAGCTCCAAAACGATGATGGTGGATGAGAGACAAACCGTACGGCAAGTGTTGGACAATCTGATGGACAAGTCCCACTGTGGCTATAGCTTAGACTGGTCCTTGGTAGAAACAATCCCAGAGCTACAAATGGGTGAGTATACTTTTGGTACATCTTATTGATTTCTTAACACCTTGGAAATGAACTTGGATGCTACTGGCAACTAGTCCTTTGTTGCCATGCTTAGTCTGCTTGAAAGTCAGATTGAAGAATGGCTTTGTACCCTGTGTAAGTAACCAATTTAATGATCCTTGAGGATGTTAGAGGGTATCAAGATGGCACTTTTCCACTTTAAGCATGAAAATCAGATACCTTTTTCCCTGACTTGGGGGAAGAACAGACCTAATTGCACGTATTTACCTTTCCTTTCCTGGAAATGTGAGGGCCTTTTATTGCTCTCCAAGATGACTCTAGTTGGATTTTGGTCTTCTAAGAATAGAAAAGATTGGCACTGTGCTACTGTGGGAGTCTGTCTCCCTTTCTGAGCTAATGGACTGTCGAATATGGTGTCGCAGGAAGGAGCATTTTCACAGTAAAATAACCTTGAAAATTATCACCCTAGTGCATTCCCACATTGAGCAGCAGGTAGCACATTGTGCTTCCATGCCGGTGAACTGGATTTGGGAGCAAACTTGGAAGCTGGGCCAGGTGGGCCGAGGGCTGGGAAGTTGATGCTGTGTGGCAGTGCTCTCAGCTTGGGGGGTGGGGGGAGAGCTTCAGTTTCCACCACTTTACTGATCCCTGTTTGACCAGGAGCTTGCTCCTCCATGGTGGATGGCAGCAGCATGATGAGGCTGTCTGTGGGCAGAGCCTGATGTCAAGGGAATTGGGTGGGGAAAAATGCTGGGACGAGGCAGGATGGCACCCAGCCCACTGCAGGTTCTGTGCCATTCCCCCGGTAAGACCATTTGGCTGCGGACATGGGGGGCATGCACAACCCTCCCTCTCCTGGCCCCGCCATAGTGGACAATCCATGGGGGATTAAGCCTGGCAAGTCCTAGGGGTGGCGGTCAGCAGTCAGGCGGGCTGGGATCAAGGGGGTCCGGCCCCTTAGGGGTGAAAACTTTGATGGAAAAAAAGAAAAATGTTCACTGTTACTATTATACTGTGTTATGGCATGTAAATGGAGTTTGCAGTAGAAACCCTCAGCAGCCTTGTATGTTGGGGGAAATAGGGTGGCTTTGCAGTATAGATTTATTACGAAAGATGATTCTTACAGCACAGGAAAAAAGACGTAATATCAGTATTGTCAATGAAAATGATTGCAGTTACCATGAAAACTGTTAGTGTGACATCCTTATGCTGGAGTACCTCCTGACGTGATAGACATGCTTCAGTGGGGCAGGCTTAAAAAAGAGGGAAACTGCAGGCATTTATTGGTTTTGGAGGGGCACTCCTGTTAGAATGACGACTGTAAAGCAGCTTTGACTGCCATATCAAATTAAGGAGACCTGGGAAAGTTAGAAGGAAGTCCGTTTTATGGCAGCACATAATTCCCTAGGTGAGTCAGTTTTACCTAGTGGTTAGAGCACAGATCTCTCTGCAATATTAACCTAAAATGGACTAGACATGCACTGTTCACCTGGGACACAGTTAATCAGAAAGGGCAATTTACCATGAGCCAGTTAGGCCGGATACCGATTACCTTGTGTCAAGAATTTTAGCCTACTATACTTGACTCGGGTTTTAAAAGATGGAAAGGGGTGGGTCTCCCCTCATTTAAACAGTTTTTACAGGCAGGGCAGCTAAAACCTGCAGAAATACAGAGGGAATTTCAGCTACCCCACTCTCTGACCTGTTCAGATACTTGCAGGTGTACCATTTCCGAACACAAGCAGAGAAAAAGGAAAGCACTCTTATGGAGCAGCCAGACCTGTTGGATGGGATCAAAGTGTGGGCTTCAACGGAAGAAGGCAGGACTCTAGTCTCCTCTTTATATCATAACCTGAACAAAAGCATTGGGTAGAGGGGAAACAGAAAAACCCAAATGGCTTGGAAGTCCAAGGCAGGAGCTATTATGGACCAACACAGCTGGGAAAAGATTTGGCAGACTATTTCTGGCACTGCGGCTTCTAACACTTAGAGATTTTTGTTGAAAGGTGGCAGTGTGCTGCTGTATCAGCTCAGATAAATCTAGACATTTTAACAGAAATAACACTGATACATGCCGGAGGGGATGTGGGGCCAGGGATACACCTTGGCATATCTTTTAGAACTGCCCAAAGGTAGCCCCTTTAGGGCAAGATATCAGAGCATATAAAAGAGATACTTTCATTAGAGGGACTTGGTTCCTTTTCATCCTGTGTTGGATTGCCCCGGAACATAGCTCTAGGGACAGCTGATACCTGTTTAATATACTACTAGAACAGCTATAATCAAGAAATGGTTAGTGCCCATTGAACCAGAGAAAAAGGGATGGCTCGAAATTTGTAACAAGAAAAAAATCAGACCAGAGAAGGAATAACTGCACTAGTATTATCTACAGAGAAATTCAAATCTTCTTCGAGATTATCTCCCTCCATTGAGCCACGTCATGGACCTGCAAGTTGTCAGCATCAGGACCACCCAGATATTTTTGCAGGCTGGGGTTTCCTGTGTCAGCGTGACTTGTTAGCACCTATATAAGGTGGGCATGCCTGGCATGCTCCAGTTCTTTTTCCCGCCATCAACTGCTTGTCTGTTCACCACTACTGAAGAATGCTGCCAAACTTCTGCAAGTATTCGCGAACGCTGCTACTTCTAAGTTTATTTTGATATTTATTTTTATGCCTGTGCTGAAAGACGTGGAACCACTGTTCCTTTACTGCTGTTGTGGCGATGTTTAGATTTACAAAGACGACAACCACTCTGTTTGTATCCGTTGCCTCAGTATGAGCCACAGTGTTAAAGCCTACTCAGTTTGTCAGGACTTTGACCAGGCAACCAGGAGATGTCACAAGAAAGCTTTAGAAAACTTTCTCTTGAACCAAGAAATGGAGAAGCAGGTTGCAACAAAGGCGGCTTCACTGTCGTCAGACACTTCTTGTCAGCCTACCGATCTCCATCGTCGATGGTGGCCATCGCTGAATTGTCTGAGAAAAAGAATAAGTCTTCAAAATTGGTTAAAAAAAAAAAACACTGTTATGAAAAGGAAAAGCACAGAAAGAAAAAGGACGTTACTGCAGACCGTTCCCTTTCACCTATTTGATGGGGTAAGTCTACAGATAAAGTAGGGTCCAGGCTCCGGCTATTGGGCCTGCCACCCCGCCCCTCACATGGGCTGGTCTTGCAGACACCGAAGCCAGGTTTCAGCATCAGCTTGTCGTCCTCGCCTGGGGATTTGCAGCCCATTTCACTGTTGAGCACTGTCGCATTGACAGTTAAACCAACAATGACCCCTTCTGGCTCTGTCGATGCACGAGCATTTATTAAACAATGTCAGAGCTGTTTCAGCGCCTGCTGCTGTCTTCAGCATTACTGTAGTTGTTGGTTTTCTGGCCCTGCCACTGAGTCGTGTTCAGAAAGGTCACCATCGACATGACTCCCATCATCCACTACTCCTAAGTTGTCACCCTCTTCGTTGACCCTCAGCTCGTGGCTGTTGACGTTGATGGCGAACTGGAATATAATCAAGAATTCACGAGAAGGAGGAGGCCATGAATGAGGAGGAAGAGGTTATACATTTTAACAGAAATAACACTGATGTGGTTGGCTCAGACTTCAGTCTGTCCTGTTACTTGGAGGAGTGTGAGAAACGCACATAGATCTCCCCCTGAAGGTACCATTTTTTAAGCCTTCCTTTAATGGGTTCAGGCTAAACGGGGGTTCCAAGTTGAAAAGTAAGATTCTTCCTTGAGTTTTTGGAGATTTCAGCCTCTACTACTGTTATTATTCTGACTGTGCGTTTAGCATTTCAGGATGCTACTTTAGCTGCCTGGCAGAGGCCTGCTAAACTGCCAGCCATTCCCAGGAAGGTGGGTAAACAATATCCTGCTCCTACTGTGAGGCCATATTATTGCTGACAGCCTGAAATAGACTCTGTAGTAATTATAGCTGCTCATGGCAGATCCAAGCCACCCAAAAACATGAGGTCTCTTCCTTCAGGCAAGGAGTAGAGGAAGCTGGATGTGATAAGAAGATAACTTTTGCTTCTGCTTCTCTGGGCCTAAGCATTGCTGAACTATTAGGCATCTATGATTACATATGAGAATTGCCTTTGGAAGACAATGACCAACTTGGCTGAAAAATTCCCAGAGGGCCAGGACAAAATAGTGGATCGGCAAACTATAACTAATGGCCAGGAAGCACCTGCTCAGAACAGCCTCTGATGCTGCATCGAGGGCTGTTGCCTCTGAGATTTGTGCCTCTCACAACTTTTGGCTTACGGTGGCTGGTTTTTCCTCTGATGTTCAGAAACATGTAATGAATGCTCCTTTCAGCCGAAAGCAGTTGTTTGACAGTGATGCTGAAAATGCTTTAAAGGAGAACTGTACTGACCCTCCAAGTCATTTTCCCAACAGAACCTGTTTTCTAAATACTGGTTAAAATTCTGTTACTGTTCATAGAAACATAGAATTTGATGGCAGATAAGGACCACTTGGCCCACCTAGTCTGCCCATTTCCCTACCTAACGGATAAGCTGCAGATCCTAGTTAACCAACAGCCTACTTCCTCCTACCCCCCACTAGAATTGCCTTATGTTTATCCTATGCATTCTTAAATTCCCCCACTGTTTGACTCCCCAACCTCCTCAGGAAGGCTGTTCATGCATCTACAACCCTCTCCATGAAGAAATATTTCCTCACATTACCTCTGAGCTGTCTCCCCTCTATCTTCAAATTGTGCCCCCTTGTTCTTGTACATCTCTTTTTCTGAAAGATGCTACCCTCTTGGACTTTAATTCCCTTGAGGTACTTGAAAGTTTGTCATGTCCCCCCTCTCCCTCCTTTCCTCGAGACTATACATATTAAGCTGCTTTAGTCTTTCTTCATATGTCTTCTGGTGCAGACCCTGCACCATTTTGGTTGCCCTCCTCTGGACAGCCTCCACCCTGTTTGTCTTTGCGGAGATGGGGTCTCCAGAACTGCATGCAGTACTCCAGATTTGGTCTTACCATCTGTCTGTACAGAGGGATAACAACTTCCTGTTTTCTACTGGTGATGCCTCTCCCTATACATCCCAGTATCTCCCCAGCCCTCCTTACTGCCTTCTCACATTGCTTGCCCACCTTTAGGTCATCTGTTATAACTACCCCCCAGGTCCCTTTCTAATTTTGTTGTCAGTATCTCACTCCCCATAGTGTACTCTTCCCCTGAGTTTTTGTTTCCCAGGTGCATTACTTTGCACTTTTTTGCGTTGAATCTAATCTGCCATATATTCCTCCAACCTTGTCAAGTTCCTTCTCATCCTTTCCACATCACCTTGTGTATCAACCTTGTTGCAGATATTTGTGTCATCTGCAAAGGGACATACTTTTCCTTCCAGTCCCTCTGCAATGTCACTTATAAAGACATTAAAAATGACCAGCCCCAGTACTGAACCCTGCGGTACTCCACTAGTAACCCCCCCCCTTTCTTAACTATGGACTCCATTTACTATTACCCTCTGTGTCCTGTTGTCCAGTCAATATTTTACCCCAGGCTACCACCATGGGACCCACTCCCAGGCTGGCTAATTTGTTTATTCATCTTTTGTGTGGGACTGTCAGATGCCTTGCTAAAGTCTAGGTAGGCCCTATCCACAGCCTCTTCCTGGTCTACTACTATGATTACCCACTCAAAGAAATCTATTAGATTCATCTGACATGACCTTCCTGCTGTGAATCCATGCTGCCTTGGGTCCTGTGCCCAATGGCCTGTAGGTACTCAACAGTTCTTTCCTTCAGAAGTGATTCCATTATTTTCCCTACCACTGAGGTCAAACTGACAGGTCTGTAGTTTCCTGCCTCTGTCTTGCTCCCAGTTTTGTGAAGGGAATCACATCCACCCTCCTCCAGTCCTCTGGTACCACACCACACTCCCATGATTTGTTAAGAAGGGTAGTCAGTGGTGTTACTAGTTCTCCCCTTAGTTCTTTTAGAATTCTGGGGTGAATCCTATCAGGCCCCATTGCTTTATCCACCTTCAGTTTTAAGAGTTCTTTCAGAACCCTATCTTCTGTGAATGGACTGATATCAGCTCCCCTATCCAGAGTGCTTGTGTTGACTGGATTTGGTCCCTCCTCCTCCTCTTCCTTCGTGAATACCGAGCAGAAGTATTCATTCAGTATCTCTGCTTTTTCACTGTCCCTCTCTGCCCAACCACCCTCCTCTTTACTCAGCCCCAGTATCCCTGCCTTAGTCTTTCTTTGCTCCCTAATGTACCTATAAAAGGTTTTATCCCCTTCTTAACCGAGTTTGCTATCTTTTCCTTGGTTTGAGTCTTTGCTATTCTGACTGCCTTCCCCGCTTCCTTCTGCTTTAACTGGTACAATTCTCTCTCCTGCTCCTTCTGTGCATCCTTATACTTCCTGAATGCTACCTTTTTCTCCCTAACCTTCCCTGCCACTTCTTTTGAGAACCATAGTGTTTTTTTCTTTTGTTTTGATTTATTTGCTTCACACAAAGGCTTGTTGCCTCTGTGATGGTAGTTTTGATGTTCCCCATTGTTGCTCCACCCCACCTTCTTGCCTGTTTGCTAGTGTTTTTCTGAGGCACTCTCCCATTTTGCCAAAATCAGCCCTCCTGAAGTCCAGTATCTTTCACGTTTGTATGTCTTGACTCTACAGCTAAATTTATCGTGAACCACACTGTTTGGTGGTCACTTGTTCCCAGATGGCTACCCACTTCTAGATCTGAGATTCTCTCTCTGTCCCCATTTGAAAGTACCAGGTCTAAGATTGCCCCTGCCTGAGAGGTTCAAAACTAGCTGTCTGAAGCATTCCCCCTGTAGGGCATCGAGAATGGCCCTGCTCTTGGATGTGGCTGCAGCAAAAGTGCTCCGGTTAACATCTGGCATATTCAGGTCCCCCATCTGCAATATCTCCCTTTTCTCTGCCATCCTAAGGATGCCTTCTATCATTTTCTTGTCCATTTCCTCCCTCTGAGACAGTGGTCTGTATACAACCCCTGTGCGGATTGTGGTGCCATTTCCAGTCTCCTGGGTGACCCACAGTGCCTCCTCTCCTCCCTGTTTACCCTTTAGTCCATTACTTTGATCCTTCTCTTACATAGAGAGCTACTCTTCCTCCTCTTTTACCCTCCCTGTCCCTTTGGTAGATTGTGTACCCTGGTATGTTGACATTCCAGTCACGATTCTCTGTGTACTTTGTTTCTGTGACTGCCACAATATCCAGGCATCCCTCTTCCATCAAGGCCACCAGTTCAGGAAGCTTGTTACCTAGACTATGGGCATTGGTACTCATTACCCTCCATTTTTTGATGGCCTTATTCCTTTTTGCCCCATCCCTGTCCTTACTACCTTTGTCTTTTTCTCCATTTAATCCTGCCCTTCTCCCTACTTTCTATCTTGGTGTTTACCTCAGTAACTACCCTCATTTTTTTTGGGGGGCTAGGATTTCCCTTCTCCTTTTCAGTGTGGCGCCTCCCCGGTTGTTTAAATGCTTGCCAATGAAGCATTTAAACCTGTCTGGATCCTGGTTCCCCTCCCGGACAGATGTAGACCATCACACCAGTATAGGCCTGTATCCCTCCAGGTAGAGCCCCAGTCCCCAATGAAGTCAAAACCCTGAGCTCTGCACCAGTTTTTGAACCACTGATTGAATCCCACGGTGTGGAGTACCCTAACCTCACCCATACCATAGACAGGCAGCACCTCCGAGAAGGTTACCGTGTGTGCTACTTGTCTGAGGCCCCTCCCCAGCTCCACAGACTGCTCCTGCACTGTTCCAGTCCCTTTCCTAGCCAGGTCATTTGTCCCTAGGTGGACAAATGACATCCAGCTCCCTTCCCCGTGCAGCTGCTCCCGTGATCCTGAGGATTTGCTCCCTGTTCTTCCAAGCCATGCTGCCTGGCAGGCACCTTACCTCTCACCACCCCCCCCCCCAGTTCTACCCTCCTAATAATGGAGTCCCCCACCAGGAGTTGTTTCCTTCCCATGTGGGGTCCCATGCCACACTCCTGTAGGTCTCCTTTGTGGAGGTTCCCAGCATCTTCCTTGGTCTCCACTGCAGGTGCCTCCGTAGAGGAACCACACAATGCCAGAATGGCATATGAACTGTAGAGAGGTACAGCTGGAGGGATGCACCTGTGTTCCAACACCCTCACCCTCCCTGAGCCCACTGTTGTCCAACAGCTCCTCTTTCTTGGCAACCTCTGAGGCAGCGGTGGTGGCCCTGGTGGTCTCTGGGTGGGAAAGGAGGTCCCCTGAATCCTGGCCAACTCAACCTGGAGATGAGCAACCTCCTCCCTCAGCCAAGAGAAGTGCCTGCAGATGAGACACCACATCCTCCAGAAACATTTCCTGGAAGACTGCTGCTCTACAGCCACTGCACTGCACTGCACCACTCCCATCATGTGTTTATTTGTGGTCCCTTAACTGTTGTTTTGTATACTTACTCTTTCCTCTCTCTTTATTTATTTATTATATATATGGGTGACTCCATGAAAATGGGTTACCAATGGTGTCCCAAAATGTACATGCCATCTATAAACTATGTAAAACCTGTGCCCAGTGAATGACTATGCTGTAGGAAAATATGGGATGTGGAGAGATAAATTACATAATATGAATGCTGCCAGTTAATTTCCTCAAGAAAGAAACATGATTTGTGATAAAAAGCTGTAATTTTTTGTGCCTAATTTGTGACATTGTGGCACACACTGTAAACAGCATTCATTATTTAAATAAAAAAAATGCTCTTTACCACATTAAACTGCTTTGACTTATTGTCCTGTGTCCCGACTTTGTTTTCAGACCATTTAGTTAATGTTAAATGTGCCTGAATAGCGCTTACACAGAAGAGTAAATGCGGTATCTAAAGTAACCACTTGCGTCTCCAGTGGTTACATTCATTCTTTGTACTTATATTAATAAATCCTCCAGAAATTGCCTTGTGTTTTGATCCGGGAGCTTCTGCAAGAGACACAGCACTAAATTTCACGGGAAAATACTGTACTGAAGGAGCATTGTGTCTGACCTTTGTCCCCATGTTCAAACGTCCTGAATGTTTGTTCACTCCCACCTCGGTGCCCCTTCCCACCCCCAATAATCATGTTGGTGCACTTATGTGCACCAAGAGAGGGGAAGGCTCTGAGTGCTTAAAAGCACAAGAATTTGTATCAGAGTTCCAATCCTGCTCTTGCCAGCTCGCAGAACAATCCCGGTGTCCAGCCAGCAGCATGTCAGTTACGTAAGCAACCACATGGAGCCCAGGTACGCCATTGTTACTTTCAGGTCTAAGAATACAGCTGCAGAACAGCTTGTTCAAATGGGATGATGCTTAGAGTACAGTGTACATCTGCACATATTTTGGAGGGCATATTCTAGCAAATAGTACTGCGATTTGATGATTTTAATGAGCATTAGAGCCCCAGTGCAGTGTTTAGGGACTACAAATGAATTGTAGTCTGTGTGTTCACCACCAAATGAGGCTCATTCTCAGTATTGCTGTGTATATCAGGCAGTAAGTTTGGTAGAACAAAATGTTTCTGTGCACTTACTGTGCAGTACAAATGTGAACATTTTAATATACATTTTTTCATGTGAAATAAGGCTTGGAGGTATTGTGTTATTGGAGAGCGGCACAGTTTAAGAAATGGATACCCCCAACATTACGTGACTCTGGCTCCTTTCTTTTTTACAGTACAAACTTCCAGTAGGCAGTTATATAGTACAAATGCAGTCTAGCATTATACAGCAGTTTTAATCAGTGGCACATTTCTTTTGGGGGCAAGTTAAGTTGTTTTTTTGAAGGGGATTTGGTGGTACAGTTTTAATGGGCCCCAAAGGCCAAGTACCCAGATGTGTGTGTGTGTGTGTGTGTGTGTGTGTGTGTGTGTGTGTGTGTGTGTGTGTGTGTGTGTGTGTGTGTGTGGTCTGTTTTCAAAATGCAGCCTTAACAAAAATAACTGTGTTCACAGAAGTGATTTTGTTCTTGGTAAATTACTTTTTTTCACATTATTTCTAAGGCTCTGTGATTTGGCTGAAGTTTGGACCTCCTTCTTCTTGCACTAATCGTGTAGTTGTGGTCACTATTTGAAGTGGTTTTCCAACAAAAATAATACAGTAATTGTATTGCATGAGAAATGTAATCTACAGTTGCATTCTGTGTTGTTACTAAATGTGTTTTAGGCAAATATGTTGCATTTTGTTAGTATCATTGGTCTTTGTTACTTTCAGAACCATGTGCTTGGGGTCCCCATTATATTAGCCACCCATACGGTGTATTTTATTAAAATAAAGAACCCTTCACGTAAACTGTGCTATTGGGATGGTGTATTTCAGCTTTCTGTTTATTTGGGGCTTGATTCAGCAATTATCTGCATTTTATTTTTTTCAGAGTTTGCATTTTGGAATTTTTTTTGTGGTCTTGGTTACTTTAGGCACCATGTGCTTGGGGTCTCTGTTACGTTAGCCACCCTTAAACTGTATTTTATTAACATAAAGTACCCTCCAAGTAAACTGTGTTGGAGGGATGATATCTTTCAGCTTTATGGTCACGCAGATGAAACTTTCAGCATCCCTATGTCAGTGGCCATTTGTACTAATCAGAATGACATTGCCTCAAATGATGTAGCCCCCACAACAAGTACCCAAACTGATCTTCCCAGGGATCCATGTGTTCTGCTACCTGACACCACCACACACAGTGTACAGCCAGCAGTAACAAGAATCACGCCCTCAGGCCCAATTTAAGTCAATACAGTGTATGCTGTTTATTAATCAAATGCATTTTACATTGGTGAAGTCATAGCAGTACATAAGCACCTGTACACCGTCAAATTCCTGCACTAGGATGGGGATTCAACATTTACTTGGCAACAGCTTTATAACTACGAGAATATAAAATGTCCCTGAATATTTTATGGGCTACTACAGCTACAGAGAGATAGAAACTTTTAAATTAGCACTGAAGTATGGAAGAAATATGTGGAAAGTATTCCAGGCTGAGGCAGAAATGGGATTAGGAGTGTATTGGAGCTTGTCACAAGAGTTGAAAGACATGTCTGCTGACCAGAACAATTAGCAATCTTTCACAAATTAAATGAAATACACTTAGCTGAAATGCTTTGAAATAATTTTCATTTGCTTGCAGGACAAGAATAGTTTGTTTTCCAGCCATACACAATGGACTTAAATGCACTGCAGGGAAGGATAATTTGAAACAGATCTTGTAAATATTTCACATTTCTATTGCTTGATGTTGGATGGTTTGTATTGTAATGGATAGTGTTAGTATTATGTAATGAATGGCAGCTTTAATAAAATCTTTTCCCCTCAAAAAGGTCTTTGGTGTCCATGTTACATGTGCAGCCTTCAAGGTGCATTAACCACATGCCCATATAAGGGAGTTACCAAATACCACACCCCATATTCACTGGTAGAGTACACAAGTTAAGCCTGATAACAAATGTTTCCTAATATGATTTACAGAAACACACATGCACGTCACAATTCTTTGGTGTCACTTGTTACATTTGCAACCTTCATGACCCATTTTCTCATGTACCGATCAGGAAGTTATCTCCCAATATATTCACTTAATAAGTGGTTGGGAGCAGCATTATAAAACACATAACAAAATTCATCTACTTTGGGTTTTAAAAATGGACAGTCATGTCACACTTTGGTAACCCCTGTTCATGGAGTTGCTTATATATATATATATATATATATATATTTCCCTACTTTCCTATTACTTCCATGCCTTTAAAGCTCCTGATCTTCCTGTTCTGGGACAGTAAGTTCCTGTATTCCTCAGTAGTCTCCTCCTTACTTGCTCAGAGTCAGACCTCCAGTAGCTAGAGGGTGATGGAGAGCTACTCTTTTCCTTCTAGGTTGGTGATTCTTTTGTGCATCTGTGATCACTCACTCTCTGCTCCCAAACAGGAAGTTCCTGTTGTTACTCAAATCCTGTTCCTATAAAAGTAGAACCGGCTAAGGGGGGAGGGGGGGGGAGAGGGATGGAGGGCAGTATAGTCCCAGCAGAGTAGTATAGTTCTAACAGCACGTCCTTCCTCTTGCTGTTCTCTGCCACAAGCTATCTAGGGCAGTTTTTAAATGCAAACACCTGGCTTCCTTCTCTCTAAGCCACTCCCCCTAATTAACAGTTTGTTTCTTCACCTCTAGATAACTGCACAGATAATTCCTTCACCCTAATTCAGTTGTTTTTTTTCACCTAACTGCACAGATAACAATTCCTTCACCCAATTCAAACTTTTTTTGTTTGTTTTTACCTTAAATTGAAGTTCCCAGTAATAGAGTTACATAGATACATAGACAGTGTCGGCAGATAAGGGCCTATGGCCCACCCAGTCTGCCCATTTAAGTTTGTAAGTTCAGTTTATGTTTTCCAGGAAGTCTGTTGCCCCTTACCCCTGACCTTCAGAATTCCTTTGTCTATCCCATGCATTCTTAAATCCCGTGATTGTTTCAACCCCCACCACTTCCTCTGGCAGGGTGTTCCACTTGTCCACCACCCGTTCTGTGAAGAAATTCTTCCTCACGTTTCCTCTGAATCGTCCTCCCTCCAACTTCATCCCATGCCCTCTAGTCCTGGAACATCTTTTTCGCTTAAAAATAGTGCATTCCTGCACCCTGTTCCTTAGTTCTTTAGTCCAGTAGAGTAGTTTAGTTCTAACAGCACATCCTTCCTCTTGCTGTTCTCTGCCACAAGCTATTTAGGTCCAGCTATACAGTCCTTTTAGTAACCTTAGTGTGTGTTTCATCTTTATATTCTCATGTTAAGTACCATTTTAGAACTGTATGATGTAGTTTATGTCCCAAACAACCCCAGAGTTCTGTAGTAGAACATAAATGCATTGTGCCAACAACAGAAGTGTAGAACAGTGACAAACTACATCATATAGTTCTAAAATGGTTCTTACCAGCAGTATGTAAATTAGAAACACCTACTAAAAAGGCTGGATAGTTAGAGCAATAACAGAATTTTAACCAGACAGCTTCTACTGGTAAAACGGACTTATAGATTCAGTACAGGTCTCCTTTAAGGGATGTGTGGTCTTCTAGAATGACTCTTAGATCCCTTCATGCACTGAACTCCAAGCCCCAGGGCCGGGGTCATGATTCTTTTCTCGTGCCCTATCCTCGTCCAGGCCAAGATTATTCCAGAAACCCTGGTCATGGTTCCCAGAAACCTCGGCCTTCCACGTTCCAGGAACAGCATAGACGTTCTTTACCGCTCTTACTGTTCTTTCAGTTAACCCACCACCATTTCCAAACAGTTACCCTTCGGGACATCTTGCCCTTTTGCTCAAGGAGATTCCAACCTTTCCTCTTCAGAAGGGCTGTGGAAATGGTCCTGATTTTAGAAATAAATCCAGACTAGAACTCCTGATAACTTTCTGATTCCAAAAAGGACTGGGGACTTAAGGCCAGTACTAGATCTTTGGGGTCTGAACCTTTACC
This sequence comes from Neoceratodus forsteri, assembly GCA_016271365.2. NCBI lineage: Eukaryota > Metazoa > Chordata > Ceratodontiformes > Ceratodontidae > Neoceratodus > Neoceratodus forsteri. The sequence goes on along the minus strand of CM028132.1, from coordinate 63,123,695 downwards.
TTTGGGGTCTGAACCTTTTCATAGAATACAAGAAGTTTGGAATGGTCTCTCAGCAATCCCTCCTGCCCTTACTGTTAAAAGGGGATAAGATGGTTGCTCTGGACATGAAGGATGCATACTTTCATGTCAAGATCCACAAGTCACACAGAAAATACCTGCATTTAATTCTCCAGTGTTCACACTCTCAAATTTGTGTTTTGCCATTTGGTTTGTATTCTGCGCCTTTACCTAAGTATTTGCCACGGTAGCTGCTGCGGTAGGGTCTGTTATGTCTTTCCCTACACAGACTGTTGGCTGTTAAAAGCTCCATCATGGGAAGCCACTTTATACACACTGTTTTGGACCCAGTAATTGTTCAACCAGCTGAGCATACTGTCAGTGAGCCAAAGTTGGTCCTAACCTCCAGCCAGAGGCTCCAGTATGTAGGAGCCATTCTGGACATGGGTCTCGGTCAGGCGTTTCTGCTCTTGGACCTTGCCACAGCACTGGTGGCTGACACAGTTGGTTACATCCAGCAATTGTCGGCCCACTGTCTGCCAAGACTAATCGGCCTGATTATGGCTGCCATCCTGACTGGCCCATTGGCCCACCTCCATTTGAGGATCCCACAGTGGTTCCTCAGAGTGCAGTGGGCTCAGCACTTGGATACACTGGATGGTCTAATACAAGTCACTCCTCCTTGCTGTCATTCCCTGCTCTGGTGATTGGACTACTCTAACCTGGAGAAGGGTTTACCGTTCCTGAGGCCGTTCCCCCTGCTGATGATGACCACAGAAGCCTCAGGTTCCGGGAGTGCTTATTTGGGCCCCTTCAGAACCAAGGGCCAGTGAAGCCCTCTGGATATGGTGCTTCAGATCAACACTCTAGAGATGAGGGCTGTACTGTGTGGCTTACAGGCCTTCGTCGCCCTTCATCTGAGGAATCCTCTGTTGATTGTCACAGGTAATATGTCCATGATATATTGCATCAATTGACAAGGCGGTGTTCATTGATGCATTCACTACAGAGAGGCAATGAGAGTTTGGCACTGGGCAGTGGAACACAACATATTCCTGTCAGTGGTGTTCCTCCTTGGTACCCCGAACACACAGGCAGATCACCTCCATTGATTACATGTGCTCTGCCATGAATGGGAACTCCCAGACTTCATTGTGGATGTCCTCTTCGAAAAATGGGGTTGTCCGGGCGTAGACCTGTTTGTCTTCATGCAATGCAAAACTAATGCGTTTCTGCTCATTCACTCAGGGCCTGGACTTTTTTGGCGAGACATGTTGTCCCCCTCTTGGAAAGGGAGCTTTCCAAAATCTTTGCCCCCATTACCTCTAGTACAAAGAGGTTTGATCAAGCTACAGGCCAACATGCTACCTTGATTCTGGTGGCGCCTCAATGACCCAGACCCATTTGGTTTCCACTTCTCCAGCAGTTGGTGGTGGAACTGCCTGTCCTGCCCCCCAGTAGGTCTTCTGACACACGAGCAGGGTGCTCTAGTGCATCTAGTTCATAGATCCCTGCACCTTCACGCATGGCTCCTGAGGACATAGAGCTCTCCCATTTTGGGGTTTCCCCGGTGGTGGCTGATGTTCTTCTGATGGCTAGAAAGCCATCTACCCTGTACACTTATTCACAAAAATAGAATCGTTTAACTGTGTGGTGTGCTGGGCATGCCCTGGGTCCCTCTACGCATCCAGTTCCTAAAGTGCTGGACTACCGATTGTCCCTCAAGGCCTTGGGACTAGGGTGTTCCTTAGTAAAGGTCCACATGGCCACTGTGTCAACTTTTCATGCTCTGATGGAGGGCAGGACTGTGACCCAGCTGGAGCTTTTGCGTAGATTCCTGAGGGGTGTCTTCCTTCTGCACACACCCCCAATTCAAGATCCAATTCCGGTGTGGGACTTCAGTCTGGTACTAAAGACTCTAAGTGCACCTCTCTTTGAGCCTGTGTCTATTTGCATGTTGTGCTTCCTTTCTTGGAAGACACAGTTTCTAGTGGCAATAACATCTGCTAGACACATCTCTGATTTTCAGGCTGTGATTGTAGATCCTCCGTTTATTACTTTTCACAGTGACAGGGTTACCCTACATTCCAGCCCTCATTTTCTTCTGAAGGTTGTGTCAGAAGGAACAGTAGGCACCAACGAGGCACGTCGATGTGGGCAGCCCAGCCTACAAAAATTCCCGGGTGGTCCTGATGCCGACAGGTTACGGTTCCATGATTGACTCAATGGAGGAGATTCTCTGGAAAATCTACTGTTGTGTTAGGTAACTATTCTTTCTAGTTAGTTTCCTTTTGGGACTAGCTAGAAGGAAGAGGTGGACCACTATTAAATGAGCAACTTTTGTAACACTAAACTATATGAATTAAATTAGGAGTGAACTATCCTTATGAGTTTTTTTTTGTTTTTTTTTACCCATACAGGTATAACATGCATATGTGTTATAAGTGTTTGAAAGTAAAGACACTGTTCAAGTTGGGGCCCATGTTCCAGGGCCAAGTTGTTCAGAACTATACCAAAGATATTTAACTGTCAAGATACAGCAATTTATAAAATGGGCAAAATAATTCTTGAATACTGATTGGCTGGAAGCCTTTTCATAGCCATATCCTTATCAGGACATAATTTTACAATGGGCACTACTTGTACCAGCTAAGACGCAGTACATGGGGAAATCAATCCATGCCATTGCTGTCCTGCTGCAGCTCCTCGGCTAATAATCAATGGCAATACAAAATTGTTCAGTACTGCAAGTAGCTGATATGAATCACCCTACTCCCCACTGACACGCACAAAGTTTACAGTAAGTCCACACATGATACCACCGGTATAAATTGTTTACAAATCAAAATAACCTGCTGCAGTTCAGGCTGAAGCGTGAGTGCGAACTCCAAACCCATCCTCTTCACAGAGCTGCTCCTCTGTTATGTCTTTCTCTGTAGGCTCCCCCCCATATGAAACAACAGACCCAAAAAGTAAATTAAAAAAATAAAACCATCTCCAATGACACCGCAAGTTAGAAAATGGCTCCTTACGGCGGCCCAAAGGGACACACTCAGTGTCAGTCAAGCAGCACTCAGCAGCAAAACAGCCAAACTGAAGGAGACAAAGATAAGACCTTGGGGCGAGGAAACATACACAACACCCAAAGTCAGAAACACTGGCTATTAGTAAAATTTAGTCAGCAGCCAGTCACTCCTCACATGAATAAACAAAGTAATAAAGGTTGGGGGGGGGGGGGACGGAAAAATGTTAAATGTATATGGCTTGTGCAGGCTGGGGGCTTGGGACTTGCATATGCTGTATGATATTTTGTTACTTTCTGCCTCAGGAATCCTAGGAAGACCTCTGCTGGCAATAAACAGTTACTGTAATAGGGGACTATTTTTTTACTATTTGACCTATTGAAACCTCCATTTTTATATTTCTGACTTCCTTTTTTATTTTTAAATAATTACTTAGGGGCCCGTGACGCACCTGGGGCGTGCTCTTATCAGGCCATAACCCACACCTCGCCGAATCTTATTGCTGGCATATACATTGCTGTAGTGTCTTGTATGACTTTGAATATGCCTTTAAATTATACACTTCATCTCAATAAAAATTGAGTAAAGGAAAAAAAAACAAACCTTGGGACCCAGGTCTGAATCCCAGCAAGACCACTTACTCACTTTAAAAAATTTACTTAACCTCCCAGAATTTAATCTCTCAGTAATCTACATCTGTGATCATCAGAACACTCTCTCTCTGCACTCAGTGGTAGTAATCACCCCTTCCCTCTCTTTCGTGCATTGTAATGTGTTTTGGGATACTATTTCAAGGAAAGGCATGATATAAAACTAAATTCCTTTCTTTCCAAAGTCTCATTTCCTCACTTCCTTTGAGCTTGTTCTTGCCTGAATCTCTCTGGTCAAGGTTATACTTGGAAGGGGTGTTCATTAGTCAAAAGGGGAAATGAAAACCATCAGCCTTATTATCTGCAGTTCTGCACTTGTGAAGGTTGCACCTGTGCTATGGCACAGTTGTCAAGGCCATTATAAAACACACAGTGATGCTTGTCCTCGCAGTCTCTCCCCCCAACCCGTCTCTGCTGAGACTGTTTCGTGAATATTGAAGGATCCCTGTAAAATGCGGTATAAAAAACTGACCCCGTCGAACAACTTCATTGGTTAAAGCAGCACCTGACTGTTGATTATTTACCTAGAAACTGCACAGTTTGTAAACTAGCCTGCCATTATCTACCTAGCAACAACTTACCTTAATAAAAATAAAACCTTTCTGCATTAAAATTTAATTTTTTTCACGGTTTTAAACACAGAAACCCACAACAGGGCATAGTTTTCTTTAAAATAAATGCAGTTCCTGGATTCATTCTTAGGCGCATGGCCTTTGTTACCTAACTTACCCATTCTACCTAGCAACAACCTAACTGAAGGAAAATAAGACGCTTTAGATTTTTTTTAATGGAAACCATTTTTTTTAATTTTTTCCATACATGTGTTTTTGCTCCTTCATCCTGGGTACAGCTACATAAGCCCAGTCCCCCAGCTTTCTCAGGCCGGCTCTCCACCTCCCTCTGTATGTGCTTGGTCATGGTTCTCCCCACGAGTTCCCCTGTCATGTCAAGGCAGGGGAGGGAGGGCTGTCTTCCCCCAACCCCCACCGGTACATAAAGTCCGAGGCAGCCCAGGTCGCGAACAGAGTGGCAGCGTGGGCACGGAGATAATTGGGTCAGACTATATGATGGCGCCCCCCTCCCACATAACATTTTCTTCTTTTCCATCCCCCCCCCATGGAGTGTCTGACTTGTACATGGGAGGCACACCTGTCCGATGTTCCTCACAGTCCCCTCCTCTACATTGACTCCCTGACCTGCTCTTCCCGAGGCCTCCACCTGGGGGCAGCCTAGGCCAAGATACCAAGCCTCACCACTTCAGGAGATGAGAGGAGAGCAATCCCTCGGAAACGCAATACTCTCCCTCCCCGGCCAACCCCAGATGACCAGGGTCCGTTCCCGAACCTGGGTTGCTGGCATGGGAAAAGATAAGGCATGGTGCCTCAGCCCTCTTTGCCACTGGGTTGGCAAAAATTTCCATTTTAGGGGTGCAGTAACTCACTCCAGGGCATGGGTTTCTTGAGAATTAATGCACTTCCTGGGTTCATTGAAAGTCACTCGGCTGTTGGCCTCATGTTTCCAGTTCACCCGGGGCATGCATTAGTTCTCTAGAAATGAATCTAGAGATCATTCTGTGCCATATATTAAGCTGTCTCCTTGGAATCTTTACTGGGAGGGAATGGAAACAATATAGAAATCTGGGCAGTATATTCATTGTGACAGTTTGAATTTTGGCATATAAGGGGAGTTTCAGGAGTTCCCATTTAACAATATGTTGTTGTCGTTGACCTAGCAGTGGGTTATAATTTGCAGGTATAAGTTTATTGAGCAGTTTTGTAAGTTGTACTCCTAAGTACTTCATTTTCTGTTCCTTCCAGTTCGAGGGAAGGAGCTGTGTTACTCCTGGGGAGGGTCGGTAATAAAACTTCAAAACCTCTGTCTTTTCTTTATTCAGGGCATAGCCTGCATGTTGGCCGAATCTCTCCCAACAGGTTCCATATTTGGGGTATGGATTGCTCTGGGTCTGTAATGTAAAGAAGAACATCATCCACATAAAGTAAGATTTTATGTTCTGTGTCCCCAATCTGAACCCCTGATATTAGGGTAGTGTCCCTAATGGCACAGGCTAGTGGCTCAATATACAGGACAAATAAGAGTGGGGAGAGGGGACAACCCTGTCGGGTGCCCCTCCCCAGTGGGAATCTATCAGAAATGCCTCCATTAACCCTGAGGTAGGCTTGTGGTGCAGCATACAGGGCTTTGAGGGCAGTTGTTTCAGGAGGGAACCCAAACTTATCCAGCACCACAAACGGGAAAGGCCAGGGCACCTTATCGAACACCTTTTCGGCATCCAAACTCATCAAATGTGAGGGGGTCTTGTCCAGAGTAATTTTGTTAATGATATTTATTGTACGTCTGATACTATCTGGGGCTTGCCTTCCAGTGACAAATCTGGTTTGGTCTTGGGAAATGATTTGGGGGAGAATGTAATTTAGCCTTGAGACTATTATAGATGTAAAGATTAAGTTAGACTCCACATTCAAGAGTGAAATAGGACAATATGATCCGCACTCAGCAGGGTCCTTGCCATGCTTGTGCAGAACCATAATCGTGGCATGGTTCCAGGAGGGAGGAACAGCACCCCGCTCCATCCAGACTTCGTTAAAGGCCTGCAACAAATGGGGAGCCAATTCCTTGGAGAGTAGCTTAAACATCTCACCCGCAAACCCATCTGGGCCTGGACATTTCCCAGTTTTCAGGCGCTGAATAGCCCCTGAGGTCTCCAATAGCCGATTTGGGGCTTTCAATGCTTGCCGCTGTTATGAGGTCAAGTGAGTGTACCCAGGAACTCCTTTTTCTCCTGGGGGGGGGGGAGATTCTTTTTGGGGTCTGTAAAGGGTTTTATAGTAACTGACAAAAGCCTCAGCAATCTGATCGCTTTTAAAGGACAGGGATCCTGTTTTAGGGTGCTTGATCTTGGTTATGGTGGCTCTAGCTTGACGCCGTCTTAACCTGTATGCCAGAATTTTAGCTGGGCCTGGACCCCCCTCATAATATGACTGCTTTGAGTAACTCGAGAGATATTTCTATTTCAGTCTGCTGAATTTTCAAAATACGATCTTTAATTTCTTTCATCTCCGCCTGTGCTTAGCCAGTTTCTGTTTCTGCTGGGATTCTAGTTGTTTCAGTTGTAAAGTGAGATGCTTCAGGCCAGCCCTCTGTTCCCTTTGCTTAAAGGAGCCTATAGGTATAAGTTTACCCCTTAACATTGTCTTAATTGTGTCCCAAATTATTTGTGATGGGGTGCCCGGTTTGGAGCTTAGTGCCATTGTCTGTGTAATGACCTCCCTTAATTTATCCACCATCTCCCTATCTTGTAGTAAGGAAGTGTGTAGTCTCCATTGTGTTCTTTTTTTGGGGGAGAGAGAGATCCATCTACACAAACAGTGGCTGGTGATCCGAATGAACTGCTGTTCCCACCCAGGAGTGGTCAAACCTAGGCGTCTCCCTCGCCTGGGTGAAGAACATGTCAATTCTAGAGTAGGTCTTGTACCTGGGGGAGTAACAGGTGTAGTCCTTGACAGTGGGGTATTTCTCCCTCCAAATATCCAGCAAGCCTACCTCCGCCAAAAGTTTGCTGAAGAGGGTGGCTGTACGAGATCCCGGGGCTGGGACTGCGAGGTTGTATCCAGTCTTCTATTTAAAGTAAGGTTCCAATCCTCCCCATAACCATCACCCCCTTTGCCTTTTTAAGACACTGTTTTAATGAAATCAACATAGCATTCTATAGATGAACCCGGGGTACACGTTAAATAAAGTAAGCTGGGTGTCCTGGACCGTCCAGTCACTAGGATAGATCTTCCCCAGGGTCCACCGCCACCTGTTCTTCCACAAAGGGCAAGGAACTTGATACCAGAACTGTCATGCCTTTTCTTTCCCTTATCAAGGGAAGCATGGTACACCAAGGGGTAGGCTTTACTTTTAAGCTTTACAGCTTCCGAAGGGTTTAGGTGGGTTTCTTGCAAAAAAAAAAAAAAAAAATATGCTATCTCTGTTCCCTCAAACATTTTTGAACTCTCTTACTCTTGATGGGGTTGTTAAGCCCATTAATATTACAGGATAAGATTCTTGTGTCAAATTGTGCCATAACTAAACGAAAGAAACTGCAGTCATTAATACTCTCCCAAAAATTAGTAAATCGTTGGAACTTCCAACTTTAGTATTTGTCTCCTGAACAATAATAAACAACGTTACCCTACCAAATGGGTAATTAGCAGATTCTTTTTACGCTGAGAATTTTTTCAACCTGAAAAACACCGTCCCCTTCCTAATTCAGGGGTGGTAAAGTTTGGGTCTGACTAATTGCAGGATAAGAAAAACTGAAATAGACAGTTATATGTAGCTATGCTGTACTTCCAAGGTCAGGCAACTGAAGAGGTGCTTGGGTAAACCCTGATTTTGGCTTATGTCAACCCTTCCTGGAGGAAAGGGGGCACTACACCTCTCAGGCCTAACTTTCGCCCAGCCCCAGTGGGGTGAGGCCAACGTCTAGGGAAGACTGAGTAAAATGAAAATAAAAGTAGAACAGCTATTCGAAAACGGACTGACTGTAAGATCCAGGACTCCATGGTGGCCCCAGAATTAAAGCTTCAGATGCACCTCTTTCTTAGATCAGACCCACCCCCCACCCCCAAATACCAGGAGGTGAGCGAGGGAAGGGCCCACAGTGTGTCATCCCGGTATTAAAAAATCTTGGCTCCCACCTTCCCACCTCCAGGTGTGCTGCCACTACGACAGAATCCAACCCCAAAGCATCCGGAGCAAAGGAGCAGCAGCAGCTGCCAGGACTGGGCAAGACTGCGAGCCCCAAATCTCCCTCGCCTCGGACACCCCAGAACCTCTGTAGTGCCCCTGAGGTCCCATCACAGTGTCAACACACCCATATTCCCCGACGGGTCATCCCACAGCCCCAGGCCACTGGGTGCGAGGAGGACAGCCACCAAAATGATGAAAGTTTTCATTTCTCTTGGCCCATCTGGCTCCCCAAACAGTGCAGCATTCCATATCTATAACGAGCCCTTCCAAACGAGACCACAACCCAGCCACCCTCCACACAACCTCTGGGAGCACAAAACATTAACAGACTCCGTCTCATTTGACCCAAAATATTTCCCCCTTATTTTTAAAAACAGAGAAAATGTCTGAAGAGTCCTTATCTCAGCAATGTCTGTAAATTAGGAGCCAACCAGGAGTTTGGTTGTAGCCCACCCGCTTCACAGCGGGTCTTCCACTTTTTGGGAGTTTTTCTGCACCCGCCTCCCTCCAGTAGTCTCAGAGCCGGCCAACTCCAGTCCCAGTGGCCACATTTTCGGCAGCATAAAGATAGATAACAGTCACCTGCCAGTCCCTGGGTTTGAAAAAAGATGCAAGTCCTTTCCTTGCGGGCCCAGAATAGTAGGCCTCCAGAGATCTGAGTCGGGGGGCGGGGGGGGAGACAAGAGGCGTCGGGAAGGTCCATCGCCTCAACTGATCACTTTACAAACCAAATCGCAGGCTCACAACTCAGGTGTGCAGTCCAGCTTCCTCCATTTCAGATTCCTCCCTCTCCCTCTCCATCTGATCTGATGTTTCCACCACTTCCTCACAGAGGTTCCGCAGCCATAGGGGCAAAGCGTTGCCATAATATCTGCCTGGAGGTTGGAGTTCAGCACCGCCTGCTGCATCCCTTTCCTTTTATACTCCTTCTGTGCCACATTCCAGGCAGATTGAACCAGCTCCTTTTCCAACTGTTCTTTTAGGAGGGAGGGGGTTGCGATCCCCAAACCCTCCAAGTAAGACCTTGCAGCCAGAAGATCTGGGAACACCCGAGGCCCTCGATCTGTCGACTTTAAGTCGGGCCGGGAACAACATTTGGGCCTTCACATTCCTGCTTCTCAGCTGCTTCAGGATAAGCCACAGTGTCTTCCTTTGCTCCTGCACCATGGATGTGTGATCATTATCGATGGATGTGTGGTACTGTTGGAATTTTATCTCCTTCATTTTCCAAGATCTGCTTAAAATTTCCTCCTTCGTACTGTAGTAGTAGGTAAAACGGATGATAAAGGAACGGGGTCTGGCTCCTGCATTTGTAAGTTTCGGCACCAGAGACCTGTGTGCTTTGTCCATGCTAAGGTCCAGGTGGTCCAGCAATTTAAGTGCCTCCTTCAGCGGGGTCTGAAGAAACGTATAGTGCTAGCCTCCTTATTCTCTGCCCCTTCAGGGGTGCCGTAGAGACGAAGATTCTGCTGTGGCTATCCAGGACATCAAGCTTGTGCTGCATTTCTCTCTCCCGAGCCAGGAGGTATAAGATGAGGCGGTCATGTTGGTCGGTTTGCGCAACTGTTGCCGATAGCCCCATTTCCAGTTGATCTGCCCGATGTTCAATATTACTGATGTCAGAGTGTAGATCAGTGATGGATTTATCTATCTTTGAGGCTGTACAGGCAGTTTGTAGGATGGTTGCAACTAGATCTGCTTCATCCACCTCGGAGTGTTGTTACCTCTCCATGCTTCCAGGCGCGACCTCCAAAGAGAGGCTTTTGAAGATTCATCTCGCAAGAGGCGCTCCCTCAACTTAAATAGTGGCGTTTCTGTCTGCCGGGCGGGATTGCCCCTCGATCTGGTCCTTTTTGCAGGCAAGTGCATGATTTTTAGAGGCTGATGTTATAAGATTTGTACGGTGTCGACACTGAGCCCTGTCTTCAAGCATCCATTGCTTCCCTGACGTCACCGGAAGTCTGCTTTTTAACTGGTTTCAAAACATTCTTTTGTTTCAGTACATTTCCCAGTTGACATATGAACACCCAAGTAAAATAAAAATAAAACTGAGGACCTGAGCTCAAAGGGGGAATTGAGTGTTTACTTGACTGCTGTCCTCCGGGGTGGGGAAGAAACATGGAAAAAACAGAGGCAGGGGATTAGATGACTCCAGCCACCTGCACTCGATGAGCACGCAGCCTGCGCTACAGTAGTGTAAGTCCTGCGGGAAAGTCAAGGTGATGGGACTGGGCAGCTAGCTTGATGGAGGGTCGCGTGGTCCATCAGGGAGAATGAGTACTAACTGAAAAAAAAAATAATAATTTTTAAGTAAATTATTAAACTACACTGCAACCCTGGATAGCTCTGAAGAGTGAGTGAGTATGTGTGTGTGCACGTGTGTGTTCAAGAAGCTGCTGTGGGATATGGCATTGAAATCCATCGCTAAAATGGATCACTTGCAGAACATAGCTCATTGTTGACTTTCCTTCCCTTTGAAGTGCCAGATATTCTGTATGCAGGAAGCTGTTTGAGAAAGGAAATTAAAGGCTTTGCACTCAAGGACTAACATTTTTTTTTTATGTTATGCACTTGCCCTGGTGGTTTTTCCGGTTAATTGTCACCATTTTTAGCAGTTCTGCACTTAGTGGTAGGATCAGCAGAAATAAACTTATGATGTGCTCCAGGCTGGCTCAGTTTGTGGTGCTTCAGACCTCAGAATCCTACGCTGGAGGGGCTGGGTCCGTTGCAGAGGTGAGGCTTCAGCTCCCAGGCACAGATAGTCCAGAATTCGTTCACCTTATGTCAGCAGATCATGGAGTGGCCTTGGCAGCAGTTGTGTTGGCTGGATAGTGTGTAACCATGGTAACCCTCAACAGCTGGGTGGAGGTGGAGGCAGAAAAAAAATTTATAATGTGGACCGCCTGGCTGCCAAGTGGGTAGTGTGTTGCGCTCCAGTGCTGGTGGTCCAGATTTGCTAGTAGAATGTGGAGCCGGTCGGGTGGCCCTGGGAGAGGAGGCTGGAGAGTTGCTGCAAAGGGGCTCTCTCCCAGGCAGGGAGGGAAAGCCCAGTTTCCTCTGCAGTAGTCACCACTGCAGTGAACCAGGGAACTTGCCTCTTCTGCAGTAGAATGGTACAGGCCAATGTGACCAGTCAATGTGCTATGCGGCTCATAAGGTGTGGTTGGCGGGGTCATGGAGATGTGCAGAGGCCATCAGTTATAACCAGGGCCCCTGGTGTTCTGCGGCAGCATTTTCTGATTTCTACGGCATGATTTATTAATTTCTCTGGCAGAATGCAGTCCTGTCATTGGCTAAATATGTGATGTCATCGATGACATCATATGCTGAGCATAGAGGAGGGACTTCAGGATAAATGAGGTGGGAAAGAAAGCCTGACACTATGGAAAAACAGTATATTTATATGAAAATTCACCAAAAACAATGAATTCTATGCACTATATGTATTCTGCGGCATGATGTAACCCTCATGGCAAATTCAAGAACCGCAGAACTGCAGAATTTCAGGCGCCTTGATTATAACAGTGCCTGTATTCTCTGGTCTCACTCCAGGTGGATCCCCATTGGTGTGACAGTGGGGGATGAGACCGGGAGATTGGAGCATGCCTGAGGTGAGACACAGGCCTGGGAACACAAAGCTGAATACAAAAAAAAAAAAAGAAATGCACCATAGTAATTTATGTAGCCCATCGTATTGCAGTATTTAGGTATTGTTTTGCCAACATTGTAAACTGTTAATATAAGTTCTGCCTCAGTAAATCTTCCCCCTGTCCCCCCAAACCTGGCTAACAATCCAGGAGAGGAGTCATCGTACTGTTCACCTTTTTTTTTTTTTTTGACCATGACTGTCTATTGTTGCGTCAAGCTGTTCAGTATTGGAAGTGGGATTAATTATTCATGAGGGCCAGTATGTGCTCTGATTGGCTGCTGTATTAGGTGTTAATGTCTTAGAAATGCCTGGTACAGCTGAGAGCAGCACCCACATATGTTAAAGAGCAACCAACACCTCGAGAAGAACTTTGTAAAACAATATTTGGACACAAAGCAGCTTTTATTTCTCATTGTGTCTGTCTTACTGTAGTACCATTATTAATTAAGGAGGCAGTGTAATGTAGTGGTTATGGGCACTGGGCTGCAAACCTGGAGACCTGGGTTTGAATCCCATCAGCTCCCACTTGCATACTGACCCCCTGAGCAAGTCACTTAACTTCCTTGTGCTCCCAGGTCGCACCTGGAAAGCAGCTCCGGCTTAGTGTGCCTTTCCTGGTTAAATAATTTCCCCTTTCCCTTTTCTTTATTACTAAGGTCATATGCTTAAAAAAATCATCTGCTCCTATTGCTTCTTCCCAACCTGATGTCCTAATACTCTCTTTGTGACATCACAGTTATTCCCATGGCACCAGACTGTGATGTCACAACAGAGCCTTATAATTTCAAGCAGGAATTCAGCTGTAGAGGAAGATGAACTCTAAGTGATAAACATCTTGTTTTTGTGGGAATGTGTTTTAGTGGAAAGGAGAAACCTATGGAAGATCTACGAGATACTAGTTGAAGTGTATCTGAATAATGTTTTCCAAAGTTTTCCCAAAGGCGTCAGCTGCTCATTAAACCAGAAGTGCACAATAGCGATAAGATATTTGACATGTATTTTATTTTAGATTGCCCTTTATTGCTTGTCTTGTACTTTTTTTTTTTTCATGTTTTCTCTGTTTTGCCACTTTTTTTTGGTACAGTTGAAATAAAAAAAGGAATACTCCTTTTAAGATGGCTCGGACCAGGTTTTCATCAGTATTCTCTGTTGTTTATGAACACCCATTGTTTAACATCACTTCTTTGTGACTGTAATGAACTAGCGTGCAGCAGACACCGCTCCTTGACCTTATGGGACAGCAGACGTACAGAATCAGCTGATGATATTGATGAAAACCTGGTCTGCGCCATATTACAAGGAGCACTCCTTTTTTTATTTTCAAATGTGAAAAAAGTGCCAAAGCAGACCGAAAATTGGGAAAGAGGGGTGTCATACAAGTCCGAAGATACGGGGCAAGCTAAAATAGAATTAAAAAGTATAGGTCAAAATTTTCACCACGGTCATGCACTGCTGTGTGACATTTTTTCTGAAAGGTTGCTTGTTTTAAAACTAACACTATTAAGGCTTAAAATTTGAAAAAATGCCCTTGCAGCCAGGCATTTTCATGGGATTAACAGCCTCGCTGGGGTTAATGGCCCTCAGTTGCTCCTGAGGCAGTCGACACTCCCAGCTGGGTGTTCATCCTTAGGAATCCCTAGGAAATGCCAGCTTGCTCAAGCTTTATTGCTTAAATATGTATTTTTCCCCAAAGCACAACTAAACGGCACTAAAAAAAAAAAAAAGTCAGTGCTGGCAAAACTTGTGAAAATGAATGCAGTGCTTATTGGTAACCAAAAAAAAATCCATGGCCAGAACTACCCCAGTGCTTAGAACCTTATGGTTCTTCCTTAAGGTGCATGGCTGCACTAAACATTCATTATTTAAATATTGTGTAATTAAAGGTGCAGTCATCCCATAGATATGTTGACTAAAGTGCAGAATGGAAGATTTTGATTTATAAATGCTGGAGCACCCCAAAAAGTGAAAGAATTCTTGAAATATTAAAAACATATTCATGAAAAATGAGCAAGTTAGTCCAAATACTGGGCATATCATCTAATAATCCATATTAAATGTGGTACACGAATAAAGTATAACCACAGTTCCAAGTGGAATAATGCATATTATCAAAAATCATAATAGCTGTAATTCCACAGTCTTCTATAGGGATGGGCTAACGCAAACCTAAATAGTAGAAAGAGAGAAAATTCATTTTCCAAAAATCATGCATTTAAAAACACCAGTATTAACCAGGTGAAAGTGAGTGCATCAGAAATACAGGCAATGAACTTGTTTCAGAAATTATTTTAAGAAAGGGGTGCTATCCCATGCATCATTTAATCCTTTTTGTGCAAGGACTACCAGATCATAAATTGATTTACTCTCCCTTTTGAATAACTCATTGAGCCTGTCATCAAGTCTTGGCTTTAGGGAAATATGATCTAGTCCTATAAAGCATATTATGAAATGGGTAGAAAGAATGATGTATTCTGATTGGCCGAGAGCTGCTTTCAGCTGGGCCGTTATCCCAGCACAACGGCCCAGCTGAAAGCATTATGTTTAAAAAATGCATAAAATTTACTAAAAATTACCAATTTCATAATTGCAATAAGGCACTCCAGGGGGTGTGTTATGGTGGGCTAACGGCCCTTCTCGGAGGTGGAAGCCGGCTACGCCTCGTGCTTCAACCGACCCCGAGGTGGGCTGTTATCCTACCATAAAACACCCCCTGTCATGCCTTATTGCTTAATTGATCTAGCATCCCCTTGATGAAGCTTCAGCCAGTGGAGACCCACCGGTGTGTCCCCCTTCTTGTTAGTAATGGAACAAACATGTTCCAAAATCCTGTCTTTCAATGTGAAAGACAAGAACACCAGAAATTATAAAAAAGTGGATCCTACCCTTGATTTCCAGGCAAAATTCCATCATTTCCTGGAATGATCTTTTGCACTTGGCAAGATCACCAAATCAGAATTGCAGCTCCTTAAGTGTGAAGTTCCAGCAGTACCTACTTTTTACACCTTACCAAAGGTACATAAGGACCTCCAGCATCAGCCTGTAGACCTATCCTTTCATCAGTTGAATCATTATGTGAAAACCTCTGTTTTTATAGATAGTTTTCTGCAAGATATGATGACTATCCTCCCATTGTATCTCAGAGACACAGTGGCGGTGCTGGAGGCCTTTAGCAATTTCATATGGTGTTCACTTTCTACCAGTATCCAACATCATCTGGGGTTGAGTCCTGTCAAATTTTACATGGACAGGTTGGATACTGCAAGTGTCCTGAATCCAGACTTTGTTTTGATGGCAATCGAGCTCATTCCTGATGTGAACTATTTTATTTTTGACAAACAGTATTACCAACAGATATGTGGCACAGCAATGGAGTTGTCGATGGCGCAATCTTACGTCAACCTTTCTATGGATTGGTTGGAGTAGGTGTCCATTTGCGACCCTAATTCTAACCGATGTTGTCATTGTATTGTTTATTGGGGTTGATGTATTGATGGAAAAAGGTAGGAAGTTGGCCAACGCCCAAAAAATCTCTAAGTACTCTTTAGTAGATGGCCCACCAGTGCAGTGGTAGTGCTACCTTCTGTGGTGCTGGCAACCCATGTTCGGGAACGAGCATGGAGTGTTGGAGGGTCAAGCGGGGGGAGGTTGGATGAGCATTCCAAGGATAGCTGTCCTCCTTCCGGGGAGGGAAGGTAATGGTTCCCGGCATGCTGGTGACACTCAGTGGAGACTGGATGTATAGCAGCTGGAACCAACAGGGAGCAGGTGGAGGTGATGATGGATGTCTGTAAGTTGGGTGCAGGATGGCACCCAACCTGCAATGACAACCTCTGGGGGGGGGTCTAAAGGGGAAAACCCCTGAGTCAGTTCACAGTAAAGCCCCGAGACCCCACCCGAATGACGTCCCAGGTGTAAATCTTGGCTGTGGCCTCAGGTTGATCACAGTCTCTCCCCTCTGGGAGCTCCATCGCAGTGGGGAACGCTACGGGTCTTCCAGACTGGGCAGCCTAGGGGGACCAGGTGGTGGGTCCATGCGCTGACAAGGGAGTACTTCCCTCATCCATAATCTGGAATATCAATAGAATCTTAACAAAAAAATAGTACTCTTTATTTTATCAAAGTTGCATATAGATCACCATGTCATGTACCAGGACCCCAAGTTTCACCCTCTATAGGAGCTACTTCAAGGATGACATGGTGTGCTTATTAAAATAATCAAACATTAATAAGTATTTGCAGTCTTGCACAGGTAGGCCCTAACTAAAGAGAGTGCTGTAGCATGCAGACATACATATTACTTAATTTTAAATATGAACAAAAAAACTCTATAGGTACAGAATGCGGTGCCGTGTCCTACACGGCTCCACTCAGGCACTTGTGCTTACTTCTAAGATTCTTGCATGCCTTCCTTGCTGTTGCCATATGATGTAAGGTGTGATCCATTTAGTTTCTGAAACATCATATAGCTACATATTAGAATGTCCCTAACCAGTGCTACCAATAATTCTGTCATGTCTCAACTCTTATGAATAATCAATATCATATATATACATATTAGAATGTTCTTAACCAGTACTACTAATAATTCAGTCTCATGTCTCAACTTTCATAAATAATCAATATAACAGTTTCATTTCTTACATTTGATACCAAGGAACCGAAAATAGGTGCATGTTTACAATTATTCAACATTGGGTTTGCCAGTAGTCAGATGCCGCCCCCCCCCCCCAAAAAAAACTCCAACCCAAACAGAACTGAGAGTTGCTCAAAAAACCTGCCATAGCTCCATATCATGTTTAATTGTGCCTGACGTAAACTCTGCAGGCATAACATTCATATCAGTGCTAATGTCAACACGTGCAAAAAAAATTTAAAAATTAATCAACAGCAATATTACTTCGTAATAATGTCATGGATTTTTTAAGGGAATCCTGCCCTCTCTTTATAAGGGTCATTCTCTTATTCTTTTTCTTGACAGGCATGGAACATAAATACATAGGGACAAGTTTATTATGTAAGCAATAAGACACGACAGGGTGTGTGTTAGACACTTTAACACATGACTAGGAGGTGTAGTGAGGCATGAGGCCACAGGCCGAGTGCATCCAGCCTCCTAGCCGTGTGTTAAAGTGTCACTAACACACACACTGTGGAGTGGGTTATTGCGCTTATGAAATGGCTATCAAAAATACAGATGTATGTGATAGCTGAAATGTATAGTATTTAAAAGTGAAAAAGTTTCATGTTTGTCTTCATTTTTAATAAAATAGTTCCTCCGCCTGTTGTTTTTTTTTTTTTTTTAAATTAAGGACTTTTGTGCTACTAAGGCTTCCTTGCTTGTATTTTTTTTTTTTTCTGTTACCGATGCGAAGTGAAGTTATGAAAATGTTGCATCACACTGTTTTGGAGGTACAGCGCTGACCAATACATTGTTTTGTGAAGTACATAGGGAATAAATGTTAAAGTAGAGGGGGGCGGCGGGTTGGAAATCAGCAGCTGTTCAGCGTATAGTGCAAGGGTCTGGCAGCAGCATAGTCATCCGGCGGGTTCGTTTGTGAGGAGAGCAAGTTGCATAGGGAAATAAATGTTAAAGTAGAGAGAGAGCGAGCAAGTGGGCGGGAGGGTTGGAAATCTGCAGCTTTTCAGCATACATTGTGCAAGTGGGTCTGGCAGCAGTACAGTGATCAGGCGGGTTTGTTTGTGAGGAGAACAAGTGAGCGGGTTGCATAGGGAAATAAATGTTAAAGTACAGCGAGAGACAGCGCAAGCGGGTGGGAGGGTCGGAAATCAGCAGCTTTTCAGTGTACATTGTGCGAGTGGGTCTGGCAGCAGTACAGTGATCGGGTGGGTTCGTTTATGAGGGGAGCGAGTGAGCGGGTTGCCGGGTGAAGGAGAGATTGTGCCTGGCGTGCCTTTCGTGCGAGTGACTGTGTTAAGGAAAATTATTAAATGGGTACAAGAAATCTAGTTGATTTCTCACTAAAGCGACCAGAAAACATTTTATTTCAGCTTTGAACTAAACCTTACTGGTTTCTGGTCGCTTTAGTGAGAAATCAAGATGGACGATAATTTTTTCTCAACATCCTATTTTGGGCTTATTTACTAAAATCCCTGCTCGGCCAATAGCCTGTGCTTTTTCCCTGTATGTTAGAATATTAAAATACAGTCAGTGGCCAATGAAATTCCTAGATTTCTTGTACCCATTTCATAAATGTATATCATTTACTCAGTTTGTAGTATATAACGTATTGAAATTCATATTCCGTCTTGCAGCTGAAGCACAGTAATGTCATTGGATAACACTGAGTATAACTAGACAGATACGTATTCTGTTACTTTTTATTACCGTACCAGAGCATACTGCATGTCAAAGTCCAGTGATACTACTTTAAATCTGTAGGGTTTTCTACACATTTTGTAAGCTACTTGTTACTTCTTGTAAGGGCCATATATGTTGTTAATGACTACTTTGTTTAATTTCTCAAAGATTTAGAATTGCCGAGACCTGAATGCTGTGCTGCAGTACTGTCTTTTATTTATAATGGTTCTATATTTCCGTGCTACAGAGCATTTTCTCATGTAGCCTGTTCGCTAATGCATTTTCCTTACAGCCCTACAAAATAACGTGCAGGATGTTCAGTATCATGAGCACTTAGTTGGTAAAGCTTTGTTAATTTATGAGGGGGATAGAAACTGTTTCATAATTTCATTTCCTGACATGAAAAAAAGAGAGCAAGGGAGAGCTTAACGAACAGCACCCATTTATCGCATGAAACAGAAATGAGTGTGGGCTGGGGCCGGCCATGGTAGTTATTTGCAGCATGTCTGCTTCCTTGTGTCTAAGTGTTTCGACTACATCTTGCCACTCCTTTTAAAGAAGCAGGGCCCAACATTGAGATTGTTAGGTGGTATATGCATCACATGACTTGCGATCATATTACTTCGCCTTCCTAGTGCTCATTCTTGCCGTTGCTAAGCAACCGATAAACACAGGAGCATGCTGCTGCCATTTTTACTGAAAGTGATGTTGCCAGTGTAAACGCGACAGCTCTTTCTGTGGCTGCAGGGTAGAGCTCTGAAGATGTCTCATCACACAGAAGTAAAAAAAAAAACAGCTCACTGGATTCTGAACGAACAACCAAAAATGTTGAAGTACTGTCACTCCACTAGTTGAACCACTCCGCAGTATCCATTCAGCAAACCGTCGGCACTATTTTCTCTGTCTCGGTGAACGCTTAGCTGCCAGTCACTTCCGCAAAACCCCGCCGTGCCCAAGATGGCTATTGTGACTCTGCGCATGTGCGACTGTCTTGGCCATAATGCGTATGCCCAAAAGAGCCCGTGAATGGCAGATTAATGAAAACAACAAAAAATACAGCAATATGTTCTTTAAGCAGTTGCCCCCTCACCAGATGCTGGTGCTCAGCGGAAAGGTTGAAATGTGCAACAAAATACTACTGCAACAGCCTTCTAAAACTCCTCCTCCTACTTGGTTGTTCCCAGTCGGTCTATGTGATCACATGACCAGTTCCCCACTCAATTTCTGCTGCCGCTAGCCTCCAATCCTGTGACTTCCCATCCCCCAAGCCAAAAACCTTGAACTGAATGGCAGGGTAGTGAAACAACAAAAAAATACAGCAGTATGTTTTTTAAACAGTTGCCCCCCTCATCTGATGCTGGCACTTATCTGAAAGGTTGAAATGCATGCCGAAACACTGTTTTAGCAGCCTTTTAAAACTCCTGCTCATTCTTGGTTGCTCCTGATTGGTCTGTGTGATCACGAGACCAGTTCACCGCTTAGTTCTCCAATGAGCTATGCCAGAGTGGAGAGAACAGTGTGCAGTCCACGTCGGATTATTGCCAGCAGTTCTGCCATGTACGTTCTCTAGTGAAGCCAGCCAACGAGCTACGATAATTAATAATCTAGTAGTCGTGTTTGCTTTGACCAGATCTTGTTTTGTATTACAACTACTTACACTGTCATATTATAGGTGTGTGTGTGCATTTCGTTTTGTGAATTAGTGCTCTGCAAGGGAAGTCACCTTAAGGGCAGGCAAAGCGAAAAACAAGCAGCCAGTTTGGGGGGGGTGGAAATTAATCGGTCACTACAGGTCCCCAAGCGCAGTGCATGGAATAGATTGGTTACTGATATTTCATTTAGGTTAAACAATATAGCCAATAAATTGAAGCTTAAAAATTGCAAGTGTGACACAGAAGAGTAGCAGGATAAAATAAGTGCATCTTTTGACAAGTTATTTTTTTGGAGGGGTGTTGGGGAAGGGGGAATAATGCTGTTATCAACACTACTGTGTGTCGTGATATGATGTGATGTGGAGGGGGAAGAAACAGTGCTGCTGAAGGGTGGCTGGGGTAAAAAGGAAACGGAGTTAGTTTGAAACAAATGTCCTTGGGAATGATGGGCACTGAGTCAACCGTGTTAAATGATGGGCACCGCCCTACATTATGGTGCTATAAAAGAGAAACCACTAGGAAGGCCCACAGTTTCTGGTTTGGGTTCCGTTTTAGAACCACTTTCATTTTTTAACTACTTCGCACAACCATTAATTGAGCAAATGGCTAGTTACAGGAAAGACTGTAGGGATGTTATCCACTGTATAGAGGAAGAAAGCAGAAAAGGGAATATCCTTGTGACCATGGATATCAAAGACTTGTACACATGTATTCCGCACGAAGAAGGCCTGCCTAGCCTTTCCTCGGCTTTGCTGAGACAAGAGGAAAATAACAAAAGGTCACCAGATTTATTCTGAATTAGTCCGATATGAAAATTACTTTTCCTTTGAGAGTAACATATGTGCCCAATGAAGGCTTTGGCTTGGTCATTCTAAATTTTTGAGAAATTAAATAAATTAATCACTAACAACATATATGGTCCTCACATGGACTAACAAGTAGCTTTTAAAATATGTAGAAAACCCTACAGATTTAAAGTAGTATCACTGGCCTTTGACATGCAGTATGCTCTGGTACAGTCATAAAAAGTAGCAGAATACGTATCTGTCTAGTTATACTCAGTGCTATCCAATTACATTACTGTGGTTCAGCTGCAAGAAGGAATATGAATTTGAATAAGTTATCTACTATAGACTGTCCTATACATTTAAGAAACTTGCCTCTGTATATTTATGTTCTATGATTGTAAGTAAAAGAATAAGGAAATAACCCTTGTAAAGAGAGAATAGGATACCCTTGAGTAATTCATGACACTAGTAAGTAATACTGTTGATTTATTTTTTTTGCACGTGTTGATATTAGCACTGATATGAATTTTATGCCTGCAGAGTATTTTCATTTAGGCACAGTTAAATGTAAATGAACCTGTGGGAGGTTCTTGGAACAGCTCTTGGTTCTGTTTGGGTTGGGTTTTTTTTGGGGGGTGGAGTGGGGGGCATCTAGCTGGTGGCAAAACCAGTGCTAAATAACAGCAAATAAGCACACCTGTTTCCTGTTCCTTAGTATCAAATGTAAGAAATGAAACTGTTTCATTGGTTATTCATGAAAGTTGAGACACAAGACTGAGTTATTGGTAGTACTGGTTAGGAACATTCTAGTACGTAGATACATGATGATTCAGAAACTAAACTGATCACAGCTTACATCATATGGCAACAGCAAGGAAGGCATGCAAGGATCTTAGAAGTAAGCACATGTTCCTGAGTGGAGCCGTGCAGGACATGGCACCGCATTCTGTACCTATTGAGTTTTTTTATTCATATTTAAAATACCACATAACAGGAAATATTCATTGTCTTTTTATTTTCACTGGTTCCATATTGGTGTGAAAATAAAAAGACAGCGAATATTAGGTGAATCACAATACAATAGCAGGACTGCTGTTCCATCAGTGAAAATAAGAGGACGTGAACATGTCAGATGTACCCAGAGTGCTAAATATAACAGGCGTGAATTTAAACTGCTATACAATAAGTAAAATGTACTGTATGTCTGCATGCTAGGGCACTGTCGTTAGTGAGGGCCTAGCTATAAAAGGCTATAAATACTGATTTATACTGTCTGATCATCTTAGTAGTCACACCACGTCATCCCTGAAGTAGACCCTATAGAGGGCGAAATGTCGTGGGTCGTGGCACATTACATGGTGATCTATATGCAAATCTTTGATGAAATAAAGGGTACGTAAAGATATTTTTTGGGAATTGACTGAGTTCCTACCTTTCTTCAGAAATAGCACGGATCAGCCACCAACCTTATATTTTGCCATATACACGTAGTGGGAGGGCACCCAGGGTAGTACTTGCATTTTCCTGAGTCTATTTATTGATGACATGACTGTCATTGGTGGGGTATAGAACAAGGAGCCACAGATTTCATTGATTACATCAGTGACAATGACGAGAATTTAAAAGTTTCAAGCATACATGGCATCCCACAGTTATACCCAGTTCCTAGACCTTACTTTGAGATGTACCTAATAGATTAGTCTATACAGAAAATTGCAGGAAACCCACTTTGGGTAACACTGTTATCGTGAGTAGAGTTCGCACCCACACCTCATCGGAGGCATTCCATATCGGCAGTTTCTGGAAGTTTGCAGAAACTGCTCCAGTGATTATATATATCAAAAACATGCAGTGATTTTAAAAAGAAGATTTTTGGAATGTGGCTATGATAAAGATTTATTAGATCAAGTTCAAGCCAGAGCCGGGGGCAGGTCTCATTGAACCCAAGCAAAAAACTATACCTGATCAAACACAAATGAATTTGGTGCTTGACTTTAATGCCACAGCCCCGTCTGTTGCAGGCATAGTGAAGAAACATGGGGGTCTCCACTGACCAGGATATAAAGGATTCTGTGGGTTCATATCCTAAGGTAGTGTGTATGAAGAACCCCAGTCTTAGTGACAGTTTGGCGAGAATCTGTTTTGTGGCTAGGAGTACTCTACATGCTAACCCTCGTCCTGGATTTCCACCCCATCCAGTAGGATTTCACCACTGTGGCAATTTGTACTGCTTGTGTCTTTGCAAAATGTATCTGTGGGGTGACTGCACCTTTAATTACACAATATTTAAATGATGAATGTTTGGTGCAGCCCTGCCCCTTGAGGAAGAACCATAAGGTTTGAAGTGCTGGGGTAGTTTTGTGCTGTGGATACTTTTCCGTTGGTGCGGTTTCGTTGTGCTTTGTCAGTCACTTTTGGTTTACTGCTGCTACTTTCTAGCTTTGCTGTGCCAGGACCCTTCTCCTTTCCATTTCTATCTCCTCTTCCATAGCTGCCTGCCCCGTCCTCGCCTGGGGTGCCCGGCTACTTCTCAGACGGGACTACTGCTACCTCAGGGGGATCCTGCCCTCTGGGGTCTACGCGGCGCAGGGCCTGAGATTTCAAGCAGCTCTTATCTAGATGGTGTAGAAGTTTTCCAGCTATGTTCTTTTGTCTTCTGACCCTCCCGCCAGCTGGCAGCAGTGAGCTGGTCTGACCAGTCTGTTTGCATGTAGATGGTGTCACCCCAACAGAGGAGCAAACTTCATGGCCCACCGCTGGAGTGTGATTAACATGCAGCCAGCTTGGGTTGGCCCGGTGTTGCTGAGGGTTGAGGCACTGGATGCCACACCTCGCGCCATGCTGACAACCAGAGTTCGGGAGTGAGCTCGGGTGGCAGGGGAGGGAGAGGATTGAGCACCCACTGAGCTGCTTTTCTCTTTTGGGGGGAGGTCGTGGGGTTGTCTGGTGCCCTGGGGGGGTGCTGCAGAGTGCTGGACTGCACGTAGGGAGCGTGGCTGATGCAGGCAGAGTTGCCGTGTGCTGCAGCGTCAGGAGTGCACCACGCGCTGGGGGGTTGGGAGGGTCTCAGGGACAGAACAAGTAAACCCCCTCCAGCTCTGTTAGGCGACGGCCCTTCCAGTGCCACCGCCACACGCCCAATGCTGGTTCCCTGCATCTGCCCCTTTGGTCTGCCTGGGGGTAGTAGCGATCCCGGTCCCGGAGAGGAATTGTAACGTCCTTGAAGAAGGCAGGGAACACAGTGGATGGTAGGGCGGGTTGGGTGAGTGAAGTGGCCAGAGAGAGTTCTGGTGCTGGAGGCTAGAAAAAGTGTAAGGGGGGGCATGCAGCCAGCTTTCCCCAGCTGGGTCAAACTATCTCGGGCAGCACTCCTTTCAGCATGGACGCTTCAGTACTGCTGTCCTGGCTCTGATGCTTAGCTCAGGTCAGCAGCACAGCAGCGCAGTACACTGACACTGAGCCGAAGAGTGGCTCTGTGTAGCACTTTTTTTCACTTGGTGTTATCTTCCTTTCTGCTTACCTGTACTTTTCAGGATGGCTCCTCCAGCCCAGGCACCTGCTTCCCCTGTGAATTACCCCTCTTTCCCCCATGTTCTACCCCTCATGATAGGGTTGAAGGGGTTTCTTGTCCTTGCCCCGCCTGAAGCAGGATCCAAGGTGGTGCCAGGCCTGTGGTCGGTGTTGCCTTTTATCCCACTTGGCAAAGGATTTTCGTCTGAGGATTGGGACTTCGTTGTGCAATGACATGGAGAATCTTTCCATACCCCACACTCTGGGCTTCCCAACTGCCTTGATACATAGCTTCTGCCAGTGTCGAGTGCATTTCAAGAGGACCCCACTCCATGAGTGGAGAGAGCAGACCTTTGGTTGCTTGATCCTCTCACCCCCTGCCGACCTTGGTGATGTGACTTTATTTCTGAAACCCCAGTAGCTAGTGTCAGAAGCACTGTTGCTGCATTACTATGGCGGGCATTATAGTATATTTTAAATGAAGTCCAGCAGTATGGTTTAACCCTATGGAGCCTGTCCATTTTCTCTGTGAAAGTGCATATTTGCCTAAGCACTTTTGAGAATGGCGTTGAGATATCTGTTTGTTCTGCATTCCAGCAGTCCTGCATCCACCATACCATGTTATCATAAGTACCAAACCATAGATCATACTGTATATCAATCAGGGGAAGTGCAGAACTGAACACCATGTGATTACACCCCTAAGATTTAGGGCATCAAAATGGGATACCTCTGAGTCTTTCTTTTTTTCCAGACTCCAGGATTACTGTGCACCAAACTGCCAGTCCAGAAAAAACGACTCCAGGCTCTAAAGGGTTAACGGGAACCATCACTTCTCGGATTGTGGATTCATTTCACGATCCACACTCTGTCTTCCTGGTGACAGACAAGTCATCAGATGTCTTCAAGCTAAGCTCCTCCCACTATCTGGGTGGTATATCCTCTGGCTCCACCCCATGATGTCAGATCTTTCTTTCCTCTGGAAGGGACAGGTCTCCTCCTCCTCCTTCTCGGCTGGGACCAGAGTTAGGAGTGTCATTGTGTGGCGAATTCAGGGAAGTGTGCCTGGCCCTGCAGACTTTCAGGGAGAGCCCTTCTCACCACAGCAGAAAATGCAACCACGGTCTTCGCAGATGGTGAGACTGGGAATGATCACGCTTTTCACGCTCTCTGGGATCCCCTGACCACTTGGCTGTGGTCCACCTTCCGTCAGTCTTTGCTCCTGTCAGCCATCTGTCGGAGGAGATCGACAAGGAGTCAATCTCCCAGACCTTGGTTCTCCTGGTCCTTACTCGGGTTGATGTGGCCCAGTCGGTGTCCCTGACAGGATCACCTTGAGAGTGGCCTCCACTGGTAGTCATGCTTCTGAAGTCTCTCATGCTCAATGTATAGAGGCAATCAGTTTACCATAACCCATCGGAGGATGCCCATTGATGTCAGTACTCCTTTTGAGCATTTTGAGCATTAAGGCCGCTGACCATATAACAGAATTTTGGTGCTTAGTCAGCCTTCCAGCATCTACATTTATCCCCAAAATAAAGAATTTACAGTTAAAGGGGATTTTAACCCTCAGTGCAGATTCACTTACTTTGTGAACTTTGCCCCAGATTTTCCTGATAGGACAGGACCAGAGCATATGAAGCAGATCAACATCTTCCGCCTGACATCTCCAGCACTTCCCATCTGGCTGGAAACCCATGGAGAACAACCTTCTAGGAGAATAATAATAGTAATGCAAAATTTTATATTGAACTGCCCTACCTTGCACCTCTGCTTCTCCTGTAAGCATTGCCCCACACTGAGGCCCACTCAGCTTCCATTATGGATTCCCTAATATCTTCCTCCCATTTACACTTTGCGGGGGCTGAGGAGATCTGGATTAATCAAGAAGCAAAAAAGTGTATGCTGCTGCATCACTGGGTCTCTATGCTATCATGATGCTTAACTTTGGTCATTCTTTGCTGGGAGTGCTAGGTGACCTCCTTTCTCACCTTCCTGCCAACAAGCAGTTGCCAGTGAAGTTAGAAACCAGGGTCAGTCGCTGGCTAAACACCAGCTGCAGACCACTTTAGACATGGGCGACTCTTGTGTCTGTTCCATGGCAGTGGCCATTGCCATGCATCATAGGGCCTGGCTGAGACTTTTCACCTTTACGGTAGATACTTCGCACATGCTGATTGATGTCCCCTTCTTCGGCATGACTTCTTTGGTCCTGAGGTGGAGGGACATCTCACACAGGCTGAGAACTTGATTCTGTGACTTCATCCAGTGGCAGAGGAGCATACTGAAAAACGAGGGGTCAGAATTGCGTAGAGCACCTTATCCTGTGGCACTAGGAAAACAATTGCCTTCTTAATATACTTTAGTTGGCTTACTTAGCTTTTTATAAGCAAGCAGTAACACATGATGAGGTGTGGGTTACATTCTGATAAGAGCATGCCCAGGGGTGTACTAAGGCACAAGGCGTTTGCGCCGAGTGTCTTATGCCCCGGGCATGCTCTTATCAGCACGTAACCCACACCTCGGAATGTATTATTGTGCTTATAAAATGGGCTTTTTTGGTAAAGAAGTTAATTAAAAAATGGATATAAAAATAGATAAAAAGAGTAAAAAATATGATCTTGCAGTACAAAAAAAGGAAAAGTAGTTTCTGTCACTGTTTTGCTATGGGGCTCTTTAATTAAATTTAGTACAGGACATTTGTGTTGGTAATGTACGTGCACTGTTCAGGAACCGCATTTATAGAAACAATTGTGAAAAAGCATTTTTTTCCTGGTAAAATGCTTCATCGTTCCCCCCCGCGCATTCCCCCATGCTTCACTGAAGGCAAACTTGAGCGAGTTTGTCCACAAATTATCTATTGGATGAGGTAACTAGCGCGATATCTGCTGTTGTGCTGTCGAAGAGATAGAAAATAATTTTTTTTATATTTTTTTTTTTTTTTGAAGAGGTAGCTGGCAACGAGCGTGTCCATCAGCGGCTGCTGTACATTGTGGTTTCATGCTTCACTGTTCCGGAAGTGCAAGAGTGAGGGAGATAAACTGGTGTACTGGTTTAGATGGGGAGTTATGGGTTGCTGTAGCTTTCGTAGGAGGGAGAGGAGTTACTGGTGGAAAGTGAGTTGACGGCATTATGTATTGTGTGAAGTTTGGAGCACTGGGAACAAGACATGCGGCTCCGAGATGAAAAGATGATGTAAGTATTAAATTTCATATGTTTGTATTTCTGGAGGGAAATATATTGTGAACTTTGAGTGGTAGCATGGTTTCTGCATTTCTGGCATTGTGTGTCTGGCTGGAGCAGGTGTGGTTCTGTTCGTCCGGGAATCAGATCATAGTTGAGCGCTGCAGAGCTGCAGTTGGTAGGAAGAGAGCGGTGACACGGATGGATTTTTTTTTTTGTGTGTTGCGGCTTGGTTGGCACAATTAGTGCCGCTTGGCATGATACATGCTGGTAAGGACACGGCTGAAAACAACTTTCAGCCAGTGGGGATCCTTGATTTGTTTAGCCCTTTACTTTTTATCCCTCCTTCTCGCCCTCAGCGTTCCACTCCTTCAGGCATTGCTCATGCCATCCATGCTTCCTTGACCTTGAGTCTGCCCCCTAGAGTGCCTCAGTAACTCCTTTTTCTCTCCTCCTACCTCTGTGGAGCACTTGCACAGTGGGGGTCTGCTCGTGGTTCCTGGACTGGATGGCATGGAGCGGCCGTCGTCTAGGCCCGCTGAGGATTTTTCCGCTTTTTCTCCCTTCCCCGCCTAAAGACGTCGGCTTGGGCAAGTGCGTGCTGACGCCTGCCTGCCAAGTGCCTAACAACGTCCTCTCTTCCTCGACTCCAGCCCTCTGAAACCGCCAATGCCCCGTGAGAGCCGGTGCTCCCACCGGCCCCCAGGGACGTCGGGTGCGTACAGCACCCCTGGTAACCCACCCCGAAGGAGGAGAGCATCGTTGGGACGCCTAACTTTTCTCTGCCAACGACTCCGAGTCTGTGCCCAACCCGGTCGCCGGGATTGTGCGTAGGTGTGGCTCCAGCGCCTCAACCCTCAACACCACAAGTCCGGCCATTTAGCCCATTTTATAAACATTAATTATCCACATATTTTGATGAATAATCTATGATTTATCTGCAGAAATGCATAGGTTATTCATGATATTCTAAACAGGACAGGGAGAGAAATTGTAGCTTTTGAAGAGGTGTGAGAGGAGAAAAGAAGCCAAAATGACTAAACAGTGCAAGTCATGCATCATTAAAACAAAATATGCCATAGTTTTTCCAAAAAGTATCATTTTTGGTTGCCTGGATTTTCAATTTATGTTGAGTAACAAATGGTATAAAAGCAGCCTCCCTGCTGTCATTGAAGAAATCCCACCAGTGTAATTTTAATGCTGCTCTATTGATTGAAATGTGAGGGGTCAAAATTCAATGTCTGACTCTTCAGCTACAAAAGTGAGGGGTCGCCTGACCCCCCCCCCCCCAAAGCCCCTGGTTCCGCTGCCTATCCCAGAAGGCCCATAAGCCTAAAAAGATGACTTCCAGTATCATCTGTTTCAGCCTTAACAACCTTGGCAGCAGCCCCAGCAGGGGCAGTATCTGCATTGGCGTCCGAAGCCCCAAGTCAGGTGACCAGGGTCAGGAAAAGGAAAGAGTAGAGGGGGTGGTGTCCCCACAGTCCCTGCAACCGGAGCCTCCTCCAAGGCTGCACAGTGACAGGTTGTGTGGTGTCATCCCCCTGCCCCAGCTCCTGGTCGGGGGTCTGTTGCACCACTTCTTGCCACAATGGTCTGCCATTACCTTGGGCAAGTAGGTTCTGGAAGTGGTGTGCAGAGGGTTGCTTCTGGATTTCGAGGCTTTCCCCGCCATACTGACTCAGAGCTCCTCAGGAGTCCAGGTTGTCCCAGGACATGTCTTCTCTAAAAGCACACATCACTCAGCTCTTGGAGTGAGGGGAGATAGCCGGTGTCCCAGGTGCCCTGGCCACTCGGGTATTTGGCCCCAAAACAGATGGTGGGACTGGTGCCTCATACCAGACAAGCATGATCTGAATCAGTTTATGTGTAAGTACAGGTTCTGGCTGGTCACTTTGAATCAGATCATTCCACCTCTGCAGCAGGGTGTTTTTGTTCTGTTCCTGGACCTCTAGGATGCATTCTTCCACATCCCAGTCCATCCTTCCCTTCCACATCCCAGTCCATCCTTCCCATTGCCGGTACCTTCGGTTCCATGCAGAGGGGATCCTGAACTAGTTCATGGTTGTGCCTTTTTAGCCTCTTCGCACCCGGCATCCTCACCATGTGAATGGCAGTGGTGGGGCCTTCCCTCAGCACAAGGGCTTCATGGTATGTACATACCTGGATGACTGGCTAATAGCCAGGTCATCCAAATAGGCGGTAGAGAGGTCCAGAGATTTGGCCCTCTAGACCTGTTGGGACCTGATACTTCTGGTCAGCTCTGCCAAGTCTGAGCTGGTCCCCTCACAGGTGATCAAGTTAATTGGGGCAGAACTGGACTCCCTGTGGGCCAAGGCCTGCCTTCCTGTGTCCGAGATCTGGA
Source organism: Neoceratodus forsteri (assembly GCA_016271365.2). Lineage (NCBI taxonomy): Eukaryota > Metazoa > Chordata > Ceratodontiformes > Ceratodontidae > Neoceratodus > Neoceratodus forsteri. Next base: position 63,093,804 of record CM028132.1, on the reverse strand, counting down.
TCTTGCCTTCTTTGCCCAATCATTTCAGGTTGGGCTCTCGCGCCCTGCCGGGACTTCCTTTAGTTGCTGGTGTGCATGGCATCCTCCAACAGCATGATGTGTTGGGCTTGCTGGTGGATGTGCCACTGCAGTGGGAGTTGGGTTGCCAGTGGTCCCAGAGCTTGGGTAACTTGGACCAGTCGGTCATAGTGACTCAACGCCATTTAGTGGTGGCTGGATCCACAGCATCTGGAGGAGGTAATACCATTTGTCTGCCCAGTACTGTCCATCAAGCACATGATAGACGTGTCTGGTGGGGTGGGAAGCACACCTAGGAGACCACAGAACCCACAGTCCTAGATTTCTGTCACCACATCGGCCTACTGTAGCTCCATGCAGTGCAGCTGGCTTTGACAGAGTTTGCTCCTCCGAGCAGTGGTCAGGTCATGCAGGTCCAGATAGACAACACCATAGCCATGTTCTACCTGAGCAAGCAGGGTGAGATATACTCCCTTCCATTGTATCAGGAGGTTGTCTGCACCCAGGCGTTCATACGCAGCCTGAGTGGAGAGCTCCTGGTGATCCATGTTACAGGAGAGAATAATCAGCAGGCAGGTGCACTCTGCTGGGTCAGAGAGATGTCGCTTGAGTGGTCCCTGCATCAGGAGGTAGTAGGCCACCTGTTATCTCCATGGGGCCCCCCCCTCTGGTGGACCTATGTGCCTCATGGGGAACAGAAAGCTGAGGCTGTTTTGTGCCTATCTCTCCCCCCCCCCCCCAAGTCTGTGACACTGCCAGAGATGCCTTCATGAGGCCTAGGACTCCAGGCCTCCTGTATGCCATCCCTCCCCTTCCCTTTATCTACAAGGTTGTGGCCATGGCCTGGACAGACCAGGCATGGATGATCCTGATAGTGGCAGACTAGCTCAGGATGTTCTGTATCCAGATCTCCTCAGCCCCAGCAACAGGCATTTGTAGAGGTTGCCTCTCTGCTCAGATATACCGACAAGGCAACAGGGGAAGGTCCTGGACCTAGATCTTCCATCCCTGCAACTCTCAGCCTGGTTCCTGAGCAGTTAGAGTTCCAGGCTGTGGCCTGTTCGGATGACATCCTCCACATTGTGGGAGCATACCATAAGGAGTCAGCTTATAAGTGCTATGCATTTAAGTGGAAGAGGTTCTCGATCTGGTGCCAGGCTAAATAGCTTGATTCCCTTTCATACCCCATGGTGAGCATCCTCAACTACCTGTGGTCCCTGTGAGCTGTGACCCTTAAGGTGCACCTCAAGGGTATCTCTGCATACCAGGCATGGGCTGGTACACTGACAGGGGCTCAGGAGAAGGTGGCTGGGCATCTTTTTAAAGTCTTGAACCACTTGCCCCTTCGATGTATGAACCTCCACCTTGTGGGATGTACTGCTGGTGTTGGCAGTCCTCATGGGCAAGCCATTTGAGCCAATGCACAGATTGAGATGTCACACCTGTCATGGAAGACTGGTCCTGGAGCTCAGAGCTGTGCTTCCCTGTGTAGGGTTGATGCTCGCAGGTGAATAGGGCAGCCAGCCCCACACTCAGACATCAGTTCCAAACAAAAATACCTGTGCTAAAAATATAGGAGTTCACACACAGAGTTCTGCTTGTTCCAAAAAGGAGCTTTTTAATATAAGCTTAACAGTTACATCAACACTCCGAAGTGGACTCTAACAGTGATAAAGTTACAAATATTGTCACCAGACCTTAAGGCTAAAGCCCATGCTCCAGTGCTTCAACTTAATCGCAGTCTTCGTCAGGGGGTGTGGCTAATAGAGTGACATCACCCATATTCAAATAAAGGGGTGATGACGACATAGATGACAAAGCAGCTCACAGAGATAAAAAAAAAAAAAATTTTCATGAAGATTAAAAACAAGTCAATTCTAAAGGTACCAATTGTTTCCCACTGGTATGTCTGTTCAGAGGTTTATAATACCCGCAGATGCTGGTTTATGCGTGTTTTGATGGGGTGTATTGTTCTGTCCACATGTCAGTTTACATGTGCAGCACAACACATAGACTTCAAAACTTTTGTTGCAAGTGATAAACTCATTAACAGTAACTGGTGTGCAGTTTCCCTTAGGGTGTTCAAATCGGTTACCTGTTTATGCATAATTAATGCAGCTATTACAATTGACACTTGAAAAAAACTTTAGTTTCTCTGATAGCCAAGTTCTGGTTTGTGATCTTTCATTTTCTAGCCTGCTGTGGATCAGTTTGTCACGTAGGCTTGGTGCTTTGTTAAAAGCAATGCTTGGTTTTGCACCAACTGCACATTCCACTTTTGTATGGGACATTAAAAATTGGCCAGTTGTTACAAATTATGTTCCCTATCTTGCCAGCTATTTCATTATATACTGTGATAAATGTGACTGTTCACATTCTATCCTGTTTGGTTTAGATCTTTCTGTCAGAGATTTCCTGTCTCTATTGCTCACTCTCTCTTGCTTGATTTAAAACTTCCTTAGAATAACCCCTCTTGAGAAATTCATTCTCTAATTCTGTGGCTTGCTGTAAGTATATTTCTTCTGTACTACAATTCCCTTTTAGTCGAACAAATTGACCAGGATAGAGTTTTTGAGCACCCTGGGGTGTGCACTGCTGGCTTCTAAAACTGAATTGTTGGTTTTTGTTCTTCCTAAAACATTTAGTCTGTATCTCTTTACTAGAACTGGTTAGCGTGACGTCCAAAAAGTCCAGACATGTTTAACTTGCTGTATATCTGAAATGCAGGTTAAGATCATTGTTATGTAGCCAGCCCATGAATGTAGATTATCTCGGATTTTGATTTAGGGCCACTCACATGCATATTATATCATCAGTAAAACTTAGCTACACCCTAATACTGTTCATAGATGGGTTAGCCTCAGAATTCAATATGCAACATACAGTACCTCCCACATGCCTAGGAAGAGGTTCATGTAATGGGGGTCATAGCTGCATCCATGGTTGTGTGGCACGTTTGCAGGTAGAACTGTCTCTCAAATTCAAAACTATTGTGTTCATGAGTAAACTGCAGTGCATCTAAGATAAAATATGTGGATATCTGCTCTTTTAGTAAGTTTTTTTTTCCCCAGAAAGAATTTTCTAGCTAAAAGTCTCTGGTGGTGTCTAATAGACATATAAAGAGATTCCACATCTACAGTTCTAACTAGCCAGCAGTAAGTGTTCTTCAATTGAGTTATCAAACTTCCTTAGTAGATCTGCAGGGTAGCACGACTACTCCTTGAACATAAATACAGGAAGTCAAATACCGCGCATTGAAAGGCACAAAAGATTTCTCAGTGAGGGAGAGATTACACCACTGGGTTGGTACCGCGTATGTCGGGTGTCATAAGCTTGTGGTGTTAACTGGTCATGGAAGACAGTTTTCCTTGGTGTGGAAGTTTTAGGTTTTCAGTGATGTTTATATTTAGTAAGGATGATTTTCGAGGTGAAGACCCTAAAAGGGGGTACGGAGGGGTATAGCCCCCCTCAAGAAAATGATTGTAGAACGATTTAAAGTCTTCTTCATTGCAGTTGAGTTTTGGGCCAAAGAGTCTAAGCTGCCGTGTGTGTGCTGGTTCAGCGTGCTGATGGCGTGTCTTAGAGGTTAGAGTGACACGCTGTGAATGCCGTAGATCCAGCTGACCCGGGTTCAGGTCTCACTCTGTCATTTTCGTTTTTTTTTTTGGTTTTTTTTGTTAGTTTTTTTGGTTGGCCGTCGCACCCCCAATCTCCCCCTTCTCCATGTTTGCCCCCCCAAGTTACAGTACTAAATGTGGCCCCGTCCTGACTTCTACCCTCCCCTGAGTTCCGGCCCTCTGAGAGTTCGTTTCATTTATCTGCCCCAAGCACCAATTTCTCCCCACCAGTAGTATCCTGTACGGAGTTGTGCTATTAAATTTGCCCTCCCGAGTTGTGTTCCTCCCGAGGTTCCTTTAAGAACTTTAGGCACTGCCCCAAAGTTTCACCATGTTCTGAGTGTGCCTAATGTGTGATGTTTTGTTTTTCGGTGGTTTTCTTTTTAGCTGCATTTTAGGAGTGTTGTGTTTCTATGCACTGTGTTTACTGCACAGTTCCGTACCTCAGTTTTTTTTTTTCTGCTGGCTTGTCATGGAACAGATCTGCAGTGTCTTTTAAATATGAAGGTAGTGAAAGCCTGTACTGTTTCAGGAAAAGCTCTCCACATTTTCAGTCAGAGATCCAACCCCTGATTCATTTGTCTCCCAGGGGCGTCAGTGGGGTGTTTGTGGACTTTGGGAAGGATGTATATTATAGCAATGATAGGAAACTCTTTTCACATATATTTAAATTCCTCATCCGATATTTGTCCCTCATTTTTGGCTTTCTGTAATGACTGAGAGTTTTTTTTTTTTTTTAAATGGGTTGTGGGTTGAAATTTAGCTTTTTATAATTTTCAGGTAGTGTGAGTACTATCCATCCATAGTATTCTCTATCCAAAACCACCACATTGCCACCTTTGTCACCTGGTTTTGTAACCAGGGTATTATTTTCAGATTGATCCCTTATTGGACTGCTTTCAGCCCTATTTAAGTTGGATTAAATATTGGATTCATTTCCTTCCAGTAACTGCTCTACCTGCCTGATTACCATCTTTTTCAAAAGAATTAATTGCCATATTGTAGTTTAATGGGGCAAAATTTGGATTTGTCATTACATAAAGCTTTCATCTGTGCCTTTAAATCAGTCTCCATTGCCCCATTAAGATCACTGTTATCTGTGGGGAAAAAAAACATGTTCTCATACTCAAGTCCCACTGATGCTTCATTTCCCATTTCATTAGTATGCAGTAATTCTTGTAAATTGTCAAGGTTCATTCTGTCATGTCATCCAGGAGGTCTCAGTGTTGGTATCTGTTGGTAGACCCACTTCCATATCCATGCACTCTATTTCTTCCAATAAAAAGTCCAGGTCCTCATAATTAGACTACCAGGTACTTCACGAAAACCCATGTCTGTTATCCTTCTGTTATCATGGTTATTTTTCAAAAATTGGTGTTTTAATCTCACTTTCCTAAAGATCTTGAACAGATCGACAGGCATTTGAAAATGATTATACCTGGGGGCCGGTACAATGGTGAGTCCTTTCTGCAGAACTTTTATCTGATTATCTGTGAGTTGAGATGTTGACAAATTTAATACTTGTAGTTCTGAGTCCTTCTCTGCTTAGGTGTTCTGCTGTTTCCTTCTTATTGCCCTTCCTCTCTTGCCTCTCCTTGTTTTTCCACCACCACCACCACCCCCCATTTGGTGCCTTTTTGGGATATTTGCCTAAAAACAGGGTCTTGTCTACGAGAGTCACTTGTGTGCTCTGTTGATTCCCCTTCACTCTGTGTTGTTACACTCCTGATTGTTTTTAAATTTACTTCTTGATTGTGATCTATTATCAGGATTGCCTCCTGCTGCGTGCACGTCAACATGTCACTCAGTAGTGCCCTCTGCTGCGTGCATGGTTCTGACCCCATTCAAATACCTGTTTCTCGCTATAGTCTTCCTATTCCCTAGTTCATTTATTCTATTTGCGTTGAATTAATTCAGTTTTATGCTTAGTCAGATTTTTCTGTAATGAAATATCAAAACTTAAGATTTCCTTGTCTGTTTTGCATCTCAGCTGTGCCTCTGTTGCCTCTTTGTCAGTAATATCTTCATATTTACTTCTGTCTTCCTTGATTATGAATTCAGTGAATTTTTTTAACATTTTGAGGCTGCTGTCATCCATTCCACTTTGTGCTTAAAGTTTTCTATACCAGTGGAAGGTGCAGTTGTTATCCTTAAACCCCTTGGCAATTGTTCTTTTTCTAAGTAACTGTCTAAAGTAGTAATATCATAGGCTAGATCCAATTCCTCGCACACTAATTTCTCCGATCTATCTAACAAAAAAAAACAGCTTTAATGTCACCTGATTCATACGAACATACGAAATTTGCCAGCACATAAATGCCTAGAGGTCTATCCAGTCTGCTCGAATGTGCAGCTAGTACCCCTTACCCTGCAGCTGCCCCTCCCTTTTACCCTTCTCCTTCATTGACCCTCCCCCTTGTCCTGTCCCATCCCCTTTTGAAGCAGTCCACTGTTCTACTGGATACCACTTCTGCAGGTAACGCATTCCACCCAACCACCACCCTCTCTGTAAAAAAGTGTCTCCTCATCTCCCTCCTGAACCTTCCTCCCTCCAGTCTCGTATCATGGCCCCTGGTGTCCCTCCCCTCCCTTACTTTGAATAGCTCTTCTGTACCTGTCTTGTTTATTCCTTTCATGTACTTAAAGGTTTCAATCATGTCCCCCCCGTCCCTCCTCTCCTCCAGCGAGTACATGTTCAGCTCCCTCAGCCTCCTCTTGTATGATAAGTCCCCCAGCCCCTTGATCATCTTTGTCGCCCTGCGCTGCACCCCTCCAGTAACTTAATGTCCCTCTTCAGATACGGGCACCAGTACTGCACGCAGTACTCCCGGTGCGGTCTAACTAATGACCTATACAGTGGCAGAATCACCTCCTCCCTCCTCGAGGATATACCCCTTGCAGTACAACCCGGCATTTTGTTGGCCTTTGCAGCTGCCTTCCTACATTGTGCCGAGTTGTTCATTGAACCTGTAATGAGCACCCCCAGATCTTTCTCCTCCTCTGTCTGGGCTAGCTGCACTCCCCCCAGCTGGTAACTCCTCCTTGGGTTCTTCATCGCAAAATGCAGCACCTTGCGCTTTTTGGCATTAAACCCCAGTTGCCAGGTGTCTGACCAGGTTTCAAGTTTTGTCAGATCATCCTGCAACCCCTGCCATCCCCCTAGGTCATCAACCACCGCTCCTACCTTGGTATCGTCAGCAAACAGACTGATCTTGCTCTTGATGTCAAATGATATGTCTGCAATGAATATCCCAAACAGCACTGGTCCCAACACTTGAGCCTCTTGAACACCGTCGTCACTACCCTTGGATGCGAGAGCTCCCCACCCACCACCACCCTCTGTTGCCTTCCCTGAAGCCAGTTCCCTACCCATCTCACCACCTTTGCACCTGCCCCTGTGCCTTCTAACTTACTTCCCTGCCTTCCATGCGGCACTGAGTCGAATGCCTTACTGAAGTCCAGATACAGGACATCCACTGCATGGCCCCTGTCCAGTTGCCTAATTACCCAGTCATAGAACTCCACCAGGTTGGTTTGGCAGGATCTGCCACGTATGAAGCCATGCTGTCTGCTGTCCGGTAGTCCTTTGCCTCTAGGAGGGCCACCAGCCTCTCCTTCAGGATAGTCTCCATTAGCTTACCCACGATGGATGTGAGGCTCCCTGGTCAGTAGTTTCCGGGTTCATCCTTGGGGCCACTCTTGTGGAGGGGCACCACATGAGCCATCCTCCAGTCCTGAGGTACACACCCTGAATGTAGTGAAGCATTAAACAGGTCTGCCAAAGGTCCCGCAAGGACCTTTGCCAGCTCCTTCAGTACCCTGGGGTGGATGCCATCTGGCACTGGTGCCTTGTCCACCCTCAGTGCCTTCAAACCCTCCCAAACTCTGCCCTCCATGATTTCCCCATCTGTCACCCCCTCTCCCTGTTTCTGCCATTCTTCCCCTCTCAGGTGTCACCCCCCTCTTCTCCTTAGTAAATACCAAGCGGAAGTAATCATTTAGTGCTCCTGCCTTATCACACCCTGCTTCCACCCAATCCCCCTCCTTCCTAACCCTTACTATGTGGTCCTTATAGCTCCTTTTTTCCCTGATGTACCTAAAGAAGTCCTTCTCTCCTACTTAATGCCTTGTGCCAGCCTGAGTTCCGTAGATGCCTTGGCTCCCCTTACTGCCCTTGTCACCCCCTTCAATTCCGTCAAGTACTCCTCCCTGTCCTCCCCCTTTCCTGTTTTCTTGTACCTCCTAAAGGCAGCTCTTTTCCTCCTTACCTTTTCCATGACCTCCTTGCTCAACCAGTTTTCCTTCCAAGGATCCTAGCATTAAGGGTAACCACCTTCCTCCCTTCCCTCCCCCTCCCATCCTGCCCTTCTTTACTAGCATTACCAAAAGTACTTGCCATTTGTCCTTTGCTACTGTTATGGGGGTAAGCTCTTATGGTTTCCCAACCTGTGGTCTCTGCATGTCTCTTCCCAATTGCCACCCCCGCTCCTAGTTTAAATTCCCAATTTCTTCTATGTACTCCTCCATCCTCTGTTTCAACACCTTTCCCTCCTCACTCAAGTGTAGTCTGTCCTTGTCATAGAGACTACTGTCCGTTTGCTGTAATTTTTTTTTTGTCTTTTATTTTGCGGACCGTATGCTCTCTCCCAGCTTGCTTTACCTTGAATCCCCAAGGTACTGTAGATGCTGTCTGAGCATCTGTTTGCACTCTTCACAGTCAGGAGCCAAAAAGTGTTGCAATGAACTCTCACCTCTAATTGAATTACAGTTAATTATTTTGTCGCTGTAGGGTGGTTAAATATATCACTGGTAACAGGAAGGGCTGGATGAAGTTGAATTCAGCAAGACCCACAACACTGCTACTAGGGGACACATCAAGTTACTCCAGTCATTCTGCTCCACGACAACTCACCCTGGGCTATGAGCTCTGGCGTCAGTCCCCTCCCTGCAGAATTCGTTCCCATTTTTCGCCACCTGGAGTTTATTTCATTATATTTATGCTGGGGGTAAATTGTCAGGGGAGAGTTTGTATAGAGGTGCATTTTATCTTGGAGCTCATAGTTTGGAACAAAGTGTTGCGGACTGAATTGACCAGCACAAATTATTGTTTAGCCCTGGTACTAGCACCTGACGGCTACAGCGCAGTAAAAAAGCTTACATACAGGCAGATCCTGGAGGCTCAGAGCTGTGCTTCCTAGTGCAGGGTCAGTGCTCACAGGTGAATAGGGCAGCCAGCCCAACCCTCAGACATCAGTTCCAAATGAAAACACCTGAGCACTCTGTGCTGAAAATATCGGAGTCCACATACGAAGTTCTGCATATTCGTAAAAGGAGCTTTTAATGTAAGCTTGACAGTTACATCAGTTCCAGCACTCCAAGTGGACTTGAACAGTGATAAAGATGCAAAGTACAAACACTATCCCCAGACCTTACTGCTAAAGCCCATGCCCCAGCACTTCGACTCAGTCTTCATCAGGGTGTGTGGCTAATGCAGAAACATGACCCGTATTTAAATGCGGGGGTGATGACATCATAGATGACAAAGCAGCTCACTAAGGTTAAAAAAAAAAAAAAATCCCTCTTTGTGAATACTAAATGCAGATTAAAAACAAATCCATTCTTAAGGTGCCAGTACTTCATGAGGAATAAGTTCACCAACTGATTTATATTCAAATGCTGGCATTCCGTGAAGAACGTGGCCAGCAGAAAAGATCTCTTGGTCTATCGATTCTGCTCGTAATAATAACGTTGTTTCCGACTTTGTCTACATCTGTGCCCCATCTCCCCCAAAACTTGCAGTTGATATTTAACATCTGAACGCTTAAATCCATTAAATATTTCAGGCATAGATGCCTATATTTAGAAAAGCTGCTGTATCAAAGGAGTCTGTCAAAAAAAGACAATCCATAAGAATTTAAAACTTCCACTACAAGAAATATGATTGCATACAAGATGAAGAGTCCATTTAAAGCCACAAAAAAAAAAAAAAAAATAGGAAAATGCTTTGGATACATGCCACACGGTTATCCTGTCTCTCCCTTAATTATTTCTTGAAATGGTTATGTGATGACAGAGATCCACAGGCAGTGCAAACCGAACAGTATTTTTTTTTTTTTTTACACGTTGCATAATTTCTACCACCTAGGTCCTGGTTGGCCCAAGTTCTTGCTGACCTTCCCTCCATTCCTTCCTCCCCATGGTTTTACCCACCGTGGCAGGGGGCAGGGACCCCACAACCTGCCGAAAGGATCCCGTTCGGGGAAGCCTGCTTTTGAAGGGGGCGAAGCCCATGGTGGTCGGCAGTCATCCGACTCGCCCAGTACCATGTTTTTTCCTCCTGCTTTTACGTCCCCCGGGTGAAGTGTGCAAATGTCGGCAATGGCCGAGCTGTGCGCACTTCTGCCCACAGCATGCCGGCCGGTGACTCCACCTCCCCAGCTTTGCATGAGGGATCATACGTGCCCGTGTCGACACCCAGCTGCTACTAGGTGTCAGATAAACACCGTCCCCTGTGTCCCACCCTCCCCAGGAGAGGAGAGCTGGCCTTGGGATGCTTGATCCTCCCTGGCCAATCCTTGGCTACCCGCTTGCACCGCGAACATGGGTCGCCAGCGTGGCAGGAGGTAAGGCATCGATGCCTCAGCCCTCCTCGCCACTGGGCCGGCCTCAAACCAAACAGTATTAATAGAAGAGAAAGCCATAAATCTAAAATAGAAAGTAGAAAAAGCATAATACATTTTCAGTCGAATCGGTGAAATTTCATCATATCACAATAGACCTCATGTGTTAAATGTAATGGGAGGTGTGGGAGAACACATCATGGATTCCCCTCCAGACTTATAAATCCTTTTGTATATCTAATAACTACACCAGTGGGAAACCACTTTTTGGAAAGACATGATCTGATCCAGGGCATTTTAGGTTTATGGGTATTGAAGTGGTTCCCTCACCTAGGAGAGGGGAAGATAGACTTAGAATGCTGCTACATAAGGAAAGATCTTACTTTGAGGGTTATCTCTTGCAGCAGGCCATCACTGGTAGGACTATAGCCACCAGGCACTAGGACGACACTGAAACTTTCTTGCTCGCAGTCTACCAGAGGGGGCTGCCCACCTCTGATGTCAGCCAGTCCTGTAAAGGCGGGTGGCCCCCATACCCTCCTCTGTTCTTTTCCGACTGTCCACCAATGCACGTTGGACCGTTGGAACTGCCGCAGCTACAGTCGGCCACCATTTCCCACGTTTTGTGTGCTTTATTATTTTTCTGCAACTTTTGGGTCTCATGGCTGCAGCCATTGCCACGGTTCCTCTAGCCAGACTGCACATGAGAATCCCTCTGTGGACGCTGCGGGTCTAGTGGGACCAACGCATGAATGCCCTGGATCAACAGATAATGGTCTTGGATCCTGTCAAGAGTATATTGTTGTGGTGTCTGGAACCCAGCAGCATGCTTCGAGGGGTCCCATTTTGTTTACCTACCCCTCAGCAGGTCCTTTCGACAAATGCCTTGAGTCTCAGCTACAGTGCTCACCTGGAGGTCCACCAAACTCAAGGGAAGTGGACTGAAGTGGAGCCGGAACTCCATATCAATGTCCTAGAAATGAAAGTAGTCTTGCTTGCCTTACAGGCCTTCCAGACTCAACTGTCCCCGGGTCCTCTTGATTCAGATGGACAGCGTGGCGTAGTTTATTACGTAAACAAGCAAGGGGGACTCATTCCTGTCCCATGAGCAGGAAAGAGATGAAAGTCTTATACTGGGCCATAGGGCTCGGCCTGGAGCTCCTGGCCGTCTATGTTCCTGGCGACCAAAACATCCTGGCGGACAGCCTAAGCCGGTCTTGGTCCAGGGCCCACAAGTGGACTTCTGACCTCAGTGGTAGAAGATCTGTTTGACTGATGGAGTCAGCCTTCTTGCATCCCCACACAATGCAAAACTTCAGCTTTTCTGCTCGCTAGATCCAGGGCCTGGAGTTTTCTGGTGAGACGCATTGTTCCTCTTCTGGACAGTGAGATTTCTGTATGCCTTCCCTCCCTTCCCGCTCCTTCAACGAGTTCTGGTCAAGCTCCAGATGGACGGGGCTACAATGATCCTCATAGTCCCCCTTCTGGTCTTGTCAGATCTGGTTCCCATTGCTGCAGTGACTTGTAGCGAGACCTCCAGTGATCCTACCCCTGTTGACAGGCTTGTTCTCCCAGGAGCGGGGCACTCTGGTCCATCCAGACCTCAAATCTCTCCATGCACGGCTCCTGAGGACATGGCCTTTGCCAGATTTGGGGTGTCTCCTAGAGTGGCCGATGTCTTGATGGCAGCCAGGATGCCCTCCACCAGGACAACTTACTCTATGAAATGGAAGCGCTTTGATCTTTGGGCTGCATCGCACCATTTAGATCCCTTCACCTTTCCAGTGGATCAGATACTGGAGTACCTTCTCTCCCTTTCAGACTCGGGTTTGTGGTACTCCTCTATTAAGGTACATCTTTCTGCCACCTCTGCATACTATGTACCTGTAGATTGGCTGTTCAGTGGCTCAACGTGATGTGTCTCGCATGTCCTTGCGGGACATTCTGCATTTGAAGCCTCCAGTCTGTGATCCTGTCCCGGCTTGGGGCCTCAATTTTGTGTGGAAAATCTTACGCTGTGCCTGCCTTTGAACTGGCCGCATCTTGTGAGCCGTGCTTTCTGCCATGGACAGCGTTATTTTTAGTTGCCATTACCTCTGCTTGAAGGATTTCTGACCTTCAGGCCCTTATGTGTAAGGAGCCTTACTTGATTTTTCACAAAGACAGGGTGTCTTTGTGTACCAATTTTAATTTTTTTCCTAAGATGGTGTCAGAGTTTACTTTGAATCAATCCATCCACCTGCTTGTTTATTATTCGGGGCATTCCAATCAAGTGGAGGCATTGCTCCATACCTTGGATGTGCATAGAATTTTGAGATACTATACCAAAGACTCTAGGAAGTCTAATCAGTTATTTTTTTGTTCGTCCCTGGGAAAGAGGGTGCTCCGGTGTCCAGACAGTGTTTGTCTAAACAGTTGGCCAATTGCATTGTCTTTTGTTACCGGAAGTATGGCAAGTAACTTCCAGGAGGGGTTAAGGGCCATTCCACTAGGCGTATGGCCACCTCCGTAGCTTGTGTCAGAAATGTGTTGGCTGCTGACATTTGTGCTGCGGCTACCTGGAGCTCTGTCCACACCTTGACCAACATTACAGTCTGGACATCGCCTCTAGGCAAAGGGCCAACCTTGGCCTAGCTGTTCTTCAAGGCCTCCTTTCACAGGCCATCATTTTTTACCTACCACCCGAATTGTTCATCAGTAGTTGCCGGAACTGCTTGGGACTCTGTCCTACCAGTGATGGCCAGCTGCATGAGATACCCTCGAAGTCAGATAGTACAGTTACGCAAGAACTTACTGTAATAGTAGATCTTCAAGAGGATCTCTTGCAGCAGGCCCTGCTTTCCCTTCCCTTATCCTGTCTCTCTCTCTCTCCCCTCTTCCATCGGGGTGAGCCTTCTGCATTTCATTTTCTACACTTTTGGGATACCTCGGAATCTTCCTCAGTTCCCTCTTATGGCCTCCTACTTTTGGTCTCTGGTGGGAGAACTGAGGAAGATATGGGAGCCACCTGCCTTTATAGGATTGGCTGATGTCTGAGGTGGGCGGCCCCTTCTGGTAGACTGCTAGCTAGAAAGTTTCTGTGTGGTCCTAGTGCCCGGCGGCTATAGTCCTACTGGTGATGGCTTGCTGCAAGAGATCCTCTCAAAGATCTACTGTTGCAGTAAGTTCTTGAGTAACTGTACTTTACAGGATATACAACTTGAAAAGCATCAAACCTTTAGGTCTGAATGATCAGCGGGACCGGAAACCTTTTTTAGTAATTTAAGGGTCCGTCTCTGCTGCCGTGCCTATTAGCAGATCTCTTTACTTCTGCCCTCCTAGTTGTTTATAAAGGATTTGTAAGTCTGGAGGGGAATCCATGATGTGTCCCCACCCTCCCCCCGACTTTTGTTACACACATATTGTGATATGATGAAATTTCACTGATTTGACGGAAAATTTATTTTGCTTTTTTTTTACTCCTCTGATATGAATACCTTTTGGTTTGCACTGCCTGTGGCTCCTACTCATCACCTATCCATTTGAGGACATAATTGCGGGAAAGATGGGATGATTGCATGGCATGTATCTGAAGTATTTTCCTATCTTTTTTGTGTGGCTTTAAATGGACTACTCATCCTGTGTGCAATCATTTTCCTTGCAGTAGAAGTTCAAAATTCTTATGGATTGTCTTGTTTTGACACAGACTCCTTTGATACAGCAGCTTTTCTAAATATAAGCATCTATGCCTAAAAATGTTTAATGGATTTAAGCGCTTGGGTGTCTAATATATGCTGCGAGTTTGAAATGCCACTATTTGAATATAAATCAATTGGTGAACTTATTCCTGATAAAGTACTGGCACATTAAGAATGGATTTGTTTTTAGCTGGCCCGTCGGCACAGTGATAGCATCACCGCTCATGATGCCGGTGACCCGGGTTTGGAAGCGAGCACGAGTCATCAGGGCCAGCTGGGGTTTGGAGGATCAGGCATCCCACAGGATGATGTCTTCTTCCAGGTGGAAGGGTAGTCAACTCCAGTGCATGACTGCTACTTTGGTGACCACAGGTGGCAGTACACCCGGGAGTGGTGGAGCAGCTCTGTGGGAGGGGAGGAGAGGTGCTGGCACAGAACATGCACCATGCTTACATGTGTGCTTGCATCATTCCCCAAGACCGACATCTTGAGGGAAGGGAGGAAATGGAAAAATGAACAGGCCAGAGCAGGGTGAAGGACTCGCTTCTCGCTGGCCTTGCACTGCGGCAACGTGGCAGCCTTCCCAAGACCTGGATCCTGGTCTGTGGCAATTGGGGGTCCTGCCGCACCCCACCACTGGGGAAAAGCCATGGGAGCAGACGGAGGAGAAGCCTGTAAGTTCACGGGAAGCTGGGTGAAGGGGCGGAGGGGTAGTCCAGATGGAAACGCTGCCTGCCGGGGGGAGAAAAAAAAAGAATCGATTTTGTTTTTAATCTACACTTAATATTCATGAAGAGGGATTTGTTTGAATCTTGGTGAGCTGCTTTGTCATCTATGATGTCATCACGTACTGCGTTTGAATATGCGTGATGTCTCTCCATTAGCCACACCCCCGATGAAGACTCAGAGTTGAAGTGCTGGGGCAGGGGCTTTAACACTAAGGGCTGGGGATAGTATTCGTACTTTATATCACTATCACTGTTCGAGTCCACTTGGAGTGTTGGAACTGATCTAATTGTTAAAGGCTCCTTTTTGGAACAAGGAGAACTCAGTGTGTGGACTCCTGTATTTTCAGCACAGAGTGGCCAGGTGTTTTTGTTTGAAACTGATGTCATGGAATACTGCCTTCCAGGTGGCCATCATGTCGGCCAGGTGCTCTTGGTGGAATCTCAGTACCTGATCTTCCACAAGGACAAGGTCATCCTTCACCCCCACCCAAATTTCCTCCCAAAGGTTGTATTGGAGTTTCGCCTTAACCAGGTGACCCGACCTTGGAGGCCGATCGCAAGCTCCATAGCCCAGACCTGCAGAAGGTGCTATCATATTGCAAAGAGTGCATGGCTGGAGTTTGGGGTGAGGCTCACCAGCTGTTCATAACATGGGCTAAAGTTGCGCCTGGCAGACCGACAGCTAAGCAGATAATTGCCAGGTGGTTTACATTCTGCATTGACCTCTGCTATTGGTTGGCCATTAGGGAGTCACCCAAGGGGCTTAAGATTCATTCCACCAGACTTGCCACTGCCTCACTGGCTACTTCCTGAAACATATTAATTTCAAAGCTTTGCAGGGCTGCAGCCTGGCGTAATCCACACACCTTCAGATCTCATTATGGCAGCAACATCATGAGCCATTGGAATGCTGCTTTCTAGGGACATGGATATGTTGTTCATCCACACTCATTGGCAGTATCCTTGCCGCTTTAAATCTTGCCGGAAGGTCTTCAAGCTTGCTCCTCCCACCCACCCGGGTGGTATAACTCTCGGCTCCGCCCCATGACGCCAGATCTTCCTTACCGCTTGGAAGCTCAGGTTCCCTCCTTAACGCTCTGCGTTTCCGACTAGTTCCTATTTCTCCGTTTGCGGTTTAAAATAAAATTTGCAAAGACTTCAGTCTTGATCCACCAGCGGCTGCGATGGACAAATCGACTCCGGTTGGAGATGCCCATCGCGGGTCGAGAAGATGTCTCAGACGGATCCACACTCCACGTGTGTCTACTGCTTAGGCCTTGAGCGACCCGCAGGCTTGCGACCTGTGCTCATCTTTCTCGGCCTACGTCCTCGAAGACCGTGCTGCCCGATTGCAACTGGGCCGTCCCGAGGAGCGTTTCCCTCCGGTGAAGTCCAAGGAGGCCCGGTTGGCGGTGTCCGCGGCGGCGGGCTCGGCGGATCAGCTCGAGCGGATGGTCGCCCTCGAAGAGGAAGCGGCGCGGGCCGTATCTTCCTCGGCCGCGGCATTTATCCCGCTCTCTCTGGGTTCTTCCTACACGGCTTCCTTTAAGGAGCTTTGTCTGTCCCTCTCCACTAAAGGAGAAGGGCCTGCGTCTGCTGGACCTTTTTCTCGGTCCAAAAAGAGGACAAGGTAGAATCCCCTCGTCGGCGCTCTTGGGGCCGGAAAGGTCCCTCTCCGGAGCGTCGACCGTCGGCCCGGTCGACCGCTCGGCTTGACCACTGGCCTCACGGTGTCCCCGTCCAGGTCAGTTGACCCGGGAGACTCCCACTGATGAAGTCGAGATTTTCTCGACCCATTAGACAGACTGTCGCCTTGGCCGAGTTCCCCTCTCCCGGTTCCCCGGGAGGAGTTGAGGATCCGTGGGCTCGCCTGTGCCTCGGGTTCCGGAGCCCTCGGATGGACCTTCCGAGCGAAGGGAGTGTCGGTTCCGGCCGACACCTCCCTACACCGACCCGAAATTCGGGACTCTCGGTCTCGGTCTCGAGACCTCTTGGCGGTCCAGCCCGTTCCCACCGTCATGGCGGTCTCGGTCTCTGCAGCGGTGGCGGCGTGCCGCTCGTCTCTCGTCCTCCTCCTCGGATGAGGGAGGCTTCGGCGTAAATTCGTCGGCGGTCACGAGACCTTATGTTAGAACAGCTCCTCCTGGCGGGAATAAGCCGACTCCGAGCGCCTTCCCGGCCATTAAGTAACTGTCACCGGGCAGCCGACACAACCCCTCGACTTGCCGAGAGCCTATACCCAGGCGGTTGTTGGCCAAAACCAGCTGCTCCACCGATTGCGGTGGAACCTCGCCTCCACAGCCACCAATTGGGGCTCCGACCAAGGATTCTCGGTCGGCTAAGGTTTTACCCATCGGCTGTCAATTACCCTCACTCCCGACCGACCTCGGCAGGTGAAGGGTAGCTCCAGGCCAAGAGGCAGCTCTTCGAGGACTCTTCCGAGGTCCGAAGATAATTCCTCCTTCTTCTCAAGCGACTGGACTTGAGTCTTCAGGAGGTCAGCCAATGGGCGATAGCCCGTCGTCCTTCCTACAAGACTGCCTTGCTCATCTCGAGTCTCCGGGATGGGCTCGAACCCGTTCCAAAGCGGGCCAGGTATCCCCTCACGGAGATTCTGGACCGAGGGATTCTCCGACGGAGGCCTTTCGGTGGCGAGGCCATGATGAGTCCAACACTGGAGAACTTTGGCAGGCGCCCTGCTTCCTGCCCTGCGCCTTCGGCCAGGATGGCCAGAATGTCACGGTCCCCGGTTCCTTGTCCGGTTTTGAACACCCTCTGCTGAGGGTTGGTTACCGACGGCGTTTTCGGCGCCGCATAGCGCCAGGGATGTGGACAAACCTCCTGACAAGGTCCAAGAAATTGGACTATGTCCGGGCGAAAAGTCAGCTGCGTCCTCTCTCGGCCTTCGTCAGGCCAGTTCGGCCGTCCTCATGGCACATTTTTCTCATGCCCTGTTGGGCTCCCTGGATGAGGTCATCCCTCATCTTCCTGCGATCTGCAGACTACGGTTAAGCAGAGTGCGGACCAGAGCAGAACAGTGGCCAAACAACAGCTCAGACTGCTTTGGATGTAAGGGACTCATGTGCCAGATCGGTGGCGGCCGCGAGTGGCTATCGTCGGCGGGCTTGGCTGAGGATATCCACCTTTACTCGGATACCAGCACAAGTTGGCGGATGTTCCCTTTTGGGGACTGACCTCTTCGACCCTGGGGTGGAAGGTCACCTGCAGAGGATCGAGAATCCAATGCCACCTTGGACTCGGTCTCTTCACTCAGAAGGACAAGGCAGCAAACCACAGCCTAAGCCTTCAGGTCCTTCTGTGCCCCGGCTATTGCCAAGCAAGCGCCAGCCAGCAGGCTCAGCCTTGGCATCCCAAACCAAGCCGCCGGCTTCCTCTAACAGGAGGCAGGAGGAAGGGCCCAGGAGGTCCCTCGGCGGTCCTCCTCAAGCCTGCCCAGTGACCCAGGCCAGGGGTGTCGCCCCCATCCCGTCACCTTACCCCTAGGTCCCCGTGGAGACGGCTCCGGCACTTCCGTTCCGCCTGGTCGCTGTTACCACGGACAGGTGGGTCTTAGAGGTGGTGGGAAGAGGCCTGCCTCTGGGTCGAGCAGGCACCACCCTTCAGGCCGTCGCCCCTCGGGGCAGATCCCAGCCTCACTGGCGGCTCGTCGAGCCGACATCACTCTCCTCCTCCAGAAGGAGGTGGTAAGAGAGGTGGTGGACCCTCCTTCAGACCCAGGTTTGTGTCCAGGTACTTCCTGGTTCAAAGCGGACGGGGGCTGGCGCTCCCATTCTCGACCCACGACCTAAACAAGTTCCTAAGGTCTCGAACCTTCAGGATGGTCACTCTGGCTCAGATAATACCATCCTTGGAGCAGGCGTGTGGTTCTTCTCTGGACTTGCAGGGCCAGCGTTTTTCCGTCCCTATCCGTCCGTCTCACCGAGATTCGCCACTTCCGAGCAAGGAATCTCTCTTGATTCAAAGCCATGCCCTTGGCTTGTCTCCAGCTCCCAGTCTTCACCAAATGCATAGCAGTGGTGACAGCATTCCCTCTTGGGCGCCGAGGTCGGGTGTACCCTTACCTGGGCGACTGGCTGATAGCAGCTCCCTCCAGGAAGAGGCGGGAGTGGTCAGAGATCTGGCCTCCAGGTCTGCTCTCAACTGGGCCTCCTTGCCAGCAGGGCCAGAGTCGGGAACTCCGAGCCAAGCAGGTGATTTTTATTCATCGGGCGCTCGACTCTCTTGAGCCAGGTAGCGGCTCCCGGCGGACAGAGGCCGAGGTCTTCCTCCCTGCCCGATCATTTCTGGTTGGGCAGTGCGCCCTGCCGGGACTTCCTCGCCTCCTGGGTCTCATGGCGGCCTGCACCAGCGGTCCGTTGGGCCCGCTGAACATCGTCCCCTTCAGTGAGGACTGGCCAGCCAGTGGTCTGGCGCTCACGATCCCTTGGACCAGCTTGTGTCGGTGACACAGGGGATGTGGAATGCTCTCCAGTGGTGGACGTTCCAGATCAATTGCAGGAGGGCATCCCGTTCGTCCGCCCGAGCCGACGGTCTCTCAAGTCGACCGATGCCTCTCTGATGAGGGTTGAGATTGCCCATCTGGGGGTTACGGACTCCCTTGGCCTCTGGTCCCAGCAGTCGATGCCACATCAACCTGCTTGGACTCCCGGCGGTCCGCTTAGCTCTCACCGCCTTTGCTCCGTTCCTCCGAGGTCAAGTGGTCCGAGTCCAGGCGGACAATACCACGACCATGTACTATCTAAACCGCCAGGGCGGGAGCGCTCCATGCTTCATAGGAAGCTCTCCGCATTTGGTCACTCGTGCGCAGCCTGGAGGCGGATCTCCAGCCATTCACGTGGCAGGGCCTCCAACACCCTGGCCGATGCCCTGGGCCGGATAGGGGCTGCATCCCAAGTGGTCTCTCCTGCCGGAGAAGTACAGCATCTGTTCTCCCTTTGGGCACACCTCAGGTGGACCTGTTTGCCTCCCGGAGAGCGAAGCTGAGTCTGTTCCATGCCGCCCCCTCAGCAGGGCTCGCTGCAGGGGATGCCTTCTCGAGGCAATGGACCCCGGGCCTCTTTACGCCTTTCCCCATTTCCCTTGATCCACAAGGTGCTTCTCAAGGCGAGGAGGGACAAGCGCAGGTGATTCTGATAGCCCCAGACTGGCCTGCCAGTTCTGGTACCAGAATCTCCTCAGTCTCAGCTCCAGGACTCGGCAGCTTCCAGCTCGCCGGACCTGCTCTCAGTCAATCAGGGAAGGTGTTCCATCCGGACCTTCAATCCCTGCACCTGGCCCTGGTTCCTGGCGGCTAGAGTTCCAGGCTTTGGGTCTTTCGACGAGGTCCTCAATGTAGTTGGGCGTCCCGTAAGGTCGACCAGAAAATGCTATGCCTTCAAATGGAAAAGGTTTTCCATTTGGTGTCAGGAGCAAGGGCTTGGACCCTTCCTCCTGTTCCTTGGCAAGCATCTTGGACTATTTATGGTCCCTTTCTAGTCAAGGGCTTAGGTCGACGACCCTAAGGGTGCACCTGGCAGCCATCTCTGCTTACCGGGCGCGGGCGGGAAGCAGTCGATGCGCAGGAGAAGGTGGTCTGCGCTTTTCAAAGGCCTTGATCACATTTCCCCTCCAGTGCGGGAACCCCACCTCGTGGGATCTACTGCTGGTACTGGCAAAGCTCATGGGCAAGCCATTCGAACCTATGCACAGGTGTGCTCTCTCACCTGATCGTGGAAGACCGCCTTCTTGGTGGCTATCCGTCAGCCAGAAGGATGGGAGAGCTCAGGCGCTTTCCGCCGAGTCTCCTTACCTGGTCTTCCACAGGGACAAGGTTGTCCTCGCCCCCACCCGAAATTCCTTCCAAGGTGGTGTCGAGTTTCACTTAACCAGGTGTTCTGCGGTGTTCTACCCCAATCACACCTCGGAGGCCGAATATAGGCTCCATACTCTGGATCCTAGAAGGGCGCTTATTATAAGGAGCCACGGCTGAAATTGGGAGAGGTTCGCCAGCTGTTTGTCACCTCGCTGAAGCCGCATCTGGCAGACCTGCAGCCAAGCGGACGATAGGCAGGTGGGTAACCTCCTGCATAGATCTCTGCTATAAGTTAGCGGGCATGGAGCCTCCCAGAGGATAGGCTCATTCTACCCGCCATACTGCTGTGATTGGCTGCTTCCAGGGACGTCCTATCCAGGAAATCTGCAGGGCTGCTACCTGGAAGTCAGCAAACACCTTCATCACCCACTACCACACGACCTTGAGTCACGCCCGGGATGCTGGTTTTGGGGCCTCGGTTCTCCAGTCTCTCTTTCCCAAGTAAGTATAGGGGGTGTCGTCTTGCCTCCCTCCTCCGGAGAACTGCTAGGAGTCTGCCAATGAGTGTGGATGAACAACATATCCATGTCCTAAATACAGGTTACTCACCTGTAACAGGAGTTCAGGAATGGTATGTATTGTTCATCCACCGCAACCCCACCGACCCTCCCGGCTCGGCGCACAACCTGAGCTTCCAGCGGGCCAGATCTGGCGTCATGGGGCGGAGCCGAGAGTTATACCACCCGGGTGGGTGGGAGGAGCAAGCTTGAAGACCTTCCGGCAAGATTTAAAGCGGCAAGGATACTGCCAATGAGTGTGGATGAACAACATATACCATTCCTAGAACTCCTGTTACAGGTGAGTAACCTGTATTTTAGGTCCTCAGTCCTCCAGTCTCTGTCTGCCAAATATGGGTACGCACCTTGTCCCCTCCTTCCAGAGGACTGCTTGGGGTCTGCCCGAGTGTGGCTAGTGAACTGAATTCACAATCCTAGAAACATAGGTTACTCACCTATAAACGCAGGTCTGCCACGGAGTGGTCTCTTGTAGGTAATACTTTTGGGTACCCAGCAGAGGTTGCTGTGGTGCACGGCAGCTCTTCTAGCAGTCTTTTACCAGGGGCCGCCCACACATGACATCAGCTTCTTGTTTCCTATAGAGTATTAGGCGGTCCCTGTATCAATTCATTTTCTACATAAGTCTTTAGCTCATGGCAGCTAGTGCAACTTCTGTGTAGCAGTCATCGACAAAGAATTTGGAACTGAGGCAATGTCTAAGATTCTTCAAAGAAACTAGCTTTATTTTGTTCCTGCCATTGTGGTAGGAAGATATGCCACTTTGACAATCACACACTTTGCTTAAGGTGTCTGGGACCCACACACGACACCAATTCCTGTAATTTATGTCAGGAATTTAATCAGGCAACTCATCGACGACGTTTGCTTGAAATTCAACGCCTTTTGATGGAGCAGAAAATGTCTCTCTTGGAGAACCAGGAGACTCATACCAAGGGCTCCCCCTCTGCTGGTTCTCGTTCCAGGCAGAAAAAGGAGGAGGAGAAACCCTTATAACACTCCTTCCTCGTCGCCCATCAACTGCCACCATTTTGGGGTGTCCTTTAAACACTTTTGTCGACGGGGGCTCGTATCCTCTCATTGACGGCCCTTTCCAGTGCTTTGAATACAGTTCAAATAGTAACTACTCCATCGACAGAGGCGTATATCCTTTCATTGACTACGCTTTCCAGCACTCTACATGCAGCTAAATATACTGCTGCTCTGTCGACAGGGGCTCCTCTCCTATCAACGGCATCTGACAATTTAAGTGAAAATAACTCATTTTCCCCTGCAGGCCCGTCGATGAGACCCCGCATTCCTCAGGGGAAACCTATGGCTTATGCCTTACTGACTGCCCCTCCACCTACACAGGTGGCTTCTTATAGTGGTTAGGCCGATGGAAATCGGGACCCTGGTCTTTACCACCTGGGGCAAGACCTGCTCATACTAAGAGTCCCATTCCCTCTACCACCCCCTTGTTTTCCAACATGCCCCCCTTCTCACCCCACCTCCTTCCCAGGAAAGGGACCTCACCAACATAGTCCAACAGGTCTTGCATGCCATGCAGCATTCTCAGTCTTCTGAAGACCTGGGTGATCCTACCCGATCTCCTCCCCCTCCTCCACCTAAAAGATTGCACAGTGACAGGGATACCATGCCACCCTGGTCTCCTCCTCCATTTATAGAGGACTATTTGTCAGATGACCAATATTTGCCATCTGATTTTGCCGGGGATCTTGAGGATGAAAAGTTTCAAGATCTGGATTTTCCTAATCCTGAATCTCCCCCTATTCTGACATCTCTTCCCTGAATGAGGATCTGCCTCTCCCTTTGGCAGCCTCACCCCCAGACAACCCGACCTTTAGTGAGATGATTGCTCAAATCCAAAAGATCATGGGATTCTCCACTACTGAACATAACAAACAACGTAAGGATATGAAAGAATATCTTTAATTACCTGAGGAGCCTGTTTTAGTGGTTCCCCCACTAATACCAATTTACCAGAATGCCATGCTGGCCACTTGGCATCAGCCTTCAGCTATTACAGCTGCTCCCCACAAAGCGGATCATTTATATCAGGTTCCTCTGGACCACCCCTTTCTGTCTGCTATTCCAGAGGAAGATTCTGTGGTCATTACTGCCGCTCATGGCCGTACCAAAAAACCCAAGCACATGAGCTCCTTACCCCCGATAAGGAATCCCGAAGAATTGACTGTCTGGGGAAAAAGGTCTTTTCTTCAGGTGCTATGAATATCAGAATCCTAAATTATATGGGTCATATGACTAAATATTGGTGTACCCTTGGGTCCTCTACCATTGAGCTTATCAATAAACTTCCTCCCTCACAAGACAGGGATAAATTATTGGCTACAGTGACAACTAGTAACTCATCTCCCGCCACCTTCTCAGGTCAGGATATGATGCTGTAGACACGTCAGCCTATCAGCCACTGGTATCACTCTGCATCGCCATTCCTGGCTTCGTGTTTCAGGCTTTGCACCTGATACACAGCATAAAGTAGCTAATAACACCTTTAACGGGTCCAGGCTGTTTGGGCCAGGTACTCAAACCTTACTGGATGACTTACAGGCATCAGGCAGAACCCTCCATACGGTTCATGGCATGTATCATACTCCAGCTACAGCCTACCGTACTCAACACTCCTCTTATTCCAAAAGAGGTGGAAGATACAGAGGTAATAATAAAGGCTACTTCAGAGGTCGTGCTCAATCCAACAGAGGCAACACCTCTACCGACCAGGGTGCCTGCTTCCACCCTTCAGGTGGAGCTGCGCAGCCTACCTCTCAGTGACCCACTAGGGCTTCCTCCCCCGCCTCCTTGACCAGGCCTCGGAGACTGTAGGGGGTCATTTTGCCCTCCATCTAGAGGCCTGGTAAACGATCACTTCTGACAGTTAGGTACTTCAGATTATACAGAAGGGTCATACTCTGGAGTTTCTCTCCACCTCATGCCCTTGCCCTCCACGGAAGATTCATTATTCTCCAGATCATATACCCATCCCACAGGAGGAATTAATGGCTGTTTTGACCAAACAGGCCATTGTACTGGTGCCCCTTCTAGAACATCAAACGGGATTTTACTCCCACTTCTTTCTGATGCCCAAATGAATGGGAGACCTCAGACCAATACTGGATCTCAGACAACTGAATCTTTGCATTCAGTACAAACGTTTCCACATGATCACTCTTACCTGCCATCATGCCGATCCTGAAACAGGGCGATTGACTTTGCGCCTTAGACATGAAGGATGCTTACCTTCATATTCCCATCCATCCTGCCCATCACAGATTTTTGCACTTCTACCTACTGGGTCAAAATTACCAGTTTCGAACACTCCCTTTCGGCCTCTCATCAACCCCCAGGGTGTTCACCAAGTGCCTAGCAGTGGTAGCAGCAGCCTTATGAAGAGAAGGGCACTTCATCTTTCCATATCTAGACAATTGGCTAATAAAAGCAGACTCCAAAGAAGCTCTGCTTGCCTCTCTAGATGCTACCTTAAAACTGTTCGCAGATCTGGGAATCACTGTCAGTTGGCCAAAGTCCAGTCCAAATCTGACATGGTTTCTCCAATACATTGGAGCTGTTCTAGATACAGTTACTGTCAGGGCTTATCTCCCATCTGCCTGGCAGGAGACTCTTATAGCTCTGGCATTACATATACAGACTCAGAAAATAGTCACTGCCAGACAAAAACAGGACCATTCCAAGACAAAATCAGAGTCACTCCCACTCTGAAGTCTATCCTGACATGGTGGGCAATCAGAATTAATCTCAATCAAGGAATGTCTTTTTGACCCTCCCATGCAAACGTTGACCACGGATATTTCCCTACAGGGCTGGGGAGCGCACTTCGATCCTTATCTGAGCCAATGCTTGTGGCCTGCTTCTCCCCATCTGTCTCATATCAGTCTCTTAGAGATGAGAGCGGTCCATCTAGCCATCCAGGCATTTCGGCCCTACCTTGAGCCAGGATTGTTACTAATCCAGTCAGACAACACTGTAGTAGTGTTCTACCTCAACAAGCAAGGGGGTATGAATTCTTGCACCATATGCAGAGAAACCCTTGCAGTTTGGCAAGAAGCCATACGGCAACAGTTGACGCGAACAGCTGTCCACGTACTGGGACATTGCAACCAGTTAGCCTACCGGCTGAGTCGTCATTCCACAACTCACGAATGGACACTTCACGAGTAAGTGCTCCAAGAAATCTTCAACTTATGGGGCACTCCACAGATGGATCTGTTTGCCTCCCCAGAGAACTACCATCTTCCCAGGTATTTTTCCATTATCCTGAATGGAAAGGGATGATCTATAGATGCCCTGTCCCAACCCTGGACAGGTCTCTTCTTATATGCTTTCCCTCCATCCCTCTCCTGTAATGGACTCTACTAAAACTACAGTTGGAGCTGGCCACAATGATTCTCATAACCCCACTGTGGCCTCGCCAGACGTGGTTTCCCCTACTCCTACAACTGTCAGTACAGGACCCCATCCCGTTGCCGATCAGACCAGACCTCTTGACTCAGTGTCACAGGTCTCTCCTTACACCCCAACCTGAAGGCTGTACACCTTCACGCTTGGCTCCTGAGGATAATTTCATAACTCAATTACAAGTATCCTCTCCTGTTGCCAGTAGTCTCTTGGCCTCCCATAAGCCAGCAACAAGAGCAAAATATAATTCCAAATAGAAACACTTTTCCATATGGTCAGCCTCTCGATCTTTGGACCCTTATTCTTGTCCAGTGATGAAGGTTCTGGACTACCTGGCCTCACTATCTGAGTCCAGTTTAAGTTCTTCCAGCAAAGTCCACTTGGCCGCCATCTCGGCTTTCCATGAACCTTTGGATGGCAGGTTACTGTACCATCATCATCTCGCTAAGATGTTTTTGAAAGGAATGTTGCATATTAAACCTCCTATTATAAGAACCATTCCTCCGTGGGATCTCAATTTTATGATAGAAAAATTGACCCTTGAGCCTTTTGAGCCAGCTGCCACTTGTGAACTCTGTTTTCTTTCATAGAATACCCTATTTCTGGTGGCTGTCACGTCCCTCGATGCATCTCCGAGTTCCATGCCCTCATGTTTAGGGAACCATACTTGATTTTTCAAAAAGGCCAGCTGGTCCTTCATACCAACCCTTCTCTCCTTCCTAAAGTAGTCTCCGAACATACTTTAAATCAGTGCTTGGAGCTTCCGGTCTCCTATCCTGACTACTCCAATCAGGGTGATCTACTGCATACTTTAGATGTCCATCGTATACTACGCTAGTATACTAATCGGACTTAATCGATTAGAAAGACGTCTCAACTGTTAGTCTGTTTTGCCTCGGGTCGTGAGGGCCTCCCGGTTGCAACACGTACTCTTTCATTCTGGTTGGCACATATTATGACGCTTGGTCAGCTGGTTATGATTATTCTATGATACTGGTACTATAAATACATGGACTGTGTATGACATTTGTGTGTGAGGAATTTGGCCTGTAACTCCAAGATGTCAGTGGTTGAAAACCACAGGATATTGTAAAACAGACCAGAAAGACATTTAATTGACTTCCTTGCAAAATGCCATTTTATTACCTTTTTGTGACCTGCCCAGGCTTTTTGAAGTGGAAACCAAATGTGACTTTATGACATCAGAAACAGGATGTCATTAGGCTGATTCCTGTTGGCTTTTTAACACCTTGGTGCCAGTGTGGGAATGTGTATATCAAAGGGGAATGTTTAATTAAGGAGTTATATTTAGGAACTGTTCTTTTTCTTCTGATGATACCATTAATTTTAAAATACATCCTGGTATTAAATTAGTTTTGGATGAATACATTCTTAAAGGAGGAGCTAGATGATTCATCAAGTGGGTGTGGAAATAGAGTTGAAAATGTATCTGAAATGTGATCTATCTTTTTGGGACTCTGAGAGAGAAACCGTTCTCTGACCTAACTTAAAATGCATTCACAGAGGTAATACATTAGATAGAAAAGATCTAAGAGTATTGTGGTAGGAGTTTTGTTCTGTAACTTTCCCATTTTCTTTTGAGATTGTAAGCTCTTGATATTTGTTCTGTATTTTATTTTACTTATTTTACAATTTTTAGTAAACCACCTTTTCTTAAGATACTGCCTGTGTCTTCCCAGTTTTCTTTTTGCATGTGGAATGCCTGTATTTTTAAGTCTGACAACGGTTTAAAAAGGCTTAATGGTGTTACTAAGCTCGGAAAAGGTAAGAATATACCTAAGGTCTCTTACAGAGTTTTAAGGGTTCATTTTAGATACCTGGTTAGGTGCCCCTGGGCAAAGGATTGTACTGCATTCCCCGAAGAGGGTACATATCCAAGCCTGTTAATTGGGTGTGCTAGCATAAGGTTCACAGTTTGAATCCCCCCTAACTTGAGACTACAGGTGATTTGGACCCAAAGCAGACAGGAGGGTTACCCTGTCTGTTACCTGTTCACACTATTGTGCTCTGAGGTTGTCACTGTGGGAGCAGAGGGCCTGACCTGCGGAGTACATTTGTGACACATTGTATTTCATTTTGTTACAAAAAATACAACAAGCCTTTACCTGGACCTGTCTAAGCCTACTCCACTAGAACTATGGCCACCACTGCGGCTTGCTTTCAAGGAGCTTCCATTCCAGATATCTGCAGTGCAGCTACCTGGTCCATGATCCATACATTCACAAGGCACTGCAATCTGGATATTGCCGTACGATGTGGGATGGCCTTCAGCCGTGCAGTCCTACAAGGTCTCCCATCATACCTGTCCTCCCACATGGGCATTACTGCTTGGGAGTCATCCCAAAAGTATTACCTACTGCAAGAGACCACTCCGTGGAAGATAGCACAGTTACGTAAAAATTTACCGTAACAGTAGATCTTTGTGGAGTGTCTCTTGCAGTAGGTTTGTACCCGCCCTCCATCCCCCTCCTTCTCTGAGAGTAAGTTCTGGTCCATTGACTAGGGTTGGGACTCCTTTGGTACCTCGGCTTCCCCTTGGTCCTCGCTTTGCAAGCTGAATCCGGCGGCAGAACTGAGGATACCGGGGACCACCCACACTTGTATAGGAAACAGGAAGCTGATGTCATATGTGGACAGTCCCTGTTGAAAAACTGCTAGAAGAGCTGCTGTGCACCACAGCGACCTCTGCTGGATACCCAAAAGTATTACCTACTGCAAGAAACACTCCTCAAAGATCTACTGTTACAGGTGAGTTTTTATGTAACTGTACTTTCTAGTAGTGGCATTCAGTTCAAATCCACACAATCCACCTGACCTCCCCTGCCAGGTGGCACGTGGATTCTTGCTTACATCGTGCAAAGCTCTGATGTCATGGGGCTGAGATGGATGTTGTACCACCCAGGTGGTGGGAGGAGCTTAGCCTGAAGACTTCAGACGACTTGCCTTATCTCCAGGAAGACTGCCAGAGTGTGGATGTGAACTGAATACCACTATTAGAACTAGGGTTACAGGTGAGTAACCTATATGTATCAAGACCCACACTAGTCATGCAACTAGTACCTAGCCTTTGGAGTGCAACTGGAATGGCAACAAATGAAACCGAGCTTTACAAACTTTAACAGTACCACGAAATGAATCACCCACAGCTGCAATTAGTGGCTGACATAAGCAAATGGGCAAATCTATGATGCTCCCAGAGTGGCAGTGTCTGTAAAATGTTGGGGAAGGGGATGGCCGGATGAACTGGATACTTTTATTTACAGTATTTAGTTTCTGTTACCCCTGTAAGTGCACTGGACAGAAGATGCCTATTTTTAGGCATGTCCCGGGAGAGTGCAAGTTACAACGTATAAAACAATTACATAAATAAAGCATGAGTAGGGAGTGTGTAAAGAGATTTTACACCTCTACACATACATTATTCTCTGTATTACATGGAAGTACTGCCTTACTTTGTAACACCCCTAGTAGTCGCAGTGCAGTTAATCTTGATTACCAGTAGACTGCCAATTTACCGTGCTGCAGTGAGGAATAACTCTTACAGATTTAGAAGGTTCAAAGTAAGAAAAACCCTTATTAACACTTAATCTCCTAATTGGGGGCAGCCCTGCACTTTAAAATGCAGTTAGATTTTATAGGTCCTCTTTCATACAGGAAATTACAGAACACATTACAACCTAAAGGAATGCACTGCTTGAGTTCCAGTTTACTTTGGTGAATATCTGGGCTTGTCCAGAGAGTTACTGAAATTGTGGGAGAGCAGGAACTGGAAGAGGAAAAATGGGTTAAAAAGAAAATAAAGAAACATATAGTTATTTGCCCATGAGCTATAAAAAGTAGAGTAAAACCGGTTTGTGCAGGATTGAATTTATAAAAGGAAAATACATTGGTGTGAAGTGTATGCAATAAGAACTCTGCTGGGGTCAGTTGAAATTCTTTTTACCAAGGGTTAGTTGAAGTGAACAGACCACTCATTGCAGGCTTTGCACCGACAGCTGACTTGGGTCACACGAACAGGCTGTCAGATTTATCAGAGATCAGACCTAAGGTGTTGGCTGCGCAGGAGAAAGGAGATGAGCAGCCCAAAAAGTTTGATGTGGTTTTAATTCAGAGCATAAGTATTTTGCTTCTGTGTTCATAAATAAAGTTGTAGCCTGGGATAGCATTCCCGGAAAAAACCTCAAAATTCTGTCAAAAGCAGATTCATGTTTTGTTTTTCTTGTCAGTTTTTGTCAGAACAGAAATTGGACCTAGTCCTGTCTCCTAACTCACACACACACTCATGTCTTTTGGAAAATATGTTCAGAGGCCAAGAAATACTAGATATAAATGCCTAAATGCAGCGTATAATATTGTGGGTTTCAGTAGTTCTTATAAGAAACCGTTAGCGTGTTACATAATGAATGCATTAATATATTTTATGCAGCGTAACATAACTGTTTTCTTTTGATTTACACTTTCCCCCTCCCCCCAGCCATGGCTACCATATGCTTTGTACGGCAACCACTTGGTCGTGCTGCCTACCCCTGTCCCCAGGAGGGTCTCACTTAGCTGCCCAATGGTGTACCCCTGCAGTAGGGCCTTAAGGCCATGCTAAGCAGTCAGGCAGTAGGGGGGCCCAGCGCCATCCTATGGGGCTGGGAGGCATTTTGCCCCCTGTGCTTCCACCCTGAAATGCCGGCAGCGAACATGCATGCTGCATACATGTGACAAGCATGTGCGGCATGCTTAAAGGAGAACTACGTTAAAATGTGCACACATACAAGTTGTGCCAAGTGTATGTTTTTAAATTTTATTTTTATTAGTTTGTAAGCAGATCTCTTATACACGTTATCCCTGACATTGCAGTCTTCAAATATCATAACCCCATGCTTTTGTTAAGAGACTAAATTACATAGTCTGTCTTATACCCTTTGGGAGGGTTTATATCGGAATAAATGTCCCACGTGTTGCTTACCAAACAATTATAAACCAGTTTTGCCATCAGCGTGAATAACCCTTTGTAGAAATACTTAAACAGGTTGTATAAACCAGGCTTAAACTACCTGAATGGTCAAATAACCTTTGATCGAATAAAGCAGTGTTTAGGAGTGCAGTTACTGATTTCAGCAATATAAACTACTGGCCTAGATAAGAAATCAGTGAAGGTATACCAACATACCTTGTGCAATATGGGGAGAATCAAATCGTGAAAATCTTCACTTGTGTAGTTGTCTAGGCATACATACTTGATCTACTAAAATCATCTTTCCAAATATCTTTAGATTTAGTATTTAAAGCAAGTGGGTGCTGTAAAACATATAACATTTCCTGCTGATAATTGTAATACATTTATTAACTTTAAGAATAAGAAAATATAAAAAACAGTAGTTGAACAAGAAATATTCAATTTAATCACTAGTCTGTAAAGTTGGTCAGTCAAAATGACTGACAAGGTGGTGGCACCAGCACGAGGAATGGGGGAGGTTCTGGAGCCGTCCTGATGGCTCCATGAGGCAGGTGCCGTTTTTGAGAGATCGTAAGGCTCCTTAAGCTAGAATGCTAAATTCAAACATTATTTAATTTGCACAAGCATGCCATAATCGGAAAGTCATGTATGCCTTCAGCACAAATCGAATACCTGCCTCGCTATGCTCCGACGTCCAAGCCTGGCTCTCTGACCTCCCCCTGCTCACCTTCCCTTAGTTACAGAATTAAGTCGGTTTCGGTCCGAACCTTCACCTTGTTCGGCACTTTTTTCCCTTCTATTTGTCCTGCGGGGTGGCTGGCAGGTGGACTTTCGTCTCTCCCCTTGGGAAGGCTCACATGCACCCTTGACCACGTTGCTCTCTCCCGACCCCCCTCCCCTGGTGAATCCCTTGTGGATTCCCCCTGTTGCGGGTCCAGGGAGGGGAGGGCCATTCCCCCCCCCCCACTGGCGCATAAATCCAGATGCCGGGGTTGAGCTGAGGGTCGGGAGCGCAGTCCAGGCTTCATGTAGCGTGCCAGCATTCCCATTTTCCGTTTTTCTTCACTTCCAGCCCTGTTGCTGGGGCACGCACATCCACATCAGCGCTCGCAGGTGGAGCATGTGCATGCTGCAGACTTGTCAGGCCTCCACTTGGGGCAGTTATTTGGTGGAACTGCCAAGCCACCCTCCTTGGGAGAAGAAAGGTGTCCTCTGGATGCTCGATCCTCTCCCTCCCCGGCCAAACCCCAGTGACTCCTGTTCACTACTGAATACGGGTCGCTGGTGTGGTAGGAAGTAAGGCGCGATGCCTCAGCCCTTGACGCCACTGAGTCGGCTTTTGGCACTTTTCCTTTGCCCCAGAGTCCTGTTTGATTTTCTCGACCAGTGTTTCTGCATGTTTGGGATTGCTAAACAAGTACTGCTTGCCTGCTTAAATAACTTTGAGCTTGGCTGGGTACTGTAGATTATGGGAGACCACAAAGGATTGCAGAATAACCCTGGTGCCATCAGATGCTTTTCTCTGTTCCTGGTTAGTGAAACTCAAACCTGGGTATAGAGAAAGTTTGTCCATGGAGTCTGTGGTGAGTGGCCCAGTGCACCTCACTGCTTCTAAAATCTGGTCCCCCTCATGTGGTCCATTCAGTGTAATTTAACAGTGTTCAAGGCAAGTTCTTATTGTCTTTTCTGTTACGGGGTGTAATTCAAAAGGCATGGAAGATGGTGGGAGCCAGTTTGAGGTGTAGCTTTTCAGCCAGCCAAGACCCCGGGATCATCACCCTTCGAGGCCACTGGGAGTTCCAGCAGTCTTAAATTTGCTGGTAATGTTCTCCAATGCTTCTATTTAATGTCATAGCGCCTTATTTTCTTTAATGAGCCCAGTGCTTGCTGACACCACTTTTAGTGCAGACCCACCAGCTTCTTTGGTCTCTGGCACTACCGATTTTTGTATTGTTTTTTCTATTGTGTTTACCCTTTTTCCCTGTTTTGTCCGCATCTCTCCCCCGCCTCACATCCTTTGATGTGGCGGGTGGAAAACACATCGTCACGCACTGTGGGACTCCCCACCTGCCTGCGCCTACCACCTGACCTCCACCCGGTGGCAGTGGGATTGTAGGTGAGTGGCTACCCCCCGGAAAGGAGAGCTGCAGCTCAATCCTACTCCCACCCCCATACTGGCTCCCCGACGACCCGAGGTCGTTCCTGAACCCAGGTCACCAGCGTGGTGCAAGGTAAGGATGCCTCAGCCCTCTGCACCACCAGGTCGGCTGGCACTGCCAGTGTTGCTTGCGCTTCACAGGTGCTGAATCAAGCATTAAAATCCACAACTTTGTGATTGAGTGTGAGCACTCTCTTATCAAGTGTCTGCATAGCTCTCAAAATATCCTTGGTGGAGGGTTCCTCTGGTCCTACCAATCCCACTGGACCCTGGTTGCTGGCTACGCTAACCTCCTCCATTCAGGTTTTTTGGGGGGATTACCCCTTGTTGAATTCGTGCCAAAGTTTGTCTGGTTATGAAAGGCAGTTCTATAATTCAGATAAAGCTTGTAGAGATGATAAATCAACTATTTAGCAGTAGATGCATCTGAATTGTAGATGAGTGCTGAAGGGCTGTAGCACTGCACATCTGCATGTGATGGCTGCAGTCTGTGCCCTCTGTGCAGAGTGTTTTGATTTGTGTTTGTAGTTGGTGTTGCCTTTCCTTTGTTTGCTGTTAGGATTTTTGTTTGTTTAATTTACCTACTAGTTTTATGGCCCCTAGGGGTCTCCATGTTTGAGTGATTGATATATATATATATATATATATATATATATATATATATATATAGTATTGCTTTTTTCTTTCCTGCAACAAAATATTAAATTTTACATATCCCCACAATGCAAAGAATATAGGACGTATGTGCAAATCACCATGAAAGAATTTAGACTGGCTCTGCTTTAAGCAAGAGGATATGGTGCCAAAAATATATCTCCCACATACTCTGCAAAGGCTGAAAACAGAAGACAGACTTTTTCCTATATAGATTTTATGCCACAATTTTTTTTTTTGCCCCGGTTTTTTCCTCCCCGTGCTCAGTCACGTGTGACATGTAGAGTCACCTTACAGGCCCACATCTATGAGGCCCTCCCGCTACTTTCCACCCTGCCTACCTATGCTGGTGACATTGGACCGCCACCTGATGGCAGCGGAACTATGGGGGGGGGGGCAACAGACATCCTCCATGGAAGAGGAGAGCTGCCATTATGGCTGCTTGATCCTGCTCCCTTCCCGATG
The DNA here is from genome assembly GCA_016271365.2 of Neoceratodus forsteri. Lineage (NCBI taxonomy): Eukaryota > Metazoa > Chordata > Ceratodontiformes > Ceratodontidae > Neoceratodus > Neoceratodus forsteri. The sequence continues at coordinate 63,060,077 of CM028132.1, read as the reverse complement.
ACCCTGGCTTAGTTCTGAACCCGCGTCACCGGCGTGGTGTGAGGTAAGGTGTTCAGCTCCTCAGCCCTATGTGTCACCGGGCTGGCACACATTTTCCTTCTGCACAGAACTCATCAGTGTGCCTCAGCTGTAACTTCCCAGGAGAAGGATGAACCAGTCATATTTTGGTCTTGCAGGTTTGGGTCATGGTGAGCCCAAAATAGGACCGTAATCTAAAAGTAAAAGAACCTCCGCACAAAAGCACTCTGTCTTCTGTTTTTAGCCTTAACAGAGTGTGTGAGACAATTTGGCACCATACATTCTTGCTTAAAGCAGAGCCAATGTAATTTGTTTCATGGTGATTTGCATATACTTCCTACAGTGCTTTGAATTATAGGCCAATGTGTAACTTACATTTCTTTGAAACCTGGCTTTGCCAGTGCCTTTTCCGGGTAACCCTTGCCTCAGTGCTTTTATGCTGAGGTTCTTTGTCTTTTAGATTTCATTCCTACAGTGCCTTTTGTCCCATGTGACAGTGATGCATCCAAGAACATTGATTCACTGAATGCTAGATGCTGCAGCAGCTATCTGCTGTTAGGAGCCTGATGTTCTGGCCTCAACTAAATACATTTCTGATTGTCTTTTTGTATGCTAGGTATGTGTCTAGGACAGGTCTAGCCAGCAGGACTAAATGTTTTGTTTTTAAAGCTTGTCATTTCACCAAACTACACATAGCCAAAAAAAGCACTCAAATCACCCCAGGTCATCAGTGCTATGTACTAGTTAAGACTCTAGCAGTTTCATTGCATAGTAGCCCACTCAGTAATACCTCAGGTGTTTGCCAAACTGCGAATGGAGCCCTAATTAGTGCTCAGTGGATAAGGAAAAGCACTTAAAAATCACAGCTGTACTATTGTAAACTTGATACTAGTCCATCACTTGCTGAATCTGTGGTCACGGACGCATCACCATCACATGGGCTAGGAGGCAGTGTAGAAAAAGGAAAGCAATAAACAGTTCAAACATGGAGATTCCCTAGGGCCATACATCTAGTAGGCAGATTAAGAAAAAACATCTAGCAACGAACAAAGGAAAGGACACACTAGGACTGCACCCACAAATCGACACTCTGCACATTTGTTTTTGTAAATTTTGACTGTAGCTCCTCTTTCAACTTCTGTGTCCATCTGCGTAAAGCCATCCCTAACTGCGTGACTTCATCTGTGGGTCCCCCTGGTAGTGCTCCTGCAGCCGAGAGTTGGTCAGCCTTCCACCTTTATTTGGGTGGGGAGCATTCTGTGTGATGCTTAGACCTCCTCCTGCTGGCGTTGCAGCATCTCGGACTCATTCCAGAATTCTGGTTGCTTGTATTGCGAGCAGCAGCCATGCTACAGAGCCAAAAGACTTGCCGAGTGAAACAAGTTTAAAAAAACTTCTTATCAAACCAGTTGCCCTCTAAGGGACTAGAAGAAGCATGCAACTCACTCCCCCTTCCCCCTTCCCTCTTCCAACACACAGACACACACACACCCTTCTCAGATCTCTGCATAGGAAATTCTAAACCATCTAGATTTTTGGTCCCTTCTCTACTCTGGCCTAACCCATCAGCCACCATCACTGGGGTTTACTCCCCCTTACCTCCATAGTTTACCCCTATAACAGAGCCATCAGGGTTTCCCAAGCTGTGATAGATGGCATGTTTCGTTAGAGGAAGGCGTCCAGTAGGCAGCATGGAATCAGGCAATCTCAATCAATCAGATGTTATTGTTGAGCTTAAAAAGTCATGTACATGTATAAAAGGAAAACACAGATTCATCATAAATATCATAATACTTGACATCAGGGAGAGGTAGCATATACAATAAATAATTACAGGCAAGCAGCATGGAGTCTGCAGAGGGTACATGCTTCATTCTGCTGTGGCTAGGATGTTTCCACGTTCTGTGTCCTTGGTCCCCTGTGGGTGCAGAGGCAATTTCATGTACACACAGAGCAGCCTCATGCCTTGTCACACACCAAAATGCAACTGCAGAGGGGTGCAGCCAAGGGTGGCTAATCCCAAAATCCATAATAAAAAAAGGAAGAACTGCACTCAAAAGCGCTCAGCCAAGTGTCTAAGTTTTACACCTAAATTTAATAGAATTACAAGTTACAACTGAACTGAATGCCTCATTACATACATATGGGAATAAATGCCTGTATGTGTGTGTGTCAAGCATTCAGCTCAGTTGTAACTTTAATCTCGATGTAGTAATAAGCTGAACACTGGCTGGCGTGGACGCAGTTGGTCCTTTTTTTTTTAACACCCGTCCAGAATAATCCATCCACCCAAGTGGCTCTGGCCTAAACCGCCACCTGTGGTAACCTAGGTGGCAGTATTGTAGCGAATTTCGCTTTCCTCCCTACCCCCCAGAGGAGGAAGGTGTTTCCCTCCCCTCCTCCAGCCTGCCCCCGATGAACATCAGCATCGCAAAATGCAGCCTTACTACTGCCCTGACAGCCTGACTTAAACCATCTGTTTTCATGTAAATGTGTGCTCTGTCTGTTCAGCGGTGCAGCAAGTGCTAACAAAAAAGTCTGTCTCCCTGTTTCTGCTGTCTCCCTGACCAGTGCAACAATAGAACTTTTTTTAACTGTCTGTCACCCTGCTCAGGGTTCATTTCAGATATTTATCTACCCGAGACCCTGACCCACTGAGTATAAAAAGCAAATGTTTTTATTTATTTATTTCAAACTAGGATTACAATACCTTTGAGCCGAGGCTTTTTTACAAAGGTTCCACGTCAGCGTGTGCAACAGTCATCATTTTTAGTTATAAACATAACGTCAGTGACTTACAGACATGTAATAACCAGTACAAAGACTTGAGCTATGAGCAAGACAAGGAGGAGGGGGTCGATGGGGGAGAAGTGAGGTAGGAGATGGGGGTAGGAGGTGCAGGGGTAGAGAATCTCGGGAGGTGGGTGGGGGCAGGAGTGGAGATATGGGGGGTGGGCAAGGGTGGGAGACAGTGCAGCCAGGGGGCCTGTCGAGGAATATGCCAGGTAAGGTGTCAGGGGTGCAAAGACTGATTGTGTAAGTGTTGGGTGCTGGGGCATGTGCAGCTGGGCAGTGGAAATGTTAAGATGGGCAATCGCCAGGATACAAGCAGTGAGAGGCGCAACTTGGACTTGAAAAGGCCAAGTATTGGAGCGGTCACTATGTCGCTGCCAAGAGTGTTGAGCCAGTTGGATGCCCGATAGGCAAATGATCTTTGTCCTTGGGTTGTGAGACATTGTGGGATATGTAGTAGATGGGAATTGGATCTCCTTGTAGTGACATTCCTATGTCTAGGCTTAAGGAGGGCACAGACACCAGGTGGGGCAAGTGTCATTATGATTTTCTTGGCCGTGATGCAAGTTTGATATTTTATGCATTTGTCCAGTTGAAGCCATCCAGATTGGGAATAAAGGTCACAAGTGTGGGTATGGCGATGTGAGCCAGTGATGAGACGACAGGCTTTATTCAGGGAGGTCGCGATACGTTTGAGACCAGTGGTAGTTGCAGACCCATATATGATAAGACCATAGTCTATGATGCTGACAATGGAGCTTTGACTGACCACTGACAGTGCTTCTGGGGTTAGGTGTTTCCTGTGCGGAATAATATGCCTAACCTCGGATTATGAACTTTGCCACATTGCCAATATGGACATGATGAGGTGGGGATCAAGGGTGATGCCAAGGTACTTGAACGATTGTGTTTGTTTCTAGGATGGCTCTTGTCAGGTTGCAATGGAGAGGTGGAGTTGTTTGTTTTTGTTTTGGGGCTGCAAAAGACCATAGACTTGTTTTTGTCTGATTGAGAAGCAGTTTATGATTTAGGAACCAGGATTGATGGAGAGAAGGCCCGCTGAAGTTTATTTTGTAATTGGTTTGGATCAGAGTCTGAGGTGAGGATCACAGCATCGTCGTGATGAGTTATTTGTTCTGGGCAGCTATCCGGTAGTGAGTTTAAGAATAGGCGGAAGAGGAGGGTCCCAGATGGAGCCCTAGGGACTCAGAGTGGACCGGTCTAGGGTCCGAGAGTGTATCGGCGATTCTTACTGTTTGGGACCGTTCTTCAAGGTAGCTCTTAAACCAGCCAATGGTGTCAGTTGACAGCCCAGTGTTCTGAAGCTGGACAAGTAGGAGGCAGTGATTGACTGTGTCGAAGGCTTTAGTTAAGTCAGTGTAGATTGAGCCTAGTAGTTCACCGGAATCAAGTGCGTTGTGGATTGCGCCGGTGAATTCAAGTAGGGCTGTGGAGGTGCTGTGACCTTTGCAGAACCCGTGTTGTTGCTTGCACAGGATGTTGTACGTATCCAGGTATTCTGTGAGCTGGTCCGAGACGATGCATTCTAGTGCCTTGGAGAGTGGGGGCAGTAAGGAGATAGGTCTGTAGTTATCGTGGGCAGTTTTGTCACCACTTTTATGGACTGGGGTGACAGTGGCAGATTTCCATCTGTCCGGGAACTGGTGAAGGCTGAGGGAGAGGTTGAAAATTCTGATCAGAGAACTAAGCACTTCATCAAGTGTGAGAGACAGGATTTTGAGATTGAGGGAGTCATTACTGAATCTTGATTTACCAAGGGCTATGGTAACGTATTTGCATACTTGGTGAGCCTTGACTGCTTTGAAGTAGAAGCAGGGGGAGCTGGTGGGAGTAGTGTTCTTTCCAGACAGGGGGGCTACACCATCTTTGAAGTAGTCCTGAGGTAGGACAGCGCTGAGGTTGGTAAAGGCTTTTTCTTGAAAGGTATCCGCAGTGTTTTTTGGGTTGAGGGTTGCGGTTCCGTTGATGTTGAGTATTGATGGGGGGGTTTTGGGTGGATTCCCAGTGAGTTCCTTTATGTTCTTCCAGAATTCCTGACCATTGCCCCAGGAGTTTGTGAGGGCATGCTTATAGTAAAGCGGACTTCATTTGCGGATGGTTTGGTGCAGTCATTGCAGCACGTTTGTAGTTTTGGATGTTGTTTTGCTTTCCAGAGTTTCTGGCCAGCTCCCATAGGTGGTCTCTTGTTTTTAGCATCCTGAGGAGGTCACCTGTGAGCCAAGGGTTACTCAGTGATTTGACTTTCACGTTTCTTAATAGGAGCATATTGTCACAGGCCACAGTGAAGATGTTTATGAAGTGGTCAAGGGCAGTGTTTACGTTGGTTGCATTGAAGATAGGGGACCAGTCTTGGTGGAGGAGGTGGGATTTGAGTTGAGGAAGGTGACCACTGGGTAGAACCCTGCTGGTGATTGTTTTTGGTGGTTGTTTGATGAATTTATTTGACCAGGTGCAGCTAACAGGGGAGTGATTGCTGAGAGAGTCAGGGAGGACATTAGTGTTAGATATCCGCAATGGGTGACTGGTAACTGTCAAATGAAAAAAAAGTAATGGGTCAGCCGAGCCCAGATTCATAAAACAGCAGTTTAAAACCTCTACAACAGTGAGCAGGTTGACCCCAAGGTAGGAAAAAAGGTGGGTCAGAATTAAAAAAAAAAAAAAAAAAAAAAAAAAAGTGCCAATTGACCCAATCCCTCACCCAAGAATGAACCCTGCTGCTGCTTGGAACATGCCATACCCCCTTCCTCCTTCGAGTATTGCAGGTGTCACCCCTGTTCATTTTCGTTTTTGCCTGTGCATTTTCTGAGCCTTTGCAGATTGCGTGAGAGGTCGTTTAGTACCATGCACTTCTGCTTAAAGCCAATCTAGTCTAAATTCATGGTTATTAGCATATACTTCCCATGATGCTCTGCTTTGGTGGAGTGTATGCAATTTTTTTTGTTTGTCAAAGAACCCTTCTAGTCTGGGCATAATATTTTTAGTTTTTATTGAACTGAATGGAAGGTACTTTTGTTTCAATTAATATTTCTTCCTGTGTGCTAATAAAAAATAAAATAAATGCAATCTTTAGACTGAATTGTAGCTGAATATTGATTTTCCATAGTTTTTTCTTGCGGTATCTGGTTCAGCTCACTCCAGTGTTACCGGCCAGGAGCTAGTCAAGCAGTCCATCATACCCACGGCTGTTCGGGCTCTCAGTAATGCATTCTGAATCTACTACAACACATATGTGCTGTATCCAGTAAAATATAGCATGTTGTGTAAACATTTTGAGTAAAAAGAACATTTCCCAGCAGATGGATTGCATTTGATGCAAATGTTTATTAATTATGTCATTTAAGAAACTGCATTAGGTAATCTGACATTATTTTGAACACGACAGTAAAAACGTAAACAGAGTCTTTTCAAAATCGAGCCGTAACACTGGCTTGGCTTGCACGCTTCCCCTCTGAGCCAAGCAGCATCCCCATCTCGGCTGTGGTTTGGCTTGACGTTTAAAATGTCTGACTTGCCCAATCTCTGTAGTTTCATTCTTCAGCTGGAAGAAGAGTAAAGTTAGGTGCTTTGTGTCAAAAAAGACTGAGTAAGAAATATGGTCACTGTTCTATAACTGCTTTAGTATGGATCTCAGAGGGGGTTCCTTTTATGCGTTTGCTTCTAGAACCCTTTGTTCAGTGCTTAAATTAACTGGTGGTAGATGGGTTTGTGAATTTGTATGAGGAGCAGAATTCTTCACAGTTCCTGACCATACAGTACCATCACACTGCTGCCACCAATCTTGGAATTTAAAATGCCAGTATGCATTTATTCAGCAGCTTAAAAATACAACTGGAAATAGTATTAACTAGAGTGTTTTCTACTACATATAGGATAAAGTATGAGGTGGGGTGTGTAACGAGAAATTTACGCACACCTGAGGGGTTAGATGCTACATAAACCCTGAGAGCGAAGCTCAAGAGGTTTGTGAAAGCATCTAACCCCTCTGTTGTGTGTAAACTTCGAGTTTAAGCACCACCCCATATTTTATTTTATATAAACGCTGGGTCTTTCTTCTTGACCGCTGCAATTTTTTAAAATAAAAAGACATTCCTGACACCTGTGTGACCGTGGTCTGCTTAGGTTCAAGTGCACGGTCTGCAGTTTTTTGTTTTTTTTAATTTAAATATTTAAACCTTTTAAATTCATTTATTTCTGCCTGTAGCTTTGTTTTTGGTGTTATGACTTTTTTTTTTTTTCTGGCAGTCACTTGCCGCTGAGTCCAAGTGGTGGTTCTGTCTGCGGTAGAAAGACGAGGCGGCCAGTGGTCCGGGAGGAAGAGCTGCAGTGGGTGCATGTGCAGAGCGAGGGAAGCTGTGCGCATGTTTGCTGTAATAAACACTCCTTTATTATGGCAAATAATGCCACGGTCTTTCTATGGCAAAAAGGAAGAGCCAGTTATTTATAGGTTGGTTACTAAATATTGCATTGTAGGTAACAGCCCTTAATTAAGGCAATGAGCAATTGGCTTCTGGCATTCCTTGTCACTGGTATTTCCCAATCCACATCTGGTAGCTTTAGATCATCTATTGGGCCACATTCCCCATAGCGGCTGCCTTTCTGATTTCCTCTTGTAGTGCCCTGTCACCTTGAACCCAAACTCCCCCCCCCCCCACTGCCTTTATGTTGTCCCTTAGATACAGTTAACCCTCCACGCTTCCCTTATCCCTGTCCCTTTAAAATAGGGCATATCTTGGGATTATGAGGTCCCAGTCCTCTTTCAGTGTCACCCAAGTTTTTGTGATAGCAGCAGTGTCTGGTTGACCATACTCTATCACAGCCTGCAGTTCCCTCATTATATTCCTGGTGTTCATACAGACTGCGCTTCAGGAGTTTTGTTTACCACACCTTCTCCGACAGATGCTGTTCCCACTCTTCCCCTTGTCCCTTCTTCTTTGTTATTGACTTCCCTTTTCCTGTGCAGTTTTACTGTTGCTACCCTGTCTACTCACACTATTTGGGGAGTGCCTTCTAGGCCTCCCACACGTGAGAGTGCCTTGGTGTACCCCAGCGTTAGCCAACCCCCTTCAATAATCTTGTAAAACCTTTGTCCCAGTGCACTGACCCCTCCTACTAAGAGGCCATCCCTCCTAAACAGTCTCCATTCCCTTCAGAATGACCCCCAGTTACCCACGAAATGGACTTTCTCCACCCTACACCAGTGTTTCAGCCATGGGACGGGATCCCTTTTCCTGAGCACACATGATCACTCGTATGCTTGGTTGAGGGTTGGGGGTGAGAATGCAGTGACAAGGGCCGCAGCTGCAGAAGGTTCCCTACTTATTGTCTGTGCCATGCAAGCATAGAGATTAGGGCTCAGAATGTGTTATTGAAACTGTGCTTCTCCTGAACCTATCTGCACGATCTCAAATGTTGCTGCCATGTTGTTGTAGACACTACCATAAGTTTATGACGGGTAAAAAAAAAAAAAAAAAAGTTTGGTATCTCATTACCATATATACTGTTTTAAGCTCTGTTGGCACTAAGTCACCAAGGGAAATGTGCTCGGTCAAGAGTGCCACATTAATTGTTAGAGACCAGACTCCCGAACATGCATTTCATACCTTCGTTGGGTATATGAAGTAGTTGGTCCTTGTTTCTATCAGGTAAGAGTACATTTGTACAGACTATAAAACCAAATCCCATGGTAGCAGAGAAAGATGACAGGCAGAGTTCTTCACTGTACAAGAAGCATACGTTGGCTGCTTGCACAGTGCATTAAAGGAATGTGTGTCACAAAAACTGCTGTAATGGCACTGTGTCAGTGATACTGTCGTATCTGGTTATATATGCGTATACTGCTATTTTTCTATGTTCAAATTGTCTCCCTGTTTTGACTTTTCAGGTTTTGTATGAATACTGTATAAGACTATATGACTCTGTAGACTGTTCTCTTGACTGTTGGCTTTTCCATCTCCTTATGTAACCCCCCCCCCCCCAAGATGCTTCTGGAAACGAGCTGTCATGTTGCTTTCCTAAAGAGCAGCTGACGCCTTCAGGAGAACTTTCACAAAACATAATATTTAGACACAGTACAGCTTGTATTTCACATTGGTTCTATATTCCTCCTCCCCATTTTTTATTACTTGTGTAATTTTCATGAAAACAGGATCTCTGCTCGTGAAAAGTTCATCTATTCCTGTTGCTTTCTTCCTACCCGAGGCCATAATGCACCCCTTGTGACATCACAGTTACTCCCATGGCAACAGACTGTAAAGTCACAACACAGGATTATGACTTGAAATAGGGAGTAAGCTAAAGAGGCAGATGGACTCTTAAGGTATAAAGACCATGCATTCATGCACATTTCCTCAGTAATAAATAATGGGGAGGAGAAATCTATAGCATATATATGGAATGCAAGCTGAATTGTATCTAAATATCATGTTTTTCAAAGTTTTCTTTGAGGCGTTAGCAACTCTTTAACTGCAGTAAAAATGACCACTTTTCATGTAGTACAATATGGGGCTAATGCCCAGTACATCTCACAGTTTATATGTGGAATCTAAATTACTGCTTGAAAAGAGCACCAGTTTTGGTGCCCCCCACCCCGATAGCTAAACTGCGCTGGAGTTTAGCTGTTTATCTTTTAAAATATTTATTTTCATATTTTGGGAAGGGGAAGGGATCGTAACTCCTTCTTGGTCCCAATGTAGTGCAGTCAGGTTTTTTTCTGTAGCTGGTAGGATCCTGGGGGAGTGGATGTGCAATAACAACCAGTGTCCACCCCACCCTCAGATGTATGGCGCCGGCCGCGGCGGTAGCCCCCCGCCTCCGCCAGAGGTCTGCAGTGCACTGGACACTCTTCCCTCCTCTCCCTGGAGAAGGAGAGCAGTCCCTGGGATGCTCAATCCTTCTCCCCCCTGGCCAGCCCTCTGACTCTTGGGTCCCTCTCCAAACCCGGGATGTCGGTGCCACAAGCAGACGTCTTGCCACTCTGCCGGCAGGCTGGCCTGTGGACCTTTAAAATATAAAAATACATGTTTTGAATCACACTTCCATGGCTATCGAGGTGCCCTACAAACTCCTTTGTAGCAGAGCATGAGGTGGACCTTGACTACATCAGGACCAGGAAGGGGAAGGGACTGGGAGGCTAGCTCTCATTTCCTAACCCTTCCCCTTCACAAAATATGAAAAGAAAAATTTTAGAAGCTCAACAGTTGATCTCTGGTGCAGGTAATCTACCAGTGGGGGGGGCTTCAGGAACAGTATTGACATGAGCTCGACTGGTGCTTTGTAAGCAATAAGACATGACAGGGTGTGTGTTGATCAGATATTACCGCACGCCCAGGGGCGTAGTAAGGCACGAGGCCCTGCCGAGTGCCTTCAGCCCCTGGAAGTGCGGTAATATCTGTTCAACACACATACCCTGGAGTGTTTTATTGCGCTTATAAATAGTTCTCTCTTTTTTTTAATATTTGTAACCTTAAAAAATATTACTGAACTGAAAACTGAAATCACTGTGTTAATTTGAGACAAAATAGTCCTTCCGCCTACTAGATGATGACATAATTGTCTTCTGACACACTGACATTTCCACTGTTGTCCCCCCCAAACCTCACGTCCAGTTAAGAGGAAGATAACAGGTTCTCCCAATAGAGTTGCGCCACTTTCGCAATTATAAAAAAAAAAAAAAAGGAATAAGGGATGCAGATCTGTTTTTGTTGTTTTAGTTAAATGTACTGGGAGGGAAGTGCAGTTTACTTTGAGACGGCACCCCGTTCTGGTCTATTTCCAGTTTCGTGCGGCAGGAAGCTTCCGTCTTGCCGAACTAGAAGAATGCTTTATGCAGGATAATGCTGCTTTCCGATTTTTACTTCTAGCGGAGAGGAGGTTTGGAGCGGGACTGTCAGCATGACATTCACTCCCTCGCTTAACGAGACTAAAAACAATGGCGGCCTTTAAAAAATTAACGTTCCACTGACACATCTGAACATTCCATTTGGGTGCATTGATTTATTTGCCTGCTCTTTTTTTTTCCCTATGTGTAATACCTATTTGACACTTCCTTTCTGGCCAATCATGATGCTTCTTTTTACATGCCCATTTTATAATTAAAAATACTATAACACCACACCCCTTCTGGTAATGGTGTTTTTATTCTTCATTTCATTTTCTGGATTTTTTTTCTGGATGTTTCAAAACATTTCTGTAGTATATTAGGTATACTAGTATTGCCATACTTCAGTCTCAGTACTTCCTTATTGTGTCCTTACCCCAACTTTGAACATGCTTACAGTGGCTGTGTTAGAAGATTTTGGAGTGTTTATTTTCTCATTGGACAGAGGCACCTGCTGATATCACAAGGCTGCCAGAATGCCTTTTGAACTGCAGTAGCTAGTTAAACCCAAGCAGGCCCGCTGTGTGATAAGTACTGCTCTGCGGACCTCTATAGGCATGAGTGCTGATCTAACATATGGTACCCTTGATGATTTCTCAGCAGATAATGCATGTAATTAGTCTAAACTGCACGGCATTGTCACCAGTTTCCTGCTTGGTGATAATGGGCCATTGTCTATATTTCATTAAGTGAATCGTTCCATTTGCTTCCAGTATAGCTGTATTTATAGCCACTGTAAAATCACACACTCTGCTTTATTGTTAACTGAGAGGTCAAGTTGGCCCTAATGGATTTTGTCAGAGGTTCATATTTATAGGAATATCAGTTTTGTCCTGTCTGTTGCTTCCCAGTGTAGTTTTAAGATGAATTTAACTGGCATGCAGGGATCTAGTGATCAAGCCTGCTTGCTAACATTTGGCAGAGAGGATGGAAACCATTTGCAGATGAGGAAAACAGGGCAGACCTAGTGTTTGAGTGGAGAGGCAGGAGGAACTGCTTTTCCTTCCGTAACTCCTGTTTTAATATTTATAGCGCCAGTGTACGGCCTGGGCTCACATTTATCAAAATCACATATTTTTGTTACTTTTCCACCTTTTTCCAGGTCAGCTCTGTTTTTCTCCTATAATCTGTCCTAAGACTGTATCCAGCCCAAGGAACCATTGGAGAAGTACCTCCCCCCCCCCACACACCAAATATCCAGCCTTTTTGATACACTTGCGAGCCTCCTGCTCAACAGTAACCTGTGATTTATCCCTGTACGTGGAACCCCAGGGACTGTCCTGTTCAAGCACAACCCGGAGGGAGCTCACAAAGTTGGGTGCTGGAAAAAAATGGAACCATGAAGTAAATAAAAAATCGCACTCCAGGCTGAAGAGAATTTCTACTTTACTTAGGAAAATTCAAATAAGAATTGAATACAGTAATAGGGTTACATCCCAGTGAGTCATAAGAAACAGCCCAGCGCTTCGAGGCCACTAGGATCTCTTCATCAGGGGTGTGGCTACTAAAGTTCCGTGCTCAAAATTTTATACCTCATATTTACAGGTGTCACACATTAACAAATAAATCCATTAACTACATTGATTTCATCTGTATGATTATATGGGTTCCTTCAGTCTAGCCGGCTCACAACACTCGAGTGACACTTCTTAATTAATTTAAAGGTAATTCCCTTTTATACAGTGTTCACACTAGTAGCCAACTTGGCTGGAGGTTACCTCATATATCTAACATTTCAGCAATAGTGAATATACCACTAGTGTTTTTTCCAGCATTAATTTTTCTGAATATACCCATGTAAAAAAGATATGCCATATTTCTTAATGTGTATTTCTACAAACCTTAACACTATACACGCAACATATTTTTTTTACTTACAGAGCAAATCGGAGTGCTTGGTTATGTTTACATCTGTTTACCTAATGCACATTCTGGTAATTTGACTGCCAAATACAATCATTCCTACTGCCTTACAACACCAGCCACAGAATTTCAAATTAACTTTGCACATTACTAATCGATATGTATTTTTACTTAATATATATTATGGCAAATTTAATATAGTAACAATGTAACCTGTGGTTATTGAACCATAACGATATTCCATATAAACATATACTAAAAGCAAACTAAAGGACTATCTCCATAAATCCCCCTCTGAAGAACTCTTTTTAAACAAAGTTTTTTCTTTTTTTCTCCCTGTCCTAAGGGACTTCTCCGTGTCCCCAGGGACAAACTCACTGGTCTGGTAGAGCTGGGTGTGATAAGTTGTCAAGCAGGAGCGGAGCCTGATTGGCACATTGTAGTTTGGGGGGGGGGGGTTGGAGATTTCACCCAACCAGGGCTACCTCACATATTTCTCCCAAGAACGCTTGTCTGTTTCACCCTTGGAGCGGTATCTTGTGGGTTGAGTCTGTTAGAGCACCATATAGATGTCAGAGGGCTGGTGAAAGTGCTCCGCTCCCACACTGGACATATGCTGCCTCCGTGCCATAAGTCACTTAAACGATAGACTGGAATGCCAACCTAAGGCTCCCCATTGAGTCACATTATGCTTCCTGCGTTGTTCCCCTCCCCCTGGGCCACCATGAGACAGCTTGTCATGACCTGAGGAAGAGTTGACGCTCCTTTTATTCATAAGCAAGAGCTGTCTTAATATAAACAGGGCTACTACATAATTAACTGCATCGATTGCCTTAGGTCTGTTTGAGACATTCATAATTCCTATTCTGGGGGAAGGGGTGGTGTCTCATTTTTTCGGAGGAATTGAGTCCTATTTAGAAGGATGCCAAGCATACCAAAGGTTTCTTCTGGCAGAATTTCCCTCCTTAAATTCACTCCCGTAGCATATATATGACTGGAAATGTTCTAGGTTTACCGTTATTCAGAATGGCCGCCTCTTTTCAGAAACAGCTTTAGCGGTCCTGCCCCCTTGATAACTGCTCACTTAACTATGTCTTCCGTCTAAGCGGGCAGTCTTGTTGCGAAGGGTGGTGGGGGTTTTGTTTTCCTAAGTACCAATATAGGCAGCATTGGTAACTTTCTGCAAGAACTTGGTCTGATCCCAAACACGTTAGCTTTAGTTTGCTGGTCTGGGTACGGCCATCGTACCACCAGGCATCTGCAAATTAGTTCTTTCGTGCTTCTACAATAGTGTTTGTAAAAAACTGGGCCCTCACAAACATTTTGAAATGTAGTTCTTTTTTGTCGACCATGGAAAGGAAGGTTAGGAAGCATTTTTTCATTCTTTGCGGGGGATAGGTACTAATTAATATCTAACCACCAGGTTAAGCAAGAGTTTTTTTTTGTCCAGATAAGGTACCATACATTGTGTTGTCATTCTTGATTTCTGTTCAGTTAGCGAGGGCATGGGCTCTGCAGTCAAGACATACAGCACGCACACATATGCAAATAGAAGATTGTAAACTTTATTTAAAACAAGTTTCCAGTTCCAGTAGCCATACAGTCAATGCAGTTAAACAGATACATTCCCAAGACGATATATGGAGAGCAAAAAGGGATTAAAGACAGGACATAGTTGCATCCCTAAATGAAGAAAACCGGTAGAAAGTCCATTCCAGGTGTGACTCCATAAAACAACATAAAATACCTTTCGGTATCTCATTTGTCAGCAGTGCATGCACATTATAGAGTAAACCCTTTACTGTTGTAATAATTGTATTGTATACCTAATATTCTAATATACATAAGGAGTCGAGAACATCTAGTAACCTATCCAAAGAGGGTTTAGTCACCTTGACAATATTACAAATAGATGTAAAGATGCAATTTTAAGGATATAGCTTTAAAGATATACAGTAAAAGATATGTGGAATGTCACTGGGTCTACAACATGCCCGTTTCTGTAGCTCCCATCCCTGGCCCCCCAGTGTCTAGGAACAACCAACACAAAAACGGGTATTAAACTGAATATTGAATATAATTTGAAGGGTGGAAAACCATGAGGAACCCATCGCCTTTTCTAAGGGCCCCCAGAGTTGCATAGGTTTCTCTTCTTGATTATGAGCTCTAGATTATATATGTTCCAGCTCCATGCATCAAGATAAAGAAGTAACCCATTGTGCAACTTGCGGAGCCCTCTCCTATCTCCAGTATTGCGCCAGAACATATTTTGGCACTGTGATACCCAATTTCCTTAAGGGATGTGCCCCTTCGCCTGCCCCTGTCAGACCCCTCGGAAGCTCCAACAATATTGTTAACCAGGTCAAGAGCCGGGGTTTGAGGGCAGGCCAAGTCCTACCTAACCGTGTAATGACTTCCTGCCCAAATAGCAACACCTGGGGAGCATTCCCAAACTAAATGATAGAAGGTTCCCAATCTAACTTTACACTTTGGGCAGAGGTCTGATGTAGTTGCATCTATTTTATGAGCCATGGCTGGTGTAAAATATGTTCTGTGTAAGATATTATAGTGTACTGCCCAGAGTCTGTTATTTTTTTTGGAACAATCCATTCCCTTCTTTAGCACCAAATGCCAGTCCCCTTTTGTTAAACAATCAGGCCATAGATCATTCTCCCATTGTTGCTTCACTGCTGCTAGAGTATCCGGTAAGCTCCTTAAGAGTCTTATACACTGCAGACATTGGTCTGGGCCCGGGTTTCCCACATTGCAAAAACAGGACCTCCTTGATGGGAGATTTTTTCAAAGTAAGAGCATTTTCAGGGGCACTACTCCCATCCAGTAACCTAGTTTTCACTTAAAGTAGGCAAAAAAATGAATGGGCGGGAGTAGAAATTAATTGGCCAGGCTCTGAAAAGTTTTGAGCTGCCCATCTGCTACAAGCTGTGAGATAAGTTTTAGGCCCCTGGATTCCCAGGAACACAAGACTCCTTGGGTCGGGCCACCATGGATAAGCATGTCCTCCCACAAAGTGTGATGAATGAAAGCACTGTGTGAATAAGAAGGGGGGGGAGGGTATCTTAACAGACAGTGAGCTGCCAGCCATGCTGATATCGTAGTCCTAGTAAATGGGTTTTTGAGTGATTTAACAACTCTCTTTTTGAGTGAGGGAGCAAACAAAGCACCATATAAGGGAGCTCCAAGAGCATCCTCCTCGAGGACCACCCATGCCCTACGAGCCGCGGCTCCAGGGAGCAAATTCAACAAAGGGGCCAACTGGGCTGACAAATAGTATAGTCTCAAATTAGGTAACCCTAAACCCCCCTTGAGAAAGAGGGTGCCGTAGTATTTTCACCATGTTACCAACATGTGGAGCTGTCTTCTTGGGTGTAATAAAGCCCATAAATCCAGCCTTTCTTCAGTCATTTGAATCTTGAGTGGGGACTGTAGTGGAAGCATTTAGGTAATCGTTCTTCCTCTGTAGTCCTTCACAGGGAAAATCAGGACAAAGCTTTGCGATTCCTTGTAAGGAAAGGCCAGTGGCAGAAGAAGTTTCAGAGATGTTTCAGGCCCACTCAGCCCAGTAGATCATGCAGATGACTGGCAGGGGTTGCTGTTCTTTGTTCTCCATAGCCGCTCTTGGAGCTTCCAAAGGAGTGTGGGACAAAGTCCCAATTTCTTTTTCAGCAGTCCAGCATTGCCTCGCGCCAGTGGGTTTGGAAGTGATAAGGGAAGGTCTTTTATTTTTATTTATTTCGTTTTTGTTTATCGGGTAAGGTGCAGTAGGCAGACAGTTGCCTATTTTCAGGCACGACCCAGGAGGTTACAGGCAGGGTTTGACTCTTAACACACAACATAACCATGTTGCTTCAATTGGTACAGTATAGAGCTTAGTGAGACAATTTAAGCAACAAGGATACAGAAGTGCATACAGCAGGATGAGTGACGCAAACTAGAGGCACCGGGTGTGTAGGGTGCAGGGTAACAAGTGCAGCAAGATGAGAACAAGAGGTACAATAGAGTGAGTGATACAGATTACATACCGTAAATGCAGTGATGCATACAGTGAGAATATTCAGCAGAGTGACGTTTACCCATCTGAGGCCCATGAATGCAAGTTGCATACTGTGCAGTGATATACACAGTGAGCGTTTTCAGCATAAATAACATTTACACGTCAGGAACCTAAGACCATGCCATTCAGGGGAGAGTTTAATAGCTAAACCAGAAATAAGAGTTGGTGGAAGGCATTTAGGAATAGAACAAGACTGTACTAAGCAAGTGCATTGGAAGCACTTTGCCAAAGCATGACTAGGTGGGAGGAATTCGGTGAGTAGATGAGGTTATACAGAGCAAGAAACCATAGGAGAAAGAGGGAAGTGTTTGTTTCTGCTGCTTAGTTTGCTGTTTAATTCATTATACTGTTCTGTTTTCTTTTTTTGGGGCTGAGGTAATATTTAGTGACCTATTCTTTTGTTTGCAGGTATTTTAAGTTAGCTACTGGTTGCTGGTATTTTAAGTGAGCAAGTATTTGCCCACCCTCCGAACCCCCACCTCCATATATTGTTAAATGCCCTTTTTAATCTGAGCGACAGGAGCAAGGGACAGCTGAGTGGGAGGGGCATAAAGGAGGACTAAGCCAGCCGTCAGCACAGAAGTGTGTACTGTACCCTGGGAAAACTATCTGACGAATCAAGAACAGTATTTGAGGGTCAGAGGCTTCTGACTCAGTCATTGATTTCTTTGGGGGATTGAGCTACTCAGGGTAACCAGGGCCCACAAACATCTTAGGGACTTAGATAATGAAATTCTGTGATAGGGAGAGTAAAGTAAGTTTAAAGAAAAGGGGGGGGGATGGTGGAAGGAACCACCGCATCAGCACCTTCAATAAGTGGTTGAAAGACTGGTGCAAGGGCAACAACTTTGACTACGTTGAGGACTGGGGTGGATGCATGCTTCTACAAGAA
Source organism: Neoceratodus forsteri (assembly GCA_016271365.2). NCBI lineage: Eukaryota > Metazoa > Chordata > Ceratodontiformes > Ceratodontidae > Neoceratodus > Neoceratodus forsteri. The sequence continues at coordinate 63,042,542 of CM028132.1, read as the reverse complement.
GGATGGCCTGCATCCTTCTGTGGAGGGCACGTCTGTCCTAAGTGAAAGGTTTACATGCTTCCTGCGTAAGCATTTAAACTAGCCACTGGGGGAGGGCTGTCAGGTGCAGGGAGATTCAGGCAGCCCACCCCCTCAGGTTAGTGCACACATAGAGCAGAACCAGGATGTCAACCCAGGGACAGATATGCAGAGAGGGATAGGCTACGCTCAGGACATAATACCACCACCAAAAGTTGGACCTGGACCACAAGCATCCGGTAACGTAATAAATAGGAGGTAAAACATAAAACGCTCTTGGAAAAGTGGGATGAAGCAGGGAGCGACGCATAAGGAGGGAACAAAAACTTGCTGTTCTTCATGGAAGATCATGTACACAAATGTGCGTAGTCTGAGGAACAAGGTCCCTGACCTGCTGGCAAAAATGGCAGAGGCTGGCTAAACGGGTCAACTGGATGGGCCTGGCGGTCCTTATCTGCCGACAGAATCTATGAATCTGCTGTGTTTTATTAAGCTGTTTGATAGTTATTTCTGCATTGCTATTGCTTATTAAGTTGCTTTGGTAGTTATTTCTACATTGCTATTTTAATTAAGCTGTTTGGTAGTTATTTTGGCACTGCTTTTTCCAGCTTCATTACTCTTCACCTCCTACTTTTTTCACCTACTGTCTCCCTGTATTTATTTTATTTTTGTTAGTGCTCTCCCTCTGTAATTTCTTGGTTCACTGGCCCCTCCCTGCTATGAATGCTAAAACCCTTTCCTCCCCCTTCAGCCATTGATGCCCTCTCACTTAACTACAGAGGTTAATTTTCTTTTCACATTATTTTACAGGGTCTGAGGGCTAGTTTATGGCTTTAGTGCTCCCCAGCCCCCTCGTTCTGATCACCGCCGAATCCCCAGTGGAACCAGCCTGCTACAGTGAAGGTACGGGACAAGCTCCCTTCTGAACTTGCCGCCTTTCTGGTGCACTCGCGCCTGGACAGCTGAATTTAAGCCCCTTAAATTTGAACCAGCTCCCTAGGAGTTGCTTCTTGTCCTGAATTTAATCACTGTGATTTGTACTAACTTCTTAAGAGCTGCTGCTTGTCTTTGGCTATTTTTTGGCCCACCCCCAACCCTGCTCTTTATTAAATGCTCTGTTGCTTCACCCTCCCTCCCTCCCTAATTTTGACTAGAAGTACTGTAGTAGGTGGGTCCTTTCCTGTCCACTCCATTTCTACTTCTAACTGTGAGAGCTCTGGAACTTGCGGAGGACATTCAGGGGATCAGCTCCAGCTCTCCAGGCCTGAAATATCTGGCTCAGATAAACCCTATGAGGATGTCTACCTCACTGCTATACCTTCACCTGCCTATCCTGTTAATTCTGGTGCACCAAAGTGGCCTGCTTGAGGTAGTACGACAGCCCCAAGGTCATCCCGTATTCTCATGGTATGTGCACTATGTCACTGGCACATCAGCTTCAAACATATTAATGGAAAAATGGTTTCAGTAACTGGTCTAAGTACACAACTGCTACCCCCTGCTAGAGTAACACCTAGCTTCCAACATCATCTCTCATACCTGCTTACTTTCTCTAACTTCACAGTAACAACCAATAAATTTAACAATACCTCCTCCTGTAGAAGACAACGGAAACAGTACTTTATACAACTCAGGGCATACCTACTGAAACTAATTCTACTGTTTCTGCTCCTGACTGGAAATGTGCACCCTAACCCTGGCCCTGCTAGGGCAATGGACCGTTGCAGCACAATAATGTACTGTACGCTCTCCCTTGCGTCTATCAATATATGTAGTCTTCTGTGTACAGGGATGGTTTTAGGACTTTGGGGGCCTCCAGCAAACTCTATGACTGGGGCACGACAGACTGGGCGGGGCCCCCCCAGTAATCTTTCTACATAGTATTTAAATTTCGTAAGATATATGCCAATACATACTTTAGTCTAAGCTAGCATCCCGACAGGCCTAGCACAGACCACATAGGTACTAGTCATTCTAAATGCTTCACAAATATTCCAGATCACCTTATCACAGAACTGTTCGCTTTGTTCATATATTAGACTTGCATAATAAAACACTCATTACAGTGAACAGTATGCAGCAAGCCTGTCTAGGGGTGGAGAGAGATGAGGGTAGAGTGCACAAAATCATAAGAATCCGAAACCAGCAGATTTTCAACTCTAGAGTCCCAGACTGCTGAAGGACTGTAAATGCACCTTGGTGGAGTGATCAGTGGGAATACTGCCGTCCCCCGGTCTTTCCGAGACCCCACCACACTGAAGGGGAACAAGGATGAGGCCAGCTCTGCCTAAAAATGAGGCTATTGGACATAAAAAAAAAGCTATCCACAAACCAGGCAGTCAGACCACCACCCCCTGAAACCAGTACTCCCTCAAAGTATCCACCACTATCTTAATGAAGTCAGATTTATTTCTGGTATAACAAAAAAAGATACAGGTTAACATGCAAGTGAGAAGTGGAATTCTTTGCAATTTGTAAAAAGGATGGCTTCTGTCACTCATGTTTTCAAAGCCCAAGATAACATTTACCCAAACTCCAGCGTTACCTAAACTGGCTTGGACCCCAAAGGAATCTACTCTCCCCTTACACAATTTGTATCAGAGTTCCTGTGCCCCCGAAACCTTTCTTCACTGGAACATTATTTGGGGATATACAGCTCGCCCGCCTGTTTGCTTGCTCCCTTCCAAATCTAGAGATGAGCGTTCAACCTCAACCGGAACCAGGCTGTCCAGCTTAATCATGGCAAACCCGCTAGCATTTAAAATAGGTCAATATGAAGCACCAACAACCCCGAATGGCGTGTCTGCTGGCGGTTCTGCAAGTTATGAGCAACAAAGACACACAGCCTGCTTTTATAACTTGACACAACTGTCAGAAATCTGAGACCTACAAAAAACTTTACTTTTTGTATGTTCACGTTACACTAGATTATTCAATCGCCATCTTTCTGCGTGGGGGTCCTCTGGTCCAGGTTACACTGCTGCATTCATTCCATGCGCTAAGAAAACTAAATTAGAATTGGGACTTACCAGATTTAGGAGGATATCTGTAGACCGAATTAGAAGGGATATCCAGCTCTTCCAAGATCAGGAACCAGGTAGTTGGCTTCAGATGCAGTGTGGTCTCTGGTCTTCGCTCTCTCGACTCTCTCCTCCAGGCTCAGCTCCAAGTTAGCAACTCGCCAACTCAACATGATTCTCTCCGACGCTCTGGAACTGGTCCTCAGCTGAATAGTTCCAAGAGCGCCGGAGAGATCATCTTTATGGGACAGTCACGGACCTGAGTGGGGACCAAATGTTTCAGGTCCGAGGGGGAGGAGGTGCAAAAACAGCAAGGGACTGAGTGGAGCCCTGTGATTGGCTCCAGCAGCACCTCTGCATCACCATGATGTGCAACACAGTAGGGGACCGTGTGGAAGCAAACTTCCTTGTTGCAGTCTCAGTGGGACAGCGTGGACATGCACAAGTGGGCAGCCTGAGTGAGAAAGATTGGCGGGGCCCCTGACTTCTTTGTGAGTGTTTGCGGATGCGTGCGGGCCATGCGGCAGTGACATTGCGGCTGGTCGGTTCCCATTCCCAGCTACAAACTACTTGCCAGACTGAGTTGCTTCTTGCCTAACTTATCTATGCCTAGGGTCAGGGAAAGGAAATCAGGTGGGTGGGCAGGCAGTCGGAGGCCGGGCAGCATGAATGGTGACCTAGCGAGGTGATACATTATAAGACTGGACGAATACGAAAAAATGTATAAATGAAGGAAAGGACTGGAAGGTATGTAATGCTGTGCTGGGCTGCTGCTTTTCAATTTAAAAATGAACGTTTTTTTGTGTGTATGTATTTTTTCATATGTGGGACTTGGGAGTGCAGCAGCGATTTGGGAAGGGTCACTGCTTTGTCCTTGCATGTGGGGGGTGGCAAGGGGCCTCCCGCGGCCGCGCGGTTCGCGGGTGCCCAACGCCAGCCCTGTCTGTGTAAGTTAGACAACCTCAAGGTATGGATTACACAACACAACCCTGATATTCTTTCTGTTGTAGAAACTTGGTTGTCACCCAAAATCCCTGATTCTGCTATCACCATACCAGGCTACTCTATTTTTAGGCAGGATGGGTTCACTAAAAGAGGTGGTGGCTGTGTTATTTACTTAAAATAAACTCTAATGGGTCATGCCCTTGCATTGCCCTGCATAGGAAACTCCTCTTAGGCCCTGGCCATCAAGGTACTCCTAGGGGCCCAAAAGAAAACATTAACTGTTCTGTTTACATACCACCCAAAGAATCTGCCTCTGGCATTCATAACTTCATAGAATATATTCGGAGTGTGCCTCTGAACACTGAAACCATAATACTAGGAGATTTCAATGTAAACTGGCTCTCATCTCACATTGGACACATTAAGGATGCCATCTCCACCTTGCATCTTACCCAGCTAGTTAACACCCCAACCAGAATTAACTATAGAACTGGATCAAGTACCTTACTGGATTGGGTTCTGTCTAGTCACCCAGAACGAATCACAAATGTCTGTACTCCCTGACACCCTAAGGGACTACTCCCCTATATTTGTAGTTGGTCCAACAAGTTCAGCAAATCTCCACCTAAGGTTATTCTCAGTAGGGTCCTAACTCCAGGACACCTAGAACTACTCAGATCACACCTTCGAAGCCAGGATTGGTCACCACTGGACTCCACCAATGACATTGACGAGGCACTTGATTTCTTCATCGACTGCTTTAATGCTGCATGTTATATCCACGCCCTCCTAAAAAAGCGGAAAGTTAATGGGGTGTGCAACCCTTGGATAACACCTGAACTACTGGGACTTATGAAGACTAGGGACCACCTCTGGCACCGGGCCAAAGCCACAGACAAGCAAGCAGATATTCAGGCTTATAAAAAATCCAGAAATGTTTGTACCAGAGCCATTTGTTTTGCAAAAAATCAATACTTTAAGGAGGCACTTTCCAACTCGTGGGGTGACAGTAAACATTTCTGGAGCAACATAAAGGAGGTCACTGGCAAAGACCTCAAGAGAGCACCCACCATGCTTAACATTGATGGAAGCCCGACTCTTGACCCAATGACCATAGCCAATGTTTTTAACAATGCCTTTACAGACCTCAGCAGTGTCCTCCCCCCTGATTTTTTCACGGTCTCTGCCCCTGCCACCTCCCAGTCTGTGATGCTCAGCAGCAGGCTCCCTTTTTACTTCAAAGAAGTTACTAAGCATGAGGCTAGAAAGTACATACGCAAAGTTCTCGGTAAAGCAAGATTCAAGTGTGGACAATCTAGATCTTAAATTTCTTGCCCTCACCCTCGAGGAAACTCTTACACCTCTTACCAAGATTCTGAACCTTTCTCTAAGGCTTGGGCAATTCCCCCCAAAATGGAAATGGGCCCTAGTAACCCCGGTGCACAAAGGTGGAGATAGGGCACAGCACACAAACTGCAGGCCAATCTCCATTCTGCCTCCTCTATCGAAAGCACTAGAGCGTATAATTGCAGATCAGCTTGTGGAATACATGGACAAATACAATATCCAATGTCCCCAGCAGCATGGCTTTCGAAAAGGTCATAGTACTGCCACTGCACTGTTAGAATTCACTGGTTTTATACCCAACCCACTCGACCCAAGGCTGTCTGGTAGGGGCTGCATTCGTCGACCTGATGAAGGCTTTTGATACTGTGAACCACCCACTGCTACTCGGGCAATTATCGCTCGTAGAGGTGTCAAATGATGCTGTCAGCTGGTTCAAAAGTTACTTAGAAGACCGTTCGCAGCAGGTCAAGATAACCAATGTCCTCTCTGAAAGGAAGCCAGTTCGTTCTGGAGTGCCTCAGGGATCTATACTGGAGCCCCTTCTCTTCATTATCTACTTGAATAACCTCCCTGTCATGAACAGATTCTGCTTTACACAGATGATGCCATGATCTGCTCTAGTAAACCTGACCCTAAGAGCCTCCAGGATAACCTTCAACACAGTTTCTCAGAAGTGGAAAAGTGGTTCAGCACTCAAAAACTGGTGCTAAACTATAAAAAGACCAAAGTGATGCTTTTCAACAATGCCCATAAGAAACACAAGTCCAAACCCTTGTTCATCACAAACTGCATTGGCACTCCACTTGAACAGATCCACTGCTTCAAATATCTAGGAGTCACTGTTGATCGCTTAGTCACCTACTCGCAACATATTGATAATGTAGCTCGAGCTGTCAACATAAGGATTGGCCTACTCCACAGGCACAAGCATAGACTCACTCCTGAGGCACTAAGAATGGCAATTTTCAGCTCTGTCATTACCATCATTGATTATGGGCTGGTTGTTCATGGCTCTGCCTCTGTTACATCCCTTCACAGGATCACTGTCGCTCCTAACAAAGCATGCCAGACTCGTTATTGGGGCTGCCTGCCTCACACTCACGTGTGACCTATATGCTCAGACTGGGTGGCTTCAATTATTCAGCTGGATCCAATATCAAACCTGCTTACTTGCCAAGAAGGCACACCTTGGTTTGTTACCTCCTGGGGTCCAACAGCTCCGTAGCCCTTGTCACAGTACCCATCATACTCGCAGCTTGGCAACTCAGGTCTTTACTGTTCCCAGATGCTGCACCACCTTAGGTTAGAGGTATTTTGCTTACAGAGCCCCCAATGGCTCAACTCCCTGGGTAGGGACATCTCTACTGAGTCAAAACTCTGCCCTTTCAAACACAGACTCCAACAACATCTATTAGCAAACAGTATATGTGACTGCCGCCCTTAGAAGCCTTCTGCTTTTTTTATCATTGTACTTAGACCTTTCAGCACTTTTAACTCTTGGCACTTCATTTCGATCCTACCCTCGAGCCTTTTCCCCTCCACCCCTCACCCCTGCTTCTTCTCTGCTCATGCATCTTCAAGTTCTTCCCTTGTTCCTCCTCACCTTCCCTCTTCCACCGTCCACCCATTCTCTTATCTCATGCCACCTCTTTTGCAACTTCTTCCCCTTCTTCTCCCCACATTTCTCTGTTACCTCTCCCCCGCCCATATTACTCTCTTGGGTTTTCGACAAGGCCTGCTAGGCTGCCCCCTCTCCTGACTAAACACCACCTCTTCTCCTTATACTATTAATTTGTCTTCCTCCCCCTTCCCCTCACTTCACCAGCACTTCCCCCTTCTCTCTGCACTCACCCCATTTCCCTCCTTCCACCTCCCCATCCTCTCATCTATCTATCCCCATTACCTCCTGTGCAGCTCCGCTCCTTCCCTCTCTACCACCTGTGCAACTCATCTCCTTCTCCCTCTTGTTTCTCCCATCCCCCACCTTACACCCCATTACTTTCTCTCTTAGATTTTGACAAGGCCTCCCAGGCTGCCCTCTCTTCTAGCCCACTCTACTGTTATATTGAGCAATATTCAGTGCTATTTTTTTTTTTGTTTTTGAGTTATCTATTTCCTCCCCTACTGTGCCCCGGATCCACCTCTCCTTCAGGCAGCCAAGGTTGCCGGCACTCCTCCGATTAGCTCCCTCGAGCCCTCGCCTCATATTGCAGCCAACGCCTGAGGTAGCTTAGTGTTACCCTCTCACTGAGTGGGTCCCTCTCCTCCGGGGCGGGGGCAGCACACTATATTTTAACTTCAGCCTCGGGGCACTGCTGAGGCGGACTAGCCCGCAGAAAGCCTGGAGGGTGCCAGTAGACCGGATGCAGTCATCCCGCCAATCCTGAGCATTTTTTCCCATTTTCTGGCACTTTCCGCATTGCAGCGCTTTCTGCAGTGCTCCTGGTCTCCACCGGGGGCTGCCGCAGAACAAAGCGGCCCTGTAACCCACCCCAGGAGAGAAGAGCAGTCCTACGGACATTCAGTCCTCCTCTTCCCCTGCCGATCCCCGGCGACCTGAGTTCATTCCTGAAACCGGGTCACCGGCGTTATGTGAGGTAAGGCGCCAGCGCCTCAACCCTCTGTGCCACTGGGCCGGCAATTCAGTGCTATTTTGATTGCTTTTGATGTATAATTTTTTTTTATAAATATATTCTTGATATGTGCTATTTACTTATCTATTGTTTACTTTGTTTTGTTTTTGTACTGCTGACGTGGAACCTTTGTAAATGAGTTGTATTGCTCAAAGGTGTTGTAATCCAAGATTCAATAAATAAAAAATAAAGTCGCCCGGCCAGTGGCACTGAGGGTTGACGCGGGCGCCACCCCTCACGCTCCTTGGCGACCGAGGTTCTGGAGCAGACTTGAGCTGTCTGGGGTCGGCAGGGAGGCAGCGGATTGGCGTCTGGAGGACAGCTCTCCTCTCCTGGGAGGAGGGTACAATCTCTATACTTGGCTGACCTCTGGCAGAGGCCGGAGGTACAGCAAGCGTCTTGAGCAAACAGACAGGGTTGGGAGTGGTGGACGTCGGTGGAGCTCCTTGACATTGGATGCACACCTCCCAGAAAGCGGAAAAACACCATGGCGATGCCTGGAGGCCAGGCCCAGGAATCATAAGACCAGGAGCGGAGAGGTTGACGAGTCCGGCCAACACTTGATGATGGCTGGGAGGGGGTTTGGGGGTAGGCCTCCCACCTCACTGGGGCTAATCTGAGGGCTGGCGATAGGACGGACACGTGAGGGCTCATATCCCGGAGATCTGGCAGGCACGATGCCTTGGGAGTCCCTGAGGGAAGGTAGGCGCTGTGGTGAAGGGTGGGAGATAAATAGAAAGTTAAAAAAAAAAAAAATAAAAAATGTGCATTGGGAGTGCTGGATCAAGAGGGTGCAGAGTTGGTGTCTGAAAGAGATACGTGTAAGTATTTTGTGCTGATAGTGCAGAGGCCAAAATTAACAAATTAATAACACAGGTGCTAATAGGGAAATTGTCATGAGTGGGAAATGAAGAGGCTCATACATAATGTTGTCGTTTTCTTAGACTGCGACCTTGAATTTTCAAAATACTAGTTTTTCTTGTCCCAGCATACGAACATGACAGGTGTCCATTATGAAAAGCGGCTTGAAACATTGTTTTGCGACTCTGTCCTTACTGGACAGCAACAAGCGCCATTGCCCAAAGCAATTGAAAGCTGAAACCAGGAGGTCAGATGCCTGTTGTAGCCGTAGATGTGGAAGATGTTCAGTGCCGACACATTCAAGATTTCCTCCTCCATGTCTTAGGGGGAACTTAGCTAGAAATGTGTAATAAGATTTCTCATAACTCTAGTCCAGCAGGTTCATAGGAACAAAGCCTGCCCATCACATTGCAGGAGGCACTGTGGGGGGGAGACAAGGCAATGTATCACCATGTCTTCTTCATCGCTCTGTCTCACTTAGTGAAAGCTTGTTTCTTTTCTCACTTTATGCACAGGTCCTGAGGGATCCCATGAATAGGTCATGTAATGGGTATACTTTCAGCAGTAGCAAAACAGTGTGCCACATAAAAATGACTAACCCCTTTGTCCCCTACCGAGGAGGAATGGATAGCACTTGTAAATAGCACACATCGCTTAGAGGTGGTAACTTACGCCCTGAGATAAGCTGAAAAGTGTCAAAATAAGTGGAACAGATCATTGCACTTTGCCATGGTAAGAGATCCCACCTCTGTGCATTAAATGCCCCCACTCAGAATCTTGGTCCGGAGAATGTGGGAGTGAATCCACTTGCTTCCCTCCCCCTGGGCCCAATGCACATAAAGTAAGGAAACTTATGAAATATTGTTATGAAATGACAGTATGTATAAACAGTGTATGCCTAGGACTGTTGTCCTTGTTTGACTGTGTAACCCCTAGATGGCGCTATCCCAGGGGCTACTACCCCTGCCTGATTTGCCACTAACAGGTTGAGGGGCCTGGATCCAATGGCGGGTGCCTCCACCCAGAGGTCAGGGTTTGCAATAGTTAAACTAACTTGGTCACAGCCCTCTGGGACACTGCAACCCCCCTTTCTTCCCACTAGTGGCCCACACAATATATCAGAATTACCTTCACAGTATACACTTACCCCCAGGTCTGGTTCCGGCACTGGGACCTCCTGTGAAATGAGATACAGTGCAACAATCACAGTACAGTACTTTAACATAGACAAATACCTCAGGCAGTATAACTTTGCTGAAACAAGCAGCTCTGATTTATTTAGGGGATATAACAAGGACAGGGGAAATCAGGTTAATTAGCTTATCACTCTAATAATCTACCTATGGCTCTGTGCACAGCCTATCCCTATCAGTTACTGTCCCTGGGTACCCAAGCCCTAGTGGCTAGTCCAAACCGTGGCAGCTGGTAGGGGCCTTTCACACAGAGAAAAGGAGAATTAAACAGTCAGCAGTACAGTAATTCCATATGGATTTAATGTGGCAATTCAACAGGAGCGACCCTGAATTAGTACTCACGACCTCCAAATAAGATAGGGTCCTTCAATGTCAGCAGGGCTCACTTGAGGTACACAAACCTCTTCACACATCCATATAAAGAAAGCACTATACCAGGCAGGCTGCATCTGTCCGATGCAATTACTGCACAATACCGGGAGAACACACAGCAGATTCAGTTCCTGACAGACCGAGTGCAATTTTCAGCAATTCCTCCAGTCTTCTACAGGGTGAGCCTGGTTTCTACTCTTCAGAGATCCTTTGATTCTTTTCACAGGGCCAGTTCAGTCCTAACAAGCTGTTACACAAGCTGCAGACCCGAACTCTGGGCCTTACAAGCGTTTTGACTAAAACTGCACTCTGAAAAAGCACAGGGCTCCTTCCTTCTTCACTGCAAAGCTCAACTGAAACTCCAACCGACAAAACCGGGCACTTCCTTTGAGTTCCTCCCAGTTCTTGACTGGATTGGCTGTCACTCACAATAGACTGCTGCTGTTGGTCCAAAAAGGCACTGAAGTCTAAACTACATCTCCCAAGTCACTGCCCATTACAATCCTCTTGTGGCTGGCTCAGATTATGAGTCAAGTTCTGATTCGTCCAAGGCACCATTTTAGAGCTAGCTTACTCCACACTGATTGGTCCAGTTCAGCAGTTCAAAACTAGAATGGGAACTAGCAGACACAGTTCTGACTGCAAAGAAAGCAGGTTAGACAAACTGTAATTTCATTATTACTCTAAATAATTTCTGGCAAACAGTTACATCTTTCAGATAGGTTCCCTTTGCACTCCTAGTGACTGCAAAATGAAGTGAATTGGCAGCAGCTCAGTGGTACTCAGAGAAGCACACAGTCCCCCCCATACAAACTAATTATGTCTGCAAGCAGACAGCTCTTAAAGAGACAGTACCAGAGGCTCTAAAAACACTCACTGATAAATGGCTTAAATGCCAAACACCATTCAGGCTTGGAGCATTCAAGCAAGCTCCTGGAAGTCTTTTGGGAACCCCCATTTGCAGGGGGGTTACAACTGTATTATCTACTTTTGGTGCTTCAGTGTGGAAAAAGCTTAATAAAATCTGAATATTAAACAACAACAACAATAAAGAAACGATGTTTTGTGGAATGACCATGAAAACAGATTTTGGAAGGGGATTAGATAATGGCACCTGCAGTGTCCATTTGATGGAGGTAAAAACCTGAATATGTTGAAAATGTGGGTTCAAAAAGTAAAAAATATTGCAGCGTTATGAGTAAATGTTGGAAAATTTCAAAATTTCTTTATAACTTTTTTTAAATTTTGACCCCAAATGTTTAACATAGTCTGTCTTCTTGGAGCGTATCTCCCTCCATTGAGCCACGTAAAGGGACTGTAAGCCATTGGTGTCAGGACCACCCAGAAACTTTTGCTAGCTGGGGCCGCCCACATCGATGTTCATCGTTGCTGCCTGTATAATGTGGGCGAGCCCCATCATGCCTTAGTTCCATCTCCCATCATCAACCATTCGTCAGTCCACCCCTGAAGAACGCAGTCCAAATTCGGAAGTGTCATTAATGCTGCTGCTTCTTTTTTTATTTTAAATGACATTTATTTGTCGCCGATGAAAGGCAAAGAACTGTTCCACTGCTGTCGTTACAGTAAGTTAGGATATATAAGGATGACACTCACAACACGCGCATCTGCTGCTTAGGCATCTCTCATGGCACGAAGGCCTGCAGCATTTGCCAGGGTTTTAATCAGTCTCTACAGAGACATCACAAGAAAGGCTTGGAATGTATTTAAAGTGTAAGGCAATGGAGGACAAACCACATGCGTCACAGGTGGCTTTGCAGTCATCTCCCTCTCCTTTTCCCCACAGCTTTGCCGTTAACACAATGCTCCCTTCGGTTGATGCCGCCTGTTGATTCAGCAGTGAAAAAGGAGAAAGCTGCTAAATCAGTGGGAAAGACACCACCATGCTGATGAAGAGAAGTAGCAACAGCATAACAAAGATGCTTCTCCTGGCCGGTGGTGCTGAGGGTTGAGGCGCTGGACGCCACACCTCACACCACACTGGTGACCCGGGTTTGGGAATGGACTCTGGCCGCCGGGGGCTGGCAGGGGAGAAGTTGGATTGAACGTCCTGGGACTTCTCTCCCTCCTCTGGGGTGGGCTAGAGGGATCGCGTCGTGCTTGAGCAGGTCCCTGGTGACAACCGGGAGCAGCACAAGATGCAACGCAAGACTGGAAGGAGTTCGGTAAGACGCCTGCATACGTGCTGTGGGTCATTGCACTGCCAGCTCCTGGGGTGAAAAACCAAGGTGGAAAACAGCTGGGCATCACCTTGCAGCTTGATGGCCGTGCTCCCGCCAAGCTGGAGGCCTGTCATGGAATCGTGTTGGGGGGTGCAGTTGCGGCCACACTGGGCCCTCATATGTCGAGTGAGCCTGCTGTCCTCCGGGTCATTGGGGGCCGGTGACTGGATGCCCCCGCAGGAAGCGCTGCAGTAGGCACAAAAATCAAAGGAATATTTAAAAAAAAAAAAAAAAATGCTTCTCCTGCCAAGTCTCACACTCTTATTGGAAGAGGCAGTTCTGCTGAGAAAGACAGATCCCAAGCTGAGTTCTCGGGTTCTGCTGATCCCCACGATGATCTCTCAGACACCAAGGTCAGGGTCTGGCAGTGACTGTAAACCCCCGCTGGGGGATTCACAACCAATTCTGCCGTTGGGAACTGTCCAATTGTCGAATCTATTGTTGATGACTCCTTTGGGAAATGGTTTATAGTTTGGTGTACTGCTCATCGGCTGGACCCCCTTTATGTCTCCAGGCAAGTCAAGTTATGGACTTATCTCCTGTCCTTTAGGGAGATGGGGTTTGGGTATTCCTCCATAAAGGTTCACTTGGCTACGGTATCAGTTTTTCATACCCTCACTGATGGCAAAACGGCCCCAGCTTGAGATTTCTCATAGGTTCCTCACAGGTATTCTGTTTTTGTAACCCCAGGACTGAAATCTGATTCCGGTGTAGGACTTGAATGTGGCTGTGGAATTCCTTACTGCACCTCCCTTCAAGCCTACTGCCTCTTGTGAACTGAGCTTCCTTTATTGGAGGATATTGCTCCTCATGGCTATGACGTCTGCTAGATGTATTTCTGAATTGCAAGCTCTTATTGCGGAGCGCCTTATCTTTTTTTCCACAAGGGTTGGTTACCTTGATTACCCATACCAGTCTTAATTTCTGAATTTGTACACTAAATCAAACTGTTGACCTTCTGTTTACTTTTCAACTCCCACAGATAGTGAGGAACGTTGTCTACACATGCTTGACATCAGGACATTGCGTTAGTACCTTGATTGGAGTAAGGACTGTAGAACATATTCTCAGTTATTTGTGGCTTTTGCCCCCATGTTGATGGGCTCCCCAATTTCTAAACATGATCTTTCCAAGTGGTTGGTCTACTGCATTAATTTCTGTTACCAGGAGCATGGTAAGCAGCTTCCTGGTCATGTCCATGCAGACTCCTCCCATGGAGTGGTTACTTCCATGGCTTGTTTTCACAATGTGTCTACTGCTGACATCTGTGCTGCTGTTCATACATTTACTAAACATTACAGTCTGGACATCATCTCTCATAGATGTGCCAGATTTGGTCTCCATGTCCTGCAAGGTCTCTCTACTCAGGGTAATTAGATCCTTCTGTCCTCCCTCAGTGCTTTGATACTGCTTTGGAATCATTCCATGATGGGGCTCAAACTCTCTTGTGGTGGCTCTCGCCCCAAAAACTGGAGCTGGGAACCCCCTTTCAGAGAGATCCCCCTTCCCAGACCCTGACGACAGATGCCTCAGGCCTGGGATGGGGAGCCCACTTCTGAGCTCGACAGACACAAGGGATGTGGTTGCTGTTAGAACTGTCTCTCCACATCAATGTCCGAGAAATGAGAGCAGTTCTGTATGCTTTGGATGCATTCGAAATGGACCTCCGTCCTGGTCCCCTGTTGATTCAGACAGACAACATGTCTGTTGTCTTCTACGTCAACAAGGGGGGGGGAGCCCACTCTTATCCTCTCTGTCGAGGGGCCATGAGAGTATGGTTCTGGGCCATAGAGCATGGCTTGTCCCTCACCACGGTCCATGTTCCAGGAATCCAAAACACCTTGGCCGACATCCTAAGTGGGTCACGGTCAGGGGCCCATGAGTGGGAACTCCTTCAGTCCATGGTGGAGGACCTCTTCTAATGATGGGGGTCATCCAGAGTTGGACCTCTTTGTGTCTCCATGCAATGCAAAACTGCTCAGTTCTAGGGACATGGATATGTTGTTCATCCACACTTATTGGCAGGTTCCTTGCCGCTTTAAATCTTGCCGGAAGGTCTTCAAGCTGATGCCTCCCACCCACCCGGGTGGTAAAACTCTCGGCTCCGCCCCATGACGCCAGATCTTCCTTACCACTTGGAAGCTCAGGTTCCCTCCTTAACGAGCTGCGTTTAAGACTGGTTCCTAATTCTTCGAAAGTTCGACATCAAAAAGTTTTTTGCTAAAAAGACTTCGGTTTTCTTCTCCTCGCGGCTGCGATGGACAAATAGACTTCCAGTTTTCGGAGGTGCTCTTGCGGACAGAAGATGTCTAGGATGGATCCGCACTCCACGTGCGTCTACTGCCTGGGCCTTGAGCACGACCCGCAGGCCTGCGACTTGTGCTCTTCCTTTTCGGCCTACGTCCTGGAAGACCGTGCTGCCCGATTACAACTGGGGCGAGAAAAAAGAATTCCACGGTGAAAATCTAAAGAGGCCCGATTGGCGGTGTCGCGGTGGCGGGCTCGGCAGATCAGCTCGAGCAGATGATCAGCCCTCCCGAAGAAGGCGCGCGGGCCGCTTCTACCTCGGCTGCGGCATTTGTCCTGCTCTCTCGGTGCCTGCGTCTCGGCTTCTTTAAGGAGCTTTGTCTGACCCTCTCGACCAAGGTGAGGGTCCAACTCTTCAGAACCTTTTCCAGGTCCAAAAGAGCAAAATAAGTCTCTCAGTCGGCGGCTCTTGGGAGGGAAGATCCCTCCCCTTGTCGACGAGTCAAGCTTGAGTCAACCCCTCAGCCTGACCACTGGCTTCACGGTGTCCCCATCAGGCCAGTTGACCGAGACTCCCGTCGGCCTAGTCGAGATTTTCTCGACCGTTAGGCGGGTTGTCGGCTGGAGAAGCGAAATCCCCTCTCCCGGTTCCCCGGTGGGAGTTGAGGATCCCGTCGGCTCGTCTGTGCCTCTCGGTTCGGAGCTCCAGTGGGATCGTCCGAGCCGAGGGTGCCGATTTCGACACTTCTCCTCGCCTTCCTCGGCCTAGTCGAGACTCTCGGTCTCGGTCTCGGACATCTCATGGTCCAACCCGTCCCGCCGCCATAGTAGGTCCGGTCTCTCGGCACCGCGGCAAGTGGCGCCGCGCTCTTCCCTTGGGCGAGGGAGGCTTGGTACCGGATTGCATTGGAGGTACGAGGAACTCATGTGGCAACAGCTCCTTTTGACCGGGAATAAGCCGACCCAGTCATCTTCTCCGGCCATTAAGTGGCTGTCACCGGAGCAGCCGAAACAACCCCTCGTTGTAGTCGAGGAGCCTGTTCTCAGGCCGGTTGTTCGGCCAATTCCAGCTGCCCCACCGATTCTGGTGGAACCTCCGCCTCCACAGCCATTAGTTGGGGCTCCGACCAAAAATTCTCGGTCGGCCTTGGGTTTGCCCCATAGGCTGTCTGTCACCCTCACTCCCGATAAACCTCGGCAGGTGGAGGGTGGCTCAGGCCCGAGGCAGCTCTTTGAGGACTCTTCTGAGTCCCATGATGGTTCCTCCCTCTTCTCCAAGCGCATGGACTTGGAGTCCTCGGGAGGGCAGTCAATGGACAATAGCCCTTCGTCCTTCTTAGGGTTGCTTCGACTCATCTCGGAGTCCACCGGGATGAAGCTCGAACCCGTTTCTAAACGGGCCAGGTATCCCCTCACGGAAATTCTGGACCGAGGGGATTCTCCTACAGAGGCCTTTCCGGTGGCCGGCCTTGGAACTTTGGCAGCGTCCTGCTTCCTGCCCTCGCCTTGGCCAGGTTGGCCAGGAAGTATCACGGTCCCTCGGTTCCCTGTCCGGTTTTGAACACCCTCGGCGAGGGGTAGGTTACCGACAGCGTTTTCCGGCGTGCCGAAACGCCAGGATGTGGACAAACCTCCCGACAAGGAATCCAAGAAATTGGATTATGCCGGCGGAAAGTCTATGCCATGCCCTCTCGGCCTTCGTCCAGGCCAGTTCGGCCGTCCTCATGGCACATTTTTCTCACGCCCTGTTGGGCTCCCTGGATGAGGTTGTCCCTCATCTTCCGCAGATCTGCAGACTACGGTCAGGCAGGTGCGGGACCAGAGCAGGGCGGTGGCCAAACAGCAGCTCCAGACTGCGTTAGACATCGAGGGACTCATGTGCCCGGGTCTGTAGCGACGCAGTGGCCATCGTCGTCGGGCTTGGCTGAGGATATCCACCTGTACCTCGGATACCCAGCACAAGTTGGCGGATGTTCCCTTTTTGGGGACTGACCTCTTCGGCCCTGGAGTGGAAGGTCACCTGCAGAGGATCGAGAAGTCCAATGCTACCTTGGACTCTGTCTCTTCCGCTCAGAAGGACAAAGGCCGCAAGCCACAGCCTAAGCCCTTTCGTCCTTCTGCGCCTGCGGCGCCCGGCCCAGCAACGTCAGGGCCAGCAGGCTCGACCTTGGTATCCCAAACCCAAGCCGTCGGCTTCCTCCAACAGGAAGCAGGGAGGTAAAGGCCCAGGAGGTCCCTCGGCCAGTCCCTCCTCCAAGTCTGCCCAGTGACGGGCTGAGGGGTGTCGCCCCCATCCCTGTCACCTCACCCCTTGTTCTCCCCATGGGGGGACGGCTCAGACACTTCCTTTCCGCCTGGTCCGCTGTTACCACGGACAGGTGGGTACTGGAGGTGGTGGGAAAAGCCTACCTCTGGAATTGAGCAGGCCCCGCCCTTCCAAACCGTCGCACCTCAGGGGCCAGTCCATAGCCTCACTGGCGGCTCGCCGAGCCGACATCGCTCTCCTCCTCCAAAGGAGGTGATCACGGAGGTGGAGGACCCCCTTCAGACCAGGGTTCGGTCTAGGTATTTCCTAGTTCCGAACGGACGGGCTGGCACCCATTCTCGACCTACACGACCTGAACAAGTTCCTAAGGTCCGAGCCTTCAGGATGGTCACTCTGGTGCAGATAATACCATCTCTGGAACACGGCGAGTGGTTCTGCTCTCTGGACCTACAGGACGCGTTCTTTCACATCCCTATCCGTCCGTCACATCGGAGATTCCTCCGCTTTCGAGCGGAGGGATCCCTCTTCGAGTTCCGAGCCATGCCCTTCGGCTTATCTCCAGCTCCCAGGGTCTTCACCAAATGCATGGCAGTGGTGACAGCATTCCTGCGGCGCCGAGGGGTCCTGGTGTACCCTTACCTGGACGATTGGCTGATAGCAGCCTCCTCCAGACGGGAGGTGGAGCGGTCCAGAGATCTGGCCCTCCAGGTTTGCTCTCAAGTTGGCCTTCTCATCAACGAGGCCAAGTCGGAACTCAAGCCGAAGCAGGTGATCCTGTTCATCGGGGCAGAGCTCGACTCTCTTCGAGCCAGAGCACGGCTCCCGGCGGACAGGGCCGAGGTTCTTACCTCCTTTGCCCAATCATTTCTGGTTGGGCAATCGCGCCCTTCCCGGGACTTCCTGCGCCTTCTGGATCTCATGGCGGCCTGTACCAGCGTGGTCCGTTGGGCGTGCTGGCACATGCGCCCCCTTCAGTGGGGACTGGCCAGCCAGTGGTCTGGCAGCCGATCCTTTGGACCAGCTGGTGAAGTGACCCAGGAGATGTGGAACGCTCTCCAGTGGTGAACCGTTCCATTCCATCTGCAGGAGGGCATCCCGTTTGTCCGCCCCGAGCCGACGGTCTCTCTATCGACCGGTGCCTCTCTGATGAGTTGGGGTGCCCATCTGGGGGAACACCGAGTGCACGGCCTCTGGTCCCCGAGGGAGTCCCAATGCCACATCAACCTGCTGGAGCTCCGAGCGGTCCGCCTAGCTCTCACCGCCTTTGCTCCATTTCTCCAGGGTCAAGTGGTCCGAGTCCAGATGGACAATACCACGACCATGTACTACCTGAACCGCCAGGGCGGGACTTCCGAGCTTCAGGCCCTGATGTCCAAGGAGCCTTATTTAGTTTTCCACAAGGACAGGGTGTCCTTGAGAACTAACCCTAAGTTTCTTCCAAAGGTGGTGTCTGAGTTCACCCTTAATTAGGACATTCACCTACCTGTTTACTACCCAGAGTATTCTAATCAGAGGGAGGCCCCTCTTCATCATCTGGATGTGCATAGGGTGCTTCCTTACTACATCGACTGCACCTGGTACATAACGTAAGTCTGACCAACTTTTTGTTTCCTTTGCCCCGAGAACCCTTGGGGCTCCCGGTAGTAAAGCAGGCACTTTCTAGATGGTTGGTGAACTGCATCACCTTCTACTACAACACATATGACAAACCCTTAGTGGGCTCGGTCAAGGATCACTCCACCAGGGGTGTTTCTTCTTCCTTCGTGGCACTTCGCAATGTCTCTGCAGCAGACATCTGCGCGGCAGCTACCTGGAGCTCAGTGCATACCTTTGTGAAGCTCTACAGCCTGGACATTGCTTCTCGTCTGAGAGCTGGTTTTGGTCTTGCGGTACTTCAGGGTCTCCTATCCTGAATGATCCCACTATCTTTCCTTTACCACCTCCCATTCTGATCTGGGTCCAGTTAGTACTACTTGGTACTCGGTCGTTATGTTATAGCCTGCTGCAAGAGCTCCAACTCGAAGTAAGATAGTACAGTTATGTAAGAACTTACCGTAGCAGTAGATCTTCGAGAAGAGGCCAACCTGCTGGTGCAGGGGCAGGTTGCCTACCAGTGACCTGGTTTCAGGAACGGACCAGGGATGCTGGAGGGTCAGCCGGAGAAGGATCAAGCATCCAATGACTGCTCTCCTTCTCCAGGGAGGGGTGGGGGGTGGAGTGCTCGGCGCAATACAGACACCTAGCGGAAGCTGGGTGTACCGATCATGCTGACACCAACGTAGCTCAGGGGGGCCGGGTGGACACTGGACATCATTGCACATCCCCGCCCCCGCATACCGGGGAATAAGATGTTGTCGGCCGCCCTAAATGAAGACCACCTTGGCTTCTATAAGCTCCAAGGCCAGCCCCTCGACCTATCCCGTCGTCTGCGGCACTGTAGGGGTCTGGTGTCGCAACCTCATCCTGGGTGGTAAGCCAGGGGGTATCGAAGGTGGAAGCAGGGGTCCGTGACTGGGCGGAGGCACTGGGCAGCTGGTGGCGGTAAAAAGCATAAATAAAAAATATATTTGAGACGAACTCTTGCAGCAGGCGCTGCTTTCCCCATGGTCCTTTTTTCTTTCCCTTGGGTTTATTCACCCCGCCTTGGTTTTCCATTCCTGTGTTACCCAGGTCCCCAGCAGGAGAACTGAGGTGTGGCCAGGGACCACCCCCTTTATACCATTGGTGGACATCGGAGGCGATCCGACATCGGGGGCGGTCCGCACTGGGTACTGCTAGCTAAGTTTTTTTTCCTGTGGGGTCCTAGTGCCTGGAGGCATAGTCCTGATGGTATAGCCTGCTGCAAGAGCTCTTCTCGAAGATCTACTGTTATGGTAAGTTCTTATGTAACTGTACTTTCCCGGGTTCATTCAAAGGCACACGCCCTTTGTTACCAAACTCTTCTATTCTATCTAGCAACAACCTGACTAAAGAAAAAAAAAAACTCTTTCCATTAACAAAAAAAAAAGAAAATTCAGTTTTGTAAGACAACCCACTCTGTCACATGATTTCTTGAGGAATAATGCACTTCCCAGGTGCATTAGAAGTCACTTAGCCGCTGGCCTTGTGCCTTCCAATTCACCGGCGATGTGCATTAATTATCTCATGCTCTGTTCTGGGTTATTGCTTACAAGTTTTCTGAGAGTTGACACAAGCTGCATCTCTTCCCCCCCCCCCCCAAATTCTGTTTGTATGTGTCTTCTGTTCAGTTGTCCTGTGGCCCCCCCCCTCTCTGTACCCACCGTTCCCCAAACCCTTCAGTCCGCCTTCTTCCAGGAATTGCCCTCCCCTTGCATTGCCATCATGGTCCTTTTTAGACCGGGAAGGAGTCCCTCAGGAGATGCAGTCCGGTCGCAGATGGGAGAACCCAGGTTGGCAAGTGTGGGGTCTACGGGAATAGTAGAGCCATCATTCTGCACAGCCTAGGTATTTTCCCCCTTTTGTTGCTACTCAGTCCCTTGAGGGCATCTTTCATGTGCACTTTATGCCACATACGCACAGTGACACCAGGGACTTCCACCCTCCCTTGCAGTTCCTACCATGGCTAGTGCTGTGGTCATCAAGGGAGGTGGTATAACAGGAAACTAACTCCCACCCGCCCAGAGGAACACAGCATTTGCCAGGATCCTTAGCTTCCCTCCCCCAGTCAGCACTCAGCAACCCAGGTTTGCTTCCAGACCTCGGTTACCAACATCACAAGCGATAGTTCTAATGCTGCCCCAGCAATACAGGCTCTTTAAAACTGCCCAACTTCCAGGCAGACCCTGTTATATTTGTTAGTGTTTTACAGTATGCATTATTACCTGGCCTGTCTACTACTCCCCACTGTACTTTGTACTCCTATTCTGTATTTTGTATGCATTCTGTACTTCCATTACTATATTTCTGGATACTGTTACTCATTGCTTGCCGTTGTACTCTCCCTTACCCTCCTCCCCCAGGACACATCTGGAATCGAGCAGTGTTGCTGCTCAGTATGCCTTCCTGGTAAAACTTTTAAATAAATAAATGGATTTAGAGTGCGCTCTGCTAGGCATGTGGAAGCTTCCATTACTTTTAACGATAGCATCCCTTCTTCTGAGATCTGCAGTGCTGCCTCCTGGTGGTCCACTCAAATATCGCTTCCTATTACAGTACCTGTATCAGCTCAGTTTGTTTTTTGCACAGTGCTGTTGTTTTAGTGTTTTCAGTCCTCAAGAACTCATTTCTTCTGTGAGCTCTCCCCCTCCTCCTACACATGCAGTCAGCAGACCACAGGAGAGAAGTTTGGGTTGTGATCTAATAACCCACACTAGTGTGTGTGTGTGTGTGTGGCTTTAACCACCCGTAGAGTGGGTTATTGGAGCACCAACCCACAACCTTTTGAGTGGTCTGTTGTACTTACAAAATGGGACACTGGCTGGTTTAAAAAAAAGGGGTATATTTCACATGAAAGAAAATTATTTGTCAATGTGGCTGTACTGTGCTGAGAAAATAGTCCCTCTGAAAGAAAATGAAATCACATGAATGCTGCCTGCCACTTTGATGTGCTGTTGAACATTTTATGCCTGCTGAATAGTTTGCTACTGGGCGTCTGATAACAGGTCAGTAGTTTGCAGTACTATGTTGAGTTGCAGTGACAGGGTGTGTATCCCCTGTATGCTAGTCGCACTCAAATAACTCCCTTTGGACCCTTTAAGAGCTTTCAGAGGCCCTGGCCACTTGTGGAGCCCAAACTCTGCTGTGCTTCTGCAGCTTTCTACAAGGGATGTGGCTGCAGTCTCAAGGGGGACAGAGGGGCGAGGAAGGGCGAGAGACAGCAAGTTGTCTAACAAAGGTGGGAAGTACTGAGAGATGCACTGACAGACGTTCTGAAGGATAATACTGTGGCAGACACTTACTGAGTTTTTATGCTTGTCAGCTGTGGATGTGGTGCGCTGTAGTGAATTTGTGTCCTGAGGTTTGGCTTTCATATTAGGGTACCCATACCGGGGGGTGTGTGTGAGCGTGCTCTCTTATCCAACTATCACATGGTACAAGTTCACCAATCAAATTGAAGGCTGTTTAAAACCTGTTTTATTATTTATTACATTTTTATTACTTTTTCAAATAATAATACATTGCAAAAACTCAATTTAAAATGTTCATCATCTGCCACAGTGTGGATATACAGACAAACCCTCCCTGCAGAAGAACTTACTTATTGCTAGTTTTGCTGGTGGTATTCCTTCACCTGGTCCTTTATCGTTCATTCTTGATAGAGCTGCACTGTTCTGAAATGTGTTCCTCTGCTTCTCCGCTATAGCAGCTGGGGTTTGATGACTCAAGGTTATGTAACCTGCTTACATACCTCTCAGCTGTCCCTAATTACAACGGATGTCCCTCATTTTGCCCAGTGTTGGAATTGCACCTTATGAGCTTTAGGAGTTAGAGGAGCCCACAACGAAACCATCTTTAAGTTGAGCTGTCTTCCCATTATAAGTCAGTGGTAGTGATGTGTGAGCTACTGCGGCTCACTTTAGAGCTAGGAGGGCCGAGCCCTTGGCAAGCTCCCTCTAATTCCAACACTGATTTTACCCCTCAAAATTGCTCTGTCCCTCATCCGTTCCTCATGAAAAAGGTGCCCCCACTCAGAGAATGTGCCATAAATTGAAATTTTAAAACAAAAATGCATAAAAAATGCATAATTATCTAAAATTAATATTCTGAAATGCTGAATCCAAAACTTTTTGTAAGTAAATACAATGGTTGCCACAGCGTTCTGAGCTTGTATCTCTGTTATGAGGGTTAGTTGTCACTCATTTTGAGTATCTGTATCCCTCATGTCAGTAACAAAAGGTTGAGAGGTATGCTTACTTACACATGACTAGACACTGCTAATAGGCATTCAGAGGCTTATGAGAGTGGTGGATGCCTGGAATAGTCTTCCGGCAGAGGTAGTGGGGGTCAAGCATGCAAGGGTAGATGCAAGGAAATCTTAGTTGGGAAATGGGGAGGGGAGATGGCCGGAGAGCAGATAAGGTCTGTGGTGAAAGTATAGGCAGGGAAAAAGGGGCAGACTGGGTGGGTCAAGCAGTCCTATCTGCCAAGAAATTCGATGTTTCTGTATTTCTGTGCGTGTGTGTATACTGTAAATACAACTAGCAAAATTAACATTACAGGTAAGTAACTTCTTGGTCAGTGTGATTGTTTTGATGTTTGTGACAAGGATTTTTTTTTAAATATTTTTCATAGCTCTGTAGTAGTTACTGTACCTCTATTGAAAAGGTTTGTGGCAAAGGTCACTCAAAAGGCATACTGGCAACAAAGCATGAAATTGAAGGAGAAATGATTTACTCCATTTGGCTCACAATGACCCACAGAATTGTGCTTATTGACTGGAGGAACTCCTGTGCTGTGCGAATAGTAGCTACACCACGCTGATTAGCCGTCAACAGACTGAAACATGTCCCTGTGGTTTGTTTTAGCCACTGCAGATTGTCAAGCCTTCCAGCACTTTATAGACATATTTATGGCACAGCCAGTCTAAATTGATGAAAATGTGTTTATGTTGACCATGGTTGCTTTACCAGTCTGCTTACATCCCCAAGATAGCCCAGCTGGGATTAAACACCTTCTCTTCAGTGGCTCCAGTTTGTGTTACTTGGATAGGATCCAGCAAAGTCAGATACAACCCCTCCCTTTATATTTTTGTTATACAGCTGTTTGCCTCAGTCCTGTCTCTTCCCCCCCCCCCCACACGAACACAAACAACCAGCGCTCACCTATCTTGACCGGGGACAAGCCTCCCATGGATTCCATCCCTCCCCAATCAACACATCCAGTCCCCCAACCCCAAGTTGAGCAGGGGCTGTGGAAGAGTGGGAAGGACTACATTAAGTCTGTGCTTTCCACTTTTGCCTTTTGACCCCCGCTGCAGCGACGTGTCACTACTTGCGTGTGGAGGCACACATGTCTTGCACAGCCACGGCCCCACCCGTTGAGCGGCTCACTGCCTGCAGTATTGCCGTGCCTACATCTGGTGGCAGTCAGAGGCCGAGACAGCTGGCCAGGCTACCACTCCCCGAGGAAGGAGAGCAGTCCCTTGGACGTTCAGTCCACTTCCCATCTTGCCGACCCCCCCAGTAACCCATGCTAGATCTTGAACATAAGTCGTCTGCGTGGCAGGAGATAACACATTCAGTGCTTCAGCCCTCCACACCACCAGGCTGGCTGGTACCACCCCTTTTTTCAGATTTCAGATGCTCAGATATTGATGGCGTCTGACCATGGATCCTGTCTCCTTGGCACCCATGTATGGATCTGATCGGAACCATAGGATCTAATCAAACCCGATGATGGGATCCCATTGGATCCCTACTGTCTGAAGGTCTGGTCCAAAAATCTAGCAGTCTAATTCCAACATCCGACTTTTGTTTAACAAAATGTAACTGGGTATCAGAAATCCTAACTTGGTTAGATAGAGTTCGGATTCAGAGACAAATAGTGGGACTGTCTGTCAGAGAGCACTCTGATGCCAAAAGGCACTGTCCGAGCACCACTGGTCCTGTATCTGCCCACTTTACAGCCCAATGGACTGAAGAACAGCAAGATTTCGTTATCATGAGCCTGTGACTGTAATGGGATTTAACCCTGGTCTGTGGTTAACTTTGTTGGCTTCAGCAATCACTAGGCTACACTGCCTTCTGTAGAGGGGTATGTCTAGTTCAGTAGTTATATCCATTTCCTTGCAGTAATTCTGTGTTTATACAAAATGTCTGTACAAGTTTATGTCAGAAACATTTGACTGTTGTCTGTGTTCTCTGCTGTTAGATTTGTATTTAGCTTCCAAAAAATGTAAGACATATTTTGTACGGAATGCTTTTTATATATGTTCCATTGTTACTTACTTTTCTTCTGGTGCAGTCGAGCACTTGTTCAGTCCTTCTACAAGCTCTAGTCCCACTGCTAAAGTAATGCATGTAGCCTCACAGTGCTTTTTGATCCACCCCTCTTACGTAAGGGGGAAGCTGTGGTAGTGTTGCAAGGGGTTGAAACACTCTGACAATGTAGCCAACTGAATTTATTTTATTAATGTATTTGACCCTGGTGTTTACAACACATTAATAGTCTCTTGTGACACGGCTTAGCAGAGAGCACTGAAATGGAGCAGCCGCATTGGCTGAAGTGGCACAGGTGACACAAACCGAGCGGGTATTAGCCCACAGTTAACGCCCACTCGGTTAGTACCACCTGTCGCCACCGCAGCAGTAGAGGGGAGCCGCCCGCTCTGTCACCACCCCCTGAGGCCACCCGCGGCGCTCGCGAGCCGCAGCCTTCCAGTGCCCGCCTGCCAGGCACCGTGCCGTCACCAGTGGGTGGCTGATACTGTACCTGCCCATTCTATCCCCAACACCAGCCGGAGATCACATAACTCGAAAAGTGAGTTTTCGAGGTTTGAGCCGCAGTGACGCTAGCCCCGCCCCTAACTGCCAGTCGCCGGTTAAGAACAGTCAGGATTGGAGCACGGCTAAGTGCAGCAGAAGAGAAGATGAGCAAGGATTCAACTAAACTGTTTTCGAGGGATGCAGCAAGCAAGCAAGGGAGATCAAAATCGTTCACAGTAGCATGGTACCAGTGTTCCGGCACTACCTCCGTCGCTTCCTAACATAAGCGCCAAGATATCATTTCCAGAGTCGGGCTCTCACCGGTGATTATGCCCACTGGGGGTTGGAACCTCGGCTTCACCGTGCACCAGTCCCCCCAAAGCGGGCATTAATCCACCGTAGAGCCCTCCTCTGTCGGGTGATTAATGCTTACTAGTACAAGGTTAATGCAAAAGTAATGCATTCCGTTCTAAGAAATGTTCAACGTTTAGTAACAGTTAACACAAAATTAACAGAGTGTATGCTGTTTGGGGAAATGCTATAAGATCTGTGTAAGCACCATACAGGTTCAAAGATCTCTCCTTTCACCATGCACTGTGGCTTATTGTTCCGAATATGCAGTGGAACTGGTGAAATCTATTTACCCAGTAAAAATGTCAAAGTAATACAGTAGTGTGTTTCATCTTTTTTTGGCGTATGAACTAAATGGTAACTGGACAGGAGTAATAATCCAACAATAAATAGAGAACAATCGGGCCAGCAGGAAAATGTCACTGTCTTATACTGTGAGTCAGAAATTCCCCGGAGGAAGGTCCGGATGTACATGCTGCGACAGACTTTGACCTGACCCACAGTTAGGATTCATATTTTTCATTCATTGACTGTGCTAGATAATTTAACTTTTAATATAGCTGCCTTTGTGCATAAAAAGGCTCTCTTGAACCAATAAAAAGCTAGCATTTAAAACGAAACATGTGAAGGATGGCGCCAGTCTTTGACCGTGGGGCAGCCAGCTCACTCATGAAAAATGAAAAGCAAATTTCAGCTTCTTTACCTCAGAGCGGGGTTGCTAAAAATAGTGCATTTAGCAGTTGGGAATGGAATAGGAACAGATCAAAATACAAGCCCAATAGGTCCCAATCCAGTTTCAAAATCAGTCACTTTTTTTATATAGTGCTTTGCCAAAGAAATGTTCAAGTGCTGAACAAATCTTTAAAAATCCATATATTATTGCCAGCCCACTGGCGCAGCAGTAGGTTACCGCTCACGGCACCGGCAACCCGGGTTCGGTAATGGACTCGGGCAGCTGGAGGGCCGGCCGGGGGGAGGAGGATCGAGCGCCCAGAGGCTGCTCTCCTCCTCCGGGTGGGGTGGGATGCGGATCCTGCTGCGACACCACCACCTGAGTGACCACGGGTGGAAGTGCAGCGAAGACCGCATGTAGCAGGGAGGGAGGGAGGACATCTGCCAGGAGCTGGAGCATTAGCATGTTGTGACGGGTGTCATTCCTAGGCTCTCCTTGCATGCAGACACCCTATGGGGATGGGCAAAACAGAAGGAAAATACCCTCTGGTGCTCCCTGTGGACGGAGCTTCAGGCCCTGATCCCAGGGCCCCTGCCAGCAAGGGCAACGGATCCCAGACGACACACAGACGCTTGGGGCGGAGGAAGGGGGAGCCCCGGCTCATACCTGCCTGGGGGTCAAACCAAGGCAGCATGGGGGGATGACTGCACCAGGCTGACAGGCGAGCAGGGACGCATAAGGTCAGAGGGAGACTCCTGAAGGTGAGGGACGACGGGGAGAGAAGGGGCGCAAAAGAGAATATTAAAAAAAAAAAAAATCCATTTATTATCATTAAAAAACAAAGTACAAATAAAAGCATATAGTAAAATAAACCATTACAACATAAAAAGTGCTGGCAGTGTACAAATACCATATATACTCATAAGTCAACCTCACATATAAGTCGACCTCCTTTTTCGTTGTCAATTTTAGCACAATTATAGACATTATATCAGGCACAGAATCTGCCACATGACCAGAAATGGAGAAAAAATTGTTTACACAGTTGCAAAAAGAGGTTTTCAATTGTAAATTGGAAAACTCCACTCAAAAGCTGAAGTCTTGGATTTCAGAAGGGCGGACTTCAACGGGTTGAGGGAACTGGTCAGGGAAAAGTTTTTTGGGGTGGACAACATAGTTGGGGTAGAAGAGAGATGGTGGGTAATTGAGGGACCTATTCTTGAGGCATACAAGGTATGCATGAGAGTGGTAACCAAAGAGGACAGGTTGAAGAGACCGTTATGGTTCTTGGCAAGAGTCCGGGACGCCATGAGGCCTGGGGAAAAAGGCCTGCAAGTTTAAAGAGAAGAGGGAGGAGGAGGAGGAGGAGGAGGAGGAATGGGAAGAGTACATACTGAAAAATAGGGAGGCAAAAACCGATACAGAGCTGCATATTGCGGAGGTGGACAAGAGTGGAGAATAACAGTTTTTTCTGTATATTAGAGAAGAAAGGAGGGGTAATTGTAAGGTTAGCAGAAGGGGGTAGTGGGTAGGGGGATAGAGAAGGTTTGGCAAAAGGCTGCCATCATTAATGATTGCTTCAGCTTAGTTTTCACTAGGGAGAATGCTGGATCCTGCCGGAGAGTGGCATCAGAGTGGCCACTAAGCCGGTCCCGGAGATGAGGCAGCCAATATTTACAAGTGAAAGGATCCAGAAAGGGTTTGCAGCACTAAAGATGGACAAAGCCCTGGGACCAGATGGGTTGCATCCATGGATACTCTGAGAGCTGGCAGCAGAACTAGCTGAACCTCTCTAGTAGGTTTGTAAAGCAGGTCTCTAAGGATGGGGGTAGTTCCGTAGGACTGGAGGGTAGTTAGTGGACGTAGTTCTCCTCATAAGAGGGGGACAAGGAACATGCGGGGAACTACAGACCTGTCAGTCTTCCCTCTGTTATAGGGAAGCTGATGGAGTCACCAGTCAAAGAGGACCCCATGGACAACTCGGAGAGCAGCAGGCTCCAGGATAGTAAACAGCACGGATTCATGACAGGGAAGTCTTGTCAGAGTAACTGATAGTTCTCTTTTTTTAACTTTATGTGTATTGTATTTGATAAAAGCAATGACATAAGAGTACAATCGTCTGTAAGGCATCACAGTTAAAAAGAAAAGAGATACATCCAATGTATATAGGACTGGTAAACCTATACAGAACTGTATTAGGAAGAGGGGGATAAAACAAAACAAGGTTTATCAAGATCGTTAGGAAAAACGAAACGGCTACAGCCATAAGGCTTTTGGGGCACAAGTCCAAAATATTTCAGTCTATAATGTTCAAAACTCAGCAGCCAGTGTTGATATGTCCCCCAAGTCCAAAAAGTTTACCTTTGCAAATTTAGTGCCTAAGAAATACTGCCTACATATTCCATCACTAAACAATTGACAACAAAAAACACAGGGAAATTAATAAAATATTCTGGGCATATGGTTCTATATCGTTAGCTTTAACTTAAAGTCTCTCAGCAAAAATATTATTCATGAGATGCCACGTGGCCCAGAAATACTGTCCCATTTTTATTTAACTAGAAGTAACAGGTTTGAAAAGGTACTTAAGTTCCAACAAGGTATGAAAGTCCAAACCAGCTCCAGCTCAGGTCTCCTCTTCTGAATCTTCGGTCCGTTGTACCTCCGAAACTTGAAATTCTCGAGCTAAGGCCTCAACCTTCTTCCCAGCTTCAGCCGGATCGCTAAATTGGAAAGTGCGCCCTCCGTAATGGATCCGGAGCCTGGCCGGCACCAAGAGAGAGTGAGAGACCCCCAGGCCTCTCAGCCTGGCCCGAACAACATCGAATTTTTTCCTCCAGGCACGGGTGGCGAAGGAAAGGTCGGGGAACAAATGGATCGTTGCCCCTTTGAAAGATAGCCCTTCAGCTGATCTTGCTGCTTGTAGGATTGTGTCTCTGGTCGATGAATTAGCCGTAATTAGCAGAATCACCCGAGGCATATCTTCACATGGACCAGCTGATCTAGGGGTGATCTGAAAGGCTTTCCAAAGATGATCCGCCAATAAATCTGTTGGTGAGTTCAATACTCCAGGGAGCCAAGATTTCCAAAAAATCAGTAATTCAGCCCCTTCGGTCCCCTCGGGAAGCCCAACAATTGTCACGTAGGAAGTTCGGTTGGAATTCTCTAGGGCTTCCAACCTGTAACGTAATTGGGTATTCTCCAGCACTAATTTAGAGGTTGTAACCAAGGCTTGAGTTGCTGATTTCTCTGCCATTGTCGCAGTATTAGAAATCACCTCAATCTTAGCATCTTGCTCTACAAATTTGCTGGAGTATTGACTCCACTTTCAAATCGATAGCCTGCATAGCTGACTGTAGAGCTTTCCAAGGGGGTTCTGGTCCCAATGTCGACTATGTAGTTGTGGCCTGGTCTGGTGCAGCCGCGGGAGTTTTCGTTCCACTTTCAGTTGTTTTCTGATTCCAACCCATGGGAGAGTTTGGTATCTGTGGACTCCAAATGCTTTGGCCCACTCAAATTTGGAACTTCTAATCACTTTTACCCCATTTGTTGAGCATTTTTAAATGATTTTAGCCTCGGGATATGCAGAGCTGTAGTCAGGCACGTCTTGCCAGATAGCTGCTCAACAGCGCCCCCCTGATAGTTCTCTTTGACTGGATAATGAGGGAATTGGATATGGGCTACGCTGTGGATTTGCACTACTTCGACTTCAGCAAGGCTTTTGACTCTGTGCCTCACAGACGCTTGCCGAAAAAGATGGAGGATTTGGATGTGGCAAAGGTCATAGTAAACTGACTAGTTAACTGGCTAAAAGGGAGGCAGTAGAGGGTTGTAGTCAGCAGGGTCAAGTCAGCAGAGAGGGAATTCACGAGCGGGGTACCACAGGGATCTGGGACTGGTTCTCTTTAATATATTCATTAGTAACATTGGTGAGGGTATATGGGGCAGGCTGTGTCTCTTTGCAGATTTCACTGATCTCTGTTGGAGGGTGGATAGTGACAAGGGAATCAGTGAAATGCAGAGTGACATATGAAAGTTAGAGGGGTGGTGTAAGCTTCAACAGTTGAAATTCATCGCTAGAAAATGCAAGGTAATGCACCTAGGGGAAAACAAAAACCCAGGACAGAGTACTGTATGGGTAGGGTGAGACTCGGCACTACGGCTGAGGAATGGGACCTTGGAGTTATCATCAGAGACTCCCTGGAACAATCCAGTCAGTGCAACAAGGCATATAACATGGTGAGAAGGATGCTAGGATATATTAGGAAGGGTATTGATAGCAGAAAGCAAGAGGTAAAACTTCCCTTATATGGATCCTTAGTGAGGCCACACTTGGAGTACTGAGGCCAGTTGTAGAGTCCTCACCTCAGGAAGGCTAGAGAGAGGCTGGAGATGGTGCAATAGAGGATAACAGAAATGATTCAGGGCCAGAAGGTCAGGTCCTATGAGGAGCACCTCAAGGCATTGAACATGTACTCGCTGAAGACCAGAAGGGAGAGGGGAGATATGGTCGAGATCTTTAAGTTCCTAAAAGGAATTCATCAGGTGAACTGCGGGAAATATTTAGCTTGTTAGTTCACAGCCACTTGGACACGAATGGAAACTGACGGGACATGCCCAGAGGGGACATGAGGAAGTATTATTTTACAGAAAGGGTAGTGGAGCCATGAAACATTCTGCCTGCCAAAGTGGTGAGTGCTAAAACTGTTGGTGGGTTCTAGCACAGCTGGGATAGAATGAAGGGTACAGTGGTTGCTCAGGGCAGCAGAAGCTGGGAGGGCAATGGGGGAAGGATGGGGAAGGCTAAGACTCTGGAGGGACAGTAGGTCTTGGGGCTAAATAGGGAACTCGAGCAGACTGGATGGGACCATTGGTCTTTTTCTGCTGTCATTGTCTGTGTTTCTAAATCCCACAGACAGGCTGACCTCACAGATAACTTGAGTCTCCCTTTATGGGGCAAAATTTTAGCATCAAAAACAAGACTTACATTGAGTGTATACAGTATACAAAAAAGAATAAGACATATTACACAGTTTTAACATTTCCAAGCTCAAATTAAATACCACTGCATGCAGTCCGTAAATGAGCACGTTTTTAACAATGAAGTGCATTCACGAACAGATCTTGCAGATTTTACTTAGAGGTAGGGAATTCCAAAACATGGATATAGTTATGGTCACATAAGTAGTAGATGGGGTCACATGATACATGAATTGCCCTGTAGCTCCATAGTGCTTAGATGCACTGCAGCCATACTAAAATATGCAGTTTGAAAGCTTGTGTGCTTTTTTCTGTTGACCAACAACATTCCAGCAATGTCCATATGTTTCCTTTGCAGAAAGAATCTTTGAAGACCACGAGAACTTGGTGGAAAACCTCGTCAACTGGACAAGAGACAGTCAAAATAAACTCATTTTTGTCGAGCGAATAGAGAAATATGCACTTTTCAAAAATCCGCAGGTATCTAGGCACTCTGTTTCCAATATAGTTATTTTGAAGTTATTTGTTACAGTAACACAGATGTTTGTATGATGCCTGTTAAAAAAAAAAAAAAAATAAAAATAAAAAAAGTGCTATGCTGGTCTAATGGCTAGTGCAAAAGGACTGATGGAGATAATGGTACACATTTGTGTTTAGCCAATGGCTCACTTAAGACCCTGGGCTAGTAAATCCTGCTAAAGTAAGGGATTTTGAGCACAAGATTCTGGTTTAGCTACGACTCACAGTTTGACCTTGGACAAGTCCTTTCACCCCCCCTTCCCCATACTTTAGTGCTGTCATCTGTAAAATTGGATAGAAGTTGGACCCCACAAAGTAAGATACAGTATTACAGCTTGGCTGTCCTCAGAGAATCCATTCCAAGTACATGTAATGAAAAAATTTCCCCTCCCCCCGGGCAAGCAACTTTTGACAGAAAATCGGTAGTGTGATATTGTCCATTCTGTTATGACAGTGAGTTGCACTTTATCAGTAGCAAAGCAGTTTATTAAACTTCAGCCTGTATTTGTAATTTTTTCATGTAGCAGTACCCTCTGTATCTTATTGCAGAATTACCTCCTGGGAAAAAAGGAAACATCTGAAATGGCAGATCGTAACAAGGAAGCCCTTTTGGAGGTGAGATAATATACATGTTTTTTTTTTTGTTTTTTTTTCCCCCGTCTCTATTTATGCTCCTCATTGCCCCTGGGCAGGCCATTCTTTGGCCCTCGCAGTGCCTCCTCTCTTCCTCCTGAAGTCCACCTTACCTGATGCCTGGCTTCCCAGGCCACTCGAGACACACCAGAGTCGGGCCCTTCCAGCTTGCCCTCCAGTCGGGGTTGCGTTCTGCTCCTCATCGACTACCCCACTTAATCTGGTTGACTCTGGTGGAGGTGAAACTCTGAGGGGTCCAGGTGCAGGCATGTCAGACTGGGAGCGGACACTCTCCTTTCCACTGTGTGTGTGGTTCTAGGCTCCCTCACCCCTGGCTGCCGCTAGGGGTTTGGCGAATGCTGGATGCCTCAACGCTCCCTCCCCAGAGGTGAAGCAGTTCAACGGACTCTCGGTCGTCCTCCCCGCCACCCAGCTGACCTCTGACCTCTGGACTCATTTCCAAACCTGGGTCATCAGCGTCACAAGCGGTAATGCTACCACTGTGCCGGCGAGCTGGCTGACCATACAGAGAATAATGTACAGGCAGCCATACACAACAAGGCTGTGCGTCCATCAAGGGGTTGAGATGACAGCATATGAAGCTCGCGAGGTCCATGCTGCCATCTCAACCCCGAGATGGAGACACATGCGGAGTTGTGTGTGATTGACCATATATTTTTTTTTTTTTTTAATAGTATATGGTTTTTTACACTAGAGTGGCAGATTCCCACTGAAGTGAAAACAAAAAATCTTGCTAATTCTTTGTTCTACTCACACATCAAAATCAAATATCCAGACTTTTGAAAGGTAAAAGATATGACTTTGGGCACTGGGTGTTTAGTAAGTAGCTAGGTGTAGAATAAATGAGAGATTTTAAATTGTATGACCTTTGAACTGTGCATAACAACTGTTTGGAATGCACATAACACTTTAGAATGCGCATAATGGTTTAGAATGTGCTTAATGATTTGGAGCAGGCTGATTTTTATACATAACAAAGGGTAATCATATACTATGCACAAGTTAATAGAAATACATGCATGATCTAAATGTATTGTAGAACAGGTATTTTTGGTTGTTAATGACATTTATAATAGAAACTGGTACTACTTTTTGTACTTAAGGGCTGCAAATGTTGCAAAATGTGATTGCCTTCTATAGAAGTAAAATAATTTAATGCAGTTGCTTGCTTCCTTCCTTCCTTCCTTTCTTCCTTCCTTCCTTCCTTCCTCCTGGTTCCTGCACTCATGGTTCTGGACACCTTACAAAGTAAAAACAGAATAAATAAATACATAGCAGCGAATGAAATAACTGCATATATTTCTGTAAAAAAAAAAAAAAAAAGTCTAAAATTGAAAAAGATTTTAGCGATTAGTTGTGAAACTCTGTAATGAAGTAAGTTATAAAATCTGTATCACAGAGTCTAGGATGCAGTCATTCTCCAGTTCTTCCTGAGTGCTGAAACACTGGGCATGAAAAAATTCTCCTTATGAAAACAGTTCCGTTCCAGACTTGTTTTTGTTTAAAATATTTTTTGTTTGTCTTATGCTGTACCCTGCTTATCAACATCCTGGCAGCATTGCATTTGTTGAAATCTGTTTGGTTGCAGAAAGGTATTTAGCACTAAGCAGCTCTATGTACCATGCTGAGACATGACAGAGATGCAAACAGGAACCATGTTGTTGGGGAAATCAGGAGGTCCCTACGGCAGGGCTAAGTGGGAATATGGAAGTAAGGACCCATCACAACTGTACATTTCATGTGTTTTTTATCCTTCTAAAGATCTGAATCAACAATAAACTACTGCGAATTCTTCCAAAAGTAAAGGGACACTGTCAGTCCTTAAACCCACATTTTATGATTGCTTACGTTCTCGAAGATTTATTGATGGTTATTTTATCTACTTCCTTTCTAAGTAGAACTGGAATGTATGCTGATGCTGCAATTATACCCAACTTTGTTTTGTTTCAAATCCGTGTTGTACTCTTATTGCATACTTTCTGAATATTAGGAACGCACTCAAACAGTACAGCTAATCGTGATGCAAATGTCTCCTCTCTTCCACTGTGTCATGAGTGGCTTGACTGTGTTGGGGGTGCTCCCAAGTCCAGGAAAGATGCAGTGGGAGTTGATCAAGGACTGTAAACAAAAATGTTTTGGTGTTGGTAATGTCAGTAAGGAGGCCAGGCTGTTTAAATCCGAATCAAAGTACTAGCCGTAACTACAATCTCTTCAGAATTTGACCAGGTATAACGTGTTTTTTAAACTAAAGACATGTTGAGGTCTAAAGGGTTGACAGTGTCCATTTAAAGTTATGCTGGTTGGTAGTAGAAGCAGTCAGCCTGAAACCAGTGTGTGTATCCTGTTACCAATATCTTAATGGTTGGCTTGATATATGTTTGACCAATGACATCTATACTGAAAACATAGCATACTGGAAAAAAATGTAGTGTTTTTTCATCATGTATTTCTCTGGTCTGCCCCCTGCTGTTAACACACCCCTCCTCAGCCACATCATCAACTTTCTCCAGGCCTTACTGTCCCACCACTTAGCCAGGACCACAGGGACCACAGTTGTGGTGAGTGGCTTGCCCTGTGGGTTATGCGAGAGCCTGTGGGGGTGCTGACGTCACCTTGGGCAGACTGGAGGTTGTTCACCACCTGGGTTTCTTCTGAGGGTACTTGCATGCAGTGACACGCACTCAACCGTGCTGACATCCATCGGTTGCCCTGCTCCCCTTCTGTGCATCCTGCTGAGCTGCCATCTGGCCTTCATCAGGTGACAATTAATGAGCGGAATTCCCAGACCCCCTGCTGAGGGAGGATAGCTGTCCTTGGGATGCTTCAACCTCCCCTTCCCTCTCCTGGTGAGCCCTGAGTGACCCCAGGTCAGTTCTCGAACCTGGGTCGCTGGTCAGGGAGCAGTAGTACTACTACTGTGCGGGACATTTTTTGTTTGTTTTTTTCAATACCGAAATATAAAATCTTCATCGAGGTCATCTCTTGAGGCAGGTCATACACTTGGGTGTCCACAAGAGGGCCCTCTCAGTAGCAGTAACTTTCACCAGCAGTGTGGAAAATGGGAGCTGCCCACAGTGACATCACATCATGCATATGTATAAATAGGTGGGCGGCCCCTAGCGACCTCCATTCTTATCCCGCCTCCTCCCAGCTCACTTCACATGCTGCTTTCACCGCTAGTGTGTTGACGCTGTCTTTCACCCTCATGGGTAAACTTCATCTAGTCACATCCACTTTGCTTCCTTTCATTGAGAAACGTAGAATTTGTCAGCAGGAAAGGACCACTTGGCCCACCCAGTCTGCCCAGATGGTCTATGTCTAATCTGTCTCTGCAGACCTTAACTGGTGTCTGGCGAACCTCCCACCTCCCAGCCTGTTTACTTGTATTCCCTTTTGTCTGTCCCACACAGTCTTGCAGCCCCTTACTGTTTTTGCCTTCACCACTTTTGCTGGAAGTCTGTTCCAGGCATCCACCACTCCTTCAGTGAAGTAGTACTTCCTCACATCCCTTAAAACATCCCCGAATGCCACTGGATGCTCCTGGTCCTGTTGCTCTTTCTCATTTGAAAGAGACTCCCCTCCTGTACCTTGTTCACCCCATGAGGTGCTTGTAGGTCACAGGTCATGTCCCCCCATCACTCTCCCCGTCACGCAATTGGCAAGCAGTCATTTGCCCACTCTGCACCCTCCTCTTGGAACACACTCCCCTTTACATCCATCTCCCTCACCTCACTGACCTTGTTCAAGTGCTCCCTCTCTGTGCACCTCTTGCAATCTAAACCTTGCACTTGCCTAGCCTACTCTACTTCACTTCTTAGTTCCTGAAATTTGATCCTCCGAGAACACCTAACCTGACGATATTTGGGTCCTTACTGCATTCCTCCTGTGCTGGAAAACGTTATGCTTCAAACTGTAATTAATGGTCAATCTTGTTATGTGTACAACTGTCGTATAGTTGTCATTTGTGTAACTGGCAATATTTTGCTTCCTCTCCTTACTACCATTTCTGTATCTGTTAATGAATTGTATGTATGCAACCTGCTGTGATGCTGTACCCGACCCGGGTCGCCTTTGAAAAAGGGACTGTACTGTCTCAGTGGACCAACCCAGTTACCAAAATCCAAAATAAATAAATAAAACTCCCCTCTCTTCAGAGTTATTGTTGTACAAGTTAGATGTTATGCTAAGCAAATTAGCCAATATATTTAAACAGTACTTTCTCTAAACACCTCTGTCATGTGCTTCAGTCATGGAATGGGGCACACTTGCAGGGTAGAAGGACACTCGTTATCTGTTAATCAGGGCTTATCATGATTCCTGCTTCTACCCCCCCCCCCAAAAAAACAGCATTTTTTTCAAAAAATGGATCAGTTCAATTTCAGTTTCATTTGACAAATTTCATGTACAAACCATTAGTTAAAACATGACATGTAACCCGATGAGTCAAACATATACAAACGTCAAAGTTTAAATACATTACATTTTTAACTCTTCTGCCTTATTTCCAGCCACTCTGTAATCTGCACTCCATTATCAGATGCTTTTTATTTGATATTTGAATTATACAAATATTTAGTCTTTTGTGCAAAACTAGCAATTGAGTACATTCATTTAATGATTTCCCATTTATCAGTTCTCTCTGTCTCAGTGCTGTTTCTTGTATGAGTGCTGATAAATGGACTAAGCCACTTTTATTTCAGATCTTTTAGATCATTCCACTCTAATAATATATGTTCTATAGTGTATGGTGAAGGCTTGTTGTGTATGGAACTCAGTGGCTTTCAAAATGTTGTACCACAGTTCAAAAGGTCATGGAGCGTGATTGTACCACACTGTACTACAACAACATTTCGAAAGCCTAGAGGCTGCACGCGCTCAGCTCGTTTTAAAAGTGCACCAGACACAGAAAAACTCGGAGCAGCGGCACGATCATCCCCCGAACTGATGACGAAGTGGGCACCACGAAAAAAGGCAGGATTGACCAGGTACTTTAAACTATTAAAAAAACTGCAGGATCAACCAGATATTTAAAAATACTCACATTAACAGGTGAATCTTTCAACTCACGGTCCTCTCTCGCTTAGCGAGAGATACATCCGCCATGTTTTTTTTTTTCTGGAATCCCCACCCAAAGGCAACTGACAGCCAATGACAGACCACGCTACAGACGTAGGGATGCTTGGTCCGTAACAACCACAGCACTAACGTTAGCAACCTGACGAATACCAGATTAAAACGCAGTAGTAATAATTCCTTTTACGGCTTAAAAAAAAAATTAAAATGTTTACTTAAATTATAGGGGCACCATACACTATAAAGAATAATGGATGGGCAATGTTTTGCCCAACCAGTGTGCTGTGCCACTTCGGGGTTCTGATTCTCATGGACCTCTCGAGCTTCGCTCTCGAGGTCATAGGGAATCAGAACCCCTCAGTGGCACAACACACCGGTTGTGCATACTTGCCCATCCACTATTCTCTATGTCGTACGCTTTACATTCCCATCTCACGTACATTTTAATCGTGCTGCGTACCTTTCCCAAGAAATAAAATTAGTTGAGCCCTCGCCATTCAGCTCCAGACGCAGTTGGGCTAATACCTTTTATAAAATGGGTAGAAAGTTTTCTGCATCCTTGGCTGAAAAGTACCTTTGCCTATGTCCTTATGCGTGCATATTCTGCCAAGCAGTACTTCTTTAGCCAACCAGGATGCCACACGCCAAATGATCCATGCCATCCCCGAAAAGTTTGGAAAAAAAAATTTCTGGCAGCTATGTTAGTGAAAGTAAAAACAAACTTCAGACCCATTACTTGCCTTACCCACAAAAGGACATAAAAAAATGTTTCCATAAGTCCTCACAGCATCTTGCAGCACAGAATGACTGCACTTATATAAAAAAAAAGTTAAATGTTTTCATTAACCAGTCTTGCCCCCAACCCGCTGCTGCCATCATCCTCACATTAGTTATTTTGTGCAGCGCTGTTGACTGTAACATTTAAAAATGCCGCCAGACACAGTTTGAGTACCTAACAGCCAAGCAGAGTTTGGAGCTAGCGCTACCATCGAGAATTCGGAGCTGACCCCAGTTCAGAACTGGAACTTGATCAGACTTTACTGTCACTTGACTATAAACAGCTCGCTCTGTGCTGTTGCTCATTCAGCTGAAAAGCTGTCTCTTTGGCCCCCAGTGCTTACAAAATTCAGTGATAAATGAATTAATTCTTGGGTTGGATACCAGAGAGCTGCTGCTGCAGTCCATAGACACTACTACCCTCTAATGGCTTATTAATATCATTACAATACCATGTGAAATTCAGACCACAAGTATTACTTCTCTCCTTTTTAATCTCAACATATTTTCGACACCTTTTAAGAAAGTAAGTTTGTAATTTTTTTTTTTTTTTACAGGAAACCCATTCTGTAAGCGGAATAAGGCACTCCAAGGTGTGTTTTATTGACTGATGAGTGCACACCCAAATACACCTGGGACGTACTCTTAGTCAATAAAGTATACCTTGTTGTCTTATTTCTTACATTATGGTTCATTAACTCCACAGTGTTTCAGATAACTCTATTATGATTATATTTTATGATCTTGTACAGCATAGCTCACTTCTCCCCTACCTGCTCATCGGCAAGGCCTTATAACGGCCCACAGTGTGGCAGCCTTGGTTGCACATCTTGTGTTCATTTAATGATTGCTTACCTATCATAATATAGTTAATGTATGTATTTAAACCGTGCCTGTTTGTGTTAGTATCAGTTGTGTTCTCATGCTGTCCTTGTCTCCGTGCTCGGTACCTATCGTATTGGGTCTGTCCCTATTTAGGCACTTTGCACTATGTAATATGTATTATACTTTGTATTTGCCTACCTCAGTTGTATGTACCACCCCTCCCCCAGGACGCATCTGGAGTCGAGCAGTAGCCTGCTCAGCATGCCTTCTTGGTTAAATGCTTGAAAAAATAAATAAAGCTTTTGTCACGATGATTCTTGCTGTTTTGAAACATCTAAGTCTAGTTCTTACAAGATTTCCGCGTTCATGTTTAACACAGGCTCTTGGACAAATATAGAACAAATTCTCCCCCTTTTTTTTTTTTTTAAATAGTTGATCCAAATTGTGAAACCAGTTAATAAACCCAGTGTTGACACTAATGGACATTATTTTATTTTTTATTTAGCTTTTGTTGACCGGGTAAGTGCACTAGACAAATCCTGCCTATTTTCAGGCACAACCCGGGGGAGAGGGATACAGATGAATGCCAACTGACCTTGAACCAGATTAAGCTGTTGGTGGTATTTTTAGTGAATGAGGGAAATTTGGCCAGGACACCGGGGAAATTCCCCTACTCTTTTCGATAAGTGCCATGGGATCTTTAACATCCACCTGAACTACCACCAATCCAGGCAGATGTGACCTCGGTTTAACGTCTCATCCGAAAGACTGCACCTCAGAAGTGCAGCACCCCCCTCATGCTGCACTACAGTGTCAGTACTGGGATATTAACCCAAGTGCCAGATGTGGGAACTGAACCCACAGCCTTCTGATCTCCCGGCCTCAGAGGCGAGTGTGCTACCTACTGAGCCACTGACACATGCCTAGAGTCATGGCTGCAAGTAGGGTACAGTGCTCGGTTTTAACTGGGGTTAACTTTGCTGAGTACAGAAAACAGAATACTAACAGGCACACTATTTCTTTTACATGTAAAAAAAAAAAATCAACTTATTTATGAACAAAGTGTACCTGAGGCTCACTGCCGGTTTATTTACACTGGAGCAGCAGCCAGCCAGCTTTTAGGTTGGTACGCTTAAAATGTACTTTTTATGCAAAACATAAAAAGATTTTTACTTTGGAGAAAGTTATGTGAGCAGTTTGCAGATGAGAAGCAGGCAGCAGGACAAATGTCTGCTTACACTGTGAAAAAGGATGAGCAAGCTGACCATTTCCCTTTAAGTAACATGCTGTTTGCTGGTCTCTTTTTTTTAAAACTCTATCTATGAATTTGCACCATCAAGAGTACAGCAAACTTACATGGTTCCAAGTATTAGGCATGGCTATACAGAAATATCAAAAACAGACATGGGGGCACTCATCATCCCTTGTTAGAAAATGGTGGGGGAATAGCTGATGTCCACAGTGTAAACTCTGTTGTCGATAACAGAACAAATGAGCCCATGCTCCCAAGACCATGGCACTACATCCATAAATGGAAAATAGCCAGTAATCCCCAGTGAATGCATTCAACCGAATCACAACTGTGATTCCTCGTAGGCCATGTTCAGTAGATAGTTTAAAATCCTATCTGCATGACAAAATCGTAAGAACAAACATGCCGTAGTACTGATCTTCTGTAAATAAAACAGAGGAGCAGCATCACTCCCCCCTCCGCTGAGTTGATTAACCCAGTGCTAAGTTAGGTTATATCTAGCAATTTGTGTAATAAACTTTCAGGCATAACAAATCAGGTCTGTTACGCAATGGAGAAACTGTCCTGAAACAGACAGAACTAGAGGCGTGGGGGAGAAAACATAGCGCCCCCCCAGTCACCCTGTCTAACGCCTGAGCAGCCAAGTAAAGCTCTGTGTTGTGAGAAGGCACCAGTAAATGCACTTGGAGAACTGCGCACTCCACAACCACGTGGCTGCAGCCATCATGGAGCCATGCTCAGATGCACTTAGTACCAGAAATTGCAAAGTAGTTTGTATACCATGCCCCTCACAGTATCTACTCCCCACCAAGACACAAAAAATAACTACCCAAAAGCCACAGATATGAGAACTCTGGTATAAGCAATTAAATGAATCTAAAGATAGTCACTGGCACAAACCTGCTCCAGTTACCACAGAACCCTCTCATGCCCCAGTCAGAGAAATAACCAAGAGCTATTTTATTACACTGATCAGTCTCTAGTCTCTAAATCCAAGTTCCACATGACAGATTGAGCCAAAGAGTCCGCCCGCAGTTTATCTAAATGTTTCTTTGCCGCTGCAGGGTCCATGAACAGTTAGGTTCTTCCCAAAATATACTACCTTTATAAGCAAGCTGGCAGTTACAAGGCATGTGTAATGCCTAGTTTATGAAGCCCTTGTCGGACAGGATCAAAACTTTTTTCACCTTTGTCTGGTGGCGAAACTTAAATCCAGAAAAATATTTATCGGTGTCCCATCTGGCAGCAACAAAAAAATTTGTCTGGCAGCTTGAAGACCTTCCTTCTGGAATATGGGATCCCGGGGGTGACTAT
This sequence comes from Neoceratodus forsteri, assembly GCA_016271365.2. Taxonomy (NCBI): domain Eukaryota; kingdom Metazoa; phylum Chordata; order Ceratodontiformes; family Ceratodontidae; genus Neoceratodus; species Neoceratodus forsteri. The sequence goes on along the minus strand of CM028132.1, from coordinate 63,000,598 downwards.
CAAGATGATGCAGGGTTGCTCTGGATTTTTGCAGGTCAGTGCCATGGAGTGATATGGTTGACTTTGAGGGGTTTGTTGGATAAAGAGAGATGTAAGACTGAGTGCAGTGTTTCCGTAACATAGTTAAGAATATTGCCCCCTTCCAAACCGTCCGCTACACCAAGCAAACAGAGCTTAGTGGAATGTGACCCATTTTCCAAATGCTCCAGTCGGAGACGTTTATTTTCTTTAATTAAACCTGAGGTTACTGCAGTCATTTTCTCCACAGAGTCCATTACCATTTTAAAGTCCATTTGCAGATTATCTATTTTAGTTTCAGCTGTATAGTCTCTGGTATTAAATGAGTCCAACTTTTTATTAAGATCTTCAATCGCTTTCTTTAAACTGCACTTGAAGTCTTGCATTGCCATCATCAAGGCCACATTGGATGGCTCCACATCACTGTTTGACGTAATGCCCCCTTGCCTTTTGGCGCTTTTGCAGATGGTTTCTCCGAATTCTCTGCATCGGTCTCGTATTGCTGAGCCTTGCGAGGATTCCCCAGGTCCAGTTCCAACCAGAAACATCACTCGATAGAGGATGGCATAAGCTACACAAAGCTGTCGATTAGGAAAAAATCTGCGTCTCCAATCACAGCAATAGAGATTGTTCAGCAGTCAAGACTGAGCTCTCCGTGAAGCATCTAACTCAATCAGCGCCTGGCTCTGCCCCCACTTTAGTGTTCTGATTGTGAAAATCATATGATAATAAAGTTAGGTGCACATTATTTTCTTGCTGAGCTTTTCAGTTAGGTTAGATGCAGTGTACTTGAGTATTATCAGAATTACTTTGATTCCTGTAACTGTGCTGCTGCCTTGCCAGTAAACCTTTGTGAAGGAAACATTTGTCTCAAAAGTTTTACATCCTGGGGGGTGCTGTGGACCCGAGCAATATGGCTGCTGAACTTTAAGGCTCTGCAGACATCGGACAAAAATTTCATACTTTCGATCTGATATACGCAGACTAGCATGATAAAACTGCACTAGTTTTGAAGCTGAGACACTGCTGCAAGACATGGGTAACCTCGTAGAGATAAACATCAGAGTGACGGACATAGAACTAGGACAGCCCCGGGAGCATCCACCACGAGGGCGACACCAGGCCGAGAACCCGACTATGAGCAGGGAACAGGAGAGGAGACTTTGCAGACCCCGGGGAATAAACTGAATCAACTTATCTCATCAGTTGCAAGTTTATCTACAAAATTTGATTCCTTAACTACTTGTGTGACCGCTGTCGAGTCCACGCTTGAGACAGTCACTTTGGCATCGTTGGCAGCCACTAAAACTGCCAATTCCGCTATGGGGGCTGTAGCCTCAGTGATAAAGGAAATACAGACCTTAAATCGTGGCTGGAAATGTTAGAGAACCAGACAAGGGCCAATAATGTACGAATCCTGGGATTAGCTGAAGGCTGTGGGGGGTGGCCCATCTGATATTATTCCTGCAGGAATGAATTGTGAGCCAACTGGGGGAAGAAGTGACCCAGGTAGTTCAGAAAATTCAAAAGGCATATCGTGTTGCTTTTCGGGGCTGTCAAGATAACCCAGAAGCCCCACGCGCTGTAGTGATAATGTTAGACGGAGTTGGATCGAGGGACAATCTCTTGGTGCTAACAAGAAGGAAGAAAACTGCTTCATGATGGCCAACAAATAAAGTTCTTTCCCGATCTCTCCTACTCCACAAGACAAAGGAGAAAAAGATTCGATGGAGTGAGGGCACTCCTGCATGAGGCAGGAATACCTCATGGACTGATTTTCCCAGCCCGAATGAGGATTTTTCATCGGAACAAAGTTTTTCTCCTTTCAGACCCAGCAGAGGCTTTTAAATGGGCCCAACGGAATGTGCCGACTCGAGGGATAGGCAACGAAGAGGACGACCCATCATCTGATGAGAAAGCTACTTGAAAAGACCCATTTTTCTAGTGAGGGCACTTAGTCTGAACTGGTAAAGGGACATGAAGGGTGAGTGTAAAAATTAAGAGTGGTGCCTTCTCCCACCCATTAAACACGTTACTTATAATTTTTACTCTTATCCTAGCTGGGTTATGTAATTAAATGGGTTTGAGGGTTTTAGAGGGCTCTTGCTTTTGATTTCTTTGCCCCAGAACTGTGTCTCTGCCCGTTTTGTTGTATCGGAGTATATATGTTAACAAGAAGTTCCCGTTGGACTGCTTGTGCATGCTTATTTAGCAGTGTTTTAGCGCCTGTTAACAATTTAAACATAACAGTAGTGCTGCTTTATTAGGGGAGCATATAGTAGGGTACAGAGCTTGATGAAAAGTTCTCATTTCTATTATTACACTATTTAGTGTAGTTACTGTGGTTAAGCATGGCTTTTTGGTCCCTATTACTAGGGAAGAAAACCGGACAATTAACACTGTAGACTATAAAGATAAAACATACCATGTAGCTCTTGGACCCTCTACAGCTACAGTATTACAAACATTGTGTTTTTTACTATAATGGTAGTACCCTCCAAAGATGTATCTTAATTCTTTTTACGGTTGAGAAGAGTGTATTAAGAGGAGTGGCACCCTCATTCTGACTAACGTATGTAATGTTGAAAGAAGATATAATGACTGTATGTTTCTTTGAGAAAAGAATAAACATAAAGTAAAAAAAAAAAAGTTTTACATCCTGGTTAAAGAAAACTACTACTGATACTGAAAGCAGTATGGTAGTCACCATGTAGTGTTTTTTCCTCTGTACAATATCTGTGTACTCTTTTTCTTTTCATTTTCTTGCACTCCTGAACTGAGAAGTGAGATTTAAAAGTTTTGCAAAGTTCCCACCCCCTTGTCACAGAGTTAAGTATGTTGATGTGGTGCTATGTTGTTTACCATTAGAAGCATGTGGTAGCACCATACGAATACATTAACAGTTTGAATCTAGTATGTACAGTCAAAAAGTAACCGCTTCAGAAAATATTTCTAAAAACATTGTCTCTGGTGGTCATCTTTACTGACTTGAGTCATTAATTTCAAACTTAGTCTAAACAGCTGTTTTTAATAATAACAGTCAAAATTGAAAGTACACTGAGGATGGACCTAAGGATGTCACAAACACCTTTTTGTGAAGAAAAACAAAACAAAAAAAACAACCCTGTATGAGGAATTTTTTTTTTAACTAACCAATACTGTTTCTTTAAAGCACTTCTGGTAAGTCATAACTTTGAAAAATAAGTTTTTTTTTTCCTCTTCTGAGAGCAGTACTTTAGGTACTATTTTTTTGGTTTTGATTGACAAAATAAAATCTTAGATGGTATGACAAAAACTTAATGTGTAATCATTTGGCCTTTTTGAACAAACATTTTCTGCATTATGCAAAGATATTTTGGTACCCTTTTTCCTCTGTTTGCACTGTTGCAGTTGGGGACATTAGGCTGTGGGTAAAGCTTCCCCAGAGTGCTGACATAGCTGGCTCCCAGGTGTTGCCATCACAAAAGCAGTCTCATGGTACTCTCTCTCTCTAGCCAATCCATCGTCACTTTCTCTGTCTTCTTACCAGCAGAAAAAAACTACCAAAAAAAGTTTTGCAGTTGCCATCTTGGGAGCAACATATCCTTTACTAAACGTTGCATGGCTCAGGCAGTAATTTAATGGGACAGAGAAGAAGCTGAATATAACAAAGTACTGAACCAAAATTTCATCAAATAGCAGTTCCACTTTTGTAGCGTGTTCGTAAGACATTGAGGAGAAAGCAAGAACTGGCACTAACCACCACTCTCTCCTCCTCATGCTCTACCCCCCCTCTCCTGTGAGCATCCTTCGCACCCTTGCAGCATCAGTTTCAGTTGGGGAGGGGGAGTTATACTACATATGAGGCAAGTGACTGCACACTACAAATGTTTGGTTCTTGAGAAAGCAAGAACTGGTACCATCCCCTACTCATGTGCAAAACACGTCTATTGTTCGAAGAAGTAAGAAATGTACAGCTGAGTCTGAGCTCACAAATGAGAGCAGTGCGCCTTGACCAGTTTTGTGCAAATGTACTTCCTCAGAGGAGCCATTTCCCTGAGGAAGAATACAAAACACAAAACCAGTCTGCTAGTTTGCTGGGACTGTCTGAGCTCTTGTTTGTAGGTTCACTAACTCGGACATAAGTTTCTTACTTTGAAATCGACGTGTTTTTTGCATGTGTGTGGTGTTTGGTGCCAGTTCTGGCTTTCTCGTGACTCACAAATTTGTAGTGTGTAGTCACTTGCCTTGTATCCCTTATACCCCCGACTGATGAGGCACCAAGGAGCAGGAGATGTATCACATTTTATTGCCTTGTTCAAGAGATAAAACACAATGTACTGCATCACAGCTTTATTTTGTATAGCATGTTTCATACAACACAGTATCTCGTACTGCTTTACAAAAGTCTTGGAGTACAGATACAAAATAACAAGAGCACCAAAACTATAAAACAAAATATAGGAATCTGCAGGGCATGAAACTACAAAACTGATCACATGTAAAACAAAGCACCAAAATAATGTAGAAACACTGAAGGTTTACCAGTCACTCACTGATAGCAGTCAGAAAAGTGCAGAGCAAAGTAACAGGTCAGAAAGAGGTCAGCAGTCAAGTGAGAGAAAGAGAAAAGATAGGATTTGAACGGAGCTTGAGAGTCAGTGAGGCAAGGAGCAGTACAGAAGCTGTTTCAGACAACGGGCTGCAGCTGATGAAGCTCATTGATGAGATGCATGTGTGTGGGGGGAGGGACAAAGCAGAGGAAATACAGGAGTTGCACAGGAAATGGCAAGAAGTGGAGGGAAACAAAATCCCTTGGATACAAACATATGAAAACGCCAGCAGAAGCAGGCCTTACGGTCTATCGAGTCTGCTCGATTGTGCAGCTAGCCCCTCAACTTGCAGCTGCTCCACCCTTCCCACCCCTCTTCATCATAACCCCCTCCCTATCCCAACCCCTCTAAAGCGACCCACCATTCCACAGGACACCACTCCCTCGGGCAGAACATTCCACCTGTCCACCACCCTTTACATAAAAAAATTCCTCCTGATTCCCCCCCCAGCCTCAACTAATGTCTTCTCGTATCCCTCCCTCTTCTAAGCTGGAAAAGCCCTTCCATATTAACCTTATTTATCCCCTTGAGGTATTTAAATGTCTCAATCATATTCCCCCTAGCCCTCCTTTCCTTCAGGGAATACATGTTCAGCTCTGCTAATCTCTCCTCATAGGGCTTCGCCTCAAATCCCAGGATCATCTTTGTCGCCCTATGCTGCAGACCCTCCAGCAACACGATGTCCTTTAGGAATGGGCGCCAGTATTGCATGCAGTACTCCAGGTGAAGCCTGACCAGGGACCTGTACAGGGGAAGGATCACCTCCCTATTCCTGGGGGAGATTCCTCTCACTATACACCCTAGCATCTTATTGGCCTTTGCCGCCGCCTTCCTGCACTGAGCTAAGCTGTTCATGCTGCCTGTTATAATCCCCCCCTAGATCATTTTCTTCCTTGTTACTTTCCAACTGTACCCCTCCCAGCTGATAGCTCCTCCCCTGGTTCCTAGCTCCGAAGTGCAGTACCTTGCACTTCTTGGCACTGAACCCCAGCTGCCATGTTACCAACCACTCCCATAGTTTGTTCAGGTCCTCCTGCAGCCCCTTCCAGCCTATGATGTCATCTACCATAGCTCCCATCTTTGTATCATCCGCAAACAGACTAATCCTACTCCAGACCCTGTGTGAGATGTCAGCAATGAATATCCCAAACACTGGTCCCAGCACTGCTCCCTGTGGCACCCCGCTCATCACTTCCCTTGGTAATGAGCGCCCCCCCTCATGGTATGTTGACCTGACGGTGACACCAACACAGCGATATATTTCGTTGTCCGCAAAATCGACACTTTGCCAACAGGTCGCTGTGTTGGTGCACCTGAGACAGGGGCACACTGTCTCCCAGTCCTGCACCCCCTCCCTGAATCAACTCCATCTGGAGTTAATCCCGTGTGCGAGGGGGGGGGGGCAGAGCCCCAACATGAGTGGTTCGGGAGGGCCAGAGCCCCCCCATAGAAAAACAGGACTAGAAGACATACAGGATTTATGTCTACCGCAACTTGTGGTCGGCATAAATCCCGTCGCTGTAATGCCAGTCGACAAAAGCGTTGCCGAACCGGCATTATAGATCCCCTTCCCCACCACCACCACCCTCTGCTGCCTTCCATTCAGCCAGTTGACGATCTAATTCACTATCTTTGTTCCCACCCCTATGTATTCCAGCCCCCAACAGCCTCCCATGCGGCATAGAATCAGAGACCTTGCTGAAGTCCAAATACAGAACATCCACCGCATAGCCCCGGTCCAGTTTCCTGGTCCCTTTTAGCATAATTTACATTTTGTTTACTATTATTAAAAATGTGGTGATAGCGTGAAACAACACCAGAATCAAGGGTGGATATTTGAGGAGGGGGGAAATAGTAGCAGTTTTGAAGGGGTGAGGAGAAAGTGCAGGTGTACAGGATTTGTCACCTTGACAGTGGCTGTGATGTATGAGGCCAGAGTAGAGAGACAGAATGAAAAGATGACGGAGGGGAGTGGAGTGCATCTAAAGAGGAAGACTTTTTTCCCCAGGATGAAACTCTCCATGAACTCAGGAAGAGTTGGTGGAGATGAGGAGAGAACAGTACACGAAGGGGAGAGACAAAGGGAAGTGTTCCTGAGGAGGTTGTCTGGTCTAAAACTGAGGGAGAATTCAAGAATACATGGGGCAGACATAAGGCAATTCTTGTGGGGGGTAGGAAGAAATAGGCTGTTGGTTAACTAGGATCTGCAGCTTATCCTGTAGGTAGGGAAATGGGCAGACTAGGTGGGCCAAGCAGTCCTTATCTGCTGTCAAAGTCTATGTTTCAAACCTGGCTGTGTAGGTGATAGTTGTGGAAGGGAGGCAGAGGGGAGTAAAGGGAGTTAATAGCCTGAAAGAGGGCATGGGGATTTTAAAAGCTGAGGTAATCAGTGATGCATAGAACTGAATAGGAGGATAAACTCTGAACTCTAAATTTGGGGGGCGGGGGGGCATATTTACAAGGTGGAACAATGGAGACAGCTGATGGAGGAGCAGGAACCATCAGATAATTTTTTTTTTTTTTATTATTTTTAATTTTGTCTTCATCTCCGAGCTGCCTGCCGCCTGTTACCTCTGCTTGGTCACGGACTGCGGGGCTTCCATCCCCCACATCAGCTGCGACCCTCTGATACCCCCTGGGGTGAGGCTGCGGCACCTTGGCCTAGCACCGCAGATGTCGAGATTGATCAGGGGGCCGGCCTGGGGGGCTAATTGAAGCCCACATAGGGTGGCTAGCAGCTCCCTCCATTTTCCTGTTTTTTTTTCTGTGGGGCAGGGATGTGCAATGACATCCTGCATCCACCCCTGGAGTGCTGCTATGTGCCGATATCTGCAGTACCCCCGGCCTCCGCCTGGGGTCCGTCAAGCGCCGGATAGACTCCCAACCCTCCCCCAGAGAAGGAAAGCAGTCCACAGGACGCCATCCTTCCCCAGCCGCCTCCAGCTTAATTCCCGAGTCCGCCTTGAACCTAGGTTGCCGGGCGCCGCGAAGCGGAAATCCCACCGCTGCACCAACAGGCTGAACTGTCTGATAATTCTTGTAAGAGGATGGCAAACTAAGGTTCTGTGAGTTCCTGCCTAATTTATCCCCAGGGAGTTACTGGTGACAAATGTATGGGACAAAGTAATGTCATTTTTCTGATAGGAGAAAAATAATAATCAGCATTTATATAGTGCTTTTCATACACAGTGTATCCCAAAGCGCTTTACAAGCAATGCTAGACTGGTAGTGAAGTGACTGAATGTGTGGTGGCAGCCATATCACACATCGTCACCAACAGCCTGGATTATTGCATGAACCGGTTTATGGGAAGGGGAATGTTGGCCAGGACACCGGGATTGTTCCCTACTCTTTGCAAAGAGTGCCCTGGGTTCTTTTACTTCCACCTGGACACCCACCATGACAACACCAGGAGGGACAGAAGGGACCTCGGTTTAACGTCTCATCCGAAGGACAGCACACCCCAGCAGTACAGCACCCACCAGTACTGCACTCGAATGCCAGCGATTTTTAGGTGCAAGTCCAATCCCGGTGTGGGACGAGAACCTACGACCTTCTGGTCCAGAGGTGGATGTGTTACCAACTGAGCCACGTTGACACCTAGGTAGGGTATCTAGCACAAAAATTATATTTTACTTGAAACATTTTAAGAACACTACATTTGCTTTTGAATTGTTGAACTTTAAGGGAAGAAAAGACTTCAGAAAGTGGCTATATCAATTGAGTCGTTCCCAGAGAAACGGACAGAAAACAAGTGAACATGGAGAACTCATTATCTGACAGGTAGTCCTTCCTATATATGGCCAAGAAATGAAGGAGCTGGAATAGTAGTAACATACAAGCAGTGCCAAGGGCAGAACTGGATCTACCAGATCTCCTGAAGAGAAATTTCAATTATTTTTCTTAATATATACTGGACAGTGTGTGTGCTGCTGGTCTAGCAGGCACAGTGGCTTAGCAGCAGCTTTCGGTGCTCACAACATGTGGGAGTACCAAGTTCAGAAGCGGTTTCAAGCCTCACTGTGATCCACTAAGCCTGGTTATAGGTGGGCACATCAGAGAGGGTTTTATTGGCTTTTCCAGGCTGGGAAGGCTAAAGAGCATCAATTTCAAGCAGGGTTGTCATAGTATCATAGTTTCACAGTGTACCGCAGTATTCTAATTCATTGTATTGATACCGTGGGCAGTTTATGATACCATGATAACTGTTATGACTAGCTCCACCATCCCACAACCTTCATAGTTACTTCCATCTATAGCACCACAATTCCTAATCCCCCTCCCTCTCTTCTGAGCTTGTCCTCCCTTTCCCCACCCCCCTCCTGTCCCACTCACCATCTGCCTCCATGCTAGTCCCTCCCCTCCCTTCTGCTAACCAAATACCACACTATCTCATTGCTCATGGCACTTGGGCCCTCCCCCCTTTTGCGCATAGCATCTTTCTAAGCACCCTCGCTGCTGAAAACTGACTGGTATCACCGTTGGGCATCGTAACCTGTATGTATATTGAAGCCTCCTTTCGCTTGTTCAAGACTTGTGTTTTATTATATAATTTCTTTTGTACACCCTGTTAACTTGCAGTCTTCTGTACAAACTCACCTGTTGTGTTGAAAATCCTGACATGGAACCTATGTAAAGAGCTCTGAGCTCAAATGGTTTAATCTGAGATTGTAATAAATAAAAAAAATAAAAAAAAACTGCGTTTCATAATATACCACAGTTTCAGGCCCTTAAAAAAAAGATGTTTTTTTAAAGAGCAGCTGACACGATCAGGGCAGGCAACTTGTACTGTATAATTGCCTGCCCTAGGAGCATTTTCAGCTATAAATCCAGTATTTTCTGCTCAGGTTGTAAAAATATTTCCCTCATAAAACCTGTCTCATAACTTCCATTTGTGAGCTGATCAGCGATTGCCCGGCTTATACACAGAAGTTACGAGCCAGGTTTTATGAGGGAAATATTTTTTACAACCGCAGAGCAGAAAATAGTCATTTATAGCTGAAAAAGCTCCTAGGGCGGGCAACTACATGTGAGTTGCCAGCCTGGAGCACACAAGACAGTTGCTCTTTAAGAATAGGCAATCTCCGATCCCCAAATGAGATCTCAACGGCATCTCCCTCCATTGAGCCACATCATGGAAGTTTAAACCGTCTGTGGCGAGACCACCTGGAAATAATTTGCTGGCTGGGGCCGCCAATGCCGATGTCTCTTGTTGGCCCCTATATCATTTTTGCTTCCTCAGCATACCTCAGTTTTTCATCCTGCCATCAACCGCTTGTTGGACTACCTCTGCTGAAGGACACCGTAGATGCGTAGCAAGAATTCACTAACGCTACTACTCCTTAAATTTTGTTATTTTAAAAATGTTTCTTTTATACTGGTGCTGAAAGACAAGGTACTGCTGTTCCATTATTGCCATTGTGGTGATGTTAAACACTACAAAGATGTCAACCACTCTATCTGTATTCATTCCTAGGCACCAGACCATGCCATTAAGGCCTGCTGTATATGCCAAGGCTTTAACCAGCAAGCAGGAGATGTTGCAGGAATGCTTTAGAGATTGACCTAAAGCTGAAAGTAGTGGAGGAGAAAGAGACTGTCGAAGGCAGCTTCACCTTTGTCTACCGCCTCCATTTCTGGTTTGCTGTGAACCTGTCACTCTCCATGGTCGATGGTTTCCCTTGTTAAATCGACAAAGAAGGACAAGTCAACCAGTTGGGCAGAAAAGCACCACCACTCGGAGAAAGTGAAGTGGCATAAAGATGAGACCACTTCCCCAGAACATTCCCGCTCTCCTCTAAAAAGGAGCAAGTCATCGGAAGACAGGGCCAAGGCTTCAGTTCCTGCTGCGCCACCCCCCCCCCCCGGACTGTGTCTGACAACAGGGATGGGGCCCAGTGCCAGCTCGCTTCCCCACCTGGGGATTCGCAGCCCATACTGGTGTCAGGAACAGTCCTGTCAACAGTTCAGCGATTGTCGACTGCTTCGGGGTCGGTGGTTTCTCAGCTCTTACATCAAACTATGTCAGAGCTGTTTCATTGCCTTCTGTTGCCATTGACACCACCTCCGTCAGCGCCTTCAGCAATGCTGTCATCTACTGTCATCGATGCAGCAGTTCACAGTCCCCGCCATAATGCCAGGCCCTGACAAGCCTTCATTGATGGTGCATCCTCCACCATCTCCCCATCCTGTCAGCTGACTCCGAATGGCAGTCAGCGTCTACGATTAACTGAAATACAAACCAGAATATACAGTATGGAAGAGGAGGACATGGATGAAGAGGAGGAGGAGGTGATTAATGTGGTAGACTCAAGCTCGGCACTTTCTTCCTGCTCTGAATATTTTATTTTTTTTTATTTTATTTTAGTCTTTGGTAACCGGGTAAGGCCTCTAGGCACAAGTGCCTGTTTTCAGGGGCGACCTGGGAGCAGTGGGCGGTTTAGTGACTTGCTCAGAGTCGCACAGTATGAAAGTGGAGGTTATGAGAATCAAACTCAGGTCTGGTCTTGCTGGATGTACCAAGCTTGTTCACACCTTGTTCCTCTGACCTCTAGGCTGTACTGCCAGCCCATAGAGTGTGAAATACACTCCCAGATTACCCCTTGAGGATGCCTCCTTCCAGGCTTTCATCAAGCTGGTCCAGGCTAAACTGGGTTTTGATACAGAGGAAGAGAATTCCTCCAAGAAATACCTTGGAGTTTCTGGAGGTGTGTGTGCCTTCCCAGTTATAATCCCTCCAGTACATTCAGCATTGGAAGATGCTACTTTGGCTGCATGGCATAAACCTGCTCAGTTGGCTGCAGTTCCTAAAAAAGCCAGATAAACAATATCCTGCCCCTACAGCTAACTTTACTATTCATATCAGCCTGAAATGGACTCTGTGGTCACAGTGGCTGCTCATCCTAGATCACAGGCACTCAAGCATATGTTCTTTTCCTCTTGATAAGAAGTGGAGGAGACTGGATGTGATAAGGAAGAGGACATTTGCTTCAGCTTCCCTAGGCCTACGAATTACAGACTGTTTGGCATAAATGATAAAATATCGAAACTGCCTTGGAAGACAAGACCTCCTTGGCCAATAAAATGCTGGACGGCCCTGACAAAATGTTGGCTCGACAAACCATTGCCAGTGGTCAGGATGCTAAAAAGCAATTGTTGAGGTCTGTCTACAATGCCTCGGATACTGCTGCCTGAGCTGCAGCTTCTGGGATTTGCCTTCACCGCCACTCTTGGTGGTTCTGTGTCATAATAGTGAACGCGGAACGGCGATCGCTGTTATGTCAAGTGTATATCGCCGAAAAGCAAGTCGGCAATATACATTTACCGGCGAACCAACACCTGGCAACCTAAAGTGTTTTTTGGGGGGGGGGCTGTGCCTTCGTCCCCCCTCGTGGGGGGGTTTTGCCCTGCATCCCCCTTAATTAGGATTCCTTACTCCAGGGAGGGGGCACAAATTCAGCCAAAAAAAAAAAATGAAGTCCAGGAGCTGCAGGCAGTGGCAAAATTTAGACATTCCCACCCCAGCCCTGAACCCAGTACCTGCTGTACTGGAGCCAGCATCCCTCACCACCATACCACACAGCTGGCTCGGTGGCAGCAGGCACAGTTCCTCCTGATAACACTCTTCCCTATCCCTCCCCCTCGCCAATCCCTGTTTCCGGTTGCCTTCCCCTACCCTTGTGGTAGTAGTAGTTGCTACCCTTGCGGGTAGCCCATCCCAATAGAGCAGACTATAGAGTCGCTGTTTTGGCGGTCGCCCATATTTGGTCACTGTTATCACTGGATACCACTCTTGTCTATGAGTGGCAGGCTTTACCTGTGATTTTCAGGAATCAGTACTTAATGCCCCATTCAGAGGTAAGCAACTGTTTGGGATATGACGTGGAAAATGCACTGGGGAAACAGTCCACTGAGATTCCAGCACACGCTGAACCCTAGGCCCCGAAGTAGGGGCAGAAGTTAATTTTGTTGGCCCTGTTCACATTCAGGCCATGTTTATTCCAGAGGTCCAGGTTGCATTTCCTAGAAACCTCAGCCTTCCATTTTCAAGGCCACAAACCTGTTTCCTGTTGCCCATGCCATACTTACTAAATGTCAGACCATTATTGCCACTCCCACTGCCCCTGGTGCTTACTGACTACCCTCCCTTTCCTCCAGTCTCACAGCCTTCGGAAGTTCTGGTGGGAGGTTGAATCTCCCCTTTCTTACAAAAGTGGAGGGAAATCACAACCAATGCATTGGTTCTGGATATAGTTCAACAAGGATGTGTCCTAGAGTTCCTTTCTGTTTCTTCCGTGTCCCCTCCTTAACCAAACAGATACCCTCCGGGACATCATGCCCTCCTGCTGGAGAAGGTTCAAGCCCTCCTCTGCAGGAGGGCTGTAAAGCTGTCTCCGTTTCAGAATGGAACCTGGGCTGTTTTTCCTGGTACTTTCTAGTACAAAAATGGACGGGGGTTTTAAGACCTGTACTACACCTTTGAGGACTAAATCAGTTTACTGAATACAGAAGGTTCCAGATGGTCTCTTTTTAGTCCCACGACCCCCCCACTGCAAGTGGATTGGATGGTTGCTCTGGAATCTTCATGTCAAAATCTGCAGGTCTTATAGCCGGCCCGGTGTCGCTGAGGGTTGAGGTTGCTGGATGCCACACCGGCGACCCGGGTTCAGAAGCGAGCTTGGGCGCCGTGGGTCGGCAGGGGAGGGATAGGATTGAGCGCCCAGCGGGCTGCTCTCCTGTCCTGGAGGGAGGGCATTGGGTAGTCCGGAGCTCCGGCGGCCCCTGGTGGAGACTGGGGGTTGTTGCAGAAGCTCGGCTGCACGTCATAGCGTGCCCGACGCTGTCAGGGTTGCCATGCGCTAAGCGTCGGGGGTGTGCACACATAGGGGATGGGCAGGGAGAAAACGTGGAAAACACCCAGCTGGAGGGATAGGCAATGGCACCCTTCCTCCATGCCCAGCGCCGGATCTGGCTGGGCAGGACCCTAATCATTTCTGTGCGTGGCCCTGACCCGTTGCCGGAGTCTGAACTGCAAGGAGCCCAAGTAAGTGGCAGGGCTACCCTCCCTGGGTGGGTTAAGCTAGCGGTACTGGCAACGGGGGGGGGGGAGAGGGGCACAGTCCACAGCGGATCTCAGGTGGGCAGGCACAAGGCGGGGATGCCTGAGAGAGTTCCCCCCAACTGAGACAGGGAGGAAAACAAAGTTGGAAAAAAAGAAAATCTGCAGGTCTCATTGCTGGTACTAACATTTCATGCTTCAGGACTTACACTATCAGTTTTTTGTCTTGTCCTTTGCTTTCTTATCTGCACTGTGTCTTTACCAAAGTGTTTGCCGCAGTTCTGACTACCCTCTGTAGGGAGGGCCTCTATAGCTTCCCATATATAGACGACTGGTTTCTGAAAGCCCCATCACAGGAGGCCATTGTGCATCCACTGTATCGGACCAAGAAGCTGTTTGACCATTTAGGTATACTGGTCAACAAGTAGAAGTTGGACCTCCGTGCCAGTGACTACAGTACATGAGGACTGTCTTGGGCACAGAGCTGAGTCAGGCATTTCTGCCCACGGTTCAGGCATATCACTGGTAGTTCAGGCTCAACTGATCTCATCCAGCGACTTTCTTTTGATCAGATGCCTGCTACAGCTGATCAGCCTCATGGCCATACTGACTGTGCCACTGGCACATCTGCATATGAGGATCCCACTTTGGTTCCTCTGAGCTTAGTAAGCTCAGCGTTCCAACGAGTTGGGGCATCTCATACCAGTGACTCTACTGCATTGCTCTCTGCTCTGGTGTTTGGACTGCTCCAGCCTAGAGACAGAGTCCCTGTTCCTCCATCCTTCACAGCTGCAGGTGATGACAACAGATACCTGGGGTTCAGGATGGGGTGCCCATCTGGGCTCCTTCAGAATTCAGGGCCAGTGGACCACATTATGTTTGGTTCTGCACAGCAACACTCTGGAGTTGAGGGTTGTTTTGCGAGGCCTATAGGCTTTTGCCTCCCTCCTTCCAGGGCATTAGCTGCTGATCTATACAGACATTATTTTGATGATGTACTACATCAGTCGACAAGGTGGAGTCCACGTGGATCCTCTGTGTAGAGAGGCGATGAGAGTTTGGCATTGGGTGATAGAATGGAGCATGTTTCTTTTAGCATTGTTCCTCCCTGGTTCCCTGAATGCCCTGGCAGATCACCTTAGTGGATCCTGGGTGTTCTGCCATGAGTGGGAGCTCCTAGACTTTGTTGTGGATGACCTCTTCATAAAATGTGGTCATCCAAACACAGACCTCTTTGTGTCTTTGTACAACACAGAATTGCCATGTTTCAGCTCACTTGCTCCAGGGCCTGGAGTTTTGTGGCGAGTCACATTGTCCCTCTGTTGTAAAGGGAGGTTCACGTACACCCTCTCATACAGAAGGGTTCTGGTCAAGCTGCAGGCAGAGCCAGCCACCCTCATTCTGGTGGCCCCATATTGGCCCACACAAATTTTGTTCTTTCTGCTTCAGCAGTTGGCAGTGGAACCCTGTTTCACTTTCTGTGCAAGTGGAACTTCTGACACAGAAATGGGGTGCACTTGTGCATTTGGATCTGCAGTCCTTGTACCTCAGCACCTAGCTCCTGAGGACATGGAGCTCTCCCACTTCAGGGTTTCCCTGGCAGTTGCTGCTGTTCTCTTGGTGGCTAGAAAGCCATCCACACACGGTACACCTACTCACAAAAACTGAAATGTTTTACATTCTGGTGTGCTGTCCGTGCCCTGGATCCCTTTATATGTTGAGTTAATCTTGTACTTGACTACCTCTTGTCGCTTAAGGACTCTGGCCTCGGGTATTCCTCTGTAAAAGGTCCATTTGGCCAGGGTGTCGGCTTTTCATGCTCTCTCTAATGGCTAGACTGGCCCAGCTTGAGGTTTCCTGTAGGTTTCTCAGAGCAATCCTACTTCTGCACGCCCCAGTCTGTGATCTGTTTCCAGTGTGGGACTTCAATTTGGTCTTAGAGACCCTTGCTGTGCCTTCCTTCAAGTCTGCTGCCACTTATGAGCTACGTTTCCTTTCTTGGAAGACGCTGTTCCTAGTGGCCATGACATCTGCTAGACGCATTTCTGAGTTGCAGGCTGTGGTTGCAGATCCTCTTTTTCTTATTTTCCACAAGGATAGGGTAACATTATGTACTAATCCTCATTTTTTGCCAAAGATCATGTCTGAGAGAACACTAAATCAGACTATTGGCCTTCCTGTTTATTTCTTGACTCCCACAGATAGTGGGGAACGTTGTTTACCTATGCGGGATGTCTGCAGGATGCTGCATTGGTACTTGGACCATATAAGTATTGTAGAAAACCTTGAAACAGGTAGTGGCTTTGCGCCCCCACCCCAATGGCGTACACTCCAGTTTCTAAGCAGGGTCTTTTCAAATAGTTGACCTGCTGTATTACTTTTTTTTTTTTCCATAGACCTGCTTGCCTTGTTGTCTTGCCTGGACTTGTGGACCCCCAGCCTCCTCTGCCACTCCCTCTGCTGTCATACCGAGAGAGATCCATAGAGTACAGGACCCGAGATCCCCAAGAGCTATCATGTATAGTAACCAATTGACATGGTGTTTTTCTGGGTTTTCCTTCTTACTCTCCTGGGCCTGAGCAACATGGTCACGCAGGCACATGGAGGTGAGCATGCACTCTGGAACTCACTACCACGTTCCACCCACCTGATGTTGTGCCAGCCCCCCATTTGCTCGACGCCACCACCAAGCCTCTACTTAGTGGCAGCCAAGAGCCGGGAAGACTGTCCTCAGTCCGGGAGAAGAGACTTGCCAAAAATTCACTTAATCCTTTCCCAGCCTGTCTCCCCCTGGCTGATCGCTGGTGGCTTAATCTTGTTCCTGAACACGGGTCACCAGCATTGGAGAGCGATGGCGTCCAAACGCCTCAGTCATCTGCACCACTGGGCCAGCTCTGCTGTATTACTTTCTGTTACCAGAAGTGCAGTAAGCATCTTCCCAGTCCTGTCTGTGCTCACTTCACCCATGGGATGGCTACGTCAGTGGCACGTGTCCACTGCTGACATATGTGCTACTACCCCTTGGAGTACTGTTCCTACATTTACTAAACTCTACAGTATGGACATCATCTCATAGATGTGCTGACTTTGGCCTTACTGTTCTGCAAGGCCTCCTTACTGAGGGTCCGTAGATCCTGCCTTCCTCCTTCAATGCTTACTACTGCTTGGGAATCATTCCATGATGTGGCTTAGTGGAGGAAAATGGCCTTGAAGAAGATGGAATACTTACTTACTGTAACCGTAGATCTTCCAGAGAATCTCCTCCGCTGAGCCACAGCTCTCCCTCCCTCGTTTTTGAGTGACAGGTGATTATCATGCCTGCTCCCGCAAGCTGGTTCTCCTCTGCTGCTTCCTTGAGCATCTTTACTCAGATTTTCGTATCCTCTTATGTATGTCTGGTTTGGACCTGGTAGCTTTGGTTCCTGCTGGTCCGATGATCCTCTGAGCTGTCCTCGGCTGGGAACTGAGCCATGCTGGGGACGCCCACGTTTTATAGGCGCCAGGGAGACGCACTGTTGTGAGCGACCCCAGCTAGCAGAAAATTTCCAAGTGGTCCTGACACTGACTGCTTATAGTTCCATGATGTGACTCAATGGAGGAGAGTCTCTTGAAGATCTGCTGTTACAATCATTTTTTTTTGCAGTTATTAGCTTTTATTATTCTCACATGAAAACTGACTTAACATGTGTCAGCATAATATACAATCACATAAAGGGAACATTACATTTCCATAGTTAAGTGGTAGAGAGCATCTCCAGGGTGTTGCTAAAAATGGGAGGGGTGAATGAGATTATAACAGGTA
Organism: Neoceratodus forsteri; assembly: GCA_016271365.2. NCBI lineage: Eukaryota > Metazoa > Chordata > Ceratodontiformes > Ceratodontidae > Neoceratodus > Neoceratodus forsteri. The sequence continues at coordinate 62,983,128 of CM028132.1, read as the reverse complement.
ATACCGCAAGTCAGGAAAATGTCCATGGAACTGCAGCCCATGAGCCTGTCATAAAAAAGCTAGATGGAAATCCACAAAGTGTCCAGTTCTACACTGCCGTTCCCTCAACAGGGCTTTGGGTGCCACATTCTATGCTAAAGTAAAAGTCCTTTGTGGAGAAGAAAAAAATATTGAACTGCATCCTGTAAAAAGTAAGGCACAGAAACTTAGTTATGCATCTAGAGTAGCTGAAAACTCTCCTAAAGTAACCGAAGGAGCACAGTTACACCCTCCATACATTCAGCGTAAACTTTTACGGCAATAATCTAAAGTAAGCAACAGTATTAAGGGGTGCAGAGCATAGTCCAAAATGTCCTCTTAGTCCAGAAGACCTGTAACAAGACAAAGTAATTACATACTGCACATGCATTCCTACATCCCTCAAAAGATATATTTAGAAACTGTTATATTTAGGTGGTAAAACAACACTTCAGAAGGATAAAGGAAACATACAGCAGACCAGGCTGCTAGGTGAAAAGGGTTCCTGGGTTTCAGAGATCTTCAGGTGTCTTCGGTCGGATCTTCGGGGTCCTGCTGGTCTGGGTGTCATCTGTGTTGAGCCTCAATAGATGCAGCCAGCTTTCCAGTGTTGATCAGCTTGTGAATATGTAGACTTGGTCTTCATGAATGAGTTGGAGATTTGCTGGAAAGAGCATGGCATGTGGGACGTTAAGTTCCCGTAGCTTCACTTGGACCCCATCAGATTTCTTTCTGAGCTGGCAGGTAGCATACGAGATATCTGGGAACAAGTGGAGTGTGTGGTCCTCAGCACTGAGGGGACCTCGTCTCTTAGCCTTGTCCATGCTGTCAACGGTCACCATCAGGACTCTTGAGGCATCCTCCGGCATTCTGCCTCATGGTCAGACTCTATACGCCTTTACCACCTTACCTTCTGACATATCCCCTTGACCCTCAAATTGCTCAGGTAGCCAGTCTTTTATGAAGAGTGTGTGTATGTGTGTGTGTGTGTGTGTGTGTGTGTGTGTGTGTGTGTGTGTGTGTGGTGATCATGTCCCGGCTACATCACTGTCACGTGAGACAGGAGGCATTGTAGAAACAAGAAGAGCAATAAACTATGCTGAGATGGCTGGCCTGGTGGAGCTGAGGGTTAAGGTACTGGATGTCACACCTCACGCTATGCCAGTGACCCGGGTTCGGGAATGGGCTCAAGTCACCAGGGGTTGGCCGGGGGAGGTAGAATTGAGCATCCCAGCAAACGCTCTCCTCCTCTGGGGGTGTGGGTTACAGGGCAGTGATTCCCACATGCATTGCCGCCTGTGGAAGCACGGGCAGTAAGGCATAACAGCTCCTTGTGGGGAGTCAGGGGTGGGGAGGGCGCTGTGGATGCTTGACGGCGGCGTGCATAAGCATGCTGTCTGTCTGGATACAAGTCCTGTGTGTCAGCGCCCTCAGGGGGTATTGACCGGGAGAAAAACCAAAGGCAAAAAATCTTCTGGTCTCACGCAGAATGACACTGGGTCCGCGCTACGTCGAGTGGCCTGGCTGAAAAGATCAGAGGGAAAAGGATTCCTCTAAGCAGAGAACAGGAGGAAGTACAAAAAAAACATGCTGAGATGGAGATCCCCAGGGACCATAAAAGTACCATAGAACTAGCAAACTAATTTTGAAAAATATCCTAATAGCAAACACAGGGAAGGACACAGTAGGACTACACACACGAATCAAAACACTCTGCACAACATATGTCTTTGTAAATTCTGAGTGCACTGCTCCTTTAATTAGGTTTTTTGGTTTGTTTTTAATGTGAGAAATTTAATTCTTAGGGCTTACTTGCTGATTTTAAGTGACTAAAGGTGACAGCCCTGTGTGTGATGGTGGTTCTGTTCTGGGAGTAGATGGATTGATCTGATAATTGTGTGATGTGGTTACCATCACATCCCAGTCCTACGGTGGGCAATTTTGCAGTTATGGTGACATAATTGCACACCTTGGAGGACCTCTTAGTCAATCAGGTGGCTTCATTTTTCTTACCCATTTTATGAAATGAGTTAACAGTTCAAGGGGTGTGGATATGGTTCATTTATCCACACTGTAGCATTTGTACTGGAATGTGATGACTGGCCGGGTGTCTTTAAGCTAAGCTCCTCCCAACACCCTGCCCTGTGATGTCGGATCTTTCTTTCCACTTGAGAACAGGTCACCTCCTTCATGCTCCGCTTAGGATTTTCTCTGCACCATAGGCAGTCTGTTACTTTCAAAGTCTTCAAAGCTAAATTGTTATTTTGTGGTTCTTAAGACTGTCTCTGGAACAACAATGGATCACAAGAAGTCTGGATTTAGATTTTGCGTTCGGTGCTGCCAAATGATATCGGTCACCATTCAACATAACATGTGCATGTGTTGCCTGGGCGGGCAACATGACATGCTGGGTGCGGCCTTTGCCTTTCTGTGCTTCCTGAGTCCCTCAAGGGCAGGAAGCTTTGGCTCCCACTGGGGTCAGCCTTCAGAATGGGAACTGAAGGATCACAATAAGGGTAGTATAAAGGCCACAGCAGCTGCCAGGTCTGCAGCACAGCTTGTGGCCCTTGAGGCAGAAATGGTGGTGGCCACAGCAGGCACCTCCTCGGCCTCGGAGCACTTCCCGTTTGGGGCCAGCATTGGAGGGACCTTCACAGACCAGTTCCGTGATATGTGCAGGTCCCTCCAGTCCATGGGGAGAGCCCTGCCCACCATGCGTCTAGGTCCAAGACCAAAACCAAGGAATCTTCTCGCCACCATTGTTGATCATGGGACAGGGAGAGATCATGGTCCTCCTGGTCCCTCGATTTGCAGGACTTCTTGTCGACTGTCGAGCGCCCCCTCAGCCAATGGGCTGGTTGGGCACGATTGAAGGCTCCTTGGCTCTGCTGTTGAGCCAGACATCTTCGACTTTAGATGACTAACCTGTCAAGATTTTTCTCGACCTGGTCAACTCATCAGACAAGTCTGAGGATTCAGCCTTGCAGAACCTGGTACTTCCAGTCCTCACCTAGGAGGATGTGGATCGATTAGTGACCCTGGTTGACCCTATTCGGGACCAGCCTCCAACCGGGTTGGGTCACCATTATTGCTGAATCCGGGATGGCACGTTATTTACCGCCAACATCCTAAAGACCCTGCTTACTGTCAACTGGGCAATTGACCGTCAAGGTCGTGGTTGAGGTGCTATTTCAGTTTATGAAGAGGGGAATGGCATAGCTTTGTTTGATCATTGCTTTTTTTTTGCACATAAATATATGGGTGTGTGCAGCATGAGGTAAGCTAAGTAGTCTCAAACTTAAGGTTGTTGAGTTTTGTTCAAGAGATGCTGGTATTGCTAAAATCAAACAGTCTGGTGAGCTCATGCATATGGGTGCGTGTGCATGTGTGTACTCAACGCGCCCATGCACCTTTATAGCTCATCTGCTACAGGTCCTGGCACATGCATATTATTAGCACAAGGAGCTGTGGTTGTGAAGTTTGGGTTTCAGAAATGCTGAAGTCCAAAATCTGAGCTAACCAGGCTGTAGTGCACATCCCTACCTGAAAGTTTATTCGCTTTACAAATGGTAATGCCATACCACACTGACTAGCATCAAATATTTTGTTAATTCCACAACTCGCCTGTACAATGATTAACTTATTTCTTTTTTTGTTTTGTTAGGAATGCTTTTGTGGAACCTCAGTTACAGTCCCCGAGATTGAGGGAGTGCTCTGGCTGAAAGAGGATGGCAAGAAATCCTGGAAAAAGCGTTACTTTCTTCTTCGTGCCTCTGGGATCTACTATGTACCTAAAGGCAAGGCAAAGGTAAGTGTTAAATTTGATCGCCTTTGTTCATTTTTTACTTTGTGTACTCAAAGAGAGTCTTGCTTGTGGAAGACCTTGAGTCCAATCCCAGCGGTGGCTTACGGGAGTCATCAGCCATCTACTTTTATTTGAACCTTATGCAGATTACATCTGCAACGCTGCTGTCTTCCAGCTCCACATGTGCAGTTGCCTCGACTTCCTCTTTGCATCAGACCCTTATTCATTCCTTAACTGCCTCCGGTCTTGGGCACAGTAACTCGCTGTTCTCTGGTCTCTCCCCCAAACACACACACACACACAACCTGTAAGCTAACATTTAAAGGTACCAAAATGTTGCTATCCACCTCCTAGCCAAATAAAAACACTAGCACGACTGTGTCATGTTTATTGCATTTTGACGGTAGAATAGGTATGGGATCATGATAAATTAGTACATGTTGCAGAGCATTCTGATTCATCCTTGCCAATGAAGCAGGGGGACTGGACATGATGGAGTTAGAGTACCTTCTGACCTTAATTTGCTATGTTACTGCCATCTTAACAGAGCTCAGTTGGCTTGTTATTGCCCATTGTATCCTGTTGAAGATCGCCTTTCTCACTCATAAATCACTGTACGGCCTTGTACCTGCTACCCCTCTGACACTAATATTTTACCCTCACTTCCTCTGTAAGCAAATATATCCTTTAGGGTGGGCAGTATTGGGCAATACAGGACTGTCTAGGGGCATAATGAGGCCCAACACCACAGGCAGAAGGCCTTCTGGCCCCTGGAAGGTCTGGTATTGCCCAATACCGCCCACCTTGGAGGGTATTATTGTGCTTAGCAAATGGGCTCGTTAGTGAGATTTGTATGTAGTATTCATAAAATAACAAACATAAATAAATAACTTAAAAATGATTAAAAATCTATTAAAAGTTATTTTGTTGGTAAAGTAATCTTTCTATTAGTGTACTTCCTAGTAGTGGGCACTGCTATGTTTCCCAGTTTCGCAGTTGTTTTACTGTGTACTGCCTGTGAACTTTTGTTTAGTGCTGTGCTGGGTTTGTTTCAATGCCCTCCCCTACATCTTGAAGTTTTGTTTTTTTGTTCTTAATTTGTGAGTTCAGTACAGTTGGAGAACAGGCGTGTACTGTAGTAGGGATGGCAACTGATAGATTGAGCATGGTCAGGGGATCTGGAGTATGAGCGGTAGTGCTGTAAGTGAAGCGGTACTTTCCTCATTTCTTATACCGTAGATAGTTGCGCTGGTGGCTTCCCGCAGTAGAGGGAGCAGGTGGGTGGGTGGCTGAAGGATGGGAGTAATGGAGTGGGGTGGAGAACAATATTGTGCATGTTGCAGGATGATACCTAGTAGGCTGTTTCTCCTTTGGCTCATATTTACTTCAACAAAACTGTGTGCCGCGGGAAAGAGGTAGATCATCTGCCAGTTGAAGGCTCGCTCAGTAAGTGAGGGAAAAAAGACATAGCCACACTTTTTTCCTATTTTGAGGTGGGGACAGTGATTTCTGTTGAGCAGTGGCACATTGGGGCTGGCACTTGTTCTTTACGGGGCTCTACTGGTACTTAACGTACCCCCTGGCGTGGCTCTCAGCTAATCAGAGAGCAGGAAATTTCCAGCCCATTTTTCTGATTTTTCACTTCAGCACGCTTCTGTTTTGTGTTTTCATCTGGTGGTGACAATGGAAAAAAAAAAGAAAAGACAAAAACTTTGAGGGGCGGCCTGAAGGCCCTGTCCCATGCTGGTGACTTGAGGGGGTTGGTGGTGGTGGTGAACTCAAGGAACTTTGTTGTAAGAAAGTAATTGGGAATCTCATCCCAAGCCATATCTGCTTTCTCTGAAGAAGTACATTGGGAACCAGAAGTTCCATTTATTGCCTTTGGATCAGATCATACCCATCCTGGAAAAATGGAAGGTTATTTTCCGTGTATCTTAGGGCTCCATACTTCGGATTCCACATACTTATTACATGGTTCATCTATTGCTTCCTTTTTTTCCAGGTAGGAGATTCCACCTATCAGTTTAGAACCATGCCCTTTTTTGCTTATCCTATCACCCAGGACTTTTATTAATTCTCTTTCCATCTTCTCAGGAGTAATGTCAATGTGAAATTCTGTTGTTTTTACATATTTGCTGCTCATTGTTCAGTTGTGTTGAATTTTGCCTTTTGACCTTTGCTATATTAATGTGATGTTTTTCGTTGTAATCTCCCGGGTCATTCCTGAAAATAGGCATTTGTCTAGCGTCGCTACCTGGTCAATGAAAAACTAAATAAAAAGGTCTACTCCTACGTTGATGACTGTTTCCTATGGGCACACTCCCTGGCTTTATGCACAAAGTTCAGCAATCTCTGTCGCTATCCAGGCAGACCTTCTGAAGTCTAGGCTTCCTCCTAGCCCTGTAGAAGACTACATTTTCCCACTCTTGGAGACTCCTTCCTTTTTGGTGCAGAAGTGGATTCGGTAGAGAGCTGGGGTCGGATTTTCAAAGCAGCTAGAGTGCCATGGGTGTGCCAACGATATGGTGCACCGGGCTTGTGGTAATCAAGTGGGATCAAGATAGACCAACTTTTCTGTGGAACGTATCCAGAAAAAGTTTCACCTACGTGTTGGACCTTCTGACTCCACATGCTCTTCTGAGAGCACGTAGATCTCTGTTCTGAAAGCTAGTTGGTTCTTGCCTTCCATTAGTCCTCAAATGCAGTTTTAAGATGAAAGGTGAATTTATCTTTTGGTTTGTGGGAGAAATTTGTGAAAAACCTCTCTATCCTTGGGGCCTTATCCCTAGACAGTGCGTTAAGTGCTGATATATTTTTTTCTGAAGGCTTGTTAAGGCCATCTAAGAGCACCTGTGGTAGTTTGGGAGAGCCTATCCCAAGTTCCAAGTTATGGATAATACTGTAGATGTTTATTATTAAGCATCTGGCAATACTCTCTAAAAGCTGAGTTAATTTGATTTAGATTGCCGGTTTGGTTTTTTCCTGCTGTTATAATGCACAGATTACATGTCCCTAGCCACTTGTTTCTTAAATGGGGAGGGAAGGCTTGCAGCATCACAATATCATATCTACTTTACCTCCCTGTTCTCTTTCTGTACATATCTCTTTTTATTTATTTTTTGGGGGGTTCCATGTCTGCATGCAGCCACCTATTGTACTATTAAAATGCTGTTATCCAGTGACGACATTGGTCGCAGTCTGTCACCAGTGACTTTGGGCACGGATACTGCAACTTGCGTAGGTTGCTGTGTTAATGAAAATGGAGCACATTGAGGAACTGCTTCGTTTTCATCAGTGTAGCAACCCATGTAAGTAGCAGTATCGACGTAATGAGCCACTGACTAATTGCAACTGATAATGACACTGGTTGGAGCGCCTGTTGAGGCGCAGAAGGTTGCACACTCGCCTCTGAGGCCGGAAGACTGGAATGGTGTGGGTTCTAGTCCCACACCAGGAATGAGGGCGGGGGGAATCCCAGTGCTGACCCTGTAGTGCAGGATGGGGAGGGTTGTGCCCTTGAGGTGCCATCTTTTGGATGAGACGTTAAACTGAGGTCCCATCTGCCTGTTCTGGTGATTGTTCAGGTTGACGTTAAAGACCCCATGGCACTTCTCGAAAAGAGTAGGAAAATTCCCCCAGTGTCCTGGCCAAATCCCCCCTCATTCATCAAAATACCAACAGCTTAATCCAATTCATTGTGCGCCCCAAACGAGGCTGAAAATACTGTAGTAAGAATTGCACAGCACTGTTTTCCCAGTCAACAGAAACTGAAATGGAGGGCTACATATTAAGCTGGTTGGAAAGACTAAGGAGACCGAAAATAAGAGAGCCCTACAGAGACGGATAGGGTGCATGAAGATACAAATTAGAAATGCTGCGGTGCATGTGGAGCACAAGCAGTCCCCCTGCTCCTTCCCCCATGAGGTGTAGTTAAATTTAGCTTTAGAAATTAAAAATTCAGCTTTCCGTCTTGTTAGTTCTTCATATTTTGCTCCCATTCAATACAGTTCTTCCAACTTTAGATCCTTATGCTGCGTATTCAGTAAAGTTCACAAAGCTTTAATTTTCTGTAATAGCTGGTTAGCTAATTGCTCTTGTTTTCTTTATGTGCAGCTGCCCAACTTATCAGCCAGCCCCTAATATTACAGTAGCATTTGCAGGACTCCAGCAGTGCGCTTTCTGAGGTCTCTGTGCTCGAGAGTATTCTGAAAATGTCTCTAGAGGCTTACAACAGCTTGCATGAGACATCTTAGGGGGAGCTAAGACTTGCTGAAAAGAAGATAGACTTCTTTCTGGAAGCACTGTATGGTGTTTTACTTGGGAAATATACTTTTTAGAGATTGAATATTATAGGGAGTAGGAGTCAGAGGCCTAACTCGGGGGTTCTTGTGGCGGTAGGTTAGCCCAGCTGCTTTAGTACGCATGTTTTCCCTTCTGTCAAACTCTATATTCATCACCAAATTCGTTTCCTTTCCTGTCCCCCAGATTCATCACTAAAGTCACTCCCCCCAACCAGTAATTATGAGGGAATTGCTAAATAGCTCTTGCAAATTATATAGCTTGGTGAAAAATATATCTAACCATCTGAGTTGTGACATAAATGTTCAGAAGGTGGCCTTTGCTAGTCCCCATAACCCCAGGATCAAAACCTATCTGCCCGAGACCCTGCAGCTCATTACTCATTTTATTATTGGGGTGGATTTTTGTCACCTGCCTTCCACCCCTCACAGACACTAGCACTGCTCCTCTCCTCTCCTCCCCCAGTCCATCAGTCACTGCTCCCTGCTCCTCACATACTTGCTGCTGCTCCCTGTATGTTCTTTTGCCTGTTTTGCAATTACTGTCTGATAATTTACTGTATGGCAGGTTTACTCTAGAAGCATTTCTTGCAATTTCTGTATCTTATTTCCATATTATTTTTTTGTATATTGGTGGGGGTGGTGAACAGGGCACCTCATGTATTTCTGCTTGGGGTGCCAGTAGGTCTAAAACTGGTCCTGCAACCTCCTGGAGGGGAAGGATAAGTAACCAATCCCCACAACTGAGCAGTGTATGGATCCTCTTTGGTACGTTTTTGGAAAAATGTGATTTGGGGCAGATAACAGGCTCACTATTACTACCGTCACTGCTGCTGTTTCCTGTGTTTATTTATTTATTTAATTCTCGGAATTGACACCCTTTGTGTAGGACCTTTCACAAAGGCTTCACGTCATGGATAGGTAAACAAACAAATGGAAATTACATGGTATAGTATACTGAATGGTAATACAATAAACAAGACTAACAAGACATGCTATAAAAGTATCGGGCTGATTACAATGATCACAAGCAGTAATATTTAATTTTGCAGTCAATCAGATATCATTGTCCAAACAGTGTTAGGAAAGTCCTATCGGAAAGGTCAGATAACTGTAGGGTCAAGTCAGTAGTGGTGAGTGCACACAGAGGGGAGGCGGCGTTGTAGGTAGGGTAAGGATAGTTTGATAGTCAAATGATCAGTGTCCAGCTGAGGAGGGGGATACTAGAGGTATAGCGAGACAGGTTGGGGGGGGGGGAGGTGGAGACAGGAGAAGATTAGTGGAATAGGTAGGGTTTGTATTGCCTTTGCCTTGCAGACTGCAGACTCTGCACTTCCTAACCCACTATGTTAGGCAGAAACTCTGTGCCACACAGTTTGTTCATTTTGTTCCCAATCCGATCCTGACTAGTTTGTTTGACCCTCCTCCCTTTGCTGAAGTGTTCCTGCATTTGCCTTCCCAGGTGCTTTGCTTCGCCCTAGTGTAATCCGTCAGTGCTCAGCTGTTCCTGTTTTTTTTTTTTTTTTTTATCCCACTGCTGGGTTTGTAATTCCTTTTGATCCCCGTGATCTATTAATTTGTCTGTAATGTACTTCAGACTTCACAGTTTGTACTGTTTATTTGTACACTGTTGTATTTAATTGTTCTATTTCGGTTTCATTTTTCCTCTATATATTTTTATCCTATTTCCTTACCCCGAGTTACACCTGGAAATGAGCCTTTGCCCAATATCTGTGTGTCTTGTCCAATTACCACTTTTAAAGGGACACTGTCGACCCCTTTTTTTTTTGCATAATATTATTTCTAATGAAAACACATATTTCATAACTGCTTACCTTTTCTGAAATTCACTGATGTTGCTGATTGTTGTATCTGCCTCCTTTTGTAGTAAAACTGAAAGGCGTGCTAATGGTGTAATTATAGCCGACCTTATTGGGTTTTATCTCCTTAATCTACTCTTACTCCATACTTCCTGAACATTAGGAACACCTCCAAACAGTTCAACAACTCATGATGCTGTTGTCCTCTCTCCATCCACTACATCATGAGTGGCTAGACTGTGTTGGAGGGGAGGGTATGTGTGTTCCCAAATCCAGGAAAGATGCAGTGGGAGTTTATCAAGGACTGCAAATTAACATGTTTTTGTGTGGTAATACCAGTATGGTGAGCTGTCTGTTTTTCACTTTTAAAAAACAATAAAGAAGAATACATCAAAAGTTTCTACAGAATGTGACCAATCATAATGTTTGTTTTTTTTAACTAGAGACACTTTGCGCCTAAGGAGGTTAACAATGCCCCTTTAAACAAATAAGTATATTGCCTTTAACATGTTACACTAGTAATTTGTTGTTGCTGTGTCTAAAGGTGATCTGTCTTTTCTTTCCCTCTGTAGGTTTCCCGTGACTTGATGTGTTTCTTGCAACTAGACCATGTCAATGTGTACTATGGGCAAGACTATCGTAGCAAGTATAAAGCTCCCACAGATTACTGCTTAGCGCTTAAGGTATGTATTTTAGATCAACACAAGGGCATGAGCATGTTAGGAAACTCATACCCCAGAAGGTGTATTGTGTACTGTAACTTGTCAGGGTCCCTGGTTCTTTGTGAAACTGCGACCTTGAGTTCTGCCCTTGGCCTTCTAAACTACCATCACTCATTTTGGTTCATTTCTGTGTCTGAATTCTGTGCAGCCATTGATGGCCGCAACTGTGAAACATGAGGGAGGGGCTTCAGGACAAGCCAAGAGGAAAAGGGAGTCTGAAATTATGGGAACCATGCAATTTAATATAAATTATTAAAACTGATTTGTTTAAAACTTTCTGTTTATGCCTTGTTAGTCCCCCCCCCCGCCCAACCTCCATCACCTTCCATGTTCATGGGTACTTACACCCCTCCTCCTCTAACCACATAGCAGGGCCCTCCAGGTACCCAAGCCCCTTTGGAAGTCTTGCTTAGTGGAGGGAGGGTGCCCAGTAGGCTATGTGGAGCCTGCGAGGGGATCCTGGCTTCATCCTACTTCCGCTATCGTATTTTTTCTCCCGTTTCCTGCATTATCATCAGGAATGCTTCATGGGCTAGAATGGCTCCAGCCTTTATACAGAAGCATGTTCATGCTGCTGTCAGAAGGCGCTCCACCCAACATGAATCACTTCAGTTTGCACCAACCCCCATGGTGACCAGGTGGAGAGCACTGCCCTCCCTTCTCCTCAGAGAGCAACCTCTTGGATGCTTAGTTCTACTCCACTACCCAGCCCTCATTGACCGTGGCTCATTCTTAAACCTAGGTTGCCAGCAGCGCAAGCGGTAACGCTTCCCCTGCACTGACAGGCCAGCAAAAAAACATTAAATGCTGCAGCAACACACACATTCTGAGACAGTATGCGAGTTCTGCTACAGAACTGCAGAATTCCAGGGCCCTGAACTCTGTTTTATCGACGTAATGTTATGGATTTATGTTCACAACTCAGCGTTGTGCTTCAGAACCCAACCTGGGCATGGTAACGGGGTTTTATAGCCTGGGATCACATTTTCAAGAAATCTATACTTTGGTATTCCTGGGCGTTTTAGGCTTCACAGATAAAAACTGAAGTGAAAATCAAGTGATATAAAATGCATCAGTGTGTTTAGGAAAGCCATGTCTAATCAGGGTCCTGAACCCCACCCTCCGCACCAAATTTTCTGGCACTTTTAGCAGTGTATGCAAACTCTGTTAATTTTTTTTGTTGTTTTGCAGTTGCTTTTTATCCCCTGATTATTGGGCTGCTCCCTTCATGCCTACCACCCCAGCCCCATCACCCCAACTTCCCCAGCATTTACTAGAGGCAGTGGATTCCTCCACGGCACCCCCGGGCTGTGAGGTGCCCCCTTCCCCACTACACAGTGGATCCGGTTCTGCGGTAGTGCCTAGTCGTCAGGTGCTGGGCCTGTGGGTGGTAGGAGTCATTCTGTTCAACTGGGTTTTCCTTAGTGTGTGTTGTGCCCTCTCTAAGGAACAGCATGCAGTGGAATCTGTGATGGTGGTACGTCTGACTTCTTGCCACTCCATTCCCTTCTGCGTGGTCCTGATGCCCTAACTCTGGCCACTGCCTCCGCACCACCCCCTCTCCCTGGAAGAGAGCAGTCCATTGGATGCTGTACCCCCCCCCCCCCGCTGACCCTCCGACAACCTGCGCTCACTCCCGAATCTGGGTCATGAGCTCTGCAAGCAGTAGCACTACCACTGCACAGGGGTGCTGGCCTACTCCATTACTGTTTTAACATGTGTTTTTGTTTTCAACTTGTTTTTTTTTTTTGGTTTTTAAACAGCAGTTAACCAATTGTATGCTATGTATCATAAAAAAATACTGAGTTCTGTGTCAGCATGTTGGTTGCAAATAAACAAAAGGAGTTGAATTAAATGCTCACATTGCCAGCTCCATGGTGTGGAGGTCTGATACACTGAATGCCTTACCTCCTGTCATGCTGACGACCCGTGTTTGGGAATGAACTTGTGGTGCTGGGGGTCAGCTATGGCAGAAGAGGATCGAGCATCCGACAGACTGCTGTTCTGTCCTCTGGAAAGTGTGGCACTTTGGTCTGGCCTTAGTCTGTCACCAGGTGGAGGTCTGGTGGCAGTGCAGTTTTGGGTGGCACAAAGGGAGGGGCTACTGCAGCATGCTGCGTGTGTACTTCCACACGCACGTATGCACGCATGGTGGCAGGGGCGAGGGAGAAAATGGAAAAAGGGAGTCGTTGTGCTTCTTGAATCACCACCTGCTCCCTCTCTGCCCCTGCTACCAGCAGGTCCCAGGCACTTCCAGCTATGTGCCCCGGGGGTGGGGGGGGTGGCTGTCCCTGGAGGGGGGGGATATCTATGGAAGACTTGGCCTGATGACCACAGGCAGCGCTCATCAGTTGGAAGGAGCAGAGATGGGGCTGAGAGCCTGCCTACCTGATCTAGCCAGGTAAAAAAAGCTGCATGAAAGAGGAAAAAAAAGATTAAATTCTCACTGAAACTAGAAATTGGAGTTGGAAAAGGCATGTCAACCATAGATTGTCTTCAGGAATTGGCTATAAAGAAAAAACACTAACTTTGCATTTTTCTTTATAGGTAATTCTTTAAGAACTTGTATGTTTTGAAATGATTCTATTTTCTTTTTCAGTGTGCGTTTATATGTATTTGTTTTAGCAGGAAAAAGCTCAGTTGAGCTATGATCATTTTCAAGGAGATTCTTGTTATTCAATATAACTCTGTTTTTTTTGAGGGGAGGAGTGTATGTATATATAATTATTATAGTTTCATGGTCCAGTAGTGGTGGGGTTGTGTGTGATTTTTTTCTGTTTAAACCCGGTTTCAAACACTTGTAACTCTGTGGTATTAGACCCTAGGACTGTGAAATTTGCCTTACACCATCTCAGTACTACGATCTATGAATGTGGGACGTTTTGTATAAATTAGTTTGTCTAGTTCTGAACACTACAGTGTTGAACTGATGTATTTTGCCTGTTTTTAAGCCAAAATGTTTGTCAGCAGAAAAAAATGACCAAGAGTTATGACACAGGCTTGTTAGATGTTGGAGCAATTGTTCCTTTGTTAGTTTTTGTGGACCAGGAAAGGAGGACTAGACAAATCTGCCAGCTTTTGGTGGTTTGGTGAAAAAATCCAATTTGTTGTAAAGTTATTAATGATTGATTGCCGCCCCCCCCCCCCAAATAGTCAGAAAGAAACACAGTGTTTTCATGTTAAAGTTCTACACACAGAAACTTACTGAAAGTTTAGAGCAGCTGACTCCTTTGAAAAAACATTGGAGAATGTAATAGTTGGACACGATTCAGCTTGCATTTCACATATCTTCTATAGATTTCTCCTCTTCGTTATTTGTTCTGAAGAAATTCCTACAAAAACAGGATCTTTATCCCTTAGAGCACATCTACCTCCATGACTTACTCCCTGCTTCACATCATAAACCCCTGTTGTGACATCACAGTCTGTTAATGGGAATAACTGTGATGTCACAAGCAAAGTATTATGCCATCAGGTTGGGAAGAAGCAGTAGGAGCTGATGTTCTGTTTTCATGTATCTGACCTCAGTAATAAATAATGAAGGTAAGAAATACAGAGCTAGTGAGAAATACAAGCTGCTTTGTCTTCAAATATTATGGTCTTCAAAGTTCTTTGTGAGGCATCAGTGGCTCCTTAAAACGACACTCTAGTGTTCATGGGGGGGAGGGGTAAAATAAGACACTGTGTGTGTGTCACGTGTCTGTGTGTGTTTTTTTAACTAGTTAGTAGTTAGATACCTTTAATTAAAAAACAAGATGTGCACACATGAATCCTTAATGAATTTTTTGTAAATCTGCATGCTGAGGTCAGCTGAGTGGTTTGGTGGTAGAACTGCTGTGCCAGATTTGGGTCTCAAGGTAGGACTCTGGTTGCATGGGGGTCAGCCAGGGAGAGAGGATTGAGCATTCCACAGACTGTCGTCCTCTTGGGGGGACTAGCTGTGCCACTCTTGGGTTGCCAGCTAGTGGAGGACAGGTTTGCAGCACTAGCAGGATCAGCAGTGTAAGGGAGGGCTCGCCATCAGACCGCCACGCAGTGCGCACCTCAGCCTGCATACGTTACCTGTTATTGCACGACGGCAGCCCAGGGCAGAGAAAAAAGGTGGAAAACCTCAAACTCAGAAGGATGGCATCTTGGTTCGGCACAGAATTCACACCACTGACTAGGCTCCTCCACGGGGGCGGCTGTGCTCTTGAGGGGCTTGGCTAGCCCCAATATCCACGTCATGAGGGGCAGTTCCAAGGTGATTAACTAGAGGGGAAGGTAATTCCTAGAGATGGTGGGTGACAGAGCTGGGCTGGCCTGGACCAAAGGGGGCCAGCCGGTGACACTTAGGAGAAAGGTGTTATTGAAAAGAGATCATCTGCATGCTGAATTAATGTTGTTCAGAATATTCAAATTGCATGATGTTTTTCAGAATGTACTTTCTGCATGTCAGTTTTCAAAATCAACTTGATGCACAATTACTTTCAAAATGTACTTGTGTGAAGGTTTTAAATTTTTTTTTCCAGAAAGGTTTTTATGCTTCGTGGTGCCAGACGGGCTGGGCTCCCTTCAACCCTTCCCTGCTGATCCCCACCATCCCCAGCCACCAGAACTTACTGGTCACCAGTTACTCTCACGGATTTCACCCCTGTGGCTGGGTTGGGAGAGGGAGGGCTGCCACCCCACCCTCCCACACCGGAAGCACTCATATCCAGTGTGACTGCCAGTGTCCTGTTAGTGCAGTGGGTGAGGGATCAATGGGCATGGCATCACACAGTCCCGCCTGCCACCCTTTTCCTCCAGGTTTTTCGGCCTGTTCCCTATGGTGGGGTACACTCGTCAGCAGGCGCATGTGAAGGCACAAACACACTGCAGAGTCTCACAGTACCTGCCGCTCCTTGACTCGCATTGCCATCAGGCTTTTGACTAGCGGCATTCATTTGGCAGAGCCAGCAGTCCTCCCACAATAGGAAAGGAGAGCATTCCTTCAGATGCGCGATCCTCTCCCTCCCTGACTGAGCCACAGCAACCTGAGCTTATTCCGAAACACGGGTCACCAGTATGGTGCGAGGTGTGGCATTCAGTTTCTCAACCCTTAGCGCCACTAGGTCAGCATGAAGGTTTTAAGTTCTACATGAACAACAACTTCAAGGTGAGGTAACTTATTAAATACTTCAATGTTACAGTTGATACTTTCCTGTTTGTGAGTTAGGGTAGAAAGAGACGCACAATTTAAAAAAAAAAAAAAAAAATCAATTAGCAATTGGATATCCAATTTAAAAAAATGTTCGCACTGGAATTCTTCACAAATTTGTTTAAAATCCATGTGCTGCACAAATGTTTTAAAGCAGCAGTGCAACAAAATTGGGCAAAAATGTGACCCTACCTTTTCACTATAAAATATTCCGGGCATCTTCCGGTTTTATTTGGTGGTAACATTTTCCAGTTCCACCAAAATTTAAAATATTTTATGCAAGTTTTAATTTAGGTTTTTCTCAAGAAAAAAAGATGGCCACCACATTTGGCTGAGAAAAAACATTGTAAATCTGGCAGGGATCAGGATCGGAAAATAAAAAAAAAAAAAAAAAAAACATAGTGTGCAGCATTGGTGGTACCTTGAAAAGCAGATTTGACAGGGATGCTATTATTTTTTATTAATGGTAGCAACACTGATTTTTTAAAAACACATTGTTTTATTGCACCGCTGCTTTAAACATCTACATGTTGGTTTTCAAAATATTCTTGTTACACATCGGTTTTCAAAATTTACATTCTGCACATTGGTTTTCAAAATCTACGTGCTGCATGACAGTTTTTAGACTGTACTTCGTACATGACGGCTTTTATAAAGCATTCGCACAGAAATCCTTCATGAATGTTTTGAAAATCTACATGCTACACAAAGAATTTGAAGATAACCATCATGAAAACGTTTCTAAATCTTACACAAACAAAAGATTCAAAGCTGAGAAACAAGAAAATGGCCAAGAATATGAACACCTAAAATAAAAAAATTATGTGCATTTTGTACTGCAGTTAAAGTCAGATATTAACAAAGTAGTAGGAAAGTTGTCTCATGTCATGCCTTGTGCAGTGCCCTGCACAAAGAAAGTAAGGACTCGTGCACAGGAACCAAAGGGCCCTGGCACATCTTGTTTCTCACAGGGCCCAAAGGCGCCTGCACAAAGTTAAGTGTTGCATCCTCCTTTGCGCAGGGCCTCATGGGTCCTCTGCTTAGCAAGCTGCCACTCTAATTTTGAAAGTACAACTGTGATTTCTAGGGTTGTGGATACGTTGTTCAATCCACACTTTGTGGCAGGTTCCTTGCTGCTTTAAATCTTGCCGGAAGGTATTCAAGCTGGCTCCTCCCACCCACCCGGGTGGTAAAACCCTTGGCTCTGCTCCATGATGCCAGATCTTCCTTACCACTTGTAAACTCAGGTTCCCTCCTTAGCGCTCTGCGTTTTAGGCCTGGATCCTAACACTTTGGAATTTCTGAAAATAATTTTAAAGTTTACTAGACTACAGTCTTCATCTTCCCTCGCAGCTGCGATGGACAAATCCACTCCTGGCTTCCGTCTGTGCCCTTGCGGGCAGAAGATGTCCCGGATCGATCCGCACTCCACGTGCGTCTACTGCCTGGGTCTTGACCACGATCCGCAGGCCTGTGATCTGTGCAAGTCCTTCACGGCTTCAGTTTTAGAGGACCGTGCTGCCCGGCTACAGCTTGGGTGCCCCGAGAAATGGTACCTGCTGGTGAAGTCGAAGGAGACCTGTTGGGCAGTGTCCGTGGCTGCCGGCTCCACGGAGCAGCTGGAGCAGTTGATCGCCCTCGAGGAGGAGGCGGCCCAGGCCACTTCATCTTCCTCCTTGGCCGCGGTGTTTATCCTGCTCTCCTTGGGCTCCTCCTACACTGCTTCTTTTAAGGAGCTTTGCCAGTCCCTCTCCGCCAAGGGAGAAGGGCCATCGGGACATACCAGTAGGTCGAAGAAAAAAGAACCGAAAGGTAAGTACCACCGTCGACGTTCATGGGAGTGGGAGAGATCCCCTTCACCAGACCGTCTGCTCTCGACTTTAGTCGAGGTTGCGGCTAAGGCTGCTGGCTTCATGGTGTCCCCGTCAGGTCAGCTGGCCAAGACACCCGTCAATGCGGTCGAGATTTTTCTCGACTCGTTGGACAGGTTGTCGAGTAGAGAAGCAGACAACCCTTCTTCACTGGTTCCCCTGGTGGTAACCGAAGCCCTAGCTGAGAGGATCAAGCAGTCCAATGCCATCTTCAGAATGGGTCAGGTATCCCCTCACGGAGATACTGGACCGAGGAGATTCCCCTACACAGGCCTTCCCGGTGGCCGAAGCCATTGTTGGCCCGGCCCTGGAGTTGTGGCAGCAGCATGCATCTTGTCCCGCGTCTTCAGCCAGGATGGTTCACAATTACGTGGTCCCCACCGGTTCACTCTCGAGGGGTCCAGTTGTGCCCTTACCTGGACGACTGGCTGATTGCAGCCCCCTCCAGGTTGGAGGTGGAGCAGTCCAGGGATCTGGCCCTCCAGGTCTGCTCTCAGATTTGCCTCCTCATCAACGAGGCCAAATCAGAACTCGTGCCATCGCAGGCAATTCAGTTCATCAGGGCAGAGCTCGACTCTTTTCGAGCCAGAGCCCGGCTCCCAGCGGATAGGGCCGAGGTCCTTTCCTCCTTTGCCCAATCATTTCTGGTTGGCAATTGCACCCTGCCCAGGGCTTCCTGTGCCTTCTGGGCCTCATGGTGGCCTGTACCAGCGTGGTCCATTGGGCTCGCTGGCATATGCGCCCCCTGCAGTGGGAGCTGGCCAGCCAGTGGTCACAATGCTCCGGTCCTCTGGACCAGCCGGTGACAGTGACCCAGGAGATGTGGGACGGCCTCCAGTGGTGGCTCATCCCAGCTCATCTGCAGGAGGGTATGCCATTTGTCTGCCCCGAGCCGACGGTCTCTCTAACGACCGACGCCTCTCTGATGGGTTGAGGTGCCCATCTTGGGGGATCTCTGGGCCCACGGCCTCTGGTCCCCTCAGGAGTCTCGATGCTACATCAACCTGCTAGAGCTTCGAGCAGTTCAACTAGCCCTCACCGCCTTCGCTCCGTTTGTACTGGGTCAGGTGGTTCAGGTCCAGTCGGACAACACCACGACCATGCACTACCTCAGCCCTCAGGGCGGGACGCATTCCTTGCCTCTGTGCAAGGAGGCTCTCTGTATCTGGTCTCTTGTGATCAGCCTGGAGGCAGATCTCTTAGCCATCCATGTGGCAGGAGCCTCCAACAGTCTGGCCAATGCCCTCAGCCAGATAGGCGCTGCATCTCACGAGTGGTCACTCCTGTTGGAGGTAGTGCAAGACCTGTTCTCCCATTGGGGCACCCCTCAGGTGGACCTGTTCGCCTCCAAGGAGAATGCAAAGCTGAGGTTGTTTCACGCCCACCCCCCCTCAGCAGAGTTTGCTGCAGGGGGATTCCTTCTCGAGGCTGTGGACCCCCGGCCTCTTCTACGCCTTTCCTCCATTTCCCTTGATCCACAAGGTGCTTCTCAAGGCGAAGAGGGACAAGGCACAGGTGATTCTGGTAGCCCTAGACTGGCCTCACCAGTTCTGGTACCCAGATCTCCTCAGCCTCAGCTCCAGGCTCCCAAGGCGGCTTCCAGCCCACCTGGACCTGATCTAAGTCGATAAGGGGAAGGTTCTCCATCGGACCTTCAATCCCTGCACCTGACGGTCTGGTTCCTGAGCGGCTAGAGTTCCAGGCCTTGGGTCTTTCCGACGAGGTCCTCAACGTTGTTGAGGCGTCCCATAAGGAGTCGACCAGAAAATGCTACACCTTCAAATGGAAGAGATTCTCCATTTGGTGTCAGGACAAGGAGTTGGACCCCTCTTCCTGTCCTTTGGCTAGTATTTTTTACTACCTGTGGTTCTTTTCTCAGCTAGGGCTTCGGTCGATGACCCTTAAGATGCACCTGGCAGGCCGGCAGGCAGTCAGTGGCGCAGGAGAAGGTGGTCGGGTGCTTTTTCAAAGGTCTAGACCACATATCCCCTCCGGTGCGAGAACCTCCACCTCTGTGGGATCTACTGCTGGTATTGACTAAACTCATGGGTAAGCCATTCTAACCTATGCACAGGTGTGACATCTCTCGCCTGTCGTGAAAGACCGCCTTCTTGGTGGCTATTACGTCAGCCAGAAGGATGGGAGAACTTCAGGCACCTTCCATCGAGCCTCTCTACCTAGTCTTCCACAGGGACAAGGTCGTCCTTCGCCCCCACTCGAAGTTCCTTCCAAAGGTGGTGTCGGAGTTTCACCTTAACCTGGTGTTGACTCTGCTGGTGTTCTGCCCCAATCACACCTCGGAGGCCGAATATAGGCTCCATTCTTTGGACCCTAGAAGGGCGCTCTCTTATTACAAGGAGCGGACGGCTGAAGTTTGGGGAGAGGTTCGCCAGATGTTCGTCATCTACGCTGAAGCTGCACCTGGCAGACCTGCAGCCAAGTGGACGATAAGCAGGTGGGTCACCTCCTGCATAGATCTCTGCTATAGGTTGGCGAGCATGGAGCCTCCCAAAGGGATAAGAGCTCATTCTACCCACCATACCACTGCTTCAGTGGCTGCTTCTAAGGACATCCCTATCCAGGAAATCTGCAGGACTGCTACCTGGAAGTCGGCACACACCTTTATTTCCCATTACCACATTGACCTAGAGTCATGCCGGGATGCTGGTTTTGGGACCTCTGTTCTCCAGTCCTTATTTCCTAAGTAGTGGGTGCGCACCTTGCCTCCCTCTTCCCGGAGAACTGCTAGGAGTCTGCCACAACGTGTGGATTGAACAACATATCCGCGTCCCTAGAAATACAGGTTACTCACCTGTAACAGGAGTTCTAGGAGTGGTATATGTTTTCATCCACATGACCCACCCAACCTCCCCAGCTTTGACGCGCAACCTGGCTTCCAGTGGGCTAGATCTGGCATCATGGGGCGGAGCCAAGGGTTTTACCACCCGGTGGGGGGGAGGAGCCAGCTTGAAGACCTTCCGGCAAGATTTAAAGCGGCAAGGAACCTGCCACAAAGTGTGGATGAACAACATATACCACTCCTAGAACTCCTGTTACAAGTGAGTAACCTGTATTTACTGAAACTCACCCCAGAACACATAGATACATAGACAGTGTCGGCAGATAAGGGCCTGTGGCCCACCCAGTCTGCCCATTTGAGCTTGTAGGTTCAGTTTGTTTTCCTAGAAGTCTGTTGTACCTTACCCCTGACCTCCAGAATTCCTTTATGTCTATCCCATACATTCTTAAATCCCGTGATTGTTTCAGCCCCCACCACTTCCTCTGGCAGGGTGTTCCACTTGTCCACCACCCGTTCTGTGAAGAAATTCTTTCTCATGTTTCCTCTGAATCGTCCTCCCTCCAACTTCATCCCATGCCCTCTAGTCCTGGAACATCTTTTTCGCTTAAAAATAGTGTTTTCCTGCACCCTGTTCCTCCCTGTAAGATACTTGTATGTCTCTATCATATCCCTCTCTCCCTCCTCTCCTCCAGGGAGTACATGTTCAGTTCCTTCAACCTGTCTTCATAGGACTTGTGATGCAATCCATGCACCAACTTTGTTGCCTCTCCTCTGAACCTTCTCTACCCTGTCTATGTCCTTACGTAGGTATGGTCTCCAGAACCGTACACTGTACTCCAGGTGGGCTTCACTAGTGTTTTGTATAGCGAATTATGACCTCCTTTTCATGCTGGTGATGCCCCTGCCTATACATCCCAGCATCTTATTTGCTTTACCTGATGCCTTGTCACACTGTTTCCCTACCTTGAGGTCATCAGAGATGATAACCCCAAGATCCCTTTCCTGCTTGGTGCATGCTATATCCTCACCCCCAACTGATATATTGTGCCAGGGTAATTGTGCCCCCTTTTAGGCTTTTCACAGGAAAAAGTGTTTGCTTACTTTCTTTTATTTTTAAACTTTGCAATCAGACAACATGGTGTGTGCTGCGTGGTTCCATCCTGTGTTAGTGTGGTGCAGCACTGCTCACTTACGAGCGAGCAATGCGGTGCCGCACTGTAACATGAGATGGCACCGTGCAGTACCTGCCATGCTGCCTGATTGCGGAGTTTACAAAAATAAAATAAAGTACGTTCTAACACTTACGTTTTCTTTTTTTTTTTTGTGAAAAGTCTTAATTGGAGGGCAAAGGCTTTGGGGGTAATGAGTTTCAGTAAATCACAATTCTTTTAAAAAAACTAAAGAAATTCTTTGCAAAAACCTGTTAATGAATATTTGGGTTGGTACACACAAAACTGAAACCCCACAAAGTTTGCTAATGTGCTTAGGGTTCTTAAGGTTAACTCCCCCCCCCCCCAGTTACCAAAGGCCAAGCTACGGGTACGGGGGCATGCATCAACGGTCTGTTACCTCATACAGGGCAAACTTAGTCAAAATGTGTTACTAGCAGCCTACCGCCTCTTGCCCATCCCCTACCGTTGTGGTTTATTTTGCACAGAATACTATGGACCCTGCACAAAGCAGCAGACTTGTTACAGATTAAGTACTATATCCTGTATGGAAGGATAAACTGCACAATGGAAAAACAATACATAATACATCTGATATAGCACTAAACTGCGCAGAAACACCACAGTAAGACTGACGAACTGAAATGGTCAGAAAACAGTTTAAAATGACCAACCTAATGTAATATAAAACATCTAATAGCAAAATACGGTACACTAGTGAAATATCACCATTTTGGGTGGCTGATTAGCTCAAAATCCCACTCCCCCTGAGGGGCTCGTGGGTTATTGAGTTGTTTGCCCTCTTGATGGTAATATTTTCTCATATACAGCACTTTGCCATGAGATATTCTTGCCCTCTCTAAAACCTACATTTGCAAGGTGGTTTGCATATATCCCCCATGATGCGTTGCATTGGGGGGTATGTGTGACTTTGTATATATCTTCTTCGAGGATATCTCTTTCGTCAGGCCACACCTTTGTAACTATGCCCGCGGGAGTGCTTGGACCACACAGAAACTTTGCAAGCCAGGGACCACCCATGACGATGTCATGCGCCAGCGTCTGTATAAACATGGGCAGCCCCTCCTCTCCTCAGTTCTTTTTCTGCCGATCAGTCTTGTCAGACCCCTCCCCCATTGGAAACACCGCTGCAAAACGTTGTCACTTTCTTCATTTTTCTGATATAAAAATAGTAATTGCTTTAAAAGTGATTTTCGGCGACCTGTGTGTCGCAGTTAGAACTGTCGGTGCTTTTTCAGTATTGTGATTATGGAGAAAAAAATCTACAGGGACGATGCGCACAAAATGTGCACAGTATCTGCTGCTTAGGCCTCTCTCACAACACGAAAACCTGTGAGATCTGCAGAGGACTCAACTCTGCTACCAGCGATGCATGTAGTAGGCATGGACACAAAAGAAGTTGTATAAATCCATTTATTTTCACAAATGTTGTACAAATGTTAGAACCCAAAATTTATACAACATATGTTATATGTTGTATAAATGATGTCACAGACCCCCTCCCCCATCCAGCATTACTTCTTTTAGTTTAATTTCTACAACTACTCCAAACAAGACTGTCATCCTTCACACAACTCAGTCAGTAAAATCCCCAACCCATACTACTTTTCTTCCAGACTGAATTCTCCTCTTTCCCAAACAGCAATAAAGACTGGGCTAACCACTCGCTTTTAACTTTTTTCTACTTTCTATTGCCTTATTCAATCCCCAGGAATCCCTCACTGTGCTTAACAGCTGCAATCATTCCTCTGGAATAAGCTGTGCCAGAGCCTAGAATTTTATGCTAATTATGGATTTTTAGAATGAAATCCAAAATTCTGCTGTATAGTTGCGCTCACTCCTGCTCACTAAAAGTCAGATTTATTTCTCCGCCTGAGGAAGAAGTCTCCCCCGAAGTTGTCTCTGCATCTTCTGTGCCATTTGACAGTCTATTTTATTATAGTAAAATAAAGTAAATTCACTTTAGTTTTTCGATACTCTGCATAATTAGGGTGTTATTTTAGGGTTTTGTTAGTATTTTTCCTATTTTCTTTGGTTCCTTGTCGGTTCCTCGGAACCGGGAAAAAGGCCTTTGCGTCATGGTCCCCGCTCTCTGGGAACTGTTATCGATCTAAAAATCAATCAGTCATACAAGGTTTTGATAACCGTTTTGCAGTTTTTATTCTCTTGTCCCAGTTCCCCTTTCTGACAAAACCGAGATGCTATTTGGCTTATTCTGTAGCAGTTTTCCTTTTTGTAAGGAACTGAACTGTGGTTCTGTATTTTTTAGTTTTGGAAACTGAGTTGTTTATAAGGTCATTTGAAATTGGTATGACTGACAGCCCCCCCCCTCCCCCGCCAAAATAAAAACAAAAAAAAACAACAGGACCTGCAGGCTTTAAAAAATTGTAAAATTTGTTTCCAGCTCCTGCCTAAGGCAGCCTGCCAAGAGTTGTGTTTGAGGTGCATGGGTCCAGATCACAATTTTTCTGGTTGTTAGCTTTGTATCTGGTTTTGCCCTAAAACAGTCAAGAAAAGGGCTAAAAAATGAACCTTATGGCTTCAGTTTCCATCTACGTCACCTAAAGGTTAAGAAGAGGGTCCAGCCCCTCAAAGTAAGCAGAAGGACAAGGCTGCTGAAGTTGGTTCAGAGATTAGGGTGTCTGAATGGAGGAAGTCGGACGGCAGTAGAAACAGAGAGCCTCTGAGCAGACACCAGAGATGTCGCTGCCCCTCCTCCTGAAGAAGGAAAGGAGACATTAGTGGATAAAAATAAGATGCCTTCAATAGAGAATATGACTAAGGCATGGCAGTTTTTTCCAGGCCTTCCAGGCTATGGGGACCTGCATTGGTATGTCTGCCACCACCCCCCGTCTCCAGTACCTAGTCTAGTGCTTGTGGAGGAAGAGGCTGAGTTTTTCAAAGAGGAGGAAGGAGAACCAATAGAGCCTGATGGTTTCCCTGAGCTGGAGTTTGGTTCCCCCTCCTCGTGCACCTGTTGATTTTACCTCACGCTATTCCTTTGTGAGGCAAATGGTCAGTACCCTTTACCTTTCAACGCAGGAGACTGCTGGAGATGAGGATGAAGTCTGATTTCTGGAAGTGATGATCTTGACTCCCACTAAGAGGTTGTTTTTGCCTATCCACAAATCTTAAAAAAGGCTACCTGCAAAGTACTGGCAGCACCCACTTCAGCTGCTGGCATCGACAAGAAAATAGAAAAGAAATACCAAGTGGACAAGCAGGGTACTGAGTAACTGTTCTCCCACCCTGATCATGAGGGAGTAGTCCAGACTGCTGCCTGTGATAAGGCCAAAGCCCCCCTTTCCTCCCAGTCCCCAGAAAAGGACGTCGGGAGACTGGACAGTATGGGAAAAAGTCTACCTCAGCTTCCTTGCTTAAAATTTTAAGGCAGGCATCTTGCATGGCTTGCACAGCTCAGTACTAAAAGGCCCATTGGAGCTCTATTTTGGCTATGAGCCAAAAGGCTACTGGAGACTAGGCACAGGATCTGGCAGATGCAACAAAAACTGCCATGGATGCTACCGAGTGTCAGTTCCACATGGCAGTGGAAACCAATGATACTGCTTTAAGATTCATGGCACATGCAGTGTCCCTGAGGAGGTTTGTATGGTTGAGAACAAAGAACCTCTCACAGGACACCGACAATAGCAATGGATTTCCCTTGCGAGAGAAACTCCCTGTTTGGTGAGAAGACAGAAGCTTTTTTTTTTTTTTATGTCGTTATTTTGTCTCCTTCTGCGGCGCATCCAGCCGCTGGCCCCCACTGCCCTGGAGAGCAGCAGGCTCACTCGCATGATGGGGGTCCAGTGTGGCCGCCCCAACCCGCTGGAGGGCCTCCCCATACCTCTCTGAGCTGAGCTGGACCAGGCCCCCCAGCATGATTCCACGACAGTCCTCCGGGTCGGCAGGAGCATGGCCATCAAGCTGACTCGGTCGTGCCCAGCCATTTTTCCTCCAGTCTTTTTCCCCCCCAGGAGCTGACAGTGCAATGACATCCACACGTAAGCCGTCTTCCCGTGCTCCTCCTGTTAGTTTAACCTCAGTGATAGGGAAAATAATGGAATCACTTCTGAAGGAAAGAATTGTCGAGTACCTAGAGGCCAGAGGGGCACAGGACGCAAGGCAGCATGGGTTCACAGCAGGAAGGTCATGCCAGACAAATCTAATAGATTTCTTTGACTGGGTGACCAAAGTAGTAGATCAGGGAGGGGCTGTGGACATGGCCTACCTAGACTTTAGCAAGGCATTTGACTCAGTCCCACACAAAAGATTAAATATACAAGTTAGCCAGCCTGGGAGTGGGTCCCAAGATGATAGCCTGGGTAAAGAATTGGCTGGAGAATAGGACACAGAGGGTAATAGTAAATGGAGTCCACTCTGAAGAAAGGGAGTTACTAGTGGGGTGCCGCAGGGTTCAGTATTAGACTGGTCCTCTTCAATGTCTTTTATGCTTACATTGCAGAGGGACTGAAGGAAAGTATGTCTCTTTGCAGATGACACAAAGATCTGCAACAGAGTTGATGCACAAGTGTGGGTGGAAAGGATGAGAAGGGACCTGGCAAGGTTAGAGGAATGGTCAAATGTGTGGCAGCTTAGATTTAATGCTAAGAAGTGCAAGGTAATGCACATGGGAAACAAAACCCAGGGAAGAGTACAATGGGGGTGAGATACTAACAACAACAAAATGGAAGGGCCTGGGGTAGTCATATCAGATGACTTAAAGGTGGGCAAGCAATGTGAGAGGGCAGTAAGGAGGGCTGGGGATACTGGGATGCATAGGGAGAGGCATCACCAGTAGAAAACAGGAAGTTGTTATCCCTCTGTACAGACAGCTGGTGAGACCCCATCTGGAGTACTGTGTGCAGTTCTGGAGACCCAGTCTCTGCAAGGACATAGACAAGATGGAAGCTGTCCAGAGGAGGGCAACTAAAATGATGCAGGGTCTGCACCAGAAGACATATGAAGAGAGACTAAAGGAGCTTAATATGTATAGCCTTGAGGAAAGGGGGGGACATGATAGAAACTTTCAAGTACCTCAAGGGAATCAACAAAGTCCAAGAGAGTAGCATCATTCAAAAAGAGGTGTGCAAGAACAAGGGGGCACAATTTGAAGATGGGGGCTGCTCAGAGGCAATGTAAGGAAGTATTTTTTCACAGAGAGGGTTGTGGTTGCATGGAACGACCTTCCGGAGGAGGTTGTGGAGTCAAAAACAGTGGTTGAATTCAAGCATGCATGGGACAGTCATAAGGCAATTCTAGGAGGTGGGGGTAGAAAGAAGTAGGCTGCTGGTTAACTAGGATCTGCAGCTTATCCATTAGGTAGGGAAATGGGCAGACTCTGTGGGCCAAGCGGTCCTTATCTGCCGTCAAATTCTATGTTTCTATGGTTCCTTCCCTTGCTGTGCACTGCAGCTGTGCTGCACTTGGCCATCGCCAGGCACCTCTACAGCGCGATGTGCATTCCCCAGCCCACCACAGAGGGAGGAGAGCAGTCCTGGGACACTCAGTCCACCCTCTCCCTTGCCGACCCCTGGTGGCCTGAGTCCGTTCCCGAACCCGGGTTGCCGGCGTGGTGCGAGGTGTGGTGTCCAGCACCTCAACCCTCAGCGTCACTGGGCCGGCCAGGACAGAGGTTTATATGTATGAAGAAGGTGGATGACTACAAAGCAATTTACAAGAGTAACACTGAGAAGGGAGAGCCCTCCACTTCCAGCAGGCCTTCTGGAGGGGCAGATAGAGGCAGGGGATACTTTCCCCATTCATTCCCAATAGAGGGAATTCTTCAGAGGTAGATGCAGAAGGGGGGTCCCAGGCATGTGGACACTGCTTCAACACCCAAGTGCCAAGTGAAACTGAACCCCTTACAGGTTTGCACAGGCCGCCCAACCATTGCCAGTTGTGGGAAGGCTGATTCCTCATTTCCAGGCATGGGAAGGAATTGCCACAGGCAGGTGGGTCCTGGAAATAGTCACTCAAGATTTCAGTTTGCAGTTCAAAAAAATGTGCAAAACCGCAGTCTCACAGAAACATCACACCTCCTACTCCAAGAGAAAAACTCATGTTGGAATTAGAGGTAAAGAAGTTTGTACAAGCAAATGTAATGGAGAAGTCTCCCCTCACAGTGAGAGAAGGGGCTTTACCCAAGATACTTCTTGACCCACAAGTAAAATGGGGAGTAATTACACATTTTAGACTTGAGATACCTGAACAAACACTGAAGAAAGGAAAAGTTCAAGATGGTAACACAGGGATCAGTAATTCCATCTCTGCAACAGGGAGACTGGCTGGGGTCACTGGATCTGAAAGACTCTTATTTTCACATTCCAGTTAGGCCCTCTCACAGAAAGTATCTCAGATTCAGAGTAGGGAACTGACACAGATTCCAGTTCACAGCCCTAACCTTCAGCTTATCCTCAGCTCCCAGAGTGTTCATGAAGTGCCTAGCCATAGTGGAAGCACATTTGATGAGGGGGGGGGGGCTGGTGGTCTTTCCCTATCTGGACAACTGACTAGTCTCTGGAAAGTCGCACAAAGACAGATCATCCCTCCTTCTCACCCATCGCACCCTGGAGGACCTGGGATTTCTGACAAATTCCCAGACAAACTGTGCAGGTTCTGGATTTTATAGGTGCAGAACTGGATGCCCACCAGGGAGGGCGTTTCTCCCTCGAGAAAGAGTGGAAACCCTGATATTGGTTGCATGGTCTTTCAAAGCAGGGCAACCCAGACCTGCAAGAGACTTCTTTCAACTGCTGGGGCACATGGCCTCATCCACAGCAGAGTGCCAGGTGCAAGACTCCAAATGAGGAACATCCAGTTCCACTTGGGGTCCCAATGGCAAGACCCACTGTCAAAGCTAATGCCCATGTCAAAGTCCCTGTTAAGGGCACTGGAGTGGTGGAAGGAAGAAGGCAGTCTCAGAGTGGGGGTTCCCTTCCTCCAACAATCACCAGTAGTTGTGCTGACTAGAGATGCCTCTCACCTGGACTGGGGTGCCCATCTGGGGTATCTGATGGTAAGCGGGGTGTGGAGCTCGCTGTAGTTTCAGGAGCACATAAACTTCCTGGAGCTCAAAGCAGTGTTGCTGGCAATGCAGGCCTTCTCCTGCATCAGAGGTCAGTCCATCCAGGACATGACAGACAACACCACTGCCATGTATTGTATCAGCAAACAGGGAGGAACAAGATCTTCAAAGCTGTGCATAGAAGCAATGAAGATTTGAACCTGGCCTATTCCCTAGAGGTGAAGTTGTCAGGCATTCACCTGCCAGGGAAAGACGATGTCTTGGTGGATTTCCTGAGCAGAATCAGCCAGGAACATCACAAATGGGCCCAGAACAAGCAGGTGTTGGCTGCTGTGTTCAGAAGGTGGGGTACACCAGCGATGAACCTGTTCATATCCTGGGAAAACTACCAACTCCCCCTGTTCTACTGCAGACCTCCATCGGTCAGGGCAGTCCCAGCGGATGCCCAAATCCTTGGTTGAGCAAGGAGGTTTCTTTATGCCTTCCCTCCATTTCCACTCTTACCGAGGTTGCTGTTAAAACTGAGGGAAGAGTCTGCAATCATGATTCTAATGGCTGCAGATTGGACCAGGCAGATTAGGTACTCTCTGCTCCTGTCACTTTCCATCAGGCATCCTGTCAGCCTTCCCCTGAGGTAAAATCTGCTAACCTTATCCCAGGGCAGGATAACATTTCCAGACCTGAGAACCCTGCGTCTCAGGGCATGGTACTTGGAGAGCCAGAGTTCTCTGGACTAAACCTTTCTGACGAGGTTTTGGAATTGCTTAATGTTTCCAGAAAACTAGCAACAAGGAAAACCTACACCTCCAAGTGGAAAAGGTTTTCTCTGCAGGGTTCCTCTAAGCAGCTCAGCCCACTTTAGGCAGACCTTCCTAAAATCTTGGAGTACCTGGTTCACCTTCAGTCCCTGGGTCTCAGGCCTTCAACTCTGAAGGCGCATTGTCGAGGCACAGGTTAGGAAGTATAGGAAAACCAGGAGCAGTTTCAAAATTCGCAAATAGCGTTTTAATTTTTCAAATAATAGTAAAATAAAAAATAATTTTTTTCTGTATAAGTAGGTAGTACAAACACAGAAAACAGTCGTTCATCTGAGGATATTTCTAATTCCAAGTTTCAGTCTTGCTATCTCTCTAGCAGAAGCATTGCTGCTCTTTTTATAAGTCTTTGGGAACTCGTTAAGAGAGCCTGCTTCTCCCAGAACGTTCTTGTAAGTTTCAGTGCAGGTGCAACAAAAAGAACATAGTGACACAGAACTGACCTCTTGTTTACAGTTCTGCAAAAGGCTTAAAAACTACATCTCGGGTTAACCCCTTGAGTTCCAAATAGCTTTTTGCAACCATTTCAGCAGTAAAACTATTAACAGTTTTAAACAAAGGGATCCCAGTATCAGGGACATTTCCACATAAAGATTCACATATTTTTTATACCTGCAGATATGCAAGGGGAAGAAAAGACAGAACAGCAAGGGAAGGCAGAGAGATGGCAGGAGGAGAATTGCGAAACCGTCTGGGTGATCAGTTCCTAGGTCTCACAAGAAAATTTGGTTGCACAACCAGACAGAGAAGAGACAGAAAAGGAGAGGATAGAACACACCCTTGCATTTAAACTCTTTCTGTATAACAAATGGGGCAGGGCCTTATTCATCCCTGTCACATTCATCTGGCAGCAATGTCAGCCTATGCCTCAGCTGGCAAGGACAGGTTGGTGGAATCACAGCCCATTTTCAAAAAGTTCTTTAAAGGCCAAATCCACTTGCACCCTGCAGTCAGGGATCCAGTGCCAGCATGGGATCTCAATCTGTGCATTGCCCAGCTCATGGAGCCTCCTTTCCAGCCCATGGCAGCTGCTGATTTGAAGTATGTCACCTGGACGGCAGTTTTCTTGGTGGCCGTGACATCTGCCAAAAGGGTGAG
Organism: Neoceratodus forsteri; assembly: GCA_016271365.2. NCBI lineage: Eukaryota > Metazoa > Chordata > Ceratodontiformes > Ceratodontidae > Neoceratodus > Neoceratodus forsteri. Next base: position 62,952,485 of record CM028132.1, on the reverse strand, counting down.
TGAGCTGCAAGCCCTCTGCACAGGTCCCAAGTATATCATATTCCACAGGGACAAGGTAGTCTTTAATAACCAACGGAAAATTCCTTCCTAAAGCAGTGTCTGAATTTCATCTGAACCAGGTAATTGCAGATCTTATTTCGAGAGGGCTCTTGTAGTAGGTATTCACATATAGGACTGACCCATCAGGTGTCAGGACCCCATGGAAAAATTTCTAGCTAGCAGTCTCTGGCAGGGGACCTCCCCCCACGTCAGGTGACTGGCATCATGTGATGTCAGTATAAAGGGGCGGTCCCCCACGCCTGCCTTCCAGTTCTTTCCTGCCGTCGGCTTGTGAAAGTTCCTCGCGGTAGAGTTCAACGCTCGTCAGTTGTTCATCGGTCTAGTTTTTGGACTTTTCGACCTCATTTTTTCTCTTTTCTTGGCTAATTACTCGATTCACTGTGTATGTCGTCCCCAGCGCCCTCCAAATCGCATAAACATAAGTTCGATTCATGTGGCTCTCAACTGCCACACAAGGACGGTCATTCTATGTGCCTCTTCTGTCTGGGGCCCAGACCACTCCATGGAGAAGTGCCAACACTGCCAACAGTTTAACTCCGCTACCTGGAAAAGAAGGCAGCAGTCCCTGGAAACCCATAGCAGCTCCAGCTGGAGTCGTGGCATTGAAGGTAACATCCCCTCCTCTGAGGGATCACTCCACGACGACCATCTTGGTGGTGTCCAAGAAGGTGTTGCCCCTCCCATCTGGCTCGTGCTTGGGCCCTTCAGGAGCCTCTGGGTAAAAGGAGGCCTCCGCTCCCAGGAGGGCTGCTTCCACCACGCAATCTTCAGGTAAGCTAGTTCGACAAGGCTGCTAAGCCGCTCGCTCCTTCGGGAGGGCGCACAGCCAAACTTTCGCCCGACAGGACCGCATCTCCAGTGCGCCCTTCCTCTGGCAAGGGATCTGATAAGTTGGACGTTGGCTCCTCAGACACCCGCTTGGATCTGACTGATAAGCCAGACGTCGGCCCTTTCGACGCCCGCCCGGCCAAGGAGCCTGCGCCGGACCCTCTCGATCGATCTGCAACGTGTTGCATTGCCCTCCCTTCTGAGGTCCCTGCATCCTCTCTGCTGACCCCTGGGGACTCTAATCGCCCTCCCCGGTTGTCACAGAGGGTCTTGACATGCTGCTATCAGGGCCCCCTCCTTCGGGACCAGACACCCTGATGCCGGAACCTCAGACGCCGGCTTGCCAGATGCGGGCCCGATGCCTGTGGGGCCAGCCTTTCTTTTGTCTGGCCCGCCAGCTGGGCCTCTGCCAGGTCCCTCTGTTCCTCCAGAGCCCCTGGCTCCCAGGTATCAGACACCTCAATACCTGGTGCCGCCATACCCGGCTCCACAGTATCTGGTGCCTTAGTACCCGACGTCGCAATATCAGACGCCGCAGTACCCAGCGCCTCAATACCAGAGGCCAGGCTTCCTGTAATCAGGTTATGGATACTCCTTTTACTGATATCCTCAGTATCCGTATCCCCCTCCTCCACCGCCCACATCCCAGCCGCCGGTGGACTTGAAGACGACTCTGGCCTCCTGGTGGGCTGAGGCCAAGGCTCAACTCACCAGAGAGGTAGTGTCTCATCTACCGACGCTGGACCCTTTGCAGAATCCTCTACATCGGAGACAGGAGACTCTCTGCCCCTTACCCGACACCAGAGGAGAGCCCTCTGGCGACCGGAATAGGGAGGACACGTGCCCCAGGGAACTCCCAAAGGGGCCGTCCCTCCCCCGCTTAGGGAGGAGTCTTCCTCATCTTCGTCAGATACGCCTGACTCAGACTCAGAGGGATGCTCTGATCTGGATGATGAGCCACGTACACCAGACTGCCTCAGGCCAAGGACCCCTCCGAAGTCTCCTCCGGGAGGATCTCTCATTTCTGGAGTTACTGAGGAAAATCCAGGAAGTCCATCAGTGGCAATCACTGGAGCCAGACCCACAACGTAAAAAGCTCGCTGCTCACTTGGATCTGCCCGAGACTGCACCCACACTGATTCCACCCTGGATAGAGCCTCACCCGGACCTTATTTCCACTATTTGGAAACAACGTTCCGCGTTAGCCCCCCTTCCGAGGAAGGCAGACTGGCTATTTCAGGCTCCCGAGGGTATAGATTTTTTGAACCTACACCCCAAGGTGGATTCGGTTGTTATTAGCACCGCTCATGGCCGTTCCGCTAATCCAAAACACCTCCGCTCGTCCGCACCTGACAAGGAGTCACGGCTTCTGGACCAATACGGGCAGAAGATTTATACGTCTTCTACCCTGGGTATTAGGGCCCTGAACTATGTGGCACATATCGGGGACTTTCAGAAGACCATTCTTTTTTTTTTTTTTTTTCCTTTCAACTCTTTTTCCCTCCGGTCGCGGTCCTAGGAGTCCTCTCTCAGGCATCCATCCAACCTGTTCCTGCCCTGCCTGAAGTCCCCCCCCCCCGTCCGAACCTTCCTCTCCCCTGCCCCGTCTCACAGCTGGCACCCCCAGCTTAACCCCTCTGGGGTGGGGCCGCCCCTCCTGCCTTGAGCGCTCTCAACGTTTAGACTCCAGCTGCAGACGTGGGCCCCAGGCGGAAGACCCATGAAGGCCGGTTGAGTTGGACCCGGTCGTGGACATGAGGATTGTTGCAGTCACCTACCCCTAGGACCAGGTTTTTCCATTTTCTGTTCCTCCCTCCCCATGTGTGGGCACACCCCGATGCACTGGTGCATGGCAACCCTGCCTGCGTCAGCCACGCCATTAGGTGCCTGCCCAGCTCGCTACAGTACCCCTTGGTCTCCACCAGAGGTCACTGGCTCATCGGGCCATCCCATGTCCTTGGTCTGGGGAGTAGAACACCACACGGGCGCTCAGTCCTCAACCCTTCCCCTGCCGACCCCCAACGCACGAACCCAGGTCACCGGCGTGGCGCAAGGTGTGGCGTCCAGCGCCTCAACCCTCTGTGCCACCAGGCCGGCCACAGAAGACCATTCTTAGTTAGATGGAATCAAAATTGGACTCCCTTCCCGAGTCTCAGACTAAGCAGGAAGTGGCAGATCTTGTCCATTCTGCTCGTTCGGCCAGTAGGCACATGCTTCATGCCACTTACGATGCAGTGGACTCAGCTGGAAGGAGCTCAGCTTTCACCGTAGACTTACGGCATCATGCCTGGCTCAGAGTGTCAGGATTGGTCCCTGAAATGCAATCCGCTATCCAGGATACTCCCTTCAGGGGTTCGATGCTGTTCAGGGGTGATGTCAAGGACATCATTACTGACCTGCAGGAGAAGGGCACTGCACTCAAGTCTGTAGATTCTATGTACAGGCCCCCTCAAGGGCAGCAGCATTCCTTTCGTAGACGCAACCGTCCTAAACCAAAGTCCCCCAAAGACGTTGACGACAGATGCGTCAGGCGAAGGCTGAGGAGCCCATCTCGGATCTCACAGGACTCATCGCAGCTGGATGAGGTTCGAACAAGATCCACACATAAATGTGTTCGAACTGAGAGCAGTCCTTTATGCCCATCAGGCACTGCACTCCTTTATCCTTCCCGGTCATCTCCTCATACAAACAGACAACGTGCATAGTCTGGTATCTCAACAAGCAGGGAGGAACGCATTTCTACCCTCAGTGCCGGGAAGCGATGAGAGTCTGGCTTTTGGCAACCCAGCATCTCCTTCACTTGATTGCTCTTCATGTTCCGGGAGTGGAAAACACGCTGGCAGACCAACTCATTCGGTCCTCGGCCAGGGCCCACGAAAGGTTACTGGATCAGGAAGTAGTAGACGACATCTTTCAGCGATGAGAAATGCCTCAGATAGACCTCTTCGTGTATCCCCAAAACGCAAAACTTCCCGCCTTCTGCTCGCTTGCTCCAGGGCGAGTCATTTTTTGGTGGGATGCTCTACCTCTCGCTTGGAGGGACAAATTCATTTATGCCTACCTTCCTATTCCCTTAATTCTGAGGGTCCTGAATAAACTCAAATTGGAGGGAGCTCAAATGATTCTCATCACTCCCTTCTGGCCTAGGCAAGTTTGGTTCTGTCTTCTGCAACAGTTTTCAGAGGAACCTCCACTTCCTCTTCCTCTGTCACAACAGTTGTTGACCCAGGATCAGGGGACCCTTGTTCATCCAGGTCTCAGATCCCTTCATTTGCATGCATGGCTCCTGCAGATATAGCAAAAGCCCGCTTCAGTGTTTCTCCGCTAGTAGCGAACATCTTGGTAGAGGCCAGAAAGCCTTCCACCAGGTCCACCTACGCTATGAAGTGGAAACGGTTTTCAATTTGGGCCACTTCAAAGGACTTCAAACCTTTCTCTTGCCCAGCCACTAAAGTCCTGGATTACATGCGCCATCTCTTTGATCTGGGTCTCAGCCATTCCTCATTAAAGGTCCATATGGCAGCGATTTCAGCCTACCATATTCCTTTTGGGGACAGGACTTTTGCTCAATTGGAAATCTCTAAGACCTTCCTCAGAGGGGTTCTCCATTTGAAACCCCCTATCCAAATTCCTGCCCCTCCTTGGGACTTGAATTTTATTCTGGAGAAGCTTACCCTGCCTCCCTTTGAGCCGGCAGCTACAGCAGATTTAAGTTCCTTTCTTAAAAGACACTCTTCCGCTTGGCCATTACTTCTGCTCGACGCATTTCCGAGCTTCAGGCCCTGATGTGCAAAATTCCTTACCTGATTTTCCACAAGGAACGTGAGGCTCTACGCACCAACCCTAAGTTTCTCCCTAAGGTGGTGGCTGAATCTGCACTGAATCAATCCATTGAGCTACCCGCTTTCTTTACGCAATGCTCCAATGAAGGAGAGTACCTCTTGCATACTTTGGATGTTCACAGAATACTGAGATACTACACCACTAGGACTAAGGATCTCAGGAAAACTGATCAGCTTTTTGTCTCTTTTGCTCACAAAAGAGAAGGCAATGCTGTTTCTAGGCAATGTCTATCAAAATGGTTGGCTCATTGTATCTCTTTCTGTTACGACAAGTACAACAAGACCCTGTCGGGTCAAGTCAGAGGTCACGCCACCATAGGGGTAGCTGCCTCTGCGGCTTCTTTCAAGAATGTGTCAGCGGCAGACATCTGCGCAGCCGTAACTTGGACTTCTGTCCATACCTTTACGAAACACTACAGTTTGGACATTGCCTCTCGCCATAGAGCAGGCTTTGGGTTGGCTGTGTTTCAAGGTCTTCTTTCAATAGACCAGTTCAGCTGGAGGTTCCATACTGTGGATAGTTTTCCTCCTCCTGAGTGCTTTTCCTTGTTCCAGACTGCTTGGGACTCAGTCCTATATGTGAATACCTACTGCAAGAGCCCTCTCTAAGTAAGATAGTACAGTTACGTATGAACTTACTGTAACAGTAGATCTTCGCGAGAGGCTCTTGCAGTAGGTGTTACCTTCCCACCCTCCATCCTCCACAGCTTCTTTGGCTCCATTTCCATGGGGTAATATCCTCTTCTCTCTCGTCTTGCCTCTTTTGGCCCTTGGCAGGAAAGAACTGGAAGGCGGGCATGGGGGACCGCCCCTTTATACTGATGTCGCATAACGCCAGTTACCTGATGTGGGGGCGGTCCCCCGCCAGAGACTGCTAGCTAGACATGTTTCCGTGGGATCCTGATGCCTGTCGGTCGGTCCTATATGTGAATACCTACTGCAAGAGCCTATCTCGAATATCTACTGTTACGGTAAGTTCTTACGTAACTGTACTTTCTAGTGTTCTTTACAGCAAAATCCAAATCAGGAGACCAAATGCTCCACAGCTTGCATAATTAACACAAGGGGTGGGTTTAGGAGGAGGTTAGGAAACACTTCTTCACGGAGCTTGTGGACACTTGGAATGCACTGCCGGAAGAGTTGGTCTTGTTGAAGATGGTGGGCAGCTTCAAGAGAGGCTGGGATAGGCATAGGGGGAAGGTAAAGATCATGGGTATGGAGGAGTGGGGGGGGGCAAGGACAGTAGCTTGAGCTGTGGACCCTGCAGTACGAGTAGACTAGAAAGAGCAAATGACCTTCTGCTGCTGGCTTCTTTATATGTTCATATGTTTGGATGTTGAGAGCACTGAGCTACTATTTGGACCACAAAGGAAGTGAGGTCCAGCAGTACTCAGTTGTTTGTCATTAATGGTGAAATGGGTAAAGATAAGCCAGCATCCAAGAGAACAGTTTCTCATTGGATAGTCTCCTGCATACAGTTCTGCTACAGCAAATCTGGCAGGCTGCCACCTCAGGACCTCAAGGCAGACTCTGCGTGTGTGGTGCTTCTGCCTCGGTAGCAGCATCAGGGGGTATTTCCTTATAAGAACTCTGTAAAGCTGCTACATGGAAAACAGTACACACCTTCACAAAGCACTATTTTCTGGATATACAATCCACAAGGGATGCCAGCTTTGGCACTGCTGTCTTGCAGAACATTTTTCCAAACAGGTTCTGTACCCAGCCTCCCAAGGTACTGCTTTGTAGTCTGCAGTTGTTAAGCATAGTGAGGTATTCCCAGGGCTTGAAGAAAAAAATTACTCACCATAGTAATGTTGTTTCTTCCAAGGAATCCCTCACTGTGCTTAAAGGAGAACTGCGCTAAACCTGTAAGTCATTTTTCCCAGTAGAAGCTGTTATAAATACTGGTTAAAATTCTGTCATTGTTCCATCTAATACAGGTCTTTTACTAATTTTAGTGGGTGCTTCTGCTTTACACTCTAATGGTAAGTACCATTTTGGAACTATATGATGGAGTTTATGTCCCAAACAACCTCAGGAGTTCTGTAATAGGACATGAATGCATTGTGCCAACAATAAGAGTAGAACAGGGACATAAACTATATCATATATTTCTAAAATGGATCTTACCAGCAGCATGTAAATCAGAAATGCCCACTAGGATAACTAAAAACCATGAATAGCTGGAGCAATAACAGAATCTGAACCAGCATTTAAACAAAAAAAAAAAAAAAGTTTTTACTGGGAAAAATGACTTATGGATTCAGCACAGTCCTCCTTTAACAATCTCATCCCTACCTCCCCTTCCAGAACCTGGAAAAGGTTCTCACAAGAATCAGTTCTTTTCAGTTTGCTTGAACATTACTTGTTACAGTGCCTTGCAGTTGACACTCGGTTATCTAATCTTTTCAAACTCGCTCTGTCATATTTAAGTGTCTCCTGAGACTCTCCTTTGGAACAATTTTTTTTGATAGTCATTTGGCTAGTTTAGTGGCCACTGCTCACCCTAGCTTCAGAACTAAATCTGACGTTAGTGGGCAGGAGTGAGCATGACCACTCAGCAGAGTTTTGAATTTTGTTCTAAGATGACATAATTAGCATAAAATTGCAGACTCCAGTGCAGCTCATTCCAGGGGAATTATTGTTAAGCATAGTGAGGGATCCGTTGGGAGAAACAGTGTTATGACAGTGAGTAATGTTTTCTTCCCTGCCTCCTCATTATTCATTTTCTATGATCTTGTCTTCTGTTTCCATTTCATTTTCAGGCCATACGTTGCCGTCCCTCTTCCCTACTCCGCACACCTGCCACACACACACATCTCACAGTATTGAAGCTGCATCCCATTGAGCCCAAAACAACAACAAAAAAAAAAAGTATTCTTTTTTTTTTCCTTTAGGGACATTCAGTACAGTTATGGAGCTCTGTTTTCCTTGCTCCCTAATTGGGTCTCGCACTGGGCTTCTTAGATTGCCCTTGCTAAGTGCACAATCTTCTAACTACAGTGATCCAGTAAATGATTGATTGATTGATTGACAGTATGTTACTTTAAAACATCTGGTTGATCTTGTTTAGTTTTTTTCTTTACATATCTGGTTGATTCTGCATCTATGGGGATTTCTGTGGGTGATCATGCAGCATTTCATCTGGTTGATCCTGTGTTCGGTAGACAAACTGTCGAAAGCAGGCTCAACCGCAGAATAAGATATAATGCTGCACGATCACTCACAGAAATCCCTGTAGATTCAGGATCAGTATTCAAACTAAAATGCAGGCTCAACCAGATATTTTAATTTATACGCAAAATTCAACGCAGCTTCTTGCCAATGAGAAATACAACTGCCATGTTTGTTTTTTTAATCCCTCCTGAACACAACTGTCAACCAGTAGAAGTCCGTATTATAGCCGTAAGGATGTCTTGTCCCTAACAACCACACCACAGACTCTAGCAGCCACCCCTGAACCGCAGAATAAGATGCAGCGAAGCACGAATAAATTCACTTTTCTTTTGTTAAAAACAAAACTAAATAAAATTAAAATAAATCAAAACCACACAAAAAATGACTGCCCTACTGTATAAATGGAATATGCAGTGGGAAAATTGCTAAATAAATGATTTATGTGGATTGAAGCAGTTTGTCCTCGGGACACCTCACTCGAGGTTTACACCACTCCGTGAGATTACCAGTCCAGACCTAGAATGAAAATATTGAAATATCTCTAGGGCCCCATGGGCAAAACATTCTCTCACAGTAGGTTGCCGTTGGTTGGAGCTGACATCATGAGCAGCAGAATTAGAAGGCAGTTGCAACTTGCACGCCAGTTCCAGTATTCAGGTTATAACTGTCCTGGCTCTGTAGCATTACTTTTACATTCTCCCCCAGATCTATCCAAAACATGCCTAAAAACCTCATCCCTCCATAGATGTTTTTTTTTTTTTTTTCACACGACTGATTTCCCCTGCCTGCCAAAATAAATCCATAACACTTTTTCCCCGAATTTTGTACATCTTCTATCCCTTCCGTCCCAGTACCATGGCTGCACTGTCCCGCCCACCTCCCCATATCTCCACTCCTGCCCCGCCCCAACCACCTGCCATACTCCCTTACCCTTGCACCTCCACCCCCACGATCTCCTACCTCATTCTCCCCACCCACCCTCCTTCCCTTGTCTTGCTCGTAGCTCAAGTCTTTGTACTGGTTATTACATGTCTGTAAGTCAATGATTATATGTTTGTAACTAAAAATGATGACTGTTGCACACGCTGACATGGAACCTTTGTAAAAGAGCCTCGGCTCAAAAGTATTGTAATTCTAGATTGAAATAAATAAAATAAATAAATACCTCCCACTGGTTCTGTGATGCACACCATACTGGCTACATCCCTCTCTTCACCAGTCTTCACTGTAGGCCACACCGCTGATTGTAAACAAAGGCCTTCGCTCACAAGGATTCATCACTGGACACACCCCTGCTTATTCAGCAAGAATACAAGATGACTTACAACACACGCAGTAGCGTTATGTGCATCAAACCCTTGGTCATCCGAAACTCATCTTGGCCATCCAAAACATCAGTTTACAACAGAAAAAAATAGCACGCAAATATGAAAGAACTTCATATGAAAGAAAAATAAGAGGTGTTGCATAAGTGGAACATGCCATGGCCCCAACAGAAATATTGCTGATATTTTTCCCTTGTGAAGTTTGAACCTTTGACGTCACTCGTGGCTTCGCCACTCGTCTTGTCTTAAGGTCAAACGACACTCCTGTGGACATAACTTCCCCCAAATAACAGCATTATTTTTAATTGCTAGGGCTTACAGTGAAAATATCAGAAAATATTTTCACTGTAGGTCCAAATATACCTCTAGTAGGTCCCAATTGGCTGGCGCCGGCAGCAGCCGAGCAGCATAACCAGAAATGCCGCTGCTTGCTTTCATGCTGGCTGCTGCTCAGTTTCATTTCCCTGCGGCACCCAAACAAGCACTTTCACTTTCTTCCCCGATTTATATATAAAAAAAATAAAAAAAAAATTCCACATAAATAAAAATCACAGTGAGCAAAAAATTTTTTTTTTTTTTTTTAACACCATTACTGTTCCCCTGCCTCCCACAGCAACACCCAACCACATTCTGCTTCCCAGCTTCCCTCCCTATACCCAGCAAACACACCTTCAGTCTCTGAGCGGCAGTCCTCCAGCCTGCATGCTGGCAACAAGTGCCCCTTCCCTGGCCTCTCTGCGCAAAAACAACCGCTCCCTCCTCTGGGCCTAACCGTTAACTCCCTGAACTGAAACTGTGCGATGACGCACGGATGCATGCGAGCATTGCATGTGTCTGAAAAGAGGCGGAACCCCTCAGCCATCCGAAAAACATGCCCAGTCATCCTGATAACTAAACAAAAAAAGAAAATAACGAGCCACCGAAATCAGAAAGGGAAATACTGAGGAGAGGTATGGAATAAACAGAACATGCTGCCCCCTAGTGAAAATATTGGGCATAGTTTTTGTTCTTGTCCTGATTGACTGATGACATCATTCGTGGCTTTGCCACTCATGATCTCATCAAGTCAGTCAGCACTCGGATCAAAAAATATCACTAATATTTTCACTGGGGGCACCATATTCTATCTATCTATATATATCTATATATATACTATATATATATATATAGCTATATATATAAAAAATAGGTGAGAAAAATCAATAATGCTGTCTCCTGACGGAATGAAACACACTACATGACCATGCATTATCGCACAAGGGGGAAAGGGAAAGGGGAAATTGTTTAACCAGGAAAGGCACACTAAGCCGAAGCCTGTTTCCAGGTGCAACCTGGGAGCACAAGGAAGTTAAGTGACTTGCTCAGGGTCACACAGTATGCAGGTGGGGGCTGTGGGATTCAAACCCCGGTCTCCAGGTTTGCAGCTCAGAGCCTTAAACCACTGCACTATACTGCCTCCACAACAACCACACGCCTGCACTTTTTTCTGTTTTTAATCCCCCTCCAAAATAGCTTTGGCCACTTTATTTATTTATTTTTTGGTTGATCTTTTTTTTTCTCCTCCTGCCCGGTCGGCCCACGTTCTTGCCGGACCTCCCAGCCCTATCCCCTGACCACAGGACTTATCTTCTCACCCTTATGCCCCCACAGCTTCCCCTCTGTGGCAGGGCAGCAGGGATCCCTCAACCCGACGAACAGGATCCAATTTGTGGAGAGGTGCCTGTGTATGTTGGGAGCAGAGCCTGTGGAGGCCGGCAGTCATCTGACGCACCTGGGACTTTTCCTCCATCTTTTCCCCCCTTGAGCCTGTAGGAGTTTGCAATGTCACCAATGGCCGAGCTGTGCACGCTTCAATACACAGCCTGCCTGGTGGCTGCTCCACCTCCCAACTCACCTCATGGGACCATGCGTGCCGGGACCCTGCATGCCAGCACCCAACCGCCACTAGGTGTCAAGCAGATGCTGGTCACTGTTCCCCCTCCCTCCCCGGGAGAGGAGAGCTGTCCTCCGGACGCCCAATCCTCTCCCTTTCCAGCCGACCCCTGGGAAACCGCTCACACTGTGACCATGGGTCACTGGCATGGCAGGAGGTGAGACATGTCTCAGTCCTCAATGCCACTGGTTTTGGCCATTTTATAAGACAGATAATCTGAATGCTTCACTACAGAGATCAAGGTATGTGTATATTGGAGCATAACCGCATGCCCAGTAGTGGATTATCTGTTACATATATATATTTTGCATGTTAATAAATATTATGATAATATCACTTGAAGAGATTTAATTATTTGTAGTGTTTTAGTGATGGTGTCTTTTGCCCAGAAAGACCAGTATGAACTGAAGAAGTTAGTAGACCGACAATAGCGACTAATTATATGGAAGGAAAAAAAGACCCAGTGAAGGCAGTTTAACTCTCAAAAGCTAGTCTCAAAAGCAATTTTGTTAGTCCACCAAAAGGTATCACCTGCAACATATTTTTGGTTTTTCATGCTGTGTCAATGACTGGATGAATACGACTACCACATGTCTTTGTTATAGAGAGGAATAAAGAAATGAGGATAATGGCTAGCTTCCAATTTCATTAGTCATTGAAACTGATAATTTCTTTGCAGTTGACGCTCTTTATTTCAACCCCACAATTCAGGTGCCAAGGGGGAACTTCTAACATATGATATGGAACTATTCAAACAAAAAATTAAAGTTATTGTCATTGAAAACATTAGTAACTTGAAATTTGATTGACTAATTGTGTATCATATGTAAAATGTTCCCAATTTCCCCTTGTGTTGCTACCTTGAGTCATTTTGCTCTGGACCCACATATGTTACACCCCAGAAGAGTTGTATACTTCACGCTAGGTGCAGACGATAAACCAACAAACAAAAAAAGCTTATGGGAACACCATAGGAGGAAACCATAATTGTATATGGATACTTCTGGTTCTGTTTAATTAGGATAATCATAGGTGGAGCCAGTTAAGAGCTGGCTTTTCGGTGGGGGTGGGGGGATTGGGATTAGTAGTGTCTGTGCATACCAATGGATTTAGCAGGATAGACAAGGAGCTTAGGATGGCGCTGTACTAAATGTTGGTGGCCATTTGGATTTAGAAAAAGCATACGGAGACCCGGCACCTGCTTTAAAACACGTAATGCTCTGTTATAGCTCTCCTTTGAAAGACTGACAGCCGAGAGTGCTAATATGGTACAAATAATTTTAATAATGCATGAAAATGCAAAAAACTCACTTAAAAATGGCACAAGGAAACAAAAGGAGTTCATGAATGGCTAGAGTCCATAAGTCCATAAAGTTCCTTAAGTCCAAGAAAACGCCATGTAATCCAAAACACAAACGGCTGTATGTTCCAAACAGATATGAGCAAAGGCTGAGGGTCGCTTCCAGCTGACGTCACCTAACGCGTTTCGCTTGTAGCTTTTTCAAAGGCTGACATCCAAAAGTATACATCTGTATTTAAACACCACCCTTAAAGGGAAATCACCCATATTTTACTCAATACAAATAACTATATACAAAACATCATATAATCAAATATAACAAAGAAGTAAAAAGGAAATAATCAGAGCTGTGCAAAGTATTCATTATACAGCACCAGTAAACAGATGCACAACTTACTGCTGGAAATATTCCGCATTACAAATGATACCTTTATCCAGTAGGTCATAGTGTAATCTGTGCACTGCTGAAAGATAGAAGAGAAAAGACATAGATGTTAGATAGAAAAACACCAAAAATTAAAAACAACTTATTTTTTGCATTATTAAAATTAGTTGTACCATATTAGCGCTCTCGGCTGTCAGTCTTTCAAAGGAGAGCAACAACAGAGCTAACAGAGCATTACGTGTTTTAAAGCAGGTGCCGGTTCTCCGTATGCTTTTTCTTGACTTTTTCTGAACCGAGCACTGCTTGCTTCCCTGTGCAGTCCTCCTCTTTTGCTTTCCATTTGGATTTAGCCTGGTCTCTGATAGCATTTCAGAACCGATTACTTCGCAGGTTTGGACTTTTTGTTTTTCTTGTTAATTTGGAAAACCAGTGGCCAAGCAGTAGGCACCCCAGGGTTCCCAGTAAGTGTGGTACCTCAAGGTCATGCCTCTCTGGCGGATTTGTGGATGAATGTAATGGAATTGCTGTTACAGGATCAGTCCCATCTGTGAAATATGACTTTTTTTTTTTAACCAAAGAGATGGTTGAATAACCTCCTTTAGTCTTAGTATGAAGGTTCCACCACTGCTGCCTCCTTCTGAGCACTCCTTAATACTACAGCCTTCTGAGCCGAGAAACTTGGCATTTGAACCTGAAGTCCTCCCTCAACACTGGTCTCTACCACCAAGCCAAAGGAACTGCTCCTCTAGCTGAGCTAGTAGGAGATTGTTTTAAACTTTAGCCTGATTCCTCACTGACATCCCCTGATTACATCACCCTGTCACAACCCATATTTATGACTGAGTAAAATGAACAGCTTGCTGGATGAAGCAGTGGGAAATAAAACTGTGGAGGGCTTGAGACGGGCTTGGGACAGAGCAAAAGGAATGGTGCTTACCTGTAGAGACAAAACCAGGAAAAGGAATAGGAAGATTAATGGGCAGGGTAAGAACCTGCATCGACGCTAGGTTGTGGGGTTATATAGGGCCCAGTGGGTAGACATGATGGACCTTTGGGCTTTTTCTGCCGTCACTGCCTGTTTCACTGCTCGACCGTCTCCCTTTACCTTACTGACTTTTCTGTACTATCTTGACATGAGGCTGGATCAGATACTGACCTGCCCAAACTAAAATGCATTACTCCATTTGCATACTTCAGGTATTTTTTTAGGGGCGGCAAAGTGGAACCTGCGTGGATCTTTATACTCCTACTGTGACTGAAAACAGAATATCGTCAGTGTAATTCTGCCCAGGTAGATTTCACACCTCGGCTACTCGGTTTCACTTCAGATATCTGAACGTGCATTTCATTGCTTAAAGTGCAACTCTCTAATAAAAAGCTTTAAAAAAAACTAGATTTACTCCAATTATGTTTAAACTTTGTTTTCTAGTTACTTATTTTTTACTTGTTGGTCTACTAAATATTGCAGACAGTGCAGTACTTCAGAGTTTTTCAAAATGCATCTGACTGTCCCCTGCTAACCGCACTCACGTGCTGTTTGTGACATCACAGTTTGTTGTCATGACGAACACTATATAAACAAAGGCATTTTGAGGTTGACAGAGGAGAGACAAAGGTTTTTAATACAAACTTTTTAGATGGACTACCAAGATGCTCTGTAAACTTTGGAAAGGAACGCTGTAAATGAAAAAAGTGTTCTCTAGTAAATTGATGATAGCTGATGCATCTTATTTATGAAAGTACATCCTGAAGTGCAGAGTTGCTGGTTAAGTGAGCTGTGTACAACGGAGGTCTAGGTGGTAGAATAGCTTTCAGGGCTCCATTATCCCTGTAATGTGGCCTGTTTATGTTACTGTACCTGGTAGGTGCTTATTAATGCTAAAATGATTTCACTTTTTTGTTTCGGTTTTTAATTTCTTATTGGCACCCTGCTTGGAATCGTAGAGCAATATACCACCGCACACATTGCCATAGAAATTTGGAGTAGTGAGCTGCTTTTCCAGTGCTACTGGTTAGCTAGAAGATTCAGTTCAGACAGGAATGCAGTAAAAATAATACTTAGAAAAAAAATGAGAACTGCTTGCACTGTGCGAGACTAAATATTCCACAGCACACGTGCCAAGTAAACCGTGACAAATCCTATACATTCACTCTCTGTGGTTTTGAAGCTGTGCCTGTATTTCCGTTTGGAAGTGGAAACTACAGTTAAGCAGCATAGAAAGTCGTAGATGCCAAGTGCACATTTAGACAAAAATAGTATCATTAGTATGTTATGCTGGAAGGAGATGAAGACACTGGTTGACTGTTTACTTGCTTGACTTGGATCCTGACAGAAACTGACCTCAGACTTAATACCAAACCCTAAGAAAGAAGGGTTGGGGAAGAGGAGAAATGCCATGCTTTTTATCAACCGCTGTAATATGTGGCTTGGGTTTGTAGGGTTGTGTTCGAGATAACATCAACTATATCAGTTGAAAGTCTCTCTTATTCACAATGAGACCACCTTTTTATCGGAATTTATGAATAGATTAAATGCTTCTCTCAAGAATTAAGGGACTCATGTAGTGAGCCTCTGATGTAATTTTTAGACACCATTCAGCTTAAATGTAACTATTTTTGGTAGGGCTGTGCATGGGGCTGATTTTTGGTATTTGTATCTGTATTTGTTTACATATCTGTGTTTGCAAAATATTTTATTGTACATTTTGGACTTGATTCTGTTGTTAATGATGACATAAGACCAAGGGTTTGAGAGGTTTCAATAAACTTTGCAGCTTTATCAAGAAAATATGCATCCATGTATTGAACAGTAGGAGTCACAGGTGTGTCATGTCGGCCTAAACCAAGGCTAACACTACTTTATATGGTCTAACACAAATACAAATATTTAAGAGCGATATTTGTATTTGTAAAAAAGTGCCGTATTTGTCCCAAATGGTGTAACCCTCTACAAATGGGAGTTCCCAAAAAGTCTTCCTTGAGCTTGCCTAAATGCTCACTGCCAGGCTGGTGTCCTGCGTTTTAGCAGTTTAAATGTGATTACCAGAGCCTGTATAGCCTCTGTGTACTATCTCTTTAAGAGCTGCCTGATTGTAGCTCTTGTAATTTGAGAGGGACCTCTGTTGTAAGATGTAACTATTTGCTGAAAATCATTTAGAGTGATAATGATAGTGTAGTTTGTCTAACCTGCTTTCTTTGTAGCAAAGACTGTTTTGTTTGTCTCCACTATCTTGGTCCTGGACTGCAAATTGGACTAAACAGTACTGGTGGGACCTAAAATGTAGCCGGACTACAGAAGCTGTCTGAAGTCAAAATCTAGGAATTGTAGTTTTGAACTTTTTGCGCCTTTTTTGCAACTGAAGGGGGAGCTCCTGCCTTGACTGACAGCCAAATCAGCCAACCAAACCTTTTGGATCTTGGGGAAGTCCCAGGCTGCTTGCAGTTTTCAGTTAAATCTAAGCTGGAAACTGAAGAGTAAGGAGCTGAAGTGATTCTGAGCAGCAATCCTGAATGGATTCACATGGGAGAACTGTGAAAAGGCTGAGTTTTTGGCCCGCATGTCTGTCTGTTGCTTCTGAGAGGGAGAGAAGAGAATTATTTTGGACTAAATCCGAGTTTGTGTGACTAAAGTAAGCTACTGAAGTGAGCCAGGCTCAACCTGAAGAAGACCAAAGATTTTTGCTGAATGCGATCAGCCTGTCAGGAGTTCCAGCTACCCCTAAACTCCCGGTGTGTGCAGAGACTTTGTGATTGTGACCGGGGAGCGCTTTGCCTGGTACAGTAGAATCCCCTTACATGAAAATGTGCTATGAGCTGCTAGTGGGTTGTGAGTTGGTTCTCCACTGTGTGAACTGTGTTCTGCTTGCTGGAAGCTGTATCCAGCCCAAAACGGACTGCATCTGAATTTGTCTCCGTGCGTTCTGGGCCTTGCCAGACTGGCCCAGCCAGACTACACACTGCACAGAGAAGCCATCGATGAGAGACCTGCCTGGGGATCAGCCCCCTGCTCCACGCTTGAACAGGAACGACACCTCTGCGACTCATGTGGGCCCTGCTTCTCCTGGTATTCCAGATCAACCACCTGCAGTCTCGATTTTCGTCCAGCCTGTGTCCAGTCTTGGTTATCATGAGTAAATACCAGTGTAGCTCCCTGCAACAACAGCTTAATCTGAGTGTGTCATCTGATTGTCTTGTTTCGTTTCCTTTACGAACTGAGCCTCAATCAAGCAACAAGGTGATGTAGGAAAAAGGCACTTGAGAAGTTTTTAATGTGAAAAAACTCTAGTGGCCATGCAAAAAGCCCAAGGTCAGAAGGATGCGTAGCCAGCCCCATCGACTGAGTTGTGGTCGCTGAAGTCCTGAGACTGTGAGAAAGAGTGGTCGGGGACAAAAGTATAAAGGTAAGGATAAGGCAAGATCAGTTTCCCCAGCGAGGTCCAGATCACCACAGTGGCCTGTACCCACTCAACCTACATCGTCGTCATCCGCCTTGGCAGCGGTGATGACAGACCCCCCCCCCCCAACTGTTGACCAGACACCAAGATTGGAGCTTGGCTCAGGCACTACTGTACCTACTAGGATGGGGAGTAGGCCTGTCGACTCCAGCAGTCACGACCCCTGGCCAGGGCGTCGTCGACATATGATACGGCGCATATTGCCAAGCTTGCTTTTGCAGCCTGCACTGCTGTCTATGGGGTTACTGTTTCGCAGACCCTATTAATGCCCTTGACTGGCGCCACAGCAAGTGCGTCTTGAGCAAAGGCCTGCGGCATTGCCAGCAAGATCCTCCATTCCTTTCACTGATCGGGACATTGACGACAAAGAGGAATTCTAATCCTGACCTTATTGTGGAGAAGGATTTTGAAGAGGAGAAAGGATATGAAGAGGAACGTTATGCTGCGTGTTTTGGCTCCACTGTATCTTCTTGCAGTGAGGACTCTGTAGTGTGCACACCCAGATCGCCTCCTGAAGACCCCACTTTTCAGACAGTGATGCAGCAAATGCAAACTGCTATGAGGCTTGCAGTAGAAGAGGATTCTTCTAAAAAAGAATTTAATGGAGTTTCTGGAGGTGCCCTGCACTCCATCCATCATTATACCTCCAGTTTATCCTGCCTTAGAGGATGCCACTATTGCTGCCTGGTATAAGCCAAATGCCATACCAGCTGTTCCTGGAAAGGTGGACAGACAGTACCCTGCCCCTACTGCCATGACTTA
The DNA here is from genome assembly GCA_016271365.2 of Neoceratodus forsteri. Classification (NCBI taxonomy): domain Eukaryota; kingdom Metazoa; phylum Chordata; order Ceratodontiformes; family Ceratodontidae; genus Neoceratodus; species Neoceratodus forsteri. The sequence continues at coordinate 62,934,419 of CM028132.1, read as the reverse complement.
ACCAGCCAGAAACGGATTCTGTGGTCATCGTGGCTGCTCATGATAGATTCAGGGCACCAAGGCATACGAGTACCTTGCCACCCGATAAGGAATCAAGGAGCCTTGACTTGATGGGCAGGTGCACATACGCCTCTGCCTCACTAGGCCTGTGTATTACCAACTATCAGCCTTACATCATCAGGTATCAAAACAGCCTGTGAAAGGCTGCCAAAGCTGCAGCTCGGGCCCTTCCAGAAGACACAGCCAGTGGTTAAATTGGAAATGTTTAGGAGGTGAAACTATAATCTCTGTATTTGTAGGAGGTGGAACTGTCATCCCTAAGAGATGGAACTCTCTGATGGTATTCAATGGAAAAATGTGTTGAAGGAGGTGGAACTGAGTTCCTGCCCAATTTAACACCTGGGCAAAGCCAAGAAGGAGTTGCTGAACAATTTAAATGCTGGTGCTGAGGGTAGGCAAACACTTGCTACGTTCAGCCTATGATGGCTCAGATGAATTTGCCAGGGTAGCTGCCTTTAGTATTTGTATGAGAAGGTATTCTTAGCTCAGAGTGCCTGGGTTTGCAACTGCTATGTAACAGTGTTGAATGCTCCCTTTAGAGGCACCAGACTTTTTGGCTAATGTCACAGCGTGTGGGAATAAACTTCAGACGAGGCAAATTTACAGGTTTAAGACACACCATGGTGTGATATTTATTTTTCAAAAGTGAGAAAAATAAATGAAAACAACAAAAAAATTGCAACGACGATCCCTACTTAACATCAGTAGTTTCTCCCGTAATACAGTCCTGGATCTTAGAGCTCCTAAGACCCTTCTCATCTGCATTCAACAGCTTGTCTGCCTCTCTTCTCCCTCTCCTAGGGCTGAACCCCACTGGGTTGAACTGAAGTGAACGCAGTGAAGAGGTATTTATGTCCTTTTGGTGGGACCACCTGACTGAGCCCTTACATGTTTAAAAGTCTGGACATGTTTCAAAACCAAGGGGGAAGGGATTGTGTCAGGGGATTTCCTAGTTCAGTTAAAGGCACAGAGTGTGTGTGTGTGTGTGTGTGTGTGTGTGTGTGTGTGTGTGTGTGTATACAGTGTGTGTGTGTGTGTATACAGTGTGTGTGCAAAACAAAATGGTTATATTAAATGCACGCTGAAAATAGTTAAAAATCTACGTTTCGACCTTAGGTCTTCTTCAGGAAATATCTAAAAGAGGAAAAAAAACAAGTTAGTGTAGAAGAGAGGTAAAATGAGAGAGATATATATGTGGAGAAAGAAGAAGGGGGAGGCTAAGGGAGAAGAAGTGATAAATGGTAAGATTAAGAGAGAATCTGTGAAACAAAAAGGTGATGATGGGAAAGATAAAACGTAATGGGAGAGAAAGAGCTGGGGAAGTTCCCAGGTAGAGACTGATTAACAGGGCCTTGTAAGAAGGCTGAAAGGTGACAAATGTGTGAGAAGGAGACAGAAATGGAGAGACATGGTGAAAATGAAAAATAAATCAGTACAAAAACAAATTGACTTTAGGGAAAAAAAGGGGAGGCTGAAGTGTGTGTGTGTGTGTGTGTGTGTGTGTGTGTGTGTGTGTGTGTGTGTGTGTGTGTGTGTGTGTATATATATATAATCTCCACAGATATTGACTTTCTATATCTGTGATCCACAGTGACTAAGCTCTTTTATACATAGAACCTTATATAATAACAGGTTTATAGTGTTAATTTATGAAAATACCTTAGGGATTTCTTGTAACTGTCATAATCATGAAATTATTATTTTATATGGCTTCTATTCATTTTTCTTTAAAAAGGCTTTATTAACTGTATTCATTCCTGCTATCTAAAATAGCCTTCGTGTTTTTTGTACACAAAATGCACTTATGCACTTTACACAACACCTCTCCGGGTGTTTGACACCATTCCAGGGACTGGATGGATGGAAATGGAAAAAGAATGAAAAGAGAGAACTAGTAGGAAGTTTAGTAGGGACAGTAAAGAGCAACGCTAGGTGGCCAATCTAGGATAGGGGGAAAAAGAAGAAAAGCAAAGAGAAAAGTGTTAACTGTTACTCGGAAATAAGGAGACAGAAAAGTGGTCCATCAGTCACAGCCTGACTCCACCACCGCTAACATGTAAAAAAGGCTTTGAGAGACCTACAGACCTCAAGAATGACTTTGAGGTCAGTTAAGTCTTTGTACAGTACACTTGGTAGAGATACAGGATCCTTTCACCAGCCTACTTCCAAAGGTGGCCATCAAGTCTACTGTCATCAGGGCCGAGGGAAGGGTGCTGGAACCTTGCCACCTCCCCTGTAGTCTATTACAAAGCCTCCAGAGCCAGTGGTGCCGGGCCCTCCATCTCAGCATGACTCATGCAGGACTTCCCCAAACCAATTAAGGTGCAAGAGTTGCTGGTAGGGGGTTGTTTCTCCCTTCATCTAACACAGTGGAGGGAGAGTACTACAGACAAGTGGGTCCTGGAGATGATTGTGAAGGGACATGCTCTGGAGTCGCTAGAAACCCCTCCAGAACATCCTCCATCTCTTTCATATTATCCCTCGGAACATCTGCCCCTGTTGAAAGAAGAGGTACAAGCCTTGCTGACAAAACATGTCATAGAACCTGTGCCTTCACACCAGAAAGGCAAAGGGTTTTACTCCAGATACTTCCTGGTCCCCAGATGGAGAGGGAATCTCAGGCCTGTGCAAGACTTGTGAAACCTAAACTTCTACATAGAATAGGAGAAGTTTTGCATGGTCTCCTTGCAGAATCTGATTCCCCTGTTGTAAACAGGGGACTGGATTTGCTCCCTGGACATAAAGGATGCATACCTTAATATCTCAGGCAGCATCACAGAAAGCACTTGAGATTTGTTCCAAAAGGGGAGCACTTACAGTTTAGAGTATTGCCCTTTGACTTGTCTTCTGTACCTTGGGTCTTTACCAGATGTTTAGCTGTGGTGGCAGCAGCCCTTCACAGGGGAAGTCTATATGTCTTCCCATACCCGGATAATTGGCTGTTGAAAGCCAGCTCAAATACACTCTGTCTTGCACAAGGCAATTATTTGAAGACCTGGGGGTTACAGTGACTGTACCAAAGTCAGTACTATCCCCTTGCCAGAGGCTGCAGTAAATAGGGGCAGTCTTGGACACAGCACAGGGCAGAGTGTTTTACCCCTGGATAGGGCAGAATGTCTCATGGTTCAAGCGCAGCTGGTGTACAGCAGTCAATATGTCTCAGCCAGGACGTGCCTGTGTCTGCTGGGACTTCTGGCAGTGGCCATTGTGACTGTGCCACTGGTTCGCTTGCATATTTGGATACCACAATGGACACTGACAGTGCAGTGAGACCAGTTGATGGATGATATGAACCAACAGGTGCTCATCACATCCCATTTACGCAAACACTGATGCGGTGGATGGACCACAGCAACCTCTTGGGGGGTGTTCCATTCTTAATCCCAACTCCAACTCAGATTCTTACCTCGGATGCATCAGGATCCGGATGGGGAGCACACCTGGGCCCTTGAGGAGAGCTGTCCTATATAGTCTCCAGGCTTTCCAGGAGCATCTGACTCTGGGTCATTTGCTAGTACAGACAAAAATGGTCAGTATTATGCATTACTTAAACAAGGGGGGGGGAGACTCGTTCCTATCCCCTGTGTCAGGAAGTAATGAGAGTGTGGTACTGGACACTGGAACATGGCCTGGAGTTATCAGCTGCGCATCTGCCAGGCATCCAAAATGTCTTAGAAGATCGGCTAAGCTGGTCACAGTCCAAGATACACTAATAGGAACAGCAGACCTCCGTGGTGGAGGACCCCTTCACAAGGTGAGATTGTCCAGAGTTGAACGTTGTTGCGTCTTTACACAGTGCAAAACTGCTGCATTTCTGCTTGCTCCAGGGCTGAAGTTTTTTGGTGAGATGCATTCTCCCTCTCTTGGAAAGGGACTTTTCTGTATGCATTCCCATCCTTTGTATTAATACAGAAAGTATTACTGGAACTACAGGTGAAGGGTTGACCCTCATCCTGATTGCACCTGTGTGACCTCAGCAAATATTGTATCCAATGCTGCAAAAACTAGCAGTGGAGCCTCCAGTTCTCTTGCCTCTGTGCAGAGGCCTGTTGTCACAGGACAAGGGGGCTGTGGTCCATCCAGACCTGAAGTGTCTGCACCTGCATGCGCATGGCCCCTGAAAATATAACTACCGCATAGTTTGGGGTGTCACCAAACGTTGCTTATATACTGGTTGTAGCCAAAAATCCGTCCATCAGACATACTTACTCTCTGAAGTGGAAGTGGTTCACTTTGTGGGCCACTTCCAAGAATATGGACCCATTTACCTGTTTGGTCAATGTAGTGTTGGAATACTTGCTGTCACTATCAGACCCTGGTCTGCAGTATTTCTCACTGAAGGTGTACCTGGCAGCTATCTCTGCTTTTCATGCCCCAATGGATGGGAGTATGGTAGCCCAGTTGGAGGTCTCCCATACCTTTTTTTTTTTTTTACTTTTTATCCCACCTTACTGCCCTTTCGGTACACTCCTTCAGACCTCTGATCAGTCCTACAGGTCCATCCCACAGAATCTGCCCCTAGAGTGCCAGGCATGCTCCTTTATCCCTCCTACTTCTACTCCTTGGAGTGCCTGCACAACGGGGTCTGTCCTGCGGGTTGGCAATCCTGAGGTAGATCGGTCGTCATCTTGGCCTGAGGTTTTTTTTTCTGTTTTTCTCCCCTTAGTCCCTCCTATCCTCTGAGGACATCTGCACGTAGGACTGACGTCCAGTGTTACAGCGTGCTGTCGCACATCACCGACAAATGCCCACAACGCCCTCCCCAACTCTTGGAAGAGCCGCCTATGCACTGGTGCCCTTGTTTCCACCTGCACAGGTGCATCGGGTGTGCGAGACACCCCTGGATCCCACCCCGGAAGAGGAGGAGGAGAGCATCCATTGGGACGCTCAATCCTTCTTCCCCCCCCCCATCCGGACCCCTGGCAACCCGAGTCCATTCTCTCAACCGGGCCGCCTGCTAAGTAGGTGTGGCGCCCAGTGCCTCAACCCTCAGCACCACCGGCTGGCACCTCCATACCTTTTGTGAGGTGTTCTGCATATGAAACCTCCCATTCACAATCTGGTTCCACCCCCCCTTCATTGGACCTAAATTATGTGCTTGCGAAACTTATTTTGACTCCATTTGAGCCTGCTTCAAGTTGCGGTTTAGGTTTCCTTTCATGGAAAGTGTTATTTTCAGTTGCAGTTACTTCAGTACAAAGGATTTCAGAGCTACAGGATTTAATGTGTGAGCCTCCATATTTGATTTTTCATAAAGACAGGGTGTCTATGTACTAATGCATACGAACATATAAAGAAGCCAGCAGAAGGTGGCCATTTGGTCCATCAAGTCTGCTTGTATTGCAGGGTCCACAGCTTGAGCTAATGTCCCTGCCCTCCCTCCACACTCCTTCCATCCTCCCTTCCCACGATCCTTACCTTTCCCCTATGCCTATCCCAGCCTCTTAAAGCTGCCCACTGTCTTCAACAAGGTGACCTCTTCCAGCAGCACATTCCAAGTGTCCACCACCCTATCCATGAAGAAGTGCCTCCTGACCTCCTTCCTAATCCTCCCACCCTCCAGCTTAAGATTGTGCCCCCTTGTGCTATGGTTGCTACTCAGCTTAGAGATTCTCCTTATCAACCGTATTTATCCCGTTCAAGTACTTGAAAGCCCCGGTCATGTCCCCTCTCTCTCTCTCTCTCTCTCTCTCCCCTGTCTTCCAGGGAGTACATGCTCAGTGCCCTCAGTCTCTCCTCTTATGCCTTACCCTGCTGACCTGCTGTCATCTTTGTAGCCCTTCTCTAGACCTTCTCCAGCAGGTTAGTCCTTTTTGAGGCGTGGGCACCAGTACTGAACTCCATACTCTAGATGCTTCCTTACTAGTGACCTGTTCAAGGGCAGCATAACCTCCTGTCCCCCACTACTGATCCCCCTAGATATGCATCCCAGTATCTTGTTTTGCCTTTGCTGCTGCTTTCTTGAACTGCATGGAGTGCTTCAGGTCACTAGTGATCATCACTCCCAGGTTCTTCTCCCCCTCTGATGCAGACACTCAGACTCCGCCCAGGTAGTACTCTGTCCTGGGATTCTTGGCTCCAATATGCATAACTAATCCTAAGTTTTTGCCAAAGGTGGTGTCTGAGTTCACATTGAACCAAACCATCCACCTTCCACTTTATTTTCCTGAGCATGCCAATCAAGGTGAAACATTGCTCCACATTCACATAGAATCCTCAGATAGTATCTGGCATGCACTAAAAACTGCAGAAAGTCCTTGCAGCTTTTTGTTTTGTTCACCCCTGGGAAAGAGGGTTTACCTGTTTTGAAACAGTGCTTGTCCAAATGGCTAGTACATTGTAGTACGTTCTGTTACATGAAGTTAAGTAGGGAACTTGCTGGTGTGGTTCGTGGTCATTCCACAAGTGGCATGGCTACAGCTGTTGCTTGCTTCAGAAATGTCTCAGCGTCTGACATCTGTGCTGCAGAACTCTGGAGTACTGTCCACACCTTTACTAAACATTACAGTCTGGACATTGTTTTCTCATCAGTTACTCCAAGGCAGGTCCATGCAAAGGCTGCTGCAGATACTGGAAACCGTACGCTTGGTTGTCTGATGCAAAATGTACTTTTATTTCTTTAAAATACAAATAAAATCATATTCAGGAGACGGTGGTAACCAAGGTACTAGGCACAAGGTACATTATGTATCACAGATGTGTAGGCTTCCACCTTTCTGTTCTACAGGGCCTACTGTCATGAGCAGGCTGCACCAACCTCCCAGTTAGCTTTTGGGGACTGCCTGGGACTCGTTCCAAAGCTGTGGTCTAAGAGAAGCGATATCCTTGAAAGAAGATAGAACAGTTACATACTTACTGTAACAGTAGATCTTGAGAGATTCTCTTTCCTTAAGGCATGCCATACCACCCTCCTTCCCCTTTGTATCAGCTGTAGGGGAATCTGGCATCCACTTGTGCCTTGGGAATATTCATGGCTGCTTTCTCCAGTACCTGCTTCTGCCTGATATCAAAGGTGTTGGTATAATCTGCTGGTTCCCCAAGTAGAGAGTACTCCGAGCACACTCTCCAGGGAACTGCAGAAAGATGGGACTGCCCACGTTTATGTAAACGTTGACACGTGATGTCTTTGTGGGTGGCCCCCAGCTAGCAAAGGTTTCCGTGTGGACATAGCACTGATGCAGGTATAGTTCCAAAGGTGTGGCCTAAGGGAAGAGATTCTTTCAAAGATCTACCGTTAAACAGTAAGTACGTAGCTGTTCTTTCATATGACTCCTAACCTCAACATAGTCATCCCTCTTCAGGTCCTGAGACTCTTTCCGTTGGTGCATGTCCCGTCTGGTCCACCTGTTAGTAAATGCGGAAAGTCTCTGTTGTTCAATAGATGTCAGCCTTTCCATTACCTATATCTGATTCATGGTTTCAACCCATTCCTGTATCCCTGGGGGGTTGACCTGAAGCCACCATCTGGTGATGGCCTTAGCCGCTGATGTGGTTGTGATTGTCCATAAATAGATGACTTCCCTACCCTTTAAAGATTTAGGTTTAATAGCCAGCAGCAAATGCTTGCTGTTTAACGGTTTTATAATATACAGCATAAATACCACTTGGGTATGTACTCACCCCGCCCCAAAAGCCCTGTAATTTAGGACAGTGCCAGACAATATATGTCTGGCACTGTCAAGTGTCGCATGTCCGTGTCAGTGGCTCAGTAGGTAGCACACTCGCCTCTGAGGCTGGGAGATCAGAGGGCTGTGGGTTCAGTTCCCACATCTGGCACTTGGGTTAATATCCCAGTACTGATACTGTAGTGCAGCATGAGAGGGGTGCTGCACTTCTGAGGTGCCGTCTTTAGGATGAGACGTTAAACCGAGGTCTCATCTGCCTGGATTGGTTGTAGTTCAGGTGGATGTTAAAGATCCCATGGCACTTATTGAAAAGAGTAGGGGAATTTTTCATTTGAATAACAAAAACAAATCAATACAAAACAGTGTTGCCTCACACAAAAGTAAAGTACAAATCATAACAAAAGCAAATAAGTATTACAATCATACATATTTAAAGGGTTTGTCGAATACAGAAGTGAAACTCAAATCTAATCCCATGACAGAAAGGCCCTCAAACGAAAAGAGTAGGAAAATTTTTATCCAAAATTTAAAAAGGAAATAAAACACATACTTAATAGTGTTACTGTACACAAAATCATAAGACAAAATTAAAATAAACAAAATAAGCACGTCATCAAGCATACAATACAAACTTTCATTTTGAAAGTCCCAAACGGATAAACTGACTTCCACTAAAAGAGTAGGGGAAACATTTTTATTCAAGGAACAAACGCAAAATAATACAAAAACAGTAGTACCTCACAAAAAGGAAGAAAAAATTACAAATCATAACAAAATAAATAAGTATTACAGTCATACGTATCAGAAACGGCTGTCTAATACAGAAGTACTAACTGGAAACAAATGCACACCATAAAAATACAGAATGGAGAGCGGACAAAATTATATAAATTATTATGAAACAGAAATAAAACAGTACTATATACAAAAAGGACCAATATCCTATTCTTATTTAAAAAATTATAGAAAGGAAATAATTAACTATTAGGTACAAAGAAAGTATCATGTTCACCCAGTATCCAGCCAAGACATATGTCTCCACCATAATTTATAAAGAGCAGGGGCGGCTATATTGTGCTCATAGTCTCTCCATCTTAAAATCTCTTTCTGAACCATTGAAAACACATAAGCACTAGATAAATACCTGCTATCTTAACGTTAATGCGCAGCGGGCTTGCCAAAATTGAAACTTAACATGTTCCATAAATAACAATAACGTCCTAGAGTCGAACTGGACCCATGCAGCTGGTAAAATGTTCCTAACCCACACATCCGGATCCTCCCTCTGAAGAGGCCCAGAGGCTCAATATTTATGAAAAGAAGTCCAAAATCCAACCACATAAGGACAATCTATAAACAAATGCTGCATAGTCTCAACCACCCCACTACACGCATCAATTCTAGGACACATTCGTTCCACCATACCCTTATGCTTCATGTTCCCTTTTACCCCCAATTTAAGGTGGGTGCAAAGCCATCAAAAATCCCACATATATGTTGGAATTCGGTGATAATGAAGAAAACCTGCCATAGTTTGTATAGCAGCTGAGGGAAGTATCATAAACCAGGGTTCCTCATGAAACCAGGTTAACAGCCAGTCATATACCATTTTCCGACTGCCAGCAGTCAGATAGCGATAAGGCAGTTCCCAGAGTTTGAGTTTACCCACCACATCCTTCCAATAATTAGCTAAAAAGGAAATTTTCACCTGTTTAGAAAGAGAGCCTAAAGAGGCCCACTGTGTTAATAGGGATCCAAACTCATCCATAACCCAGGGGCACCATAACCTAACCTCATTATGAGCCAATGGGACAATATTGTGAAAAAGAAAGGTAACATGAAAAAAAATGGTTGGATTAATCATTCCCAAGCCTCCCTGGGTAATAGGTAGATAGGTAATCCCTCTTTTTATAGGGTTTAGGCGATTACTCCAAAGACACTGGAAAAACACACTGTATACTGAAGTTTCCAGTATTTTTGGGATAGGAAACACTGCCGACAAAAATTGAAACAACGGTAACAGATGTGATTTTATCATATATATCCTTTGACATTTAGACATACGCCAAAAATTCCATTTTGTTACCAAACCTTATGCAGTATGAATTTTCTCTTCCCAATTATAAAACTGGGGATCAGGACTACCAAAAAAAATCAATTCGAATATAAGAGGTCACTACTAGAAAATGCCATATTGAACTCCATACTGTACCCTCACAATCAATGGATAAAATACTACATTTATGGTAGTTGATAACAGAACCAGTTACTTCTGAAAACACTCTCAACTCATCTTGAGCCAAAAAGGCTGATGATTTATCTGCCAATATTAAACACAAATCATCTGCATAAGTAATAGTTTTAATCTGTAAATCTATACTACTCACGGAGAGACCCATTATATCATCCTGTTTATTCAATCTGTATAATAATGGGTCCAGAGACAACAAATAAAGGAGAGGACTTAGAGGACAACCCTGCTTCACCCCTCTATTGACTAAAATCTTACCTCCTATCCATCCATTCATACTAGGAAATAAACAAATTTGTTTATAGCATATTTGCAACCATGAAATAAACTTATCTGGGAACCCATATTTAGAAAAAACTGCCTACAGATAGGTATATTCAACCCTATCAAAAGCTTTAGATTGATCTGTACTAACTAAATGTCCTAATAATTCCTGAGTAGTGCCTTTATGCAGAATTTCTCTAATAAGAATCAGGGCATCCTGTATCTTACGTGAGGGTACCCCACTAAACTGTGTGGGGTGAATTATATCATTTAACATATTCACCAATCTATTCCCTAATACCTTCATCAGGATTTTACCATCGGTATTTAACAAAGTGATTGGTCTCCAATTTTTTAATCTTCTTTATTTCCATCCTTGAATAAGAGAACTAAAACACCTTCATACATACTGGGTAGTAAAACTCCTGTACTAAGAGCATTATTTAACACTACCACAAGTTCATCCCCTAGTACTTCCCATAATACTTTATAAATGGCACGTGATAGGCCATCAGACCCTGGGGATGTTCCTTTAGGAAGGGTCCCAATAACTTGCTTAAGTTCTGTAGCAGTGATAGGAGAAACTAAATTTTGACCACACTCCTCAGAAATGTGAGGGAGGTCACATCCTTTCAACCAGTCTGATATTGCATCCTTTGACAAATTAATACTTGTAAAAATTTTGGAAAAATACCTCCCAATTTCATTCAGTATAGCTGGGTTGTCTGTGGCTTTCACACCATTAGGGAGTTGCAAGGCCTCCATAATTCTCTGTTCCCGAACCTGAGCCAGTGCGTCAAAAGGAATGGTATCAGACTTTTTCCCAAAAACCTGGTACCATTGCTGTTTGATCACGCCCTGCATCAGTTCTTTTTGGAAAACTGATATTTTATCTTTAAGAATCTTAATAGCACCCAAATCACCTTTACCCTCTTCATAGTATTGGGCCACCAAATCCTAAGCTGTGCTCTAAGGTGCCACAAAGTGTTTTTTTTTTTTTTTTTTTAAAAGAACCATTAAGCCTCCCCACTGACTGAAAATAAGAACGAAAATCATGTTTTGAATCTTCCCACCATTGATTTTTATCGTCATGAAGGAAAAACACAGATTTCCTAGCTTTCATGATATGTTGAAACCCTACCTGTACCATGGGTAGATCTAACAAAGAAATATTTAACTTCCAGAACCCTGGACCCCGCCTTTGTTCAGGTAGATTTCCTACTATCAAATCTAACATACAATGATCAGAGGTTGCCACATCACTAACGGCCTTACAAATGCTAAAACCGGCAGAAATAAAGAAATAATCAATCCGCGACATGCAAGGGCCACAAGCATATGTGTGGGAAGCTCCTACATTAGCAGACCCAAACACATCAGTGAGACCCACTTCAGAAATGAGTTTCAACAAACAAGAGACATCACAATATTGTTTTTTCCCAAATATATTACTTCCACTCTGAGGGAAAGAGCAATTAAAATCCCCTCCAAAAATAACCGGCATACTAGTAAACAAAAAAGGTTGTATGGTGCGAAAAAGCCTTACCCTTTCAGATTTCAATTGGGCTGCATATATGTTTATTAACCTCATAGGTAAATTTTTCCAAACAATATCTAACATGAGAACCCTCCCTTACAAAATTTCTAAATGCCTAATTATTTTTACCAGAGAAAAAAAACAAATCCCTACCCCTGAACACTGTTCAGACCCCTGTGACCAGTAGCTATCCCCCCACAACCAACCCACAGAGGCCACCTCCAAAAGACCTGGAGAATGCAGACGGACGTCTTGAAAAAATACACAATCTAATTCAGATTGTAAAAAAAGCCCTTTTGTAGCCAGTCTTTTAAATTCGGACTGGATACTATTTACATTTAAAGATGCGATATGAAACTAATAACGAAGATCAATCATAAGTCAAAAAAGTGAAAAAGAAAACACCTCACTTTATTTTGCTAGAGGCCCGGGTAATCCTACCATCAGTTTTAGGCCCGGAGGTACCAACCCGTGGTCCACCTGGATCCAATAAATCCCCTCCCAAAAGCAGACTTCCTGCCACTTCACTATGTTCCATCTCCTGATCTGAAGAAACATCTTGCAATACCTCATAAGTATTCATCACTTCTAAAGGTTCAGATGTTTTTTTTCAAACCCTTTGGCCTAGCACCCTTCCCCCTCTTTGGACAAACCACAACAAAATCTTGGGAACTAGATAAAGGATCTGACGAAATAATGCGCCCCCAGACTTTTCCTGTGCAGCGGACTGTGCTAAAATACCCTCAGTTTCAACAGCAAAAATGGGGGAAGGGGTCCACATTCAGGTATCTGCGGCATACGTCTTTTACCAGGAGGTTGAGGTCCAGAAAACACAGTGGGGGTAATAGCCTCTTTAATGTAATAATCCTGGACTCCAAAGTCAGCAATTGCTGTGTTCCTGGCTGCCCATGGACAATCAATAAACACATGACCCACCTCCTCACAAAGGTTACATTTGGGGTCTTGAAAACAATGTGCACTAACATGGCCTAATTCCCCACAATATGTACATTTCAATACCTCACACGTAGTACTAATGTGTCTTGTGGATCCACATTTAAAGCACATCCTAGGCTGCCCAGGATAAAACAGGAACTCCTTATCCCGGTCTATAAAAAACAATTAGGCAAATGAATAAAATCCTGCTCCGTTTGGTGTAATTTAATCCTAAACTTCCAACCCCCAGTCCAGAAACCTTCATCATCCCAAACTGGGGAAGGATTCTCTTGAATAGTACATTGTTTTCTAACCAGTATACCACATCAGTTATATTAACCCCTTCATTGCGGAAGAGAATAGTAATTACCCTAAAAGGTTGTTTAGTCAAGGGTATCACCAGAAAATCTACCCATAGAGGGTTGGTTTTTAAATTTGAAAATCTATACCAGAATTTCTCCAGCAAAGCTGGAGTACGAAAACTGACATCAAGAATACTTTCTCGTGGTGCATGGATTAAGGCATAAACCTCTGAAGGGGAAAATCCCATAGACTGTTTAAGCAAGATTTTTCCCACATGAAAACGATCAGGTGTCGACTCCTTCTGTCCCACATATCTCAACCTTACTGCATTTCTACGTTTCGCCAAATCGATGGTTTTATGGAAATGGCTTGCATAAGTTGGGGGCCGCAACAGAAACCTCCGGTTCCCCTGGTGAAACAGTCCTCTGATCAGAATGTGAAGGATCCAAAGTTACCCCCAACCCCTGTTGTTTTTCCGAAACCCCAGAGGCAACAGTACCTGTAACATCAAATGGCCCTCCTGAATCCATCATAGGAGAGAAAGGCAACGGATTCGTCGATCCTACCGGTAAACAACCCGGGTCTGGCTGCCAGACTCCTTGTGCAGGGGACATCCATCCAGCTTAGAGGAGCGCTTTTTCCGGCGACCAGCCGGCGTCATCACTCTCACTCCAGTCGCGTTGTGGGGCCCTTTCTTCCTTGTCTGGAAATGGATTATCATGCTCTACAGTCGCCAGCACCTTTAAAGGACCCAAAGAGTTGTCCGAGAGCGGAGAAACCGCTGAACATTTTCTTTTACGGTCGTCCTCTCACTGTGCTAGTGAATCATGTATCTGCTGTTTAATTCGAACCAAATCCTGTTCTAAACACTGTTTTTTTTTTTGTTTTTTTTTTGGTGTAAATCAAGTATGTCTCCTGACTCTATATTAGAAATGGTTTTGCAGGCGAAAAGCTGGCCACCCCTTGGGTGCTCCCCAGCCGCCGCATTTACAAAGTCAGATACTTCAGTTGCAATATCCATTCCAAGCAGCTCCACTGATTCTTCGTCCACCAACCTCACTCTTCCAGTCTCGGCCATTGACTGATCCATCACACAAACGACAGGGCCCCCTACTGGCCACAAAGCAGCCGCAGAGTAGGGGAATTTTTATTAAAAATCAAAACAAGATCACAACAAGGAATACACAAATTAGTATGTCTTCACACAACTCCTGAAAAAAAGGAAAAATAAAAAAAATGCAAGACAAAAATACAAATCCATACAATAATCCCAAACATAAAAAAAAAAAGAAACTAACCTCCCATCCTTCTCCCCACTCTGAGAGTAAGAAAAAATCTTATTTTTTCCCCCTCCCTATTCCAATATCCTTTCCCTGACCCTAGTTCCATAGAAAATCAAAATTGGCCCATTCTGATCCCCAATTTATCGAATGGAATTGTTCTAATTCACTACATTTCCATTTCATAACCTCCCTCATTATAACAAAGTATAGCGCCAATGCAGAAATTTCTTGTTGCTGTAAGACCAAACGACATCTACAAATCCAAATCCAATAAACAAAATGAGCATACAGAATTCTAAGCAGACCAATATGTGTCTGAGTAAACTGTGAGTCAGGAATCCCAAAAAACAACAAGGCTGAAGATGGAGGTATTGAAACATCAATCTTCCGCCTATTCTTAACTATATCCCAAAATTGCATAATATACGGGCATGAATAGTATAAATGATCAATCGTTTCAATTATTTCCTCACAACCCTGTCTTGGACAATACCTTTCATGTATTGCTTTATGTTTCTGGTTTCCTTTAATGTTAATCTTCTGGTGCACCCCTAACCAGACTGTATCCCACATATGCTCGGGGATTCGTGAGTCTGAAACATAGCTCGATATAAATTCTCACTGAGAACAAGTAAAATTCGAAAAAGGATGTTCTTGAAACTGAACCACCAACAATTCGTCATAGAAACGCTTTCTAGTGAAGGTCTGAACCATAGTAAAATGAATATCCCATTTAATTACCCAATCAAAAACCTCCTCCCAGCGTTTAACCAAACGAGGTTTCCTTTTATTTTTATGGAAAAAAAAATGCCCTTTTCCCACTCCAACAAAATCCCTTTAAGTACCAAAATGACCCCTCTATACCATAACTGTGTAGATCCTTTAAGTAAGGGAACAATATTAGCATATAAAAATATGGAAAAATAAAACAAAATTGGGTTCAACATATTAATTCCCCCGTCTTTAATTTGTTTGTATAGTACATTCCTTCTAATAGGGTTCAGACGACTACCCCAAAAACCCGTAAAAAATAATCTAGATAGTGAAACTTCAAATTTTTTTGGTACCATAAAAACAGCACTAATATAAATAAAAATTGGAGCCAAAAAGGATTTGATCAAAAAGACCCGTTTTTTTTTCCCCGAACCTTCCAACGGTTCCACCTACTCACCATCTCATTTCCCACCGTTAATAATCTAGCCCAGTTATAAACTGCCATGTTTTTACCACCAAAATAAACACCTAGAATTTTACATGGAGCAGAGGCCACCTCACTATCCCCAATCATTCTGAAATCCTCTTGGAAACCTTGTAAATCAATATATTTTGTTTTCTTCAAATTCAACATAGCCCCCGAAGTTTGTCCCTGTACCTGAATCAGATTTAAAGCTGTGATTATTGACTGGGCATTCCGGAGCAACAAACACATATCATCTGCATATGCAAGTACTTTACAACCAGATGAAAACCCTCCTGATAAACCTAAAATATTAGGGGATAGCTGCACCAATCTCATAATAGGGTCAAGAAAAAACACATACAAGAGGGGACTCAAGGGACAACCTTGACATACCCCTCTTAGTACCGGAATCTTCGGGCCCATAATACCATTCTCAAAAAGAACTACATAGGCAAGACTATAACACACTTTTAGCCAATCTGCAAATACTACTGGTATCCCATAGGCCAGTAAACATTCCCACAAAAAGGAATGCAACACCTTGTCAAATGCCTTGGCCTTGTCCAAACTGACCAAAAACCCAGAAGTTTCCTCCATACTAGTCTTCCCATCCCCTTCTACTGTTTCTCGAAGTAACAGCAAAGCATCCGTAATATTACATCCAGGGATTGAACAAAATTGAGTAGGACTAATAAGGATTTCCATAACCAGAGCTAGTCGATTTCCCAGTAATTTCGCAAAAATTTTAAAATCAGTATTTAGTAAAGTAAGTGGTCTCCAGTTTCCTAAATCCATGGAATCACCCGATTTAAACAGAAAGAACAATCCTTTGTACATCTCATTCGGTAAGTAACATTCTTCCTGAAAAAATCTAAAAACACCTAACATTTCCACTGGAATAATGTCCCATAATATTTGATACAATTCCAAGGGTAGTCCATCTGAACCAGGTGAAATACCCTTATGAAGACTCTTAACAACCTTCTCCATTTCTAAAGAAGAAAAGGGGGATATCAAACCATCACATAGTTTAGCATTAAGGTGGGGTAAAGCTGCCACCTGTAAAATCTGAGGGGGTATAGTCAGAAGGGTCAACTGAGGAACCAAACATTTCATTGACATAATGCACTATCGTATCCATAATGGAACCATTATCCAAGGCCAGAGTGCCCATTGTAGATTTTAAACCATTAATCAGCTTCCGCTCCCTACGGTGTTGACAGGAAACAAAAGGATTAACACCTTCTGCTTTTCCATGCTTACCAAACCTTTGTTCCTTCTGGAGAGAGCATTACCGGTCATACTGATACGATCTCATCTGATATGTAATACTAGCAATCTCCACACTAAGATCGATCTTTTCCACACATTGCCTAGATAATAACTCACCCAAAGAACATCTTAAAACTAAATACTCCTTATATTTAGACATAGCTCGAAACTTTCCTTGGCACTTAAAAAATTCAACTATAAGAACCTTCAAATCCTCCCACCAAGACTCCACATTGTCATATAAAAACAGTGTGGAAACTTTATCAGAAATAAATTCATTAAAGCTAGACAAAATCTCAGCATCTTCTAATAAGGAGACATTCAATCGCCAAAATCCAGAACCTGGTTCTCTAGGTGGTGAGATTGCAATAGTAACACCAATCAACATATGGTCGGAAGATTCCATAGGCATAATCAAAATGTCTGAAACATCTAATGAATGCTTTAAAAATTAAAAATCGATCCTAGAGGAAAGAGACCCTTTAAAAAAGTAGCTTTAGCTGAACCAAGCTTATGTCCCTGAAAATCTTTCGACCCAGCTTGAGAAATCAGTGTGTTTAAAAAAAGTCTTATCACAATATTGTTTACTCTTAGGTTCCTTAACCTGAAAATTAACATTGAAATCGCCTCCCCAAAAAATCTGTCTACTAGTAAATAAATATGGCTGGATTTTGGTAAATAAATCAGTCCTTAAAGCCTTAGTTTGTGGGCCGTAAACTGTAATTAATCTACATGATAAACAATAATAATATCCAACAAAAGTGCCCTACCAGGCTCAATGTCTACTAAACGTAAAACCTGAACATTAGGAGCACGAAAACAAAAACCCACCCCACAACAGGCTTCCGATCCTGTTGACCAAAAAGAAGAACCCCACCACCAACCCTTTGAAGCCTGTGAAGTTTCAGTCAAAGTATGAAGTCTCGTGTCTTGTAACATAAAAACATCAAACTGCAGCTGACTCAAACAACCAAAAGTTAGTTTACATTTGTAATCCGACTTAATACTATTAACATTCAAGCATGCCACCCGTAAATTCAAATAATCAAGGGGGCTTGTTCACAACTTTCTTACTGGACCTAGTAACCCTTTTTTGTACCACCTTATTTTGTAAAGGCTGTAATGCAAAATCAGAAATTTCTTCATTTGTACCCTGTGCCACATCTTCTAAAGGAACATCCTTGTCCACTTGCTCCCCCAACCCCCCACGTAGCTAACGTCGAAAATCTATTTGAAAGGGGCAATGAAGACACAGGGAGAGGGTCCGACCCTGGATTCTCATCCTCCACACAACTTAAGGGTGTAGAAGGGTCTTGCAAACACTCGTCTTGCAAGGTTAAATTCTCCGAAGGATCTTGAAAGGGAATAGGCAGCGAAGTCGAAACTCGCTTAGGAGAACCTTGAGGGGTCGTAAAGGGTGTATCCACCATTTCCAAATCTGTGGAAACCAGCCCCGCATCAGGTATCGAGGAAACAGGGTGAACTTCTGAGGTACGGATACCCTTATACTGAACCCCCACACTACCTCTAGAAGAGGAGGCACTAATGCCACCCCTGCCTCTACGTCGAAGTGTGGGAGGCTGTACCCTAATCTGACCCACATCATCCACCCGTGGCCCACGAGCTCAGGAGAGAAGTACCTCATGGTCAGAAACAGTCTCTGTATTGTGGGCTGCCCAGGGACAGTCTTGAAAAGCATAGGCCTCATCCCCACACAGATTACACGTAGGAGGGGCTGAACACTGGGTAGCCGAATGACCTAATAAATCACACTGAAAACAATTAATCTTAACACAATCACTACTTAAATGAGTTAGGTCACCACATTTATAACAACTTTTTGGCTGACCTACGTAAAACAAAATACCCCTATCATGCCCCCCAAAAAAAGGAGCTCGGTAGATGTTGAATCCCCCTGTCTGTTTGTGGCAGTTGAACCCGAAAGTTCCAACCACCAGTCCAGAAACCATTCAAATCCATAATGGGTTTAGGATGTTCAAAAATAGTACATTTCTTTTCCAACCAAAATCTAATATCATTGACATCAACCCCTTCATTCCGAAATAACACTGTTATCGTTTTAATAGTGAGTTTAGTGATAGGAATAGCTATAAAGTCTAACCAGTCACTTGAATCCTGTTGTTCATAATATAACTTCCAAAACTTATCCAACAGAGCCATTGAACAAAAGCTAATGTCATAATTCAGATCCCCTGAAGCATGGATAAAAGCATATACCTCCATAGGGGTAAAATCCTTAATCAGGGTTTTCCCTACCCAAACACGGTCAGGGACAAGCGGAGCCAATCCCACATATCTGAGACTAACCAAAAATTTCTGGTGGGCCGCTACCTTATGTTTTCTAAAAAGTCCAGCAAAAGTTTTCTCATTGTCTCTACTACGTGAAGTAGCTAATGGAGTGTTACCCTTATCCGCCACCTTGTCCTTAACCGACGGTGTTATTGAGTCTGCCCTCTTATCTCTTACCCTTCCTTCTGTGGCGGGGAAAACACCATGACATTCCTTCTGAAAAACTGCTGAAACTGCATCAGACCCCATCGGAGCAACCGCATCAGTTGTAATATCCAAAATCGGAGCTTCCATATTAACGTGCGCAGAAGCAGTAGAATGTTGCACAAACGTAGACTGCTGCTCCAGTCCACAGCCTGAATGTGTCCCGGTGCTATCCAGCGAACCAGGAAGTGGGACCAGCGGGTCAGGAACCCAACGACTTCCATCAAAAAACCAGCCAGCGTGCTGTAAAACCAACTCCGTAGTCCATTCAGCTTGCGACTCCTGCAACACAAGGTCAGTTCGTGAACCCGCACACTCGCTCTCCATATCCTCGTCTGCAACCGACTCTATACTTAAAGGGAGACGTTTGCCTGTACTCGTTGTAGGACTGGCTACTGACCATTTCCATTTTTTTGTGTCTTCCTCTAGTTTAGATTTACTGTGCTTGTAATCTAATTCAGCATCAGAAATAAGAGCTAGCAAATGAGCCTTTTTTTCCTCCAGTTCCGTTTGCAATTTAATTTCTTCCAAGCTCATACCACCAACTGTATCTTGCAAACAAAGTGTTGCCAAACAGGTTTCAGGAACAACTTCAGGAATTAAGGTCTGCACAGAAAAACTGCCAACTGCAGACTGCAAATCGTCCTCCACTAGAGCTCCGTGAGCCTGACCTGTCCCCTTCATGGTCTGGGACAGACTGAGCTGCTCCTCTCACTCCAACAACGCAACAGCACCCTCTGCCTCCGCAGAGTAGGGGAATTTCCCCAATGTCCTGGCCAAACTTCCCTCATTCACTAAAAATACCACCAACAGCTTAATCTGGTTCAAGGTCAGTTGGCATTCATCTGTATCCCCTTCCCCCGGGTCGTGCCTGAAAATAGGCAGGATTTGTCCAGTGCACTTACCCGGTCAACAAAAACGAAACAAATAAAATAAATATGCATGTGATGCAGTTACAGCTCCACATTTACACCAGTAGTGTGGGGATATTTTGGAGTCTCACTTAGCCTGTTGTTGGGGGACCAAAAAATATCACATCCGGAGCTTCCAGACAAATTTCCTCCTCTTCAGGAAGGAAGAAGTGCACCACACCATCTCCCACTTTTTTGCCCATTGAGCATCATCAAGGTGTATGTCTTTATTTTTATTCTTTGGTAACCGGGCAAGACCCACTAAGCACAAGTGCCTGTTTTCAGGGACAATTATACTGCCATCATGTTAAGATCATATCTCCAGATCTCTAATGTGTTAGCATACAGGAGCGTAATAGCCCCTTTCCCATGAGAAGAACCCCAAATCTTTACAGGAACTGTCAATACCTGAAGTTTCCCTGTGGGCTAGCTTTAGAAGGTGATTTCGTAGTTGAAAATATCTCCATCTACCAGTGTGGTGTCGACCAAAGGATTAGACACTCTCCTCAGATGATTGCTTATTGTCATCCTGTAGACGTTGCCAAAGCCCCTTACCTGCCTCCTAAACCATTGGTCAGTAGCAGCCGGGAGAAGGGTCTCATCACCTGCCCACCAGGAATATTTCCAGATGGAGCGAGTGGGGGGGCCTTGCTTCATGCCCCTCTGCCACACATGCAGCACTACACAAATGCCACTAAGGGTATTTTTAGGGAGCTGAGGTATATCATTAGGGGCTGGAAGAGGCATATGTAAATCCTCCAGCAAATCTTTTGCCTTCAGTGTGTAGTATATCTCTCATCACCCTAAAGAAGGGCCACTCTCATTGCACTGCTGTCCAGTAGCCCAGTAAGAAAGAGTCCAGCCTCCCTGGATCCTTGCTAACTGAAAGAATGTATCTGTTAATGCCACTTCTGAAATTCTCTCTTTGGCATACAGCAGGGGACAGAGAGAGAGAAACATAAGAACTAAGGAAGGACATTCATTTTGATAGTCTGGACCCTCGTGTAGAACAGCAGTGGGAATGTCGACCATAGCTTATAAATACGAAGCTAAGGTGGAGAGTAATCAATCACTTTATTTAACCAGGCAGTAATGTGCTCCAGGATGTCCCAGGTTCCAGTTGTTTTGGTGGCACAGCTGGTAGTGCAACCAGAACAGTATTCTGGGTGGCCTGGGTTCAAGTCCCAGCAAGGCACTTGTTTCTTTCTCTCTTCTGAGGTTGTGGGGGCCAAAACAGTGGTGGGATTCAAAAAAGCCTTGGATAAGCACAAGGGAGTCATAAGGGATAGGTAAGGGGGTGGCAGAGAAAGTGCCGTAGACTTGGAGGGGTCTACAGTGTAAGTAGTGTAACAAAAAAGAGCAGACTGGATGGGCTATGCTGCCCTTAGCTGCTATGTTTCTATTTGTATGGGTTCCATAAATGTGCACACTGCACTTTTGTGATTGAAAATGTAATTATCTGTGCAGCACCAGGTCATGCATTAGAGAAAGAGCAATGTGCTCTGAGATGGCCCAGGTTCCAGTTGCCTTGGTGGTGCAGCTGGAACAGTATTCTGGGTGGCCTGGTTTCCGGTCCCAGCTGAGGCACTTATTTCTTGCTCTCTTCTGTTTGCATGTGTTCCATGAATGTGCACACTGCACTCTTGTGATTGAAAAATGTCTAGTTTTAATACCTATATTAAATATGATAGAGCTTTTTTCATATTTTATGTTTATATATATATATATATATAAAGCCACACCCTGCAGTAGTCTGTCTATAGAAGGCTTTTGTTACCAATAATAGTGGCTGTGGACAAATCCCCGTCATTTCTTTTTAATTTGCGTTTTTCCGCTGAAGCCCACATATAGTGCCTTCATGCTTATGACTCCTTTTGTGACCCCTGCTGAGCGGTATCTTGCGGCTGGTTCCTTGCGGTGAAAGTCCCTCTCACAGGATCAGGGAACTTTACGGAACAGGAATTCTCTATGAAGGTGTTCAGATTTTATCCCCCGGTGTATAACCCCGCCCAACCAGGAGGCACCACCATGCTAACACTGTGCGCAAGCTTAGTTCTGTTAGTTTTCTGTGGTTGACAGCGGTGTCTGCAGTCGACTGTCTTCATTCCATTATTTTTTTTTTTAATTACATGCAATTAGTCCCATTTCACAGTTATCAGTTTATTAATTTATTTTTTGATTGATTGAGTGACAGCAGACCTACGGTAAATATCTGGCGGCTGTGATTGAAATTTGGAATTAATCTTGAGTTACATGTTTTTTTGTTGCATGTTTTCAAGTAGTTCTTCTAAAACATAGTATTGCATACAGTATTTTATGTGATCACGGTCTCTCTTATAGCCTAGTGGCAGTGACCTTTGACTTTTGTGACTGATCAGAGGCCAGCATTTCCTTTTGTTTAAGCCTCCTTACTCAACAGTGTGCCCCCTTCTGTGTGCTCCCTCAGCCCATCACCTGACTTTTAGGTGCGTTCCGGTTAACTTCCAGACTCTGCAACTTACTCCCATTGTGAGGCTGTTGAGGTTGGGGCATTTTGTAGTGGAGGAGGGTGCCTCAGTCAGTGGTGTGAGGTCTGCAAGGAGCTGGCTTTTATACTGGTTTGGCCAGGCCTTATCCTGATTTTCCTCCTAACCCTTGGGACGCAGTGAGTTAGGATGGCAGAGCCCACGCAGGTCCAATGTGCTTACATGGCTGCAGTGTCACTACCACCTGTGGACACCCAGGTGGCAGTAGTGCAGCACAGCTTAAATGCCCCACCCCCACCCCCAATATTTCTAAACCAGTTTCAACCAATTTCTGTCTTACTTTGCTTGGATACTCCTTTATTTCCACTCTAGGCATTATCCCACCAAGAGTCAATTTACACACATAGAATAGTGGATGGTTGACTGTTCACAACAAGGCTGTGTTTCCATCGAGGGAGTTGATGACATAATAGAGACCTCAAGAGCAAAGCTCAAGAGGTCTGGATGATGTCATCAACTCACGAGATGTATACATAGCTTTAGTTGTGGATGGTCAACCATCCACTGGTTTATATGGTTAGGGCTTATTTGTTTTGTGTGTGTTTTTTTTTTTTTTTTTTAATGTCACTGGTTACCTTTTGTGTTCTTTGGTGTGTGTCCCCCTTTGCTGGCTTCTACTTCTCTCCGCTGTCACTCTCTGGTTTCTCTCTACTCACGCTGGCTTTGGCTTCTCCCCACTCCCACTTGCTGTCTGTTACTGGCACGGTTTGTTTCTAAAATTTAAAAAAAATTTAACTTTTGTGACACAAAGCTGTGTGAGGATTTTTGTATCAGAAGTCAGACAATCCACTGCTCGGAGCTTGCTTAATCGCACCGGCATGTTTTCGCTTTGTTTTTTTCTCCGTCAGATTCAGTCGAGTGAGCCAGTCAGGAGGCAGGACAGTACTGAAAAGTTGTTGTACTATCAATGTGACATCAGAACGATAGTACAACAACTTTTTTAACCTTTGAACTGCCCTACAACAAGATTTGGAAAGCCACGGATTTCAATTTACAATAAGCCCTAACCATATTCTGTATATACATCTTTTTCTTTAACATAAGTGCACAAAAATCCATTTAAAGTTTGTGTCTACTTGTTCAATAAAATATGGATAGTTATGATGGAATGGAATAATTGTGATGGGATCTGGGTTCCACAATACAGAAAGGAGATTGAGGCAGTCTAAGTGATCAGTGGTACAGGGGACAACACCTATGGGAAGAGGCTGGAGGCCCGTGACATTTTTATCCTGGAGAATCGGAGGCTGAGAGGAGACATGATCTTAGTCTGTCACATACTCAAGGGTTTAACAAGATTGAACAGATGGAGTTACTGTACTTCAGAAAGACCTATGGACATGCTTTGATACTTAAGAGGTGTTAAATGCCCTAATGATAGGAGACATTTCAAACAACATGAAGTCTTGCTATGTTATGACAATTGCAGTGAGTCCCAACCTTCGAACTGCTCCGGAGGTGAAAAAGTTAACTTTCCATGCCAGGTGTGGAACTCTGAGCACGAGTTCGGTTGGAAACTCTGTCTGTTATTCTTCAAACACAAACAGTCAGATTCTTTACTCCGCCTCACTGAACAGTCGCTCCGGAGATTTCTTCTTCTGCTCTTGTTCATTTTGTCAGTTAAAAGTATTATTTTATCGATTTTTTTTTTTGACCGAAATTAAACCGCAACCGGTCGGTTCAAGCTCTGTCTGTGGTAATGTAAGTAATAGATAGGCTTTACATTTTTATTATTCTGTGTGGAACTTGTAAACGCTTATCGGTTCGGTTTGAACCGATCAGGTTGTTTTTAAAATTTACTAGTCCTTATTTAGAGTGCAGTTCCCAGTTCTTATCGGTTCTAAAAAAAATGATTTCATTACGGTTTTCCACGACCGTGACACGGTTGGGAACCGATAAGAGAGTCTTGCTTGGCGGATTGCCATAAACGGGCAAGTTTTGGTTAGGCTGGCACTATGTCTGAGAAACCCAAAAGAAAAACCGGGCCCACTGGGTTTCAACACTGTAGTGTTTGTGGGGAAGCCTTTGCTAAGGCTGACCCCCACACCACCTGTGTTTGTCTGGGGTTTGACCACCTTAATGCAGACTGCCAGATTTGTAAGAATTTCCCTGCTACCACCATAGAAAAGAGAGTTGGTAGCCTCAGGGAAAGGGAGGCCAAAAAGTCCGCTGACCCGGATGGCCAGCCCGGTTCGGTTCCAACCGAACCAGAGGGAGTGCCCTCTGACCAGGGCGATACTTCCTCGGCCAAACGAAGAGCCGGCTCTGAGGAGCCAGTTCCAGCAAAAAGGACTAGAAAGTCAGCTAGTGTGGAGCCAAAAGTTCACTCTCCAACCGCTGAAGAAATAGCTAAAGCAATTCAAATTGTCCAGTCACTTTCCCCAGTTCCAACCGAACTGACACCATCAGGGAAGCGCTCGGTTCAGCCGGTTCCACTGGTTCAAGATTATGATTTTCAGGATTTTTATGAACCGGAGGAGGAGGAAGAGGAGTATGAGGAAAGTGAATGTGGATTTGAAAGTCTGGATGTGCCCATTGAACCGGACATCTTTCCAGACAGACCTTTAGGGGTTTCTCCTCCCAGGCTCTCCGAGTCCCCTTCTCATGTTATATATTTTATAAAAAAAGTTGCTGAAACTCTTCAGCTCCCTGTTGAGGAACCTGTTGATGACCAAGAGGAGCCTGATTATATAGAAATTATGGATATTCCAGAGTCTAGGAGACTGTCTATTCCTTTGCATAAATCTTTTCGGAAACAGACAGTAAAATGTTTAAAAACTCCTCACACTATACCTCCTGTTGATAAAAGGATGGACAAGAGGTATACATTATCAGGCTTTGATACGGAGTTCCTCACACAACAATGCAGCCATGTGGGGGTAGTACAAGCTGCAACCTGTGACAAGGCAAATATTCCCCTAGCTTCACACCCCCCTGAAAAGGACTCCAGGAGGATTGATGCCATGGCAAAGAAACAGTACATGGCAGCGTCCTTGGGACTCAGACAGGCAAATTATATGGCTTATGCTGCTAGGTACCAGAAATCCAGATGGGATACTGTCTTGGCTCTAGCAAAACAGGTCCCTGACCAGCTTGCCAGGGAGCTGGAACAGGTGGCCATGGATGGTATTGAGGCATCCAAGGTGCAATTTCATGCTGCAGTAGACTCTAATGATGTGTCATCAAGAGTCATGGCTACATCTGTGGCACTTCGCAGAATGGCTTGGCTCAGATGTACTACCTTGTCACAGGATACCCAGTCTAAGGCCATGGATTTTCCTGTTGTGGGCAGTTCTCTGTTTGGGGAGCAAACAGAGAATTACATGAAGAAAATGGATGAATATAGGACCACCTATAGGAGTGCACAGGCCAAGGAAAGGCAGGCCACTTCTCAAAAGCAGCTTACCAAGGGCAGGGGCAGGCCTTTTCATAGGCCTTTTTACCAAGCCCAGGCCTCCTCTTCTGCTTATGCCCAGAGGGGGTTCTTTAGAGGGAGAGGCAGACGGGGTACAAGCAGGCCTGCTTCCACTCCTCAGCCCAAAGCCCCTGCCAAGCAGGCGCCCTGATGGGGTAGCCAGGGCCGATTCTCCTCTACCTGTAGGGGGCAGGCTGGCTTACTTTGTCTAGGACTGAAGTCTCTAACATCAGACAAGTGGGTCCTGGAAGTAGTAAGCCAGGGATTGGTTCTCAGCTTCAAAAAATTTCCGAAGATGAGAACCAGATCCTTTCCACCTGCAACTCCATCAGAGGCACTTGCCCTGGAGGCAGAGGTCTCTACCCTCCTGGCTCTCAGAGTCGTGGAAAGGGTTCCACCCCTACACCAGGGCAAAGGTTTGTACTCCAGGTACTTCCTTACCCTAAAAAAGTCAGGAGAATGGCGGCCCATCCTGGATCTCAGATACTTAAACAAGCATCTTTTAAAACTAAAATTCAAAATGGTGACTCTGGGAATTATTCTACCCTCTCTAAGGCCAGGAGACTGGCTAGCGTCCCTGGACCTCAAGGATGCCTACTTCCATATTCTCATCAGAAGCTCCCATCGAAAGTACCTCAGGTTCGAGCTGCCCTCAGGCAATTACCAGTTCAGAGTAATGCCTTTTGGCCTCACCTCTGCTCCAAGGGTATTCACCAAATGCCTGACAGTAGCAGTTGCCTATCTAAGAAGGCAAAAGATTGCCATCTTTCCTTACCTGGACAACTGGCTCATAGTAGGCCAGTCCCCAGACCAGGTCAACTTACATCTTCAGATAACGCAGCAACTGCTTACCTCCCTAGGTTTCCTTCTGAATCTCTCAGTCAGTTCTAGAGCCTGTCCAGCTTCTTACCTTCATAGGCGCAGAACTGAACACACAGGAAGCCAGGGCCTTCCTTCCTCTGGACAGGGCAAAGACCCTAGTCTCCCTGGCCTCTTCATTCACCCTGAAGGTCTCTCGACCAGCAAAGCATTTTCTGCAGCTCCTAGGACACATGGCTGCTTCTACAGCAGTAGTGCAAGGAGCAAGATTTCAGATGAGGGACATCCAGTTCCATTTGAGAGCTTTTTGGTCTCAAAGAAAGGATCCTCTTACCAAGTTGATCCCAGTAACTCGAACCCTGATCCAAGCCCTACAGTGGTGGCAGGATCAGAGCAACCGGAGACAAGGGGTTCCTTTTGTCACTCAGTCTCACTCCTTAATCCTTACTACAGATGCATCCTCTTGGGGTGGGGAGCTCACATGGGCGACCTCACTGCCAGGGACTATGGGTCTCCCAGGATCTCTGCTCCACATCAACCTGTTGGAGCTCAGGGCATTTTCTAGCACTTCAGCTTTTTCCAAATCTGTTCAGAACAAGGTTGTACAGGTCAGAACAGACAACACCACTACAATGTGGTACATCCACAACAAGGGGCACTCAGTCTACGGCCTTGTGCACCGATGCCATGAAGGTGTGGTCTCTGGCTTACTCCCTGAACACCTCCCTTATGGCAGTTCACCTCCCAGGCAAGGACAATGTCCTGGCAGATGCTCTCAGCAGGATTTCTCAGGGCCATCATGAGTGGTCACTGGATCCCCTGGTCCTGGGAGTAATATCTGCCAGATGGGGCACCCCGCAGATAGATCTTTTTGCAGCCCCAGACAATCACCAACTTTCCCTTTTTTGCTGCAGGCCCCTAGTGTTGGGCTCAGTCCCTCTGGATGCCTTAGTCCTCAGTTGGGAAGGGAAGTTTCTCCATGCCTTCCCTTCCTTCCCTCTTCTGTTCAAAGTGCTAGTCAAAATCAGATCCCAATCCTGCACGGTCATTCTGATTGCTCCGGATTGGGCCAGACAACCCTGGTATCCACTCCTACTGTCCTTAGCAGTCCATCCTCCCCTGTGTCTTCCCAGGAATCACAATCTGTTAACCTGTGCCCAGGGAAGGGTTTGGTATCCGAACCTCAAATCTCTCAATCTCAAGGCCTGGTTCTTGAAGAGTTAAGAGTTTGCTGATCTACACCTTTCCCAAGGTGTAATGGATATATTGAAGGCTGCAAGGAAGCCTTCCACCAAGGCTACTTACAATTCCAAATGGAAAAAGTTTTCCATATGGTGCTCGGAAAAGCATATTTCCCCAGATTCTGCTGATTTACCCACAGTCCTGGATTATATGGTCCATCTAAACACTTTGGGGTTGAGGCCAGCTACCCTGAAGGTGCATTTGGCAGCTGTCTGCTTTTATTTCAGCAGGTAAACCCTCTTCTCTTTCAGCTCATCCTGTATTTTCCAAGTTTTTTTAAGGGGTTGCTTCACACCAATCCTCCATTCAGGGAGCCTCCCCCTGCCTGGGATCTTAATGTTTGCATTGCTCAGCTTATGCAACCCCACTTCGAGCCCTTGTCTTCAGCTGAGCTTAAGTACTTGACTTGGAAGACTGTTTCTGGTAGCCATCACCTCTGCCAGACGCATAAGTGAATTACGAGCGTTGTCAGTGGAGCCGGATTTTATCTCCTTTCACAGAGATAAGGTGGTCCTCCGGACTAACAGAAAGTTCCTACCTAAAGTGGTTTCAGATTTCCACCTTAATCATTGTATCTCTTCCAGTGTACTTCACTGACCATTCCTCCTCTGGTGAGAGGAGGCTGCACAGCCTAGAAGTGAAGAGAGCCCTTAGTTACTACATAGAGCGTACCAAGGGTCACAGGTTTGACTCCCTCCAACTGTTCTTCACTTATGGCGAGGTTGATAAAGGGAAGCCTGTCACTAAAAAGATCCATTGCCAGGTGGATTGTCTCTTGTATCCAATTCTGTTATGAAAAGTTCCTCCCTCAGGCCTGAGGGCTCACTCTACCAGAGGTACAGCTGCTTCCCTGGCTGCTGCCAGGGACATCCCTATTCTAGAGATATGTCAAGCAGCTACCTGGAAAACAGTTCACATTTTTACCAAGCATTACTCCCTGGACATCCAGGCTAGGAGTGATGCTCGGTTTGGCACAGCTGTGCTTCACGGCCTATTCCCTAAGTAGGTTCTGTCCCTCGTCCATGGAGGTACTGCTGTGTAGTCTGCAATTGTCATAATATAGCAAGACTTCATGTTGTTTGAAGAAAAAATTACTTACCTTAGTAATGTTGTTTCTTCTAATGGAGTCTTGCTATATTATGACCTCCCTCCCTGCCTGCCCCTTTCAGAACCTCTGTTTTGGGGACATGGGTGGGCAGTACAGTGTTGGCACTTAGTTGATGCCCACCTTGTTGTTTTCACCCTTCCTTTTTTGGGGTGAATTGGTGGTGTTTTTCATTTTTTGAGTCCCCTGACTTGAGTCTTTGTTTTGGGACCAAAAATGTGTGTGTATGTTAGTAGCCAGTTGGCTAGTGTAGGTTTACAGCTTCCACACAGAGCCTTAGTGAGTTTTAGCTCGAAAAGATCTGACAGTTTGTGTTTGAAGAACAGACAGAGTTTTCAACCGAGCTCATGCTCAGAGTTCCATGCCTGGCATGGAAAGTTAACTCTTTCACCTCTGGAGCTGTTCGAAGATTGTGACTCACTGCAATTGTCATAATATAGCAAGACTCCATTAGAAGAAACAACATTACTAAGGTGAGTAATTTTTTCTTCTTCCCCCAAGAGGTGGTGAACCTGTGGAGTAGCCCACTAGTGAAGACAACTGTTGAAGACAGCAGCACAGGCTACCAAGGTATGCCTGGGCACATTTCTGATTACCAAGGGATTTATAGGTTACCCTGGATAGTAGGTTATACGGAATGGGCTCTATTACAATGCCCTCTCGCTATAGTGAACCCTTTGTAATGAATTCCGGTGATCTATTAGATTAGAGAACCCAAAGTGCTCGTCTTTCCTAATTCAGAAGATTACGGTACACTGACTCGCCACCTACGTCAGCTATATCGCTGATGATGTGGCAGTGCATCTATCCCCTACACCCCCCCTGGCTAGTTCATAGGGTAATGGCATCAAGTAAATTGTATATAGATGTCTACAAACACACAATCAGTAACAGAAAAACCAGAGCACTTACTTGGCTTTATATATTTCGTTTAATACCACCGAAAAAACACTTCTCATTACAGTTTTGTGAATGAGGCACACAGAACATTGACAAGTAATCATGGAAAATACGAGTAACAAAACACACAATATCTATTATTAATATCTACTAAAATACCTATCGACCTATTACGTCAGCTACACACGCATCTGCCATCTGGCTAGTGGCTGCAAAACCTAATTTCGGTAATGTCTCTCTTGGTGCAGCATGAGCGAGTGACAAACGGCAGGTACGCTATACACACACACACACCATAAATAAACAAAGCAGGCACTGTACTAAATGCAGTCAATTTGTTTATCTCTGGACCATGAAATTATTCTGACTCTGACTGTTTGAATATTTGACACAGTAACCTGTAAATATCAATTGTTCTTTATTCTGTGGGGCGCTCCGCCCCCCACCTCCCCCCTCCGGATCCTATGTGATTATTTGTTTCAATGTACGTCTCTTATACTATTATTATTCTGACTCTGACTGTTTCAATATTTGACACAACCTGTAAATATCAGTTGTTCTTTCTTCTGTGGGGGTGCTCCGCCCCCTCCACACACCCCGGTCCCATGTGTTTGTTTCAATTCATAACATAACAACATGTAAATATGTACGTCTTTAATATTATTCTGACTCTGGCATGGAGGTGCTTTTGTTCAGGAGTGCTGCACTACAGCACGTCGGGAGACAGCGCGAACAGGGAAGGCATCTGAGTGTGTGGCCGTATTTCTTTTCGGCGCACTTGAATCCGGAGGAGGGTTCCTTAAAGTAAATGAATGTCTGAATTCCTTTGATAGTCGACACCTGTGATGGCTCCTATTATCTTTTTTTTTTTTTCTTTATCCCCTGGCAGGACCACTGGGTACATTCTCTGCCCTGGTCATGGCCCCCGGAGACCTCTACCACCGCCTATTGCTGCAGAGGACCCTCGGTCACCCCCGGCTTGCCCCCCGGAGGGTGGGGCCGCGGGCCACCTTCGTGACCCCGGAACTGTAACTGGTTGGGGTCATGCAGTGGCGGTGGCGATGCGAGGCTCTCCAGGGAGGGATTCATCTATCGGTGGTCCTGCCCCGCCATCTTTTTCCTCCTTTTTCTCCCCAGAGGAGGCGGGGACGTGCAATGATGCCAGCGTCCGCCCCACCCCCCCCACATCAAGCCTTGGCTACGTGAGAACTCCCGGCCTCCACCAGGAGTCTTTAACGCACTGAGTGCAACCCACACCCTCCCCCCGGAGAAGGAGAGCTGCCCAACGGACGCTCGATCCTACTCCCCCCGGCCGGCCCTCCGACGACCCGGATCCGTTCCCGAACCCGGGTCGCCGGTGTCTCAAGCGGAAATCCCACCGCTGCGCCGACGGGCCGGCTTGATGGCTCCTATTATCACCTAAGTAGGCATATCAACACCTTGCTATAGTGAATCCTAACTATAGTAAATAAATTAGCTGTCTCCAGAGGTGTTCACTGTAGTGAGGGGCCCTCTCTGGCTTTAAATGACTGTTATTAGTGATGTAGCCTGTACTACACCCTTTACTTCCCTTCACATTTCTGTATTTGAGGGAGAACCCATTGGACTGCAGTGCTTGCGTACTAGTGACACCTCACACAAACCTTTTGCCATGAATGTTACCGAAGGAAAATTCTTTCATATTTAAATAGTGCCGTCTAGTGGTCAAACCTGACCCTTTCTTATTTTGTTTACCCAGTTAGCTAAGTAATGTCTTCTCCAAAACAGAATTGCTGCTAATGAGGAACCAGAATTGCCTCCAATACTGCAAAATTTAAACCTCCATATTGTATGTGAGATAGAAGACAGTCATGTATATAGCTCCCCCCCCCCAGTTTAAAATCCACTAGACAGTGGGGCATGCAGCCTGTTTAAAGAGCAGCTGACACCTTCAGGATAACTTAAACAAAACATAATATTTAGACACAGTTCAGTTTATATTTCACAATAGTTCTGTAGTTTTCCTCCCCATTATTTATTACTGAAGCCATTTGCATGAAAACAGGAGCTCTGCTCCTGAAGAATTTGTCTATTCCTATTGCTTTCTCCCCACCTGAGGTCATAATGCACTGCTTGTGACCTCACAGTTACTCCCATGGCAACAGACTGTGATGACACAACAGAGGATTATGTCTTGAGGTAGGCAGGGAGTAGGTTATAGAGGCAGATGAACTCTAAGGGATACAGATCATGTATTTGTGCAGATTTCCTCTGTAATAAAAGATAGGGAGGGGAAATGGATAGAATATATTTAGAATGCAAGTTGAATTGTACCTAATTATATTTTTCAAAGTTTTTTTTTTTTAAGGCATCAGCAACTCTTTGAAATCAAACTTCCCACTTAAGTGTAAGCCGTATTGATCAAGGGAGCACTACTGACTAATCGGAGTGTTCCTTTTGCCTGCACTTGAGACATTCTTAATATCAATCAATCAATCAAATCTTTATTTATCCAGGCGAACATTGCTCAGCACAGCTCATTTGCAAGATGGACCTGGTAAGGTCAAGGTTCAGTTTACATATATATATAAAAAATATTCAATAGACACACACTGTAGGATACTACATAGAATATTCAGTATACACACAGTCTAAGGGTACATTCTAATCAGACTATACGTTAAATTCAGATGTAGTGGTAATAAGGGGAGGGGGAGTGGGAAGTGGTATGCCTGGCTGGTGGGGGCCTATACCGTGGAACGGATAAACTGTGGGCCTTATGAAGAGGGCAGGAGGGCGGCGCTGGGGGATTTGTATAACAGGGGTATAGGGCTGTGATATCTGACAAGGGATTAAGGGGAGGCGGATGGAAAGGAGGGGTGCATGGAATGTGAAGGGTATGTAATTGTGTGTCGTGTGCAGGTGCCTTCGAAGTTAGCATGTTTGAGGAAAGGTTTTTAAACTTCTAATACATTATTGATCGATCATGATCAGTACTGTTACAGACTAGAGACCCCTCTTACAGTTGTGAGAGTAGTCTCACATTCTTAGGTTGTAAGAACCATTCACCTTCGCTTTGCACTTCTCCTGCCCTAAGAATGCATGCGAGACGATTCTTACAACTGCAAGCGTGGTCTCCATGGCAGTATTGACATGCAGCATATTCCATAGTAGTAGGGCTTAGAGCCTGGATGCCAAACCCTGCTTAGTGGGTATAGGGACCTGAGACTGAACACTGCCTTGTGCTTCTGTTTGTACCAGTTTCATAGGACTGATTACTGGTAAATCTAACAAGCTGCCGTTATTTCCCTGTAAAGCTGAGGTGGCATGCCCATTGGTTAGAAGCTAGCTTTAAATTTCCAGTTACACAACTAGATAGACATTGACAGCAGAAAAAAACTCTTGGCCCATCCAGTCTGTCCACCCTACCTGTCTGTTCTGCCTTGCCCTAGTGGCAGATCTCCCCTTCATTACTCTTCCCCCCTCCACCCCTTTCTTAACTAATCCTGCATGCTTATCCCATTCCTGCTGGGAAGCTGCTGATTGACTTGGCCTTCTGTAAAAAAGTGCTTACGGGTGTCCTTTTTTTTTTTTAAACTCTTCCCTCCCCTGCCAATCTTGGCATCTGTTCCATGCAGGTACTTGTTTTGTTGGACTGTCAACCAAATTGAATGACATCCCAGCAAGCCAGTTGTGTTGCTAGTTCTGGCCTGTGATTCACCTATAGTGAAAGTAATTTCCACCTACATAGATTCATTCCAGATTCACACTTTGGCATTCTGATGCACCTTTGCAGACTTTGAAATCTTCATCAGCTGTCCCTGTCACACGGACAGGACCTAAGGCTATGACTTCAAGTGCTCACCCATTCTAGTTTGCGATGAACAGGACGAAGGGTGAGACCATGATCCCGCCCTCATTTGGGTTGGCCGAGTTTCATCCCCTCCATGGTTCCTCTTCTCCTTGCTGTGCTGGATTTCTCCCTCCATCAAATCTGGAAGGCAACAGCCAGCTCTAGGGTTTAAGGAAGCCACTCTCGCCCAAACTCCATGAGATGATGGCAGTCCTACTATGACATTTCTCATAGAGTCCCTGTGTATTAATACTGTAAAACAATAGGTTTCTAGCTTCCCAAGCTCCTCTATAAAATGAGAAACCAGGACTGCTTGGGTCTCTCCAGACTCTCTCTCTCTTATATGCCCTGCTTCCATGGGACAGCCTCTGTGCTCTGTGTCTAAGGTAAGTTCATAGATATTTTTTTCCAATAACACACACAAGGTCACTACTCATGAGACTATCCTAAGCCTAATTAAAGTCCAGGCACCCTTGGCATATATTTCTCCTGCACCCAGTGAGGACTTTGTTCCACCTTAGGGGTTCCATGTCTTCCTTGAATGCCCATCCCCTGTGGGCCAGGTCCTTTCTGTTTTCCTAAACCTTTCCTGTGGGCAAAAAAAGCTTGCACGCCACAGCATATCTTGATAAATTTTATTCCATTGTTGTATGTATAGTCCGATAACTCACCCTTTGTAATTCTGACACTGGCACTGGTCATTCTTGTCCCTGATTAGCATATGGAAGAGGCTCTCTAATGTTGTGGGGTATAAGTAGGGCAGTACATGTGTGATGTATCTTGGCAGAAAGACAGTACATGTATGGTGCATTGTGGCAAGGTGATGCATCCTGAGGCATTTATTGAACCAGGGTATTTAATGCTGGTAAATATCAAAGCTGGTTGTTTTTTCTAAACTTTTGCAGCAATAAATACTCATCCTGTGTCAGGTGTGTGCACTTATATTTTTTAATTTTAAATATTGAAGCTGATCTGCAAATAGAGGAGCATTTTAGTTGGTGTAGGAAGCTTTTTAATCTTGGGAACATTGCTTTGTAGAGCCTTACTGCAAAGGGGAATCATAAACTAAACTATAATGAAGACAGACGCAGTTGTGGTTCAGTGTTTAGCCTTGGTCTGCCCTGTCTTTTCCATGCCTCGGTCATTTTTATGTGGGGGGGAGGGACTCAAGGCTTTAGAAGTACAGGGACGCCCAGAGGGGAAAAAAGGCCTGGAGGTGCTGTGGGTGATCCTGGAGACAGGTACTAGGGCTGCTATACATGCAGGAGTGGTAGACAGACCTCCAGCACAGGGAGGAGAGTTCGTTAAGGCACTTTGGGAAGTCATCATCGGGACTGTAAGTAAGGGGGAGGTGCTGCTAGTTGGGGACTTCAGTCTGCTAGATGTGGATTGGAGCCTTCCAACTGTAGCTTCGGCAAGAACAGAGCCATCCTTGACTCCCTACAAGGGGCTTTTCTTAGGCAGCTAGCAAGAAACCCACTAGGGTCACAGCAGTGCTGGACCTGGTGCTTACAAACCGGGACGTCACAGTGGGCAGTCCCCTGGGTACCAGTGATCAGCATATGGTGTAGTTTAACATTAACATGGGAACAGAGGCAAGCCACACAAGGACAAGGGTCCTGGACTTCAGGAGGGCAGATTTTACAGAAATGGGAGACTGCCTCAGAAACCGCCTCGGGGGGTGTGGGGTTTGCTATGGAGGGGTAGAGGCACAGTGTGGAAAAATAAGGGAAGCATAATTAAGGCAGCCAACCTCTGCATGAAGGAAGTGAGTTAAAGTAGAAGAAAGATGAGACCGTTGTGGTTTTCTAGAGAGGTGGCCAAGGTGGTGTTGGGGGGGGGTGGCATTTAGGAGGTATAAGGAAACAAAGAGGAAGGTATACCAAGTAAAAGAGATAGAAGCAGGAAAGGTAGTGAGGGAAGCAAAGGCATAGCCAGAGGAAAGGGTAGCTGAAGGGGACAAAACTTTCTTTAGGTACATAAGTGAGAAAAAGAAAGCAAGAGGATGGATAGTGAAGAAAGGAGGGTGGCAAGGGAAGACGAGCAGAAGATGAACAAGAAAAAGTAGACAACCTGAACAGGTCAGTCTTCACAGTACAGGGAGGGGGGAGTGGACATCCAGGGAGCAGCAGAAACGAAGGGGGGAGAGGGGGGGCACAAGTCCATTTTAAAGAAGAGTCCTGAAGGTACTTGCAGCTTTGAAACCAGACCAGGCTATGGGACTGGACAGGATACACTCGAGTACTAAAGGACCTCAGGGAGGTGCTAGCTGCCCCACTGACAGCCTTATTGAACAGCTCAGTGGAAACTGCCATGGTTTGTGAGGGCTGGAGGAGAGCAGATGTGGTACCGCTCCATAAGAACAGCGGCAGGAAGGAGACTAGCAGCTATAGGCCAGTCAGTCTCACATCAGTGGTGGGGAAATCAATGGAAACCGTTAACCAAGGCAGCATGGATTCATCAGGGGAGGGCATGCCAGACAATCTCATTTCTTCGACTGGGGAACCAGGGAAATAGATTGGGGGAAGGCAGTGGAAGTGGTCTATTTGGACTTTAGCAAGGCCTTCAGCACTGTGCCACACAGGAGACTGATAGACATTGAGCAGCCTAGGGGTGGGACTCAAAGTGGTGAACTGGGCAAGGCACTGGTTAATGGATAGATGAGAGAGGGTGGTAGTTAACAGCACTCACTCTAAGGAGGGAAAGTAACCAGCAGGGGGCTGCAGGTCTCTGTACTGGAATTGGTCTACTTCAGGGTCTTCATTAAGTGACATTACAGAAAAACTGGAAGGGAAGGTATGCCTTTTTGCAGATGATATCTGAATCTGTAATTGGGGTGGACACTCAAGAGGGGGGGGGTGGAGAGAATCCGTAGGGACCTTGGGGAAACTTGAGGAGTGGTCTAGAGCATGGCAGTTTCGGGTTCAATGCCAAAAAGTGCAGAATAATGCACATATGGCATAGAAACCCAGTAGCTGAGTATAGGATTGGAGGAGGTCCTGACAGTCATTAAGCAGGAAGGGGACCTTGGGAGTTGTTATTATCTGAAGGCTTCAGTGTTTTTTTTTGCACAATTGTTTAACCTGGAGTGGCACACTAAGCTGAAAACTTGTTTACAAATGCGACCTGGGAGCACTGGGAAGTTGTGACTTGCTCAGGGTCACTCAGTATGCAAATGGTGGCTGTGGGATTCAAACCCAGGTCTCCAGATTTGCATCCCAGAGCCTTAAATCACTGTGCTATACTGCCTCCAGAGTGGCAGAGCAGTGTGACAAAGCAGTGAGTGGGGCCAGCGGGATGCTGGGATGCACTGGGAGAGGTATCTCCAGTAGGAGGACAGAGGTGGTGTTGCCACTATATTGCTCACTTGTGAGACCACACGTGAAGTATCGTGTACTGCAGTTCTGGAGGCCACCCTCAGAAAGGACATAAAGGCAGTCCAGAGGACGGCAACTAAAATGGTGCAGGGGTTGCATCAGAAGTGCTGCAAAGAGAGATTGAGGGATCTCAGCGTGTGCACCCTGGAAGAGAGGAGAGGAGAGGGAGAGGGGACATGATGGAGACCTACAAGTACCTCACTGGGGTGAAGAGGGTGCAGGAGGGGAGTCTCTTTCAGATGGGAAAAGCACCAGGGCCAGAGGGCACATGATGAAGCTGGAAGGAGGGAGAGGGCAGTTTAAAAGGAGTGTCAGGAAATACAGACAAACCAAGAGGCTGCTACCGAGGTAAGGTGCAGAGCTGGCAGCATACAGTACCTGGCTAAACAGAGCAGAAGAGCCAGGCTACATGCTGTGACACACTAGTGTACAACAAAACCTTGGCTAAATTAATACATAAACATATTTATTATTAAATGATCTTATTTCGAGGGAGGCTCTTGCAGCAGGCCATCACTGGTAGGACTAAGCTGTCAGGCGCCAGGACCACACAGAAACCCTTCTAGCAAGCAGTGCACCATGAAGGACCGCCCACCGATGATGACACCCCGCTAACGTTGGCCTATCCCATAAAGGCAGGCAGTCCCACACCCTCCTCAGTTCTTTCCCGCAGTCAACCCGCGCACATCTGACCACTGATGCCACCATAGCTACAGTCAACCGTCATTTCCTGTGCCTTCATGCTTTTTTATTTTTCCTTTTTCTTTAGTATTAACATCAATTTTTTTTTTTTTTTAGTGTTGCCAGATTCAGGTTTATGTCTTCTTAACCTGCCTCGTCTTCTGACCGTTCCACAAAGTGTGCCTGCGGCAAACGGATTCCAGAAAAAGACCTTTATTCTGCCTAAATCCTGTGCCTAGGCCACAGCCATGACACTGAAGCCTGCCAGTTTTGCCAGAAGTTTAACTAGGCCACACAGAGTCGTCGCCTGAAAATTCTGGAGCGCCATCTCCTCGAGCAAAAGCTCATCGGAATGGAACAGGAGCTACAGGCCAGGAGCTCTTCGTCTTCACCAGCCCAGTCCCCTGGAGCTGCTGCTTCTTCACAGCCTGGGAACAAATCCAGTGGGAAGCACAAGCACTGAGATAAGGACCGGGCCCGGTCTGCTTCCCGCTCATGGTCGCCCCATAAACCGGTGACCTTGGCTTGGTCTTCCTCCCATGGAAGGTCGGCCCCTTAAGCTCTGCCAGCCCTTACTCCTAACAGTGGGCAGCATCTCTTCGGGTCAGGGGACTCTGTCTTCTGCTCCCCAGCCCTTGGCACTCAGGCCTCTGACTTCTGCAGGCTTTCAGCCAGGTGGCTAGGCCAGTGGCAGCACATTGGGTGCAGGCTCCTCTACCACCACTGCCCTGGCCAAGGCGCAGCCTGCGTTGGTCCCCTCAATGGGGGCTGACACCAGTCCTAGGCAGCACCTGCTGTAGGCTACCAGCGTTTCTCCAAGTCCAGTTTCACCTCAGCCTTTGCCAGGAAAGTCTTTGTTCCCCCAGTGCCGGTCTCTCCTCTCCCGGCACCTGTGGATACCCCTTCTAGGCTTCCTTGGCAGCTGCCTCTAGCAGATTCAATGCCAGATGCCATCACTTGTGCTGGGGTACCCAATGTCAGGCACTGCCGTACCAACACAGACTTATTCCTACCCGGCTTCGGCCCACCCCTATCCTCCAATATATAACTGCTTTCCGCTGGTGGATTATAACGTCTTGTTCACGTCTTGGTGGGCTTTTATGCAGAAGCAGGGCCCCACTCTTGTGCTCTCCCCCTTCCCCTGCACCAGCATCCCCCTCATCAGTTTTTTCTTGCCATCGACCTGCGTACATCAGACCACTGACACCACTGCTTTTCCTTTAGTATTAAGATCGATTTTTTTGGTGTTACCGGATTCAGAGTTATGTCTTCTCGACCTGCCTCATTTTCCGACCTCTCCATAAAGTGTGCCTGCAGCAAACAGATTTTTGCCAGAAGTCTAACCAGGCCACACAGAGTTGTCACCTGAAATTTATGAAGTGCCATCTCCTCAATTAGAAGCTCATTAGAATGGAACAGGAGCTGCAGGCCAGGAGCTCTTTGGCTTTGCCAGCCCAGTCCTCTGGGGCTGCTGCTTCTTCACAGCTCGAGAAAAAAATCCAGTGGGAAGCACAAGCACTGAGATAAGAACTTGGACTGGGTCTGTTCTGCTTCTCGCTTTTGGTCACCCCATAAACTGGTGACCGTGGCTGGGTCTTCCTCCCACAGGGAAGTTGGCCCCTTCAGCCCCGCCAGCCCTTACTTCTAACAGAGGGTGGCAGCTTTTTGGGGCAGGGGACTCTGTCTTCTACTCCTCAGGCCCCTCACTTCTGCAGACTCTCAGCCAGGTGGCTTGGCTGGTGGTAGCACATCGGATGCTGGCTCCTCTCCTTCACCGCCCCAGCCTACGTTGGTCCCCTCTATGGGGGCTGGTGCTAGTCCTTCTAGGCAGTGCCCGCTGCTGGTTACTGACGTTTTTCCAAGTCCTGTGTCACCTCAGCCTTTGCCAGGGAAGTCTTTGTCCCCCCCCCCCCCAGGAAGGTCTTTCCTCATGCCCGTTGATACCCCTACCAGGCTTCCTTGGCCTGCACCCACTGGGTGGCCACCTGTTTGTCCTGAGCCACCTCCAGCAGATCCAGTGCCAGCTCCTGCCGTGATTGCTGGGCCTATGCTAATTGCCACAATGCCAGGCACTGCAGTCGACCGATGCCGGCTTATCCTACCTAGTGCTGGTCTACTCCTATCCTCCGGTATATAACTTCTCTCTCTTATTGAATTATAAAGCCTTGCTTACTTGGTGGGGCTTTATGCAGAAGCAGAATCTCGCCTCCTGTGGTTCCCCCCGGTGGCCTCCAGGGATCTCCTCCTGACTCCATCCAGCTGGATCCTAGTGACTCGTACATAGGGTGCCAAGCCCTATGGGGTACTGACACCTGCCTCCTGACAGTGAGCTGGAGGAAGAGGATGAAGATGACTCTGACTGCTCTGAGTCTCATCTGAGGGCAAGGAGCCTGCTAAGGTGGTCCCCTACTGATGATCCTACTTTTATGGACATCATGCAGCACATTCAGGCCATCATGGGTGAGAGACTGAGGACCAAGACCCAGAGCGTCGTCGGTTGGCTGTTTACTTGCACCAGCTTGATGCTCTCTCCCTGGTGGCACCTGCCTTCATTGACTCCTATGAGGATGTCACCAGGGCGGCTTGGAATCGTCTTTCGTCTACTCTGGCGGTGCCGAAGAAGGCTGACTGCCTTTGCCATGCCCCTGCACGGAAACCCTTTTTAGGGGGCAACCGAAGGCTGACTCAGTGGTCATCAGTGCGGTGCACGACCGACCCAAAAAAACCTAAGCACCTCAGCTCTCTTCCCCCAGACAGAGGGAGTCCAGACATCTGGACCACCTGGGCAAGAGGGGCTTTGCCTCTTCCACCCTGCCCAATGGGGGCCATTAACTGTTTGGCCCATATGGTACAGTACCAGAACATCCTTTGGGACCAGGCCAGGGAGATGGTTCAGGCTTTGCCAGATGACCCATCTAAGAAGTAGGTGGCCCAGGTTCTCGAGGCAGACTTGGAAATAGGCACCTATGTCCTTCAGGCTGCCTATGATGTGGTTGATGCCTCGGGTAGAGGGCGGCCGCAGGTGTCTGCCTCTGGTGCCACTCTTGGCTCCAGGTGTGTGGATTTGCTTTGGATGAGCAGTCCAACATCTTGGATGCCCTCTTTCCGGATTCTGTACTTTTTGGGGGTGATGTCCAGGAGCTGAACTCCTTCCTTTAGGAGTCTGACTGAGCTCTCTGGTCTGTTCATTCCTTATACCATTCTCGGTCTGTGCCTAGCCAGCAGCCACCCTTTCACCGCTTCTCTCGCAGGGCATTGACTCTCACTGCAGCCACCTCCCGGGCTCCTCAGGTGGCTGCCCCTGCCTCCCGGCACCCGCCCCTACTTCCTGACTCTTGCCAGACCCCCAGCCACCACTCTGAAGAAGGTGATTGGGGGTCACTTCTCCCTCCGCCTAGATGGGTGGCATGGGATCACATCAGAACTTTGGGTGCTACAGCTCATAGAGCATGGCCACACTCTGGAACTCCTCGAATGGCTTATTGAAAATCCTACAGGCAACTCCCTTTACCCCCAGCTCATGTGCCTCTCGTCTGGGAGGAAATTACCGCCCTGTTACAGAAAAGTGCCATAGAGTCCGTCCCTCCGGCTCAGTGGGACAGGGGAATTTACTCCCACTTCTTCCTTGTCCCCAAGAAGATGGGGGAAGGGTGGGCCTCAGGCCCATCCTGGACCTGAGCAATCTGAATCTGTTCATAGAATACAAATAGTTCAGGATGGTCACCTTCCAAGGTCTGTTGTCTCTCCTGCACCAGGGGAACTGGCTCTGTTTCTTGGATATGCAGGATGCCTATCTGCATATCAGAATTCTTCCTTCTCACTCGCGCTTCCTCCACTTCATTTCAGGGGAGCCCATTTTCAGTTCTGGGCTCTCTACTTTGGCCTGTCCTCAACCCCCAGGGTTTTCACCAAGTGCCTGGCAGTGGTAGCGGCTGCCTGGAGAGGTGGGCTTTTACGTGTTTCCCTACCTGGACGATTGACTCCTAGCAGCCCCATCTTGGAAACGTCTTCTCCAGACCCTGGAGCATATCTTCAACCACTTCCATGCCCCGGGTATCACAGTCAACAGGCCAAAGTCCTGCCTGATGCCATGCCAACACCTCCAGCACATAAGGGTCATCCTGGACAGGGCAGAGCACCTGATGAACCAGGCCCATCTGGTCTCCTACAGCCATCTGGTCCCAGCCAGGGTATTCCTTCATCTTCTGGGCCACATGGCATCAGCCATTGCCACAGTCCATCTTGTCTGGCTACATATGAGGATACATCAGTAGACATTGCGGGTCCAATGGGACCAGAGCATGGATGAACTCTACCGGCCTGTCGTGGTCTCCGACCCGGTCAAATAGGTCCTGTCCTGGTGGCTGGAGCCGACCAGCATGTTTCGGGGATTTCCCTTTGCTGTCCCAACCCCTCAACAGATCCTTACGACAGGTCTTGGCTGGGGAGCCCACTTGGGAGCTCACCAGA
Source organism: Neoceratodus forsteri (assembly GCA_016271365.2). Classification (NCBI taxonomy): domain Eukaryota; kingdom Metazoa; phylum Chordata; order Ceratodontiformes; family Ceratodontidae; genus Neoceratodus; species Neoceratodus forsteri. The sequence continues at coordinate 62,891,917 of CM028132.1, read as the reverse complement.
TTGGGTGCCTGGACAGGTGTGGAACAGGGACTCCACAGCAGTGTTCTGGAGATGAGGGCAGTACTTTATGCTCTTCAGGCCTTTGACTCATCTCCTCCCTGGACCACTCTTAGTTCAGATGGACAACATGTGCGTGGTTTATTACATAAACAAGCAGAGGGGATGCACTCCTACCTCCTGTGCAAGGTGATTAGGGTTTGGTATTGGGCCATCGAGCACGGTCTGGAGCTCTCCGCCATCCATGTTCCAGGTGCCCAAAGTGTCCTGGCAGACCATCTGTGCCGCTCCTGCTCCAGGGCCCACAAGTGGGAGCTTCTGACTCCAGTAGTCGAAGACCTCTTCGACAGATGGGGGCCGCCAGAGTTGGACCTTTTTGCGCCCCATTCAATGCAAAACTGCAATTTTTTGCTTGCTTGATACCAGGCCTGGAGTTTTCTGATGAGATGCATTGTCCGTCTCCTGGAAGGAGAGGTTTCTCTATGCCTTCCCTCCCTTCCTGCTCCTTCAACGGGTACTGCTGAAACTTCAGATAGAGGGGGCCAAAATGATCCTCACAGCTCCATTCTGGCCGTGTCAGATCTGGTTCCCCTTGCTACAACAGCTGGCAGTGGAACTTCCAATGCCCTTGCCCCTGTGCAACAGGTTGCTGTCCCAGGAGCGGGGGACCCTGGTCCATCCAGACCTCAGATCTTTGCTTCTCCATGTGTGGCTTTTAAGGACATAGCCATCGCTTGGTTTGGCGTCTCTTTAGGGGTCGCAGATGTCCTGGTGGATACCCAGAAGCACTCCATTAGGACTACCTATGCCATAAAATGAAAGCATTTTACCCTCTGTGCCACTTCCCACCAGCTAGACCCTTTCATCTGTCCAGTGGATCCGGTGTTGGAGTATCTTCTCTCCCTCTGATTTATGTTTGAGGTATTCCTCCATTAAGGTGCATCTCTCTGCCATATCTGCATACCATGTACCTATCGAGGGCAGGGCTGTGGCTCAGCTAGAAGTGTCCCGTACCTTCCTGCGGGGCATTCTGCATCTCAAACCTCCCACTCGGGATCCAGTCCCTCCTTGGGACCATTGGAGAAACTCATGGTACCTCCCTTTGAACCAGCTGCGAGTTGTGAGCTGCACTTTCTGTCATGGAAAGCGCTCTTTTTAGTTGCTGTTACTTGATTTCTGAGCTTCAGGCCCTTATGTGTAAGGAGCCCTATTTGGTTTTTCACAAAGACGGGATGTCTTTGCATACCAGTCCTAAGTTTCTGCCCAAGGTGTTGGAGTTTATTGTGAATCCAATCCATCTGTCTTCCTGTTTATTATCCAGAGTAGTCTAATCAGTGGGAGGCTGGCAGTATAGCCTAGAGGGTAGAGGAACGAGGTGTGAACAAGCTTGGTACATCCAGCAGACCAGATCTGAGTTTGTCTCACAACCTCCGTTTGCATACTGTGTGACTCTGAGCAAGTCACTTAACCGCCCAGTGCTCCCAGGTCACCCAAGAAAATGGGCACTTGTGCCTAGTGGGCCTTAACCGGTTACCAAAGGCTAAAATAAATAAATAAAATGTTTGCTCCATACTTTGGATGTTCATAGAATCTTACGATAGTATACACACCGGACTAAGACTTTGAGAACGTCAGATCAGTTGTTTGTTTCATTTGCCTCCAGGAGACAGGGCACTCTGGTGTCCAAACAGTGTTTGTCTAAGTGGTTAATTGCATTGTTTATTGTTAATGAAAGTACGACAGGGAACTTCTGGGAGTGGTTAAGGGCCATTCCACCAGGGTTATGACCACTTCAACGGCTTTCTTCAGAAATGTGTCCACTGCAGACATCTGTGCAGCCGCCACTTGGAGATCTGTCCATACCTTCACCAAATAGTACAGCCTGGACATTGACTCAAGGCATAGGGCTAACTCCGGCCTGGCTGTTCTTCATGGCCTTCTGCTTTGAATCTGTGGCCGCTGTCTTTCCTCCTCCCAGTGCTGCTTCCTTATACTGCTGGAACTGCTCGGGACTCAGTCCTACTGCTGCAAGAGCCTCCCTCAAAGTACGATAGTACAGTTACACAAGAACTTACCGTAACAGTAGTTATGCAAGAACTTACCGTAACAGTAGATCTTTGAGAGGAGCTCTTGCAGTAGGCCAGCACCAGTAGAACTAAGCCATCAGGCACCAGGAACACAAAGAAACTTTTCTAACTAGCAGTGTACCACGAGAACTGCCCACTGTCGACATCTGCCTATCCTATAAAGGCAGGTGGTCCCCCACACCCTCCTCAGTTCTCCCAACGGAGACCGGAAGTGGGCAGCAAGAGAAGAAACCAAGGAGGTTTCTTGAGAGTCAGAAAACAAAGAAAATGCAGAAGACTCACTCGTGTGGAAGAGGGGACACACAGACAGAGAGCAGGGGAAAGGAGGGAGGGAGGGAAAATTATGGCCTGCTGCAAGAGCTCCTCTCGAAGATCTGTACTTTACCCCTCTGCCCTGCCGACATTTGTGCCAAAATGAGGGCTTTCTCAAGGCATTCATGCCTTAAGAAAGTGCTCGTTTTGGTCTGAAATGCCAGCAGGGCAGTGGGGTGAGTGCTGCTGTACTAACTTGTAGTAAGAAATAAGTTTATGCATTAATCTAGCCAAAGTTTTGGTGTATAGTAGTGTGTCAGCATGTAGCCAGGCCCTTTTTTTTTTTTTAAACATTTTTTTGCTTCCTTCACTGGCACTGGCGGTAGATATGCCTGCCTGACTGGTCCCTCTGTTTTGGGACCCTCATGAGAGCTTAGCATTGTAGAGGAATTCTGTCCCCCTCCAGGTTGCTGGCACGTACCATTTATGTCCATGGTGGCAATACGCTGATGCACGTTTCGGCCAAGTTTCTAACGGTGTCCTCCACCTACCTACATCGCTGTCCTTGCACTGCCACCCATGTATCCATTGGTGGCACTGTCGGAGTGGTGTGATGACCTTCCGTCCCCTGGAGGAGAAGAGCATCCCCTAGGACACTCAGTCCTCCTCCCCTTGGCCAGCCCCCAGCTCTTTTATTTTGTTTATTTGAGGAAGTCCTACTTCATTGAAAGAGTGGTGGGCGCCCGGAACAGTCTGCCAGAAGAAGTGGTAGGGTGAAAACAGTAGAGGGCTTCAAACATGCAGGGAATAGACTTGGGGGGATATTAGCAGATAAGTAGGGAGGAGGAGAGTCACCAGAGACCAGCTTGGATCTGCAGAGACTGTCTAGGCAGGGACCATCTGTGCAGACTGGGTGGGTCAAGCGGTCCTTTCCTGCTGACAAATTCTGTTTCTATGTAGCAAGACTGAATAGAAGCAGGATCCCACTGAAAGCGAGATGTTGGACCTTTTTGGGCTGTCCTGGGTGAAACAGTTGTTAACCAGACGTTGATGCCATAGGTGTAGGGCTTAAAATGAAAAATGCCTTGTACAGGTTCTTCACGATTTAGGTATGCCAGTCTATAGAAAGAAGAGAGATAACAGAGCCATCAAATAAGAAGCGCACTTCAGTGAACACACGTGTCATTGCAAAATACATCCCCTTTCATGGGGTGGAAAAATCTTGGCTGCTTTGCTGTAATGGCACAAAGTGTAGCAGTTCATTGTCACAGTACATCTATTTTGAATGACCATATCACCAGTCTTTCTCTTTTTTTGTTTTCCACAGCACCCCCAAATCCAGAAGAAATCTCAGTACATCAAGTACCTCTGCTGTGATGATGTGAGAACTCTCCACCAGTGGATAAATGGCATCCGAATTGCCAAGGTAACTATGATCACTTACATTTCATTACTTGTTCTTCAGTGTGCCAAGCCTAAACTGGTGTTTTGAGAGGTCTTATGGCAAGGCTGAGATAGAATTCCTGTCTGCTTTCAAAGATCACTTCTTAGAGCAGCATGTCCAACAAGGAACTAAGTTTGAGATCACCCTTGACTTTGTTCTCACAGTGGGGGGGTGGGGGTGTAGGGTCACGTCCAAAGTAAAAGTCAAGTAATTGTTAGGAGGCAGCGACCACAACTAGGTAACTTTCCTTGGTGAAAGGGAAAACTAGCTAGACCTCAATCGCTGGGATCAGAAACCTCAGAAAGGTTGACTCTGCCAAGATGTGGTATCCAAGGGTCTGGAGCAGCTACAGTACGGAACATGTGTGGTCTTAAAGAGTGTGCTTGAAGCAGCTGCAGAGGTCTGCATTCTTGTATGCTATCAAGGAAAAAGGCCACAAGGTGTGCTTTGGGTTCAATAGGGACAAAAGGAGACTGATTCTGAACACAATAATCTGTGATCACTGGAAAGACAGGTTGCTTCCAGATCAGAGAGGAGTACCGAGCAGCACTGAGGGACTGCTAAACTAGAGTTAAGTAAGCCTAGACATCAGGACAGCAGCATGCGCTGCAGACAGCACCAACGTCTTGTTCTGGTACATAGATGGAAGAAAGAAGGTGATGGAGGAGACCGGGTCCTTGAAAACAGGGGTAGGGAGAGGATCCTGTGAGAGAGGGCCAGTGTCTATGACTGAGATGCTTAATTGTTCACTAAAGGGTCCCTGATAGGGGAAGGGACTAACTGGGGAGGCCCATAACATTAAGTGACCTCCACCCTGGAGCAGTGGAACTACAACGGGCGACAGAGTTCTCCCTAGGAGAGGAGAGCTAGTTGCTTGATCCTGTCCGTCTCTCCCTCCCCACCCCGGCTCTCCAACATTCCAGGCTCGTTTCCAAACCCGGGTTGCCAGTGTGACGCAAAGTAAGATGTCCAGCCCCTCAGCCCTCAATGCCACTGGGCTGGGAGCTATTATTGCTACTTTGCAATTGCACAGAGCCTCCATTCTGCTGTGTTTCTCATAATTTCATCCTACGGATGGGGTCTGCCTGCTGATTATTTTTTCCTACTTATTGTATACTGTAATTCCATTAGCAACCCTGAAAATAATTCTAGGACTGATCTACAGTTACGTAATTAGAAGATACTTCAGGCCCTGTTGCTGAAGGGTTTCTCCCAGGGTGCAGTGGCCCATGAGAATCCCAACTTGACTGACTTGCTCCTTTGCAGGTGACCTGACTTACAGCTGGTTGGCCTGGCTGGCAAACACACTGTTCGTGGCAGTGCATTGGCACTGCAGCTGTCCCTCTCAGTGGACCAGGGAGCAGTCTCTCTCATGAGGGGTAGGTGTGCATACCTGGCCTTTGGCTGCATGGTGCCACTGGGAAAGCAGAAGGGGCGCAAGAGAGAAAACAGAAAATGCAACGGCCACAAGTGACATCCGGCACTCTTGGTTCTGCAAACCACCAGATTGTGTTCAGTGGAGGGGGGGGGGTTAGTGGATGATGCTGTCAGGGGGATAATGGTAAACAGGGCCAGGGGGGTGCCAGCAGAAAAGACAAGCTTCTACAAGGAGAAAAAACCGTATTTAAAAAAAAAAAAAAAAAAAAATGTTTTCCCATTTTGTATGTGTGTCAAAAATCTTGAAGTATAGCCTTTTATTGAGAATGAAATATTTTTTTCCCTCAACTTTCTTTCCCTCCGGTCACCATCGACTGGAGCTTCTTCAGTCGACCTACTTTATTCCCTCTAGCCTGAGAGCCTCTCATCTGTGCCTGTATTTACGACACACCCGGTGAGCCACCCCAGATACCCGCCTTCTGCTCCTCGGTGCTTTCTTCCGGCGCTCCATGGGTGGAGGCGACATTGGGACCAGGTTGCAGTGGGCAAGATCCAGCAGTGGAGGTGGGGGCAGACAGTGTCTACTCCCCAGCCAGTGGGTGTTTTCCCTGTTTCTGGAGCTCCCCCTAGGAGCCCGGATGTGCAGTGCCATTCAGTGCTGCCGGGTGCGCTCCTGCACCCAGCCTGCGAACGGCTGCCGAGACTTCTCCCCTTGCCTCTGGTGTGATCCCTGGACTCTGGTGCTCCCAGCCTCTACTAGGAGCCATTCACACTGGGGAATCATCCACCCACCCTCCCCAGGAGAGGAGAGCTGTCCTCCAGATGCTCAATCCTCTCCGACCCCCGACGACCCAAGCTCACTTCCGAACCTGGGTCATCAGCGTGGCACGAGGTGTGGCGTCCAGCGCCTCAACCCTCAGCGCCACCGGACCGGCCCAAGAATGAAATATTAAAGCTACATTTTAGTATGCATGTCTGTATTTTGAGGGTGGGCAAGAAGAATTGGAGATCCTCTTGTATAAGTTGTCTGCTTTTTTGGTTTAGTATGGGAAGCAGCTCTATTTGAACTACCAGGAGGCAGTGAAGAGGACAGAGGCAGCATATGATTGGTCATCCTTGTCCAGCTCTAGTATGAAATCTGGGTCCAGCTCTTCAAGTTTACCAGGTAATGCTGGCACATTTCTGCAAAAATCAAAGGTCTTTGTAAATCATGGTCTCGGTGCTGGGATGTTGTAGGGAGTAATGCAAAACAGGTTGTTTATATCCATAATATTGTGTTGGAAGACCAAACTGCAGTTCATAAAACGCAGCGGAGGTCTGGGCAGAGGAATCACTTCTGCTATGTTAATCCAGTGAAAGTCATACTGGTGTCTGGTCCAGCATCTTGATATATTCTATAAATGAAGCAAAGCATGGCATTCCAACGTGCTGCACAATACCATGCCATGTTGGTGACTCCAGGCACACAGCCTTCCAACCAAAATATATATTTCAAACAACATGAAGTCTTGCTATATTATGACAATTGCAGTTGCAGTATGACCGCAGGTTAGAACTGCTCCGGAGGTGAAATAGTTAACTTTCCATGCAGACATGGAACTTAGAGCGCGAGCTCGGTTGAAAAACTCTGTCTGTTTGCTTCAACGAACTGTCAGATTCTTTACTCCGCTCACTGAACAGTCGCTCCGGAGATTTCTCCTTCTGCTCAGTTCTTTTGTCAGTTTAAAAGTATTATTTTTCGTTTTTTTGCTGAAATTAAACCGCAACCGTCGGTTCAAGCTCTGTCTGTGGTAATGTAAGTAATAGATAGGTTTTACATTTATTTTTCTGTGTGGAACTTGTAATTCTTTATCGGTTCGATTTGAACCGATCAGCTTATTTAAAATCTACTAGTCCTTTTTAGAGTCGCGGTTCCCGGTTCTTATCGGTTCTAAAAAAACTGATTTCATTCTGGTTTTCACGACCCGTGACACGGTTGGGAACCAATAAGGTGTCTGCGCGGTGGATTGCCATAAGCGGGCAAGTTGGTTAGGCTGGCATTATGTCTGAGAAACACAAAATAAAACCGACCCACTAGGGTTCAACACTGTGGTGTTCGTGGGGAAGTTTTTGCCAAGGCGACCCACACACCACATGTGTCTATTGTCTGGAGTTTGACCACCTCAATTCAGACTGCCAGATTTGTCACAATTCCCTGCTGCCACCATAGATAAGAGAGTTGGTAGGCTCAGGAAGGAGGCCAAAGCGTCCGCTGACCGGATGGCCAGCCCAGTTAGTGCCAACCGAATCGGAGGAGGTGCCCTCTGACCAGGGTGATACTTCTCGGCAACGAAGAGCGGTTCTGAGGAGCCGTTCCAGCAAAAAGGACTAGAAAGTCAGCTAGCGCAGAGCCAAAAGTTCTCTCCCCAACTGCTGAGGAAATGGCTAAAGCAATTCAAATTGTCCAGTCTCTCTCTCTCTCCGGTTCCGACCGAACCGACACATTCAGGTAAGCGTTCGGTTCGGCCGGTTCCACCAGTTCAAGATTATGATTTTGAGGATTTTCATGAACCGGGGGAGGGGGAAGAGGAATATGAGGAGAGTGAATATGGTTTTGAAGATCTGGATGTGCCCATTGATCCGGACATCTCTCCAGATAGACCCCTAGGAGTTTCTCCTCCAAGGCTTTCTGAGTCCCCTTCTCATTTCATGTTTTATAAAAAAGTTGCTGAAACTCTCCAGCTCCCTGTTGAGGAAGCTGTTGATGACCAAGAGGAGCCAGACTATGTGGATATTCCAGAGTCTAGGAGACTGTCTATTCCTTTGCATAAATCTTTTCGGAAACTGACAGTAAAAGTTTTAAAAACTCCTCACACTATACCTCCTGTGGATAAAAGGATGGACAAGAGGTATACCTTATCAGGCTCCGACACTGATTTCCTCACTCAACAGTGCAGCCATGTGGGGGTAGTGCAGGCTGAAGCCTGTGACAAGGCTAATATTCCCCTAGCTTCACACCCCCCTGAGAAGGACTCCAGAAAGATTGATGCTATGGCAAAGAAACAGCACATGGCAGCATCTTTGGGACTCAGACAAGCACATTATATGGCTTATGCTGCTAGGTACCAGAAATCCAGATGGGATACTGTGCTGGCCCTAGCAAATAAGTCCCTGACCAGCTTGCCAGGGAGCTGGAACAGTTGGCTATGGATGGTATTGAGGCATCCAAGGTGCAATTTCATGCTGCAGTGGACTCTAATGATGTTTCATCAAGAGTCATGGCTACATCTGTGGCACTTTGCAGGATGGCTTGGCTCAGATGTACTACCTTGTCTCAGGATACCCAGTCTAAGGCCATGGATTTTCCTGTTGTGGGAAATTCTGTATTTGGGGAGCAAACAGAGAATTACATGAAGAAAATGGATGAATATAGGACCACCTATAGGAGTGCACAGGCCAAGGAAAGGCAGGCCACTCCTCAAAAGCAGCTTCCTAGAGGCAGGGCAGGCCTTTCATAGGCCTTTTACCAACCAAGCTTTCTCCTCCGCCTATGCTCAGAGGGGTTCTTCAGAGGAGAGGCAGACAGGGTACAAGCAGGTCTGCTTCCACCCTCAGCCCAAAGCCCCTGCCAAGCAGGCACCTGATGGGATTGCCAGGGCCGATTCTCCTCTACCTGTAGGGGCAGGCTGGCTTACTTTGTCCAGGACTGGAAGTCTGTAACATCAGACAAGTGGGTCCTGGAAGTAGTAAGCCAGGGACGATTCTCAGCTTCAAAAATTTCCAAAGCTGAGAACCAGATCTTTTCCACCTGCAACTCCATCAGGGCACTCCCCCAGAGGCAGAGTCTCTACCCTCCTGGCTCTCAGAGCTGTGGAAAGGTTCCTCCCTACACCAGGGCAAAGGTTTGTACTCCAGGTACTTCCTTACCCCAAAAAAGACAGGAGAATGGCGGCCCATCCTGGATCTCAGATATTTAAACAAGCACCTTTTAAAGCCAAAGTTAAAAATGGTGACTCTGGGAATTATCCTACCCTCTCTAAGGCCAGGGGACTGGCTAGCTTCCCTGGACCTCAAGGATGCCTACTTCCATATTCCCATCAGAAGCTCCCATCGAAAGTACCTCAGGTTGAGCTGCCCTCAGGCCACTACCAGTTCAGAGCAATGCCCTTGGCCTCACTTCTGCCCCAAGGGTATTCACCAAATGCCTGGCTGTAGCAGTTGCCTACCAAAGAAGGCAAGATTGCCATCTTTCCTTACCTGGATGATTGGCTCTTAGTAGGCCAGTCCCAGACCAGGTCAATTTACACCTTCAGATAATGCAGCAACTGCCCTCTCTAGGTTTCCTTCTGAATCTCTCAAAGTCAGTTCTAGAGCTGGTCCAGCTTCTTACCTTCATAGGCGCGAACTGAACACACAGGAACCAGGGCCTTCCTCCCCTGGACAGGGCAAAGACCCTAGTCTCCCTGGCCTCCTCATTTACCCTGCAGGTCTCCCGGCCAGCAAGACATTTCTGCAGCTCCTAGGACACATGGCTGCTTCCACAGCAGTTGTGCAGGAGCAAGATTTCAGATGAGGGACATCCAGTTCCATTTGAGAGTTTTGGTCTCAAAGAAAGGATCCTCTTACCAAGCTGATCCCAGTAACTCGAACCCTGATCCAGGCACTACAGTGGTGGCAGGATCAGAGCAACCTGAGACAAGGGTTCTTTTGTCACTCAGTCTCATTCTCTAATCCTTACTACAGATGCGTCCCTCTTGGGCTGGGGAGCTCACATGGGCGACCTCACCACCCAGGATCTGTGGTCTCCCCAGGAATCTCTGCTCCACATCAACCTGTTGGAGCTCAGAGCAGTTTTTCTAGCACTTCAAGCTTTTTCCAAATCTGTTCAGAACAAGAGTATTCAGGTCAGAACAGATAACACCACTACAATGTGGTACATCAACAAGCAAGGGGGCACTCGGTCTACGGCCTTGTGCACTGAAGCGATGAAGTTGTGGTCTCTGACTTACTCCCTGAACACCTCCCTTACGGCAGTTCACCTCCCAGGCAAGGACAATGTCCTGGCAGATGCTCTCAGCAGGATTTCCCAGGGCCACCACGAATGGTCACTGGATCCCTGGTCTTGGGAGTAGTATTTGCCAGATGGGGCACCCAGATAGATCTTTTGCAGCCCCAGACAATCATCAACTTCCTCTTTTTGCTGCAGGCCCCAGTGTTGGGCTCACTCCACTGGATGCCTTAGCTGTCAGTTGGGAGGGAAGTTTCTCTGCCTTCCTCCCTTTCTCTCCTGTTCAAAGTGCTAGTCAAAATCAGATCCCAATCATGCAAAGTCATTCTGATAGCTCCGGTTGGGCCAGACAGCCCTGGTATCCACTCCTGCTGTCCTTAGCAGTCCATCCTCCCTGTCCCTTCCCAGGAATCACAATCTGTTAACCTGTGCCCAGGGAAGGGTCTGGTACCAGATCTCAAATCTCTCAATCTCAAGGCTTGGTTCTTGAAGAGTTAGAGTTTGCTGATTTACACCTTTCCCAAGGTGTAATGGATATATTGAAGGCAAGGAAGCTTCCACCAGGGCTACTTACAATTCCAAATGGAAAAGGTTTTCTAGGGACATGGATATGTTGTTCATCCACACTCATTGGCAGTATCCTTGCCGCTTTAAATCTTGCCGGAAGGTCTTCAAGCTTGCTCCTCCCACCCACCCGGGTGGTATAACTCTCGGCTCCGCCCCATGGCGCAGATCTTCCTTACAGCTTGGAAGCTCAGGTTCCCTCCTTAACAGCTCTGCGTTTGCGACTAGTTCCTATTTCTCGTTTGCTGATTTAAAATAAAAATTTGCAAAAGACTTCAGTCTTGATCTCGCTGACTGCGATGGACAAATCGACTCGGTTGGAGATGCCATGCGGGCAGAAGATGTCTCGGACGGATCCACACTCCCGTGTGTCTACTGCTTAGGCCTTGAGCACGACCGCGGGCTTGACCTGTGCTCATCTTTCTCGGCCTCGTCCTCGAAGACCGTGCTGCCGATTGCAGCTGGGCCGTCCCGAGCGTTCCTCGGTGAAGTCAAAGAGGCCCGGTTGGCGGTGTCAGCGGCGGCGGTTTCGGCGGATCAGCTCGGCGGATGGTAGTCCCTCGAGGGCGGCGTAGCCGTCTTCCGCAGCGGCATTTATCCCGCTTCTCTGGGTTCTTCCTACGGCTTCTTTAAGGAGCTTTGTCTGTCCCTCCCACTAAAGGAAGGGCCTCGTCTGCTGGACCTTATTCGGTCCAAAAGAGGGACAGGGTAGAACCTCCTCGGCGCTCTTGGGGCGGAAAGGTCCCTCTCCCGGGCCGTCGTCCGTCGGCAGTCCGACCAGCCTCGGCTTGACCACTGGCCTCACGGTGTCCCGATCAGGTCAGTTGACGAGACTCACTGATGAAGTGAGATTTTCTCGACCCATTGAACAGGCTGTCGCCTTTGCTGGCCGAATTCCCCTCTCCCGGTTCCCCGGGGAGGTTGAGGATCCCGTGGGCTCGTCTGTGCCTCCGGTTCCGGCCCTCGGATGGACCTTCCGAGCCGAAGAGTGCGGTTCGGCCGGCACCTCCGCACCGACCCGGAAATTCGGGACTCTCGGTCTCGGTCTCGGACCTCTTGGCGGTCCAGCCGTTCCCACCGTCATAAGCGGTCTGGAATCTCGACACCGCGGTAAGCCGGCGTCGCCGCTCGTCCTCGTCCTCCTCCTCCTCGGATGAGGAGGCTGAGTAAGTGCGTCGGCAGTGCGAGACCTTATGTTGTAACAGCTCCTCCTGGCCGGGAATAAGCCGACTCAGGCGCGCCTTGACCATTAAGTGGCTGTCACGGGCGGCCGACACAACCCCGGACTTGTCCGAGGAGCCTATACCCAGGCGGTTGTTCGCCAAAACCAGCTGCTCCACCGATTCGGTGGAACCTCCGCCTCCACAGCCACCAGTGGGGCTCCGACCAAGGATTCCCGGTCGACTAAGGGTTTACCCCTCGGCTGTCAGTTACCCTCACTCCGACCGACCTCGGCAGGTGAAGGGTGGCTCAGGCCAGAGGCAGCTCTTGAGGACTCTTCCGAGTCCGAAGATGATTCCTCCTTCTTCTCCAAGCGACTGGACTTGGAGTCTTCAGGAGTCAGTCAATGGCGATAGCCCGTCGTCCTTCCTAGGACTGCTTGCTCATCTCGGAGTCTACGGGATGGAGCTCGAACCCGTTCCAAACGGGCCGAGGTATCCCCTCACGGAGATTCTGGACCGAGGATTCTCCGGCGGAGGCCTTTCGGTGGCCGAGGCCATAGTGGGTCGACACTGGAACTTTGAGCGCCTGCTTCCTGCCCTGCGCCTTAGCCAGGATGGCCAGGAAGTATCGGTCCTACGGTTCCTTGTCGGTTTTTGAACACCCTCTGCTGAGGGTTGGTTACCGACAGCGTTTCACGCGCACGGCAGGGATGTGGACAAACCTCTGACAAGGAGTCCAAGAAATTGGACTACGTCCGGGCTGAAAAGTCTACTTCGTCTCTCGGCCTTCGTCAGGCCAGTTCGGCCGTCCTCATGGCACATTTTCTCATGCCCTGTTGGGCTCCCTGGATGAGTCATCCCTCATCTTCCGCCCGATCTGCAGACTACGGTTAAGCAGGTGCGGGACCAGGGCAGAGCAGTGGCCAAACAGCAGCTCCAGACTGCTTTGGATGTGGGGACTCGTGTGCCAGATCGGTGGCGCCAGTGGCTATCGTCGGTGCAGGCTTGGCTGAGGATATCCACCTTTCCTCGGATACCCAGCACAAGTTGGCGGATGTTCCCTTTGGGACTGACCTCTTGACCCTGGGTGGAAGGTCACCTGCAGAGGATCGAGAAGTCCAATGCCACCTTGGACTCGGTCTCTTCCGCTCAGAAGGACAAGGCCGCAAACCACAGCCTAAGCCCTTTCGTCCTTCTGTGCTCCGGCCTTGACCCACAACGTCAGGGCCAGCAGGCTCGGCCTTGGCATCCCAAACCCAAGCACCGCTTCCTCTAACAGGAGGCAGGAGGAAGGGCCCAGGAGGTCCCTCGGCGGTCCCTCCTCCAAGCCTGCCCAGTGACGGGCTGAGGGTGTCGCCCCATCCCCGCCACTTACCCTCGGGTCCCGGGGACGGCTCCGCACTTCCGTTCTCACCTGGTCCGCTGTTACCACGGACAGGTGGGTCTTGGAGGTGGTGGGAAGAGGCCTGCCTCTGGAATTCGAGCAGGCACCACCCTTCAGAGCCGTCGCCCCTCGGGGGGCTTCGGGATCCCCAGCCTCACTGGCGGCTCGTCGAGCCGACATCACTCTCCTCCTCCAGAAGGAGGTGGTAAGAGAGGTGGTGGACCCTCCTTCAGACCCAGGGTTTGTGTCCAGGTACTTCCTGGTTCCGAAACGGACGGGGGGCTGGCGCCCCATTCTCGACCTACACGACCTAAACAAGTTCCTAAGGTCTCGAACCTTCAGGATGGTCACTCTGGCTCAGATAATACCATCCTTGGAACGCGGCGTGTGGTTCTGCTCTCTGGACTTGCAGGGCGTTTTCACGTCCCTATCCGTCCGTCTCACCAGAGATTCCTTCGCTTCCGGCGGAAGGATCTCTCTTGATTCAAGCCATGCCCTTGCTTGTCTCAGCTCCCAGGGTCTTCACCAAATGCATGGCAGTGGTGACAGCATTCCTGCGGGCGCGGGGGTCGGGTGTACCCTTACCTGGACGACTGGCTGATAGCAGCTCCCTCCAGGAAGGAGGCGGGTGGTCGAGATCTGGCCTCCAGGTCTGCTCTCAACTGGGCCTCCTTATCAACGAGGCCAAGTCGGAACTCGAGCCGAAGCAGGTGATTCTATTCATCGGGCGCAGCTCGACTCTCTTGAGCCAGGCGCGGCTCCGGCGGACAGGGCCGAGGTTCTTTCCTCCTTGCCCGATCATTTCTGGTTGGGCAATTGCTCCTGCCGGGACTTCCTGCGCCTCCTGGGTCTCATGGCGGCCTGTACCAGCGTGGTCCGTTGGGCCCGCTGGAACATCGTCCCCTTCAGTGGGACTGGCCAGCCAGTGGTCACAACTGCGATCCCTTGGACCAGCTTGTCGGTGACACAGGGATGTGGAATGCTCTCCAGTGGTGGACCGTTCCAGATCATTTGCAGGAGGGCATCCCGTTCGTCCTTCGAGCCGCCGGTCTCTCTGTCGACCGATGCCTCTCTGATGGGTTGGGTGTCCCATCTGGGGAACACCGGGCTCATGGCCTCTGGTCCCACTGGAGTCCCGATGCCACATCAACCTGCTGGAGCTCCGGCGGTCCGCCTAGCTCTCACCGCCTTTGCTCCGTTCCTCCGGGGTCAAGTGGTCCGAGTCCAGACGGACAATACCACGACCATGTACTATCTAAACCGCCAGGGCGGGACGCGCTCCATGCTCTATGCAAGGAAGCTCTCGCATTTGGTCACTCGTGCGCAGCCTGGGGGCGGATCTCCTAGCCATTCACGTGGCAGGAGCCTCCAACACCCTGGCCGATGCCCTGAGCGGATAGGGCTGCATCCCACAGTGGTCTCTCCTGCCGGAGGTAGTACAGCATCTGTTCTCCCTTTGGGGCACACCTCAGGTGGACCTGTTTGCCTCCATGGAGAGCGCAGGCTGAGTCTGTTCCATGCCCGCCCCCTCAGCAGGGCTCGCTGCAGGGGGATGCCTTCTCGAGGCAATGGACCCCGGGCCTCTTTTACGCCTTTCCCCCATTTCCCTTGATCCACAAGGTGCTTCTCAAGGCGAGGAGGGACAAGGCGCAGGTGATTCTGATAGCCCCAGACTGGCCTCGCCAGTTCTGGTACCCAGATCTCCTCAGTCTCAGCTCCAGGACTCCGCGGCAGCTTCCAGCTCGCCCGGACCTGCTCTCAGTCAATCAGGGGAAGGTGTTCCATCCGGACCTTCAATCCCTGCACCTGACGGCCTGGTTCCTGAGCGGCTAGAGTTCCAGGCTTTGGGTCTTTCCGGCAGGTCCTCAATGTAGTTGAGGCGTCCGTAAGTCGACCAGAAAATGCTATGCCTTCAAATGGAAAAGGTTTTCCATTTGGTGTCAGGAGCAAGGCTTGGACCCTTCCTCCTGTTCCTTGGCAAGCATCTTGGACTATTTATGGTCCCTTTCTAGTCAAGGGCTTAGGTCGACGACCTAAGGGTGCACCCTGGCAGCCATCTCTCTTGCAGGCGGGCGAGGAAGCAGTCGGTGGCCTTAAGGAGGAGAAGGTGGTCTGGCGCTTTCAAAGGCCTTGATCACATTCCTCCAGTGCGGGAACCCCCACCTCCGTGGATCTACTGCTGGTACTGGCAAAGCTCATGGGCAAGCCATTCGAACCTATGCACAGGTGTGCTCTCTCTCACCTGTCGTGGAAGACCGCCTTCTTGGTGGCTATCCGTCAGCCAGAAGGATGGGAGAGCTCCAGGCGCTTTCCATCGAGTCTCCTTACCTGGTCTTCCACAGGGACAAGGTTGTCTCTTCCCCACCGAAATTCCTTCGAAGGTGGTGTCGGAGTTTCACCTTAACCAGGTGTTGACTCTGCGGTGTTCTACCCCAATCACACCTCGGAGGCGAATATAGGCTCATCCTCTGACCCTAGAAGGGCGCCGCTTATTATAAGGAGCGCACGGCTGAAATTCGGGAGAGGTTCGCCAGCTGTTTGTCACCTACGCTGAAGCCGCATCTGGCAGACCTGCAGCCAAGCGGACGATAAGCAGGTGGGTAACCTCCTGCATAGATCTCTGCTATAAGTTGGCGGGCATGGAGCCTCCCAGAGGATAAGAGCTCATTCTACCCGCCTATACTGCTGCAACGGTGGCTGCTCCAGGACGCCCCTATCCAGGAAATCTGCAGGGCTGCTACCTGGAAGTCAGCAAACACCTTCATTACCCATTACCACATCGACCTTGAGTCACGCCGGGATGCTGGTTTTGGGGCCTCGGTTCTCAGTCTCTCTTTCCCAAGTAAGTATATGGGGTGTCGTCTTGCCTCCCTCCTCCCGGAGAACTGCTAGGAGTCTGCCAATGAGTGTGGATGAACAACATATCCATGTCCCTAGAAATACAGGTTACTCACCTGTAACAGGAGTTCTAGGAATGGTATATGTTGTTCATCCACTCTACCCGACTCTCCCGGCTTCGACGCACAACCTGAGCTTCCAGCGGGCCAGATCTGGCGTCATGGGGCGGAGCCGAGAGTTATACCACCCGGGTGGGTGGGAGGAGCAAGCTTGAAGACCTTCCGGCAAGATTTAAAGCGGCAAGGATACTGCCAATGAGTGTGGATGAACAACATATACCATTCCTAGAACTCCTGTTACAGGTGAGTAACCTGTATTTCCATGTGGTGCTCGGAAAAGCATATTTCACCAGTCTCTGCTGATCTACCCACAGTCCTGGATTATATGGTCCACTTGAATTCTTTGGGGCTGAGACCAGCTACCCTGAAGGTGCACTTGGCAGCTGTGTCTGCTTTTATTTCAGCAGGTAAATCCTCTTCCCTTTCAGCTCATCCTCTATTTTCCAAGTTTTTTAAGGGGTTGTTTCACACCAACCCTCCATTCAGGGATCCTGCCCCTGCCTGGGATCTTAATGTTTGCATTGCTCAGCTTATGCAAGCCCCCCTTTGAGCCCTTGTCTTCAGCTGAGTTTAAGTACTTGACTTGGAAAACTGTGTTTTTGGTAGCCATCACCTCTGCCAGACGCATAAGTGAATTACAAGCATTGTCAGTGGAGCAGGAGTTTATCTCTTTTCACAGAGATAAGGTGGTCCTTCGGACTAACAGAAAGTTCCTGCCTAAGGTGGTTTCAGATTTCCACCTTAATCTATTTCACTTCCAGTGTACTTCACTGACCACTCCTCCTCTGGGGAGAGGATGCTGCACAGCCTTGGTGTGAAGAGAGCCCTTAGTTACTACGTAGAGCGTACCAAGGGTCATAGGTTTGACTCCCTCCAACTGTTCCTCACCTGTGGCGAAGCTGGTAAAGGGAAGCCAGCCACTAAAAGATCCATTGCCAGGTGGATTGTCTCTTGTATCCAATTCTGCTATGAGAAGTTGGGTAAAGTTCCCCCTCAGGCCTGAGGGCTCACTCTACCAGAGGTACAGCTGCTTCTCTGGCTGCTGCCAGAGACATTCCTATTCAGAAATATGTCAAGCAGCTACCTGAGAAAACAGTTCGCACTTTACCAAGCATTACTCCCTGGACATCCAGGCTAGGAGTGATGCTCAGGTTAACACAGCCATGCTTCAAAACCTATCTCCTAGGTAGGTTCTGTCCCTCCTCCATGGGGGTACTGCTGTGTAGTCTGCAATTGTCATAATATAGCAAGACTTCATGTTGTTTGAAGAAAAATTACTCACCTTAGTAATGTTGTTTCTTCTAATGGAGTCTTGCTATATTATGATCTCCCTCCCTGCCTGCCCCTCTCAGAACCTCTGTTTTGGGGATGTGGGTGGGCAGTACAGGGTTGGCACTTTTTTGATGCCCACCTTGTTGTTTTTCACCTACCTTTTTGGGTGAATTGGTGTTGTGTTTTTGCATTTTTGGGTCTCCTGACTTGAGTCTTTGTTTTAGGCCAAAAATGAATGTTTATGTTAGTAGCCAGTTGGCTAGTGTAGGTTTACAGCTTCCACACAGAACCTTAGTGAGTTTTAGCTTGTAAAGATCTGACAGTTTGCGTTTGAAGCACAACAGAGTTTTCAACCGAGCTCGCGCTCTAAGTTCCATGCCTGCATGGAAAGTTAACTATTTCACCTTCGGAGCAGTTCTAATCTGCGGTCATACTGCAATTGTCATAATATAGCAAGACTCCATTAGAAGAAACAACATTACTAAGGTGAGTAATTTTTTCTTCCACATTTCCAGATCCTCCCCACATGCTTGGTTCCTCATCGGTCCAGTAGTAACCCCCCTCCCCCCCCCATCTTCACATAGTAAGTGGTCCTCTTGTTTCAGTGGGCCTCCCCACCTGCACCCCAATGTATTTATTCCCTGGTGGTCCAGTGGTGCACCCAACTGCAGTTCTGTATCTGGCAGCGTTGACAGAAGGGCATAGCAATGTGAGGGCCACTAGTACTACCTGTACTACTGTACCACTGTGAATGGTGATCCTTTCCCAAATACCCTGATGACCTTTGATTGCTTGTGGGAGGGGTTGTGGCTCATGCTGTGCCTGACTCAACAGGACCAAAAGAGAGAGCTGGTACCAAGTAGCTTCGCAGCTGTGAATTGAGGCCCCCTATGTAGTTACTAATCTGAATAACAAAATATTATAGCAATGTCAAAATCATTCAAGGGTCTCCATACTTAAATTGGAAAAGTACTGCGACTAACAATGTAGCCAAGACCATAGTACAGTGGACCGACATGGATGTGTAAGATTGTCCTTGGAAGTCATGAGATATTTGCACCACAGCTGAGGGTAATTACAGTGGCTTTTAATGGCTGGCCTGATGGGGCTGTCGGGTAGTAAGCAGCTCTGCCAGATGGAGAGCTGTGGGACTGAGTCTTGTTCCCAACTCTTGTGCTCCAGGCCAGCAGGGGTTTTGGGTATGCTGCAGAGGCAATGCACACAAGCCTCAAAAAGGAGGGCTGAGGCCTCTCGTGCTTCAGCGCCTCCTGTATCTTGTGAGGACATCTTGATGCTGTGGTAACCACACAATGTCTGCTGCTCTGTCATATGCTAGGTCAAGCAGGGCAGTGACCCATGACTTCATGAGGAGGTGGGAGGGACAAGAAAGGGGACAAATAAATTATTAGCCTATTTAAGGTCACTTATGATGGTAAATCTCCACTCCACATCAGTGGTCTTGCATCCCTTACCGCTGGAACATTGGACACATTTCCTTGTGTTGTCTCGAGTCCCACTGGAGGGGCAAGCTACGGAGCTTTTACTGGTAAGTCAGGGGGCTGGGACTGTAGGCAACAGTGACAAAGAATAAGATGGCAAGGAAAGCTGTAGATCTAAAGGGGGGTAGCTCAACTTATACAGAAAATGTAACTGGTTCAGAACAATGGTATATTTTAGGGAAAAAAATTAATTTCAGGAGGGCTTCAGCCCCCTCCCATGCCCCCCTCTATGAAGCTGCTCCTGCCAGACAGGGGCACTTACTGTATTAGGGTTACAGAACCTAAGACTGCGCGTGATACCACTCTTACTCCTGAAAGTGCCATTGGTGGAGCTTATAAATATATACAGGTATATCATCCCTGATTGGCTAAGGCTCTGAACATACTAGGGCTTTTAAGGTTTGTGTCCATATTGTAGTATGATAAAAATAGTGCTACAGTCTGTGTTCTAAAACTGTACTCGGAACCCTGCTCGGATGTAGACTTGAGCAGATTCAGATCAACGTGCATCCCTTAACCTATATTAAGAGTAGCGTGGATGTGATCTGTGCTGTAACTTGGGTTACGGCACCCACCGTGACCCAAAAATCTTTTTTTTTTTGGCTGTTTTCAACTGTAGTAAATATGTGTACACATCCCTGGGCTCACAGTGAGCTACTGATTGCACTGGTATCACTTTTAACAAAAAATATGTCCATGGTCGATCGTGATTCTCCCAGCATGCATTGTGGTACCTGCAGTGCTTTGTGCTGGCGCTGCTTTCATGCTTGGGAACTCACTCAGGGTATCTTGGTGTCAGAGCGCAATACTAACAACAGTACTGTAACACAGATCAGAAACACTTTCTAAAATGTTTTTGTGTGCTACATAATGTGTTCAGGGTGTAAGAATGATGTAATGCTTTATAATTCTCTAGATAAAAAAACACTCCTTTCTAGGGATGTGGATATGTTCTTATCCACACTTGTTGGCATGTCCCTTTCCCCTTTAAATCTTGCCGGAAGGTCTTCAAGCTGGCTCCTCCCACCCACTCGGGTGGTATAACCCTTGGCTCCATCCCATGACGCCAGATCTTCCTTTCCAATGGAAGATTCAGGTTGCCTCCTGTTTGCTATTGCTTTATGTAGGCCCTGGCTTCTAAGCCTTCAGTTCCGAAAATTAGACTCGTTCAAGCTAGCAACTGTGCTCTTTGTTATTCGGTCATGGAAGATAAATTTTCCCTGGATTTCGCTGATGTCCATGTGGCCAAAAAAATGTTGCACACCGATCCGCATGCGTCTATTGCCTGGGTGTTGGCCATGACACCCAGACTTGCGAGATGCGTCTCGTGTTCCACCCGAACGTCCTTGACCATCGTTTCACAAGCCTTAAGTTGGGCAGGCCTTAAAAACGGAATCCTCTGGTGAAATCCAAAGAGGCCCAGTGGGCGGTCTCCGCGGCTGCAGGGTCAACCGAGCAGCTGGAACATATGCAAGCCTTCGAAGAAGTGTCGGGGGGGCGCAGAATAATCTTCTCGGTCGATTTTTGTTCCCCTCAACCTGGGCTCCATGTTTTCGTGTTCCTTTTGAGAGCTGTGTCAGTCCCTCCCTACTAAAGGCGAGGGACCTGCGGGCTCGCATTCCTCTTGGTCCTGTAAAAGGGAAAACTATCCAAAATCATCCTCGTCTCGGTGAAGACGCTCTTGGGATCATAGGCGATTTCGGTCCCAGGAGCCGGCAGTGTCTACTTCGGTTGAAATTGCTTCCTCTCCGCTGCTTCTCGGCCTCCCGTCTGGCCAATCGACCGAAGTCTCGATCGATGACCCGTTATCGCCTGACTAGGCCAACTCTTTGACAAGGACTCCGGTCCTGCCTCTTCCTGATGAGGAGACCCAGCCAGCTGGGAATCCCATCGAGGAACCGGTCCCTGATTCGGGTAAATCACTGGTTCCCTTGGTGTCTCCTTAGCGATCTAATTGGTCAGTTCGACCGAGGTCGAGATCTGGGACCCCCTCAACCGACAGACTGAGGAAGGCGCACAAGCGATCTAAAAAGAGGCAACACCATCGATCATCTTCGTCCTCCTCTGATGAGGAGAGGCTTTGGCCGAAACTCCATCGACGCTATGATGACTTGATGTGGCAGCAAATGATTCTGTCCACACAAAGCTGGCCATGGTTTCTACTCCGGCCATTACTTGGCTTCATGCCTCCTAGGTTGAAGCCGACTTCTTGAACCGTCATATCGGTTCCCCCGCCCATGAGCCATCCAAACCCACTCTGGTTTAGCCAAAATTAGTCTCTCTCCGCCGATTGTGGTGGAGCTACCGCCTAAACAGCCTTGGGGAGGAGCTCCTACAAAGGATTGTCGGATGGTTCTGGGACTCCCACGTAGGTTATCAGTCACCCTTATGCCTGATCGCCCCAGGCACGTTGAAGGGGTTGGTGGCCGACTGATCTAGCCGGATTCTTCGAATACAGGAGACACCGACCTACACTGTCACCTGCGGGATGATGAGTCTATCGGTAGTCTGTTGATGGAGGAGGGCCCTTCGTCTTTTCAAGGGATTCTCCGCCTCATCTCCGAATCCACGGAGATGCCCCTAGAGCCTGTCCAGAAAAGGGCGAAGTACCCTCTTACAGATATTCTTATAAGAGGAGATACTCCCACGGAAGCCTTTCATGTGGCCGAGGCCATTGCTGGCCCAACCTTGGAGATCTGGCAGTATCCTGCCTCCTGCCCAGCACCGTCTGCCCAGATGGCCCTCAAGTATGCGGTGCCCATTGGGCCCCCCTCGGGGTTCACTAAACACCCCTCAGCCGAGGGATTGGTGACTGCCTCAGTGTTCAGACGCACAGGCAGCTCTGCTGACACTGATAGACCTCCTGACAAGGAGTCCAAAAAACTGGACCACGTGGCCAGGAAGGTCTATGCAGCCTCCTCTTTAGGCCTCCATCAGGTGAGCTCGGCCATCGTCATGGTGCACTTCTCTCATGCCCTGTTGGGCTTCTTAGATGAAGTTCTCCCGCACCTCCCCGCGGACCTTCAGACTACAGTCAAGCAGGTCTGGGACCAGGGCCATGCCGTTGCCAAGCAGCAGCTTCAGACGGCTTTGGACCATGGGGACTCCTGCGCCTGTTTGGTGGCAGCCGCGGTTGCCTCATGCCACAGGGCTTGGCTGACGCTTTCTACCTTTACAGTGGACACCCAGCACAAACTCACTGATGTTCCTTTCTTGGGTACCGATCTCTTCGGCCCAGGTGTGGATGGTCACCTTCAGCAAATTGAGCAGTCCAGTGCCACCTTGGACTCAGCCACTTCTGCTCAAAGCGCCCCAGAGTCAAGAAGCAACAGAAAAAGAAAAAGCCTTTCTAGGAGTGTGGATATGTTGTTCATCCACACGCTTTGGCATGTCCCTTTCCCCTTTAAATCTGGCCAGAAGTCTTCAAGCTGGCTCCTCCCACCCACCTGAGTGGTAAATACTTTGGCTGCATCCCATGACGCCAGATCTTCCTTTCCGCTGGAAGATTCAGGTTCCCTCATGCTACTTCTGCAGTATCGTAGGCCCTGGATACTAATCGATGGTTTTCACTGCAGTCGCTTTCTTTGAAACTCGTGCAAGTTTACCATTCCGATCAGAGCACATCGGACATGGAGGACAAGTCGTCCCCCGGGTTTTGCCAGTGTCCCTGCGGACAGAAAATGTCGCGCACTGATTTATTGTTTGGGTGTGTTGTGAATGACACCGCTTCATGCACCATCTGCTTGGCCTTCCATCCCAACGTTCTGGATGACCGCAAGGCGTGCCTTAAACTGGGGAGACCGGAGCTTCGCAATCCACCGGTGAAATCGAAGGAGGCAAGGTGGGCGGTTTCCGCGGCTGCGGGATCCGCTGAGCAGCTCGACCAGATGGTGGCATTTGAGGAAGAAGCTGCCCAAGCCTCGGCCAGCCGAGGTTTTTTCGTGCCGCTAAACCTTGTCTCTACCTTCACAGGATCCTTTCGGGAGCTGTGCCAGTCTCTCCCCCACCAGGGGTGAGGCGCCCTTGGGCATGCACTCCTCCCGCCCTAGAAAACAGGACAAGGACCCTAAGTCGTCTTCTGGAAGACGTTCCTGGGACCGAGAGAGGTCTGAATCCCAGGACCTCGTGGTCTCGGCCTCGGTCGAGATCACTTCTTCGGCTGCCAGCTTCTCGGACCTTCCGTCAGACCAAGGCACCGAGGCCAAGGAAACGGCCAAACTGGCCGAGATATCTCTCGACCCGAACGAGCCGTTATCGCTGACCCCTGTCGACGACTCATTGGAGAGGACACCTATCCTTTCCTTCCCCGATGTGGAGACCCAGCCCTCTGGTATCCCGATCGAGGGACAGGAGCCGGAACCTTGGTTTTCACCAACTCCGACCTCTCCCGATCGAACAAGCCGATCCCGTAGGTCTCGATTGAGGACCAGGACCCCTTTGGTCGAAAAACCGAAAAAAGGTCAAACACTCTCGGAAGAGGCATCACCACTGATCCTCATCCTCCTTGGACGAGGAGAGACTTTGACACAAGCTCCGTTGGCATTATGAGGACCTTATTTGGCAACAGCTAATTCTGACCGGTCATAAATCGGCTCTGCCGGCTACATCGGCCATTACTTGGCCCCAGCCTCTTAGGCCGATGCCGACCCCTCCGGAACCGAAGACTCTGGTTCTTCCTCCGGTGGGACCGGCATGCATTCCTGTTCGGCCTGTCCTGGTCTCCCCACCAATTTTGGTGGAGCCACTGCCTAAGCAGCCTCAGGAAGGGGCTCCCTCGAAAGAGGACCGGACAGATATGGGCCTGCCCCATCTGTCCATCATTGTTGTCCCCGATCGCCCTCGACGTATTGAAGGGGACATAGGTGGGAGACCCTTATATCCTGATCCTTCGGACTCAGATACCACTGGTCTATACTCGCACCCTGATGATGAGTTGTCAGTGAAAGGCTTGGAGGAAGGTCCTTCCTCTTTCCAGGGCATCCTCCACCTTATTTCAGAGTCAACCAGTATGCCCTTGGAACCTATCCAAAAGAAGGCGGAATATCCTCTCATGGATATCTTTAGGAGGGGGGGGGATACCCTGATGGATGCCTTCCCAGTGGCCGAAGCCATTGTTGGCCCAGCCCTTGAGCAATGGCAGCACCCTGCCTCTTGCCCGGCTCCGTCTGCCCACATGGCTCGCAAGTACACTGTACCCATGGGGTCCTTGGAGGGTTTCACAGAGCATCCCTCGGCCGAGTGTCTTGTGATTGCCTCTGTGTTTAGACACACGGGTAGCTCAGTGGGTACTGACCACCTGCCGGACAAGGAGTCCAAGAATATGGACCATTCTGCTCGGAAGGTGTATGCGGCCTCATCCTTGGGCCTTCATCACGCCAGCTCGGCAGTGATCATGGCACACTTCTCTCACGCCCTCTTGGGGTCGCTAAATGAAGTCCTCCCTCATCTCCCAGCGGACATGCAGACCACAGTTAAGCAGGTCCATGACCAGGGCCATGCTGCTGCAAAACAACAGCTCCAGACGGCCTTGGATATTGGAGACTCCTGTGCCCGCTCACTAGCAGCCGCAGTGGCCACTCGCCGCAGGGCCTGGCTGAGGTTATCCTGTTTCCCGGCGGATACTCAGCACAAGTTAGCTGACGTGCCCTTCCTTGGCACTGATCTCTTCAGTCTGGGAGTGGCAGGTCACCTCCAGCGCATAGAGCAGTCCAGTGCCTCCTTGGATGCCACTTCTGCAAAGGGTTCTTCGGGCAAGAACCAGCAGAAGCGCAAGAAGAAGCCTTTTCGGCACTCTTCTCCTGCGGTTAGACAGCCCTCCTTCCATGGAGGTCAGCAGCAACAGCAGGCTCAAGCTTGGCTCCCCAGGCCCAAGCAGGGTCCCCAACAGCCCCACAAAGGAGGTTGAGGTGCCGGTCCAGGAGCCTCTTCCTCCGCTAAGCCTGCTCAGTGATGGGTCGGGGGTGGCCACCCCTACACCTGTCACGCCAGTTCTGGGTCCTCCTGCGGGGGTCCGGCTCCGCCACTTTCTTTCTGCCTGGTCCGGTATCACTTCAGACAGGTGGGTCCTGGAAGTGGTCGGTCGGGGACTGCCTCTAGAATTTGAGCAGTACCCTCCTTGCCGAGCCCGTGCCCCTCAGGGAGGAAAGGATCTCAATTTACACTGTCAGCCCTTCGAGACGACATTGCTCAGCTCCTCCACAAGGATGCGGTAGCTCCAGTGTTGGATCCTCCTACAGACCCAGGCTTCATGTCCAGGTACTTCCTGGTGCCCAAGCGGACGGGGGGGTTGGTGCCCCATCCTAGATCTCCACGACCTGAATCCAATATCTCAGGTCTCGCACTTTCCAGATGGTAACTCTGAATCAGATCATGCCATCGCTGGAGCGAAACGTGGTTCTGTTCACTGGATCTACAGGACGTGTTTTTCCACGCCCCAATC
The DNA here is from genome assembly GCA_016271365.2 of Neoceratodus forsteri. Taxonomy (NCBI): domain Eukaryota; kingdom Metazoa; phylum Chordata; order Ceratodontiformes; family Ceratodontidae; genus Neoceratodus; species Neoceratodus forsteri. Next base: position 62,866,495 of record CM028132.1, on the reverse strand, counting down.
CGTCCATCCCATGAGCGGTTCCTCCGCTTCAGGGTAGAAGGGACCCTGTATGAGTTCCAAGCCATGCCGTTCGGCCTGTCATCGGCCCCTCGGGTCTTCACCAAGTGCATCGCAGTGGTGGCGGCCCATCTACAGTGTCAAGGGGTTCGGATATACCCCTGCTTCGATGATTAGCTCCTGACGGGTTCCTCCCTGCAGGAGGTGGAGAGGTCCAGGGACCTGGCCCTCCGAACCTGTTCCCAATTAGGCCTCCTGATCAACGAGGCCAAGTCAGAACTCGTGCCTTCTCAGGTGATGGGCTTTATCAGGGCAGAGGTAGACTCTCGTCCAGCCAGAGCTCGGCTCCCGGCGGACAGGGTGGAGGTTCTTTCCTCCTTTGCCCAATCATTTCTGGTTGGTTACATGACGGCGAGCACCTCAATGGTCCGTTGGGCCAGATTACAAATGCGTCCCCTCCAGTGGGAGCTGGCCACTCAGTGGACTCAGTGTCTGGGTCATTTCGACCGGCTGGTCACTGTCACCCAGAAGATGTGGGATGCTCTCCAATGGTGGACCGTCCCAGGTCGTCTGCAGGAAGGGATCCCGTTTGTCTGCCCTGAGCTGACGGTCGTTCTCACGACCGATGCCTCTCTCATGGGCTGGGGAGCCCACCTGAGGGATAACGGAGCCTACGGGTTCTGGACCCCCGAGGAGTCCCGATGCCACATCAGCCTGCTGGAGCTCAGAGCAGTCAGACTGGCACTGTCAGCTTTCGCTCCTCAGCTCCAGGGTTAAGTGGTTCAAGTCCAGATGGACAATACCACGACCATGTACTACCTCAACAAACAGGGCGGCACGCACTCCCGTCTGCTATGCAAGGAGGTGCTTCGGATCTGGACCCTCGTCAGCCGGTTGGAGGTGGATCTCCTTGCCATCCATGTGGCAGAAGTCTCGAACCAACTGGCGGATGCTCTCAGCCGCATAGGCCAGACATCCCACAAGTGGTCTCTCCATCCTGAAGTAGCTTACAATCTGTTTTCTAGTTGGGGCAAACTGTTGGTGGACCTGTTTGCCTCTAGGGAGAACACCAAGCTGAGGCTGTACCATGCCCGCCCCCCTCAGCAGGGCTCGCTTCAGGGGGATGCCTTCTCAAGGCTGTGGACCCCAGGCCTCCTCTATGCCTTCCCTCCATTTCCCTTGATCCACAAGGTGTTACTCAAGGTGAGGAGGGACAAGGCAAAGGTGATCCTGGTAGCCCCAGATTGGCCCCGGCAGTTCTGGTATCCAGATGATCTCAGCCTCAGCTGCAGGGCTCCGGAGCAGCTTTGTACATGCCTGGACCTGTTATCACTGAACATGGGGAAGGTATTCCATCCGGACCTTCAATCCCTGCACCTCACAGCCTGGTACCTGAGCTGCTGGAGTTCCAGGCTCTCTGTCTTTCCGAGGATGTCTACACAGTTGTGCAGGCATCTCGTAACGAGTCGACCAGGAAATGTTATGCCTCCAAATGGAAAAGGTTTTCCATTTGGTGTCAGGGTAAGAGTCTGGACCCCTTATCCAGCTATGTGGCTAACATTTTAGACTACCTTTGGTCTCTCTCCAAAGGGGGTGTACGGTCATCAACCCTTAGGGTGCACCTGGCTGCCATTTCTGCTTACCGGGTGCGGGCCTGTCAGTCGATATTGGCACAGGTGACAGTGGCTGGGCGCTTTTTCCAAGGCCTGGATCACATATCCCCTCCGGTGCGTGAACCTCCACCTCCATGGGATCTTTTGCTGGTTTTGGCAAAGCTCATGGGCAAGCCATTCGAACCCATGCACAAGTGTGAGTTTTCACACTTGTCGTGGAAGACTGCCTTCCTGGTGGCTATCACGTCAGCCAGAAGGACAGGGGAGTGCCAGGCGCTTTCGGTGGACTCCCCTTATCTGGTCTTTCACAGGGACAAAGTTGTCCTGCGCCCCCATCTGAAATTCCTTCCAAAGGTGGTGTCAGAGTTTCACCTTAACCAGGTGTTGACTCGGCCGGTATATTACCCTAACTACACCTTGGATGCAGAGTACAGGCTCCATACCCTGGACCTTAGACATGCTCTCTCCTACTACAAGGAGAGGATGGCGGAAATTCGGGGAGAGGTTAACCTATGCTGAAGCCGCTTCTGGCAGATCTGCAGCCAAACAGACTATTGCAAGATGGATTACATCATGCATAGGTCTGTGCTATGAGTTGGCGGGCAAGAAGCATCCCAGAGGGATAAGAGCTCATTCTACCCGCCATACTGCTGTATTGGTGGCTGCTTCCAGGGACATCCATCTCCAGGAAATCTGTCGGGCTGCTACCTGGAAGTCAGCAAACACCTTCATTACCCATTACCACATCGACCTTAAATCACGTTGGGATGCTGGTTTTGGGGCCTCGGTTCTCTAATCTCTGTTTCCTAAGTAGGGGTGTGCACCTTGCCTCCCTTCTCCCAGAGAACTGCTAGGAGTTTGCCAAAGAGAGTGGATGAACAATATATCTACGCTCCTAGAAAAACAGGTTACTCACCTGTAACAGTAGTTCTAGGAGTGGTGTATGTTCATCCAATGCACCACCTGACCTCCCGGCTTTAGGCGCATCACCTTGCTTCCAGAGGCTAAGATCTGGCGTCATGGGGTGGAGCTGAGGTATTTACCACCTGGGTGGGTGGGAGGGCCAGCTGAAGACTTCTGGCCAGATTTAAAGGGAAGGACATCAAAGAGTGTGGATGAACAACATATATCACTCCTAGAACTACTGTTACAGGTGAGTAACCTGTTTTTTCCAGGGACATGGATATGTTGTTCATCCACACTATCTGTCAGGTTCCTTGCCGCTTTAAATCTTGCCGGAAGGTCTTCAAACTGGCTCCTGTCACCCACTCGGGTGGTAAAACTCTCGGCTCCACCCCATGATGCCAGATCTTCCTTACTGCTTGGAAGCTCAGGTTCCCTCCTTAGCGCTCTGCGTTTTAGACTGGATCCTAACTCTTCGGTTCGTCCGAAACTAGTTTTGAAGTTTTCTAAACTTCGGTCTTCTTTATCCCTCATAGCTGCGATGGACAAATCTGTTCCCGGCTTTCGGATGTGCCCTTATGGGCAGAAGATGTCCAGGACGGATCCGCACTCCACGTGCGCCTACTGCCCCGCCACGACCTGCATGCTGGGAGTTTGTCTTTCTTCGGCCAACGTCCTGAGATCGCCTGTTGAAGTCTGCCTCGGTAGCTATTACCGTAAACTAAAGAGGCTGGTGGAGTCTGCGGGGGTTGGTTCCGGGAGCAGCCGAGACATGATTGCTCTAGGAGGAGGTCGCCCAGCATCTTCCTCCTCCTCGTCGCTGCTTATCCCACTCTCTTGAGTTCCTCTTATTTGGCTTTGTTCAAGGAGCTTTGCCTGTCCCTTTCCACGTATGGGAGAGGGGCTATCAGGACTTTCTCTCGGCCCAAGAAGAGAGAGTTGAAGGTAAGACCCACCGTCGGCGTTAGTGATGGGGAGGCGGGAGGGTCCTCTCTTCCCGGACGGCCGACCGTCGACTCAGTCGCGGTTGTAGCTCAGGCCACTGGCTTCCGCAGCCCCGTCAGGCCAGCCTGCCAAGACACCTGTCGACGCGTCGAGATAATCCTCGACCTGTCGGACGGGTTGTCGACAGCCAAGCGGCAACCCCTCTTCACTGGTTCCCCGTTGGAGACCGAGGATCTGCCCGCACCTTGGGCGGTGATCTTGTTAAAGTGAAACCGAGCAGGAAGAGCGGGTGTCCCCCGCCTTTCCCAGGCCCGCCCTCGGTTAACCAGGGTCTCGGGACTTCATCTCGCTCAGCCATTTCCTCCGACATTGGTGGTCTCGTACCGGCAAGTGGCAACACCATTCCTCCTCACTCCTCCTCTTCTCCTCCCGGAAGAGAGAGGCTTGAGCAAGTTCAGCGTCGGTGTTACGAGGAGCTTATGTGGCAGCAGTTACTGTTGTCTGGGAGTAAATCGACTCTGATTCATCCCCCAGCCATCAAGTGGCTGTCGTCCGAACGGCCGAAGCAACTGCTTGCCACAGTCGATATGCCCATTTCTGGGCCGGTTGTTCGGCTGAAACTAGCTGCCCCACTGATCGTGGTGGAACCTCCTCCTCCACAACCGAAGTGTGGGGCACCAACCAAAGATTCTCTGTCAGGTCACGGCCTACCCCACAGGTTGTCGGTCACCCTCACTCCTGACCGTCCTCGGCAGGTGGAGGGTGGCTCAGGCCCGAGGCAGCTCTTCGCAGACTCTTCAGAGTCCGATGACGACTCCTCCCTGTTCTCCAGGCAGGTCGACCTGGAGTCTTCCAGGGGCCAGTCATTGGATGATAGCCCATCGTCCTTCATGGGTCTACTTCAGCTCATCTCAGAGTCTGCCGGGATGCAGCTCGAGCCCGTGTCCAGACGGGCCAGGTATCCCCTGACGGAGATACTGAACCGAGGGGATTCACCCATGGAGGCCTTCCCTGTGGCTGAGGCCATTGTCGGCCCAGCCTTGGAGCTTTGGCAGCGACCTGCTTCCTGTCCTGCACCTCGGCCAGGATGGCCAGGAAGTATGCGGTCCCTACCGGCTCTTTGCCTGGTTTCTCGGAGCACCTCTGCCGAGGGTTAGTCACAGATAGCGTCTTCTCATGCTCTGGAAATGCTCGGATGTGGATAAGCCTCCGAACAAGAGTCCAAGAAGCTGGACTATGCCGGGCGCAAGGTGTACGCTGCATCCTCCCTTGGCCTCTGACAGGCCAGCTCGGCCGTACTGATGGCACACTTCTCCCACGCCCTCATGGGCTCCCTGGATGAGGTCAGCCCTCATCTCCCGGCTGACCTGCAGACCACGATCAGTCAGGTGCGGGACCAGGGTAGGGCGGTGGCGAAGCAGCAGCTTCAGACTGCTCTGGACATAGGTGATTCCTGTGCCAGGTCAGTAGCGGCTGCGGTGGCCATGCACCGCAGGGCGTGGCTGAGGATATCCGCCGTCACGGTGGACACCCGGCACAAGTTGGCGGACGTCCCCTTCTTGGGGACTGACTTCTTTGGCCCTGGGGTGGAGGGACACCTCCAGCGGATTGAAAAGTCCAACGCCACTCTGGACTCTGTCACCTCTGCCCAGAGGGACAAAGGCCACCGTCAGCAACAGCATAAGTCCTTTCGTCCTTCGGCCCCTGTAGCATGACCGGCCCAACAGCACCAGCACCAGAGCCAGCAGGTTCGCGCTTGACATCCCAAACCCGAGCCAGCGGCTTCCTCCAATAGGAATCAAGAAGGTAAAGGCCCAGGAGGTCTCTCGGGTGGTCCCTCCTCCAAGCCTACCCAGTGACGGGTTGAGGGGTGTCGCCCCCAAGCTCGTCACCCTTCCCTGGGTTCCTCCCGTGGGGGAACGGCTCCGCCACTTCCTTTCCGCCTGGTCCGCTATCACCGTGGACTGTTGGGTGTTGGAGGTGGTAGGAAAGGGCCAGCCTCAGAATTTGAGCAGACCTTTCCTTTCGAGACGCCGCCCTCCCCCGGGGCCACGGGTCCAAGCCTCGCTGTCGCCCAGCACCAAACCGATATTGCCCTGCTCTCGAGAAAGAGGTGATCAGGAAGGTGGAGATCCTCCTCCAGACCCGAGGTTTGTGTCCAGGTATTTTCTGGTCCCAAAGCGGATGGGGGCTGGCACCATTCTCAACCTGCACAACCCTGAACAGGTTCCTAAGGTCTCGGACCTTCAGGATGGTCACTCTGGCTCAGATAATCCCATCCTTGGAGCAGGCGTGTGGTTCTGTTCCTGGACCTCCAGGATGCATTCTTTCACATCCCGATCCGTCCGTCTCATCAGAGATTCCTCCACTTCAGAGCAGAGGGATCCCTTTACGAGTTCCGGGCCATGCCCTTCGGCCTCTCTCTAGCTCCCAGGGTCTTCACCAAATGCATGGCAGTGGTGACAGCATTCCTGTGATGCCGAAGGGTCCAGGTGTACCCCTACCTGGACGACTGGCTGATTGCAGCTCCCTCCAGAGCGGAGGTGGAGCGGTCCAGAGATCTGGTTCTCCAGGTTTGCTCTCGGATTGGCCTCCTCATCAACGAGGCCAATTCAGAACTCGTGCCGAAGCAGGTGATACTTTTCATCGGGGCAGAGCTCGACTCTCTTTGAGCCAGAGCTCGGCTCTCGGCGGACAGGGCGAGGTTCTTTCCTCCTTTGCCCAGTCATTTCTGGTTGGGCAATCGTGCCTGCCGGGACTTCACCCATCTCCCTGGGCCTCATGGTGGCCTGCACCAGCGTGGTCCATTGGGCCCATTGGTACATGCGTCCCCTTCAATGGGGACTGGTCAGCCAGTGATCACAACGCTACGATCCGTTGGATCAGTTGGTGACAGTGACCCAGGAAATGTGGAACGCTCTGCAGTGGTGGACCCTTCCGGCACATCTGCAGGAGGGCATCCCGGTCGTCTGCCCCGAGCAGACAGTCTCTCTATCGACCAACGCATCTCTGGGTTGGGGTGCCCATCTGGGGAGCACAGAGCACACGGCCTCTGGTCCCCTCGCGAGTCCCGATGCCATATCAACCTGCTGGAGCTCTGAGTGGTCCGTTTAGCTCTCACCGCCTTTGTTGCGTTTCTATGGGGTCAAGTGGTTCAGGTCCAGACGGACAATACCATGACTATGTACTACCTAAACCGCCAGGGCGGGACACGCTCCATGCTGTTATGTAAGGAAGCTCTCCGCATATGGTCTCTCGTACGCAGCCTGGAGACGGATCTCCTAGCCTTTCACGTGGCAGGAGCCTCCAATACCCTGGCCGATGCCCTAAGCCGGATAGGGGCTGCATCTCACAAGTGGTCTCTCCTGCTGGAGGTAGTACAAGATCTCTTCTCCCACTGGGGCACGCCTCAAGCGGACCTGTTTGCTTTCAGGGAGAATGCGAAGCTAAGACTGTTCCATGCCCGCCCCTCAGCAGGGCTCACTGCAGGGGGATGCCTTCTTGAGGCCGTGGACCCCGGGCCTCTTCTACGCCTTTCCCCCATTTCCCTTGATCCACAAAATGCTTCTCAAGGTGAGGAGGGACAAGGCGCAGTGATTCTGGTAGCCCCAGACTGGCCCCGCCAGTTCTGGTATCCAGATCTCCTCAGTCTCAGCTCCAGGCTCCCAAGGCGGCTTCCAGCCCGCCCGGACCTGATCTCAGTCAATCAGGGGAAAGCATTCCATCCGGACCTTCAATCCCTGCACCTGACGGCCTGGTACCTGAGCGGCTACAGTTCCAGGTTTTGGGTTACTCTGACAATGTACTCACAGTAATAGAAGCATCTAGAAAGGAGTCATCCAGAAAGTGCTACGCCTTCAAATGGAAAAGGTTTTCCATTTGGTGCCAGGGCAAGGGCCTGGACCCTCTGTTCTGTCCTGTGGCAAGCATTTTAGACTACCTTTGGTCTCTGTCCAGAGGGGGTCTTTGGTCTTCGACCCTTAAGGTGCATCTGGCAGCCATCTCTGCTTTCTGGGAGTGGGCCGGTCAGCAGACAGTGGAACAGGAGAAGGTGATTTGGTGCTTTTTCAAAGGTCTGGATCACATATCCCCTCTGGTATGTGAACCTCCACCTCCGTGGGATTTAGCTCTGGCAAACCTCATGGGCAAGCCATTCAAACCAGTGCACACTTGTGAGATGTCACACTTGTCATGGAAGACTGCCTTCCTGGTGGCTGTCACATCTGCTGGAAGGACTGGGGAGCTCCAAGCACTTTCGGTGGAATCTCCTTATCTGGTCTTCCACAGGGACAAAGTTGTCCTGCGTCCCCAACCGAAATTCCTCCCGAAGGTGGTGTCAGAGTTTCACCTTAATCAGGTGTTGACTCTGCCTGTGTTCTAACCGAACTACGCCTTGGATGCTGAGTACAAGCTCCATACTCTGGACCTGAGATGTGCTCTCTCCTACTATAAGGAGAGGATGGTGAAGTTCAGGGAGAGGTTCACCAGTTGTCACCTATGCTGAAGCCGCACCTGGTAGGCCTGCAGCAAAGCGGACGATTGGCTGATGGATTACATCATGCATTGATCTCTGCTGTAGGTTGGCGGGCAAGGAGCCTCCCAGAGGGATAAGAGCTCATTCCACCTGCCATACTGCTGCGTCAGTGGCTGCTTCCAGGGACATCCCTATCCAGGAAATCTTCCGGGCTGCTACCTGGAAGACAGCAAACACCTTCATCACCCATGACCACATCGGCCTTGAGTCACGCCAGGATGTTGGTTTTGGGGCCTCAGTTCTCCAGTCTCTGTTCTCAAAGTAGCGTATGTGTGTCTTGTCTCCCTCCTCCTGGAGTCTGCCAACAAGTGTGGATAAGAACAACATATCCACATCCCTAGAAAAACAGGTTACTCACCTGTAACAGTAGTTCTAGGAGTGGTATATGTTGATTATCCACACTGACCCACCTGACCTCCCCGACTGCGACGCACAACCTGACTTCCAGCGGGCTAAGATTTGGCATCATGGGGCGGAGCCAAGGGTCATACAACCCGGGTGGATGGGAGGAGCCAGCTTGAAGACCTACTGGCAAGATTTAAAGGGGAAAGGGACATGCCAACAAGTGTGGATGAACAACATATACCACTCCTAGAAATACTTCATAGAGCTGTCCAAGGCCTTCAACCTTGCTGACCACAAACTACTGCTGTCTAAGCTAGATAAACTAGGCCTAGACCCCCATGCTCTCAAGTGGTTTGAGAGCTACTTATCTGGCTGTGTACAGAGGGTTATCTGGAAGGGTGCCCTATCTGACCCACTTCCCCGAAAACAGAGGGTACCACAGGGGTCTATACTTGGTCCCCTCCCTTTCTCCTTGTTCACAAATGACTTGAACCACCACTGTGGGGGAAGCTCTGTTGTCCAGTGTGTGGACGACACCATCATTTACCGATCCCTGGACAATTTGGCTGACCTTGGACCCCTCCTCCAAGCCAACCTAACGTCACTGGAATCCTGGCTAAAAGTGAACAGGCAAAACCAAATCTATGCTGATTTGACTGCGATCCCTTGGACAAGACAGGACCCAATCCTTACAACTCACTTCAGTCTCAGGCAACTGAATTGAAGTAGTGGCCTCCCTAAAATACCTAGGTCTCACACTGGACCAAGGTCTTACCTTTAAGAATCATATTGACCAAGTGACAAAGACCATCCACAGCAAACTTGGCACCCTATACTGTTTAAAGGACCAGCTCAGTCACCCCTAGTGTTATCTTCCGCACACTGACCTGTGCTGCCCCAGTCACACAGGGCATGGCAAAGCAAGAGGTTAAGAGGCTGCAGGTTTTGTACAACGAGCTGGCTCATTTTGCTGCACAGGATCACTCCAGAAGTCACCACTGTGACACCTTAGCTCTGTTACACTGGCCCTCACTTGATGCTCGCCTCCAGTACCCTTTGCTGTGCTTGGCTTTTAAGTTTTTAAGCTCTTCCTCTCCACCTAGCCTCTCTGGGATCATTGCCATCAAGCACAATCCTCTGAGCCTCTGGACCTCAGGTCGAACTCTTCTGGAAGTACCCAGAGTCTGGACCAAGGTGGGTGGCAGGTCCTTCTCCTACATCACCACCTTCCTGTGGAACAAACTTCCACCCCAGTGCAGGAAGCCTCCTCAATCAAGAACTTCCACACTAGACTCAAGGCCCACATGCTAGCAGCCAGCACATGCCACTGTCATGGCACCTGAGATCCCCCCCCCCCCAATCACTCCTAAACATTACATCAGGAAACTTTAGCTAAGCATTGTCTCTCTCCATATCTGCTATGTGCTATGTTTCCTTGCTCTCTCTACACCAACATAGTTAGAATATCTTAAGGTACTGTATACTGTCATGAATGCTTAGAAACCTGAAAAGTTACTGCCTGTACATTGCAATAAGTGCCTCTCTCTTTGTATTTTTACTATGCAATGTAATCCTGGGTCGCCCCTGAAAATGGCTCAGAGGGCCTACCCGGTCACCAAAATTTAATAAATAATAAATATACTGTTACAGGTGAGTAACCTGTTTTTCTCAACCACTATAATTTTTATTATGGATTGGTGGGCTTTTATGAAGACTGAATGCAACAGTTTCTTGTGCATTTTGGTTGATCAGCAGATTGGTAAATCAGTTTCTTTATGGAAAACTGCCTACGAGAATTTACAAGAGCTCTAAACTCTGTCTCAAGAAATTCTGCTCGGGCAGTGTTCTCTTCCACCCCTGCCCCAAAAAAGTGTACAGTATTCACATTTTCTGGAGCAACTAAATTGCCCTTAAAATGTTTTAAAAGTGTGGTCCAAACAATATATTTTCAGAAGGTTCTAACTTGAAAGCTGGTGGAAAAAGACCAGTTGATGTTCACTTCTTTTTTTTCCCCTCCTTTTTTCTTAATAGAATCTCACTCAAACCACTCAAACCAGTCTGACAGTGGTGTCTCAGACATGCAGTCATTGGGTCATGTTCGCTCCCAGAGCATTGTCAGTTCCATTTTCTCAGAAGCCTGGAAACGAGGAACCCAGTTAGAGGAATCCAGCAAGGTAATAACTCTATTCTGTCTCTGCAAATGGGGGTGGGGGGAGAACTTGGGTGGAATAAGCTGTTAGGATCGCCCTACTGTTTGCTTACCTTTTATCTAGGTATTCTACCCCCTCATATTACGTATTAGGTAAAACAAAGATTTCGACATCTGTTTGCTTAGGAAGTTTAGTGAGCAAGAGAAAACCAGTCCATCAAAGCTTACCCCTTCTTTCAGCTTTAAACCCTGTGTCCGCTTCCCCTGAATGGAGCAACTGGATGGCTTCATGGATTGACAGTGGGATAAGGAGCCATGTTAGCCACTAGGTCGTTGGTTCAAATTCAGCTCAGGTTGGTAGCGGCCAAAAGCCATTATCACTTAAGGGTTGTTCAGTGGCCCATTTGAAGTTACCTATGGTGATTTTAGTCCAGTTCCAGTGGGCAGATTTCCTCATCACAAAACCAGTAACATGAGTGGCACTGAATTGGCACCCTTGTTAGCAGTCCCACATGAGAAGCCAAGCATTGAGTGGGTATGGTGACTAAACCAGCCACTCACCTACGTTGTGGTCTCCTCCATGGCAGGGTTGAGGCACATTAGTGGAGCAGCATGGGGAAACTTGCACTGTGATTGCCACTGCTGTATCTGTCACGTAGAAGAAGAGAGGGCTTTACTTTGCAGTGCTGTCAAGTTTATCAGCTGCTGTTGCTTCACCCTGTTGTCATAATACTCTGCCTCTGACATCACAGTTATTCCCACGGCAACAGACTGTCATCACAACAGAGGATTATGACTTCAAGTGGGGAATAAGCTGTCTGGACAGATGAACTCTCAAGATCCTGCATGCAAGCATATACCCTTGGTAATAAATATGAGGGTGGAAAATCTATAGAATATAGGAAATACAGGCTGAAATTGTCTCTAAATATTATATTTTCCAAAGTTTTCCCAGTGGCATCAGTAGCCCTTTAATATCTGGTTGATCCGGGAATGAACAATTGTTGATTCTGGATTGATTGTACCTCAGGCAGGTGCACTAACACATGTACTGAGAAATGCTGTCTATAAAAGATTCATCACATAGATATTTCCTTTATTCTTATGGGGTGCCATTTCTTGTACCCAGCACCAGTGTGATAAGTGCCTCAGAGTAAAGTCTAGAAATGTCCTGTAACCAAGGCGAATGGGACAATAGCTGGCATCTGTGCTAATGAGACAGAGGTTGACGGAGATTTCCTGCAGTGGACTGAAAGGGACCCATTGCCCCTTGCCAAATGTCCCATCCAAGCTGTAAGCCAGTATCAGAATGAGAGAAAATTAATTGTGCTTTTGTTTTTCAAAATGTATTTGTGTGGAAAACGTCAAGCAGCATACAGTGCAGTGCAGACCCTTCCATGATGATCAGTATCCCCACTGACTTGGTACTGTGGTACTGCTAGCATAGTGCTGACTGTCACAAACGCACTCTGCAGGTCAAGCCCTTTGCTCCCACAATGCCAACCTCTGAGCGCAATAGTGTGAACAGATAACAGACAGGGTAACCCTCCTGTCTGCTTTTGGGTCAGAATCACCTTTAGTCTCAAGTTCTGGGGGGATTCAAACTGTGAACCTTATGCTAGCATACCCAAATGTACAGGCTCAGATAATAATCTCTTAGGGGGGGATGCAATACATCTTTCGCCTAAGGGCACCTAACCAAGTATCCAAAATGAACCCTTAAAACTCTGTAAGAGACCTTGGGTATATTCTTACCTTTTACCAAGCTTAGTAACACCATCAAGCTGTTGAACTGTTGTCAGACTTAACCACCTATATGTCCCATGCCAAAAGAACTGGCAGACACCCAGGCAGTCTTTCAAAGAAAAGGTTCTTTACTAAAAGATGATAAAAACATGAAAATAATGTAACACAAAACAATAAATCAAAGAGCTCACAATCACATAAAAGAACAAGGGAAAATTACAATGCAAAACTCCTACCACAATACATTTAGATTTTTGCCATCTAAGGTATTACCTCTGGAAGTGCATTTTGTAGAACAGAAAACTCTTTTTTTTCCCTGAGGCCCAAAATAATATATCATACATTTCAGACACAAGTATCAGTTTAAACTTTGTGTCTCCATACCCCCTTCTGTGAGTCATCTAGCACCTCCTTTTAGAATATAAAATTACAAAGATGATTTCCTACCAGGAGGTATGTTAAATAATGTGACATCAGAAGAAAAAAGACATTTCCTATATATAACTCCTTTATTAACCATTTTTCCTTTGAACTTGGCAATCCCAGCATTTGTCATTTAGGTGTTAAACTTGATAGGAACAGCCAAATTGCCCTTTATTTCCTCACGTCATAAATTTTAGATTTATTTCCACTTCAAAAGCCTGAGCATGTCATAAAAGGTACTAAAATGCCCACTGGAAGGAAGGTAGTTAATTAACTGGTTCCCTTATCAGTTTTAATGACATCTTGCGGTTTCAGATGCTGACTCCTTGTAATTTAAAGGGCCAAATCTCACAGACTGACATTTCATACGCTGACCATTTATTTATAATACCAATAGCATACAATAATCATAACCAGCTGGCCAAGCGTCACACTGGCTATGTGTAAGAGGTGCAGGAAGATTGTTTTGCTTAGTAAATTGGGGAAGATGTGGCATTCAGCTGTAAACAGATGCTGTCGCCACTGTGAATAGCCAAACATAATATCTACACACAGCTTAGCTTGCATTTCCTATATCTTCTATAGACTTCACTTCTCCATTATTTATTACTGAGAAAATGTGCAGAAACGGAGTATCTTTATCCCTTAGGAGGTAGTCTGTTCCAGCAACCCATTCAGCCCATGAAGTCATAATCCTGTCTCACAACATCGCAATCTGTTGCCATGCAAACGACTGTGATGTCACGAGTGGAGGATATGACACCAGGTGGGGGAGAAACAACTGGAATCGGTTACCTCTAAAGCAACTAAGATTCTGTTTTCAAGCAAATGCTCTCAATAATTATTGGGAAGAGAAATATTGAACTAATGTGAAATGTACACTGAATTGTGTCCGAGTTCTCCTGGAGACATTGGCGGCCCATTAAAGGAGAACAGTGTATGTATACCTCACCAAGGCCACATGCTTGCATGGATGGGTTTTCATTGAAAACTGCTCTTCACCTTGTAGTTGTCTGGTACTGCAGGTGGGGTAGTGTCAGATGTAGTAATGTGCAATCCCCGACTACAGTGGGTGCCCAGCCATCATGCTGTACTTCTACACTGGGGCAGTCAGCAGCGTGCATGGCATAGATCAGAAGTAGATGTGATGTGATTTCTGCAAGCACGTTGCAGTAGGAGTAAAGAATCAGTGTTTGGTGCGCTCCTACACTAGTCCTTCTGTTGTCATCTTAACATCAGAGAGCTACATACAGGGATTTGGACATGCACAGTTTTTGTGGCACCTTTTCCAGCTTCCTGTTGCTGCAAAAAAATAGAATAAAGGAGGAAGACTGAAACTGTCTCAGCTCTGTGCCGCTTGCTAATTGGTCTCCAAGCTATATATCCAGCAGTGGACTGAACTGATGCAGACTAACTGGCTCTGCTTTACCCTCTTCTGAGTGTAACGCAAGCTTATGCTCAGTGCTGGCTTCTTAAGAAAAAATGCCCCCAGGGCTAACTTTTTACCTTATGCCTTAGTATTGACATTTCTGTAAGACAGAGAGAGTGTGTGACATTCCTCTAAGAGTGAGTGTGTGCGAGTGTGTCATGATATAGCCAATTTAGTCACCCATAATGTCTTTGTTCCATCAGTTCATCTTATCAGTACTGGTTTCAGTGTATATTTATTGTACACATACTGAATTTACAAATCACTCACATAGGTATCATTTTCAGGTCTTGGACACCTTTCCCTTACCTCAGACTGCAAGCTTTGACTAGTTTTCAAGCTGTCTGAGGAAGGCCTTTTGCTCCAAACCGGCCAATGTTATTACAATAAGAACATGTGATTTTCTTCAACGGTATCTCCTTCTTGGAGTCATAATACATTGGACTAGAGCTGGCATGCACTAGGCATTCACAGAGAATTTTTCCATGATTGGGGCCTCCTAGATTGTGCTGACTGGACCCACCAGGTGTTGCTTCGCCTAAAGTGGACTGACCCATATGACCTTCATTTCTCTTTTCCCAGCATTCAAGTATAGACATTGTGACTCTGTTCGGTGTACCCTCTGGCTTTTCAGCTGTTTTGTTTGCTTTCTAGATTTTGTTGTGATGTTTTACTCCTCCTCCTCCTGCAGGGGCTGACTTTAGCAGGGGACAAAATGCTGGCTATTGATCCAGTCACTGCAACTAAATTGGTGGCCCACAATAATGTATGCTGGCCCGCAACTGTTTTTGGAAATCCTTAGAAACAAGATGTGTTTTTTACTGTTTTGGTTTTTTTTCCTCCAGTTGTTGCACAAGCAGCAAAGTCTGGGCCAGCCCCTGCCCCCCGTGTTTATCATGGACTACTGCCTGAGTCTACAGATTTCAAATACGATACAAATACAACCGGACAACTTTTTTGTTGGTTCTTTTTTTACTGTGTCCCCCCTCCCCCAATAACTGGTAGCTCTGCACAAGCAGCAAGCTCTGGGCCAGCCCCTTCCTCACTTAACCACTTATGCCTGAGCTGGATTTAATGTTTTTATGCAAAGTTTCCTAAAAGTACAGCATCCACTGTGTCCAAAACGTAAAGCATTTTTTTTTATATATATGAAATTGATTTCTTTATATATCTCTAAATCTATCTTGGACAGACTGACTTGAAACAGAGCACCAGAGAAACACTGTCCTCCACAGGGCGCCACAAAACACTCCTTTCTTGTCAGCACCTATGACAGATCTGGTGGCAAGGACAGATGGAACAGTATTTACCCAAACACACAGGGTACCTCTCTCTGGTTGTCCTGATCTATCACTGATCTGCCACCCGATTGGATCTCCATTTGCACCAAACTTTCTGAAGGGTCAAAGGACACGTTGTCATGTGATGCAGAGTGGGAACCCTGAAACCATCACGTGGTTTACATTATCACGTCATGCTGGGCTCCCACTTGCATCTTCTTGTGTCCCCTGTACTCTGTTCCGTCTTCAGAGAATTGACGCGTGCACCTGAATGGCTGACGTTCAAACAGCTGTGTGGAAGAGTGTCAGTCCGTTCTTTAGGGCGCAGTACTTGTAAAATGGTGGTATGGTACAAATAGCGGTGCTGGCCAGTTGGGTCAGCAGACAGTGTAACTTAAGTGGCTTGAACCTGTTTATGGTGGCCTTGGGCCACTACTAAAGTTGAACCCAATCCTATTTGGGGTTTTTTTTCCCCCTTTTTCTTCTACTACTACTTCTCCATTTTTGTGATTGTACTCTCCCCCCCCCCACACACACACACACACGCACGCACACAAACCACTCAAGTTGGCTGTTTTAATTTTTTTCTGTTGCAATATTTAATTTGTTCTGCTTGAAAAAATACAGTTACGGAAGAACTTGCCATAACAGTAGATCTTAGGGAGAGGCTCTTGCTCTAGGTAATAACCATTTGGACTAGAACCACACGGAAAACTTTAGCTAGCAGTGTCTGGTGGGTGACCGCTCACCGGACGTCACGTGACTGATGTCAGTGTGACACTATATAGTGGGCGGTCCCCACGAACGCCCTCCAGTTCTACCACTGAAGACACAAGAAGGTGCAACAGGAGAAAGGAATGGGCTGCTGGAGTCAAAAGAAAGGCTAGAAAGAAGTAGCCACAGAAGTAGGAGTAAGGTGAGAGGGAAAAAGGTACCTACTGCAAGAGCCTCTGTCAAAGAACTACTGTTACAGTAAGTTCTTACATAACTGCACTGTCTTACTTCAAGAGGGCTCTTGCAGTAGGTAATAACCATTAGGACTGAGTCCCAAGCAGTGTAATCAGACAAAGGCTGAAGCAGGGGAGACAGGAAAGGTCTGCAGTAGGTACCAGATTATGACAGGAGGCCCTGAAGGACTGCTAGTCCGAAGCCTGCCCTGCATCTAGAGGCAATGTTCGGACTGTAGTGTTTCATAAAGGTGTGGGCAGAGCTCCAAGTGGCTGCTGCACAAATATCTGCAGCAGAAACATTCCTAAAACAAGCAGTAGAGGCAGCCATGCCTCTGGTTGAGTGCCCCTTGACTTTCTCTAGAAGGGGCTTGTTATATTTCTGATAATAAAACAAAATGTAGTTTGCTAACTATTTGGACAAACATTGTTCGAGAGGCAGAAAATTGAAAGACCGTCGGGGTGATCAAGTCCTAGGTCTCGCAGGAAAATTTGGTTGCACGAGCAGAACAGATCCTTGCATTCAGACTCTCCGTAACAACTGGGACAGGGTCCTATTCAACCCTGTCACATACACCCCCCTCCTTAAGAGGGAACCTGTTATATGGAACAGGCTTCCAAAACTTTCTATTAATTCTCTACTAATATCAGCTTCTAACTTTCAGAAATTAAGCTATAACAGTACAGCAAACAGTAAAGTTTAAACTCTTACATTTGTTTTTCAACCTTCAGAACCCTCAATTCCTGATCCGTATCTTGACAGAAAATCAGCATTGCTATTCTCTTTACCGGATTTGTATATCACCTTGAATTTAAATGGCTGTAGTGCCAGGTACCACCTTGTGATTCTGGAATTTTTATCTTTCATTTGGTTAAGCCAACAGAGAGGATTGTGATCTGTTGTATGTACAAAGTCAGTTCCTAGCAAATAAGCAATTTGATCAAGGTGGCCAACTTGTTACAGGTCACCAGAGGGAGGACTAGAGGGGCCTTGGCTGTCCCCTTCCATCACACCTCACTTGGGCAACGTGCATTTGCCTACCAGGCCCCCCTGTGGATGAATAAACTCCCCGGGCACCTCTGGGTCACCAGTTGTCTGGCCAAATTCAAAACTGACCTCAAACAGCACCTAATAACACTAAGTGCACCTGCCCCATAAGTCCACCCACACCTACTCTGTCTACCCCCCCCCCAGAAAGCACTAGGCTGGCCTCGGGTACCCCCTCCCTCTGTCCCTTCTCATGACTTGCCTCAGCAATCAGTTTGCGTCATGCTTCTTCAGCACCTGCCATCCCACCTTACCCCTTTCCCAACTCCCAGTCCTTTGAGTTTTCCTAACAGTCACTACTAATGCAGGCTGCCTGACCATGCCCCCTCACAACCCACCATTTACTCTAGCATGTCTTCTCAGCTCAACCTCCCCTCACCCCCCCATTTCTCCCTATTCCTTATCACCCTTCTTCCTCCACCTTTCACCTCCACCGCAGTACCTACCTCTCTCTGTCTCGTACCTCCTTTCTTCACCCCACTGCCAGCTAGTCACATCTCTCAACTACTGACAAGGCACTTTGTGGCTGCTTATTCCCCCTTCTACCCTCATAACGTGTTTTTCTTGTTATTTTAACTTATACCTATGTTTTGAGTTATTCTGTAAGTTCTGAATCCAAGCTGTATCATTCATTGTGATGTACCTTTGCTTTCCCCTATAGTACTTTGTTTTGCAATCTATGACGTGCAACCTTTGTAAAAGAGCTTGCGCTCAAAGGTTTTTTCCGAATCAGTAAATAAATAAAAATAAATAAATAAAAACTTAAGGGATTCCATGGCCCACTTTGCTGCTAAACATTCCTTTTCAATGGTGGAGTGCCTTTTCTCTCTGTCATGCAACTTCCTACTTATATAGAGAATAGGATGTTCTTTCCCATCTATATGCTGACTCAAGACTGCACCTAGGCCTACCTCTGATGCATCTGTTTGTAATAAAAATGGATTCTCAAAGTCTGGGCTTCTTAAAACGGGCTGAACAATAATGCAGCCTTAATAGCTTGAAAAGCTTCATCACACTCTGGTCCATTTCACATTATTCGGGTACCATTTCTTCATGAGTTCTTTGAGGGGAGTAGCTAACTCTGCAAAGTTGGGAACAAATCTCTGATAATAACCAGTCAGCCTTAAAAATGACCTGACATGTGTCTTGGTTTTAGGGACAGGGCTGTTAGCTACAGCTTCTATCTTAGAAACCCTGGGCTTGAGGTCTCCATTTCCCAAAACGTAGCCCAAATATCTGATTTCCTGCATGCCCAATGCACACTTGGTAGGATTGTCAGACCTGCCTTTTTGATTGATTGGATAACTGCTTGTAGGTGTTCCAGGTGGCTTTTCCAGTCTAGACTACACACCATTGCATCATCCAGGTATGCAGCACAGTAACCAGTGTGAGGGGATATGTAAACCAAAGGGCATGGTGGTGAACTCATAGAATCCTATAGGGGTGGCAAATGCAGTTTTGTCTCTGGATTCTTTTGCTAGGGGGATTTGCCAATAATCCTCGGTGAGATCGAGGGCACTGATATACTTGGCACTCCCCAGTCCGTCTATTCTGGGCATAGGATAACTGTCAAATTCTAACACTTGAATAAGTTTCCTAAAATCTAGGCAGAGTCTAACACCCCCTTCTTTTTTGATTACAGTTTCCATTGGAGATGACCAAGCACTCCTCGACTCTTCTGATAACCAGTTCTTTCATTTTTTGTATTTCCTTAACCACGTCAGCTCTTAACCGCTCTGGTAACCTGTATGTCTTTTGCCTAATAGGGAGAGCATTCCTTGGCACTGTTACATGCTCGACACCTTTTCTCGGCCTGGTACTGTGGTAAAAGTACTGTTAAAAGTCTTTAGCAAGTTACGAATTTCTGCAGTTTGTTTGGGGGTTAAGGAAACATTCACCTTTACAGTATCAGTAGTTAGTTTGTTCCAATCTATCATAAGCTACATCAATATCTTCTTTATCAGTTTCTGGTAAAACTAGCAAAGCAGCCTTTGGTGGGTTTTTTTTGTTTGTTTGTTTTTCCCCCAACCTATTTCTTGAGTAGGTTAGCATGGTAAATCTCAGTAGGATTTTTCCTGTCATTGGTCTCAATCTTGTAGTTAACGGTGCCAGTACATCTAAGCACTCTATAAGGCCCTTGCCACTTCATTAACAGTTTTTCTGTTGTGGGTAACAGTAGCAAAACCTTTTCACCTGGCTCAAAAACTTTTTCTTTTACCCCATGGTCATAATATACCTCCTGCTGGTTTTGGGCCTCTTCCTGATTACTGTGGGAAATTTCAACATATTTTGGCAGCTTCTTTCTTAGGGCACACATATAAGACATTATAGATTGTTTCTGAGTGGAGTTATCTTCCCATGTTTCTTTTATAACATCAGTGGCCCTCTTGGCTGCCTAACTACCATACAGCATTTCAAATGGTGAAAACCCTGTTGATGCCTGTGGCACTTCACTGTAAGCAAAAAGTAGGTAAGGCAAGTATTGGTCCCAAACTTTCCCTTCCCCTTTTACAAACCTTTTTAACATGCATTTTAGGGTTTGGTTAAAACGCTCAACAAGACCGTCTGTCTGTGGGTGATGGGGAAGGTTCTTATGGCAGTGATACCTAGTAGTTTGTACAGCTCCTTAAGTAATGCAGCACCAAAATTACTACTCTGGTCAGTAATAATTTCTTCAGGTATGCCGACTCTGCTGCCACTTTTGAAGTTGTGAAAGTACGCATTGGAACTGCTTCTGGGTATCGAGTAGCATAGCCGCATACTACCAGAATAAATCTATTACCCTTTTTACTTTTGTCTAACTGGCCAACCACATCCATTGCAATTTTCTCAAAAGGCACATCTATCAAGGGTAGGGGCACCTTGTCTTTTCTAGTGACTGGGGCTATTTTCTGACACTCAGCACAGGAATTACAATAGATAACGACATCTTCATAAATTCCAGGCCAGTAAAATCTGTACAGCAATCTAGCAAGGGTGCAATCTCTGCCTGAGTGACCAGCCATAGGACTATCATGTGCTATCTGTAACAACTCTGTTCTATACTTCTGTGGTATCACCAATTGTTCTCTCTGTTCCTGTGTCTGAGATTTAACACAAACTCTGTACAGTAACCCATTATATTTTTTAAACATTGGTTCACCCTGTTTTGGTTTTACTCCTAGCTGCTTAAAATAACCCTGGAGAGAAACACTGTTAGCTTGTTCTGAAGGAAAATCACAATCAGTAATCAGTTTAGTTTCAGCGTTTTCATATGTTAACACCTTATGTCCATCAGTCATTTGTTGGCACAGTTTCTTCAGGCATTGTCTTTCTTTCGTGGATTTCTAGATCTTGGAGCTGTGCTCAAACAAGTATGAAACAAAGTCACTGAAAGGAAAAGTGTCCTGATTGTTTGAGATTTTCTTTGCCTGAGGTCTTGTTACCACTGCTGCTGAAACTGCAGGTTTCAGTTCCTCTGAGATTAACTCAGTAAATCCTGGACAGTCATTTCCAATAATCTTGGGTACAGATAACTTAGGTACTACCCCGCTTTCATTTGGTGTGACATACTCGTAACGTTCAGAGTCACTTGGGTGATAGGATGGTATTGAGTGTCCCCGTGGATGCAGATAACACCAGTACCTGGTCCTTTTGCACAGTGTTTTCTCAGCACCTCAGCATGCACTAGGGTCTGTCTGCTTCCCAAATCAATAAGTCCTTTTACAGTCTTACCCCCCCACCTTCACATCTGTTAAGTACTTGCCCCAGTTTGCCAAGGACAAATCTGCTCCAGTGTCATTCTTCTTACAGCAATTTCTTGCAGTATGACCTGGCTTATTACAATTATAGCAAATAACGTCTTTGGGCACAGATTTGTTACCCCCACCAGAGTTCTAATCAGACTTGGAGTTCAAATGGGAAAAAGTGTGTCTTACTGGGGCTTGGCTGTTACCTCACTGCTGTGGTATCTTTCTGGCCATTTGGTAGTCCTTGGTCAAAGAAACTGCCTTTTCCCCACTTTCTGGTCAATGTTCCTTTACCCAAAGCTGCACATCAGTAGGCAGGATGTTGATGAATTGCTCCATTGCAAATGTGTTGATCTGTGGGGCTGTTTTGCCCCTCTGGTTGGAGCCATTTTATCAGGAGTTCTCTGAGTCGACTGAAGGCTTCTCGAGGATTGTCGACTGACTTGTGCTTCAGAGATCGAAATCTCTGCCTGTAGGTCTCTCATGAGATGTCATACCTTTTCAGGATTTTGCTTTTCACCAGGTCATAGTTTTCTGACTCTGCAGTGTCCTTATTACTGTAGGCAAGTTGGGCTTTCCCTGTCAGGTAGGATACCAGTCTGATTGTCCATTGCTGCTTTGGCCATTGGCAGGCTGTGGCAACTCTTTCAAAAGTTGTCAGGTATACCTCGATATCATCCAAGGGACACAACTTTGCAAGTTTAATGGCTTTTAAGTAGCATGTGTTTTGTTGCTCATCTGGATCTGTGCCAGATCCTCTGATAGTTTGCCAAGGCATCCAGCCATCATTGCTCCTGTCGCTGCATCTCTTCTCTCCTCTGTGCTCTAAACGTTGAATCTCTTTTTCTCTCTGCTTCTCCATCTCTTTTTGTTGTATAGCCTACCATTTGAAAAAGTCCATCAGGCTTTCAGGTTTTTTCACTGCCTGTTCTTTTTCCATAACTTGTGCTGGCTGTACAGTCTCAGCTTGGACTTCTGTTTCTCCTAGTTTGGCTGCCATTCTTCTGATAACCACTCCTGGACTTGCTGCTGCAGAATCCATACCTATCTGCTATGCTTCCCTGGTACGAGGTCCAGTACCCACGTACAAAACTCCTGACTTAGAATATGTATGGCGTAAATCCCACTTCGGCTGACACAATCTGTCGACAAGGCACAGATCAGGAAGGATAGGAAAAAACAGGAGCAGTTGTAGAATTCGCAAAAAGTGCTTATTAGTATTAGCAGTAACATAAAAAAAAAACTTGTTCAGTATAACTATTTACAAAAGCAGAATAAACAGTCTTTGCAACCCCCTTCTTAACAAGCATCCTGTTTTTTCTAAAATGTTCTTGTATGTTTCAGGCAGGTACAGCAAGAACTCAGTGTCCCAGAACTGAGGCCCCTTCTCCACAGCTTCTGAAAAAGGGCTTAAAAACTGCTCTCAAGTTAACCCTTTGAGTTCCCAATAGCTTTTTACAATCATCTCAAACTATAATTGTATACATTTCAGCAGTAACACTATATAATTTATAAACAAAGGGATCCCAATATCCGTTAATTTCCACATAATGGTTTGCATATATTTTTATGCCAGCAGATATGCAAGGGGAGAGGAAAGACAGAACCGCAAGTGAGGGCAGAGAGACAGCGAGAGGCAGAGAATTGCAAGACTGTTGGAGTGATCAAGTCCTAGGTCTCGCAGGAAACTTTGGTTGTGCAACCAGACAGACAAGAGACAGGAAAGGAAAGAACAGAACAGATCCTTGCATTGCAACTCTCCATAACAACTGGGACAGGGTCCTATTCAAACCTGTCACAACTGACCAGTGGTGGGACCCAGAACTGCCGACCTTCCATCATATGATTGGATTCAGCCATCCTCTGAGCAGCCAAGCAAACCCTCTAATACCTCTCTTCTGTGCAGTTTGGTTGTTGAGGTGTTTGGTCTATATTGTGCACATGAAGCCACTGATATGTTTGGATCTTTGTTACTTAACCAATACTGTGGACCTAGCTCAGCATATCCTACGTGACCTGTGCTTCCTTCCCAAGACAGGCCTTTGTTATTTCCCTGTGATAGATTTTACTCAGAAGATTTACCCATGTTATTGCTGGATGGTGGTGTAGTTCTCCTACTTGTTGCCAGCAATCCATATACTGTATCTGGCCTTGGCTGGGGGTTTCCTGTGGTGACTGAGCCCTGGCCTGGGACTGCTCTACAATAACCGCTTTTGGTGGCTTCAAATTCTTATTCTGGTAAATGACGTCAGCTTGAGGAATATCAGAACTACAGCTATTTGGTGCAAATGCCTCTATCATAATGTATGAGGAGTCCTTATTATTAACTGAAATCAAGCAGATTACAGCCTTATTATGACATCACTCTGTTGTTAACCCTTCTTGATTATGTCATATCAATGGTATAACAAAACGGAATGCTCACAACAATCAATGTTCCATAAAGTAATTCGGTAAAGTAAAGTGATTCAATCCATGATTACACAGTCTTGATAGCCCATACGCTATAAAATATAATGTATGGTTTTTGGTTAACAACTGCGCTGAAAACACTTCTCGAGGTTGCCATGACATCTGAAAACCTCTTGAGCTGCCCTCTCAAGGTTTACACTGATGTCATGGCAACCTCTCAAAGTGTTTACAGCATGGTTATTAACCAAAGATCATACATTATCCTCTGTTTTTTTTATACCACACCTAGGACTTTGGCCAGTCCTCTCCGCTGTATTTCTCAGTTGACTAAGGCAGCATTGGTTATGTCAGTCCCTACACAGCATTTTCCCAAGTTGTTTTCCTTACTATTTGCTGCCAGCAGTCTGACAATTTTTTTCTGGCACTGTCCCTGAGCATACTGCTAGGGGTATGGTCACTTCAGAGGTTCATCTCAAGTCCACTCGCTGTTCTGTGAGATCTGTCTTTCTAGTATAGTATGTAGTCTTCTGATTTCCCAGCCTCATATGATGGAGTTTTTGTACTGCTTTGGGAATTGTCCAGTGTATTACAGCACTGTGGGAGGGATACCCTAGAAGAAGATAGGTTTGTTACCAATAGCAGCAGCTCTTTGAGAGGATCTCCTCCATTGAGCCATACTTTTTAATACCCTCTCCCCCCCCCCCAAGGACTTTGTTTCTACTGCACAGTCCACTTTTTTGTAGCCTGTTTAGCAGTCTAGATGGTCTCTTTGCATCTCTTGCCCTGCATCTCCTGTTTGATTGGCAGAGGCTTGTTTCATTGTTCATGTTGGCTGTGGCTGGGTCAGCCCTCGATGTCTTGCTGCTGCAGCTGTTGCCTCTGGGGACTATTCTCTTCATCTGTCTGGTCCCCCTTGGCTACTGCTTTGCTACTTCGTGTGGGGATCTGCAGGTCTTCTTCGCCACCTAGCAACATTCATTGCAACACATAGGTCCCAGGGCTAACTAGGGAAGTCGGGCAAAACTGGATGGAACCATGGGTCTTTTTCCGCCATCATTATCTGTGCTTCTGTGTTACTGTTATGTTGAGTTTTACATGTGGTTAGAGGGACTATAATGAACTGAAGGTGTTGTGGACAACCCTCCTTAAAATGGGCAGCCCCACCTATGGAAAAGTTACCTACAGAGTCCTAGTGTCCGACAGCTAGCTATAGTCCAATGTAGTATGGCTCTCTGGATGAAATTCTCTCAAAGATCTACCATTATTGGTAAGTAACGAATTTATTTAGGGCTTGATCCTTGTAAAAATTGTATCACCGTAACAGAATGAACACACCTTATTTTGAGAGAACCTGAGAAGTTGAGACCCTTGAGTATTAGAGTTTAATTCTTTAAGTCTTAGTTTAAAATGAATTTAGTTGCAGCTTATCAACAAATGTAGTTCTGCTCCACTGCAAATGATTTATGGTACACTGTTAGTACTGTTATACCGTACTTTGGGCAGTGGGTAAGAGTGCAAACAAAAACCAAAAGCAGCAATAATTGTTTAGAAAAAACGATTACTGGTTTCACAATTGATACACTTTGTTTTCTGATAAACAGTATCACAAGAACTATACTCAATTTTTTGTGATTTCTTTCAACTTTGGTCTTGAGTAGAAAGTTTGACTGTTACTGAAAAATGTAAGTTGCACAACGAAGAAATAATCTCAGAATTCGTATTGGGACCCATGTGCCAGACGTCTCTTTAGGGTGATGCATAGGAGCCAGCCTTGGTTTTGATATTTTGATACATCGCTCAGTTTTTAGGGTAGGTGTACTGGGAAATGAGCGCTCTTTCTGAGAAGAGTCAGATACCCCAGAAAGGAAGTCCTCATCAGGACATCTTTCATTTACTTTTGTAATTTTAATCCCATCTCAAATAAATTTACGTGGTGTATGATAAAAATAATAAATAATAATTGTATCCTTTTTAAAGGAACAGTTGCCAGTGTCGAACTTGTTCTGTAAAATATGACTATTGATGAAAATTATCTCTTGAGTACTTTTAGGGGCCATGTCTATTCTGCTTATTTCCCCCCAATTTCTCCTTGCCAATTACCAGCTCCTCTTTTCACCTGATTCAAGGCCTCCTACCCTCCATAGGAGTCCTCTGACTGTCCAACCTGCCACCAGCCTCTGCTTGACATTCTCTCAGGAATTCCCGACCGTAAAGCACAGCTTTTCTCCTGCTGGTGGGACTTCCAGTTCTCAGTTCTGGGAGGAGGATACTTCATTTGACCATGGAGGTTTGGGAGAAGGAGCCAGTAAGGCACTGGAGGATTTGGTAGGGCCTTGTTGTCATGTGAGGGAGGGGTGGCTTCATCTTCCTACGGCTGCATTTTTTTCCCCCCACTAAGCCCTCCCTTATCCTGCCCCAGGGCGTGGTCCTGAGAAGTGACCCAGCAGAGTGTCTGACAGGGCTGTTGAAAGAGTGATGAGCACTGTCCTACCTTCAGAACTCCTTAGTATGTGAGACACCTCTGTCACTTGCCAGATGAGCTGGTGCGTGTCGACATATGGCCACTCCATATGGACCACTTATTCCTTCCTGTATGACACACCCTCCCTCAGGGCCACCAGGAGGCAGTTGCATAGTGGAAGGAGGTGCCTTCCATGCCCAAGACAGGTGCATCCTAGAGGGATGACTGAATCCCTCCTCTCCAGTCAGCACCAGATGTCCTGGTGTTGGGGCCGAACCCATGTCGTTGGTGTGATAGGTGGTATCACTGTACTTGCTAGCCAGCTGGCCTGTATCTACTCTGTTCAATAGGCAAAGCAAGCTTTTGTGTTGGCTTCTGTAGGCAGTCAGCATTTGGTATGGGCTGTCCTCATCTGCTGGCTGGAACAGGATAAATGGTCACTGTCAACATTGCAGGGTAAACCTTGTCCTTCAAAATCATGCTACAATTTATGGTTTCTGACCCTTCATAATTAGGATCCCTCTTGACTTTTTCTTATCTAAATTACAATCTGAGTGTTCAAGGGCAGCCTCTCACAAAAGCAGTAGCATGTTGATAGAAATGACTTGTTTACTAAAACTGCTCTGTTAAGGAAATATAGCACTAAATAGATTGAAACTGTAGGAGCCTGAAATGGTGGCTCATAAAGGGAACAGTGTCACTAAGGCACCTGAACTTGCCAGATGAATGCCAGCAATGACAGTCCTTTTTATCTGTGCTAGCCTCTCTGTGTCTCACGCTGCTTGTGTTTCTCATGTTGCTTCACCATCCCAGGTATCAAAATCGAAGCCTGCCGTTAAAGTTCGCAAGCCCGTGGTGTCCTGTGCCTGGGTGAATTAAGGTTAGGGGGTTTCTTGAAAGCCTATTAACCATCACCTGATTGAAATAACCACAGTTCTATTAACAAACCCCTCCCCAAACTTAAATCCTTTTTTTCTGTGTGAGATAATTTGCTCTACAGCTGTGTTCCCTCTGAATGTCTTTTCAGTGAACTGAATGTACTAAAAATAGAAGTTGATACTATCCGTTCAACTTCAACGTGCTCTTGATGACAAAGAACCCTAATTTTGCATTTTAGATTTCAAACTCTAAAAGACATAAACCCTAACCTAGCTCATAACCAGAATCTAAAAATACATACTGTATGCAGTATATATGTAGACTGGCTCATTTAAATTGAGAGATTGTAGCTCTAATTTCTCCTCTGAATTTCAATCATTGTTGTACTTAAAGGAGAACCATCATGAACACAGCCCCACACTGTTACATGCATACCATAATCCCCCACGGCTGATGTCTGCCACAGGAGGTTCAGTTGCTGCTAATGTTGCATTCAGCCTAGTCACACTCTAACCCATGAGTCGCCAGTTTCATTGTTCCCCCATGACCCGGTACAGGTTGTGGACTGGTGCTATTTCTAAATTGTTGGTGCTTGGGTGGAGGTATCCGTTACATATAAGTTAAGGTTGAAAGTAAAGAAAATAATTTTCATAAATTCTCATAATCTGGGGTTGTCCCACACTAAGTGGGTCTGTGTTTATAAATGTTCCCCTTTTAAATAGATGGTCAGATATATTTTACTTCATATTTTTTGTGTGTGTGATGACCAAACCACTTTTTTGCTGGTAGTCTGAATTATTTTGGCATTTGCTAATTACTTTTTGTATAGTGAGGAACAGGATGCGTTAATCAGCTGTGACAAAACCACCTAATTTTGGAGAGTTCAGCAGTCCAGCACTGTCTTAAATGGTGCTTAACCTTCATTGTAGAGGCTTCCTGAAAGAGGGATGGGGTCGCAAGTGAACAAAGGCTTGGAGACACTTATGTCTCGACCGAGCAGATGCTAAATAATGGTTGGATTCCTGAGATCCAGAGAACAAATACCACAAGGGTAGGTGTTACCCAAATTCCAGGTCTGAATTGTCTTCATCTAATCGGATAATTTGGGTACAGGGAAGTGGTTTCGCAGCCTTGCTTGAACAAGGTACCACGGAGAGGGATAGGGCATAAATACCCTAGCTCAGCTTGTCTCACTTTCTTTTCGTTGGTATTTCTGCATGACTGGTTCCAAAGAAGACAGCTAGACTATATGTAGAGAGAGACTGTTGGTAACAAGGCTACTGGATAGTGAGGTAAGCAGACCTTCTGACATGTAAGGAAGATAGAAGTGTTTACCTGCACAAGAGTGCAAGTTTTCTTTGTAACCGTGTATGTGTACTATTGTTTGACTGTGGTTAAATAGTATAAACACCTGACATTACTGCCTTATTTGGACAACTAGTGTTTCCTATCAAATTCGCTATTATTCTAAAGACTGAATTAACTGGTTAATTATTGCTGTATTTGGACTAGTGTTTTGTAATCAGTTATTTTTCTAAAGACTGATGTAACTGGCTGTTCTAATAGCATGGCAGTATTTAGTATTAAATTAGTTATTTTTTAAAGACTGACATAACTGGTTGTTCTAATAGCGTGGATTCAGGTCACATCCACTTTCCGGCAATTCTTCTGGATACATCTGAGTCACCTGATGTCTTTAAGCAAAGCTCCTCCCTTCACCCAGAAGAGGGGGAAAGAATTACAGAAAATTTGTTATTTTTAATTATATGACAGGTACCTGTTCTAAGCCAATCAGAACACAGGAAAACTGTCAGTTATTATCCCAGAAACTACTACACTCACATTTTAGACATACCCCCACAGTAGGTTATCCACATTTCAGACTCCCCAACAGTAGGTTACCATTTAGTCCCCAGACAAAAAAGGGGGAACAAAGGCATGTTCCTCTTCAGCTATTTCCTGGGAGCCAGTATAGCACAATGGTTAACTATGAGCTGCAAACCTGGAACTGTGAGCAGATCACTTGCACTACCACAGCACTTTTAAAATCACGAGTTCAAAATATCTTCATATAATAGTAATAACATTTAGTTAGCTGGAGTACACTCTGAGTAACCGGCTTCAGTGGTGGATTAAACACTTTGGCCTTGGCATTTAATCATCCAGTTTAGCCAGTTATTCGTTCGTATACTCCTACTGAATGTTATCACTTCATTTTATGTATATGTATACATGCAAAGTTAGGGATTTATCATTAAATACCCTGCTCAGCCCTAGCTATGGTAGTGATACTGTGAAACTATAGTATGCACTGAATGTTACCTAAAATCTTACATTTTTTTCCTTTTGTCATCTATTTATGCTCCTCCGCTGGCATTCCTGCTGGCCACTCCTTCAGTGCCCACCACGCCACCAACTCGGCCCCACACCACCATCTCCCAACCTTACCGGGGTAACCCATTTCCCTGTTGGGAGGGTCCCTCTCCTTTGAGGGGGAAGTGCCGGGAGGTGCAACTACTTATCCCCAGATTCTGCTGCTGGGTCAGTCCAGGCTGTCTAGGGCTTTGTGGTGGTGCAGGCCGGGCACTTGTCATCCGGTCGGCAGGGGGCCCATTTTCACATTTTCTTGGCCCGCCCTACACAGTAGCCAGCGTAAGGATGGCATCCTGAGGTGGGGACATACAGGAGGGCGTGTTGAGGCTTCATGCCTCCCAAGCTTGTCCCCAGTCCACCTCTAGGAGCCCAGGCTTGACCCACCCCCACACACACACACACACACACACACACACACGTGGGAGGGAAGCGTTCAATGGATGCTTGTGAATCCCTTCCCTGCCAGTCTCCGCTCCTGGTATCTAGGCTTGGGGTGCGAGCCCAAGTTGCCAGCATGCCGAGTGAACACCTTCGCTCAGCGTCACAAAGCTGGCAATCTTACATTTTTCAAAGTTTTCCCCATGATGTGGGAGGCTTTTCAAAGGAATTCCTTCATGGTGGTTGCATATTTTAAAAATAGTTTGCATAAAAGATTATGGTATTTTGTTCCCCTTTCAAATACAGTTTTGTATTGAGGGTTGTTTCTTTTAAAATCAAAGTAGTAGTATTAAAAATTAGTTAAGACAGTTGAGCCATAGGCTTTTTTTCAATGGTGTCCTGTACAGATTTCATCAGTAGACAGGCTATCCAATAAACAACACAAAAAGATTTACAGTGATTGTACTAAATATGTTGGTCGTTATCAGAATGAACAAGCGTGTGCTAGAAGTGGTAGACTGAGGACTGCCTCTGGACTTTGAGGCTGCCCTGCCTTGCTGACGCTGCGGTCCTCAAGAGTCCATGGTGTCGCAAGACATACTGTCTGCCCTTCAGGAGGACATTGCTCAGCTTCTCTGAAAAGGAGCCATAGCCCGTATCCCTGATTCTTTGGCCAGTCAGGGTTATGTATCCAGGCACTTCCTGGTTCTGGAATGGAGGGGGTGCCGGTTGCCCCATACTGGATCATCATGATCTGAACCAGTTCATGCAGCAGTGCAAGTTCCAGATCATTCCTTCTCTAGAGCAGGGCATGTGGTTCTGGATCTAAACTGTTCCTGCCAAGTCGTTTGAAGAAGCATTGTCCATAGTAATGTTTATGTGGTAAATGTTAAGGTCTGAGCCAGTGTCTGAGCTCAAGGAATCCACGGTCTCGGGGAAAGTACAAGATTCTAGAAAATTCTGCACTGCATTAAAGTCTGTTTTAAAAAACAAACAAAATATATATATATATATATATATATATATATATATATATATATATACACAACACATACACACATAGATACTTAGACAGAGAGAGCGCACACACTTCTTTTTCCACAAATCCAGCATTGTCAGGTATCTTTACCTGCATTCTGTCTCCCAGGACAAGTCTGGGAGCATGTAAATATGACGTGTGCCACCAAGCAATGGGGCATTGCTCTGGCACACTGGTGACTAAGGTTTGCTCTCTGAGCCCATATCTTCAGGAGCAAAGACCAGCAGGGATGGTTCAGAGTGTCCTTCTGTGGAGGGGGGCCTTATACTGCATCAGCATCTGTTGGTGGCGTTTGGAGGTGCCTTTGGCATAGGTGACCGCACGCTGTCCGGTACCTCCCTAGGTTAGCTGCAGCATTTGTGCCATTGTGAGTGTGCTGGGAGAAATGGGAGGCCAGTTACCACACTGATGCACTGAATGATGGTCTTTCAGTTTCTCCCACGCCAGCAGACCCCCAGCACGCCAGTGAAGGAGACCTTCAGACTTCACCCAGCGAGTATGTTCGCTCCTCCACTAGACCACAGGGAGGCCTTCGACAGGGAAAAGCCAGATAATTAGGTGAAGGAGGATGCTTCCAGATGTTCTTTTCCTCCACGATGGTCAGAGGCAGCCACCGGCAGGGACGAGATGGCAGAGGTCTGGATAGGTATCCTCATGGAAATATGAATGTGGATCTGGCGGGTAGAGGGAGAGTCCATTGCTTAAATTAATCCCATTTTGGGAGTACTGTATTTGACTTCCAAAAATAAGGCAAAAACTTCCAAAATAAAGGGGGAGGAAGTCATTGACTCCCAAATTTAATAAACAAATTTTGGATGACTTCCAAAAGTGAAGTCACAGAAGCCAAGAAATGATAGATTTTTCTAAAAGAAATTGTATTTTACCACTAATGTTTATATTAACATCCATAAATTGAACCATCTTAAAATACTGCTTTCAAACTGCGTGATTTGGGAAGTATTTTGACTTCCAAAACATTGGAATGACTTCCAGATTTTGACTAATGGAAGTATAAGACTTCAACTAAAAATCAGTCAGAGTTTATTTGTACAGCGCAGTTCTCAGAAGATTCAAAACACCTTACAGTCTATACAAATTAAAATCCATATAATATAAATTAAATCCCTTAAATTATATAATCCCCAGTTATACTATGGACATAAGTGAACAGCCCATGAAATGGTCAGACTGGCAGTTTACCACCAGTGTAAATCCTCTGATAACCAACGGCTGATGAGCAAATAATAATAATAATAATGAAAGGTCATGTACATCCTAATCCTCTGCAGCCCAGGAATAAATACAGTAAAAATAAACACACACAGCAGCCGCTTTAAAAGTTGTATCTTATTATAGTAAAAAAAAAAAAAAAAAATGAACCTTAGTAATAATGCAATAAGCCACCTGGGATGGGGTTATCAGGGATTTACCCACTGCTTGCACCTCGTGGGCAAACCACTCCAGCTGTGGTAAATCCCCTGATAACCCAAACCCCCTTGTGGCTTATTGCTTAATTATAATCCATACTTGAAACTGCATCAGGGAATGCCTGGCTAAATAACAATTCTTCAATTCAGATTTAAACTGGTCCCCAGCATGCCTTTGGCATATTAATTGAAATTACCTGAACTCTTGGGAGAGTCATCTGAGGCCAGAAGGAGAGAATGCCAGTGGGCACAAGAGGAGCGTTAATAAAAAAAAAAAAAAAAAAAAAAGGCAGACCCTTCATCTTTTTAGCCATAACCCAGGTTTTGTTCAAGTCATCAGTAGTTGAAAATGTGGCGCTGATAGTGGTTGTGATGCTATCAACTACAGAGACACCCTTTGTTGTTATTGGTTCAGCAGTCTAGCACAGGCTGTAGTACTTTTTTTTTTGTTAGGGAGTTCAGAAGCTCTGCCCAGTGCCATTGTAAGACACTAGTGAGGCCGCACCTGGAGTACACTGTGCAGTTCTGGAGACCTTACCTAGGTAAGGACATAGACAGGGTAGAGAAGGTTCAGAGGAGGGCAACAAAGATGGTGCATGGATTGCATCACAAGTCCTATGAGGACAGGTTGAAGCACTGAACATGTACTCCTGGAGGAGAGGAGGAGAGAGGATATGATAGAGACATACAAGTATCTTACAGGGAGGAACAGGGTGCAGGAATGCACTATTTTTAAGCGAAAAAAGATGTTCCAGGACTAGAGGGCATGGGATGAAGTTGGAGGGAGGACGATTCAGAGGAACGTGAGGAAGAATTTCTTCACAGAACGGGTGGTGGACAAGTGGAACACCCTGCCAGAGGAAGTGGTGGGGGCTGAAACAATCACGGATTTAAGAATGCAAGGGATAGACATAAAGGAATTCTGGAGGTCAGGGGTAAGGGGCAACAGACTTCTTGGAAAACATAAACTGAACTTAGAAACTTAAATGGGCAGACTGGGTGGGCCATAGGCCCTTATCTGCCGACACTGTCTATGTATCTATGTATAATTGCATTTTTCCTAAGCATGAAGAACTTTGATAATTAAATTCTTATTTAGCCTTTTTTTTTTTTGCCTTTTAAAGCAGCAGTGTTTTTTAGTTGGCTAAAAATGTCATCTGGTTTTCAGAAAAAAATATGTAAGACATCCTTGGATTCATGCTCAGTATAGTTTAAATTTCTCAGATATTTCAGAAACCAGTGTTACAGCTAATTGTATAATTAATGACTTGAGCCAATAAAGATGGCTGTCACTTGCAGTTTTTAAAAATCTCTTCTGTTGAGGTTACTTTTTGCATTTACATATGATGGATGTATTAGGATGGTGCTGCCACTTGTTTTTGATGGTAAACGGTATAGAACCTCACCAAGATATTTAATTTTGTCCATTGCGGGCATGACAGGGGAGCAGGAACTTGTAAAAATGTCCAAATCCCGTATCTCGGTTCAGGAGGGAAAGAAAAATGGACATATTGATATTGTTGCCTGAAAAACATTATTACTGAAACAAAAAAAAAACCAAAAACTCCATGGTGGCCACCCCAGTGGCCCAGCAGCAGCAGACGTCCTGGATTTGGGAACAAACCCGGGTGGTTGCGTCGGCTAGCAGGCCAGGCTGAGATAGTTGCCATGCGGCAATGTGCCTTAGCCGGGGAGGGTTGACAGCAAGCTCCAGCACCACATCACTCCCTGCGGAAGGGTCGGGGAGCTTGCTGCTGCCGAAGGGAATGTGCTGTGTGTGTGCAAGGTGACAGGCTGCACTTACATTGGGGAGGTGGGACGTACCAAAAACGGGAGAACAACCCTTGGCCGTCTGAATGATGGCCTGGGCTGTTGGCTCCCCTTGGTCCTATTGCCTGCTGGTACTAGATTCTCGTTCACATGGTGGATTCACATGGTGGATTGCCTCAGTGGTGGGGGGGACCCTCCCCGGCGGATTCCCTGCCATGGAAGTCAGAGCTGTGGGGGGCCAGAGAGACCAGGACACACAGACCTGAACAGTTGATCAACAGACGTGGCCATGAAAGGAAAAAATTTCTATGGAAAGATAAAAAAATATACGTCAACTAACAATTACTGCTGCTTTGTCTGCAAATGTAAGAAAAAATGTTTGTAATTGCAAAATCTTTATCATGGGTGTAGAACTCTTCATCATATTTACTGTTTTTTTTTTCTTTGTACTGTTGCAGATCTGAAGGTCGCTAAGCATTAAAGCCAACATAAACAGCATTGCTGCCACTGCCTAGTAAAACATTTAATATTTGTTTCTGTTTTTCAGGCAAGGACAGAATCTGTCAGCAGGCCCTTCACTTCACCTTTACCACCTTCTTCCCCTCAGACCAAAGTGAGCATATCACACGTAATCCCACAGCCCTCAACTTCACCACCTCCCCCACCACCACCACCTCCTCCTCCTCCTCCTCCACCTCCTCCACCACCACCAAATCCACCTCCTCCTCCAGCACCAACTGTTTTTGCCAAGTATAGTACCATAACCAGATTGCAAAATGCCGCCAATCAAGGGGTTTCCCAATATAAACAACTAAGTGTAAGCCAGCAGGCTCCACTTCCTCCTGCAACTGGGAAACTTCAAACAATAGTACTTCCTTCACCTAATGGAGGATTAATGCCACCACCACCACCTCCTCCACCACCTCCACCTCCTCTTCCTCCACCTGGATCAGCCATGGCAGTATTGAGACCTGGGGCATCCTTTACAGCAGTGCCACAGTTTACTCCACCTCCACCACCACTAAAGGTGCACCAAATACAGCAAAATCACGTCAGTGAAAGTGTACATCCAGCATCACCCACAACACTATCTGCACCAGCTCCACAAGCACCTTTTAAACCATTCGGGGTCCTTCCACCACAGACTGCCCCCAAACCTCCAGCCCCTAACATTGCACAGATATCACCAAGTCCACCACCGGCCCCTGCTCTACCGCCACTGAAAAAGCAGTCTAGTTTCACATCCACTCAAGTCCCACCACCACCGCCTCCTCCGCCACCTCAGCCCGGGCCAGCACCTCCACCTACCTTGCCAAAGCAAATGAGCTTTTCTTCCAAGTTAACCCCTCTACCCCAATCCCCTGTGCCATCTATAGTGAAACAAATGGCTAGCCAGTTCCCACCTCCACCCTCCCCTCCTCCTGAACCTCAGATACCGAAAATAGCACCAGTTGTTGCAACTCCTCAGTCTCCACCAGTTGTGAAAGCGAAACCCAAGTGGCAGCCTTGCTCTGTTCCGTCTCCTGAATTCCCTCCCCCTTCCCCTGAGAGTACTCTAGTTTTTCCTCCACCCCCACACCCTGCATCTCCACCAGCCTCACCAATCCCCACTGCCTCACTAGTCCCTGATGCTCCTCCGGCGCCCCCAGCTCCAGCGGCACCTCCTGCTCAAGTCAAGATGGGATCACCGGCCAAAAAGGCGAAGACTTCAAGTCCCGGCGGAAAGAAGCCACCCCCAACGGCCCAGCGAAACTCTAGCATAAAATCCACGAGTTCTGCTGAATACCAAGAATCCAAAAGGTCTGCAGTGGACAGTTTAGTGAGTAAATTTGGACAGTCTTCAGAAATATCAGTGTCTCCATCTAAGGAGTCATCTTCTCCGCCTCCTCCTCCAGCTCCTCCAAAGCCAGGAAAATTGAGTATACCTGGGGTGAACCTGCCCATAGTGTTCTCACAGGGAGTTACTTCAGTCAAAGCCCCTGTCATGGCCACTGCAGGGAAAGACCTTTCTTTAGAATTTCCTTCTCCACCATCTGATTCAGATTTTCCACCTCCTCCACCTGATTTGGATCTTTTGCCTCCACCGCCAGTGGAACCAGCAACTGGATTTTCTGGTAGCACATCTCCCAAAGTTGCAGTGGTTAATCCTCAACCTCAGGCATGGTCTAAATCTTCCATAAAGAAAGCTGCACCTCCAATACTTCCAAAAAGAAATGACAACACACGTCTTACGCAATCTGAGGCTGAAGAAGCACAGGCACTTTACAGCCCCCAGGCCCCACCTCACCCAAACCGAATCTAAGTATGCAGCCTAGCTTTTTGGCCGACCTAAACAGAACTCTACAAAGGAAGTCTATCACAAGACATGGCTCGCTTACCTCCACCAGAATATCCAGAATGGAACCAGTGGCCACCATGGATGACATGGCACTTCCCCCACCCCCACCAGAGTTGCTCCTTGACCAACAGAAACCAGGCTCCTATGCATCTGGCCATATCTCAGGCTATGCAACATTGCGACGGGGGCCACCTCCTGCCCCTCCTAAACGGGACCAGAGCACCATGCTGTCAGGAGACTGGTAGTCATCCTGAAATACATTGTCCTTTCATATTAATGAACTGTTTGGTGATACTATAATTCCAGCCAGACATCATATACTTTACAAAGCTCCTTGTATTCTGAAACAAACCATAGAAGAGGAGGAGTCACAAACTTTGGCCAGTGGGTCTTGCTCACCCATTAATGGATACAAAAATACGTTTTGATTTTTTTTGTTTGTTATTAAATGCACAGTTTGAGCAATCATACTGACAAAACAGTTGGTTCCCAGAAGAGAAGGCGACAACCGCATCTTCCTAAGGAGTTATACCAAGGAGTCCACTTACAGCTTAGAACCACTAAAAGAACTGCTTACCCACCAGTCAGTAGGGCATTCCTTTACCTGCTGTCTACGAGATGGCAAAGAACATATTCTGTTGTGAGAGGGGACAATCACCTTTTCATCATTTTCATATCAAACCACGAGGTGTAGTAGTAGGATGTAAAAATGCAAGAGGCAAATCCAAAAGTCGTTTGGGGAGTCTGCTCCCATGGATTCAAACTAAAATTGAATGGTCAGGCACAGCACCATGTTAAGGCAACCCAGCAAGTGAGACCAAACTTACATACTTAACCAAAGTATTTATCAAATATTTGTGTCTATATATTACAGTATCTCTCTCTCTCTCTCTCTCTCTCTCTCTCTCTCAAAAAAAGAAAAAAAAATATATATAATATATATTATGCTTCAAGGTCCTTCCCAGGTGTTAACATTCCCTGATGGCTACTTAGAAAGCCATTGAAAGGTAATTTGGTTTCTCCAGTCAAACTAGTGTGTTAGCTGGTGTATATATTCTTCCAAACAGGAAATCCATGTGAACAGGCTTCATAAAATAACTTTTGGATTTGCTTTTGTGACTGTATTTGATGAAGAATTTCTCTTGGAAAAGTAACTTAAGAGGTTAATTCTTTTCCCTGTTTTTTAAGAACTTCTAGTGATACTGCCACCCTCTTTTGGTAAAGACTTTTCAAGATATATGGAGAAGTTTTACTGAACTAAAATGATTCCTGTTCTACATGCAGAATCTCTGTATTGCCTCTTCTCCCCCCCCCCACCACCCAGAACAAAGCACTGTAGGGCGGAGATCCTTGCTAGATACCAAATCCCCTTCTGTAAGGAAACAAAAAAAAAAAGACTTCAGGGTAGGAGAATGTATGTAACAGTAAAACTAAAATAACCGCTTCTGAAGCTGAGCGATAACAGAAGGTTTATAGTGCCTGACAAATTCACTTCTTGCACGGGGATGGAAGACAATCATGATATAACAACATTACTTGGCCCTGATCAAATGATTTTGTTTCCTTTGTCCCTAGTTTTTTTCCCCCCGTTGTTGTTCCCTGTCCTGACAACCAGTGTCATTGTGACAGCACCTCTCTTCAGCTGCCTTCATGGTCGATTCCTAAACTGCTCTGTGATTAGCCAGCAGAAAGGTGGGTGTGGCTATCAGGAGGTGACACCCTCTCTCCCCCCCCCACCCCGGAGCACATGCTTCACCTTGCTAAATTCTGCTTAGCCCCCAGCAGGACCACAGAGTTGATTCCAAGACTGGTACACAAACCACTGTCTCCCAGGCGACAACCCACTGTACTTCTGCCACACCAGGCCATGCCATAGCCTTGATCAAGTCTTTGCGACTGTTGTCACTGCTCATGTGTTCTCTGCTACATCTTACAGATGTGAAAGACCATTACTGGAGAAGCAGACTTGGGCCCCATCTCCACTTACTCTCCTCCCCCTCCAACACTTCCATAATTAGAACAAAAGGTCAGAGATCTGTGTTCACAGGCAAGGCATAGGTCTCTTATAGGGTGTATGCTTTTAGTATAATTTATAAACCATGGAACTACATGGGAAGGTTTAACTCCCAAGGTGTCTTTTACTGCACCTCATAAGGGTAATGTATAGTATATGGGAAATCTTGAAATTTTACCTGCTAGACTTACAAGTTCACCTTCTGAGCAGATTCTTACGTTTAAATTTACAAATCAAGGAAAAACACTTTCAGCAAGTCTGTCGCATTTAATCAGCTGTGGTGAAATGAAAATTAAAGTTACCCATGACAGACTGGGGGTGGGGTTAGCTCCCATCAGTGGCATTATTTGCTGAAACATTCAAGCATGCTTTCTGTAACTGCTAAAAATGACAGCAATTGTTCTCCATGTCCAGCTGCTTTGTCAACATTGTAAATGAATTTATGTACAAAAGATTATTTAAGTGGATTTGAGGTTGCTTGGTCTAATATACATTATGTAAGCTGTACTTAAACAAAACACTATACAAGGTTTTTTTTCTTTTTTTATTTCATTTTTAAGCACATGTATCGTGTTTGCACCATCAGTTATAACTGAATTGGAACGTTAACTGGAACATTGAAATTAAAAATGTAATTTTCTTGTTCTGTTCTGTCAGTCTCCGTTGCATTAACCTATATATCCCCAGGCTTCTGATGGTAACATTATGTACTACCGATGAATTTTATTTAAATATGTGTACTATTTTTGTTTTTTACTTCGTTTTAAGTTCATAAATAATTTCTTCAGTTAATGCAACCAAAAGCATGTCCCATTCATGAGTTTTGTTGCCACATTAGAGTCTGTATCTTTTCTCTCCCCACCTCCACCCCAGTGAAAGGTGCATCCCAGTCATAAGGCGTAAGGGCTCTGGCATCCCAGGGCTGGAGCTCTGTAACCTCTAAATGAAGTGTTGCCATTATACGAGCTTAAGAGGAGCATTATATTGTAAAAAAAACAAAAAAAAAAACACAACACAAACATGTAACCCATTATCCACAGGGGTATGCATAACTGAATAAAGATGTAGTTAAAGTTAAACTGATTTTCATTCCTTTCCACATTTGTACAGATTTTAAAACATTTCTAAATTAATGTTTTTGTTCTTTGTATAAAACTGACATTGTTAGCAGAGGGAGGAATGCAGCTATCGAGTAAAGATCTGATCTTAGAGGATAGCTGTTCCATTAGGCCACACCTTTGGAACTGCTGCCGTCAGGCACTAGAACCACACAGAAAATGTTGCTAGCTGAGGGCCACCTATGACAACGTCATGCATCGGCTTCTACATAAATGTGGGCGGCCGTGTCACTCCTGAGTTCTTTTTCTGCCATCGCTTATTCTTGTTGGAACTGCTGAGGAGACACCATCAACTAGCTGTTACCATTTACTCCCTTCTTTATTTTGCTATTTTTTTCATCTCTGCATGCTGCCAAAATTTCCATCTGCATTATTTTGGTATTGTATGTGTGGAGACATAATTTATAAAGAACCACCACACACTGTTTGTCCCTGTCTCACAATGTGAGAACTTGTGAGATCTTCCAGGGTTTCAATCA
Source organism: Neoceratodus forsteri (assembly GCA_016271365.2). Classification (NCBI taxonomy): domain Eukaryota; kingdom Metazoa; phylum Chordata; order Ceratodontiformes; family Ceratodontidae; genus Neoceratodus; species Neoceratodus forsteri. Next base: position 62,826,720 of record CM028132.1, on the reverse strand, counting down.
AGCAACTAAGTGATGCTATAAGAAAGCTCTAGAAACTTTCCCTTTCCTTGGCTGCTAATGCTCTTTTAGAGAAGGAGCAAGGCCAAAAATTGCTGTCACCATCCATGTTGGCCAAGACACAGCTGCCAAAATCAAAGTTGAAGGACTGGGACAGAGAATGGTCATCTTTACAGCCTTCTTCATCGTCGGGACACAAGCATAAGCACAGAAACAAGGAGAACTCTGCTTCCCAGCGAGATCCCAGTCATGGTCGAGACAGGTAATCATTCAGCATCTTTGCTTGCTTTGCTCCCGCTTGATGACAGCCCTCTTAACTGTTGCTGAGACACCATTGTTGGGGTCTGTCATAGACACTGCTGTACCTACTATGGTTGGTACGAGTCCATCATCGTTGGGTCAAGGCCCACCATTGATTCAACTAATTATGGCCTGTGGTCTGGGCGTACTCAATTTTCAGTCTGTGCTGGCGTCTTTTTCAGAGATGGTATGCATTCTGCCTGGCTTACCTATGCAGACTGTTGTTCTGTCAACACGGGGGCCATCAGGCACTCTGCTCCCATTTATGGCTGCTTCCAGCACACGGCAAATTCCTCCCTGTCAACTGCCATTATCTCCAGCGACTTCCTGTTGTCAATAGACATATCGACGAGGGTGAGTATAATCCTGACCTCATGGTATTATAGGAGCATTTGGAAGGGGGATTATGAGGGAGAATAGTATGTTGCCAATCATTCTGTCATCCTGCAGTGAGGACTCAATGGAGTATAACCCAAGATCTCCTTTTGAGGAGCCCACTTTTCAAGCCATGATGCAGTAAATGCAGACTGCCATGGGCTTTATAGTGGATGAAGAAGATTCCACTGAAAAGAACTTAATGGGATTTTTGGAGGTTCCTTGCTTACCATCCATTATAATTTGTCCTCTTTATCTTGCATTAGAGGAATGCTACCTCTACTGAATGGCACAGACCAAACTCACTGCTTGCAGGTCCCAGAGAAGTTGATAATATTCTACTCCATCTGCTAAGCCTTATTATGCTAACTAGCTAGAAATGAACTCATGGCTGCTCATGATAGATCCAGGGCTCCTAAGCACTGAGTACTTTACATCCTGACAAGGAATCTAGGAGGCTGGATGTGATGGACAAGCAGACTTATGCCTCTGCATCTTTGAGCCTTATGGGTCTGGCAGCCTGCAGTCCTATGATTAAATGCCAGAATAGTGTGTGGAAAGCTGATAAAACTACAGCCTGGGCTCTGCAAAGAATGAGCTGCTTAACCTGGGTTCTACCTGAGGGCTCTGCCAAGAATGAGCTACTTATAACTCTTCACCTCTGGGGCCGAAGTTTGCAAACATTTGCTATGGTATGCCTGTGATATCTCTGGTGCTTCTGCAAGAGCTGTTGCTTCAGGCATATGCATGAGATGCTATTCTTGGCTTAGATTTGCTGGTTTTGCTATTGATGTGCAGCAGGCAGTTTTGAATGCCCCATTTAGGGGGGCACAACTGTTTGGTTATGATGCTAAAGGAACACTTAAGAGTCTTCAGACATCCAAAATGACCCTCAGATCTGTTTAGGCCTTTTACCCCACTCCTTCAAGGGATCATGTGAGAGGCGCTTTTTGTCAGCTTATTGCAAGAGGTGATTGTGTACACCATCAACAAGGCAGAGGTAGGGGAGGTGGGTCTTTGCCAGGGCTCCTCTCCCCAAGAGCCCATTCAGAAGCACCTAAAATAATTGGTGCCAGTGGCTCTGCCTCCACCAGTTCAGCTTGACTGTTCTCTGATTATAACCCCACTTTCACTGTTACTTCCAGGGGTGGCTGTGGGGGCAGTATCTTTCTGCATCTAACCAGTGGTGTGAGATTACAACAGACAAATGGGTACTGGAAATGATTGCAAGGGGGCATGCTCTGTAGCTCTTAGTAACCCTCCAGGGGTTCGTAAACCCTTAGGGGTTACTAGTGGGGTACCGCAGGGTTCAGTATTAGGACCAGTCCTCTTTAATGTCTTTATAAGTGACATTGCAGAGGGACTGGAAGGAAAAGTATGTCTCTCTGCAGATGACACAAAGATCTGCAACAGAGTTGATGCACAAGGTGGGGTGGAAAGGATGAGAAGGGACTTGGCAAGGTTAGAGGAATGGTCAAATGTATGGCAGCTTAGATTCAATGCCAAGAAGTGCAAGGTAATGCACTTGGGAAACAAAAACCCTGGAGAAGAGTACACAATGGGGGGTGAGATACTAACAACAACAAAAATGGAAAGGGACCTGGGGGTAGTCATATCAGATGACCTAAAGGTGGGCAAACAATGTGAGAGGGCAGCAAGGAGGGCTGGAGGGATACTGGGATGCATAGTGAGCGGCATCACCAGTAGAAAACAGGAAGTTATCATCCCTCTGTACAGACAGTTGGTCAGACCCCATCTGGAGTACTGCGTGCAGTTCTGGACACCCAATCTCCGCAAAGACATAGGATGGAAGCTGTCCAGAGGAGGGCAACTAAAATGGTGCAGGATCTGCACCGGAAGACATACGAAGAGAGACTTGAGGAGCTTAATATGTATAGCCTTGAGGAAAGCAGGGAGGGGGGACATGATAGAAAGTTTCAAGTACCTCAAGGGAATCAACAAAGTCCAAGATGGTAGCATCTTTCAAAAAGAGGTGTGCAGAACAAGAGTGCACAATTTGAAGATGGGGTGGCTCAGAGGTAATTTAAGGAAGTATTTTTTTAGAGAGGGTTGTAGATGCATGGAACGGCCTTCCGGAGGAGGTTGTGGAGTCAGAAACAGTGGTGGAATTCAAGCATGCATGGGACAGCTATAAGGCAATTCTAGGGGGTTGGGGTAGGAAGAAGTAGGCTGCTGGTTAACTAGGATCTGCAGCTTATCCATTAGGTAGGGAAATGGGCAGACTGGGTGGGCCAAGCGGTCCTTATCTGCCGTCAAATTCTATGTTTCTATGTTTAGATCATCTTCTGTCTCCTTCCAATTATCCTCTGGTACATTTGTTCCTTCTGAAGGAAGAAATGCAGTCTCTATTTCAAAAATAGGTAATAGAACCAGTTCCTCCAACCTAGAGAAACAAAGGGTTCTATTCCAGATACTTCCTGGTCTCAAAATAGACAAAGGATCTGCATCTTGTACTAGTCCTCAGGGGTCTCAGCTTCTACATAGAATACAAGAAGTTTTGTATGGTATCTCTGCAAGCTCTCATTCCTCTTCTGCAAAAAGGGGACTCGTTGTGCTCCCTAGACATGATGGATGCTTACCTTCATATCAAGATCAAAAAAGCCCACAGGCAGTATCTCCATTTCATGCTGGAAGGGGAACATGATCAGTTCAGAGTATTGTCCTTTGACTTGTCATTTTTTGCCATGGGTCTTTATCAAATGACCAAATACTTGGCGATAATAGCATCAGCCCTTCACATGGAGGGCTTGTATGCCCACCTAAGAGGCATCATGCTGACCAAGATATACCATCCTGGTCTCCTCAAACCCCCCCCCCCCTTGGAGGAATACTTGTCAGATGAACCCGACTTGGTGGTTGACCTTCCAGAACATATTGATGAAGGGGAATTTCACTAACTTTGATTTCCCAGATCCAGACTGTCCCTGCTCCGTGGTCTCTTCTCTGGACGAGGACTTGCCAGCACCCCTGGCCATCTGTCCTCCGCATGATCCTTCCTTCAATGAGATGATATAAATACAAAAAGTCATGGGCTTTTCTACCACGGAACAGGATCAACAATGCAAGGACATGGCTGAGTACCTAGAGTTACCTGAGGAGCCTATCATGGCATTCCTCCACTTATACCTACTTGTCAGAATGCTATCTCTGACGTGTGGCGTCAGCCTTCGGCCATTACTGCCATCCCTCGTAAAGCTGACAGACTTTATCGAGCCCCTTTGGACCACTCATATTCATCCAAAATGCCCAAGGCGGACTCCGTGCTCATTGCCACTGCTCATGACAGAACCCAAAAACCTAAACATATGAGCTCTTTGCCCCAGATAAAGAATCTAGAACAGGCTACCTAGGAAAAAAAGTATTTTCTTCTGGCACCATGAATAAGGAAGGGGGGGGCAACTAGAGGGCATGGGTGGAAGCTGGAGGGTGGGAGATTCAGGAGAGAAAGAAGGAGGTGCTACTTCACTGAGAGGGTGATGGAGCCATGGAATGCGCTGCCCAGGGGGCTGGTGGAGGCAGAGACAGTGGAGGGGCTCAAGAGGGGGTTGGACAGGTACAGGGGAAGGGTTCTGGATGCAAATTCCTTTGCAGTGGGAATATCCGGGACTGGGAAGGGAGAAGCCAGAGAGGACAAGGGGGGCAGCAAGGTCAGCTCCCAGGGTGGGGGCTGACCAAACGAGCAGACACGAAAGACCATTAGGCCTATTCTGCTGGCATTTAAGTATGTTAGTAATATTAGAATACTCAATTATATGGGCCATATGGTGAAGTACCAACGCACCCTGGGTGCCTCTGCCATAAACACTATTAATGCACTACTTCCTTCCCCAGAGAAGGAGCAGTTGCTTCAGTCTGTGTCAACCATTACTTCCATTTCTTGCCACCTCCTCAGGTCTGGCTACGATGTGGTTGATACTTCAGCCTGTCAGTCAGCCTCTGGCATTGCCCTGCATCACCATGCTTGGCTTTGTGCTTCGGGCCTGGCACCTGATATTCAACACAAAACCACTAACGCCCCTTTTAATGGTGACAAACTATCTGGCCCTGGTACCCAAATCCTTTTGGACGACCTCCAAGCTTCAGGGCATGCCTTCGGATGGCCTAAGGCATGTACCATACCCCTTGGACCCAATACCCCTCCTATCCCAGGAAGGGTAACACTTATAAATCCTTTGATAGAGGCACATTGCGTGGACGCAATCAAAATACAAGTGGCAACTCAGCTGCCACTCGTCCTTCCCATGCCCATCCTGCTGGAGGGGCCAGCCAGTCCAGTTCTCAGTGACTCCATAGAGCTGTCCCCCCACCTCCTCACCCAGGTCTCGGAGGCGGTAGGGGGTCATTTCGCTCTCCATACAGAGGCCTGGCAATGGAGAACATCAGATCTTGCTTCGAGAGGGCTCTTGCAGTAGGTAGTTACATATAGGACTGACGCCGGCCTGCGGCAGGACCCCACGGAAAATTTTTTAGCTAGCAGTCCCTGGCGATGGACCGCCCCCACGTCAGGTGACCAGCGTCATACGATGTTGGTATAAAGGGGCGGTCCCAAATGCCCGCCTTCCAGTTCTTTCCCGCCATTAGCTAGTGCAGCGCCTCGCGGTAAAGTTCGTGCTTCGTCAGTCCTACCTTTCATCGGTTTTTACCGAAAAATAGCTATTCTTTTTCAGTCGTCAGGTATATCGTCGGTGTATGTCATCCCCTACACCCTCAGAGCACAAAAACCAGTGCGACTCGTGCGGCGCCCAACTGCCACACAAGGACAGCCATTCCCTGTGCCATTTCTGCCTAGGCCCCGATCACCCAATTGATATGTGCCAGCATTGCCTCAACTTCAGCGCGGCTACCCGTAAATGGCGCCAACAGTCCCTGGAAGCCCATCTCCTCAAAAAAAAGATGCCTTCTATGGAAAAAGGGTTGAAAAGGTTGAGGCAGGCGTCCACTTCCCAGAAGGACATCAGAAAAAGGACAAGGAGAGGCACCGGGAGAAGTCCTCCTCTACCGCGTCCTGCGCTGGAGTCGCGGCCCAGGTAACGTCCCTGCCGGGGGACCGTTCGGCAGCCTCCAAGGGTTTGGAGGAGGCGTCGGCCCGCCCATCTGGCTCATGCTCGAGCCTTGCGGGCACCTCTGGGTGAATGGAGGCCTCCGGCCCCAGTTCAGCCGCCGGCTTGCGGCCTACTGGCATGGGCAACTCCTCTAAGTCTGACGTCCGCATGGAGAGGGTTGATAAGACGCCTGACCCTTCGGGGCGGCGCACGACCACTTCCCCCTCGGACCGGGCCGTCCCTTCCCCTCGGCCTGTCTCTGGTGAGGGCTCCCGTAAGCCAGACGCCGGCTCCTCTGGCGCCCACCGGGAACTCGCCCCTAAGCCGCACGTCGGCTCCGCCAATATGTGCTGGGTGACTGAACCGACGACAGACCCCACTATGTCCATCGTAGCCGGTTCCCCGCAGCCTTCGCTGCCATCTAGGGAGCCTGAGTCACCCCAGTCTGACCCCAGGGATTTCTCTCCTCCATCCCTGGGCGATGCGGGGGATCTTCCTCCTCCATTAGACCCTCCTTCAATGGAACTGGATCTGACATTGGCCCCCGGGCGCCGGCCCCAATGCCAGTATCTGGCCGACAGGGATATCCCTTCCATTGGGCCCTCCAGGCCCCTTAATGGGGCCGCTGACTGGGCCGTCCTGCTCCGCCACTCCCTCTGGGTACCTGGCATGCCTATCCGACGCCGCTGCATTCGGGACTTGAGTATCCACTGCCTTATACCCGATGACGGTCCCTCCGATGCCACATTACCTGACACCGGTTTCTCGCAGCCGGGTTTGAGATACTCTCCTTATGGGTACAACCCGTACACCTTTCCCCCTCCTCCTCCTCCACCACCCCCACGGCTGCCAGTGGATCTACAGGAGACTCTGGTCTCTTGGTGGGCTGAGACCATGGCTCAACTCACCAAGGAGGTAGTGAGCCACCTTACGACGACGCTGCCGCCCCCGGCTCCCGTACATCCGAGGCGGCACACTTCCTCACTGCCTCCAGACTCCAGGGCTCTTCCCTCTGGATCCCGAGAGGGGCAGGACACGCGTTCAGTTGTACCACCCAAGGAACCCGCTCCTCCCCTAGTCATGTAAAGGAGTCTTATTCTTCTTCCTCTCGATTCTCTGATTCTTCCAAGGATGCTCCGAGAGAGGAACGACGTAGCCCGCCTCCGCCTAAGCCCGTGCCGAGGACCCCTCCGAAGTCTCCTCCAGAGGATCCATCCTTCATGGAGTTGCTTAGAAAAATCCAGGAAGTTCACCAGTGGCGCTCTTTGGAACCAGATCCTCAGCGACTTAAACTCGCCGAACATCAGGACCTACCCATGACAGCTCCAACTTTAGTGCCACCCTGGATCGAGCCTCACGCCCACCTTGTTACCACGATTTTGAAACAACCATCAGCATTAGCCCCACTTCCCAGGAAGTCTAACAGGCTATACCAGGCTCCCGAGGGTGTAGACTATCTTGACTCTCACCCTCGTGCCGACTCAGTTGTGATTAGCGCCGCTCACGGCCAGTCGGCACATCCAAAGCATCTAAGCTCATCTCCTCCAGATAAGGAATCTCGTCTGCTGGACCAGTATGGAAGAAAGATTTATGCCTCTTCCACACTGGGAATTTGGGCCCTGAATTACATCGCCCATATGGGGGATTACCAGAAGGCCATCCTTACCCAGGCATAATCCAAGCTGGACTCCTTACCTGACTCCCAAGTCAAACAGGAGTTAGCAGACCTAGTCTGTTCTGCTTGTTCGGCCAGTCGCCACATTTTGTGGGCGACATACGATGCAGTGGACACTGCAGGGCAGAGCTCCGCTTTTGCCGTGAGTCTACGGCGTCATGCCTGGCTCCATGTGTCAGGCTTGGTCCCGGAGGTGCAATCCGCTATTCAGGAGGCACCTTTCAGGGAGTTGGTGCTTTTCGGCAGTGATGTCAAGGACATCATCACCGACTTGCAAGAGAAGGGGATGGCTCTGAAATTCGTGGATTCCATGTACCGTCCCCCGCCATGTGGCCTTGTCTTTTCATGAGCCAGTCGACTGGCGAAGACAGGAAAGGCGGGCCACTAAACGTCGGGCCCCCGCAGCTGCCAGACCCCCTCCGCCAAAAGCAGCAGGTGCCTCAGCTGCGGCGCTGCCCCACACCACCTGACTCCATTCCTCTCCCACCGCCTCGGACCCACCAGAGGAACCTGTAGGAGGGAGGGAGGTTTTCTCTCCACCTTCCGGGTTGGGAGAGGATAACCACGGATTCTTGGGCGCTCCAGCTTATAGCGGAAGGGCACTCCATAGAGTTTCTTCAGAAGCCACCCACCCCTGAAGTCGTCCTATTCAAAGGATCATCTTCCTTTGGTCCTGGAAGAAATCTCAGCCCTTCTCGCGAAGCAGGCGATAGAACCCGTCCCCCTTCATCTTCGAGGGACGGGTTACTATTCTCATTTCTTTCTGGTCCCAAAGAAGACTGGAGATCTCAGACCCATTCTAGATCTCAGTTCCTTGAACCTGTATGTGGAATACAAAAGGTTCAGGATGCTCTCTCTGCAGAGCCTTCTGCCCCTTCTTTGGCCGGGTCAGTGGCTTTGTGCGCGCTGGATATGCAGGATGCCTATCTGCACATTCCCATTCGTCTTTCTCACCGCAAGTATCTTCATTTTGCATTTCAGGGGGATCACTACCAGTTCAAGGCGCTCCCCTTTGGTCTTTCCTCAGCACCCTAAGTAGTTACCAAATGCCTGGCTGTGGTAGCGGCCCACCTGCATACAATGGGAGTACAGGTGTTGCCTTACCTGGACGACTGGATCCTGGCGGCCTCGTCCAGGGAGGAACTCCTGCATTTTCTCTCCCTCACCCAGCAGGTTTTCACTTGCCTGGGTATTACCATCAACCATTCCAAGTCTCGTGGACCCTTCCCAGAGGCTATAGTTCATCAGGGCTATCCTCGATACAACGGTGAGCAAGGCCTTCCTGCCTCCAGATAGGGCAGCCTCTCTTCAATCCCAGATTTCCCTGTTATCAGAACGCAGGAGGGTTCCAGCGAGGTTGGTCCTCCGTCTTCTGGGGCTCATGGCGGCCGTTATTCCGACGGTCCCCCGAACTCATCTCCACATGAGGATCTCTCACTGGACTCTTCGCTTTCAGTGGGATCAACTTGTAGACGACCTAGATCAACTAGTTCTGATCTCCTCGCCAATGACACGAGACTTGCAATGGTGGATGGTTCGAGAGAACCTATTTCGGGGGCTCTCCTTCTTTCATCCTCCTCCTTCCCAGACTCTGACCACAGACGCATCAGGTGAAGGTTGGGGAGCCCATCTGGGCCCTCATCGGACCCAGGGCTTATGGTCCAGACTGGAACTAGTTCTCCACATCAGAGTGCTCAAGCTTCGAGCTGTGCTATACGCTCTTCAAGCCCTTCACCAATACATTCTTCCCGGCCACCTAGCTGTCCAGATGGACAACATGTGCGTGGTGTGGTACATCAACAAGTAGGGGTAGGGAGAAACTCGCTCCTACCCTCTATGCAGGGAGGCAATGAGGGTTTGGGATTGGGCAACTCAACACAACCTTCACCTCACGGCGATTCATGTTCCAGGAGTCGACAACACCCTGGCAGACAAGCTAAGCTGCTCCTCTGCCCTGGCACATGAGTGGGAATTGGACCAAAGGGTGCTAGACGATATCTTTCAGCGTTGGGGGACTCCGCAGGTAGACCTGTTCGCCTCTCCCCAAAAAGCAAAACTTCCCACCTTTTGCTCGCTCGTTCCAGAGCGAAGCGCTTTCTGGAGCGATGCTCTGTCTCTAGACTAGAAGGACAAATTCGTGTATGCTTTTCCCCCAATTCCTCTGATCCCACGAGTATTGCAAAAACTAACCGCAGAAGGAGCGAGAATGATTCTGATCGCTCATTTCTGGCCCAGGCAAATCTAGTTCTCTCTGCTACAACAATACTCAGAGGTTCCTCCTCTTCCTCTATCTCGAGGTTTGCTGACCCAGGATCAGGGGACCCTGGTCCATCCAGGCCTCAAATCCCTCCAACTTCATGCATGGCTCCTGCAGACCTAGCCCAATCCCGTTTTGGCATCTCTCCAAAAGAGGCAGAGATTTTGGTGGAGGCTGGAAAACCCTCCACCAGGTCCACTTATGCCATGAAGTGGAAGAGGTTCTCTGTTTGGGCAGCCTCTAAGAACGTGGAGCCTTTCTCCTGTTCAGTGGCTTTTCTGCTGGAGTACTTACATCATCTCTTCAACCTGGGTCTCAGCCATTCCTCCCTGAAGGTTCACATGGCTGCTATTTCAGCCTACCATGTTCCCTTTGCAAATAATGCTTTCACTCAACTGGAGGTCTCTAAGACCTTTCTCAGAGGGGTCCTTCATCTAAGGCCCCCCATCCGTGCCCCTGCTTCCCCTTGGGACTTGAATTTTGTTCTCGAGAAGCTTACTCTCCCTCCCATCGAACCTGCAGCTTCTGCAGATCTGAAGTTTCTTTTGTGGAAGATGCTCTTCTTGGTGGTCATTACTTCAGCTTGAAGAATTTCCAAGCTCCAGGCCCTTATGTGTAAAATCCCATATTTGATTTTTCATAAAGAACAAGTTGCTCTTCGCACGAATCCAAAGTTTCTACCTAAAGTGGTGGCAGAGTCTACCTTAAATCAGTCCATAGAGCTACCTGCCTTTTTTTACGCAGTACTCTAATCAAGGGGAATATTTACTCCCTACCATGGATGTTCACTGGATTCTGAGATACTGCACCGACAGGACGAAGGATCTCAGAAAGACTGATCAGTTGTTCATCTCTTTTGCTCACAAAAGGGAAGGCAATGCTGTTTCTAAGCAATGCCTGTCGAAGAGGTTGGCTCATTGCATCACTTTCTGTTATAAGTACAAGACCCTTCCGGGTCAGGTCAGAGGTCACTCCACACGAGGAGTAGCGGCCTTTGCGACTTGTTTCAAGAATGTGTCTCCGGCAGACATCTGCACTGCCACCACCTGGACTTCCATCCATACCTTTACGAAACACTACAGTTTGGACATTGCCTCTCGCCATAGAGCAGGCTTCGGGCTAGCTGTTTTGCAAGGCCTCCTGTCCTGAGGCTTGCAAGGCTACTGCTACTTTCTGGAGTAGTTTCCTCCTCCTAGTGCCGGCTTATTTGTTTCCAGACTGCTTGATTCAGTCCTGCCCATATTACCTGCAAGAGCCCTCTCGGTAAGATATTATAGTTACGTAAGAACTTACCGTAACAGTAGATCTTCGAGAGAGAGGCTCTTGCAGTAGGTAATACCTTCCCGCCCTCCATCCCCCTAGGCTTTTTCAGCTCCTTTTCCTGGAATGGAAACATTTGCTTCTCTCTTGTCTGGGCCTTCCGGGCCTGTGGCGGGAAAGAACTGGAAGGCGGGCGTTTGGGACCACCCCTTTATACCAATGTAGTATGACGCCGGTCACTTGACGTGGGGGCGGTCCCTCGCCAGGGACTGCTAGCTAAAACATTTTCCGTGGGGTCCTGCCGCCGGCTGGTGTCAGTCCTATATGTAATTACCTACTGCAAGAGCCTTTCTCGAAGATCTACTGTTACGGTAAGTTCTTGCGTAACTGTACTATCAATGGGTACTCCAGCTCATCCAAACTGGTCATACCCTGGAGTTACTCACACTGCCCCCTTCGCTTCCTCCTCAGAAGCTTCACTATTCTTGAGCTCATTTACCCATACCCGAGGAGGAACTTTCCGCCCTTCTGACCAAGCGGGCTATTCCAGTACCATTGTCACAACAACAGGCTTCTACTCCCATTTCTTTCTGGTACCCAAAAAAACTGGAGACCTCTGGCCAATTCTGGATTTGAGAAATCTAAATCAATACATCCAGTACAAACGTTTTCGCATGACTACCTTAACTTCCATCATGCCTCTCCTACAACAAGGAGATTGGCTGTGTGCTGTAGATATGAAGGACTCATCTCCACATCCCTATAGATCCAGCCCATCAAAAATATTTCTGCTTCCATTTGCTGGGTCAAAACTACCAGTTTTGGGCACTCATTCTGACTGTCCTCCACTCCAAGGGTGTTTACAAAATGCTGGACCATGGTAACAGGGGACTTGAGAAAAGAGGGTAATTTCGTCATCCCCTTTTTAGACGATTGGCTGATAAAAGCAGACACACGGGAACATCTGCTATCTTCCCTCTCACAGACTCTTCAGTTGTTCCATGATCTTGGGATCATGATAAACTAGCTCAGGTCTAGTCCACAGCTGACCCAATCACTCTGGTACATTGGAGCATACTGGACAGTTACGCCAGGACCTACCTGCCTCCTTCTCGTCAGGATTCCCTGATTGGCCTGGCTTCAAAGATCCAGTAACAAAAGATCATCACTGCCAGAATGATGCTCTGCCTTCTAGGGCATATGGCAGCGGCCATTCCTATGGTGGAGTTTGCATGCCTTCAGATGCGTCCCATCTAATGGACTGTGCAAAACCAGTGGCGCCAGAAAACAGGACAATTCGAAGACCTGACCAGAGTGACTCAAGCGCTCCTAGCTGCCTTTCCGCACACCCCTCCTCACCAGATTCTAATGACAGATGCCTCTTTCGACGGCTGGAGCACTCATCTCAGCCCATACCGGACACAAGGCATATAGCCATGGAGTCTGGCCTGCCCTCCCACCAGCCTCTTGGAAATGAGGGTAGTCCTTCTGGCACTTCAAGCCTTCCATCCTTATTTGACTCCAGGCAGACTCCTGGTTCAGTCAGACAATATGACTGTAGTATTTTTACCTCAACAAACAAGAAGGAACCTGCTCTCACTCCGTTTGTGGAAACGCTACGGGTATGGCACGAAGCTATTCAACATTTGAAGCTGACAGCTGTACATCTCCCAGGCTGTTGCAGCCACTTAGCAGATCACTTGAGTCGGTCCTCCTCCCACGAGTGGACACTGCTCGACTTCATCCTGCAAGACATAGTCTGTCTCTGGAGCACTCCACAGATAGATCTGTTTGCCTCCAGAGACAACCATCAGCTTCCCAAATATTTCTCCATTATCCTGAACAAAAAGGGAAGCTCTACAGATGCCGTGTCCCATCCCTGGACAGGACTGTTCTTATTCCTTCCCCCCACTCCCTCTCTTCCCCGCACTTTACTAAAACTACAGATGGAGCCTGCCACACTGATTCTCATAGCTCCCATGTGGCCTCAGCTGTCTTGGTTCCCAATGGTATGACAGCTGTCAATAACAGAACCTGTTCTGTTGTCACTCAGTCCGGACCTTTTGACTCAATGTCAAGGCTCTCTAGTACATCCCAATCTGAAGACCTTGCATCTCCATGCCTGGCTCCCGAGGATGCATTCATAAAAGGATTACAAGTGACCTCTCAAGTGGCTGATGATATGCTGACCACCCGAAAACTGGCTACCAGAGACACCCACAATTGTAAATGGAAATGTTTTTCCATCTGGTTAGCCTCACAATCGATTGATCCTTAACTCCTGCCCTCTCACGAGGGTCCTGGCTACTTAGCCTCCTTATCAGCGGAAGGCCTCAGTTATTCTTCTATTAAAGTTCACTTAGCTGCCATTTCTGCCTTCCATGAACTGTTGGATGGCAGACTATTGTTTCAACATCATTTAGCCAAGATGTTTCTGAAAGGCATATTACATTTAAAGCCTCCTATTCGACATCCCACTCCTCCCTGGGACTTGAATTTTTTGATTGAGAAATTAACCGTGGAGCCTTTTGAATCAGCTGCCACTTGTGATCTATGTTTCTTTTCATGGAAAACATTATTCCTCGTAGCCATCACTTCTGCTCGACGAATTTGAGTTTCACGCCCTTATGTGTAGAGAACCTTACCTCATCTTCCATAAGGATCGAGTGGTGCTTCGCACCAACCCTTCTTTTCTGTCCAAAGTTGTCTCCAAACATTCTTTCAATCAATCCCTGGAGTTGCCAGTATTTTTCCCAGAATACTCCAATGCTGGGGAACATGTACTACATACTGTGGATGTCCACCGCATCTTTCGATATTACACTGATCAGACTAAGTTCATTAGAAAAACTTCACAACTGTTTGTCACCTTTGCCCCATGTCGTGAGGGCCTTCTGGTTGCAAAACGCACCCTCTTGTACTCGCTAGCGTAGCGCATTGCATTATATTTTGTTACAAAAAATATAATAAGCCTTTACCAGGCCATGTTCAGGCCCATTCCACAAGGGCTGTTGCAGCCACTGTGGCTTGTTTTAAGGGTGCCTTTATAACAGACATATGCAATGTGGCAACCTGGTCTACCATCCATACCATTACAAGGCATTACAATTTGGATGTTGCCTATCGACGTCGCATGGCTTTTAGCTGTGCCCATCCTGCAGAGCATACTATCATAATTGTCCTCCCACATGGACATAAGTGCTGGGTCATTCTCCCAGAAGTAATTACCTATTGCAAGAGACCATTCCGTAGAAGATGGTGTGGTTACATAAGAACTTAACAGTAAATCTTAGAGGAATGTCTCTTGCAGTGGGTGCGATCCTGCCCTCCATCCCCCTCCTCCTCTAACAGAGCAACTTCTGATCCAAGGACTTAGGGTTGGGACTCAGTGGTGCCTCGGTTTCCCTCAGCCCTCGCTTTTGTGAGCTGAATCCAGCGGGGAACTGAGGTTACCAGGGACTGCCCATGTTTATATAGGAAGCAGGGAAGTGGTGTCATGTGTGGGTGATCCCTGGCAAAAGACTACTAGAAGAGCTGCCGTGTGATGGCACCACCTGCTAGAACCTCCCAGAAGTAATTACCTACTGCAAGAGATATTCCTCGAAGATCTACTGTTATGATAAGTTCTTACGTAACCGCACTTTCTAGAGCGGTATATGTTGTTCATCCACATGAACCCACCCAACCTCTCTGTCTTCGACGCACAACCCTCTGCTTCCAGCGAGCAAGATCTGGTGTCAAGGGGTGGAGCTGAGGCTTATGCCACCCGGGTAGGTGGGAGGAGCCAGCTTTTAGACCATCTGGCAAGATTTAAAGGGAAAGGGACATGCCAACCAGTGTGGATGAACAACATATACCACTCTTAGAACTACTGTTACAGGTGAGTAACCTGTTCTTCCAGGCTTTGGGCCTCTGAAGAGGTTCTCCATGTTGTGGAAGCCTCCAGTAAAGAGGTGACCTGGCAGTGCTATGCCTTCAAATGTAAGCGTTTTTCCATTTGGTGCCAGGGCTGGGAGCTAGACCCCCTGGCCTGCCGCTTGGCTGGCATTCTGGACTACCTTTTTCTCTCCCAGTTGGCCTGGGGTCAGTGACCTTCAAGGTGCATCTGGCAGCCATCTCTGTATACCGAGGATGGGCTGGTATGCTGACAGTGGCACAGAAAAAGGTGGTCGGGCAGTTCTTTTAAAGGCCTTGACTACCTGTCCCTGCTGGTGCGTGAACCACCACCACCTTGGGACTTTTATTGCTGGTACCAACAGTGCTCATGGGCAAGCCATTCAAACCAATGCACAAGTGTGACTTCTTCCTCTTGTCATGGAAGATCGCCTTCTTTGTGGCTATTGCTTCCACCAGAAGGATCAGTGGAGTCTCCATATTTCCATAGGGACAATATTGTCCTCCGGCCCAACCCAAAGTTCCTCCCAAAGGTTGTTTCGGAGTTTCACCTTAACCAGGTGATAAACCTCCCGGTGTACTTCACCAACCCAACCTTGGAGGCCAAGAACTGGCTCCACACGTTGGACCTGTGGCGGGCACTTGCTTATTACACTGAGTGTGTGGCTAGAATTAGGGAGGAGGTTTGCCAGCTTTTTGTCACCTACGCTGAAGCTGCACCTGGCAAACCAGCAACTAAGTGGACGATTGGCAGGTGGATTGACCATTGGTTGGTGGGGAATCTTTATTAGGGCTTATTCCACCAGCATACCGCTGCCTCGGTGGCTGCTTTCAGGGATGTCCCCATCCAGGAAATCTGCAGGGCTGCTACCTGGATGTTGGCACACACTTTCATCTCCCATTACAGCATCAACCTAGAGTCATACCAGGATGCCTGTTTCGGGCCCTTAGTTTTCTAATCCCTTTTTCCCAGGTAGGGATGTGCGCCTTGGCACCTTCCTCCTGGAGAACTGCTAGGGTCTGCCTGAGTGTGGATAGAGCACCATATCCACATCCCTAGAAATGAGGGTTACTCACCTATAACCATAGTTCTGGGAATGGTGTATATGATGCACATCCACATGAGCCATGCGACCTCCCTGGCAAGCGGCACACTGATCCCATCTTCCAGCATGCAAGATCTGATGTCACGGGATAGTACTAACGAGGATACCAGCTGGGTGGGAGGAGCTTAGCTTGAAGACCTTCCAGCAAGATTTAAATGGAAAGGAAGAGCTGCCTAAATGTGGATGTGCACCATATACCACTCCTAGAACTACGGTTGCAGGCGAGTAACCCTCATTTCCTTTACGCTGTTCCCCCTATTCCTGTAATAGAGGGTACTATTCAAGCTGAAGATGGAAGGTACCACCATCATCCTCATTGCTCCATTATGGCCTTGCCAAATATGGTTTCCACTCCTACTACTAGTGGTGGAACCTACAGTACCTGTACCATTGTATCTGGGTCTTTTGTCATAGGAGATGAGGTTCCTGGTTCATCTGGACCTAAAATCCCTACATCTGCATGCTTGACTCCTGAAAACATTGCTATGGCATGTTTTGGGGTAGCCCCTAAAATTGCTGATGTTCCAGTTGCAGCTAGAAAGCCTTCTACTTGGCCTGCTTATTCTCTGAAGTGGAAGCAGTTCACTATGTGGGCTGCTTCCAGGAATCTGTACCCATTCACATGTCCTGTAAGCACAGTATTGGAATACTTGCTGTTCCTGTCAGATTCTGGCCTACAGTGTTTCTCCTTTAGGGTGCATTTGGCTGCTACATCCGCTTTCCATGCCCTTACAGATGGACGTATGCCTGCACAACTGGTGATGTGCTGTACTTTTTTTTAAGGGTGGCTGCATATGAAACCTCCTATTTGTAATCCAGTAAATCCCTGGGACTTGAATTTTTATGCTTGAGAAGCTGACGGCTCAGTTTGAGCAAGCCATGAGTTGTGGCCTTTGTTTTCTGTCATGGAAAACATTGTTTTGGGAGCATGGATATGGTTCACTTATCCACACTGGCAGTTCCACTGCAATCACGTTATTAGCTCGAATGTCTTTAAGCTACTGGAACATGTTTAAGCTAAGCTTCTCCTACCACCTGGGCAGTATAACCCCCAACTCTGTCCCATGACTTCAGATCTTTCTTTCCACTGGAAGAACAGGTCACCTCTTTCATTCTGCACTTATGATTTTTCTGAGCCATAAGAAAACCTTTCCTTTAGAATTTTTCTGTCATTTGCTTGTAGTTTTTGCGGTTATTTATTCTGTCTTCAGGCCCCTGGGGCCTGGCAGTCGGCTATGGCCCTCCCTCGGAGTGACTCATCCTCCGGCCCTGTGCGTCCCTGCTCATGCTGATCCCCTGGTATTTCTCCTGCAGTGGGGCTAAGGAGGAGCGCACCGGCCTTCTTCCCCCCCCTCCCCGAGCACAATCCAGAAGCCGGGGGGCAGCAGGGTCATCATGGAGCCTTCCAGCTCCAGTTTCCTCCTTTTCGCCAGTCTCCCCTCCCCTACCAACGTAATGACGCCAGTATGCATCTCCAGACCCATACTGCCCTCCAGCTACCGCCAGATGGCAGTCAACGAGCAGCATGACAAGTCCCCCCTCCCCGAGAGAGGAGAGCAGTCCTCCGGATGCTCGATCCTCCCTCGCCCGTGCCAATTTCTGGCAGTCTGGGCTCATTCCCAAACTCGATTCACCAGTGTGACACGAGTTGTAGTGACCTTGGCACATTCCCAAACCTGGGTCGGCATGGCATGAGGTGTAGCGACCAGCGCCTCAACCTCCAGTGCTACCGAGCCAGCCCCAGGGATTCAAATTCTGTGCTTGCTGCTGCCAGAAGATGTCTCTCATCGATCTGCACCACATGTGCGTGTGCTGCCTGGAAGGGCAGCATGACGTGGCCAGGTGCAGCCTGTGCTTATCCATGCTTCCTGAGTTCCTCAAGGATAGGAAGCTGTGGCTCTTGCTGGGTTGACCTTTGGTAAGGGATGTGAAGGATTGCCCTAAGAGCTGCAGAAAGGTCTTGGCTGTGGCCGGGTCTACTACTCAGCTTGCTGCCTTTAAGGCAGAAGCGGCAGTTTCCACAGCGGGCACCTCCTCCATCTTGGCGCTGTTCCCTCCTGGGGCTAGCATTATCAGAGGGTTTTTCATGGATTAGTTCCATGACGTGCTGGGCCTCAGGGGGGAGAGTCCTGCCCTGCATGGTTCAGAATCTAAGCACCACCAGCGATGGTCATTGAACAGGGAGCGATCAAGGTCCTTCCAGTCTCTCGACTCGCCCAGCCTCTGGATGGCTGTCGTACGCCCCTTGGCTGAGGGCTAGGTCGGGTAGGTTGAGGGCTCTTTGGCTCCACCATAGAGCCTGTTGACCTCTGCTCTGGTTAACCAGGTCATCAAGATTTTTCCCAGTACTCAGGACATGGACTGATGGTGAACTCAGGTGATCCTTCCAGGGGCCAGCCTCCACCCAGGGGCAGGTTTTCGCCCTGGTTGCTAAGCATCAGTAGGCATGTCATATGTGGCCAGCCAAATGAAGACCCCTTTCACCATCGGCGGGCAGTCGATGGTCGATGTTGCAATTAAGTTTGCTGTCAAGGAATTTGCACACTCAATCCTGATCGACTGGGAGGTGACTCCATCAGTGTTCCTTGTCCGCTCATCACCGGGTGAGGAGAGGAACTGGTGAAAGATGCACTGCTGCTACAAGGAGTTCCTCTGGCAGCAGTGGGCCATCATGGGGCAGGGCTTTACCCCAAGGACTTCTGGTCATCTGGCAGCTGCAAGTGTTTGCCCCACCAGTCCAGGTTCCGCAAGTACTTCCCACAGCTGCTTCTCCACTGATTAGGGTTGAGCTGCCACCCTGACAGCTGCCATTCAGCGCTGCAACCAACTAGGCCAGCCATTGGCCATCGGCTTACCAGGCCAGTTGTCAATTCAGATTACCCCAGGTGAGGATTCCCAGGCGGTCTGTAGTGATCAGCAACTGAGGACTGTCTTCGAGGAGTCATTGAACAACTTGGATCAGGAATCCATGCCTCCTTAGGGACTCAGCTCTTTGTAGCTTGGTTGAGGAGCCTTCCATTGGCTGCAGACCAGTGTCCTTTGGTGGGGTGCTCCACTTGATCTAGGAGTCCATATCAGTCCCACTAGAGCCAGTCCAAAAGCGGGCTTAGTATACTCTAATGGACATTTTGGGCCAGGATGAATCCCCAGGGGTTGCCTTCCCAGTGGCTGAGGCCATCTTGGGACCAGCCCTGAAGCTTTGGCAGCATCCAGCTTTCTGCATGGTACCCTCTGCCCACATGGTCTGCAAGTATGCGGTCCCTATAGGCTCCCTTTTGAGGTTCTTGGACCACCCTTCAGCTGAAGAACTGGTCTCTGATTCATTGTTCCGTAAATCTGGACATCAGGGGGTTGTGGACAAGCCTCTAGACAAGGAGTCCTTTAAGATTACTGATGCCACTAAAAAGTATATGCTGCAGCCACCCTGGGTCTCCATCAAGCTGACTGTGCCATCATAATGGCTAATTATGGATCTTACTTTGAGAGGGTTCCTGCAGTAGGTCTTCACATATAGAACTGCGTCCTCTGGCATCAGGACCGCATGGCAGACTTCTAGCTAGCAATACATAGTGGGGGACTGCCACCAGTGTCACATGATGGGACATCGGCGTGACAGTGTATAAAGTGCGGTCCCCGCACCTTCCCTCCAGTTCTTTCCTGCCACCAGACCTTGCGGTGAACTCAGCATAGTCAACTGCTATTTTCTAAAAGTATTTCCTAATCTTTTCTGCATTTCCGTGTAATTTTGTTGCATGTCTTTGCACAAAGTTAAGAAGTTGTTGCAGCGCAGCACTCAGATTCCACACGGGGATGATCACTCCCGCTGCGTCCTTTGCCTGGGCCCAAAACACTGGGTGGCAGATTGTGAATTTGCTAGTCCTTTAACCAGGCCACATGCATCTGGAGCCAGAAGGCCCTCGATGCCCATCTCCTAAAATGACAACTTGCATCGATGGAAAAGGAGCTTATGGAATATTCCTCTTCACCCACTGAACGCAAGAAAAAGAAGCACTGGGAACTTGTCCAGTCTCCTCCTACGCAATGTCACCAGACAGCCGATGCCACTTCAGGTGGGGCCTCCACCTCAGTGAGTACTCCTCCTAGGTCTCCATCTGCACCGGTGGATCGGTCGCCTTCCCCCCTTCCTGCCTCTGTCAGTGGGCAGCAAGGGTGTTCCTCTTAAGAGGATTTGTTTTCTGGGCCTGTAGACAGCTCAGCCGATAAGTCTCCCTCCGGCTCCACTGCTGGGTGCACGGCCTCGAGCTCCTCTGCTGTCTGCCGAACCGCGACCGATAAGTTGGATGCCGGCTCCTCTGACATCTGCTTGGACGAGGCTGATCAGTCAGTCACCAGCCTGTGTCGCCCACTTGGCCAAAACTCTTCTGTTGGACCCTACCACTGTTTCTGACCGCGCAGAGCCAGCTTTCAGGCTCCCCGGTGTCCCACAAGGGTTCTCCCTCCCAGGCCTCACTGACTCAGCCTGACCTCTCGTTTTCCCCGGATCTCTAGGATTCGAGTTCTGCTGTCCAGGACACCCCTCCTGCATCAGGCCTTCCCAAGATTTCTGGTTCCCCAGCAGACCTGTCGATGGGGGTTTCAATTCCCTTACCTCCCCCTCACCTTTCTCGGACCAGACGTTGGATCCCATTTGGCCCCCCGACACTGGGCCAATCTCCCGTTCATATTCCTGCTAACTTGTGGATGACCTTGGGATTCAATGCTCTGACACCGGAGCACCTTCCCGGCCCTTCAGGGATCACACCTGAGACGCCAGGCCTGCCAGCGGACCCCCATACTCTCAGTGGTCCCTCAGCCCTGCCACCTGCTGGGCTTTCAGCCCCTCTGCCATTGGGCCCCACTGGCAACTACCCCGGCTACCCGCCACCACCGTTCCCATTTTACCCAGTGCCTGGATGGTTGTCGCCAGGTTACCCGTCATAGGTGCTGACACCAGGCCATATGTATCAGAGATACCATCATCCTTATCCCTACTGGTACCAGACTCCTGGCTACCCCCCCATACTCTCCCACGGGGTAACCAGGCTACCAGCCTCCACCCCCTTCCCTCAGCCGGAACCACATGGGACAATCCTGGCCTGGTGGAAAGATGCCAAGTCACAGCTCCTGCAGGTGTTGGAACAACCCCATCTGGTCATGGCCACCACCCCGACCGATAGAGCAGTTACTGGGAGTCCATCCCCAGTCTACCACCAGTCATCGGACAGGGACTCAAGCAGACACCCTAGGGTTTTTTTTCTGGAGCCAAGATCACCTGTCGTGACTTCTTTACCCAGCAGACCGGAGTCGTCCAATTCTGACTTTGACTCCATTCCTGAACCCGGGTCGTTGGCATGGCACTAGGTGTGGTGTCCAGTGCCTTGATCCTCAGCGCTGCCGCGCAGGACGGTAATTTATTCCTTGATGGGAGCTTTTGATGCAACCTTCTCCCACCTCCATCCAGAGCAGCAGATGGCAGTGGAGCTCATTAGAGACCACAGTAAATCACTGGCTAAACACCAGCTCCAGACAGCGTTAAACATGGGCGAGTGTTAAACCCATGCTGTGGCAGCAACTGTCTCCATGTCTCACAGGGCTTGGGTGTGTTATGTCCACATTTGAGGTGGACACCCAACAGAAGTTGGATCGATTTCCCTTTTCTGGACACTGACCTCTTTCACCATAGGGTTGAAGGGCATCTCACTTGAATTGAGAAGTCCAGTTCCACCCTTGACTTTGTGACTTTATCCCAGAAGAAAATACCTAAGAAGCAGGCTTTTCAGGACCTGTCCTTTCAGTCACAGCCTCCCTTGCAGCAGCCCAGCAGGGCAGTTTCAGGCCTGGCACCTCAAGGAGAAGTTCTGGTCCAAAGGTCGGGGAAAAAAAAAAGGGGGGGGGCGAGGTAGTGGTGCCCCTCTGGCAGCCCAGTGACAGGTTGGGGGTGTCATTCATCCACTTGTCCTGTGCCTGACTGCTCTCCCAGTTGGAGGCCAGCTACATAATTTCTTGCCTTGTTGGTCTGCAATCACAAGGGACAAGTGGATGTTGGACATGGTGGGCAGAAGACTGTCTGTAGACTTTGAGGGTCTCCCACCCTACTGCCTTCATGTGCCTCAAGAGTCCAGGGTCTCTTGGGACACGCTGTCTTCCCTCAAGGAGAACATCACTCAACCCCTTGCAAAAGAGGCAATAGGCCGTGTCCTCCATGCCCTGGCAGTCAGGGTTACATGTCCAGGTACTTCCTGGTCTGGAAATGGACAGAGGAGGGGGCAGTCACCCCATACTGGATCTACATGATCTCAAGCAGTAACTATGGAAGTGCAAGTTCTAAATGGACACTCAATTTATACCATCCTTGCAGCAGAACATATGGTTTGACTCTCTGGTTCTCCAAGATGTGTTCTGAATGCGATCTTCCACAGTCCCATCCTTGGGTCCCACCGCCAGTATCTCCATTTCTGAGTGCAAGGGGTTCTGTACTAGTTCCAGGTTAGGCCCTTTGGCCTCTCCTCTGCACCAAGGGTCTTCAAATGCATGGCAGTGGTGGTGGCGGCCAACCTGGGGCACCTAGGGATCAGAGTGTACTCCTACCTGGATGATTGCTGGTCCGTCCAGAGAGGCCATGGAGAGATCCACAGACCTGGCTGTCCAGACCTGCTGGGACTTGGGCCTCTTGGTCAACCCGGACAAGTTTGATCTGGTGCCGAAGCAGGTGATCAAGTTCATTGGGGCAGAACCAGACTTCCTTTGGGCCAAGGGTCACCTCCCAGCAGACCAGGTACAGAATCTTGCCTCCTTTGCCCAGTCATTTCAGCTTGGGCTCTTGTGCCCTGCCTGGGATTTACTACAGCTGCTGAGGTATATGGCATCCTGCACAAGCATGGTCCGCTGGGTCCACTGGCAGTTGTCACCTTCAGTGGGAGCTGGGCTGTTGGTGATCATAGTGACCCAGCTGATGTGGGATGCCATCCAGTGGTGCTTGTCCCAGAACATCTGGAGGAAGGAATCCTGTTTGTCTGCCCAGAGCCGACCGTCTGTTGAAGCATCTCTGGTAGTGTGGGGAGCATACGTGACTCATGAGTTCTGGTAATCTAGGGAGTACCGTCACTGCATAAACCTGCTGGAGCTCTATGCAGTGTGCTTAGTTCTGACGGAATTTATTCCACTAGTCAGGGGTCAGGTCGTTCAAGTCCAGATGGACAACACCATGACCATGTTTTACCAGAAGAAAAAATTCCTTATAGTAATGTTGCTTCTTCCAAGGGATCCCTCAGTATGCTTATCTGATGCAGTCAGCCTCCTGTGTTGAACTGCCCTGCAGAGATTGGAACATATGTAAATGATTGAACTGCTGCATGAGCCAATTATGCATTCCGACTGCTGTCCCTAAGTGCTGCCGCATTCTAAACTGGTCATATTTATTACAAAGCCTAATGACTCCCCAACTATGCCATCCTAACAAAAAACATTCCCCAAAGGGGTAGATAAAAACACTAGCTTTAGCAAACAATAGCGCAAAACAGACTGGTTTGTAAAGTTAAACTTCAACGTACATAACAAACAGGATAAGAAGTGACCAGCAGGGATGCAGAAACCTGCTTCTGGTTCTGGAAAGGGAGGCAGGGTGGGAGGTTTAAACATACTGAGAGATCCCCTGGAAGAAACAACATTACTATGGTAAGTAATTTTTTCTTTAATACCCAGGAATCCCTCAGTATGCTTAGTAATGCAGATTACCAAGCAGTACCTTGGGAGGTTATGTGCAGAAACTACTTGGGGAAAAGGTTCTGCAGAACTGCAGTGCCATACCTGGCATCACTTCTGGACTGTATGTGCAAGCAGTAGTGCTTTGTGAAAATGTGTACAGATTTCCAGGTAGCTGCTTTACAGATCTCCACTAGGGGGATGGCTCTTGCAGCTGCCAGTAACGCAACTGTGCCACAAGTAGTGTGCCCTGAGGTGGCTGCTTGCCAGTCTGCACTAACAGACCATCCAGCATGCAGTGGTTCTCTTGGAAGCTGCCCTACCTTTGCCCAGTTCTCCATAGGTCAGAAACAATTGTGTGTGTTCTGGCCTAAAAGCATTGGTACAGTCAAGATGGCCAAGTGTCCTTTTGACATCCAGGCTATGTAACGTTCACTCACCTGAGGTGGAATTAGCTGTAAAAAAAGACCGGTAGGGAGATTGATTGGTTCAGGTGGAACTGAGACCACTTTAGGAAGGAACCTCTTATAGGTCCTGAGCACTGCCTTGTCCCTGTGGAAAGCAATATAGTTGGGCTCTGTGCAGAGGGCTTGCAGCTCACTGAATTGCCAGGCAGAAGTGATGGCTACCAGAAAGACAGTCTTCCAGGTAACATATTTCAGGTCTGTAGTCACCAGCGGCTCAAATGGTGGCTCTGTGAGTTTGGCTATGCTGATGTTTAGGTCCCAAGGAGGGACTGGCTTTCTAAGGGGGGAGGATGGAGGTGAAGGAGCCCCTTGGAGAATTTCCTGATGATGGGGTGAGAGGCTATAGACCTTTCTTTGCTGGCCGAGATGTATGCTGCAGTGGCAGTAAGGTGGACCTTTAAAGTGGAAGACCGGAGGTCCAGTGCGTGCAGGTGGGCCAAGTAATCAAGTAGCACAGGCAGCCCAGTCTGAGAAGTGTTGACCTTCTTCTGTTTGCACGGTAAGAACCTCTTCCACTTGGAAGCATAGGTTTTCCTGGTTGAGGGTTTCCTGGAAACCCTGAGAACATCCAGGACTTTCACGTCTTAAAGAGCCAAGCCTTGAGACAGAGACTTGAAGTTAGAGTACAGGATCCTGCCCTGGGATGTGGAAAGGACATTGTGCCTCTGAGGAAGATGGATGGGCTGTGACACCAACAGGGCTAACAGCATAGAGTACCATGGCTGTCTCGCCCAGTCCGGAGCCACCAGGATCATAGTTGCTGGTTGGGTCTTGAGCTTTATGAGATCTCTGAGCAACAGGGGAAAAGGAGGAAAAGCATAGAGAAACCTCCCTGACCAGTCCGGTGTCAGAGTATCCACTGGCAGTGTCCCCCGAACTGGAGACCTGCAACAGAACTGGGGCAACTGATGGTTTTCTGTGGAGGAGAAGAGATCTATCTCTGGAGTTCTCCACCTTCTGAATGCTATTTTTGACACTTGCCTATGTGGTGGTTCTGGCTGATTCTGCTGAGGGAATCTGCCAGGACATTGTCCTTCCCTGGCAGGTGGACTGCAGACAAGGATACCTGCAAGGAGTAAACAAGGTTCCATACCTTCATGGCCTCTGTGCACAATAGGGTCGACCTGGTGCCCCATATTTGTTGTAGTACATGGTAGTGGTGTCTGTTGTGACCTGTACTGCCTTGCCCTGGATGTGAGGGGTGAAGGACTGTAGAACTAGAATTGCCCTGAGCGCCATCAGATTGATGTGCAAGACCGTGCCCCCAACCCAGGAGGGAGGCATTTGTGGTGAAAATGACCGAAGGAGCCTGTTGTCAGAAGGGCAATCCCTCCCTGAGGCTGTCCCTGTCTAGCCACCATTCTAGGCCCTGCACAAGAGACTTTGTGACAGGTACTAGCTTAGATGGAAGATCCCTTCTGTGAGACCAAAAGGACCTTAGGTGAAACGAAATGTATCTCATTTGGAACCTGGCCCCTGACACCATGGCTGTGGCAGTGGTCATGTTGCCCAAAAGCTGCAAGAAATGCCGTGCTGGCCTGGGCCTGTTGAGCTTGAAGCAGCCTGCCAGAGCTAGTATGCTGTGCACCCTGTCCTGTGGGAAGAAAGCTTTCCCTTGCAGGGTGTTCAGTTCTGCTCCTGTAAACTGTAGGACGTGGACAGGTTCCATTTGGGACTTCTAGGCATGTATGAAAAATCCCAGTGACTCCAAGGTGCCCTGAGCTAGGGAGAGGGAATCCCTGGCGTGCTGGGGGATTCTCCTACAACCAGTCAGTCATCCAGGTAAGGAAACACTATGACCCCCAGCCATCTAGATGTGCCACAACCACAGCCAGGCACTTGGTATATACTCTGGGGGCAGAAGTGAGGTAGAAGGGGAGTGCTGAAAACTGATAATGACCCAAGAAAAGCCTGAACCTCAAGTACTTCCTGTAGCTGGGTCTGACAAGTATGTGGAAATAGGCATCCTTGAGGTCCAGAGGGGCCATCCAGTTTCCATGTTGCACGATGTAAATGATCATGGCAAGAGTGACCATCTTGAATTTTGGCTTTGTCAGATACTTGTTCAAGAGTCTGAGATCCAGAATAGGTTGCCATTCCCCATTTGTCTTCTGGGTAAGGAAGTATATGGAGTAGAAGTTCTTTCCCCTCTGTGATGGAGCGACAGCTTCTACTGCATTAATCTGCAGTAGCTTGGTAACTTCCAGCTCCAACAGGGCCTTTTCTGCTGAGGTTGCAGGCCTGAAGTCCCTGCTCTGCAGTCTGAGAAAGGTTTTGAAACTTAGGAAGAGGCCTTGGCTCACTACCACTTTTCTGTGGTGATGGTTTGCCATGCTTGGGGTAAGTGAACCAACCTGCCTCCTACTGGGGGTGGGATGGCGACCTGTGCAGAAGCATCAGGGGTTCTGTTTGGGCTGGGTCTTGGCAGCTGGTGCTGGCTCAGCCCGCATTGTGGACTTCCTGCCCCTACCCCTGAAGTAACCTCTGGGCTGCTGGTAGTCTGAAGCTGCTTAGGCCTGAAAGAAGAGTCTAGGGTAAGGGCCTCTACCCCTGCCTCCCCTACCTTGAGACCTGTAGGATGTGGAAGGCCTCCCCTGAGCCGAATTGCTGCCGTAGGTAGACGTACTTCTCCACCTTCTTCATATAGGCCTCAGTCTCATCTCCAAATAGTGAGTTGTTCTCACAGGGGAAATCCATGGCCTTGGCCTGAGTGTCCTAGGACAAGTTGGTAGCCCTGAGCCAAGCAAATCTCCTTATGGAGATAGCAAGGGCCACAAACCTGGAAGCTGTATCAGGACCTGTCATTGGCATCTACTGCCATGTGGAACTGATACTTGTATCCAGAGCTGTCCTAGCTGTCTCAGTCAGATCAGTAGCCACGTCCCCAGTAACCTTGTCACCCATGGCCAGCAATGATGACCAGAGAGCCTTCTGGTACTGAGCTGTTCAGGCCATGTAGTTAGTTTGTCTGAGGAGGAGGGAAGCTGCCAGGTACCCTTCCTTTCCCATGCTGTCCAGTTTTCTGGAGTCTTTGTCAGGAGGATGAGAGGACAAAGGTACCCTGGCCTTATCACAGGCCACTGCTTAGACAGCACACCCTCATGGTCAGGGTGAACAAAGAGAAAATCAGTATTTGCTCTGTCAAGCTGGTATTTCTTGTCTATTTTCCTATCTATCCCTGGTATGGAGGTGTGGGTCTGTAGAATTTTGAGGGAAGCCTTTTTCAGAGACTTGTGAAGAGGCAGCAATAGCCTTTTTGTGGGGACTTGTCTTATCCAGAAACTCAGCCTCATCATCTTCCACTGTCTGTTGATTGGTAAGATTGAGGGCATCTACCATCTGTCTCACAAAG
This sequence comes from Neoceratodus forsteri, assembly GCA_016271365.2. Lineage (NCBI taxonomy): Eukaryota > Metazoa > Chordata > Ceratodontiformes > Ceratodontidae > Neoceratodus > Neoceratodus forsteri. The sequence continues at coordinate 62,799,273 of CM028132.1, read as the reverse complement.
GCATAGTGAGATGAATAATCTCCATGTCCCCTCGGTGGGGAACCAAAATCCTGTTCTGGGGAAGACCTCGAGCTCAATGGAGTCTCCTTTCTCCTCCTCATCCTTTGGTTCCTCGTAAAGAAACTCAGGTTCCTGGCTTGGGGGTGGGGACTGAAAGACTGAAAAGCTTGCAGGGCCTTGGCTATGTCTTCCGTAGAGAGCATGGCTGGTTTGTCTGCTGAGAGTTCCCTTGCTTTTTCAGCAGGAGTTGCAGTGACATGTTTCTCTTTGTGCTTCCTCTTGGTGGGGACCATTTCCACTGCTGGTTCCACAGGCCTCTTAGACTTTGAGGCATCACTTTTGTCTGTGGGCTTGGGCTCCCCAGACTCCTTAGGCCTATCCTTCTTGGAATAACAAAGACTAGGCCTTCTCAGATGGCTTTGGGGAGGAAAAGGTGGGAGAAGTAATTTCTTCAAGTCTTTTAGCCCTTTTCTTTACGGTCTTGGGGCAAAATGTGACAAGGACCGAGACAGGCAAGACAAAGATTGTGCCTACTGGCTTTGTCTATGATCTGCCCACACATAACACAGTTTTTGAAACCAGTCGGTCCTGTTTTCTTTTTTGGTCTCTGACATGCCTAGTTGTCAACAGACTGGAAAAAACAGCACCAATTAGGAAAAAAAAACTAACAAATGTAGCTAAAAAGAGTTAAATAGTGAGAAAAGCATGGTAAAACCCGCTGAGGAGACTGTTCCCCTTGGTTCCCTGGAACTGCTGAGGACCTGAAAAAAGTTAAAAATGGAAAATTCTAAACTGACTAACCTGTCAAAACAATACTAAAGGCAGCATTTATCGAGAAATATTGAAATTACTTGATTTCACATAGAAAATAAAACACAATGGATGCTGAGGAGAGCTCTCAGAGGTGTCTTTAACTAGACAGGTGAAGAAATGAATCCGAGCTGTTTAACACGCAGCAGCACCTAGGGGCAGCAGTTTGAATTGCTGCATGAGCCAATGATGTATTCCATCATTTACATACATTCCAGTCTCTCTCTGGCAGTTCAAGACAGGAGGCTGACTGCATTAGGTAAGCATACTGAGGGAATTCCTGGGGATTGAATAGACAGAGCAGCACACACTCCTTTCTTTTGTGTCAGGAGGCACGCCAAACCTGGACCCTCATGCACAGCCCAGACACCAATCTCCTGGTGATTCATGTCAAGGGGGCAGACACTCAGCTGGGTAGGAGAGATGTCACATGAGTGGTCTCTGAATCAGGAGGTGGTAAACAACATGTTCTACCTGTGGAGCTCGCCCTCAGTGGACCTGTTTGCCTCCTGGGAGAACAACTAACTGAGGCTGTTTTGTGTCCACCTTCCACAGTCTGGGACACTGATGGATGCTTTCACGAGGTCCTGAACAACAGGCATCATGTATACCTTCTCCCTTCCCCCGTGATTCACAAAGTACTGGCAGGGTCAGGTACCTGGATCTCCTTCAGCAGCTGGTCTCCATGGTGACTGCCTCTTCATCTAGAACTGCTGACCAGACTTAAGGGGAGGGTCTTGCACCCAGACTTTCAGTCCCTGCACCGCATGGCCTGGTTCCTGAGCAGTTCCAGTTCCAAGCCTTGAGTGTATCAAAGGATGTCCTCCAGGAAAGAGTTGACTTGTAGGTGCTATGCCTTTACATGGAAGAGATTTTCCATTTGGTGTCAGGGCAAGGAGCTTGATTTCCTTGCTTGCACTGTGGCACGCATACTGGACTATCGCTGGTCCCCTTTCCCAGCTAGGACTGCAAGCAACAACCCTTAAGGTACACCTGCCAGCCATCTTTGCCTACCGTGCATGGGCTGGTATACAGACGGTGGCCCAGGTAAGATGGTCAGGTGCTTTTTCTAGGGCTCAACAACTTGTCCTTTCTGGTGTGTGAACCACCTCCACCATGGGACTTGCTGCTGGTCCTAGCTGTGCTCATAGGCAAGCCTTTCGAGCCGATGCATAGCTGTGAGTTGTCACACCTGTCGTGGAAGACAGCCTTCCTGGTGCCAGTTACATCTGCCTGGATTGGGAGCATCAGGCAGTCTCATTGGACTCTCCCTAGCTGGTCTTCCACAGGGATAGGGTCGTCCTTTGCCCCAACCTGAAGTTCCTCTCAAAGGTGGTATCGGAGTTTCATCATAACCAGGTGATTAACTTATTGGTATATTTTACCAATCCATCTTTGGAGGCCAATCGCAGACTCCATACCCTGGACCTGCAGAGTGCACTGTCTTGTTATGTGGAGCATATGGCTGGAGTTCAGGGACAGCCTCACCAGCTGTTTGTCAGTTATGGTGTAGCTGCACCTGGCAAACCAGCAACAAAGTGGACGAATGCAAGGTGGATCAATCTTACATTAACCTCTGCTATAGGTGGGCTGGTCTGAGCCTCCTACAGGGGTTAGGGCTCATTCCAGCAGACATACCACTGCCTTGGTGGTTGCTTCCAGGGATGTTCCCATACAGGAGATCTGTAGGGTGCTACCTGGAAGTCAGTAAACACCTTGCTGCTTTTGGGACCTCAGGTCTCCCAATTTCTGTTCACCAACTAGGGGTGCGCCTTACCCCCTTCTCCTGGAGAACTGCTAGGAGTCTGCCAGAGTTGGGGTAAGTAAACCATATCCACGCCCCTAGAAGAATAGGTTACACACCTGTAACCATAGTTCTAGGAGTGGTATATGGTTCACATCCTCACAACCCACCCGGCCTCCCCTGGCAAGTGGAACCTGATTCTGCTTCCAACATGTGAGATCTGACATCATGGGGCAAAGTCAGAGATTATACCATCCAGGTGGTGAGGTTTCAGCCAGTAACATCATTCCAATGGAACTGCCACTGTAGAAATGTGAACTATATACCACTCCTAGAACTATGGTTACAAGTGAGTAATCTATTCTTTTAGTTGGTATTACCTCTGCTCAAAGGATTTCAGAGATGCAGGCTCTAATGTGTGAGCCTATTTGATTTTTCACAAAGATAGTTTTTTTTGTGTGTACAAATCCTAAGTTTCTACCAAAGGTGGTATCTGAATTTACACTGAATCAAATGATACAACTTCCTGTTTATAATCCTGCGCATGTCAATCAGGGTGAAGCATTGCTCCATACTTTAGATGTACATAGAATACTGAGATGTGAATCGCACCATGGACTGCAGAAAGTCCTTTCAGCTTTTTGTTTTGTTTGTCACTGGAAAAGAGGGCACTCCTATGTCTAAACAGTGCCTGTCCAATTGGCTGGCACAGTATTACGTTCTGTTACGGGAAATATGGTAAGGAACTTCCTGGTGCGATTCATGGACATTCCACAAGTGGGAGTGGCCACCTCTACAGCTTGTTTCACAAATGTCCCTGCTGCTGACATTTGTGCTGCAACCACATGGAGCACTGTCCACGCTTTCACTAAACATTGCATTCTGGACATAGCCTCTCATAGACGTGCTGCTGGCTTTGGGCTTGCTGTGCTGCAAGGCCTCTCCATTTTTGAATGCATCAGACTGTACCAACCTCCCACTGCCTTTTGGGACTGCTTGGGACTCATTCCAAAGGTATGGCTTAATGGAAGAGGGATCCTCAAAGAAGATAGAACAGTTATGTACTTACGTAACAGTAGATCTTGGAGAGAATCTTCTCCATTAAGCCATGCCGTCCCTCCCTCCATCACCCTTTTGCTTTTTTGATAGTTACCTTAGATATTTTGCTTGATTCTAATCTGTGGCTTTTCTATCCAGTACATTATATTGCCTTTTATGATTGTGTCATTAAGGCACAGGTTAGGAAGCATAAGAAAACCAGGAGCAGTTTCAAAATTCGCAAATAGCATTTTATTTTTCTCAATAACAGCAAAATAAAAAATGTGTTCAGTATAACTATTTACAAAGGCAGTACAAACTGAGAAAACCAAGTCCTTCTGAGGGTATCTCTTAATTCCAGGTTTCATTCTCTGTCTTTCATTCTCCTCGTGTCTCTAGCAAAAGCATTACTACTCTTTTTAGAAGTCTTTGAGCTCGTTAAGAGAGCCTGCTTCTCACAGAATGTTCTTGTCAGTTTTGTTTCTTGTAGGTGCAGCAAAACAGTACATAGTGCCCCAGAACTGACCTCTTGTTGACAACTCTACAAGGGGCTTAAAAACTGCATCTCGGGCTAACCCCTTGAGTTCCAGATAGCTTTGCAATCATTTCAACAGTATAACTATATACAGTTTTAAACAAAAGAATCCCAGTATCTGACATTTCCAGATAAGATTCACATATATTTTTATATCTGCAGATATGCAAGGTGGAAGAAAAGACAGAAATAGCAAGAGAAGGCGGAGAGATAGCAAGAGGCAGAGAATTACGAAACTGTCTGAGTGATCGATTCCTAGGTCTTACAAGAAAATTTGGTTGCGCAACCAGACAGAAAAGGAGAGGACAGAACAGACCCTTGCATTTAAACTCCTTCTGCATAACAAATGGGGTAGGGCCTTATTCAACCCTGTCACATACCCCACTCTTTAAGAGGGAACCTGTTTTATAACAACAGGTTTCCAAAACTTTCTATTAAATTCTCATCTAACATTGGCTAAAAACTTTTACATTTCAGTGCACATGCAGCAGAGCAAACAGAAAAGTTTCAACTCTCATTTTTTTTCCAACCTTTGGAATTCTCAATTCCTGATCCATATCTGAACAGAAAATCAGCATTGACATTCTATTTCCCAGACTTGTATATCACCTTGAATTTAAATGGCTGTAGTGGCAGGTACCATAGTGCGATTCTGGAATTTTTATCCTTCATTTGGTTAAGCCAACAGAGAGGATTGTGATCTGTTACAAGTATAAAGTCAGCTCCTAGTAAGTAAAACTTAAGGGATTGCATGGTCCACTTTGCTGCAAGGCATTCCTTTTCAATGGTGGAGTACCTTTTCTCTCTGTCATGCAATGTCCTACTTATGTATAGAATAGGTTGTTCTTTCCCATTTATATACTGACTCAAGATTGCACCTAGGCCTACCTCTGATGCATCTGTCTGTAACAAAAACTGTTTCTCAAAGTCTGGGCTTATTAAAACGGGCTGAACACAATGCAGCCTCAATGGTGTGAAAAGCCTGGTCACACTCAGGGGTCCATTTCACATTCTTCGGGAACTGTTTCTTTTGAGTTCAGTGAGGGGAGTAGCTAACACAGCAAAGCTGGGAACAAATCTCCAATAATAACCAGCCAGCCCTAAAAATTACCTGATATGTTTATTGGTTTTGGGCACAGGTCTGTTAGCTACTGCTTCTATCTTGGAAACCTCTGGCTTGACTTCTCCATTTCCCAAACCATAGCCCAAATATCTGGTTTCCTGCATGCCCATTGCACACTTGGTAGGATTAATTGTCAGACCTGCCTTTTTGATCGATTGGATAACTGCTCGTAGGTGTTCCAGGTGGCTTTTCCAGACTGGACAGTACACCATGACATTCAGGCGCGCAGCCCAGTAACCAATGTGAGAGGATAAAATTACATCCGTGTACTGCTGGAATGTAGCGGGTGTGCTATGAAAACCAAATGGCATGGTGGTGAATTGATAGAATCCTATAGGAGTGGCAAATGCAGTTTTGTCTCTGGATTCTTTAGCTAGGGGGATTTGCCAGTAACCCTTGGCGAGATCGAAGGTACTAATATACTTGGCACTCCCTAGTCTGTCTGCCAAATCATCTACCCTGAGCATAGGATAACTGTCAAGTTCTGACAGGTTTCCTAAAATAAAGGCAGATTCTTACACCTTTTTTGATTACAATATCCATTGGTGACGACCAAGCACTGCTTGACTCTTTTATCATACCCAATTCTTTCATTTTTTTATTTCCTTAATCACATCTGCCCTTAACTGCTCCGGTGATTTGTATGTCTCTTATCTAATAGGGTGAGCATTCCTTGTCACTATTCCGTGCTCGACCTGGTACTGTGGTGAAAGTACTGTTAGATGTCTTTAGCAAGTTGCAAATTTATGCGGTTTGTTTGGAGGTTAAGGAAACATTCACCTTTAGATCATCAGCAGTTGCAGTTTGTTCCAGTCTATCATAAGCTACATCAATATCTTCCTTATCATTTTCTGGTAAAACCACTGAAACAGCTTTTGGTGTGTTTTTCAGCCCATTTCTTGAAGAGGTTAGCATGATATATCTTTGTAGGATTTTTCCTATCAGGGGTCTCTGTCTCATAGTTAACTGTGCCAATACGTCCAAGAACCTTATAAGGCACTTGCTACTTCATTAACAGTTTATTTTCTGTAGTGGGTAACAGTAGCAAGACCTTTTCACCTGGCTCAAAAACATTTTCTTTTACCCCATGGTCATAATACACCTTCTGCTGGCAAGGGTGTAGTTACTGATACACCAAGTAAGCCATGGCATACTACGTTTAGAAGCCAGGGGTAGCAATCAAGCTGGCCAGCATTCCTCTGCCCTGTCTTGTCCATTACTTTTAAATTCCTTTGTTTGGCTCCGGAGTCTTTTTTTTTTTTCTTTTTCAACTTTGTTTGGGGGGGAGGCTGGCTGAGTGGACCACGGACGTTGAAGCTGAAGGTCTCAATTAGGTCTGCATGGTCCACTTGCATAGTGCTTGGCTGTGGCATCTGGTAGAGGGTGTGGCAAGTCTGGGGCAGCAAGTTTAAATTCCCCAACAAAGTTAGAAGCCATACTGCTAGTTCAATTGGACTGGGAGCAAAAGAAGCAGCAGAAGAACTGAAGAACAGACTCAGAGCCAGCTAAAAGAATGAAAACTTCATGTGAAGTGGCAAGCAGAGCGAATCAGCCTACCTGTGGGGGAGAGAGAAGAAATTGTTACCATGGTCGTGAACTCATGGTGCAGTCAGTGGTATTTGGCAGCAGAAGCCGAACAGCACTAGCAGTGCAGACAGCAGGTCTAGTGTGAGAATCATCTGATTGGAGCCAGAAACCTTGGACTTGAGTTATTGGGGAGGCAGGCATAGACAACAATGGGGGAAGGGCTAGCAGTGTGGCAGCTTGGTGTACAAATCTGAAATGCCTGGCTACACCCCTGTCTGCTGGTTTTGGGCCTCTTCCTGATTACTATAGGTGATTTCAACATATTTTGCCAACTTCATTCTCAGAGCACACATATAAGATGTAATAGATTGTTTCTGATGGGGTTATCTTCCCATGTTTCTTTTATTACATCTAGTGGACCTCTAGATTGTGTGCCATACAGCATTTCAAATGGTGAAAAACCTGTTGAGGCTTGTGGCACTTCTCTGTAAGCAAAAAAACAGGTAAGTATTAGTCCCAGTCTTTCCCTTCTCCTTTTACAAACCTTTTTAACATGCATTTTAGGGTTTGATTAAAACGCTCAACAAGACCATCTGTCTGAGGGTGATGAGGGGAGATTCTTGTGGCAGTGATACCTAGTAGTTGGCACAGCTCCTTCAATAGTGCAGCACCAAAATTACTACCCTAATCAGTAATCTCTTTTGGTATGCCCACTGTGCTGAAAATCTTGACAAGCTCAGCTGCCACTTTTGGAGCTGTGACAGTACAAATAGAAACTGCCTCTGGGTATAGAGTAGCATAGCACATACTACCAAAATGAATCGATTACCCTTTTTACTTTGGTCTAAGGGGCCAACCGCATCTATTGCAATTCTCTCAAAAGGCACATCTATCAAGGGTAGGGGCACATTGTCTTTTTTCAGTCACTGGGGCTGGTTTCTGACACACAGCACAGGAACTGCAATAGGTAGCAATATCTTCATGAATTCCAGGCCAGTAAAATCTGTACAGCAACCTGGCAAGGGTGCGATCCCTCCCTGAGTGACCAGCCATAGGACTATCATGTGCTATCTGTAACAACACAGATCTATACTTTTGTGGTATAACCAATTGTTCTATCTAGTCCTGTGTCTTGAGGTTTAACCTAAACTCTGTACAGTAGCCCATTTCATTTTTTAAGCATACATTCACCCTATTTTGGTTTCACCCCCAACTGCTTAAAATAACCCTGGAGAAAAACATTAGCCTGCTCTGAAAGAAAATCACAATCAGTTTAGTTTCAGCACTTTCATATGTTAACCCCTTATGTCCATCAGTCTCTTGTTGCTACTGTTTCTTCAGGCATTGTCTTTCTTCCCTGGACTTCTGGATCTTGGAGCTGAATCAAAATCAAAGGAAGAGAGTCCCCAACATCTGAGATTTTCTTTGCCTGAGCTTGTCACCACAGCTGCTGGAATATCAGGAATTACTCCCTCTTTGATTAACTCAGTAAATCCTGGAAAGTAATTTCCAGTAATCACAAGTACAGGTAATTTAGGTACTACCCTCACTTTCATTTGGTGCAACACCCCATTAATAGAATCACTTGGCTGTGGGATAGTATTGAGTGTCCCCAAGGATGCAGATGACACCAGTATTTGGTCCTTTTGGACATTGTTTTCCCAGCACTGCAATATGCTTTAGGGTCTGCCTGCTTCCCGAATCTATAAGTCCCTTCACAGTCTAATCTACCACCTTGTCATCTGTTAAGTACTTGCCCCAATTTGCTACGGACAAATCTGCTCTAGTGTCACTCTTCTTATTACAGCAATTTCTTGCATTATGACCTGGCTTATTACAGTTATAGCAGATAGTCTTTCGGCGCAGATTTGTTACCCCCACCAGAGTTCTTATCAGACTTGGAGTTTAAATGGGAAAAAGAGTGTCTTACCGGTGCTTGGTTCTGAACTTCACTGCTATTACCAGTAGTCTTCAGCCAAAGAAACAGACTTTTCCCCACTTTTCGGTTGGTGTTCTTTTACCCAAAGCTGTATGTCTGTGGGTAGGCTGTTGAACTGCTCCATTACAAATGTTTCAATGATCTGTGGGAGTGTTTTGCTCTCTGGTTGGAGCTATTTCTTAAGGAGTTCTCTGAGTCGGGTAAAGGCTTCTCGAGGACTGTCAACTGAGTTGTACTTCAGAGACCAAAATCTCTGCCTGTAGATATCTCCTGAGATTTCATATCTTTTAAGGACCTCTTTTCACCAGGTCATAGTTTTCTGATTGTGAAGTGTCCATGTTGCTGCAGGCAAATTGGGCTTTCCCTGTCAGGTAAGGTACCAGTCTGATTGCCCGTTGCTGCATTGGCCATAGGTAGACTGCGGCAACCCTTTCAAAAGTTGTCAGGTATGCTTCAATATCATCTATGGGACACAACTTTGTAAGTTTAAGGTCTTTTAAGTTGTTGGTGTTTTGTTGCTCTGCTGGATCTCCTCCAACTTTGATAACTTGCAAGGTATCCAGTCATCGCTGCATCTCTTCTCTTCATTTCTCAAGTTGCTGCATCTCTTCTCTTCTGTTTCTCATTCTTGTTTTGTTGCATAGCCCACCATTGGAAAATGGCAGTCAGGCTTTCTGGTTCTGTCACTGCTTGTTCTCCCCCCCCCAAAAAAAACTCTGGTTCTGGCTGAACAGTCTCAGTTTGGACTTCTGTTTCTGCTTCCAGTTTGGCTGCCATTCTTCTGGTAATGACTCATGGGCTAGCTGCTGCAGAATCCATACCTTTCTGCTATGCTTCCCTGGTACTAGGTCCAGTACCCATGCACAAAATTCCTGGCTTAGAGTATGCACGGCGTAAATCCTACTGAGGCAGATACCATCTGTTGTCAAGGCACAGGTCAGGAAGCATAGGAAAACCAGGAGCAGTTTTAAAATTTGCAAATAGTGTTTTATTTTTTTCAATAACAGCAAAATAAATTGTTCAGTATAACTGTTTACAAAGGCAGTACAAACATAGAAAACTAAGTCCTTCTTTTGAGGGTATCTCTTAATTACAAGTTTCTGTCTGTCACTCTCCTTGTCTCTCTAGTAAAAGCATTGCTGCTCTAAATCTTTGTTTGAGAACTTGTTAAGAGAGCCTGCTTCTCACAGAATGTTCTTGTAAGTTTACACAATGTTCTTGTCAGTTTTGTTCCTTGCAAGGGCAGCAGAACAGTATATGGTGTCCCAGAACTGACATCTTGTTGACAGCTCTGCAAAGGGCTTAAAAACTGCATCTCAGGCTAATACCCTTGGGTTCCAATTAGCTTTGCAATCATTTCAACAGTACAACTATATATAGTTTTAAACAAAGGGATCCCAGTATCAGTGACATTTCCACATAAAAATTCACATGTACTTTTTTACCTGCAGATATGCAAAGGGGAAGAAAAGACAGAAATAGCAAGGGAAGGCAGCGTGAGAGCGAGAGGCGGAGAATTGCAAAACCATTGGAGTTTTCAATTCCTAGGTCTCAAAAAAAATTTGGTTGTGCAACTCGACAGAGAAGAGACAGAAAAAGAGAGTATAGAACAGACCTTTGTGTTTAAACTCTTTCTGCATAACAAATAGGGCAGGGACCTTATTCAACCCTGTCACAGTTTGGTGCTGGTCTGATCTCCTGGTTCCCCATGGGTGGCTGTCCTCTGAGCCTAATCTTCAGTGGGGAACTAAAGAGTGTTGGAGCTGCCCACGTATATGTAGACGCTGATGCATGACATCTTCGTGGGCAGCCCCCGGCTGACAGAAGCTTCTGTGTGGTTCTAATGCCTGATGGTTACATTTCCAAAAGTGTAGCCTAATGGAAGAGATTCTTTTGAAGATCTACTGTTACAGTAAGCATGTAACTGTTCTTTTTTTTTTGTGATAGTGTAATTCAAATGACTGCTTTCCTTGACAGTGTGCATCAGTATCTAATTTCTAAGACCAACAGCAAATTCTAAACAAACAGGGTCAAATTCTGTTATTTAGAAAAAAAAAAAAAACTTGTTGAGAACAATAATTTTTTTTCCCCCGATGCTGTTCTGGCAAGGCTAGGACAGAGTTAAGCTAGGAATAGTGAAACTGTGGAAGAAAGGATTTTATTTTATTTATTTGAATTTTGGTAACTGGGTGGGTCCATTGAGACAAGGTCCCTTTTTCAGGAGCGACCTGGGGGAGAGGTAACAAGGGGAGCAAAAGGAAGTGTACACAGACACTTAAGTAAAAGGAGAGTGTGCACAGACACTTCTTCAGTGATGGCATATAAAGCAATTAAAAAGTGCAAAAAACAGTTGACAATAGACAAAGTACAGACAAAATATTAAATCAAACATCAAGTTCATACAGGTGAGGCCGGCCCATCGGCGCAGCGGTAGGTTTACTGCTCGTGGCGGCAGTGACCCGGGTTCAGGAATGGACTCGGGTAACTGGAGGGCTGGCCGAGGGAGAAGGATAGAGTGCCCATCGGCCACTCTCCTTCTCTGGGGAGGGGAGGATTGCCTGTCCCGCTACTCTACCACCACCTGGGTGACCATGGGTGTCAGTGTAGCTGGGACAGTCAGTGGGAGCGGAGGACGGAGAGTCGGGAGGAGATTGCACATCAATACGTGCCTCACCCATTGGCTCTCCTTGTGTGTCTACGTCCTCAGGGGGGGCACCAGAAAACCAGGAAATACCCCGCGGGACTCCCAGTAGATGGCGCTCCTGGCCACGATCCCCAGTGCCCCTACCGGCACCAGTACCAGCATCTCCCGACGAAATACAGACACGTCAAGGTGTAAGGGCCCCACTCCGTACCCACTCGGGGGTATAACCAAGGCTCCGTGGGGGGATGGACTGCACTGGTCCCTGGCTAGTAGTAGTGGAGACGAACAAGGCCATTGGAGACTCCCAAAGAAATGGTAGTTCACTGGTGAGAAGGGGGAATACAGAGAAAATAAAAAAAAAAATAAAAATGTACTGGTGGGGGAGTTTCAGTCTCTGCCTAAAGTACAGTAGGTTGGAACTCAGTCTACAGCGTAACAGAAGAGAATATGAGTTGGAGGGGGTGGGGGAAGATAGTGGGAGAGCAGGGGTGAGGGAGAAATGGAGAAAAGTAGGAAGGCAGTAGAGGTATTGCAAATTAGTGATAGCTGCAAGTAGGAGAGGGAAAGAAGATTTCCTTGTAGAGTCAAAGTGAGAATGAGAAGTGCAGGAGAGTAGTTTGTGTGGGAGTTTTCCATTTTTGAGGTGTAGCAACATGGAAGGATCTGTTGCCTATGGCTAAAGCGGAGTTTTAAAGGATTTTGGGGGGGGGGTGGAATACCTTAACTTTTTCAGTATCAATATGCATAGCACAGGCCTTTAAAATTCAGAGCACATTGCCAGAATGTGTAGCGCTTTCTTATTTTAACAAATAATGTGTCTAAGAATAGTGTGCAGCGTGTGTTTAGTATTAAGGAATGTTTCTATCAAGTTGGTTGTGTTTCAATAATTTGTGTGTCCAGAAATTGCGCTAACATTATGCTGAACATCAGTAAATGTAAGTGGGGCAAGGGTAAATTTGAGTGTAAAAATCATAGTGCTGTGCGAAATCCATAGTGGTTGAGAGGTTTTTATTGGGGGATGGCAAAATGGCTTTTGTACAGGATTAACCTTTGAGGCATTGGCTCCACAAATTACATTGAGAAGCAAATGTGACCAGTTTTGTACTACAATTTTCACTCTAGTACTTAGCAGAGACTAACAAGGTATGTTTATCAGAATGATTACTGTCTTTTAATTCTAAAAGAACTAAAGGTAGAACCACTGACTACCCTCTTTAACAAATCATGGGAGGATGGGGTGGTGCCCGAGGACTGAAGGAGGGCAGATGTGATTCCCTTTCACAAAAGTGGGAGCAAGGCAGAAGCAGGAAACTACAAACCTGTTAGTTTACCTCAGTGATAGGGAAATGGTGGAATCACTTCTGAAGGAAAGAATTGTCGAGTATCTAGAGACCAGAGGGGCACAGGACCCAAGGCAGAATGGATTCACAGTGGGAAGGTCATATCAGACAAATCTGATAGATTTCTTTGACTGGGTGACCAAAGTAGTAGATCAGGGAGGGGCTGTGGACATGGCCTACCTAGACTTTAGCAAGGCATTTGACACAGTCCACACAAAGATTAATATACAAGTTAGCCAGCCTGGGAGTGAGTCCCAAGATGACGGCCTGGGTAAAAGATTGGCTGGAGAATAGGACACAGAGTAATAATAAATGGAGTCCACTCTGAATAAAGGGGTTATGGGTGGGTACATGGGATCAGTATTAGGACCGGTCCTCTTCAGTGCCTTTATAAGCGACATTGCAGAGGGACTGGAAGGAAAAGATGTCTCTTTGCAGATGACACAAAGATCTGCAACAGAGTTGATGCACAAGGTGGGGTGGAAAGGATGAGAAGGGACTTGGCAAGGTTAGAGGAATGGTCAAATGTATGGCAACTTAGATTCAATGCTAAGTGTAAGGTAATGCACCTGGGAACCAAAAACCCAGGGGAAGGGTACACAATGGGGGGTAAGATACTAACAACAAAAATGGAAAGAGACCTGGGGGTAGTCATATCAGATGACCTAAAGGTGGGCAAGCAATGTGAGAGGGCAGCAATGAGGGCTGGGGGGATACTGGGATGCATAGGGAGAGGCATCACCAGTAGAAAACAGGAAGTTATCCCTCTGTACAGACAGCTGGTGAGACCCCATCTGGAGTACTCGTGCAGTTCTGGAGACCCAGTCTCCATAAAGACATAGACAGGATGGAAGCTGTCCAGAGGAGGGCAGCAAAATGGTGCAGGGTCTGCACCGGAAGACATATGAAGAGACTTAGGAGCTTAATATGTATAGCCTTGAGGAAAGGGGGACATGATAGAAACTTTCAAGTACCTCAAGGAATCAACAAAGTCCAAGAGGGTAGCATCTTTCAAAAAGGGTGTGCAAGAACAAGGGGCACAATTTGAAGATAGAGAGGGGACTCAGAGGTAATTTAAGGAAGTATTTTTCACAGGGTTGTGGATGCATGGAGCAGCCTTCTGGAGGAGGGTTGTGGAGTCAAAACAGTGGTGGAATTCAAGCATGCATGGGACAGTCAAGGCAATTCTAGGGGGTGGGGGTAGGAAGACGTAGGCTGCTAGTTAACTAGGATCTGCAGCTTATCCAGTATGTAAGGAAATGGGCAGACTGGGTGGGCCAAGCGGTCCTTATCTGCTGTCAAATTCTATGTTATGTTTCTATGTTTATGGTTATGAGTGTCTAATACGGTATATCTTTGATTAGGAGCTGCCCTCATTAAGAAGTCCTCATGGAATACAAAGCAGCAAGCCCTAGTAAAAACTTTTAATAAAAGCCACCCTTGAATAAAAGCAGCTGCTTCTAATCAAGGTTATAGTCTTGTCAGATAAGCATATTAATCTTATGTAATGTATAACGTAGTAACATGGTATTGTGAAGATGGATGGCTCTTGGGCTCCATCTTGTCTAGCTCTCATGAGCAGCAGTGACTTCACCCAATTTGAGTATGGGCACACATCAGAGTTACCAACTGACATATCATCCCTATTCATGCAGTGTGTAACCCTCAATACCATTGTCCCTCAGAAATATGTATGGTTCAACTCTGAAAGCCTGAACCCCAACTGAGTAGACCATTCCATGTTTATTTATTTGCTTTTGTTAACCAGGTTAGCACACTAGACAGCATGTGCTTATTTTCAGGTGCAACCCGGGAGGTTACAGAGTACATAGGAGACGCAATAAAGGGACAGGGTACAATTGGGCCCACGTGCAAGTGGGTGGAACAGTAGTAAGGTACCCTGTCATTACATGGTATGGTATACAGCAAGCAAGATATAAATTGGCAGTAGTGAGGTGGGTAAGCACCAGGAAAACATAGCAAGGTAAGGTATACAGCAAACAAGATAAAATCGACTAACCAGGGTAACAGTTAGGCAAGGTATAGAGCAAACAAGTTATAAATCGGCAGTAGGGAGGAGGGTGAGCGCCAGGAAACACCCATGACAGGGAGTACAACAAAATACATGATCTTTCGTGGGCACCTATCTTTAGAGAGAAATGCTACTCCCCATGAGCAGCTAGAGGTGGGAAGTGCTAGGCAGGGTCGCGCCCCCCCCCCCATGCACCAGGAGGGCTTAAGTGCGATAGTGCAGGTGACCATCATAGATTAGCACCTAGAGTATCCGGAAGAGGAGGGGATGTTTCTGGAGCTATGAAGCACAAAGACAGGCAGCTGTGGATTTGAGGAAGTTCCAGAATGAGGTTTTGAAGCAGTGATGGGATGTTAATCATTCTCTGTGTAAAATATGTAGAAAAATTAACCCCTCTTCATTGAGAACAAGCTGATTTTTAATACTGAGTTAGATAATTGAAATCGGGGACACAAGATCAAAGCTTGAGTGCCTTCCTGATGTCCGTGTTCTAATGAGTTGTTGAGAATCGACTCATTATCAACCAAAGGGGGATTATTTTATTATGTATAATACAATTTTACATGTTTTCCTAACACACGCTTCTTTTTTTTTTTTGTAATCAAAATTATCGTTTTATCTTTATTACATAGCACAACTAAAATGCACACATGTTCCATACAGTTTTCATGTGGGGGAATCTCCCCCAAGGATATATATTATTAAAATAGCTTTAAAAAAGTAAGCATATTCCATTAAACCACGTAAAGAAAAGGTGGTAGCCAGTTGGAAGGTAGGGTTATTGTCTGGTCTTTGTAGCTCTGAAGGTTTGCCCTGGATTGTGTTGGGATTGTCGAGGGCCATGCATGCAATCCAAGGTTATGCTAAACTGCTGTCTGTTATCTGGCTACTGGGGGAAGGGGAGTTAGCGGTTTGGATGGGTGAAGATCTTTTAGATAACTGGAGATAAAGTGCCCATGTGGGATCTTGCAGTGGATGGAAGACAGGTATCCTCCTCAAATGGCCATGAAGTCTTGCTTCTTTGCTGGCTGTTTTTCCTAATTCAGTTACATTCATTTGGGTTTGGTGCAGGAGGATCCTCTTTGCTCTTATGAAGGCTCCTGAAAGCCATCTGTCTGCAGATCTCAGGAGTGCACAAGTGGAGGATGCATACCCAGCATCACTAGCGGGGGTGCGAGGGTCAGCAGTTTTGTGGTTATTTACCTGCATACTGTCTGGACTGTGTCCCAAAAATGTAGACTAGGGCAGGCCCATAGTATATGTGATTGTTCCTGGGTGGTCCCATCTTCATCACAAACAATCACAGGATTTAAGAATGCATAGGATGGACATAAAGGAATTCTGGAGATGAGAGTTAAGGGGCAACAGACTTCTAGGAAAACAAAGTGAACTTACAAGCTCAAATGGACAGACTGGGTGGGCCATAGGCCCTTATCTGCCGACACTGTCTATGTATCTATGTACTTATCTGTAGGAGAGATGCCCCAGCTGTGCAATTTGGCTGGGATCCTATGCCAGCGGTGTAGGATTTTCTGTGGAGTGAACCTATTCTTGGTGTCTTCAATAGCTCATGCTAATTTTCCCCCATCTTGGGGGGAAATTTCATATACCTGCTCACTACTTTATTGGGCTCTGACTATACCTGAGGGGTCCAGGAGGAGGCGTTTGTAAATGTATCCTGCTCTCATTTGAGAGGGTGAGGTTGGATGTATCATAGCATCTGGGTTCTGCCTTGTAGTGGAGTCCTAACATAGTGGTCAGCATATCTGAGCTACAGGTATCTCCAGTGGTGCTGCTTGGGTATCCCAAATTGGTCTTGTAACTGTTGGACGGTCTTGAGAACCATTCTTGATCCATCCAGCAGTTGGAGTGTCAGGGTGATCCTGTTCCTCTAGAGTTCCAAATTTATGGTGTCTCCTCCAATAAGTAAAGGAGGGTTGATCCATAGGGGCTACAGGAGGGTGTCCATCCTGTGATCTTAGCTGCTGTTTGCCATGCTTTGTGGATGTGTTCAACTGGGAGGGGGGAGAAGTTGTGCCTTTTTCAAAGCAGGTTGCATTGTGGAGGGGCAGGCCTATGAGAGCTTCTTCAGCTTCTGCCCATTTGGGCGGTAGAGCTCCTGAAGCTCTGCTGGAATCTGCTATGGCCAAATGGTGTAGTGCATGAGCCACTCTTTTTAGGCCAAAGACAGGGAGCTAGAGGTCCCCTCTTAAAAATTCTTGCACTAATTATTTATGGCTTAGCCAGTGTGAGCCCTTTCTCCAGAAAAAGGAGAGCAGATCCTTTTGCAGCATAGCTGTGTTTTTTGCATTAGTCGGGTTGGCGTGTTGTCCAGGATGTATTGGATCTTGAGTGAGGCCATCATCTTGTATACATGAGCTTTCCCCCAGTGGGAGAGGTTCAGATGTTGCCCTCTGGCCATGTCCTTCTCTAGAGTATCCATGAGGGGATCGATGTTCTTCTTCACCATATTTTGGAGAGACAAGTCAAAGTTCAGACCTAGAAACTGAATTTGGTCTTGGGCCAGGGTCATGTTCCAGAGGAAGCCATCTAGTTTTGTTATCTCTGGGTGTGAGATTAGGAGAATTGATTTGGAAACATTGACTTTATACCCAGTTAATGTGCTGTATAAGTTAAACAGAGATAAGTGCTTTGGGATGGAGATCTGTAGTTGGTGAGTGTCGGCATGATATCATCTGCAAGTGCCATCACTTTGTTACTCTCCAATTTTTAGTCGAGAGATCTGATGGTTTGCAGGAGGGGCTCTGGGTGCAGAATAAGAGGGGGCATCCCTGATGCGTGCCTCTCTGGAGAAAGAAGGTGGGTGAAGGGTTATTGTTAGTTGTCACTGAGATGCCTGCCTCTTTATACAAGGTAGAGATCCAACTCCATATTAATGGTCCAAATCCAAATTCCAATAAAGCGTGGAAGAGAAAAATGCCATTCCACTCTGTCAAATGCCTTCTCAGCATCGAAAGAAAGACCATTGGGGTTTTAGTTCTTTTGTTGTACCACAGGAGGTCAATAAGGCGCCTCATGTTTTCTGAGCCCTTTCTGCATGGGACAAAGCCCATCTGACCCCTGTTTACCAGTAGGATGATCATCAAAATGATCATAGAACAGATCAAAACAGTGAAGATCTTACAGTTGGTTATTATGAAGGATATGGGAGTTCTAGCTTCTTGGTAAACTCTGCCATCTTGTCCTCTGTTGGGGCTACCTCAGATGAATATAGGTTTTTATAGAAGAAGAGAAAGGAGTTGATTCCTTTCTGGTTCTTCACCAGGTCTCCTGTATTGGACCTGATGCCATGGATCCAAGACTTTAGTTGGCGCTGTTTGAGTTGGAAAGCTAAAAGCCAGCCAAGTTTCTCTCTTGCCTCCCAGACATGTCAGAGGCAGAACAGGGTGGATTCTGCTTTTTGTTGCAGGTATGGCTTGAATCTAGAGCCTGTGATTTGCACTAGCAGATTGTGATCCATGCTATCAGACTCACTGTAGTTGGTTTCAGCTGTCTTAAGGCTGCTTTCAGGCTCCTTTAGATACTTTTACTTTTGAAAGAGTGTACTATGCACCTGCCTTTAGCGCATCCCAGCATGTCACCGCAGAGGTATCTTTGGGTTTGTTCTGCACTAGAAGTCTTGGATGTCCACAGTGAGTTCATAAAATTCTTTGTCCCTCAGGAGGGAGGTGTTGAACATCCAGTGGTTGGGTTTGGGGGTTGTTTGGTCTTGGGGTAGCTATGAGAAAACGACTGGGCTGTGATCTGAAATTACCGCCATGTCAGTGGTAGCCCCAGTTACATCCTCAATCCATGATGCTGGTATGAACTGGAGATCTGTTATGGGGAATGGCGTAAAATGAGTAGTCCCTCCATTTAGGGTTAATTAGGTACCAGTCGTTTTATCTAATGCCTGCAATGCTACCAATGTAGGGGTTTGCTCCTATCTAGGAATTCATCCATCACTATATTCATGTCTGTTCCCACCAGTATATCACCTTACCCTGTTTCTGCAAGTATCAGGGATGTGAAAAAGCATGCATCTGATTGATTTGCTCCATAAATGCAGCACAAGGTGGTGTTTTTACTCCAGAGTCTCTCCCCATTACAATTGCACGATTTTCTGGGTGACTGTCAAACTTCTGAGGAAGGACTTGGTGGGTCTGAAAGCTAAACTACTTTGTTCTTTTTGTAACATCTTTGTTGGGCCAATAAAAGGTATCAAACCATTTGCTTCTGGATCTGTTCTTATAAGGACCAATATGGCAACCAAACAATTTGTTCATTCCCTGGTTCCTGGGAATCAATGTGGAACCAGAGAATACATATAAATATACAAAATAAAAACCCACACAGAATAGCGATGAACTAACTAACCACTAGATACTTAAAATATTTTAAAAATAATAAACTGAAAACTGGTCCAAAGTTAAAGAGAAGACTTCAGGGCAGCTGCTTTCTTCAGGCAGAGAAATAAATCTGATATTAAAGAGCAGGAGTGGGTGTGACCACACAGCAGAGTTTGAATTTCATTTAAATTCCATAATTTGCATAACATTCTACAAACTCCAGGGCTGCTCATTCCAGGGGAATGACTGCACTTGTTTAACGTAAGTGAGGGATTCCTAGGGTTTGAACAAACTAAAATGAAGTTTATAAAATAAAAAAAAACTTGAATATCAAACTTTTTGTCAGGATCACATTGAGGCTGGGAGAGCAGTGGTTCTAGGCAGCCATTGTCCTTGGTGGCAGCACACAACCTCCGTTACACAGTGACCCTAAGGGGAAAACTGGCTCCAATATACCTACTGACAGGGGGTGGGTCTATGGCAAATGGCTCCAACAGACTGTCAGCATAGACAACTGGCTTCAACAAGCTTGGGGGGGTTCGGGCCAAGGCAGAAAGGCAAAACATCTCTGAGCAAAAGACAGAGCAACAGTAACCATGTCTTCTGCCACAGAACTCTACAAGCCATTTTTTCCCCAAACCATTACACTGCAAACACTTATTTTTCTCAAATATTAATGCCATCACAGTGCAGACACTATTTGGGGGAGGAACTGCTACTAGCACCACCCCCACCTAGCTATCTGACTAAGCCCATCCATAAGCATAACACTGAAGGTGTTACTTAACTGGGCACCAGGTTAATATCCTTGAAAACTGCAATGGCAACAGAACACCCTGGCTGTTACTCAGGCATTGAGATGAGATTTGGCTAGCACATTAGTCAATTTGAAAGCCTCAGCTTTTTTCCATTTTACAATTCTGTTTATAGCTCCTCTGGCACCAGAACTCTCTCAGGCCTCTCTGCTCGCCTATGCCACTCTACCACCCACTGTGAACCCTGTAATCTTTAAGGTCATTACTCCCACCCCCCCGAGCCCCTGGAGGAATAGGGCCCAAGGAGATCAAAGGTGCAGTGGCAGGGCTCCAGTGTTGGGCATGTGACTGGATGGCACTGGGAGGGCCGTCGCCTATCCAGGCTGGAGGGGAATTTTCTTGATGTTTACACCCCCAACATTGGATGCTCAATGCCGCCCAACCCGCGACATGGGTGCTCCCACCCACATCCAGAAGGCAGCTGCCCAACATCTTCCCCTTGCTTGTGAGCCCCTGTGCGTTGCAGTGCCGCCAGGGGCCGCTGCTATACTGGGCTACCCCTGAATCCCTCCCCGAGAGAGGAGAGCAGTCCTCCAGATGCTTGATCCTCTCTCTTTCCCCTGCCGACCCCTGGCAGTCCGGGCTCATTCCCAAACCTGGGTCGCCAGTGTGGTGCAAGGTGTGGTGTCCAGCACCTCAACCCTCAGCACCACCGGGCCGGCTTTGAAAGCCTCAGCTTAACAGACACAATTTCTAAATTTCAGGGTGCTCCCTGTTACCAGGAAGTCCCAATCTGCCGAAGAGTTGCACAATCCTGAAATAAAAATAACAATGGTAGAAAAGAAAAAAATACTCACCTTAGTAATCTTTATTTCTTCCAGTGTATTCTTTTTATATTCGTAACTGTATGTAGTCTGCCTCCTAAGCAGAACTGCCTGGAGAAAAATGGAACTATATGCAAATGATATAACCTGTCATTGCTCGAGACACACATTTAAACTGCTGCCCCCCATCTACTGTAACATTCCATCAACGTCTCAGATTTCAATATCAGCCTACAAGGCAGAAATAATATGTACCTTTCTAAAACTACCTATAAATGCATAAAGGAACTAACTACCATAATCAAAATATGCCCCCTAGTGGCTATTTAACTACAACTCAAACAGATAAATTTTACTGTGGAAACTCAACTAACTGAAGAAGAAGTCCTACCAAAGTAAAATATACTTTACTAGTGTGTACATGCTTACAGAAATCCAAGATAGCATCAGTAGGCATGCTGAGGCTCTGGTTTTGGTAGGGGAGGCAGGGAGTGAGAGTTATGAATATAGAAGAATACACTGGAAGAAATAAGATTACTAAGGTATTTTTTTTCTTCTAACCCCATGTATTCTTCTATATTCATAACTGTATGTAGACTTCAAAGCAGTATCTTTGAGAGGTGAGCAGAGAACCTACTTAGGAAAGAGGCTCTGCAGGACTTCTGTTCCAAATCTGGCATCACCTCTGGACGGTATGTCCAGGCTGTAATGCTTAGTGAAAGTATGTACTGTCCTCCACATGGCAGCTTTGCATATGTCCAGTAGGTGGACATCCCTTGAAGCTGCTATGGAAACAGCTGTTCCACTGGTTGATGGGCCCCAAGTCCTGATGGGGCTTGTCTGACTGCTTTTTGATAGCAGAACTGTATACAGCTAACTATCCAGTGAGAGACTGATCTCTTGGTAGCCGGTGTACCTTTTTTCACATCCCCACAGGTAAGGAATAACTGTTGTTTATCCTGCCTGTGAACCTTAGTATGAGATATGTAGTAATTAAGAACTCTTCACATCCAGACTGTGAAGTCTACGCTCACCTGAAGTAGAGTGCTCAGTGAAAAACACTGGTAGTGTAATGGATTGGTTTAAATGAAAATCTGACACCACCTTAGGGAGACATTTTCTATTGGTTTTGAGTACCACTTTGTCATTATGGAAAGACAAACAGTCCTTTTCCAGAGATAGAGCCTGAAGCTCACTTATCCTTCTAGCAGAAGTCATAGCCACTAGAAACACAGTTTTCCACATGACATACTACAGATGAGATGACATGGGTTCAAAAGGTGGCCTCATAAGCTGAGCAATACAAATGTTCAAGTCCCACCCAGGGACAGGTTCCCTAATGGGTGGGTATGTGAGACACAGACCCTTGAATAACTTTTTAAAAATAGGATCAGGTGCAATGGAAGTGGGTTTTCCCACCAAAATGTGAGCAGAGATAGCTGCTAAATGGACCATTAGTGAAGCATGCTTAAGGCCCTGATCATGTAAGAAAGTAAGGTACTCAAGTAAAGTTGGAATTCCTGCTGAGGCAGGTTCGATGCTGTGCAGGGTGCACCAAGAGAGAAACCTTCTCCATTTGGCTGAATAGGTTTTCTTAAGGGATATAGAAAATCCTCCACTGAGTATGTGTAAAACTGCTTGGTAGAGATTCAGGTTTGCAAATTCTGTCTTCAAGAGCCAAGCTTAGAGAGAGAGAGCTGAGGTTGGGATACCCTATTTTCCCTTGGTGGGAGGTTAACAGGTTGTGCCTCCGAGGAAGATGTATTGGTCTGGATACCAACATGGAACCAATGTTGTCTGGGACAGTCTGGGGCAATGAGGATCACTGAGGCTGACGGGGACCTGAGCTTGATCAGGACTGTGACAATGAGAGGGAAGGCATATAGGCTTCTCCCTGCCCAATCCAGTACCATGGCATCCATTGGGATTGTGCCCCTGCTTGGAGGCCTGTAACAAAGCAGTGGTAGTTTGTGGTTCTCTGGAGAGGCAAAGAGGTCCACTTCTGGGGTACCCCACCCTTCTGAATACTGAATTTGCCACTTGTGTGTCCAATGACCACTCGTGGTGGCCCTGATTCTGCTGAGGACATCTGCCAAAATGCTGTCCTTCTCTGGGACATGGACTGCTTGCAGAGTTACTTTTAGAGATTACGCAAGATCCCACAGTTTCATGGCCTCTGAGCACAGAGGGTCTGATCTTGTACCCCCTTGCTTATTTATATAGTACATTGTTTTGGTGTTGTCTGTCCTGACCTGTACCACCCTGGCTGGTACTAAGTGAGCAAAGGCCTTTACAGCTAGAAGTAGCTCGGAGCTCTAAGAGATTTATGTGCAGAAGGGATTCTGCCTCAGACCAAGTCCCATGGATGGTGTGCTCCCCCATGTGGGCACCCCATCCCAGTAGAGAAACATCTATTGTGAGAACAAAGGATGGGTTCTGTCTCTGGAAAGGAACACCTTGCCTTAAGTTGTCTGAATTTTTCCACCACTGTAAGGCTTAAATAACAGCTTTTGTTACTGGGATGAGTTTTGACGTCTTGTCCCTTCTCTGTGACCAGTGGGACCTGAGATGAGACTGGAAGTCTCTCATACTGTATCCTCCCCCCGAAACTGTACCTGTTGATGCAGCTATATGCCCCAGAATCTGCAGATAGTGTCTTGCTGGGCATGGCTGGTTTAGTTTCAAAGAGGCAGCCAGGTCAAAAATACTTTTCACCCTGTCCTGAGGGAGGAAAGCCCTTCCCTGAATAGTATCCAGCTCTGCTCCTATGAACTGAAGCACCTGAACAGGGGTAAGAACAGACTTTTCCTGATTTATCAGGAATCCCAAGGATTGCAGGAGATGCACAGAGACCTGCTGTGGGGAATTTCCCACAACCAGCCAGTCATCCAGATAAGGGAAGACTAGGATGCTAGACCTCCTTAGGTGTGCCACTAACACAGCTAGGCAATTTGTAAATACCCTTGGGGCTGAGGTTAGGCAGAAGGGAAGTGAACTAATGACCTGAAAGGAGTCTGAATCTGATATACTTTCTGTGAGATTGCCTTATTGGGATGTGAAAATAGGCATCTTTTAAATCCAGAGATGCTAACCAATCTCCCTACTGGATAACTGGTAGGATGGACAACAAGGTGACCATCTTGAGTCTTGGTTTTACTAGGAATTTGTTGAGCAATCTGAGATCCAGAATGGGTCACCAGACCCCATTTTTCTTTTTGGTAAGGAAGTAACAAGAGTAGAAACCCCCTTCCTCTGAGATGTACTGGTACAGGCTCCACTGCTTTTATGTGGATCAATTTCTGTGCCTCTTTTTGCAAGAGTTGGCCCTCCATGAGGGAAGCTGGCTTGAAGACTCAATTTCAGAGGGGGAAGGGATTTGAAGCATAGGGACAAAACCTGACTTGCCACCTCCAGAACCCACTTGTCTGTGGTAATTGAAACCCAATTCTGGAGGAAGTAAGTTAGCCTGCCCCCTTCTGGCACTGGGGAGGCAACCTGAACCAACGGGTCAGGGGTTTTGTTTTGGGGGTGCCTGAGCCTGGACAGATTAGGAGCCCCTTCTGGAACCCCACCCCACCTCTAGATCTAAAATACCCAGTCTGCTGTGGGTAGGACTGTTGCCGAAAAGCAGTTTGGCCCTGATAGAAAGGCCTCCCCTTCCACAAGGCCTATAGGAAGGGGTAGGCCTGTCCCTGGATAGGTTGCTCTTGTAGATGGCCTTGTATTCATCCTTTTTCATGTAATCTTCAGTGTGTTTGCCAAACAGGGAGTTATTCTCTACAGGAAAATCCATGGCTTTTGTCAGGGTATCCTGGGTGAGATTAGTAGTCCTAAGCCATGCCAGTCTTCATAGGGCTACTGACAGCCATTCACCAGTCAGCATTATTGTTAGCATCAGCTGCCATCTGGAACTGATATTTAGCAGCTTCCAGACCAAATCAATCAAGTCTATTTATCCAGGCGAACACCATTGAGCAGGCTCATGTACAAGGTGGACCTGTGTAACACTTATGTAGAGATAATAAATAGACATAATTATACAGAAATAGAAAAAAAATACACAGAGCAGTAAGTATTTCAGGTATAGGGTTAACAAGGCTAGAGAGAATGGTATGAGAAGGGGAATTGAAACATTCTGAAACAGCCAGCATATTAAAACATTTTCAAACAGCATGGAATATCATTGGTCAGGACATATACAAACTTTAGGGGCAGAAATGGAGGAGAGGGGTACAGGACTGCAGCTGTTCTATGAGGGGTGCTATGGTAGATGAGCTGGGGACACATATGTTAGGAGTCTGAGGGTAAGAAAGGTAGTGAATTACCAGAAAAAAAGAGGGGGCATAGGTGGAGACACATATGGAGACAAATCTAGCTGTCTCTGCCAGGTCGTCAGAGAGAGGTGTAGGAGCCTTCTCTGACATAGCCAGTACTGATTGCCCAGTGTTTTCTGATACTGTGCTGCATATGCCTGGTGATTAGCCTGCCTCACACCCAAGAGGGCAGCTATGTACCCTTTCTTAGACATACAGTCTATTTTTCTTGAGTCCTTCTCGGGAGGGTGGGAAGAGAGAGGGACCTTCACCTTTTGACAGGCTGCCTGTTGGACTATGCCCTGGTGATCAGGGTGGGAGTATAAGAACTCTGCTCCCTCCCTGTCCAATGATATTTCTTATCAGACTTCCTGTCTATAGCGGGAACAGAGTTAGGAGTCTGTCAAATCTTTAACAAGTATTTTTTAAAGAAGTTGCTAATTGGCAGATATACCTTTTTGTGGGTGTTAACCCAATCATCTCTAGATATTCAGCCTCCTCCTCATCATCGACCACTTCAGTGGTAGCAAAATCCAAAATTTCCACTGTTTTTCTCACAAAAGAAAAGTGAGATGAACAATCCTTGGGTCGAGGAGGAGAACCGAACTCCTGCTCAGGTGAGATTTCAGGCTCTATTGGTTCATCCTGTTCAGGATCCATCTCACCACAGTCATCACACAGAAGTTGAGCAGGCCCCTCTGTGGGGCACAGGCTTGATATAGGAGGGCCTGCTCGAACTCCAGAGGCAGACTTCAACCAACCACTTCCAGAACCCAACGGTCCATGGTGAAAGTGTACCAGGCAGAAAAGAAGTGACTGAGCCAGCCCTCCATGGGAGGTCCCAGGGCAGGTGTGATGGGATTGTGGGAGGCACCCCAACCTGTCACTGGGCAGGCTTGGAGGAGGGTCCAGCAAAGGAGCCACTGGGACCTTTCCCGTTGGGCTTCCTGAATGAGGAGGCAATGGACTTGGCCCGAGGACACTAAGATTGAGCCTGCTGGTCCTGTCTGGCCACAGGAGTGGACGAACGAAAGGGCCTGCGGTTCTGACTCTTGGGGCTTTTGTCCTGGGCAGATGTGGTGGAGTCCAAGGTGGCACTGGACTTCTCTATATGTTGGAGGTGCCCAAGAAGGGGACATCTGCCAACTTGTGTTGCATATCGGCCATAAAGGTTGAGATGCACAGCCAAGCCCTGTGGTGCATGACCAGTACCAAACGGGCACAGGAGTCACCAATGTCCAGAGCTGTCTGGAGTTGTTGCTTCACCACTGCCCTACCCTGGTCCCGGACCTGCTTGACCGTGGTCTGGAGGTCCACTGAGAGATGAGGGATCACCTTGTCCAAGGAGCCCAAGAAGGCATGGGAGAAATGTGCCATGATAATAGCCGAACTGGCCAAGGGAAGAGGCTGCATAGACCTTCTTCCTGCAATGGTCCAGTTGTTTGGATTCCTTGTCCGGGGGTCTGTCCTGAGCACTGAAAGATGGAGTCGGCCACCAACCCCACCACAGAGGGGTGCTCAGAGAACCCCAAAAGAGACCCCATAGGGACCACATACTTGTGGGCCATGTGGGCAGAAGGTGCACGGCAAGATGCAGGATGTGGCCACAGCTCCAAGGCTGGGCCTACAATGGCCTCAGCCACCAGAAAGGCCTCCATTGGAGTATCCCCTTTGTCCAGAATCTCTGAGGGGATACTCGGCCCATTTTTACACAGGCTCGAGCTCCATTCCCGTGGACTCTGAAATGAGCCAACAAATACCCAACAGTGAGGTAGGGCCCTCGTCGGAGACACCCCCCCAAAGAGACGTTGACAGGATGGGAGATCAAGGAGGAATCTTTGGACTCCGAGGAGTCCTCGTAAAGTGGGCGACCACCCGTGTCACCCTCAACCCGCCTTGGTTGGAAGCAAGACTGACTGACAAGACTGAGATTCCTTAGTGGCAGCCACGGACTTCAGTTGCTCAGGCAGCAGTTCCACTCGGATCGGTGGAGTAGCTGGCTTCGGCTGCGACGGCGGGGCCTGCACATGCCCAAACTCCGAGCTTCAAATTTCAATTAAAAAAATTAACAGGTTACAGTGCTCCTTTTTCCGTCGGGTTTGCTTCTAAAAGTGCAGCTCAACGAGTACTACATGGCACAGGGCTTCTTTTCCCTTTGTGAAAATTTTCCCAGCTCGTCATGAACGAGTGTTCCAGCAGATCACCGGAAGGATACTATGCTAATTTGCATAGACGTTGTGTCTCAGGGCGCTGCAATCAATGAGATGGCGCCACTCACTCCAGGACATAAAAACAGCAAACTAATAGAAAAAGAGTGCCCTTCAGCAGAAATTCAAGTCTCTCCTTGCAAGTTGACAGCTGAGTAGAGGCTGGGAGAAAACTGGAGTTTGACAGCCTTCCTTTAATGACAGTTTTAATTTATGACTATCTGTCTTGCAGGCAGTTGCTTTATTCTTGTTGTAGGCCCGCTGTTCTACCATATTTTATTTAGTTGTTTATATTTGTTTTCTACTACCTTTTATATTCTGTATTTGTACGGCACCCAGAACCTCCGGCATTGGGCACCCAAGAAATAAAATTTGCTTTGCCACCCCAGCCCATCCCTGGGGCATCTATGGTGAGAATTTGGCCAGGAGACGGGAACCCTCTGCAGCAAGTGAGTGGGTTCCATCCACCACTTAAGTACTTTTCTGACAGGAGAGATTACTAGAAATTTTTGTTCTAAGTCATCTGTGCGTTGGTCCCACTGGACTCGATGTCTACTGTGGGATCCTCATGTGCAGCCTTGCTAGTGGTACTGGCTGCTACCATCAGGCTTAGAAGCCTCAGGAATATCCTGGCTGTGATATATCTGTTGTTGTAGACCATCTGGGCCTGTGCTATCAGACGCTTGGCCCTGTCCTGTGGCAGGAAAGCTAGGCCTTGGGATGTATACAGAACTGCCCTATGTACTGCAGACATTGGCAAGGGGTCAGGACTGACTTTGGTACACTGACAGTAATCCCTAGAGCATTGAACAGGTGTCTGTTACAGTCTAGGGTATGGGAAAGCTGCTCCTTGGAGTGAGCTTTAAGAAGCTAGTCATCCAGGTATGGGAAGATATGTAGGCCTTCCCTGCAGAGGGCTGCTGGCAGAACTACTAACCATTTGGTAAATACCCATGGGCAGATGACAAGCCAAAGGGCAATACTCCAAACTGGTAGTGTTCTCATTGAAACAGGAATCTCAGATTTTTCCTGCTTGAGTTGTAAATCTCAATGCGCAGGTAAGCAGCCTGCATATCTAGGGGGTAAGTCTAGTCCCTGGCTTGCAGCAGTGAAAGCAGACCTTGCAGTGGGAACATTCTGAACTTTTTGTATTCTATAGAAAGTTCAGATCCCTGAGATCTAAAATGGGTCTTCTGTCCATTTTGGAACTAGGAAGTACTGATAATAGGAAGTACAGTTACGTAGGAACTTACCATAACAGTAGATCTTCGAGAGAGTTTCCTTCAGAAGGTCATTACATGTAGGACTGGCGGCACCTGGTGTTGAGCCGCATGGCAGACTTTTGTAGCAATCCCTGATTGGGGACCACCCACTCGACGTCACGTGACCGATGTCAGGGTGGCTGTATATAGTGGGTGGTTCCCACGCCCGCCCTCCAATTCTCCCACTGGAGCCACGAAGAGGCCGGACAGCAGGAGCAAACAGAATTTGGAGTCCCTGTGTAAGAAATAAAATGAGGGGAAAAAAAATATGACCTACTGAAGGAACCTCTCTCAAAGATCTACTGTTACGGTAAGTTCCTATGTAACTGTACTATCTTACTTAAAGAGGATTTCTTCAGTAGGTCATTACATATAGGGCTGAGTCCCAAGCAGCCCCTCCAAACAGAGACCAAGAGAAACAAGGAAGGAGGAGAAAATAGCTCCAACAGAAACTGGGAACAAGAATGGACCCAGTCTAGGACAGAAGGCCCTGCAAGACAACAAGGCCAAAACCTGCCCTCCGCCTAGAAGCAATGTCCAGACTGTAGTGCTTAGTAAAAGTGTGGACAGAACTCCAAGTGACTGCAGCGCAGATATCAGCCGCAGAGATGTTCCACAAAAAGGCAGCAGAAGCAGCCATGCCCCTAGTAGAATGACCTCTGATGGGACCCAGCAGAGGTTTTTCATGCTTTTGGTAATACCGAATACAGTTGCCTAACCATTTGGAAAGGCACTGCTTCGAAACCGCCTTACCCTTCAACCTGGGGGCCAAAGAAACAAAAAGCTGATCGCAGCTACTGAAATCCTTGGTTCGGTGTGTGTAGCACCAAAGGATCCGATGGACATCCATGGTGTGCAGGACTGCCTCACCTCTGTTCGAAGGGGATGGAAAGTAAACTGGAAGCTCTACTGATTGGTTCAGTGTGGCTTCTGACACCACCTTGGGTAAAAACTTAGGATTTGTTCTGAGGACTGCCCAGTCCTTGTGGAAAATAAGATAAGGCTCTTTACAAACCAGATTGTGAAGCTCCAAAATCCTTTGAGCAGATGTAACTAAAAATAACGTCTTCCAGGAAAGGAAGTGCAAATCAGAGCTCATCGCTGGTTCAAATGGAGGTAGAGTGAGTTTCTCCAACACAAAGTTCAAATCCCACAGTGGGTTGGGCTGCGGATGGGGGGTTTCAGATGGAGGATCCCTTACAGAAAGGTTTTTGAGACCTCCAACTGAGTCACGGGTTTACCATCCACCAGCTCATGGTATGCCAAAAGGTGGACCTTCAAGGAAGAATATAACAGACCAGAATCTGACAGATGAAGGAGGTATTCCATGACTTGTGGGGCAGAGCAAGAAAAGGGTTTTCACTTCTTGGAAGTCGCCCAGATGGAAAAACGATTCCACTTCATGGCATAAGTGGAACAAGTGGAGGGTTTTCTAGCCTCTAAAAGAACCTGAGCTACTCAAGAGGAGATCCCAAAGCGAGAAATCGCTATGTCTGCAGGAGCCACGCATGAAGAAGCAGGGTCCCGAGCCCCGGATGAACAAGGTGACCTTGATCCTGAGTCAAGAGGTCGTGGGTCACTGGAAGTGGAACAGGTTGTTCCTTTGTTAGCTGTTGTAGCAGCGGGAACCAAATTTGTCCCGTCCAGAGAGGGACGATGAGGATCATCCTTGCTCCTTCTCTGCCTGAAATTTGAGAAGGACCTCTGGAGAATGGGAAACTCAGGAAAGTCGTACAAAAATGTTCCTGTCCAGGAGAGAGACAGCACGTCGTGCCAGAAAGCACCATGCCCTGGAACGAGCAAGCAGAAACTGGGAAATTTTGCTTTGTATTGGGAGGTGAAAAGGTAAAGAGTTCTGGACACCCCATCTTAGGAAGAGAGAGATTCTGCTACTTCCTGATTTAATTCTCATTCGTGAGTTAGGGTCCGAGACCTGCTGAAACTGTCTGCCAGGACATTTTAAATGACTAGAATATGCACGGCCACTAGGGCCAGATCGTGCTGGACCGCCCAGTTCCACACCCGCATCGCCTCCCTGCACAGGAGGTACGAGTGAGTTCCTCCTTATTTGTTGAGGTACCAAACTACTGACATATCCATTTGGACCAGCAGTGATCCCTTGGGAAGTAGGGTCTGGAAGGCCTGTCAGGCATACAAGACTGCTCTCCTCTCCAGACCGTTGATGTGTGATGATGCTTCCAAGCTGGACCACGGTCCTTGAGCTTGGTGCTCCCCTAGATGTGCTCCCTATCCCACATTCGATGCATCTGTAGTTAGGGACGCTAAGGAAGCTGGGCTCCTGAAAGGAAGACCTAAGCAAAGGTTGCAGGGGTCTCTCTGCTAAAGCAATTCTTTTTGAACTGCTGAAGACACCAGTACCGGATGGTCCAGGTCGTCCAGGAGTTGATCCCACTGCACCCACAAGGACCACTGAGTAAATCTCATGTGCAGCCTCACCAGGGGAACAGTAGTGATGGAGACTGCCATCAGGCCAAGAAGGCAGAGAATCTCCCCGGCCGGGATGGTCCTGGACAAAGTCACCAAAGAAGCCTGATGGACCAGGGTCTCCATCCTGTCTGGAGGAAGGAAAGCTGTGCATTGGACCGTATCCAAAATTGCCCCAATAAATTGTAGTCTCAGACGGGGTTGTGGATGACTTGGGAATACTGACTGTAATCCCCAGTCTGCCAAAGAGGTCCAGGGTAAAGGAGAGAGCCTCCTGTAAAGAGTCTCTGGATGGAGCTGAAATCAGCCAATTGTCCAGGTAAGGGAAAACCACGATACCCTGGTGGTGCAAAAGCCAGGCACTTGGTAAACACTGAGGTGCTGAGGAAAGACCAAAAGGGAGGGCCCGAAACTGGAAGTGCTCCCCTTGGAAAAGGAACCACAGGAATCAGCGGTGGTTGGGGAAAATCGGGATGTGCAAGTACACATCCTGCATGTCTAGCATGTACAACCAATGATTCTCCAACAGGAGTGGAAGAAGGCTCTGGAGTGTTAGCATCCAAAACTTTTTGTACTCAATGAACAGATTGAGACTGCTTAATTCGAGAATGAGTCTCAAGTCTCCCATCTTTTTTGGAACCAGGAAAAAATGGGAGTAAAACCCCCTTCCCCTTTGCTGGAGGGGAACACGGTCTATTGCTTCTTTGAGCAAAAGGCTTTGAATTTCTTCCTGAATGAGAAGAGCCTGATCCCTGGAGTAGGAAGACCTTTTTGGTGGAGATTCTGGAGGAATTTCCAAAAACTCTATAGTGTGTCCGATGGACGCCAGTTGCAGGACCCATATCATCATCGGCATATAGTATGATCTGCTCAGAGCAGTGATAAGGGAGGGAGTTTAAGAAAAGGCTAAAAAGGAGGGGTCCCAGTATGGATCCCTGTGGGACACCTGAGCGAACAGGCAGGGTGTTAGAGCATCTGCAAGTTTTACTCTCTGTTTTCTAAGTAGCTTTTAAACCAGAGAGAAGAGTCAGGTGATAGCCCGGCATTCAGTAGTTGGTGTATTAGTAGTCCATGGTGTACTGTATCAAAGGCCTTGGAGAGGTCGATGAAAACGGCCCCTGTGAGAAGGCTGTTGTCAAGGGATTTGAGCAATGCACCAGTGAACTCAAGAAGGGCTGTGGTGGTGCTGTGACCTTTCTGGAAGCCGTGTTGTTGTGGACAAGGTATATTGTATTTATCCAAGTGGTCGGTAAGTTGATCAGCCACGATGCGCTCAAGTACCTTAGAGAGTGAGGGCAGTATGGAGATAGGGCGATAATTTGAGTGAATTGTCTTGTCCCCACTTTCATGGACGGGTGTCACAGTGGCTGTTTTCCATAGGTCCGGGAATTTTCCACAGCTGAGAGAGAGGTTTAGGATTTTTGTTAATGGATGAATTACCTCATCGAGGATGAGTAACAGAAGCTTAAGGTCCAGGGTGTCACTACTAGATCTAGATTTAGAGATAGTTGCAGTAATATAGTGGCTAGCTTCATTCAGCCTTACCTTTCTGAAGTAGAAGAGGGGATGGTTAGACTGAGGGGCTGAGGTATTTGGGGAGTAGGCCCTGTTTTCAAAAAAGTCAGGGGGTAGAACAGCACTAAGGTCTGAAAAAGCTGTGTTAAAGATGTTTGCGATCACCTTGGGGTCAAGGGTTGAGGATCCATCAACATGGCTGGAGAGGTTTTTGTCTGCTTCCCTGTGACATCCTTGATATTGTCCCAGAAAGCATAACCATTTCCCCATGTATTGGTGAAAGCGTCTTTGTAATAGGTGGATTTCATTAGCCATATGGCTTTTGTGCAGGCATTTCGTGCTTGTTTGTAATTTTGGATTTCCAGTTGTTTGCCAGTGGCCCTGGCAACTGCCCAGAGGTGATCCCTTAGCTTCAGCTGAGAGAGAAGAGCCACAGTGACCCATGGGTTAGAGAGAGATTTTGTTTTGCACCTTTTAGCAGGGGCAAAGAGGTCGCAGGGTTTGCTGAAAATTGAGATGAAGTGATCAAGAGCCAAGTTAACATCTGTTGCTTCACAGATGGGTAGCCAGTCTTGTAGAAACAGGTGTTTGAGATGTGGAAGTTTTCCATGAGGAAGGACTCTGCTAGCGATAATTTTGGGAGGGGGGCTTAAGGAATTTGTTAGACCATGCACACATGACTGGGGAGTGGTCGCTGAGTGAATCTGGGAGAATGGTCGTACGAGAAAACCTTGTGGGGTGAGTGGTGAGGACCCAATCCAAGAGGGTACTGGTGCCAGTCTTGTAGTTAATTCTAGTACAGGAGTTTACCAATTAAGGTCTTGAAGTCTGGCACAGCCAGAGGAGGAGGTTGTGGGGAGGTGGAGGAGGAGGCATTACTGGTTGGGGTGGGTAATGATACCCCTGGTAACCCTGAAAATGGTGGTAGGGGTTGTAACCAGGGTAGTACTGTCCAAAGAAACTCCACTCAGGAGGAGGACCAGCCAGGTAGTGGTCCCCAGGATACCTTAGGGGGTAATGAGGGACAGTCTGGGGTCTAGTGTAAATCCCTGTCTTCAGGTCCGACGGAGGGCGGACCCACGTTGGACTCACCATAGTGTAAATTGGCGGGAGGTCCGGCATCAGGATAGCCAGCATTATGGGTACCAATGTCGGGACTGGCATCACCCGATCCGGTGCCGGAAAGGGATCCAGCGTCGGAGGGGCTAGTGCCAGGGCCAGACGAAGGGGACCCAACGGTGGGGCAGAGTCTGGCACTGGAGCCGAAGGCTGGGCCAGACCACTGGGCCCTGGCTGAGGAAGAGTCGGAGGTTCTGGCATTGGTATCGTCGGATCAGACGGTGGGATCAGGACCAGGACATTCATCATGTCTGAAGGGATTCCCACCTGAAGGGGGAGGAGGGGCCTCCACTGTAAGGCCAGACGGCTGAGGAGGAGCCTTCTTCCCTGTGGCCCCATCAGGGGAGCATGGGACCGACCCAGAGGAATGGTCTAGAAACACAGAAGTTAGCGGCGGATAAGGACCGCAAGGCCCATCCGGTCTGCCCATTTCTTTTTCTACCTTATGAATGTGCCATTGGTCTTCGCTTTGTCAATGGCCTATCTATTCATACTCATCTGTATTGCTCCCTTACGCCTATCCCATGCCTGTTTGAAGCCATGCACTGTATTCATATCAACTACTTCCTGAGGTAGGCTGTTCCATGCATGCACATAGAGGGGTCCCGCACTATCTTTACCTTAGGTACCTGCCTAGGAAGGGGAGGGTATAGGCGAGGGAGTAGGAGGGAGAAGGGCATTCTCCCCCTGGTTCTGCCAGAAGTCGGGGGGGTTAGGCGCCAATAGGCCCTGACAGGAGAACCACATCTGAGCGGCTGTCTGAGACAGGCATCTTACCAGACTGAGCTGGGCATGGGAAGAGCCCCCGACCGACTTATTGGCTGGTGCTGGGCAGGTCCCCGAAGGCTGGGGAGCCGTCTTACTGGCAGCCAGGCGGTTTCTGGAGGAGCCGGGGCTGACTTAGTGGCTGTAGCGGTGCGGCCATTGGAGGAGCTGATGGTCGATTGACCTGCAGAAGATTTTCAAACTTACCATCCAAAGTCTTCTTAGGAGGCGGCCTTGCTTGTTGAGGTCTGAGAGGCCTCAGGTTGGTCCATTGAGTGCTCCTGCTCTCCAGATATCTCCTTGGGGTGTTTCTTGGAGGGAGAAGATTTTTCAGAGGAGGACACTCTGATGCGGTCCATTTGCTTCTCTAATGAAGCAAGGCGGACTTTTAGAAGGTGGGCCTCCAAAGTCTGCTCTGTCTGCTTTTTAGTGGCCTGGTTAAATGTTTGGCACTCCGAGCAGGATGAGACAGGATGATCTGGGCCCAGAAAGATAACGCACTTCAGGTGATTATCCTTGTGAGGAATCCGCGTGCCACAGGATGAGCACTTCTTAGGAGAAGACATAAGTGAGAATTATGCAAAAAAAAAAAATGTCAAAGGAAATCCAACGCAAGTATTATCATGATGATTGCTACTGGAAGTCTGCTATGTGACTGACACGAGGTGACAGCGGGAAAGAACTGAAGGGCAGGTGTGGGGACCGCCCCCTATATACAGCCACGCTGATGTCAGGTGGGTGGTCCCCCATCAGGGATTGCTAGACAAGTCTGCCGTGCAGCCCGAAGCCAGGTGGCACCAGTTCTATATGCAATGACCTACTAAAGGAACCCTCTTGCAGTAAGATCTCTGTGTTCCTTTGTACCAAGCGGACAGGTTCTATTGCTCTTTTTTTTGAAGCAGGATGTGAATTTCCTCCCGGAGTAATGGAGTGTGTTCTGGAGGGTAATGGGAAGGTACTGGTGGATGGTCTGCAGGTAGTTCCAGAAGCTCCAGAGTATGACCTTGTGCTATTATCTGCAGGACCCAAGCATCTTAAGTTACCTTTCTTCACTGGTCCAGGTGGAGGGAAAGGTGACCCCCCCCCCCCAACCACCACTACTGGAGTCACAGGTGGTGATGGGGTATAGGAAGGAGTCCGGCAGAGATGGTTGCTGTGGCTACTGCCGCAGTACCACCTCTAGGGACTTTTGAGTGGGCACCTGCGGTGGGGCCTGGTGGGGGTAGGGTTGCTGCTTCTCTACTGTTGCCTTGCTGTCTGGTTGCAGATCTGTGTCTGGGCTAAAGGGCACCCTCTGCCTAGTCTGGGCGCACCCTCTGCCTAGTCTGGGCATGATACATGGAATGTACTGATTTCAGGGTTCTGCCTGAATCCTGTATATAGGAGGGAATATCTTCATCATCTGCTCCACACAGCTTGTATCTTCTGAATGTGAGTTGAGGATGGATTGCTGAACACCATTAGCAAAGCCAGACGCTGTGAGCCAGGAGTGCCTTTTGAGGCAAATAGCAGAAGCACCAGAAATATCATAGGAGATGTTTACCTACGTTGGCACCTGTAGACAGGGCATTCAGTATCTCCTGTTTAGCAGTGCTTGCTGGGAGGCCCAGGGTGGCTGCCTTGGCCTTCCTCCAGTGAGCATTCTGGTACAGTATTTTACCATGGATGCTTGGCAATTTGTAATCCTCAGCCCTAGAGAAGCTGAAGCAAAAATCCTTTTACCCAAGCCATCAAGTTTTCTGGACTCCTTGTCCGGAGGAAGGGAAGTAAGGTGCTCTGGAACCTTAGACATGTCGTGGGCGGTACTGATGACACGTAATCCACCTCAGGTTAGCCTGCAAAAAAGGGCTTGCTTAAGGGGGAGTGTGGTACAGCTCATCAGTCTTCCTTGGTATGGCAGGTATCATGTTAGGTCTCTGCCAGGCAGCCAAGGTGGCATCCTCTAAGGATGGCAGGAAGGGAAGAATAACTATTGGTGGAGTATCAGGCAGTTCTAAGAAGTCTACTAAGTTCTTCTTAGTAATGTCCTACTCCTCTGCATCAAACCCCATTGCAGATCGAAGTTCCTGCATCATTGTTATAGAGGAGGGGACTTCAAGGGGAGACCTGGGGGTATAAACTATCGAGTTTTCACTCCCAGTAGAAACTGTGGAACTTATTCTGTTACAGGTGTCCACAAATTCCTCTCCATCTTCCAGAATAAACTCTGGATTATATTCCTGGTCCTCACTGATATGGTCTGGAGGACACAGTGGAGCCGAAGAAGCCGTCGACAGCCTGGAAGGTATCTGGTATGATGACTTGGCAGGTGTCATCACAGGTGTTTGTCGTGTGGACCCCATTGATGGAAAGCTTGTCAATAGAGGAGGGGGTAACAGGCGTTTAAGAATGTCCATGAAGGACGCTAAAACCACCTGAACATCTGCGCCCGTGTTTGTGTAGATAGGAATGCTGGCAGATGTCGATGGGGGAGGCATGGGCCCCGGCGTCCACTGCAACATCAGCTGTGATAGGTTTGGAGGCGCTAGAGATCGACCCATCCGGCAACAGGCTGAGTCATCTCTAGAGCGGTCAACAGTCCAGAGGTCATACCTGAGTGAATGGGAGACCTTGAATGCACCATGGAGGTCTTTGCCTTCTTTCAGCCTATCCCTGTACTTGTGGTGGTGACACCCAGATGTCTTCTCCTGGGACTTGGATCCCTTCAGTCCCAAGGAGTGAGCCGAAGACATGGTGGCGGTTTCCTGGTGGAGCTTCTTCTCCATCTGAGCTGAGCACTTAGCGCTTTTTCAGCAGAAGCTTTTCTAAAGCATGCTTTCTGCACTGCTGGGTGGCTATATTAAAGCCCTTACAAATCAGGCATGCCTTGACATTGTGGTTCTAGCCAACACATGCAGACATCGTGCGAGTCTTTTGAATAAATTTTCTTGCTGCACTTGCATATCTAAAGAGTCTGGACAGCGACGGCTCTGGAGACAACATACTCGCTACCAAAAATCACTTTTAAAAAGTGATTACTTTTACTGTAGGAAAAAATATCAGGAATGGTGTTTCCATAGCAGAGTCAGGCAGGAAAAGAACTGAGGAGGGAAAGGGTCGCCCATGTTTATATAGTTAGAGCAGACATAGGACATAGTCATGGGCAGCCCCTGATGGACTGCTTGCAAACAGTTTCCATGTGGTCCTAGTGCACTATGGCTATAGTTCCATAGGTGTGGCTTGATGAAAGGGATACCCTCAAAGAAGATTAAAAAATTACTCACTGTAATGTTTCTTTCAAAGAGATCCCTAACAAGTGTGATCATTCCCCCGAGCTTTAGAATTTCATGTGCATTATGGAATTAAGAATGAAATTCAAGCTCTGCTGTGTGATCAGTCATCCTTGCACTTTATTTCTAAAGCTAGGGTGACCTGTGACCACTACAACTAGCTAAATGGCTACCAAAAATGTTTTTAATAAAACAAACATGTAAAATTGGTTTAAAGAAGGCAGAACAAATGAATTTGTTAGGAAAAATAAAGTCACACAGACCAATTATCAACAATTGTAAAGGCACTTTAGCAAGGAGGAAAAAAAAAATATTGTCAACCTTTTCCCAGGTTCTGGAAGGGAAGGCAGGGATTGTTAAACTTAGTGAGGGATCTCTTTGTCAGAAACAACATTATTACGGTTAATCATTTTTAATTCAAACCCCAGAAATCCCTCAGTTAAGTTTAACAAGTGCACACTCCTTAGCAGTACCTTGGGAAGCTACTTCTCAATCTAGAGAAAAGGTTCTACAAGACAACGGTACTAAAACTGACATCCTTTCTGGACTGCATGTCCAGGCAGTAGTGTTTTGTTTAAGCGTGTACAGTTTTCCAGGTAGTGGCTTTGCAAATTTCTTGCAGGAGAATACCCCTTGATACTGCCACAAAGGCAGAAGTGCCTCTTGTACAGTGTGCCCTACACCCTGCGGGTGGCAATTTACCAACTTTGTTGTAACATAACTGTATACAGGAGACTATCCGAGAAATGGTTCTTTTGGATGCTGGTTTGCCTTTCTGCACTTCGCCATACGTAAATTGCTGAGCGCTAGTGGATCGGACATCAGTTGTGTAGTCCAAGTAGTAACTCGGTACCCTTTTATTATCCAGACTGTGGTGCTTTTGCTCACCTGAGCTGGATTTTCCTGTGAAGAAAACTGGAAGGGCAACGGATTGATTCAGATGGAATTCAGACACCACTTTTGGGAAGAATTTCCTGTTTGCCCTAAGGACTACCTTGTCCCTATGGAAGATTAAGTAGTCAGGATTTGTATCTCACTCACACTTCTGACTGCTACCAGGAAAACTGTTTTCCAGGTAACATACTTCAGTGTGGTAGTGGCCATGGGCTCGAAAGGGGCCTCCATCAGCTGGGCAATGCACACATTCAAATCCAGATGGACAGATGATTACAGCCTTTGAAAATGGGTTCTGCCACTGACCTGTCTTTGCCAGCTGATATGTAAGCAGACAGTGCTGCAAAATGGACCTTCAGATTTGAGGGCCTTGGGCCCAGAGACTGGAGATGGATTAGGTAGCCCAAGATTGTAGACAGGGCTGCCCGCAGGGGGTTAATCTGTCTAGAACACCAGAAGAATAATCTCTTCCATTTTGAAACACAAGTTCTCCATGTTGCTGGCTTCCTAGAAACCTTCAGCAGTTCCATTACTTTTTCAGAAAGATTTAGCCAAGAAAAACGCTAGCCCTTCAAGAACCATGCTCTGAGGCATAGAGTTCTCAGATTTGGGAATGTTATCCTGCCTTGGGACAGTGTCAACATATCAGAGGCTGGTTGACTGGCGGTCTGTTGAAGAGGAACAGGAGCATGGGATACTGGGTCTGCCTGGCTCAGTCTGGAGGTAGGAGGACCACTATTATAGATTTCCTTTTTAAGTTTCATCAGAACTCTCAATAAAAGTGGGAACAGAGGGAAGGCACTGAGAAGCTTCCCTGACCAGTTGAGGACTAGCACAGCATCTGGGACTGAGACCACTGCTGAAGGTCTGCAGCAAAAGACTGGAAGCTGGTTCTCCCAGGAGGCAAAATGTACCTCACCGTCTGAAAACTGATGCCAGCACCTGCTGGTTCAGTGTCCATTTGTGATTGCTCTGGTTGATCCTTCTCAAGTAGGATGCCAACACATTCTTTCCCTGGCAGGTTTACTGTGGATAGCTGGATTTCCAGGGAGTAGGCTTGGTTCCAGATCTTCATGGATTCCGTGCACAGTTTTGAAGATCTTAGGCCTCCTTGCTTGTTTATGTAATACATTGTTATGGTTTTTTTGTGTTAATTTGAACAGACTGACCCTGAATATGGGAGGAGAAAGCCTGCACTGCCAGCTAAACTGCCTTGAATTACAGAAGACTTGTGTGCTTTAAAGTCTCCTGTGTGCTCCAGATACCACTTACAGTAAGGTTTTCTAGGTGGGCGTCCCATCCTAGAAGGGAGGCGTCTGTTGGTATGACTGTGGGGGACTGCTGGAGGAAAATAATTACTTCTTTGAGGTGGTCTTCCTCTTTCCACCCTTCCAGTGCCCATAACAAGGTTTTTGTAACAGACACCAGCTTGGAAAAGGATCCCACCTCTGGGACCAGTGGCTCCTTAAGTAATGCTGAATGTCCCTCATTTGAAACCTGGTTCCTTGGCACCACTACAGTGGTTGAGGTCACATGACTTGGTAACAATAGGAAGTCCCATGCAGACCTTAGCTGGCCTGCTTTAAAGGATTCTGCAAGTTGAAATTGGATTTGCTACCCTTGCTTGAGGAAGTAAAAACTAGTACCCCTCCCTTTCCTTCTCAATTGTGTTGCCACCACAACTAGACACTTTCTGAATACTCTTGGATGAGGTGAGGCCAAAGGGAAGGGCTCTGAACTGGAATTGGCAGTTCTTCAACCTGAATGAGGTATTTACTGTGACTTGGCCTGACTGGTGTCTGAAAGTAAGTGTCTATCAAATCCAGTGATCCCAGCCCATCTCCTGTTTGCAGAGGCAGAATCATGGAGTCCAGTGTTACCATCTTGAACTTTTCTTTCTTTTAAATGTTTGTTCAGATATCTTGGATCTAAAATGGGTCTCCACTCCCCATTGTTCTTGTGGGTCAGGAATTATTGACAAAGTCTCTTGCCCCACTGTGAGACAGGCACTTTCCCCACTGCATTTGCTTGCAACAATTTCTTCACCTCAGTCTCCAACAGAAGTTTTTCTGCTGGTGTGTGAGGCTGGAAAACCATTAGGTTCTGTGGTTTGGGGAATTTTCTGAATTGTAGAGATACACCCCTGGCTCACTATTTCCAGGAGCCACTTGTCTGTGGTGACTTTTGTCCATTCCTGGAAATATTAAGATAGCCTTCCCTGCAATGGATGGGGGAGCTGGCCAAACTTATCCAGGGGTTTTGCTTTATCTCCGGTTTGGAGGATGGTGCTGCAGCTGCATGCCTGCTGTCCCTTCTACCCCTGTCCCTACAGTAGCCTCTTTGAGAAGGGTACTCATAGGAATCATACGTACAAGGGTAGTATCTCCCCCCCCACATCCCTTCCCATAAGGCCTGTAGGAAGTGGAGACCTTTTCTCAGTACTGCTTTTGTACTCGTTCACCTTTCTCATTTAAGCCTCTCTTTTCACCAGAGAATTTGCTTCACAAGGGAAATCCACCACTTTTGTTTGAGCGTCCTGACATAGATTAGTTGTTCTTAGCCAGATAAATCTTAGAAAACACTGCATGGGCAATGACCCTAGATGCAGTGTCATTTGCATCTCCCGTCATACAGAACTGATACCTTGTGGCATCTATGGCTGATCTTGCTGTGTCAAGCCATGTCCTGTGCCAACTCTCCAGTAGCCTTTTTTAATTCAGTGTCAGTATAGAACTTCATATGGCTTTCTGGTACTGAGCTGTGTAAGCAAAGTAAGCTGCCTGCTTTAGTAGCAGGAAAGCTGAAGTATAGATTTTTTTGCCCACAATATAACGTAAGGGAGAAAGGTCACATTAACCATGCTGGTGGTTCAGGCAGCAGTCAGAGAAAAGGCAGCGGCCTATAAAAAAAAATATAAAACAAGAGGGGACAGGGATAAGGAAATGTACCAACTTGCATCAAGAAAAGTCACCCGGATGGTGAGGGGGGGCAAAGTTCAGTAAAGAGCAGCAGCTGGCACAGGGGATACATGGAGAGGAAGAAAAAATTACTCACCTTAGTAATGTTGTTTCTTCTAATGGAGTCTTGCTGTAGTCTGACAATAGCAGTGAGTCCCAACCTTCGAACTGCTCCGGAGACTGGCTACTAAACATAACACATTTTTTTGGTCCCAAAACAAAGACTCAAGTCAGGAGACCCAAAAAATGAAAAACACAACACCAACTCACTCCAAGAAAAGAAGGAGGTGAAAACAAAAAGGTGGGCACCTACTGAGTGCCAACACTGCACTGCCCACCCACATCCCAAAAACAGAGGTTCTGAGAGAGGCAGGAAAGGGGGGGGGAGAGGAGGTCAGAATACAGCAAGACTCCATTAGAAGAAACAACATTACTAAGGTGAGTAATTTTTTTTTCAAACAACATGAAGTCTTGCTGTATTCTGACAATAGCAGACTACAAAGCAGTACTTCCATGGAGGAGGGACAGAACCTACTTAGGAAGTAGGCTCTGAAGCACAGCTGTGCCAAACCGAGCATCACTCCTAGCCTGGATGTCCAGGGAGTAATGCTTGGTAAAAGTGTGAACTGTTTTCCAGGTAGTTGCTTGACATATCTCTAGAATAGGGATGTCCCTGGCAGCAGCCAGGGAAGCAGCTGGTAGAGTGAGCCCTCAGGCCTGAGGGAGGAACCTTACCCAGTTTTTCATAACAAAACTGGATACAAGACAATCCACCTGGCAATGGATCTTTTAGTGGCAGGTTTCCCTTTACCAGCCTCACCATAAATGAGGAACAGCTGGAGGGAGTCAAACCTGTGATCCTTGGTACGCTCTATGTAATAGCTAAGGGCTCTTTTCACATCTAAACTGTGCAGCCTCCTCTTGCCAGAGGAGGAATGGTCAGTGAAGTACACAGGAAGAGACACAGATTGATTAAGGTGGAAATCTGAAACCACCTTAGGCAAGAATTTCCTGTTAGTCCTGAGGACCACCTTCTCTCTACGGAAGGAGATAAAAATCAGGCTCCACTGACAAAGCTTGTAATTCACTTATGCGTCTGGCAGAAGTGATGGCTACCAGAAACACAGTTTTCCAAGTCAAGTACTTAAGCTCTGCTGAAGACAAAGGCTCAAAAGGGGGTTGCATAAGCTGAACAATGCAAACATTAAGACTCAAGCAGGGGCAGAGTCCCTGAATGGAGGGTTGGTGTGAAGCAATCCCTTGAAAACCTTGGAGAATACAGGGTGAGCTGAAAGAGAAGAGGGCTTACCTGCTGAAATAAAAGCAGACACAGCTGCCAGATGCACCTTCAGTGTAGCTGGTCTCAGCCCCAAGGTATTTAAATGGACCATATAATCAAGGACTGTGGGCAGATCAGCAGATTCTGGGGAAATATGCTTCCCAGAGCACCATATGGAAAATCTTTTCCATTTGAAATTATAAGTAGCCCTGGTGGAAGGTTTTCTAGAAGCCTTCAGGATATCCATTACACCTAGGGAGAGGTGTAAATCAGCAAACTCTAACTCTTCAAGGGCCAGGGCTTGAGATTGAGAGATTTGAGGTTGGGTACCAAACCCTCCCCTGAGCACAGGTTAACAGGTTGTAACTCCTGGGAAGACACAGGGGAAGATGAACTGCTAAGGACAGTAGGAGTGGATACCAGGGCTGTCTGGTCCAGTCTGGAGCAATCAGGATCATCTTGCAGGATTGAGATCTGATTTTTGACTAGCACTTTGAACAGGAGAGGGAAGGGGGAAAGGCATACAGGAACTTCCCTTCCCAATGGAGAACAAAGGCATCCAGGGGGACTGAGCCAAACACTGGGGGCCTGCAGCAAAAGGGGAAGTTGGTGATTGTCTGGGGCTGCAAAAGATCTATCTGCGGGTGCCCCATCTGGAAAATATCACCCAAGACCAGGGGTCCAGTGACCATTCGTGATGGCCCTGGGAAATCCTGCTGAGAACATCTGCCAGGACATTGTCCTTGCCTGGGAGGTGAACTGCCGTGAGGGAGGTGTTCAGGGAGTAAGCCAGAGACCACAACTTCATTGCTTCGCTGCACAAGGCCGTAGACCGAGTGCCTCCTTGCTTGTTGATGTACCACACTGTGGTGGTGGTGTCTGTTCTGACCTGTATAACTTTGTTCTGAACAGATTTGGAAAAAGCTTGAAGTGCTAGAAATACTGCTCTGAGTTCCAACAGATTGATGTGGGGCAGAGATTCCTGAGGAGACCACAACCCCTGGGTGGTCAGGTCGCCTATGTGAACCCCCCCACCCCAAGAGGGAGGCATCTGAAGTAAGGATTAAAGAGTGAGACTGAGTGACAAAGGGAACCCCTTGTCTCAGATTGTTCTGATCCTGCCACCACAGTAGGGCCTGGAACAGGGTTCGAGTTACTGGGATCAATTTGGTCAAAGAATCCTTCCTTTGAGACCAGAAGGCTCTCAAATGGAACTGAATGTCCCTCACCTGAAATCGTGCTCCCTGCACTACTGCTGTAGAAGCAGCCATGTGCCCCAGGAGCTGTAGAAAATGCCTTGCTGGTCGAGACACCTGCAGGGTGAATGAGGGGGCCAGAGAGACAAGGGTCCTTGCCCTGTCCAGGGGAAGGAAGGCTCTGGCCTTTTCTGTGTCTAGCTCTGCGCCTATGAAGGTGAGGAGCTGGATAGGCTCTAGAACTGACTGTGAAAGATTCAGAAGGAAACCCAAAGAAGTGACCAGTTGCTGAGTTATCTGTAAGTGTAACTTGACTTGGTCTGGGGACTGGCCAACTATGAGCCAGTCGTCCAGGTAAGGGAATATGGCAATCCTTTGCCTTCTTAGAGAAGCAACTACCACTGCCAGGCATTTTGTGAATACCCTTGGAGCAGAGGTTAGGCCAAAGGGCATTGCTCTGAACTGGTAATGGCCTGAGGGCAGCTCGAACCTGAGGTACTTTCGATGGGAGCGTCTGATGAGAATATGGAAG
Source organism: Neoceratodus forsteri (assembly GCA_016271365.2). Lineage (NCBI taxonomy): Eukaryota > Metazoa > Chordata > Ceratodontiformes > Ceratodontidae > Neoceratodus > Neoceratodus forsteri. The sequence continues at coordinate 62,754,860 of CM028132.1, read as the reverse complement.
TAGGCATCCTTGAGGTCCAGGGACACTAGCCAGTCCCCTGGCCTTAGAGAAGGTAGAATAATTCCCAGAGTCACCATTTTGAATTTTGGTTTTAAAAGGTGCTTGTGTAAGTATCTGAGATCCAGGATGGGCCACCATTCTCCTGTCTTTTTTGGGGGTAAGGAAGTACCTGGAGTACAACCCCTTGCCCTGGTGTAGGGGTGGAACCCTTTCCACAGCTCTGAGAGCTAGGAGGGAAGAGACCTCTGCCTTTAAGGCAAGTGTCTCTGAATGATTTGCAGGTGGAAAGGATCTGGTTCTCATCTTTGGAAACTTTTTTGAAGCTGAGAACCAGTCCCTGGCTTACTACTTCCAGGACCCATTTATCTGATGTCAGAGACTCCCAGTCCTGGACAAAGTAAGCCAGCCTGCCCCCTACAGGTAGCTGAGAATCGGCCCTGGCAACCCCATCAGGGTGCCTGTTTGGCAGGGGCTTTGGACTGAGGGGTGGAAGCAGGCCTGCTTGTACCCCGTCTGCCTCTCTCTCTCTCTCTCTCTCTCTCTAAAGAACCCCCTCTGGGCATAAGCAGAAGAGGAGGCCTGGGCTTGGTAAAAAGGCCTATGAAAAGGCCTGCCCCTGGGAAGCTGCCTTTGAGGAGTGGCCTGCCTTTCCTTGGCCTGTGCACTCCTATCGGTGGTCCTATACTCATCCATTTTCTTCATGTAATTCTCTGTTTGCTCCCCAGAGAATTACCCACAACAGGAAAATCCATGGCCTTAGTCTGGTATCCTGAGACAGGCTAGTACATCTGAGCCAAGCCATTCTTTGAAGTGCCACAGATGTAGCCATGACTCTAGATGACGATCATTGGAGTCTACTGCAGCATGGAATTGCACCTTGGATGCCTCAATACCATCAGCAGCCACCTGCTCCAGCTCCTTGGCAAGCTGGCCAGGGACCTGTTTTGCTAAAGCCATAACAGTGTCCCATCTGGATTTTTGATACCTAGCAGTATAAGCCATGTAATTGGCCTGTCTGAGTCCCAAGGATGCTGCCATGTACTGTTTCTTTGCCATGGCATCAATCCTCCAGGAGTCCTTGTCCGGGGGAGTGTGAAGCCAAGGGAATGTTTGCCTTATCACAGGCTGCAGCCTGCACTACCCCAACATGGCTGCATTGTTGTATAAGGAACTCCGTGTCTGAGCCTGACAATGTATACCTCTTGTCCATTCTTTTATCCACAGGAGGTATAGTGTTAGGAGTCATTAAAATCTTAAATGTCTGTTTCCCAAAAGATTTGTGCAAGGAATAGACAGCCTCCTAGACTCTGGGATATCCATCATTTCTACATAGTCAGGCTCCTCCTGGTCATCCACAGCTTCTTCCATAGGAAGCTGGAGGTTTCAGCCACTTTTTTATAAAACATGAAATGGGAGGGGGACTCAGAAAGCCTAGGAGGAAACACTCCTGAAGGTTTGTCTGGGGAGATGTCCAGGTCAACAGGCACATCCAGACTTTCAAAACCACATTCACTTTCCTCATACTCCTCTTCCTCCTCCTCCGGTTCATAAAATTCCTCTCAATCATACTCTTGAACCGGTGGAACCGGCCGAACCGAGCGCCTGCCTGATGGTGCCGGTTCGGTCGGAACCGGGGAAAGAGACTGAATAATTTTGATCGTTTTGGCTATTTATTCAGCGGTTGGAGAGGAAAGTTTTGGCTCCACACCAGCTGATTTTTCCTTTCTAGTTCTTTTAGCTGGAACAGACTCCTCAGAAACGGCTCTCCTTTTGCCCGAAGAAGTCTCACCCTGGTCAGAGGGCACTCCTTCTGGTTCGGTTTGAACTGAACCAGGCTGGCCATCCGGTTCAGCGGACTTTTTGGCCTCCCTTTCCCTGAGCCTACCAATTCTCTTTTCTAGGGTAGCTGCAGGGAAATTTTTACAAATCTGGCAGTCTGCATTGAGGTGGTCAAACCCCAGACAATAAACACAGGTGGTGTGGGGGTTAGCCTTGGCAAAGACTTCCCCACACACACTACAGTGCTGAAACCCAGTGGGTCCGGTTTTTCTTTTGGGTTTCTCAGACACTGTGCCAGTCCTAACCAAACTTACCCTGTTATGGCAATCCGCCAGGCAAGACCCTCTTATTGGTTCCTGACCATGTCACGGGTCGTGGAAAAAACTGTAATAAAATCATTTTTTTTTTTTAGAACTGATAAGAACCGGTAACCACACTCTAAAAGTACAATTTTTTTTAAACAACTCAATCGGTTCAAACCAAACCAATGAACTGTTTACAAGTTCCACACAGAATAGATAAAAAATAACCTATCTAGTACTCACAATACCACAGACAGAGACTGAACTGGCAGGTTACGGTTTAAATTCGGTCAAAAACTGAGAAAAGAGGTACTTTAACCGACAAATTGAACCGAGCATAAGGAGAAATCTCTGGAGCAACTGTTCAGTGAGGCGGAGTAAAGAATCTGATGGTTTGAGTTTAAACAGCAACAGACAGAGTCTCAACCGAGCTAGAGCTCAGCGTTCCATGCCTGGCATGGAAAGTTAACTCTTTTATCTCCGGGGCAGTTCGAAGGTTGGGACTCACTGCTATTGTCAGAATACAGCAAGACTTCATGTTGTTTGAAAAGGGGTTCTTCCAGTATATTGGGGAGCAGAGAAAAACTAAGGGCCAGCTCAGCAGATTGAGATCAGAAGGAGGGTGGGTGGAAGAGGCGAGGGACCAGGCAGAGGTACTAAATGAGTACTTCACCTCTGTGTTCACTAGGGAGGAGCATGGGATATCTACAAAGCACGGCTCGATGAGGATAGAAGCGGCAGTGAGTGAATTCAAGGGAGCAACAGAAATGGAGCAAGAGGGAGGGACAGGTACCCCAGGGGTGTCACATCAGGATAAGGATAAAAAGGGCAGAAAGGTGGAGGAGACGGAAGATGCTATCTCCACCAAAAGGGTGTGGTTAGCCCTCAAGGCCTTAAAGAAAGAAAGACAAATCTCATGGGCCGGATGGCATTCATCTGGGAGTACTATGGGAATTGGCGGACATGCTGGCTGCACCCCTGGCGGAGCTCTTCAACAGGTCGGTTGAGACAGGGAGGATACCTAGGAATTGGTGAGAGGCCCATGTGGTGCCACTCCATAAAGGAGGGTCGAGGGAAGTACCAGGTAACTATAGACCCATCAGTTTGACCTTGGTGGTGGGAAAATTAATGGAGAGTATACTAAAGGAACGATTGGGGGTGTACTTGGAGGAGGTGGGAGGTCTGGATAGTCGGCAACATGGGTTTGTTGCTGGTACATCATGTCAAACCAATCTTGTGGAGTTTTACGAATGTGTAATATCAGAATTGGACAGGGGAAAGCCTGTGGATGTATTATTCTTGGACTTCAGCAAGGTGTTTGACTCTGTCCCCCACAATGGTCTGGTGGAGAAACTGATAGGGTTGGAAGTAGGCCCTTTGATGGTCAGATGGATTGAAAACTGGCTAGCTGGACGCACCCAGAGAGTAGTGGTCGGTGGGGAGCTCTCGAACCCGACAGAGGTCAGTAGTGGGGTACCACAGGGCTCAGTCCTGGGTCTGATACTGTTTTAATGCATACATATCGGACATCAGGGAGGGTATAGGGTGTGAAATGAGTCTCTTCGCTGATGGCTCCAAGATGAGAGCAGTAGTTGAGGTGGAAGAGGGGAGGTTGGCCCTGCAAAGGGACCTGGACACCCTGGAAAGCTGGCTCACATATAGAAATTAAATTTCAATATCACCAAGTGCAAGGTGTTACATCTTGGGCGGGGAAACCCTAAACATAGGTACACCCTGGGAGGGGAGGCACTGGAGGCCTCAGCAGGGGAAAAAGACCTAGGGGTCATGGTGGATGCATGTATGAATAATTCTGAGCAGTGCAGGAGAGCAGCTAGCAAGGCAAACAGGATGTTGGGATGCATCGTAAGGTGGATCACCTCTAGGAGCAGGGAAGTGATTCTGCCACTGTACAATGGACTGGTTAGACCACACCCTTGAGTACAGTACCGGAGACCACACTTGAAGAGGGATATACAGCTCCTAGAGAGGGAATCAGAGGAGGGCAACTAAGATGATACGAGGACTAGGGGATTTGACGTATGAGGACAGACTCCAGGATCTCTGCCTGTTTTCATTGGAGGAGAGGAGAGATTGGGGGGGGGATACATGATTGAGGTCTTCAAGTACCTCAAGGGACTAAATAGGGTAAACATGCAGGGGATCTTTAGATTAAAGCAGGGAGGTATCACCAGAGGGCATGGTTTGAAGTTGGAAGGGTGAGGGGGGAAAGAGGAGGAGGTTTTTCACTGAGAGGGTGGTGGACCCTTGGGATGTACTGCTTGGAAAACTGGTTGAGATCCACAGTGGAGGGCTTCAAGAAAGGGTGGGACAGGCACAGAAAGTGGAAGTATCAGATGATGGTCTGGCCCAGGGGGGTGGGGATGGATGATAGGGGTTTCTGGAACACAAGGGGGGGAGGGCCTCAGCACCCAACTAGGGATCTGAGGTTCAAGCAGACTCGATAGACCATAAGGCCTAATCTGCTGACAATCAGTATGTTAGTAATATCCAGTTTCCTGGAATCTTTCTCAGGAAGCTGGGAGGAAAAGGGCACTTTTGGTTTTATCACAGGCAACAGTCTAGATCACTCCCTCATGATCAGGGTGGGAGTACAGATACTCAGCACACTGTTTGTCTATCTGAATTTACTTCTCAGTTTTCGTGTCCATGCCAGCAGTTGAGGTAGGTGCAGAGAAAATTCTGTATGTGACTTTCCTGAGGGATTTATGGATGGACAGCATCAACCTTCTTGTGGGTACTAAGCCCATCATATCTATGAATTCTACGTCATCTTTCTCAGGCTTGTGGGAGACGATGTTGAGGGTATTTACCATATGCCTTACAAAGGTGTAGTGGGAAATGTAGTCCTTTGAAGGCCTAGGAGGGGAGCCAAAATCTTGCTCAGGTGAACCATCCAGTTTTTTGGGTTCTCCTCATCTTCATAGTAAATTTCAGCCTCCTCCTCCATTGGAACAGAAGCCTGGGGGCTGGTGTATTCATGAAATTCCCCATAGCCTGGAATCCCTGGAGGAATTGCCATGTCCTCTACTGAGGGCATTTAATTTGTGTCCACTGGTGGCTCCTTTCCTTCTTCAGTGGAAGGGACAGTGATATTTTTTTTACTGGCAGACACCAGTTCCAGTGCCTTACTTTCACTGGATTAAGGGTTTTCCCTTTCGGACACCATGAGTTTGGAAGTATCTTCAACAGCTTTACCTTTCTTTTCTGTCCCCTTTGACATGGGTTGCTGCTTACTCTGAGGGGCTGGATCCTCCTCTAAGCCGTTTGGTGACATGAAGGCAGACTGAGAAGCTGTAAAATTTTCTAATTCATTGCCTTTTTCCTTTGCGTTTTATGGCAAAACATTGTACAGCGATCACAACTGGCAAACTCATGGTGTGGACCCAGGCACTTTAACACAGTTCCTGGCAGTCTGCCTTTGCCAGGAACTGAAAACTGTAACATTTTTAAAGCCTGTATGTCATGTGTTCTTTTTGGCTTTGTCAGTCATGCCAGACATTGAAGACCCCAAGAAGACGTTTCCAGTTCCCAACTGAATATAAATAAAAAAACAGAAAAAAAAAGTGCTATACACTGAGGCTACCATATGTTATTTATTTGTGGTCCCATCTTTAGAGAAACCCTGGGCCACACTGCCCTTGACCTAGCACCTTGCAATAAGGCCCTCTGACAAAGCCTTATTGCAAAGTGATACGGAGGGGCAGTGTGGCCCAGCGTTTCTCTAAAGACTGGGATGACAAATAAATACAACACACTGTAGCCTTGGTGTGCAATACTGTTTGTTATTTTTTAGTGCTTTGGTTAAAGCAACACCTTTAGGGGAATGCGGCAGTGCTCTGCTTTTTCCTCATCTGCTACAGTTCCCAACAGAAATGGCTGAACATATAAGGCCAAGACATTTTCAAAAGGGCTTTAAAGTAAATAATGTGGTTCAGTTCCTTAGAAAGGAAACCATAGCTGGCCCGGTGGCACTGAGGGCTGAGGCGCTGGATGCCTTACCTTGCACCACACCAGCAACCCGGGTACGGGAACGGACTCTGGTCATTGGGGGGGGGAAGAGGATCACAGCAGGATTGTGCAGCCAGAAGGCAGCTCTCCTCTCTGGGGGGTAGTCACTGCCCCCCTGTAGTCCCACTGCCACCAGGTGGGGGCAACATGCAGCAGGTGGGTACCTCAAGATGCAGCGTGCGCATGCCTCCATATGCATGCATGTGTCTGAGGTAGGGGGCTGGGTTATGGGGAGAAAACAGAAAAACACTATAAATTACATATCGAAAGGAAAAAGAAACCACAATTTAACTTTACAGCAAAACAGGTTTCTAAAATAGAATCAGCAAAAGGATTGTCTTGGTTCCTAAAAATGAGGAACAGAGAATAATTTAAGAGTAAAACCACAGTGTGGTTTAACCAAAGTCATTTTTTATTTGAGTTTTAAAAGAATAAATAGTGGTTCCCATAAAATGGGAACTGCACTAAGAACAGCCTTCTCCAGTTCCTGGGAACTAATCAGAAACCAGAGAAGAAAGCTACACAATAAAAGACAAATAACCTAACACACATTATCAGAAAGTAAACAAATGCTTAAACACAATAAAATATTAAAACAAACTGTAACCAACCAGAAGTGTAGAGAAGACTTCAGGGCTACTGCTCTCTTCAGGCAGAGAAATCTGACGTCAGAGAGCAAGGTTGAGCTTGACCCTCACCAGAGTTTGAATTTCATTCAAATTCCATACTTTACATAAAATTCTAAAGCTCTGTGTCTGCTCATTTTGGGGAACAATTTCACTTGTTAAAGTGATTTTGTACACTTGAAAAAATAAATCCACTGCTTACTTAAAATGAAAGTTCATGCTGGCGATAGTCACCTTCTATAACTTTTAATGATTGTTTTGTAGCCATAATTTAATAGCAAGGGATTGTAATATGGTAAGGTGGCCAGTGGATCCCTTCCACTTTTCTATTGCTCTCTACCCCCCCCCCGTGCTATCACGTGCAGCAAGGGAAAGCATGAGCGTGTGACCCATTGAAATGAATGGGGCCATATTTATGCATTATGATGGCAAGTTGGAGATTAATGGAGGCCACCGCTTGACTAACAAGGGCCTTACAAATACAAATCTTCCAGAGAGCTCTGCTTTATGTATGCGACTCATTCAATGGCACAACTGACACTAACTGTTGTAGCCAGAATCTTTATGTTCACAGGGTTCTAGGTTAAGGTCCCAGCTTTGGGCTGAGCACATTACCTGTATGTAATTAATTCCCACTGACAATGTGGAAATAGATATAGAAAACAGCATTTTTAATATAAAAAACAGTGCTAAAGCACAGATTGGAGAAATAAATCTGTAATTTTAATAACAAATAAGCAAGACTTTAACACTTAGCCATCAAAATAATTGGAGCACCAGCCAGGGTTGACCACTTTCTTCAGAAAACAAAGATCTGTAGTTCCAGGGCACCATTTCACAGGTGGAGATGACCAACTGTTGCAGAACTGTTAAGTATGGGGAGACAGGCTGTTTAACAAAAAAGGACCAGCCCAGGTTAAATGACCGTTTACATACTTGTAGTTTTGGTTGCTTTAGTTTGAAAGTGGGTATCTTTGAACCCCCTAGTGACATGCGAGTTTGAGCTTAGCGTAACATTTTGAAATGAATATGTCAGGGTAGCTAAACCTTGGACATTTTAGAAACCGAAAGGTTGAGCCCTTATTTCCTCCAAAAACCCAGTTGTGTGTGGTAATTCTTTTTCATATTTGGAGATAATAAGGTGACTCCACACTGGCAATGAGTGACGGACACATTTGGCAGGGACTGGGCTTTGCCTGGGCTGAAGGAACTGGTGCCAATTTCTGTCTAACTCCTCTTCGGACTCCTGTGCTCCATTTAACTGTGCATTAGCGGCTCACGTTTTTTAAAAGTCTTTTTTTTTTATCATTTCTGTATACCTCTGTTTTATCAGTAAATAAGGAGGTCTCTGAAATGGGAAATCAGTTGCCTTAATTTGCATGTCCTGTGACAACCTAGTTGCTCCAATTCATTCAAATCTCACAACACAGAAACATAGAATTTGACAGCAAATAATGAACACCTAGCCCTCCCAGTCTGCCCATTTTTCCCTGCAACAGACACTACTTGGTCTCCCTACCCACTTTCTTTCCTCAAAGATTCCCTTTACCTATCCCATGCATGCTTGAAGCCCGTTTTCGTCCCCACAACCTCCTCTGGAAGACTGTTGCAGGCATCTGCCACTCTTTCCGTGAAGAAATACTTCCTCACTTCTCTCTTGAATTCTCTTATAGCTTTATAACATGCTCCCTTGTAAATCATTTTCCTCCTAGAAGGCACCGAATCTTCTAAACCCTATATACAACCATCACTCACATCAACACCCATTTCAACTTGGTATTGAGTAGCTTCTAAGCCACTTGTCAGTGTTTGTGGTGAAGCTTCTCTTGGGAAGGCAAGCTCTCATAGTGGCAGGACTGTACTTCTACAGGGCCTGCTGATAATATGCAGAGTAACTCAGCTAAGCTGCCTTTCTTAACAACAGGCAATGGTAGCCTTTTTAGTTTTCATGTTTATAGACTCTTATCAAAAGGTGCTGCGGAGAAATTGCTTTTACTTTCTTCGAAGCAGTTGCGTGACTAACCCCTTCCGGTTCAGCACGGGTATAAATGAACTCCGACTATAGCTGTAGATGCTAGAGGTATACTGTAGTAAGAATCTTTTTAGTAGCACACTATAAAGCCTTAGGGATGGGTATGAGGCAACTTTTTGATCAAGGTCAGACCAAGCATACTGACGAACTGTGCCTCCTCAACATCCACTTCAGACTCCATGAACAGTAGATTGAGCCGATCAGCCATTGTTCTTCCTTTTCCAAACCTCCTCTGAAGACTAGGAAGGGCAGTGACGACAGGTCTTTGATAAAATTGCCACATTTGCTTACTACTGTCCTCCAAGGACATGTTCCTCTCCTGTCCCTATTTGCTTTTTAGGCAGGGGGAAGTTCAAGGTGCATTCTCTTTGTTTCCCCTTGCCAGCGAGGCATTTTGTGTTCAGAAAGCTTTTCTCTCTCCCCGCCTTAGGCTGCCATCAGAGGTATTAGAACGTTCCTGGCAGGAAGCACTATGGTCTTTACTAGAAGATGGCTTAGCTGACTTTTCTGTCTCCGTGGTTGCTAGAGATGACTGAGTGTTTTGCAGCTTTTTTAGTTTCCTTGGGTGCAAGAGACTGCTGTGGAGAAACGAACCATTTGATGCATACTTTCTACCCTCAGAGGTACTTATCTTATTTTTATACATAGGCTGACTTCGGGAAAGCAGTCCAGTGATGGAAGCTTTAACTGACTTTTTCTTTGTATTTTGGCAGAACAACTTTAAAATCATGATCTGGGGGCCAGAAAACCCAAGCAAAGGATGTGGCCATCTACTTTTAATCAATACCTACTGGACCTTCTCTTTAAAATCTTATAGGCCCAGTTTCTTACTAGGACTTTGTCATGCCAATTTGACAGGAAGTAAGATAGAAATTCTTTCTAGCGGTTCCATCTGTGACAGACAAAAAAAAAAAAAGATGTTTTAAAAATAAAGTCTAATAAAAAAAGGCTTTATTATTACCTTATTTACTATATAAGGTACCTGAATTGGGAACCAGTAAAACAGTGGTTCTCCCAGTTCTGGGAACCGCAATGGAACTGGTGGTGGGGACATGCTGAAATATAAAAACACAAGTATCGAAAAAACTCAAACTGTACAAAACATACAAGAAATTAATCTGGTATTAGAAAGCCTGGCAGTGTGTGACCACGCTGCAGAGCTTTAATTTTAACATTATGAAGCTCTAACTCCAGGGCAACACCTTAATATGCTGTTTATATGACTCCACAGATATGCTCTCTTAGCTAGAAAAATACTATACTACAATGTCACTGACACTTTCATATAGTGATAACAGCATAGTGGTTCAAACAACATGAAGTCTTGCTATATTATAGACATTAGCAGTTTGATCCAGCTCTAGAACTGCCCCGGAGTGAAATGGTTAAAACCATTCCAAAATAGAATTTTGGCACGAGAGCAGCTCTATCGGTGTCATTTCAGACTTGAACTGTCAGATTCTTTACTCCGCCTCAGTGAACAGTCGCTCTGGAGATTTCTCCTTCTGCTCGGTTCATTTCTCGGTTTAAAAAGTGTTTTCTCAGTTGGATTTAACAGAGAGTAGTTTTATTTTAACCGCAAAACCATTCGGTTCAAGCTCTATCTGTGGTAACCGTAAGTAAAAGAAGGTTTTGTCTGTGTGGAACTTGTAAGTTATCGGTTCGGTTTTGAACCGATCAGTGGGTTTAAAACTCATTTTGAGAGATACTGTGGGTTAAGCTGGAAAGGAAAATGGGGCCAGCCATCCGCACAGGTGTGGTCTATAGACCACCAGCCCAGGAGGAAGAAACAGATAGGGAGCTGATGCTAGCCATCCAGAGGATGGCAGACAAGGGTGAGGTAGTACTGGTTGGAGACTTCAATATTCCAGACGTGGACTGGAGCATCCCAGCAGCAGCATCAACTAGGAGCAGATTTATCCTGGACTCCCTTCAGGGTGCCTTCCTCAAGCAACTGGTCATGGAACCAACTCGGCAGAAGGCAATACTGGACCTTGTGCTCACAAACAGGGACAGTGTGATGGGGGTAAGAGTGGGGGAGCACCTGGGGAACAGTGACCACCAGTCACTGTGGTTTGAAATCACAGAAAGAGCAGAACCAAACCACACAAAAACACGTATCCTGGATTTTAGGGGGGCAAACTTTGAGAAAATGGGGAGATACTTGAAAGAGGCATTAAGGGGAATGGGGCAGGAATCAGGGGTTGAGGAACAGTGGGAAGTATTTAAAATGGGGATTACAAGAGCAACAGAATTATGTATTAAGCAGGTTAGCAAGAGGAAAAGGAAGAGGAGACCATTATGGTTTTCCAAAGAGGTAGCAAAGAAAGTGAAAGCCAAAAAGATTGCATTCAGGCACTAAAAAAGACACAGGCAGAAGGGATAGGGAGAAGTACCAGGAGAAGCAAAGGAGGCAGGGAGGTCAGTAAGGAGCAAAAGCTCAGACAGAAGAACACATTGCAAAATCAGTGGGTAGAGGGGACAAAACCTTTTACAGGTACATAAGTGAAAAAAGAAAGGCAAAGAGAGGGATAGTGAGACTGAAGGGGGAGGATGGGGGCTGGAGGATGACAACAGTAAAGCTGACATATTTAACAGGTATTTCTGCTCAGTCTTTACTGAGGAAGAGGAGGGTAATGGGTCTGAATGGAGTACAAGGGGTGAGAATGGTGCAGAAATGGACTAAGTCCCTTTACACGAAAAGGGTCCTGAAGGAACTGGAAGTAATAAGAGTTGATAAGCAATGGGGCCAGATGGGGTGCACCCCAGGGTCCTTAAAGAACTAAGAGCGGTGGTGGCTGAACCTCTTGCTATCCTGTTTAGCCGATCACTAGAAACAGGAGTACCCAAAGACTGGAGGATAGCAGATGTAGTCCCCTTATACAAAGTGGGAACAAAGAGGAGGCGGGAACTACAGACCAGTCAGCCTCACCTCGGTAGTGGGGAAGATCATGGAAGCACTACTGAAGGAGATTGGTGGAACATCTGGTTGTCAATGGACTACAGGACCCAAAGCAGCATGGTTTCACCAGGGAAGGTCATGTCAGACCAACCTCATTGAATTTTTGACTGGGTGACTAGGGAGGTGGATCAGGGAGGGCAGTGGACATGGCCTATCTGGACTTCAGCAAGGCCTTTGACACTGTGCCACATAGAAAACTATTGCACAAACTGGGAATATGGGTGTGGGCAGGACAGTAGTGCGGTGGGTAGGTAACTGGCTGGGCAGCAGGACACAGAGGGTGGTGGTAAATGGCTGTCACTCCACAGAGGAAGAGTGACCAGTGGGGTACCACAGGGATCAGTGCTGGGACCGGTACTATTCAATATCTTCATCAGTGACATTCGCAAGACCTAGAAGGCAGAATTTCACTGTTCGCTGATGACACAAAGCTCTGTAACAGAGTAGACACACCAGAGGGTGTAGACAGAATGAGAAGGGACCTGCAGAAACTTGAAGAATGGTCAGGGGTTTGGCAGTTGAAATTCAATGCAAGGAAGTGCAAGATAATGCATTTGGGGCACAAAACCCTGGCACAATATATCAGTTGGGGGTGAGGATATAGCATGCACCAAGCAGGAAAGGGATCTTGGAGTTATCATCTCTGATGACCTCAAGGCAGAAACAGTGTGACAAGGCAGCAGGTAAAGCAAATAGGGATGCTGGGATGCATAGGCAGGCATCACCAGCAGGAAAAGGAGGTCATAATTCCACTATACAAGACACTAGTGAGGCCGCACCTGAGTACACTGTGCAGTTCTGGAGACCTTACCTACATAAGGACATAGACAGGGTAGAGAAGGTTCAGAGGAGGGCAACAAAGATGGTGCATGGATTGCATCACAAGTCCTATGAGGACAGGTTGAAGGCACTGAACATGTACTCCCTGGAGGAGAGGAGGGAGAGAGAGGATATGATAGAGACATACAAGTATCTTACAGGGAGGAACAGGGTGCAGGAATGCACTATTTTTAAGCGAAAAAGATGTTCCAGGACTAGAGGCATGGGATGAAGTTGGAGAGGAGACGATTCAGAGGAAGCGTGAGGAAGAATTTCTTCACAGAACGGGTGGTGGACAAGTGGAACACCCTGCCAGAGGAAGTGGTGGGGGCTGAAACAATCACGGGATTTAAGAATGCATGGGATAGACATAAAGGAATTCTTCTGGTCAGGGGTAAGGGGCAACAGACTTCCTGGAAAACATAAACTGAACTTACAAACTTAAATGGGCAGACTGGGTGGGCCATAGGCCCTTATCTGACGACACTGTCTATGTATCTATGTATTTAAAACTAAAAGTTACTATTTTAGAGTGCGGTTCCCGGTTCTTATCGGTTCTAAAAAAAAAAAAAAACGGATTTATTACGGTTTTTTCCAATACCCGTGACACGGTTAGGAACCGATAAGGGTGTCTTGCCTGGCACTGCCGTTAAAAGGGCAAGTTTTTGGTTAGGCTGGCATTATGTCTGAGAAACCCAAAAGAAAAACCGGGCCCATTGGTTTCAACACTGTGATGTTTGTGGGAAGTCTTTGCCAAGGCTGACCCACACCACTGTTTATTGTCTGGGGTTTGACCACCTCCAGTCAGACTGCCAGGTATGTAAGAATTTCCCTGCAGCCACCCTGGAAAAAAGATTGGGCAGGCTCAGGGAACGAGAGGCCAAAAAGTCCGCTGACCCGGATGGCCAGCCCGGTTCAGTGCCAACCGAACCAGAGAGAGTGCCCTCTGACCAGGGCCAGACTTCCTCGGGCAAAAGAAAAGCTGGTTCTGAGGAACCAATTCCAGTAAAGAAAACAAGAAAATCAGCAGGTCTGGAGTCCAAAATTCCTTCTCCAACTGCTGCAGAGATAGCAAGCCATACAAATTGTCCAGTCACTGTCTCAGGGTCCGTCCGAACCACCACTATCTGGTAAAAGGTCGGTTCGTCCGGTCCCAGTGGTTCAGGATTATGATATTGAGGAATTTTATGAACAGAGGAGGGGGAGGAGGATTATGAACAGTATGAATGTGGCTGGGAAGGTCTGGGTGTGCCCATTGAACCGGACATCTCCCCAGACAGACCTTTAGAATCTCCCCCTATGCTGTCTGAGTCCCCATCTCATTTTGTTTTATAAAAAAGTTGCTGAAACCCTCCAGCTTCCTTTAGACGAGGCTGTGGATGAGCAAGAGGAGCCTGATTTTGTAGAAATGATGGATATTCCAGAGTCTAGGAGATTGTCTATTCCTTTACATAAGTCTTTTAGGAAACAAACAATTAAAATTTTAGAAGCTCCTAATTCTGTGCCTCCTGTAGATAAAAAGATGGACAGAAGGTATACATTGTCAGGCCCTGATACAGAATTCCTTTCTCAGCAATGCAGTCATGTTGGGGTAGTTCAGGTTGCTGCCTGTGATAAAGCTAATATTCCCTTGGCTTCACATCCTCCTGACAAGGATTCCAGGAAGATTGATGCCATGGCAAAAAAAAAAAACAGTATATGGCAGCCTCTCTGGGACTCAGGCAATCAAATTATATGGCTTATGTAGCTAGGTATCAGAAATCTAGATGGGATACTGTTACGCAATTGGCCAAGTAGGCCCATGGCCATCTGGCTAGTGAACTAGAACAGGTGGCTGCTGATGGCATTGAAGCCTCTAAGGTTCAGTTTCACGCTGCTGTGGATGTTAATGATGTTTCCTCTAGGGTCATGGCCACATCTGTAGCTTTTCGTAGGTTGGCCTGGCTCAGGTGTACTAGTTTGTCACAGGATACCCAGACTAAGGCTATGGATTTTCCTGTGGTGGGAAATTCTCTGTTTGGAGAGCAGACAGAGAATTACATGAAGAAGATGGATGAATATAGGACTACTTACAAGAGTGCCCAGGCTAAGGAGCGGCAAGCCACTCCTCAAAGGCATGCCCCCAGGGGTAGGGGTAGACCTTTTCACAGGCCTTTCTACCAGACTCAGGCCTCCTCTGCCTATGCTCAGAGGGGCTTCTTCAGAGGCAGGGGCAGACGAGGGGTGGACAGACCTGCTCCCACCCCCCAGCCTAAAGCTCCTGCGAAACAGGCACCCTGATGGGGTGCCCAGGGCCGATTCTCCTGTACCAGTGGGGGGCAGGCTGGCTTACTTCAGTCAGAATTGGGCTTCTTTAACCTCAGACAAGTGGGTTCTGGAAGTAGTAAGCCAGGGTCTGGTTCTCAGCTTCAAAAGTTTCCCAAGTTGAGAAGCAGACTTTTCTACCTGCAAGTGCTTAGAGACCCTCGCTCTGGAAACAGAGGTCTCATCCCTGTTAGCTCTCAGAGCAGTAGAAAGATTCCTCCCCTGCATCAGGGCAGGGGTCTGTATTCAGATACTTCCTTACCCCAAAAGACAGGAGAATGGTGCCCATTTTAGATCTCAGATATCTGAACAAGCATCTTTTGAAACCAAAGTTCAAAATGGTAACTCTGGCAATGATTTACCTTCCCTAAGGCCAGGGACTGGCTAGCCTCCCTGGACCTCAAGGATGCCTATTCCATGTCCTAATCAGAAGATCCCATCGAAAGTACCTCAGATTGAACTGCCCTCAGGTCATTACCAGTTCAGAGCAATGCCCTTCGGCCTTACCTCTGCTCCAAGGATATTCACAAAGTGTCTAGCAGTGGCCCACTTAAGGAGGCAGAGGATTGCTGTTTTTCCCGATCTAGACGACTGGCTCATTGTAGGCCAGTCCCCAGAACAGGTAAAATCTCACCTGCAGGTCACCCAGCAGTTTCTCACCTCCCTGGGTTTTCTGCTAAACCTACCAAAGTCGGTTCTGGAACCAGTCCAGGTACTCACCTTTATAGGGGCAGAATTGGACACAAAGCTAGCCAGAGCCTTTCTTCCCCAGAAGGGTAAGGAATTTAGTGGCTCTGGCCTCTTCCTTCACTCTGCAGGTCTCGACCAGCAAGACACTTTCTGCAGCTCCTGGGGCACATGGCTGCATCCATAGCTGTTGTGCAAGGAGCCAGATTTCAGATGAGAGACATTCAGTTTCACTTGAGAACCTTTTGGTCTCAGAGAAGAGACCCCCTTTCCAAGTTGGTCCCAGTGACTCGAACCTTGATCCTAGCTCTCCAGTGGTGGCAGGATCAGAGCAATTTAAGAGCGGGGGTCCCCTTCATTTCCCCTTCTCACGACTTGACTCTCACTACAGATGCTTCCCTTCTGGGTTGGGGAGCCCACATGGGCGACCTTTCCATTCAGGAGTTTGGTCCCCCAGGAATCTCTGCTCCATGTCAATTTGCTGGAACTCAGAGCTGTCTTTTAGCTCTTCAAGCTTTTCTGCATCTGTCCACGACAAGGTGATACGTCAGAACAGACAACACCACAACAATGTGGTACATCAACAAACAGGGGGCACTCGGTCTTTGGCCTTGTGCACCGAGGCAATGAAGTTGTGGTCTCTGGCCTATTCCTGAACACTTCCCTCATAGCAGTTCATCTTCCAGGGAAGGACAATGTCCTAGCGGATGCCCTCAGCAGGATTTCCCAGGGCCATCACGAATGGTCCCTGGATCCTCAGTGCTGGGGATAGTTTTGCCAGGTGGGGCATCCTCAGATAGATCTTTTGCAGCCCCAGACAATCACAAACTTCCTCTGTTCTGTTGCAGGCCTCCAGTGCTGGGCTCAGTTCCCCTGGATGCCCTTCTTCTGGATTGGGAGGAAGTTCCTCTATGCTTTCCCCTCCTCTCCTATTCAAAGTACTAGTCAAAATCAGATCTCAGCCTTGCAGGGTGATTCTGATTGCCCGGATTGGGCCAGGCAGCCCTGGTACCCACTCCTTCTGTCTCTGACAGTCCATCTTCCCCTGTGCCTCCCCAGGAATCACAATCTGTTGACTTGTGCCCAGGGAAGGGTTTGGTATCCGGACCTCAAATCCCTCAACCTCAAGGCCTGGCTCTTGAGGAGTTAGAATTTGCTGATTTACACCTCTCTCACGGTGTTCTTGAGATCCTAAAGGCTTCCAGAAAGCCTTCCACTAGGGCTACTTATAGTTCTAAATGGAAAAGGTTTTCCATTTGGTGTGCTGGGAAAAATATTTCCCCAGAATCTGCTGAATTGCCCATTTTGTTAGATTACATGGTACATCTTAATTCCTTGGGTCTCAGACCAGCTACCCTGAGAGTTCATTTGGCAGCTGTGTCTGCTTTTGTGTCAGCAGGAAAGTCATCCCCTCTTTCCTCTCATCCTGTGTTTTCCAAGTTTTTTAAGGGATTACTCCATACTAATCCTCCCTTTCGGGAACCGGCCCCTGCTTGGGACCTTAATGTTTGCATTGCCCAGTTAATGCAACCCCCTTTTGAACCTCTGTCTTCTGCAGAGCTTAAGTACCTAACTTGGAAAACTGTTTTTCTAGTGGCTATCACTTCTGCCAGACGCATAAGTGAATTGCAAGCCTTGTCAGTGGAGACTGACTATTTCTTTCCACAGGGATAAGGTAGTCCTTAGGACTAATAGGAAGTTTTTGCCTAAGGTGGTTTCAGATTTCCATCTTAATCAATCTATCTCCTTCCAGTATTTTCACTGATCCTCCTCTTCGGGTGAGAGGAGGTTGCACAACCTGGATGTTAAGAGAGCTCTTGGTTATTATATAGGGCGTACCAAAGGTTACAGGTTGAATCCTCAACTTTTCCTTACCTATGGTGAAGTTGGGAAAGCAAACCTGCCACTAAGAGATCAATAGCCAGGTGGATTGTCTCTTGTATCCCAATTTTGTTATCAGAAAGTGGGCAGAAGCCCCCAGTTTGAGGGCTCATTCTACCAGGGGGTACAGCTCGTCTCTAGCTGCTGCCAGAGATATCCCTTTATTAGAGATTTGCCAGGCTGCTACTTGGAAAGCGGTACACACTTTTACCAAGCATTACTCCCTGGATGTCCAGGCCAGGAGAGATGCTACGCTTTAGCAGCTGTTCTTCAGAGCCTATTCCCAAGTAGGTTCTGCCCTCCTCCATGGAGGTACTGCTGTGTATTCTGCTAATGTCTATAATATAGCAAGACTTCATGTTGTTTGAAGAAAAATTACTCACCTTAGTAATGTTGTTTCTTCTAATGGAGTCTTGCTATATTATAGACCTCCCCAACCTGCCCCTCTCAGAACCTCTACTTGGTGGGGCGGCAACTTAGTGTGAGTAATTACTTATGTCCTGTTAGCATTTTGTTCCCTTTGGGACTTTGGGGGTGTATGTGTACACAGGTGTGTGTTTTATTATACTTATGTTCCATTTTCATATTATTAGAATGGTGTTAGTATTTCTGGTCCCCTGACTTGAGTCTTGGGTGTTGGGACCATCAATGGTTGTTATTATTTAGGTAGCCATTTGGCTAGTGTAGGTTACAGCTTCCACACAGACCTTAGTGAGTTTGGCTAGTAAAGATCTGACAGTTCAAGTCTGAAATGACACAGATAGAGCTGCTCTCGTGCCAAAATTCTATTTTGGAATGGTTTTAACCATTTCACTCCGGGGCAGTTCTAGAGCTGGATCAAACTGCTAATGTCTATAATATAGCAAGACTCCATTAGAAGAAACAACATTACTAAGGTGAGTAATTTTTTCTTTTGGTTTATGAGGTAACTGTACCGGGGGTAATAAACACAGAGGCCAAAAGCCAAGGTGTTTATTAACCCCCCTGGTCCAACATTACAGAGAAAATCCCACAGCACTATAGCTGTTATCGCTATTACTCTGAAAAGTGGTTTTAAAATTGTAAAAATGAGTAAACTTGCTCTTACTATAGCTTGTCTATGAGAAATCTAAATTGTTCTGTAGTTTCTCACAGATATGCTGTAGTAGTACTCTTAACCAATCACAACACAGGGATTAAAACTCTCTCATTACTGAGCCTACTCTCCAGTCGTCGCAGAATAACCAGAGCTCTGTGCTCAGACTGCCTGAGAGGGAACTTTTTCAGTACAACATATTTTGAACTCCCAGTTCCTTTTTAAAATACTTACTACACAAAAATAAAACACTACAGATTGTGTCAGAGACCATCTGGCACCATGCACTACTGCTTAAAGCAAACCAGTCTAAATACTCAGGGTGATTTGCATATCCATCCCATAGTCCTTTGCATTACTGGGATATTAGTAATTCTGTATGATTTTGTCGTCAATGCCCTTTTGGGTAACTCTTGCCTTGGTACTGAGGTTCTTTGGCTTCTTAAAAAATTGTCATGATTAACACAACACTAAAACACCTACGCAGGTGCTTATATACACTTTTAAGGTGTGTGTTAAGCAAAAACTAACACGTCAAACTTAAAGCAATATTTATCAAGAATGTTGCAACAGAATAAAATCACATTCAGTTCAAGCCTCTGGCTGTGCTTTAAAACATGGTTTTATTTATGACTTGTGACAAGAATTCTTATTACACAGTAACAGTTATTCCAGGGAACATAAATAAATCCCACCCACTTGAAAATGTTTTAATGGTTCACATAATGAAACATGACTTAATTTATATTAACATTTTCACAGAGACTAGCAGCTTATCTCGGCTGCAGTAACTTTTGGAGCAAATGCAATGTTATATGCACGTTCTCTCTCGTCAGATCCAAGGCATGCTCAACATCTGAAACTGATCATAAAAACCTTATTGCACAATTGAAACTGACATGGATTTCAGATGGCGAGATTTGGGGGTGGGGGTGGGAGAATAGGAAACAGATGTATGAATAGATCTGACTGGGCACAAGGGGTTCAAACATCAAATGAATTCCCTGGGTTTCAGATTTTCCTGTGTGAAAGTAAGGCTTGTGTTTTAAGCCTGCTAAGTGACAATTCCCTTCATACATGTACTGGAGTTAAAATCAAGGATCACTTGTGAACCCTAGACCCAAATGTAAACAAGTCTGACTCTGCAGTCATTTTATCCTTGCTTATTAAGTGAAACATAATTCTGTAACGAGAACAAAATAATAAAATAAATGCAGTTATCCTAGAAGAAGGCTGTAAGACATCTGATCTACAACACAGGTTGCACTGTATGCAGAGATATATACGCATTTAATAATTTTAACAAAGCTTTGTAACAGTTAAACCTTCATCACTCTAATATTCACAGCACCTTTCACTGCAATTAAATCTGAATGAAGCTCAACTCCCAATAATTATTCCAGATGGTCCGCAATATATAACTTGCTGACTCTTCTACTGATGAATGACCCCCAAAAATAAATGAAAAGTAAAGTAAAAACGCTAAAGTATGTTTCCCGTAGGGATTACACCACCATTTGATTTACTCAAACGTCACTTAATGTGTTACCACCAGAAATCATGAAAAACTTAATGAAAAAAACCAAAACTACTATACAGGTTTTGTTACTGCAGTAAGACAGACAAATGGGACTGCCTAGTCTATGAAACATGTTCTTATTGCTGTAGTGACGTACACAAAATAAACAGCTACAGTTCAAGCTGACAAAATGTCACATTCTTAAATTTTTCATTATCAAATGTCTCCTTCAATTCATCATTTTCTATGTCCCCCTGTAAAACATTAATTTGTGTAGTAAAATAACAGCTATTAAAAGAAAAATATAACCCATTCTGATCCATCACCATGAACAGCCATTCACCTATGGAAGCATGCCAAACTATGAAGGATATCATACAAATCTGTTGGAATAAAGCCAGAAATATTTCACATTGTCATTACCTATTGCCTTCAAAGAGCTACTGGGAAACTCTGGCATTTCACTTTCCTTAATTCCTCATTTCCAGGTAATCTGCATATGGATGCAATGTAGCCAAGTGGTTAAAAATACAGAACTGTGAGCTAGAAGATATAGGTTCTAATCCCATCAAGGCTGCATAATCTGTAATATCAATTATTCTGTTCAGCCAGCTATAAAACTAGGTATGAGCAGGACCCCACTGAAACCAAGATGTAGCAGCTCAGTAGGTCGAACACAGGTAAGTAAACTGTTAATAAAACAAAGAAAAAGCAAAGAAAACCAGGATCTGTGTCCTTAAGGCTTCATTTACTGTCACTGCTGGTCCACGCCTGGTGTCTGAAATGGGACTGTGAAATTATTAGCATTTCCTTTTTTTAAATTTACATTTTTAGGTGCTGTTTCCTGGTTTTGACCCTGCCCTTCTCAGGCATGCATTTGCACATGTGAGTATGCGCACGCTACATTCCCGAGATGCCCTCCTGGCTTGCCAACCCCTCCCGCCTGCACCACCACTGGAGAGGAGAGCTGCCGCTAGCTGCACGATCCTGCTCATCCCCCGGCACCCCGACAACTCAAGGTCGCTCCCAAACCCAGGTCACTGTGAGTGTGAGGTAATGATAGCACCTCAGCGCCACCAGGCTGGCAGATTATTATATTAGCATTTCCACAGCAAGAGACGATGTTGTCATAAGTTAGGCTATTGGTGAATGATGACTGATACAAGTGAAAATCCAGTTTAGAACATGGGATTTGGGTCACCCAGCGGTCCTGTGGCAGTGCGCTGCGCTGCAGGCAATCCCGGATCAAGATCAGATACTGTCACTTGTACAGGAGCAGCCAGGTTGGGAAACGCTGCCCAAGGCAGTAATTCTTAGCCTGAGGGCAGTGTTCTATCACTACCCCAAAAAAAAATGTATTTATCAAGGAGTCAAGCTGATGGTTTGAGCACGACTGATGCTTCCCGTTAGCTGAAACTGCCTGCTGCCCTGTGTGTCAGTCAAAAAGAAGAAAGCAGAAACAAAGAGCTTGAAGTTCACCATGAGCAAAACATTCTTCCCCAAAAATTCCTTTAAAAACAAAAGTATACAACTGTCTTGCCCTTTGTTACCCTTTTCTCCACCTAATATTTGAGGTTAACACACCTGCATCCCTTCTCCCACCTTCTCTTTTACCAACAAGCAAGGCAACTGGTAATTTTGGCTAATAGAAAAGCACCAGTCCCACCCAAAATCAGCAGCTTGACTCCAATTAATATGGTAAACAGCAAACTGAATGGCTGTAATTGATTTAGCAAATTTTGAATGGCATTTTGTGCAAAATATCTGGACTCCTTTAGTATTCTGCCAGTAACTGATGACTTTAAAACTTTTAAACTGTGATGGACATGTTACAGGCAGAGATGTGGTGAAGTTTAAATCTGGAGATGAAGTTCAAGTGAAGTTGCAAAAATCTACACTTCAAGGAGCTTCGCAAAGTTTTCCCAGACCCGAGAAACTTTGATTTTGCCCAAATCGCTTTGTTTTTGCTGCAAAGTATGGAATTTCACCTACAAAATTCCGCAATTCTCAGGCTAAATTCCGCACTATGTGGCTAAACTTCACACTTTGCAGATCGATCCATGCCTGCGAATTGCGGGAAATATTTGAATTTATTTGCGGAGTGAAATTTGCTGACTTTGTCCATCTCTAGTTACAGACCTTAGAGTGTCTTCATACTGCTCAGTCAGCAGATTTCTAGAAAATTGCAACTTAAATGCTTTTAACTGAAAGTATTCAAAAGTACTACTCAATTTGAAATGAAAGCTCAAGGTATACTTTGTGTTACTCAACTACCTGCCAACATTCAGTTGTTCTGAACTCATGGTTACTTAAGTGGAAGCGAATGTTTAAAACTGTTTCAATTAGATCACCATGCTATAGTTGGCCATGCGACTAACTTCTCCAAGCGACTGAATCTGTCATTGAAACCAAGACCATCCAGTTAAAGGGACACTGACAGCTTTGGGAACAATTTTAAAGCGCCTGCACCAAATACACATCTAGGAAGCACTACCATTATATAAAGCATTGGTGGCAAAATGTTTTACAATATAAAGAACATCTGTCATTGTTAATAAAAGTACATTAGCAGCGGTCTGTTTAAAATCCACGCAGTGTGCACCCACGAGCATGAATGGCACCAAGCCGTGGGTAAACTCATTCATGAACAAGTATAACACTTGGGGGTCACACAGTATTTAAACAGTGCAGCTGCTACCTTACATACCACTTATCTGTGTAAAACACTTCCTCTCAAAAAATGAGTGCTTAAACACATTTAATTTGGGGTACAAAAGTTGAAGCAGCGATTCTGGACATGCACATTAGAGTTCACCCCAATGCGCATGCCCGGAATCATGGTCTCAACTTTTGTACCCAAAATTAAATGTGTTAAAGCACTCAGTTTTTGAGAGGAAGTGCTTTACATTGATAAGTGGTAAGTAAAGTAGCAGCCACACTATTTAAATACTATGTGACCCCAAATGTTATACTCGTTCATGAATGAGTTTATCCATGGCCTGGCGCCATACATGCTCATGGATGCGCAAATTTTAAACAGACCGCTGCTAATGTACTTTTATTAACAATGACATATTAGCTGGCGCTGAGGTGCTGGATGCCTTACCTTGCACTACGCCGGCGACCTGTGTTCGGGAATGAGCATGGTCTGCCAGGGGTCGGCAGGGTTGGAGAAGGAGTGAGCGTCCGAGGGACTGCTCTCTTTCTCCGGGGAGGGGGACGCCAGTGGTCGGCGCTTCACTGGCCCCTAGCAGAGGCTGGGGGGCAGTGCGCCGATGCTGCAGAAGAGGGGCGGAGATAGGGTAGATACATGCACGCTCCCTCCGCTGGCATCACTGCATGCCCCCACTGCAGGGGAAAAATGGAAAAACGGGAGTCCTTACCATGGATGACGATTGCCCCTTACAGTGCCGCGAGGAGGCACCTCCCAATTGGATCCAGACTGGTGGGTTGGGGTCTCCCACCCCCACCACCACGAGGGAAGTCGTTGGGGCTGAAGGGAGGGGTCTCTATACGGGTTGGCGCGCATGGGGGCATCAAATGGCAGGATGGGGACTCCAGGAAAAAAAAATGACCAATTGTTTTTATTATTGTAGAACATTTTGCCACCAATGCTTTATATAATGGTAGTGCTTCCTAGATGTGTAATCGGTGCAGGCACTTTAAAATTGTCCCCAAAGCTGACAGGGTCCCTTTGAAGGGGCACTGTCAGTTGTTCCCAGCTAATTCTATTGCTATGTGACCAGTGTACCATTAACTAGATCTGTTGCCAAATGACCCTTTTATGTGGCCTAGTATGCCTGATGACAACATCTTCATAACATTAATTAAAACATCAACTTTCAGCTAAGCCGGAGCACATAATCTTTGCGATTAGACAAACCTCTGGCACCCGACACCTCCTATCTCTTGAATGCCATGATGTGCGTGTGCCGAAAATAGAAGACTGCAGCTGTATTTCTGGTAAACTTGTGCACACTTCAGTATTGCATTTACAAATGAATCGTAACAACGGAAATGGGCTAAAAGCAGATGCTGTTCTGAGCACTGGGATCCAAGTCCGACACCAAACCGAGCACTGCAAGTCTGGTTTTAGTGCTTTGAAAAATCTGCTCAAGATCCCACCAACATCATCTGTTAGCTGATGCTGGTGCACACGCTAAGGATCTTGGGTGGATTTTTTAAAGCACTAAAACCAGACTTGCAGTGTTCAGTTTGGTGTCAAACGTATATCCCAATGCTCAGAATAGCATCTGCTTTTGACTCATGCCCTCTGCTATTCTGCCTGTAAATGTAACACTCTGTGCATGCATGAGTTTACCGGAAATGCAATACAATTCCTTTCTTTTGCCGCACACTCACATCATGGCCTTCAGTAGAGGGGGCGTCCAGTGCCTGACATTCAGACAATGAAAAGGTAATGTGCTTAGGCTGAGCCGAAGTTTATGTTTAAATATGCATTTAAATTTAAATGCACAGGGCGCGCGGAGACGCCCGCAGAGACACGCGCGTGTCAGCTCTGTCCGTGGAGGACAACTGGGACCTGGGCCAGCTTACTAAATTCAAGGTAAACCTCTCAATATCCGAACCAATGACAATATGGAGAAGGAGGAGATATGCTGTTGTACAGTTTGTAAAATGTTCACAGCTGGCGATCAGGTCATGCAATTTGTATGCAATAACTGTGAACTAATAGATGTTCTGAGGAAAGAAATTAACATTCTTCACCGTAGACTGGTAGTTAGAGAGGATATCAATGCATTAGAACATTATATCGACCAAGCATTACATAGGTCTGTACAGGAGTGCCCCCCACCCCCAAAAAACCCTAAATAATTTACATACAAAAGGGGAGGGAGTGGAGGAATAGTCCACCATACAAAAGGCACCAAAGAAAGGGAGAAGGAACATTGGAGGCTTAGCAAATACCCCCCTACTTAACAGCTTTCAAATATTAGCGGAGCCTAGTAATACTGATGAATTAAATCAAGTGAGTGGGTTAAATGCTCCGGACCCAACTAGCAGATCACCAGTAGTAGTCCCTAGACAGCAGGATTGTGGTACCACGAGGGAAGTAGTAATTCCAAGCCATGCCACACAGGATGTACTAGTAGTGGGGGATTCTATACTGAGAGCAACGGACCAGATTCTGTGTAAAAAAACAAAATGAGTTTACCACAGTGAGTGTCCTTCCTGGGGCTGGCATAGGGGATATAGGCAGCTCCTTCCCGGCTTATTGGAAAATACCAACAAACCAGTTACTATATTGCATGAGGAGTAAATGATATAGAGAAAAGAAATATGATAGATATTCATCAAAATTTTGAATATGTGAGGGCAGCACTACAGGACAAGGGTTGTAAAGTCCTCATCTCTGAGATTCTCCCAGTCTCTAGGGCAAGCTTGGCTAGAATAAATGCTATAAACCAGCTAAACGGATGGTTAAAATGGTGGTGTCATAGGGAAGGGCATACATTTATTGGACATAAGGACAAATTCCAACAAAGCAGCTTATTTACACCTGACAATTTGCATCTTAGCAAAATGGGGAAAAGAGTTCTGGCATATAAACTTCGTGCATCAATAGACCTTCATTTAAACTAGTTCGGGGGGGATAACATTTCCAAAGCCACAATCTCACATCTGAACTGCTTGTTATTAAATGCCAGAAGTTTGATCAATAAATTTGACGAACTGAGATATGCACTGGTTAAGGATAGAATATGCATTTGTGCTATCACAGAAACATGGTGGGACAAGGAAGATGTCTGGGATAAACAAATCCCTGGTTATGCATTATATTCAAGAGATAGGATTAGGACTAGGGGAGGTGGAGTAACACAATATATATATATCTGACCACTTGCCATCAGAACAAGTAGAAACTACTGACTGGGACCCTCTAGAATTAGTTTGGATAAAGCTTACCCCCACAAAAGGACCTAAGTTTGACACAGGAGTAGTGTATAGACCCCCTTCATATCTTCTCCACGAGGATATGACGCTCCTGGAGAAACTTCACACCATTACAGATGGAGCACACTGTTTACTTATGGGAGACCTGAACTTGCCAGGTATAGACTGGACCAATCTTACAGCTCAGTCTGCTGTAGGGCATCGCTTCATGGAACATTTTAGCCTAGCAGGACTACAACGATTTGTGACTGTAGGTACCAGAGGTGACCACATCTTGGACTTAGTTCTTTGTAATATGCATGAAGCCGTACAAAATTGTACAGTTTCTCCACCATTAGGTTCTAGTGACCATAATATGGTAAATGTCACCTTACTAAATGACTTGGGGAACATTAAGGGAGAAACTATTATTCACAGCTATAGCAAGGCTGATTGGAATAGCTTGCAGAGAGATTTGGGAATCTGGGACTGGGAAGAGAGTTCAGGATCAATCCCTGAACAAGATGTAGAATACTCTAAGTAAGATTACCTTACTAGTTAACAAATATGTACCCCGAAACAAAAAAAATACAGCAACACAAATGATGCCCATATGGATAACAGCCAAAGTCAAAAGGTGTATTAAACAGAAAAAGAAAGCTTACATCAAGCCAAAAAAGAGCAATCAAGCAACATGCTGGAATACATATCGCAATTTACTTAAACACACCAAAAGAGAGATTGCATGGGCCAGAAAGAAGTATGAGCTACGGTTAGCCAATAAAGTTAAGGATAACCATAACACCTTCTATACTTATATAAAAATAAACAGGGAGGAGCTAAAACTATAGGCCCATTAAAACAGGATGATGGTATAACCATTACTGATAATGGTCAAACGGCCACCAGCTTTAACAAATTGTTTACCTCAGTATACAATAATAAATCATGTAATATAAAAAAGCTTCTAACAGGAAGGGTGAACATGATGTAGTAACTGATTCTATCAAAGTTAGGAGAGACCACTAAAATGGATCCAAGAAAGGCTCAGGGACCAGATGGGTTGCACCGAGACTTATCAGGAGATAGCTAATGAATTAACTGGCCCTATTACAACCATATTCCAAACTTCCTTGGCCCAGGGTGAGGTGTTAGATCGTGGAGACTGGTTGATGTCATTCCCTTATATAAAAGGGGTCTAAGCATGCGGAAGTAACTATCTAAACATGTGGCAAGTAACTATCTAAACATGTGGCAAGTAACTATCTAAACATGTGGCAAGTAACTATCGCCCATAAGCCTAACTGCTGTTTTGGGGAAGGTCAGGGAGGGCATTATAAAAGATTTTATGATACAATATATGCAAGAAAGGGGGACACTGACCATACCCAGCATGGCTTTGTCTAGTGACGTTCCTGCCAGACAAACCTCCTGGAATTCTATGGAAAGGTTAGTCAGGCATTGGATAAGGGAGACTCTGTGGATATTATCTTCTTAGATCTGTCACAGGCATTTGACAAGGTACCACATGGGCAGCTGATTCCTTAATTGAACACGATATTCCAGGAAATATTACTAAATGGATTGCCTCTTGGCTAAATGATAGGAAACAAAGAGGTTGCATAAGGGGTAGTTATTCGGACTGGTCCAGAGTCACTAGTGGGGTGCCTCAGGGTTCTGTCCTGGGGCCAGCCCTATTTAATGTTTATATATCATCTATGAAAATTAAGGGAGAAACCTGGATGTCCAAATTTGCTGATGACACAAGATTAGGCCAACCAGTAAATAATAAGAGAGATGCAGAAATACTACAAGAAGCACTACAAGTAATGGAGGACTGGGCTAGGATGTACAAACTTACATTCAACGCTGACAAGTGCACAGTGATGCACCTGGACCACAATAATCCTAAACACTACTATAGTTTAAATGGTTCCATATTAAGAGAAGTAACAGACGAAAGGGACCTGGGAGTTAGAATTTCAACCACCTTGGTTGCAAGATATATTGCAACCAGGTAGTCAAAAAGGCTAGCGGGATCCTAAACTGTATTAAGTGGCATATCAAGAGTAGACAAAGATGTTCTCATTCCACTCTATACTTCACTGGTCAGATCACATATGGAATACTGAGCACAACTATGGGCACCACGGGGTAAAACTGAAATAAGAGCACTGGAAAGGGTACAGAAAAGGGTAACTAAATTAATTAAAGGGATACAACACTTGGAACATAGTGAAAGATTGCAGAACTTGCGTATGTTAAATAAATAAATGTTCAGTCTTGAGTATCGCAGGCTCAGAGGGGATATGTGCTTGGTGCACAAAGTCTTTTGTAACTCAGATTTGTGGGATATGTTGAATCTGGATATCAGGGAACAAAGTCACTACACTAGAGCACACCCCTTGCAGATTAAAGGTAACAGGTATCGTAATAACAGAAGGAAATACCGGTTCTCTGTCAGAGTACCAAAAATCTGGAATGTACTCCCTCTTGAGGTAGTGGCCAGTAAAACTAGTAAGGAGTGTAAGCAGAGCTTGGATAGATACTTAACAGAAAAGTAATGGGATACTAAATGGTGAGCAATATGTACTATTAGTCTTCTCTGCTCAGAACAACCGATGAAAACGCTATTGTCGGGTATATTGGATCACACAAAAGGTAATTTGGCAACAGACCTAATCAATGGCACACCAGTCACACAGGACCAGAATTAGCGGGTAAAAGCTGCCCCTTTAATGGTACAGTGGGCTACATAGCTTTTAATTAGCTATAGTTTTTTTCCTGGGATTTTTACTGTTACGTACTCTAACTTGCACATCCACTTCTACTTGCTCTTCAGGATGCTGCTAAAGACGCCCCGTTTTTTAAACTGGCAACTCATGTACAGCTTCTAAAAAAACGAACATGTTTCAGAGAGTTTCTGTCTCTATCCAAATGAGTAAGTGACTAAAAAAAAAAAAGATGTATGTAACAGTAATGGTAGGCAAAAGCATGGGGGGTGCTTCAAATTACATGAACATATTCCCATGTTATCATAGCATGCATGCTGTGTACACAGTCTCCAATTATTTGGGCCCTGACTATATTCAGTGCACATCATCATCCTAACCACTCTAAAGAAAACAGAATTGTACAAAAAAAAAAAAAAATAATAATAATGCATAAAACCCAACCAGGTTATCGACACAATTAGTACTGTACTGCATAATACAGAATAAATCCAGCAGGGGTTGACCGATAACTTCTTCCCTACTAATTTTCTTGAATAATAGTACTTGGAGGTCTTTTGAGTCTCTTTTTCTAGACAGCAGATAAAGAAATATGGAAAACAGTTCTATGGTATAATAATGTACACAACATGCATTCATATAATACTTTGTGTGCAAAATAAAACTTGGTTATACCATAGAATATTTCCGTTAGAGGAGAGTGGAACTGAGATCTCCAGGTATAGCATTTATCCATATACATGTGAAGGATGCGCTTCCCCACTGGTGATGTCTAACTCAGACAGAGAGGGAGAATGTCCACCTCACCGATTTTAATAAATCAGCAACACTGCAACAAACCTAGGCAACATATTTGACCCTACCTGTTTTCATTATAAAAGATTCCAGGCATCTTTCAGTTTTATTTCCTAATTCCACCAAAATCTGAGTATTTCATCTTTTATTTTTTTTCTCAAGAAAAAAGATGGCTGACACCTTCTGCATAGAAATAGCATCGTAGACCTGGAAAAGGTCAGAACCGAGAAAATAAAAAGAGACTCATAGTGCACAGCATAAGGAGTACCTAAATGAGTACCTCTGACAGGTGTGCTAATATTTTTATTAGCCGTAGCTGAAACTAGGTTTTTAGGAAAAATATTTTTCGTTGCACTGCTGTTTAAATCTCTGGATGGAAACAGCCCAAAAAGACAAAGAAGGGCAACCTCACAGAGCTGATCAAGCACCAAGCCTGGTCACATCATGGTAAGCTCTGTCCTCCCATAAGTAAAAGAAATACTGGAGCCTCACTATTTACAAGGACAGCATGTAGTTCCTTTGTGGTCTCCATTGAAGAAGGATCGCTTCCCACCAATTCAGTCTTCCAATTTCATACTTTCTCCCTCCCTCTGATCCACAAGCCTGCCTTCAAAATGAGCACTGCATTATCTCTGTAGATTACACAGTAACAGGATGTTGCTGAATGTTAACAGATTCGATCAACTTTTGCTGTCAGGCACTTGTTTTAGTACAGGTTTCACTTCCAAAACATCGCCTGACCGAGTGCATTCACTTTTTTGTTAACCTGGAACATGTCAGATCTCAAAGCAGGATTTTATGGTATCTGGCTGCATTGTAATCTAAAGGGGCCTTCATACCAGACATTCCTGATCGAGAGTACAATGTAAGCCCCTCCGTATATCGATGGTTGATTTTTCACTCTGTGCTTATTATTTAACAAATAATCGGCCAATCTTGTTTTGAAGCACAGTGCTAATATCCATTTAAGTTGTTTAATCGGTTTTCCAGCTAAAATGTATTGCACTGCACTTAATGACAAATTACTATCTGATGTCTAATGGAGTCTTACAGTGGAGATAAAGGCAACAGATGTGACTCTCTTGTGTATAAAGCACAGAAGGGATGTCTCTTCTTCTCCGTATCACTTCTAAATAAAATAAATGTGCATTACAGTCAGCCAAATAACTTATATTTGGTCAAATATGGCAGCTGCTGCAATGGGCCTGAATAACCAATCACTGACTTGCCACATAAATGAATGAGGTTCCTACGGTTAACCAAATATCGGTCAACTCCAACTGAGTATTGGTAAAAGTGTTCATATCAAAGTGTCAACATATTCAACCATACACGTTAACAACCATTATGGCTGTTTATTGGCAACAGGAAGATCTTTTGTTCAAATAACTTGTGCCACTTCAGTCTGTCTTTTTAAAGTACAAAGAAGAGACAGTGGTTTTATTACAATGCTATCGGATACTTCATTTCCTCACACTTCACAGCCTCCATGGTTTGTTAGCCCAAGGAAGCTCAAACTGTTCATATCAGTAAAGTACAGCACTTAATGAATGTCATTCAGAGTAATGCATGATGGACTCAACATAATTTCCAGGGAAGAGCCCCGTCACGCCATTCATGACGCCTTCGTACCACCCGTCATCATTTTTCTTGATAACATAGATGATGGCACCTTCCTGAAACGAGAGCTCATCTTCCTTGTCTTTTGAGTAGTCGTAGATGGCCACAACTGGAAAAAAAAAAAAAAAACAACTCAAATTATAATTGACAGGAGAAGAGAGGCATCTGTCTAGCATGTTGTCAGAGCAATCATCTACCAAACTAAAAAGAGCTACTAGTCAGCCTGGTTGTGTGGTAACAGTACCTTGCGCTGGCATGTGGGACTGAAAATGGATTCAGGAAGAGAGGGAGGGGAACAGGGGAACAAGGAAGGACAAAAATTGGGGCAGGGGTGGCTATGCAAAATTTAAGTATCACTTAAGCATCTGTCAGATGGGCAGGGACCTTCCGTCCAACCCCAACCCTCGGCTAGAGGAAAAGAACAACTGAAGCAGCCTGTAGGGCTAAAAAAACACAGCTTTCAGAGACGGCCTTATGCAGTTTCTGATGAGGCACATATGTAGTACATTTTGGCAAAGAAAAACAGAATAAATGCCTGTCTTACAATGATTCTGAGCACACCATAATAGATGGCTTGCTCTTGCACCAGGGTGCTGAATGACAAGCCTACTAAATCCCACCTGGATGCTGTACTCTTTTCTAAAAGTATCTATTTCTTTCTCTCGCTCTCTTTTTTTTTTAGTCAGAGCTTAAGATTGTTCTACAAAAAACATATTTCATAAGATGAATACCTTTAAGGAAAACAAAGAAAGGGAATGCACCGTCTTACATTTGAGCATTTGAGTAACATGTTTATGTTATCTATTACTTACCACCTATTAAGTGATTATCACTTTTTTTTTTTTTTTTTTTGAACAGGATAGATTTTACTTAAGTCCACTCTGAATTAACATATGGAATGGGGCTTGGAGTCAATAAAACAGATCCTGATTCTTATTTCTAGAGTACTGAATTTTTTTCCAGTTGTGAAATGTCCAACATATAATTTACACACGTTTCATAATTAGGTGTTAAAGGAAGAAACAAAACTGAGGTGGCAATTACCAGGGCTGCAGAGCCTGATTAAAACAACCTCTATAATTTAAAATGACTGCAGCTAACATTTAAGAAAAAAATACTCACCTTAGTAATGTTGTTTCTTCTAATGGAGTCTTGCTGTATTCTGACTATTGCAGTTAGGTCCTGCCTTTCAACTGCCCCGGAGAACAAAGAGTTAACTTTCCATGGCCAGCATGGAACGTTCAGCGCGAGCTTAGTTGAAGACCCTGTCTGCTGTTGTTTAAACTCTAACCATCAGATCTTTGAGCAATACTCACTAGAAGTTCTGTGTGGAAAGTGTAAAACTCAGCTGCCAACTGGCAACTAAATTTATTAAAAAAGGGGTTTTTGGTTTCAAAGCAAAGACTCAAGTCAGGAAAGCCAAAAAACAAAACACAACACATACCCAAAGTAAAGGAGGGTGAAAAAGGGACACCTCTAGGGTGCCAACAGTGCTCCTGCCCACCCACCTCCCAAAAACCAGGTTCTAAGAGGGGAGGCGGGGGTCAGAATACAGCAAGACTCCATTAGAAGAAACATTACTAAGGTGAGTAATTTTTCTTCAAACAACATGACGTCTTGCTGTATTCTGACTATTGCAGACTACCAAGCAGTACCTCCATGGAGGAGGGACAGAACCTACTTTGGAAATAGGCTCTGAAGTACTGCTGTGCCAAACCGAGCATCACTCCTAGCTTGGATACCCAGAGAGTAAAGCTTGGTGAATGTATGGACCGTTTTCCAGGTGGCTGCTTGACAAATTTCTAAGATAGGAATATCCCTGGCAGTAGCCAGGGAAGCAGCTGTACCTCTAGTAGAGTGAGCCCTCAGGCCTGAGGGTGGGGGTTCTACCCAGCTTTTCATAGAAGAACTGTATACAAGAGACAATCCACCTGGCAAAAGATCTCTTAGTAGCAGGTTTGCCCTTACCGACCTCTCCATACATGAGGAACAACTGGAGGGACTCAAACCTGTGACCCTTGTTGCGCTCTATGTAGTAGCTGAGGGCCCTCTTAACAACCAAGCTGTGCAACCTCCTCTCTCCAGAGGAGGAATGGTCAGTGAAGAAAACAGGGAGAGACAGACTGATTAAGGT
The DNA here is from genome assembly GCA_016271365.2 of Neoceratodus forsteri. Taxonomy (NCBI): domain Eukaryota; kingdom Metazoa; phylum Chordata; order Ceratodontiformes; family Ceratodontidae; genus Neoceratodus; species Neoceratodus forsteri. The sequence continues at coordinate 62,721,669 of CM028132.1, read as the reverse complement.
GGAAATCTGAAACCACCTTAGGCAAAAACTTCCTGTTAGTTCTTAGGACCACTTTATCTCGATGGAAAGAGATGAAATCAGGCTGCACTGACTGGACTTGCAATTCACTGATACGCCTGGCAGAGGTAATGGCTACCAAAAACACAGTTTTCCAAGTCAAGTACTTAAGCTCAGCAGAGGACAAAGGCTCAAAGGGTGGTTGCATAACCTGAGCAATGCAAACCTTAAGGTCCCAAGCAGGAGCAGGGTCCCTAAAGGGGCGGATTGGTGTGCAGCAATCCCTTGAAGAACTTACAAAACATAGGATGGGCTGACAGAGGAGAGGGCTTGCCTACTGACAAGAAGGCAGAAACAGCTGCCAGATGCACTTTAAGTGTAGCCGGCCTAAGTCCTAAGCCATTAAGATGAACCATATAGTCCAGGACTGTAGACAACCCAGCAGATTCTGGAGAAATATGCTTATTAGAGCACCAAATAGTGAACCTTTTCCATTTGGAGTTACATAGATACATAGACAGTGTCAGCAAATAAGGGCCTATGGCCCAACCAGTCTGCCCATTTGAGCTTGTAAGTTCAGTTTGTTTTCCTAGAAGTCTGTTGCCCCTTACCCCTGACCTCCAGAATTCCTTTATGTCTATCTCATGCATTCTTAAATCCCGTGATTGTTTCAGCCCCACCACTTCCTCTGGCAGGGTGTTCCATTTGCCACCACCCGTTCTGTGAAGAAATTCTTCCTCCGTTTCTCCGAATCGTCCTCCTCAACTTCATCCATGCCCTCTAGTCCTGGAACATCTTTTCGCTTAAAATAGTGTATTCCTGCACCCTGTCCCTCCCTGTAAGATACTTGTATGTCTCTATCATATCCCTCTCTCCCTCTCTCCTCTAGGGAGTACATGTTCAGTTCCTTCAACCTGTCTTCATAGGACTTGTGATGCAATCCATGCACCATCATTGTTGCCCTCCTCTGAACCTTCTCTACCCTGTCTATGTCCTTATGTAGGTATGGTCTCCAGAACTGTACACTGTACTCAGGTGGGGCCTCACTAGTGTCTTATATGGCGGAATTATGACCTCCCTTTTCCTGCTGGTGATGCCCCTGCCTATACATCCCAGCATCCTATTTGCTTACCTGCTGCCTTGTCACACTGTTTCCTACCTTGAGGTCATCAGAGATGATAACCCCAAGATCCCTTTCCTGCTTGATGCATGCTATATCCTCACCCCCAACTGATATATTGTGCCAGGGTTTTGTGCCCCATATGCATTATCTTGCACTTCCTTGCATTGAATTTCAACTGCCAAACGCCTGACCATTCTTCAAGTTTCTGCAGGTCCTTCTCATTCTGTCTACACCCTCTGGTGTGTCTACTCTGTTACAGAGCTTTGTGTCATCAGCGAACAGTGAAATTCTGCCTTCTAGGTCCCTGCAATGTCACTGATGAAGATGTTGAATAGGACCGTCCCAGCACTGATCCCTGTGGTACTCCCACTGGTCACTCTTCCTCTGTGAAGTGACAGCCATTTACCACCACCCTCTGTGTCCTGCCACCCAGCCAGTTACCTACCCACCACACTACTGTCCTGTCCACACCCATATTCCCCAGTTTGTGTAATAGTCTTCTATGTGGCACAGTGTCAAAGGCCTTGCTGAAGTCCAGATGGGCCATGTCCACTGCCCTCCCGATCCACCTCCCTAGTCACCCAGTCAAAATTCCAACGAGGTCGGTCTGACATGACCTCCCCTGGTGAAACCATGCTGCCTTGGGTCCTGCAGTCCATTGACAACCAGATGTTCCACCAATCTCTCCTTCAGTAGTGCTTCCATGATCTTCCCCACTACCGAGGTGAGGCTGACTAGTCTGTAGTTCCCTGCTTCCTCTTTGTTCCCACTTTTGATAAGGGACTACATCTGCTGTCCTCCAGTCTTTGGGTACCTCCCTGTTTCCAGTGATCGGCAAACAGGATAGCCAGAGGTTCAGCCACCACCTCTCTTAGTTCTTTAAGGACCTAGAGTTGCACCCATCTGGCCCCATTGCTTTATCAACTCTTATTACTTCCAGTTCCTTCAGGACCCTTTCGTGTAAAGGAACTTGTGTCCATTTCAGCACCATTCTCACCCTTGTACTCCCTTCAGACCCATTACCCTCCTCTTCCTCAGTAAAGACTGAGCAGAAATACCTGTTTAGTATGTCAGCTTTACTGTTGTCATACTCACATATGTACCTGTAAAGGTTTTATCCCATCTACCCACTGATTTTGCAATGTGTTCTTCTGTCTGAGCTTTGGCTTCCTTATTGACCTCCCTGCCTCCCTTTGCTTCTCCTGGTACTTCTCCCTATCCCCTCTGCCTGTGTCTTTTTGTATTGCCTGAATGCAATCTTTTGGCTTTCACTTTCTCTGCTACCTTTTGCAAAACCATAATGATCTCCTCTTCCTTTTCCTCTTGCTAACCTGCTTAATGCATAATTCTGTTGTTCCTGTAATCCCCATTTTAAATACTGCACTGTTCCTCAACCCGATTCCTGTCCCATTCCCTTAATGCCTCTTTCAAGTATCTCCCATTTCCCAAAGTCTGCCCCCTAAAACCCAGGATCGTGTTTTGTGTGGTTTGGTTCTGCTCTTTCTGTGATTTCAAACCACAATGACTGGTGGTCACTGTTCCCAGGTGCTCCCACTGTACCCCCATCACACTGTCCCTGTTTGTGAGCACAAGGTCCAGTATTGCCTTCTGCCGAGTTGGCTCCATGACCAGTTGCTTGAGGAAGGCACCCTGAAGGAAGTACAGGATAAATCTGCTCCTAGTTGATGCTGCTGCTGGGATGCTCCAGTCCACGTCTGGAATACTGAAGTCTCCAACCAGTACTACCTCCCCTTGTCTTCCATCCTTTGGATGGCTAGCATCAACTTCCTATCCGTTTCTTCCTCCTGGGCTGGTGGTCTATAGACCACACCTCGAGATGGCTATCCCATTTTCCTTTCCAGCTTAACTCACAGTATCTCTCCCCATTTTGTTCCTCCTGGATCTCTGTGGCCCTTATGTCATTTTTTTTCATACGGTGCCCTCCTCCTCCTTCCTGCCTGCCCGTCTCTTCTATGATATGTTGTAGCCAGGTATGGCCATCTCCCAGTCGTGGTTATCATTACACCAGGTTTCAGTGATGGCCACAATGTCAGGTCTGACTGCACCATGACAGCCTCAGATCTTCCATCTTGTTGCTCGGCTCCTGGCATTTGCACACATGGCTTTCCATGATTTGACCTCCTAGACTGTTTCACTGTTCTCCAGCCCCTTCCTTGGTTGTCCTTTATCCCTGGTTTTCCTTGCTGTCTTCCCTTCTGCTGAATTTTGCCCCTTTTCTGCCTATCCACCTCTTCGGCACTAATCTCCATCTTTTGCACACTGCTTTGCAGAGATAGCCACTCCTCTGGTTCACTGGTTCCACTGCTAGCTGTGGGGGGTGAGCAAGTAGGTACCCTCCTTGCTGGCCTGACACCCCCCCCCCTTGCTAGTTTAAATGCTTGTCAATGTAGCATTTAAACTTATCATTGAGTGCTTGGATTCCCCTCCAGGATGGATGCAGGCAGTCAGGCTTGAACAAACCTCCATCCCTCCAGGTGGGTCCCAAGTCACCAATGAATCCAAACCCTTCCTCACAGCACCAATTCTTCAACCATGAGTTAAAGTTCCCGGTGCATGCACTCCTATGCTCTCCCATGCCTCTCGCAGAAAGTACTTCTGAGAAAGTGACAGAAGTAGCTACTTGCTTGAGACCCCTCCCCAATTTCCTAAACTCTTCCTGAACTTCCTCTGGCTCCCCATTTGCCAGGTCATTAGTACCTAGGTGGTTAATGACATCCAGCTTTCCCTCCTGTCTTGCCTTCCCAGTGATCCCCAGGATCTTCCTTCCATCCCTCCATGCTGTGGCACCTGGTAGGCACCTCACCTCCCTGTCCTCCCCCTCCTGTGTTCCTAGCTGGATCCCTCTTATGATGGAGTTCCCCACCAGGATTCGCTTCCTCCTCCTCCTCTGGGGTCCACTGCTTTCCCGCTGAGGATACCTCCTTGGCTAACCTCCACATTCTTTCCTTCCACTTCTCAGGGTACCTCTAGTTGGTTGCCCTCGTTTGCCAGTGTGGCATATGAGTTCTTAGTGGAATAGGATCTGGGATGTGCCTCTGCCTGACCGCTCTAACCCTCCCTGAGTCCACTGGTTGTAAGTCTTTCTGGTGTAAGGCTTTCAAAGCCTTTAGAATGTCAGAACACCTTGGGAGAGGTGCAGATCAGCAAACTCTAACTCTTCAAGAGCCAGGCCTTGAGATTGAGAGATTGAGAGATTTGAGGTTGGATACAAATCCTCCTGGGAGGATGTCAACAGGTTGTAATTCCTGGGAAGAGACAGGGAAGGTAGACTGCTAAGGACAGCAACAGTGGGTACCAGGGCTGTCTGGCCCAGTCTGGAGCAATCAGAATCACTTTGCAGGTTGTGACCTTATCTTGACTAGCACTTTGAACAGGAGAGGAGAGAAAGCATGAAAATTTCCTTCCCAGTTCAAATTAGAGCATCCAGGGTTGAGCCCAAGACTGGGGTCTGCAACAAAAAGAGAAGTTGGTGATTGTCTGGGGCTGCAAAAGATCCATCTGTGGAGTGCCCCATCTCGAGAAAATCACTTTCAAAACTAGGGGATCTAGGGTCCATTCGTGATGGCCCTGGGATATCCTGCTGAGAACATCTGCTAGGACATTGTCCTTCTCTGGGAGGTGAACTGCTATCAGAGAAGTTTGCAGGGCATAGGCCAGGGACCACAACTTCATTGCTTCTGTGCGAAAGGCCGTAGACAGAGTGCCTCCTTGCTGGTTGATGTACCACACTGTGGTGGTATTGTCTGTTCTGATCTGGACCACCTTGTTCTTTACAGATTTGGAAAAGGTTTGCAGTGCCAGAAACACTGTTCTGAGTTCCAAGAGATTGATGTGAAGCAGAGATTCTTGAGGTGACCACAGCCCTTGGGTGGTAAGATCCCCCAGGTGGGCTCCCCAGCCCAGCAGGGAGGCATCTGTGGTGAGTATCACTGAGTGAGACTGAGTGACAAAAGGAACTCCTTGTCTCAAATTATCCTGATCCTGCCACCACTGCAAAGCCTGGAGCAGGGTTCGGGTCACTGGGATTAGTTTGGTAAGGGAATCCTTTCTTTGGGACCAGAAGGCTCTTAAGTGGAACTGAATGTCCCTCATCTGAAATCTTGCTCCCTGGACCACTGCTGGAGAGGCTGCCATGTGGCCCAGGAGCTGCAGGACATGCCTTGCTGGTAGAGACACCTGAAGGGTGAATAAAGAGGCCAGTTCCAAAAGGGTCCTTGCCCTGTCCAGGAAGGAAGGCTCTTGCCATATTGTATCCAGCTCCACCCCTATGAAAGTGAGGAGCTGTACTGGCTCGAGAACTGACTTTGGAAGGTTGAGGAGAAATCCCATGAGGTAAGCACTTGCTGAGTTATTGCAGATGTGACTTGACTTGGTCTGGAGACTGACCCACTATGAGCCAGTCGTCCAAGTATGGAAAGATGGAGATCTTTTCTCCTTAGGAAAGCAACCACTACTGCCAGGCACTTTGTGAACACCCTTGGGGCTGATGTTAGGCCAAAGGGCATTGCTCCTGAATTGACAGTGGCCTGGGTGCAACTCGAACCTGAGGTACTTTCTGTGGGAGCACCTGATGGGAATGTGAAATAGGCATCTCTGAGGTCCAGGGAGGCTAGCCAGTCCCCTGGCCTTAGAGAGGGCAGAATTATTCCCAGAGTCGCCATTCTGAACTTTGGTTTTAAAAGGTGCTTGTTCAGATATCTTAGATCCAGGATGGGCCGCCATTCTCCTGTTTTTTGGGGAGTTAGAAAGTACCTAGAGTACAATCCTTTGCCCTTGTGTAGGGTTGGAACCCTTTCTATGGCTCTGAGAGCCAGGAGGGAAGAAACCTCTGCCTCCAGGGCAAGGGTCTCTGATTGATTCGCAGGTGGAAAGGATCTGGTTCTCATCTTGTGAAATTTTTTGAAGCTGAGAACCAGTCCCTGGCTTACTACTTCCAGGACCCACTTGTCTGATGTCAGAGACTTCCAGTCCTGGACAAAGTAAGCCAGCCTGCCCCCTACAGGTAGTGGAGAATCGGCCCGGGCAGATCCATCAGGGTGTCTGCTTGGCAGGGGCTTTAGGCTGAGGGGTGGAAGCAGGCTTGCTCATTCCCCGTCTGCCTCTCCCTCTGAAGAACCCCTCTGAGCATAAGCAGAAGAGGAGGCCTGGGCTTGGTAAAAAGGCATTTGAAAGGGCCTGCACCTGGAGTGCTGTCTCTGAGGAGTGGCTTGCCTTTCTTTGGCCTGATCACTCCTGTAGGTGGTCCTGTACTCGTCCATCTTTTTCATGTAATTCTCTGTCTGCTCCCCAAACAGAGAATTACCAATGATAGGGAAATCCATGGCCTTAGCCTGGGTATCCTGTGATAGGCTAGTACATCTGAGCCAAGCCATCCTCCGAAGGGCCACAGATGTAGCCATGACTCTAGATGAAACATCACTGGAGTCCACAGCAGCATGAAATTGCACCTTGGATGCCTCAATCCCATCCGCAGCCACCTGCTCCAGCTCCCTGGCAAGCTGGTCAGGGCCTGTTTAGCCAGAGCCAGCACAGTGTCCCACCTGGACTTCTGGTATCTAGCTGTGTAGGCCATATAGTTAGCCTGCCTGAGTCCCAAAGATGCTGCCATGTACTGTTTCTTTATGGCATCTACCCAACATGGCTGCACTGCTGAGAAAGGAACTCAGTGTCCGAGCCTGAAAGGTATACCTCTTGTCCATTCGTCTGTTCACAGGAGGTACGGAGTTAAGAGTCTTTAGAATTTTAAATGTCTGTTTCCCAAAAGATTTATGGAGGGGAACAGACAGTCTCCTGGACTCTGGGATGTCCATCATTTCGACAAAATCAGGCTCCTCCTGATCCTCCATTGCTTCTTCCATTGGAAGCTGGAGGGTTTCAACCACTTTCTTGTAAAACAAAGTGGGAAGGGGACTCAGAAAGCCTAGGAGGAGAAACACCTGAAGGTCTGTCTGGGGAGATGTCCAGGTCAATAGGCACATCCAGACTTTCATAATCACCATCATGATTATCCTCATACTCTCCCTCCTCCTCCTCAGGTTCATAAAATTCCCCTAAAGTATAATCCGGAACCGACCGAACCGAGCCGGTGCCAGTTTGGCCGGAACCAAAGTTAGCGACTGAACTATCCTTATCGCTTTGGCTATTTCATCAGCGGTCAGAGAAAGAATTTGTGGATCTGAACCGGATGATTTTTCTCTTCTCTTTCTTTTAACTGGAACCGAGTCTTCAGAATTGGCTCTCCTTTTGCCCGAAGAAGTTATGCCCTGGTCAGAGGCACTCCTTCTAGTTGGTCGGGCAAAATTCTATTTGAGATGGTTTTAACCATTTCACTCGAGGCAGTTCTGAGGCTGGATCAAACTGCTAATGTCTATAATATGATAAGACTCCATTAGAAGAAACAACATTACTAAGGTGAGTAATTTTTTCTTTTGGTTTATGAGGTAACTGTACCGGGGGTAATAAACACAGAGGCCAAAAGCCAAGGTGTTTATTAACCCCCCTGGTCCAACATTACAGAGAAAATCCCACAGCACTATAGCTGTTATCGCTATTACTCTGAAAAGTGGTTTTAAAATTGTAAAAATGAGTAAACTTGCTCTTACTATAGCTTGTCTATGAGAAATCTAAATTGTTCTGTAGTTTCTCACAGATATGCTGTAGTAGTACTCTTAACCAATCACAACACAGGGATTAAAACTCTCTCATTACTGAGCCTACTCTCCAGTCGTCGCAGAATAACCAGAGCTCTGTGCTCAGACTGCCTGAGAGGGAACTTTTTCAGTACAACATATTTTGAACTCCCAGTTCCTTTTTAAAATACTTACTACACAAAAATAAAACACTACAGATTGTGTCAGAGACCATCTGGCACCATGCACTACTGCTTAAAGCAAACCAGTCTAAATACTCAGGGTGATTTGCATATCCATCCCATAGTCCTTTGCATTACTGGGATATTAGTAATTCTGTATGATTTTGTCGTCAATGCCCTTTTTTGGGTAACTCTTGCCTTGGTACTGAGGTTCTTTGGCTTCTTAAAAAATTGTCATGATTAACACAACACTAAAACACCTACGCAGGTGCTTATATACACTTTTAAGGTGTGTGTTAAGCAAAAACTAACACGTCAAACTTAAAGCAATATTTATCAAGAATGTTGCAACAGAATAAAATCACATTCAGTTCAAGCCTCTGGCTGTGCTTTAAAACATGGTTTTATTTATGACTTGTGACAAGAATTCTTATTACACAGTAACAGTTATTCCAGGGAACAAAAATAAATCCCACCCACTTGAAAATGTTTTAATGGTTCACATAATGAAACATGACTTAATTTATATTAACATTTTCACAGAGACTAGCAGCTTATCTCGGCTGCAGTAACTTTTGGAGCAAATGCAATGTTATATGCACGTTCTCTCTCGTCAGATCCAAGGCATGCTCAACATCTGAAACTGATCATAAAAACCTTATTGCACAATTGAAACTGACATGGATTTCAGATGGCGAGATTTGGGGGTGGGGGTGGGAGAGATAGGAAACGCCAGATTATGAAATGTTTTGTGATCTGACTGGGCACAAGTGTCTGTAAAACATCAATGAATTCCCTGGGTTTCAGATTTTCCCGTGTGAAAGTAAGGCTTGTGTTTTAAGCCTGCTAAGTGACAATTCCCTTCATACATGTACTGGAGTTAAAATCAAGGATCACTTGTGAACCCTAGACCCAAATGTAAACAAGTCTGACTCTGCAGTCATTTTATCCTTGCTTATTAAGTGAAACATAATTCTGTAACGAGAACAAAATAATAAAATAAATGCAGTTATCCTAGAAGAAGGCTGTAAGACATCTGATCTACAACACAGGTTGCACTGTATGCAGAGATATATACGCATTTAATAATTTTAACAAAGCTTTGTAACAGTTAAACCTTCATCACTCTAATATTCACAGCACCTTTCACTGCAATTAAATCTGAATGAAGCTCAACTCCCAATAATTATTCCAGATGGTCCGCAATATATAACTTGCTGACTCTTCTACTGATGAATGACCCCCAAAAATAAATGAAAAGTAAAGTAAAAACGCTAAAGTATGTTTCCCGTAGGGATTACACCACCATTTGATTTACTCAAACGTCACTTAATGTGTTACCACCAGAAATCATGAAAACTTAATGAAAAACAAAACTACTATACAGGTTTTGTTACTGCAGTAAGACAGACAAATGGGACTGCCTAGTCTATGAAACATGTTCTTATTGCTGTAGTGATACACAAAATAAACAGCTACAGTTCAAGCTGACAAAATGTCACATTCTTAAATTTTTCATTATCAAATGTCTCCTTCAATTCATCATTTTCTATGTCCCCCTGTAAAACATTAATTTGTGTAGTAAAATAACAGCTATTAAAAGAAAAATATAACCCATTCTGATCCATCACCATGAACAGCCATTCACCTATGGAAGCATGCCAAACTATGAAGGATATCATACAAATCTGTTGGAATAAAGCCAGAAATATTTCACATTGTCATTACCTATTGCCTTCAAAGAGCTACTGGGAAACTCTGGCATTTCACTTTCCTTAATTCCTCATTTCCAGGTAATCTGCATATGGATGCAATGTAGCCAAGTGGTTAAAAATACAGAACTGTGAGCTAGAAGATATAGGTTCTAATCCCATCAAGGCTGCATAATCTGTAATATCAATTATTCTGTTCAGCCAGCTATAAAACTAGGTATGAGCAGGACCCCACTGAAACCAAGATGTAGCAGCTCAGTAGGTCGAACACAGGTAAGTAAACTGTTAATAAAACAAAGAAAAAGCAAAGAAAACCAGGATCTGTGTCCTTAAGGCTTCATTTACTGTCACTGCTGGTCCACGCCTGGTGTCTGAAATGGGACTGTGAAATTATTAGCATTTCCTTTTTTTTTAAATTTACATTTTTTTTAGGTGCTGTTTCCCCTGGTTTTTGACCCTGCCCTTTCCTCAGGCATGCATTTGCACATGTGAAGGCATGCGCACGCTACATTCCGAGATGCCCTCCTGGCTTGCCACCCCCTCCCGCCTGCACCACCACTGGAGAGGAGAGCTGCCGTTAGGCTGCACGATCCTGCTCATCCCCCGGCACCCCGACAACTCAAGGTCGTTCCCAAACCCAGGTCACTGGCGTAGTGTGAGGTAATGCATAGCACCTCAGCGCCACCAGGCTGGCAGATTATTATATTAGCATTTCCACAGCAAGAGACGATGTTGTCATAAGTTAGGCTATTGGTGAATGATGACTGATACAAGTGAAAATCCAGTTTAGAACATGGGATTTGGGTCACCCAGCGGTCCTGTGGCAGTGCGCTGCGCTGCAGGCAATCCCGGATCAAGATCAGATACTGTCACTTGTACAGGAGCAGCCAGGCTGGGGAAACGCTGCCCAAGGCAGTAATTCTTAGCCTGAGGGCAGTGTTCTATCACTACCCCCCCCCCCCAAAAAAAAATGTATTTATCAAGGAGTCAAGCTGATGGTTTGGGCACGACTGATGCTTCCCGTTAGCTGAAACTGCCTGCTGCCCTGTGTGTCAGTCAAAAAGAAGAAAGCAGAAACAAAGAGCTTGAAGTTCACCATGAGCAAAACATTCTTCCCCAAAAATTCCTTTAAAAACAAAAGTATACAACTGTCTTGCCCTTTGTTACCCTTTTCTCCACCTAATATTTGAGGTTAACACACCTGCATCCCTTCTCCCACCTTCTCTTTTACCAACAAGGCAACTGGTAATTTTACTATAGAAAAGCACCAGTCCCACCCAAAATCAGCAGCTTGACTCCAATTAATATGGTAAACAGCAAACTGAATGGCTGTAATTGATTTAGCAAATTTTGAATGGCATTTTGTGCAAAATATCTGGACTCCTTTAGTATTCTGCCAGTAACTGATGACTTTAAAACTTTTAAACTGTGATGGACATGTTACAGGCAGAGATGTGGTGAAGTTTAAATCTGGAGATGAAGTTCAAGTGAAGTTGCAAAAATCTACACTTCAAGGAGCTTCGCAAAGTTTTCCCAGACCCGAGAAACTTTGATTTTGCCCAAATCGCTTTGTTTTTGCTGCAAAGTATGGAATTTCACCTACAAAATTCCGCAATTCTCAGGCTAAATTCCGCACTATGTGGCTAAACTTCACACTTTGCAGATCGATCCATGCCTGCGAATTGCGGGAAATATTTGAATTTATTTTCGGAGTGAAATTTGCTGACTTTGTCCATCTCTAGTTACAGACCTTAGAGTGTCTTCATACTGCTCAGTCAGCAGATTTCTAGAAAATTGCAACTTAAATGCTTTTAACTGAAAGTATTCCGAAAAGTACTACGCACATTTGAAATGAAAGCTCAAGGTATACTTTGTGTTACTCAACTACCTGCCAACATTCAGTTGTTCTGAACTCATGGTTACTTAAGTGGGAAGCGAATGTTTAAAACTGTTTCAATTAGATCACCATGCTATAGTTGGCCATGCGACTAACTTCTCCAAGCGACTGAATCTGTCATTGAAACCAAGACCATCCAGTTAAAGGGACACTGACAGCTTTGGGAACAATTTTAAAGCGCCTGCACCAAATACACATCTAGGAAGCACTACCATTATATAAAGCATTGGTGGCAAAATGTTTTACAATATAAGAACATCTGTCATTGTTAATAAAAGTACATTAGCAGGTCTGTTTAAAATCACATGAGTGTGCACACCGACATGAGATGGCACCAAGCCGTGGGTAAACTCATTCATGAACAAGTATAACATGGGGTCACACAGTATTTAAACAGTGCAGCTGCTACCTTACATACCACTTATCTGTGTAACATTCTCCTCAAAAATGAGTGCTTAAACACATTTAATTTGGGGTACAAAAGTTGAAGCAGCGATTCTGGACATGCACATTGGAGTTCACCCCAATGCGCATGCCCGAATCATGGTCTCAACTTTTGTACCAAAATTAAATGTGTTAAAGCACTCAGTTTTGAGAGGAAGTGCTTTACATTGATAAGTGGTAAGTAAAGTAGCAGCCACACTATTTAAATACTATGTGACCCCAAATGTTATACTCTGCTTCATGAATGAGTTTATCCATGGCCTGGCGCTACATGCTCATGGATGCGCAAATTTTAAACAGACCGCTGCTAATGTACTTTTATTAACAATGACATATTAGCTGGCGCTGAGGTGCTGGATGCCTTACCTTGCACTACGCCGGCGACCTGTGTTCGGGAATGAGCATGGTCTGCCAGGGGTCGGCAGGGTTGGAGAAGGAGTGAGCGTCCGAGGGACTGCTCTCTTTCTCCGGGGAGGGGACGCCAGTGGTCGGCGCTTCACTGGCCCCTAGCAGAGGCTGGGGGGCAGTGCGCCGATGCTGCAGAAGAGGGGCGGAGATAGGGTAGATACATGCACGCTCCCTCCGCTGGCATCACTGCATGCCCCACTCCGCAGGGGAGAAAATGGAAAAAACGGGAGTCCTTACCATGGATGACGATTGCCCCCCCCCCTTACAGTGCCGCCGAGGAGGGCACCTCCCCCGAATTGGATCCAGACTGGTGGGTTGAGGGTCTCCCCACCCCCCACCACGAGGGGTAAGTCGTTGGGGCTGAAGGGAGGGGGCCTTATACGCGGTTGGCTAGCATGGGGGCATCAAATGGCAGGATGGGGACTCCAGGAAAAAAAGACCAATTGTTTTTATTATTGTAGAACATTTTGCCACCAATGCTTTTATATAATGGTAGTGCTTCCTAGATGTGTAATCGGTGCAGGCACTTTAAAATTGTCCCCAAAGCTGACAGGGTCCCTTTGAAGGGGCACTGTCAGTTGTTCCCAGCTAATTCTATTGCTATGTGACCAGTGTACCATTAACTAGATCTGTTGCCAAATGACCCTTTATGTGGCCTAGTATGCCTGATGACAACATCTTCATAATATTAATTAAAATATCAACTTTCAGTAGCCGGAGCACATAATCTTTTGCGATTATTGAACCTTGCATACCCGACACTTATCTTGACGTTATGATGTGCGTAAAGCGAAATAGAAGACTGCAGTTGTATTTCTGGTAAACTTGTGCACACTTTCAGTTTGTATTTACAAAATGAATCGTAATAACGGAATGGCTAAAAGCAGATGTTGTTCTGAGCACTGGGATCTGTCCGACACTAGTCTGAAGATCAAGTCTGGTTTTAGTGCTTGAAAATCTGCTCAAGATCCCACCAACATCATCTGTTAGCTGATGCTGGTGCACACGCCAAGGATCTTGGGTGGATTTTTTAAAGCACTAAAACCAGACTTGCAGTGTTCAGTTTGGTGTCAAACGTATATCCCAATGCTCAGAATAGCATCTGCTTTTGACTCATGCCCTTCGTTACGATTCGTCTGTAAATGTAACACTTGTGCATGCATGAGTTTACCGGAAATGCAGGCAATCTTCTTTTTGCCGCACACTCACATCATGGCCTTCAGTAGAGGGGGCGTCCAGTGCCTGACATTCAGACAATGAAAAGGTAATGTGCTTAGGCTGAGCCGAAGTTTATGTTTAAATATGCATTTAAATTTAAATGCACAGGGCGCGCGGAGACGCCCGCAGAGACACGCGCGTGGCAGCTGTGTCCGTGGAGGACAACTGGGACCTGGGCCAGCTTACTAAATTCAAGGTAAACCTCTCAATATCCGAACCAATGACAATATGGAGAAGGAGGAGATATGCTGTTGTACAGTTTGTAAAATGTTCACAGCTGGCGATCAGGTCATGCAATTTGTATGCAATAACTGTGAACTAATAGATGTTCTGAGGAAAGAAATTAACATTCTTCACCGAGACTGGTAGTTAGAGAGGATATCAATGCATTAGAACATTATATCGACCAAGCATTACATAGGTCTGTACAGGAGTGCCCCCCACCCCCAAAAAACCCTAAATAATTTACATACAAAGGGAGGGAGTGGAGGAATAGTCCACCATACAAAAGGCACCAAAGAAAGGGAGAGGAACATTGAGGCTTAGCAAATACCCCCCTACTTAACAGCTTTCAAATATTAGCGGAGCCTAGTAATACTGATGAATTAAATCAAGTGAGTGGGTTAAATGCTCCGGACCCAACTAGCAGATCACCAGTAGTAGTCCCTAGACAGCAGGATTGTGGTACCACGAGGGAAGTAGTAATTCCAAGCCATGCCACACAGGATGTACTAGTAGTGGGGGATTCTATACTGAGAGCAACGGACCAGATTCTGTGTAAAAAAACAAAATGAGTTTACCACAGTGAGTGTCCTTCCTGGGGCTGGCATAGGGGATATTAGGCAGCTCCTTCCCGGCTTATTGGAAAATACCAACAAACCAGTTACTATATTGCATGTGGGAGTAAATGATATAGAGAAAAGAAATATGATAGATATTCATCAAAATTTTGAATATGTGAGGGCAGCACTACAGGACAAGGGTTGTAAAGTCCTCATCTCTGAGATTCTCCCAGTCTCTAGGGCAAGCTTGGCTAGAATAAATGCTATAAACCAGCTAAACGGATGGTTAAAATGGTGGTGTCATAGGGAAGGGCATACATTTATTGGACATAAGGACAAATTCCAACAAAGCAGCTTATTTACACCTGACAATTTGCATCTTAGCAAAATGGGGAAAAGAGTTCTGGCATATAAACTTCTGTGCATCAATAGACCTTCATTTAAACTAGTTCGAGGGGGATAACATTTCCAAAGCCACAATCTCACATCTGAACTGCTTGTTATTAAATGCCAGAAGTTTGATCAATAAATTTGACGTAACTGAGATATGCACTGGTTAAGGATAGAATATGCATTTGTGCTATCACAGAAACATGGTGGGACAGAAGATGTCTGGGATAAACAAATCCCTGGTTATGCATTATATTCAGAGATAGGATTAGGACTAGGGAGGTGGAGTAACACAATATATATATATCTGACCACTGCCATCAGAACAAGTAGAAACTACTGACTGGGACCCTCTAGAATTAGTTTGGATAAAGCTTACCCCACAAAAGGACCTAAGTTTGACACAGGAGTAGTGTATAGACCCCCTTCATATCTTCTCCACGAGGATATGACGCCCTGGAGAAACTTCACACCATTACAGATGGAGCACACTGTTTACTTATGGGAGACCTGAACTTGCCAGGTATAGACTGGACCAATCTTACAGCTCAGTCTGCTGTAGGGCATCGCTTCATGGAACATTTTAGCCTAGCAGGACTACAACGATTTGTGACTGTAGGTACCAGAGGTGACCACATCTTGGACTTAGTTCTTTGTAATATGCATGAAGCCGTACAAAATTGTACAGTTTCTCCACCATTAGGTTCTAGTGACCATAATATGGTAAATGTCACCTTACTAAATGACTTGGGGAACATTAAGGGAGAAACTATTATTCACAGCTATAGCAAGGCTGATTGGAATAGCTTGCAGAGAGATTTGGGAATCTGGGACTGGGAAGAGAGTTCAAGGATCAATCCCTGAACAAGATGTAGAATACTCTAGCAAGTAAGATTACCTTACTAGTTAACAAATATGTACCCCGAAACAAAAAAAATACAGCAACACAAATGATGCCCATATGGATAACAGCCAAAGTCAAAAGGTGTATTAAACAGAAAAAGAAAGCTTACATCAAGCCAAAAAAGAGCAATCAAGCAACATGCTGGAATACATATCGCAATTTACTTAAACACACCAAAAGAGAGATTGCATGGGCCAGAAAGAAGTATGAGCTACGGTTAGCCAATAAAGTTAAGGATAACCATAACACCTTCTATACTTATATAAATAATAAACAGGGAGGAGCTAAAACTATAGGCCCATTAAAACAGGATGATGGTATAACCATTACTGACAATGGTCAAACGGCCACCAGCTTTAACACACTGTTTACCTCAGTATACAATAATAAATCATGTAATATAAAAAAATCATCTAACAGGAAGGGGCGAACATGATGTAGTAACTGATTCTATCAAAGTTAGGGAGAGACTGCTAAAAATGGATCCAAGAAAGGCTCAGGGACCAGATGGGTTGCACCCGAGACTTATCAGGGAGATGGCTAATGAATTAACTGGCCCTATTACAACCATATTCCAAACTTCCTTGGCCCAGGGTGAGGTGTTAGATGCGTGGAGACTGGTTGATGTCATTCCCATATATAAAAAGGGGTCTAAGCATGCGGTAAGTAACTATCTAAACATGTGGTAAGTAACTATCTAAGCATGCGGTAACTATCTAAACATGTGGTAAGTAACTATCTAAACATGTGGTAAGTAACTATCGGCCCATCAGCCTAACTGCTGTTTTGGGGAAGGTCAGGGAGGGCATTATAAAAGATTTTATGATACAATATATGCAAGAAAGGGGGACACTGACCATACCCAGCATGGCTTTGTCTAGTGACGTTCCTGCCAGACAAACCTCCTGGAATTCTATGGAAAGGTTAGTCAGGCATTGGATAAGGGAGACTCTGTGATATTATCTTCTTAGATCTGTCACAGGCATTTGACAAGGTACCACATGGGCAGCTGATTCCTTAATTGAACACGATATTCCAGGAAATATTACTAAATGGATTGCCTCTTGGCTAAATGATAGGAAACAAAGAGGTTGCATAAGGGTAGTTATTCGACTGGTCCAGAGTCACTAGTGGGTGCCTCAGGGTTCTGTCCTGGGGCCAGCCCCTATTTAATGTTTATATATCATCTATGAAAATTAAGGGAGAAACCTGGATGTCCAAATTTGCTGATGACACAAGATTAGGCCAACCAGTAAATAATAAGAGAGATGCAGAAATACTACAAGAAGCACTACAAGTAATGGAGGACTGGGCTAGGATGTACAAACTTACATTCAACGCTGACAAGTGCACAGTGATGCACCTGGACCACAATAATCCTAAACACTACTATAGTTTAAATGGTTCCATATTAAGAGAAGTAACAGACGAAAGGGACCTGGGAGTTAGAATTTCAAACGACCTTGGTTGCAAGATATATTGCAACCAGGTAGTCAAAAAGGCTAGCGGGATCCTAAACTGTATTAAGTGGCATATCAAGAGTAGACAAAGATGTTCTCATTCCACTCTATACTTCACTGGTCAGATCACATATGGAATACTGAGCACAACTATGGGCACCACGGGGTAAAACTGAAATAAGAGCACTGGAAAGGGTACAGAAAAGGGTAACTAAATTAATTAAAGGGATACAACACTTGGAACATAGTGAAAGATTGCAGAACTTCATGATGTTAAATAAATAAATGTTCAGTCTTGAGTATCGAGGCTCAGAGGGGATATGTGCTTGGTGCACAAAGTCTTTTGTAACTCAGATTTGTGGGATATGTTGAATCTGGATATCAGGGAACAAAGTCACTACACTAGAGCACACCCCTTGCAGATTAAAGGTAACAGGTATCGTAATAACAGAAGGAAATACCGGTTCTCTGTCAGAGTACCAAAAATCTGGAATGTACTCCCTCTTGAGGTAGTGGCCAGTAAAACTAGTAAGGAGTGTAAGCAGAGCTTGGATAGATACTTAACAGAAAAGTAATGGGATACTAAATGGTGAGCAATATGTACTATTAGTCTTCTCTGCTCAGAACAACCGATGAAAACGCTATTGTCGGGTATATTGGATCACACAAAAGGTAATTTGGCAACAGACCTAATTAATGGCATACCAGTCACACAGGACCAGAATTAGCGGGTAAAAGCTGCCCCTTTAATGGTACAGTGGGCTACATAGCTTTTAATTAGCTATAGTTTTTTTCCTGGGATTTTTACTGTTACGTACTCTAACTTGCACATCCACTTCTACTTGCTCTTCAGGATGCTGCTAAAGACGCCCCCTTTTTTAAACTGGCAACTCATGTACAGCTTCTAAAAAAACGAACATGTTTCAGAGAGTTTCTGTCTCTATCCAAATGAGTAAGTGACTAAAAAAAAAGATGTATGTAACAGTAATGGTAGGCAAAAGCATGGGGTGCTTCAATTACATGAACATATTCCATGTTATCATAGCATGCATGCTGTGTACACAGTCTCCAATTATTTGGGCTCTGACTATATTCAGTGACATCATCATCCTAACCACTCTAAAGAAAACAGAATTGTACAAAAAAAATAATAATAATGCATAAAACCCAACCAGGTTATCGACACAATTAGTACTGTACTGCATAATACAGAATAAATCCAGCAGGGTTGACCGATAACTTCTTCCCTACTAATTTCTTGAATAATAGTACTTGGAGGTCTTTTGAGTCTCTTTTTCTAGACAGCAGATAAAGAAATATGGAAAACAGTTCTATGGTATAATAATGTACACAACATGCATTCATATAATACTTTGTGTGCAAAATAAAACTTGGTTATACCATAGAATATTTCCGTTAGAGGAGAGTGGAACTGAGATCTCCAGGTATAGCATTTATCCATATACATGTGAAGGATGGCGTTTCCCCACTGGTGATGTCTAACTCAGACAGAGAGGGAGAATGTCCACCTCACCGATTTTAATAAATCAGCAACACTGCAACAAACCTAGGCAACATATTTGACCCTACCTGTTTTCATTATAAAAGATTCCAGGCATCTTTCAGTTTTTATTTCCTAATTCCACCAAAATCTGAGTATTTCATCTTTTATTTTTTTTCTCAAGAAAAAAGATGGCTGACACCTTCTGCATAGAAATAGCATCGTAGACCTGGAAAAGGTCAGAACCGAGAAAATAAAAAGAGACTCATAGTGCACAGCATACGCAGTACCTAAATGAGTACCTCTGACAGGTGTGCTAATATTTTTATTAGCCGTAGCTGAAACTAGGTTTTTAGGAAAAATATTTTTCGTTGCACTGCTGTTTAAATCTCTGGATGGAAACAGCCCAAAAAGACAAAGAAGGGCAACCTCACAGAGCTGATCAAGCACCAAGCCTGGTCACATCATGGTAAGCTCTGTCCTCCCATAAGTAAAAGAAATACTGGAGCCTCACTATTTTACAAGGACAGCATGTAGTTCCTTTGTGGTCTCCATTGAAGAAGGATCGCTTCCCACCAATTCAGTCTTCCAATTTCATACTTTCTCCCTCCCTCTGATCCACAAGCCTGCCTTCAAAATGAGCACTGCATTATCTCTGTAGATTACACAGTAACAGGATGTTGCTGAATGTTAACAGATTCGATCAACTTTTGCTGTCAGGCACTTGTTTTAGTACAGGTTTCACTTCCAAAACATCGCCTTGACCGAGAGTGCATTCACTTTTTGTTAACCTGGAACATGTCAGATCTCAAAGCAGGATTTTATGGTATCTGGCTGCATTGTAATCTAAAGGGGCCTTCATACCAGACATTCCTGATCGAGATAATGTAAGCCCCTCCGTATATCGATGGTTGATTTTTCACTCTGTGCTTATTATTTAACAAATAATCGGCCAATCTTGTTTTGAAGCACAGTGCTAATATCCATTTAAGTTGTTTAATCGGTTTTCCAGCTAAAATGTATTGCACTGCACTTAATGACAAATTACTATCTGATGTCTAATGGAGTCTTACAGTGGAGATAAAGGCAACAGATGTGACTCTCTTGTGTATAAAGCACAGAAGGGATGTCTCTTCTTCTCCGTATCACTTCTAAATAAAATAAATGTGCATTACAGTCAGCCAAATAACTTATATTTGGTCAAATATGGCAGCTGCTGCAATGGGCCTGAATAACCAATCACTGACTTGCCACATAAATGAATGAGGTTCCTACGTTAACCAAATATCGGGTCAACTCCAACTGAGTATTGGTAAAAGTGTTCATATCAAAGTGTCAACATATTCAACCATACACGTTAACAACCATTATGGCTGTTTATTGGCAACAGGAAGATCTTTTGTTCAAATAACTTGTGCCACTTCAGTCTGTCTTTTAAAGTACAAAGAAGAGACAGTGGTTTTATTACAATGCTATCGGATACTTCATTTCCTCACTTCACAGCCTCCATGGTTTGTTAGCCCAAGGAAGCTCAAACTGTTCATATCAGTAAAGTACAGCACTTAATGAATGTCATTCAGAGTAATGCATGATGGACTCAACATAATTTCAAGGGAAGAGCCCCGTCACGCCATTCATGACGCCTTCATACCACCCGTCATCATTTTTCTTGATAACATAGATGATGGCACCTTCCTGAAACGAGAGCTCATCTTCCTTGTCTTTTGAGTAGTCGTAGATGGCCACAACTGGAAAAAAAAAAAAACAACTCAAATTATAATTGACAGGAGAAGAGAGGCATCTGTCTAGCATGTTGTCAGAGCAATCATCTACCAAACTAAAAAGAGCTACTAGTCAGCCTGGTTGTGTGGTAACAGTACTGCGCTGGCATGTGGGACTGAAAATGGATTCAGGAAGAGAGGGAGGGAACAGGGAACAGGAAGGACAAAATTGGGGCAGGGGTGGCTATGCAAAATTTAAGTATCACTTAAGCATCTGTCAGATGGGCAGGGACCTTCCGTCCAACCCAACCCTCGGCTAGAGGAAAAGAACAACTGAAGCAGCCTGTAGGGCTAAAACACAGCTTTCAGAGACGCCTTATGCAGTTTCTGATGAGGCACATATGTAGTACATTTTGGCAAAGAAAACAGAATAAATGCCTGTCTTACAATGATTCTGAGCACACCATAATAGATGGTTTGCTCTTGCACCAGGGTGCTGAATGACAAGCCTACTAAATCCCACCTGGATGCTGTACTCTTTTCTAAAAGTATCTATTTCTTTCTCTCGCTCTCTTTTTTTTAGTCAGAGCTTAAGATTGTTCTACAAAAACATATTTCATAAGATGAATCTTTAAGGAAAACAAAGAAAGGGAATGCACCGTCTTACATTTGAGCATTTGAGTAACATGTTTATGTTATCTATTACTTACCACCTATTAAGTGATTATCACTTTTTTTTTTTTTTTTTGAACAGGATAGATTTTACTTAAGTCCACTCTGAATTAACATATGGAATGGGGCTTGGAGTCAATAAAACAGATCCTGATTCTTATTTCTAGAGTACTGAATTTTTTTCCAGTTGTGAAATGTCCAACATATAATTTACACACGTTTCATAATTAGGTGTTAAAGGAAGAAACAAAACTGAGGTGGCAATTACCAGGGCTGCAGAAACGCCTGATTAAAACAACCTCTATAATTTAAAATGACTGCAGCTAACATTTAAGAAAAAAATACTCACCTTAGTAATGTTGTTTCTTCTAATGGAGTCTTGCTGTATTCTGACTATTGCAGTTAGGTCCTGCCTTTCAACTGCCCCGGAGAACAAAGAGTTAACTTTCCATGGCCAGCATGGAACGTTCAGCGCGAGCTTGGTTGAAGCCCCTGTCTGCTGTTGTTTAAACTCTAACCATCAGATCTTTACGAGCAATACTCACTAGAAGTTCTGTGTGGAAAGTGTAAAACTCAGCTGCCAACTGGCAACTAAATTTATTAAAAAAGGGGTTTTTGGTTTCAAAGCAAAGACTCAAGTCAGGAAAGCCAAAAAACAAAACACAACACATACCCAAAGTAAAGGAGGGTGAAAAGGACACCTCTAGGGTGCCAACACTGCTCCTACCCACCCACCTCCAAAAACCAGGTTTCTGAGGAGGGAGGCGGGGGTCAGAATGCAGCAAGACTCCATTAGAAGAAACATTACTAAGGTGAGTAATTTTTCTTCAAACCAACATCAACGTCTTGCTGTATTCTGACTATTGCAGACTACCAAGCAGTACCTCCATGGAGGAGGGACAGAACCTACTTTGGAAATAGGCTCTGAAGTACTGCTGTGCCAAACCGAGCATCACTCCTAGCTTGGATACCCAGAGAGTAAAGCTTGGTGAATGTATGGACCGCTTTCCAGGTGGCTGCTTGACAAATTTCTAAGATAGGAATATCCCTGGCAGTAGCCAGGGAAGCAGCTGTACCTCTAGTAGAGTGAGCCCTCAGGCCTGAGGGTGGGGGTTCTACCCAGCTTTTCATAGAAGAACTGTATACAAGAGACAATCCACCTGGCAAAAGATCTCTTAGTAGCAGGTTTGCCCTTACCGACTCTCCATACATGAGGAACAACTGAGGGACTCAAACCTGTGACCCTTGTTGCGCCTATGTAGTAGCTGAGGGCCTCTTAACAACCAGCTGTGCAACCTCCTCTTCCAGAGGAGGAATGGTCAGTGAAGAAAACAGGGAGAGATAGACTGATTAAGGTGGAAATCTGAAACCACCTTAGGCAAAACTTCCTGTTAGTTCTTAGGACCACTTTATCTCGATGGAAAGAGATGAAATCAGGCTGCACTGACTGGACTTGCAATCCACTGATCCGCCTGGAGAGGTAATGGCTACCAAAACACAGTTTTCCAAGTCAAGTACTTAAGCTCAGCAGAGGACAAAGGCTCAAAGGGTGGTTGCATAACCTGAGCAATGCAAACCTTAAGGTCCCAAGCAGGAGCAGGGTCCCTAAAGGCGGATTGGTGTGCAGCAATCCCTTGAAGAACTTACAAAACATAGGATGGGCTGACAGAGAGAGGGCTTGCCTACTGACAAGAAGGCAGAAACAGCTGCCAGATGCACTTTATGTAGCCGGCCTAAGTCCTAAGCCATTAAGATGAACCATATAGTCCAGGACTGTAGACAACCCAGCAGATTCTGAGAAATATGCTTATTAGAGCACCAAATAGTGAACCTTTTCCATTTGGAGTTACATAGATACATAGACAGTGTCAGCAAATAAGGGCCTATGGCCCACCCAGTCTGCCCATTTGAGCTTGTAAGTTCAGTTTGTTTTCCTAGAAGTCTGTTGCCCCTTACCCCTGACCTCCAGAATTCCTTTATGTCTATCTCATGCATTCTTAAATCCCGTGATTGTTTCAGCCCCCACCACTTCCTCTGGCAGGTGTTCCACTTGTCCACCACCGTTCTGTGAAGAAATTCTTCCTCACGTTTCCTCCGAATCGCCCTCCTCCAACTTCATCCCATGCCCTCTAGTCCTGGAACATCTTTTTCGCTTAAAATAGTGTATTCTGCACCCTGTCCCTCCCTGTAAGATACTTGTATGTCTCTATCATATCCCCTCTCTCCCTCCTCTCCTCTAGGGAGTACATGTTCAGTTCCTTCAACCTGTCTTCATAGGACTTGTGATGCAATCCATGCACCATCATTGTTGCCCTCCTCTGAACCTTCTCTACCCTGTCTATGTCCTTATGTAGGTATGGTCTCCAGAACTGTACACTGTACTCCAGGTGGGGCCTCACTAGTGTCTTATATGGCGGAATTATGACCTCCCTTTTCCTGCTGGTGATGCCCCTGCCTATACATCCCAGCATCCTATTTGCTTTACCTGCTGCCTTGTCACACTGTTTCCTACCTTGAGGTCATCAGAGATGATAACCCCAAGATCCCTTTCCTGCTTGATGCATGCTATATCCTCACCCCCCAACTGATATATTGTGCCAGGGTTTTTGTGCCCCATATGCATTATCTTGCACTTCCTTGCATTGAATTTCAACTGCCAAACGCCTGACCATTCTTCAAGTTTCTGCAGGTCCCTTCTCATTCTGTCTACACCCTCTGGTGTGTCTACTCTGTTACAGAGCTTTGTGTCATCAGCGAACAGTGAAATTCTGCCTTCTAGGTCCTGCGCAATGTCACTGATGAAGATGTTGAATAGGACCGTCCCAGCACTGATCCCTGTGGTACTCCCACTGGTCACTCTTCCCTCTGTGAAGTGACAGCCATTTACCACCACCCTCTGTGTCCTGCCACCCAGCCAGTTACCTACCCACCACACTACTGTCCTGTCCACACCCATATTCCCCAGTTTGTGTAATAGTCTTCTATGTGGCACAGTGTCAAAGGCCTTGCTGAAGTCCAGATGGGCCATGTCCACTGCCCTCCCCGATCCACCTCCCTAGTCACCCAGTCAAAACATTCAACGAGGTCGGTCTGACATGACCTCCCCCTGGTGAAACCATGCTGCCTTGGGTCCTGCAGTCCATTGACAACCAGATGTTCCACCAATCTCTCCTTCAGTAGTGCTTCCATGATCTTCCCCACTACCGAGGTGAGGCTGACTAGTCTGTGTCCCTGCTTCCTCTTTGTTCCCACTTTTGCATAGGGGACTACATCTGCTGTCCTCCAGTCTTTGGGTACCTCCTGTTTCCAGTGATCGGCAAACAGGATAGCCAGAGGTTCAGCCACCACCTCTCTTAGTTCTTTAAGGACCCTGGGGTGCACCCCATCTGGCCCCATTGCTTTATCAACTCTTATTACTTCCAGTTCCTTCAGGACCCTTTCTCGTGTAAAGGAACTTGTGTCCATTTCAGCACCATTCTCACCCCTTGTACTCCCTTCAGACCCATTACCCTCCTCTTCCTCAGTAAAGACTGAGCAGAAATACCTGTTTAGTATGTCAGCTTTACTGTTGTCATACTCCACATATGTACCTGTAAAAGGTTTTATCCCATCTACCCACTGATTTTGCAATGTGTTCTTCTGTCTGAGCTTTGGCTTCCCTTATTGACCTCCCTGCCTCCCTTTGCTTCTCCTGGTACTTCTCCCTATCCCCCTCTGCCTGTGTCTTTTTGTATTGCCTGAATGCAATCTTTTTGGCTTTCACTTTCTCTGCTACCTTTTTGCAAAACCATAATGATCTCCTCTTCCTTTTCCTCTTGCTAACCTGCTTAATGCATAATTCTGTTGTTCCTGTAATCCCATTTTAAATACTGCCCACTGTTCCTCAACCCGATTCCTGTCCCATTCCCTTAATGCCTCTTTCAAGTATCTCCCATTTTCCAAAGTCTGCCCCCTAAAACCCAGGATCGTGTTTTTGTGTGGTTTGGTTCTGCTCTTTCTGTGATTTCAAACCACAATGACTGGTGGTCACTGTTCCCCAGGTGCTCCCCCACTGTTACCCCCATCACACTGTCCCTGTTTGTGAGCACAAGGTCCAGTATTGCCTTCTGCCGAGTTGGCTCCATGACCAGTTGCTTGAGGAAGGCACCCTGAAGGAAGTACAGGATAAATCTGCTCCTAGTTGATGCTGCTGCTGGGATGCTCCAGTCCACGTCTGGAATACTGAAGTCTCCAACCAGTACTACCTCCCCCTTGTCTTCCATCCTTTGGATGGCTAGCATCAGCTTCCTATCCGTTTCTTCCTCCTGGGCTGGTGGTCTATAGACCACACCTGTGCGGATGGCTATCCCATTTCCTTTCCAGCTTAACTCACAGTATCTCTCCCCATTTTGTTCCTCCTGGATCTCTGTGGCCCTTATGTCATTTTTTCACATACGGTGCCCTCCTCCTCCTTCCTGCCTGCCCGTCTCTTCTGAATATGTTGTAGCCAGGTATGGCCATCTCCCAGTCGTGGTTATCATTACACCAGGTTTCAGTGATGGCCACAATGTCAGGTCTGACTGCACCATGACAGCCTCAGATCTTCCATCTTGTTGCTCGGCTCCTGGCATTTGCACACATGGCTTTCCATGATTTGACCTCCCTAGACTGTTTCACTGTTCTACCAGCCCCTTCCTTGGTTGTCTTTATCCCTGGTTTTCCTTGCTGTCTTCCCTTCTGCTGAATTTTGCCCTTTCTGCCTATCCACCTCTTGGCACTAATCTCCATCTTTTGCACACTGCTTTGCAGAGATAGCCACTCCTCTGGTTCACTGGTTCCACTCTAGCTGTGGGGGTGAGCAAGTAGGTACCCTCCTTGCTGGCCTGACACTCCCTTGCTAGTTTAAATGCTTGTCAATGTAGCATTTAAACTTATCATTGAGTGCTTGGATTCCCCTCCAGGATGGATGCAGGCAGTCAGGCTGAACAAACCTCCATCCCTCCAGGTGGGTCCCAAGTCACCAATGAATCAAACCCTTCCTCACAGCACCAATTCTTCAACCATGAGTTAAAGTTCCCGTGCATGCACTCCTATGCTCTCCCATGCCTCTCGTGAGAAAGTACTTCTGAGAAAGTGACAAGTAGCTACTTGCTTGAGACCCTCCCCAATTTCCTAAACTCTTCCTGAACTTCCTCTGGCTCCCATTTGCCAGGTCATTAGTACCTAGGTGGTTAATGACATCCAGCTTTCCCTCCTGTCTTGCCTTCCCAGTGATCCCCAGGATCTTCCTTCCATCCCTCCATGCTGTGGCACCTGGTAGGCACCTCACCTCCCTGTCCTCCCCCTCCTGTGTTCCTAGCTGGATCCCTCTTATGATGGAGTTCCCCACCAGGATTCGCTTCCTCCTCCTCCTCTGGGGTCCACTGCTTTCCCCGCTGAGGATACCTCCTTGGCTAACCTCCACATTCTTTCCTTCCACTTCTCAGGGTACCTCTAGTTGGTTGCCCTCGTTTGCCAGTGTGGCATATGAGTTCTTGAGTGGAATAGGATCTGGGATGTGCCTCTGCCTGACCGCTCTAACCCTCCCTGAGTCCACTGAGTTGTAAGTCTTTCTGGTGTAAGGCTTTCAAGAAGCCTTTAGAATGTCCAGAACACCTTGGGAGAGGTGCAGATCAGCAAACTCTAACTCTTCAAGAGCCAGGCCTTGAGATTGAGAGATTGAGAGATTTGAGGTTCGGATACCAAATCCTCCCCTGGGAGGATGTCAACAGGTTGTAATTCCTGGGAAGAGACAGGGGAAGGTAGACTGCTAAGGACAGCAACAGTGGGTACCAGGGCTGTCTGGCCCAGTCTGGAGCAATCAGAATCACTTTGCAGGGTTGTGACCTTATCTTGACTAGCACTTTGAACAGGAGAGGAAGGAGAAAGCATACAGAAATTTCCCTTCCCAGTTCAAATTAGAGCATCCAGGGGGATTGAGCCCAAGACTGGGGGGTCTGCAACAAAAAAGAGGAAGTTGGTGATTGTCTGGGGCTGCAAAAAGATCCATCTGTGGAGTGCCCCATCTCGAGAAAATCACTTTCAAAACTAGGGGATCTAGGGTCCATTCGTGATGGCCCTGGGATATCCTGCTGAGAACATCTGCTAGGACATTGTCCTTCTCTGGGAGGTGAACTGCTATCAGAGAAGTTTGCAGGGCATAGGCCAGGGACCACAACTTCATTGCTTCTTAGGGCAAGGTCAGACAGAGTGCCTCCTTGCTGGTTGATGTACCACACTGTGGTGGTATTGTCTGTTCTGATCTGGACCACCTTGTTCTTTACAGATTTGGAAAGGTTTGCAGTGCCAGAAACACTGTTCTGAGTTCCAAGAGATTGATGTGAAGCAGAGATTCTTGAGGTGACCACAGCCCTTGGGTGGTAAGATCCCAGGTGGGCTCCCAGCCCAGCAGGGAGGCATCTGTGGTGAGTATCACTGAGTGAGACTGAGGACAAAAGGACTCCCTTGTCTCAAATTATCCTGATCCTGCCACCACTGCAAAGCCTGGAGCAGGGTTCGGGTCACTGGATTAGTTTGGTAAGGAATCCTTTCTTTGGGACCAGAAGGCTCTTAAGTGGAACTGAATGTCCCTCATCTGAAATCTTGCTCCCTGGACCACTGCTGGAGAGGCTGCCATGTGGCCCAGGAGCTGCAGGACATGCCTTGCTGGTAGAGACACCTGAAGGGTGAATAAAGAGGCCAGTTCCAAAAGGGTCCTTGCCCTGTCCAGGGGAAGGAAGGCTCTTGCCCTTATTGTATCCAGCTCCACCCCTATGAAAGTGAGGAGCTGTACTGGCTCGAGAACTGACTTTGGAAGGTTGAGGAGAAATCCTAAGGAAGTAAGCACTTGCTG
This sequence comes from Neoceratodus forsteri, assembly GCA_016271365.2. Taxonomy (NCBI): domain Eukaryota; kingdom Metazoa; phylum Chordata; order Ceratodontiformes; family Ceratodontidae; genus Neoceratodus; species Neoceratodus forsteri. The sequence continues at coordinate 62,693,737 of CM028132.1, read as the reverse complement.
AGTTATTTGCAGATGTGACTTGACTTGGTCTGGAGACTGACCCACTATGAGCCAGTCGTCCAAGTATGGAAAGATGGAGATCTTTTTTCTCCTTAGGAAAGCAACCACTACTGCCAGGCACTTTGTGAACACCCTTGGGGCTGATGTTAGGCCAAAGGGCATTGCTCTGAATTGACAGTGGCCTGGGTGCAACTCGAACCTGAGGTACTTTCTGTGGGAGCACCTGATGGGAATGTGAAAATAGGCATCTCTGAGGTCCAGGGAGGCTAGCCAGTCCCCTGGCCTTAGAGAGGGCAGAATTATTCCCAGAGTCGCCATTCTGAACTTTGGTTTTAAAAGGTGCTTGTTCAGATATCTTAGATCCAGGATGGGCCGCCATTCTCCTGTTTTTTGGGGAGTTAGAAAGTACCTAGAGTACAATCCTTTGCCCTTGTGTAGGGTTGGAACCCTTTCTATGGCTCTGAGAGCCAGGAGGAAGAAACCTCTGCCTCCAGGGCAAGGGTCTCTGATTGATTCGCAGGTGGAAAGGATCTGGTTCTCATCTTGTGAAATTTTTTGAAGCTGAGAACCAGTCCCTGGCTTACTACTTCCAGGACCCACTTGTCTGATGTCAGAGACTTCCAGTCCTGGACAAAGTAAGCCAGCCTGCCCCCTACAGGTAGTGGAGAATCGGCCCGGGCAGATCCATCAGGGTGTCTGCTTGGCAGGGGCTTTAGGCTGAGGGGTGGAAGCAGGCTTGCTCATTCCCCGTCTGCCTCTCCCTCTGAAGAACCCCTCTGAGCATAAGCAGAAGAGGAGGCCTGGGCTTGGTAAAAAGGCATTTGAAAGGGCCTGCACCTGGAGTGCTGTCTCTGAGGAGTGGCTTGCCTTTCTTTGGCCTGATCACTCCTGTAGGTGGTCCTGTCTGTCCATCTTTTCATGTAATTCTCTGTCTGCTCCCCAAACAGAGAATTACCAATGATTGAGAAATCCATGGCCTTAGCCTGGGTATCCTGTGATAGGCTAGTACATCTGAGCCAAGCTCATCCTCGAAGGGCCACAGATGTAGCCATGACTCTAGATGAAACATCACTGAGTCCACAGCAGCATGAAATTGCACCTTGGATGCCTCAATCCCATCCGCAGCCACCTGCTCCAGCTCCCTGGCAAGCTGGTCAGGGGCCTGTTTAGCCAGAGCCAGCACAGTGTCCCACCTGGACTTCTGGTATCTAGCTGTGTAGGCCATATAGTTAGCCTGCCTGAGTCCCAAAGATGCTGCCATGTACTGTTTCTTTGCCATGGCATCTACCCCAACATGGCTGCACTGCTGAGAAAGGAACTCAGTGTCCGAGCCTGAAAGGGTATACCTCTTGTCCATTCGTCTGTTCACAGGAGGTACGGAGTTAAGAGTCTTTAGAATTTTAAATGTCTGTTTCCCAAAAGATTTATGGAGGGGAACAGACAGTCTCCTGGACTCTGGGATGTCCATCATTTCGACAAAATCAGGCTCCTCCTGATCCTCCATTGCTTCTTCCATTGGAAGCTGGAGGGTTTCAACCACTTTCTTGTAAAACAAAGTGGGAAGGGGACTCAGAAAGCCTAGGAGGAGAAACACCTGAAGGTCTGTCTGGGGAGATGTCCAGGTCAATAGGCACATCCAGACTTTCATAATCACCATCATGATTATCCTCATACTCTCCCTCCTCCTCCTCAGGTTCATAAAATTCCCCTAAAGTATAATCCGGAACCGACCCGAACGAGGCGGTGCCAGTTTGCGGAACCAAAGTTGCGACTGAACTATCCTTATCGCTTTGGCTATTTCATCAGCGGTCAGAGAAAGAATTTGTGGATCTGAACCGGATGATTTTTCTCTTCTCTTTCTTTTAACTGGAACCGAGTCTTCAGAATTGGCTCTCCTTTTGCCCGAAGAAGTTATGCCCTGGTCAGAGGGCACTCCTTCTGGTTCGGTCGGAACCAAACCGGGCTGGCCATCCGGGTCAGCGGACTTCTCGGCCTCCTTTCCCTCAGTCTACCTACTCTCTATCCAGGGTAGCTTTGGGAAAACTTTACAAATTGGCAGTCTGAATCGAGGTGGTCAAACCCCAGACAATAAACACAGGTGGTGTGGATCAGCCTTACAAAGGCTTCCCACACAGACTGCAGTGTTGAAACCGAGTGGGCGGTTTTTCCTTGGGTTTCAGACATGGCCAATCCCTATCCAAAACTTACCCTTTTTTGGCAATCTGCCAGGCAAGACACCTCATCGGTTCCTGACTGTGTTACGGTCTTGGAAAAACGAATTAAATCCGTTTTTTTTTTTTTTTTTTTAGAACAGACACGGACCGGTTACCACACTAATAAATTCAAAACTTTTTTAAGACCAATCTGATCGGTTCAAACTGAACCGATCCCAAATTTACAAGTTCCACACAGAAACTAAATGTAAAATCTATCTAGTACTCACGGTACCACAGACAGAGACTTAAACCTACAGATTCGGTAGCAGAAATTCGGTAGAAACCGGCGACACCTTAACTGACTTTTCGAACTGAGCAAAGGAGAAATCTCCGGAGCGACTGTTCAGTGAGTCGGAGTAAAGAATCTGCGATTGGAGTTTAAACAGCAGCAGACAGGGCTTCAACCGAGTTGCGCTGAACGTTCCATGCTGGCCATGGAAAGTTAACTCTTTGTTCTCCAGGGCAGTTGAAGGCAGGACCCAACTGCAATAGTCAGAATACAGCAAGACTTCATGTTGTTTGAATTATTTTTTTTTCTTGTTGAAGAAGAAATGCAGGCATGTCCAAAAGGCGCCGCACTGAAGAGCTGAGGGGACTGGCATGCGGTTCCGTACCTCGCACGGTCGTGAACAGAAGTATATTGTCTATTGTAGAAACAGTGCCTTATAATTAGTTGTGCCTAGCAGTTTCGTGTTCGAGTAGTGTAGGTACAATTTGTTATTGAAGTCGGAGTTTGAGTTTGGCCGCATGCAGCACCTAGCACTACTGCGCATGACCGAACTTGGAGCTCAGACTTTAATAACAAATTTAAGTACCTTACACTGCTCCGTTTACACTAGGAATTGCTTCTAGAGGTACAGCTAAGAGACCTCTATATGGGGCACTGTTTGTTTTTATTCGGTTTAAATGTGCCTCGCTTGTCATTTTTACGAGCATTCCGGAACAGGACAGCATGCCAGGGTCATACTCCGTCTTCCAGTGTGCCGGCACTTTGGACATGGCCACCCAGGACCAATATTTCAACAAGAAAAAACTAAAGGTTAGCTGCAGTCATTTTAAATTATAGAGGTTGTTTTAATCGGGTGTTTCTGCAGCCCTGGTAATTGCCACCTCAGTTTTGTTCAGTTTTCCTTTAAAGAGTGTTTCCATTTAAGTAGGATGCTTTTTTTTGCGATAATAATGGCCACGGTGATTAAAGATATTTCATCTTTGTACGGACTGAAGGAAAAAAATCTGGAATCCCAAGTAATGATGTGAAAGTCAGGTTGCTGCTGAGCACTTCTGATAGTGTGTTAATTATCTTTGTCCAAAAATTAGTAAGACTTGGGCATGAATGAATAAGTTCACCCCCTGGACCAATGTATCTTTTTTTTTTAAATCTTAGTTTATTCCTCCTCCCAGCATCTCCAAGCCCCGCTTCATCGGGAACACTTATGGTGTCTGCCCCTGCTTCTGACACTTTACCTGGAGCCCTCCAGTTTCCCCATGGAGCCGCAGTTCGGCAGCTACACCCCAATCTGTTTAAGTCTCGTCGGGCCTTGGCAAGGACAGGCAGGTGCGAGCCTACAGGGTCTGCCCGAGTGCTCTGTCTTCTCAGAGCCTGGAGAGCAATTTCTCTTGTTCCACGGACGTGGCGTGTGCCCTGATGTCAAGGCGTGACGCCGACATCTGTCAGGTTCCTCCCTTTATTACTCGCTGTGTACTTGTCGTACACTAAGCCTCCGCCTCTGGCCAGTCAAGCACCGATCCTTGGCCCCCTCACTCCCTAGAGAAGGCAAGTGGTCTCTGGGATGCTCAGCCTCCTCCTCCTCCCTGGCTGGCTCTCAGACTCCCCGGGCTCATTCCCAAACCTGGGTCGTCAGTGTTGTAAGCGGACCAGTGGGTCTCTTGGAGAGTTGGGGTTTGGGCTCCAGTTGAGATGATGACACAGCTGAGATATTTCTTCTCCTGCCACCAGCTGAGCATGAAGCTCCACCAAGTTCCTGCAGATAGGGCAGTGCCCCCTCCTTCAGAGCATATGCCCAGAGAAGTGCACTCCACCACCTCCAAAACTGACTGCCTCCCCTCTGTATCCCATCCCTATACTGAACCAATAAACAAGGTTGTACCTAGCTAATTAGAATATGTAAAGTACAGTTACATACTTACCGTAACAGTAGATCTTTGAGAGAACCTCTTCACTAAAGCCACACCTTTGGAACATCAGCCATTAGGCATTAGGACCACATGGAATCTTTTGCCAAGCTGGGGTCATCCATGTCAACATAGAAACAGACTTTGACGGCAGATAAGGACCGCTTGGCCCACCTAGTCTGCCCATTTCCCTACCTACAGGATAAGCCGCAGATCCTAGTTAACCAACAGCCTATTTCTTCCTGCCCACCACAAGAACTGCCTTATGTCTGTCCCATGTATTCTTGAATTCTCCCCCAGTTTTAGACTCCACAACCTCCTCAGGAAGGCTGTTCCATGCATCCACTTCATGCATTAGTGCATATATAACTATAGGCGGCCCTACCTCTTCTCAGTTCCTTAACGAAGATTAGAGTCGGAGGGTCATCTTTTTTGGGGAACCAGGAGGGTAAGCCAGCATCAAGCACACTAGGCAAGACAAGTGCTGGCGGGAGCACCATGGATGAAAAAACAGAAACTGTGAATGTAATGCATCACCCTATGGGGATAGAGGGAGGGTTGTCATGGCTCAAGGGAAGAGATTCTCTTGAAGAGCTACTGCTATGGTAAGTACATAGCTGTAATATTTAACTTTGAGGCTATCTCTTCCCTTAAGCCTCACCTTTGGAACGGGTCCTAAGCAGTACCAAAAAATAGATGGGAGGATGGCAGTCTGGATCAAGACAGAAGGCCGTGTCGAACTGCAAGGCCAAAACCATCACATTTGCATGAGGCAATGTCCAGACTGTAGTGCTTAATGAAAGTGTGGACTGTACTCCAAGTGACTGCAGCACAAATGTCAGCAACAGAGACATTTTTAGAAAAGGTGGCAGAAGTGGCCATACCCCTTGTGGAATGAACACAAACACCAGGAAGTTCTTTACCATACTTCCTGTAACAAAAAGTAATACAATGTGCTAGCCATTTGGACAAGCACAGTTTAGACACAGGAGTGCCCTCTTTTCCAGGGGTGAACAAAACAAAAAGCTGAGAGAACTTTCTGAGGTCCCTGGTGCGAGTAATATAGTGTTTTAAGAGTCTATGTACACCTAAAGTATGGAGCAATGCTTCATCTTGATTGGCATGCTCAGAATAATACACTGGCAGGTGGATGGATTGATTTAACATCAAACCAGATGTCACCTTTGGTAGGAACTTAGGATTTGTACACAAAGAGACTCTGTCTTTGTGGAAGACAAAATAAGGAGGCTCAGAGCCAGTAGCTCGGAAATTCTTCAAGCGGAAGTAATAGCAACTAAAAATAACACTTTCCATGAAAGAAAGCATAAGTCACAAGTCATGACTGGTTCAAAAGGAGGCAACGTAAGCTTTTCCAAAATGAAATTCAAGTCCCAAGAAGGGAATGGATTGTGGATGGGTGGTTTTAGATGTACTATACCTTTGAGAAAAATATGGGAGATCTCCAGCTATGCAACCATATGCCTGTAAATGGGTGCATGGAAAGCTAACACAGCTGCCAAATGCCCTTAAGGGATGAATACTGCAGACTTGAGTCTGACAATGATAAACAGACTCCGGACAGGTGAAAGGGTCTAGTTTCCTGGAAGTGGCCCATAAAGAAAAACACTTCCATTTTAGGGCATAAATATGTTTGGTGGAAGGCTTTTGGACTGTCTGTTATGAGCATGTTAGACACTTTAGGTGATACACGAAAGCATGCAATTGCTGTGTTTTCAGGAGCCATGCATGAAGATGCAGTGACTTCAGGTCTTGATGTAACAGGGAGTTCTTGTTCTGTGAGAGATGCATACAGCATAGTGGTAAGAGTACTGGAGGTTCTACCACTAGTTGATACAGAAGGGGAAACCAGATTTGGCATTGCCATAGTAGGACTACGAGGATGAAGGTGGTATCCTCCAGCTGCAGGTTGAGTAATACTCTCTGTATGACAGAAATTGGAGGGAAAGCATATAGGAACCCCCTTTCCAAGAGAGGGACAATATGTCTTGTCAAAAAAGTGTACAGTTACATAAGAACTTACCATAACAGTAGATCTTCGAGAGAATCTCTCGCATCAGGTCACACCTATGGAACTATAGACACCAGGCACTAGGATCACACAAACTTTTTAGCTAGCAGTCCACTAGAGGCCACCCACGACTATGATGTCAGCCATGTCCTTCCTATATAAACATGGGCGGCTGTGCGCTCTCCTCGATTCCCCCACAGGAGACCATGTACAGAGGATCTCCTCACGGGGAACCGAGGGAGGGCCAGAGGTTAGCGCCACTAATCAAGGTGAAACAGAAGGTAAACCATCCTAGAGAGCGAGAGACAGGAAGAAAGAGAAGCCCTAAGGCCAAGGCAGATGGAGGGTGGGACGGCATGGCCTGATGCAAGAGATTCTCTCAAAGATCCACTGTTACAGTAAGTTCTTACGTAACCATCCTATCTTCATCAAGGCTATCTCATGCATCAGGCCACACCTATGGAACAAGTCCCAAGCAGTTCTGACAGAGTGACAATTTGGAAGGCTGGAGGCTGTAGGCCTAAGAAAAGAAGCCTTGAAGCACAGCCAGGCCAAAGCCTGCCCTTCTCCTAGAGGCAATGTCCAGACTGTAGTATTTAGGGAAAGTGTGGACAGTACTCCAAGTGGCAGCAGCACAGATTTCAGCAGCTGACACATTCCTGAAACAGACAACTGAGGTGGCCATGCCTCTGGTGGAATGGCCATGCACAACCCCAGGAAATTCCTTACTGTACTTCCTACAACAGAAAACAATACAGTTGGCCAGTCACTTGGACAGGCCCCATTTAGAAATTGGTACACCCTCTTTCCCAGGGACGAAAGAAACAAACAGCTGCAAGGACTTCCTGCAGTCCCTCCTGTGATGAACATAATATCCGAGTATTCTATGTAAATCTAAAGTATGGAGTAATGCTTCCCCTGGATTGGCATGCTCTGGGAAATAAACAGGCAGGTGGATGGTTTGATTCAGGGTAAACTCAGACACAACCTTTGGTAAAAACATACGGTTGGTATGCAAAGACACCCTTGTCTTTGTAAAAAACCAAATAGGGAGACTGACAAACAAGAGTCTATAGCTCAGAAATCCTTCGAGCATAAGTAATAGCAACTAAAAATTATGCTTTCCATGACAGAAAGTGTAGCTCGCATGTTGCAGCCAGCTCAAAGGAAGCCAAAGTAAGTTTCTCTAACACAAAATGTAAGTCCCACCATGGGACTAGATTGTGGATGGGAGGCTTCAGATGAAGTATGCCTCTCAAAAAATGTACGGGACACCTCCAGCTGTGCCACATATGGCCAGATGGAAGGCTGAAATGGCAGCCAGGTGCACTTTGATGGAAGAGTACTGAAGTCCAGAATCTGAGTGGGCCTGCAAGTACTCCAGAATCTGACTCGCTGGGGAAGTGAAAGGACCCAAATGATGGGAAGCCGCCCATACAGAAAAGCGCTTCCACTTCATGGAATAAGTAGCCCTGGTGGAAGGCTTCTTAGCAGCCACCAGGACATCATCCACCTTTTGGGATACTCCAAATCTAACAGTAGATTGGCAGATTGGAACAAAAGGGCCAACTCACCCAAATAGATAAATGATAATATGTTTTTATTTTTATGTCAGAGTAAAACTGTTGGCCATAAAATTCCTACGTTTTGGAGTAGGCACTCCTCCTCCACTGGATGGTGGCTATTCCCTAATTATTATATATCTTTACTCCGGGGTGGCTGAACGGGATGTTCCCCATACCCCAAACCTAGCCATGGCTGTCTTCAGGAGCCAAGCATGGAGATGTAGTGACCTTAGGTCCAGATGGACCAGGGTGCCATGCTCCTGTGACAGAAAGCCTGTGCACATGGGCAGGGACACTGGAAGTTCCACCACCAACTGCTGCAGTAAGGGAACCAGATCTGACGAGGCAATCAAGAAGCAATGAAGATCATAGTTGCTCCTTCCATCTAAAGCTTGAGCAGCACCCTCTGAATTAGCAGAAAGGGAGGAAAGGTGTAGAGGAACCTCTCTTTCCAAGAGAGGGGCAACACGTCTCACCAGAAAACTCCAGGCCCTGGAGTGAGGAAGCAGAAAAGCAGCAGGTTTGCGTTGAGTGGGGACGCAAAAAGGTCCAACTCTGGATATCCCCACCTGTTGAACAGGTCTTCTACATGGAAACATAGAAGCTGTCGGCGGAAAAGGGCCTCTTGGCCCACCTAGTCTGCCCTAAAGTCCCTACCTACTGTAGACCCTAACTGATCTCCGGCCTTAGCCCCCCCCCCCAAAACCGTGTTACTAAGGTCCCCTGTATGTCTATCCCATGCAGGTTTGAAACCTGTTAACATTTTGGTACCCACCACCTCTGCTGGGAAGCTGTTCCAGGTGTCCACCTCCCTCTCTGTGAAGAAATATTTCCTCACATCCCCTTTAAGTATCCCTCCTCCCACCTTCATATCATGCCCCCTCATCTGAGGTCAGCAGCTCCCACTCGTGCATCCTGGACTGTTACCTGCTTAGCTTGTCCTCTGGGACATTTTGGACACCTGGCACATGGATGGCCAGTAGCTCTAGACCCTGTTCCAGAGCCCAGTACCAATCCCTCATTGCCTCTCTGCACAAGTGGTAGGAATGTGCCACCCCTTGCTTGTTTATGTAGTGTACCACACTGATGTCAGTCTGCATCAGCAGAGGTCCTGGGGATAGGTGGTTCTGGAAGGCTTCCAGAGCATACAGAACACTCATCTCTAGGACATTTATGTGGAGGAAACTTTCCATGGTGGTCCAAGAACCCTGGGTTTGATGAGGGCCCAGGTGTGCCCCCCAACCCACCCCCGAGCATCCGTGGTGAGGATCTGATGAGGGGAATTGAACTGGGAAGGGAACCTCTTTGGGCATATTGCTGTGGTCCATCCACCACTGAAGCACCTTCTTTACTGGCGATGTGACCAGAGCCATTACTTCAAGATCATCTGTGCGCTGATCCCGCTGGACCTGCAGTGTCCACTAGGTGATCCACATGTGCAGCTGGGCAAGGGGAACCATGAAAACTGCTGCTGTCACCAGGCCCGGTAGTCTGAGGAATACCCTGGCTGTGACATACCTGCTACTGTAAAGAATCTGGACCTGAGGTATCGGACACTCTGCCCTGTCCTGGGGCAGGAAGGCGGACCTCTGAGCGGTGTCCAGTATCACTCCTACGTATAGGTGACATTGACAAGGGGTCAAGACTGACTTGGGTAGGTTGACCGTAATCCCAGGGCATGAAACAGCAGTCTGGTACGCACTAGGGTGTAAGACAGATAATCTTTGGACTGAGCTTTGAGCAACCAGTCATCCAGATAAGGGAAAATGTATAGCCCCTCCCTCCCGAGGGCTGCCGCCACCACCGTTAAGCATTTGGAAAAGACCTGTGGCACAGAAGACAAGCCAAAGGGCAATCCCCTGAACTGGTAGTGCTCTCCCTGGAACAGAAACCTGAGGTACTTCCTGTAGGGAGCACAAATGTTTATATACCTCCGTCCCTTTATCTCCCCCCCTCATTGCAGTTCACAACTTACCAGCGTTGTAGAGTGCTGGGTATTGCACGTGGGGGGCAGGGGCTATGAACAGCGGAGGGTGAATGAGCAGGGCCACCGTAATGGATTTGTAAGACCTAGAAGATGCCCTGGGGCGAAATGGAATCCAGATTGTGGTTTTCCATGTCTGGTTTCCATACCCAAGAGCACCTCCAATTTTGGTGGGCAAGTCGTTCGGGTGGCCCTAGAAGTTCATCCAACTCGAGCAGTGTTATTCAAAGCCAGGTCCATTAAAAACAAGACTGCAATTATTGCAGATCTTGTGGGAACTGTGTACCTGGCTTGTATCACTGAGACCTGGCTGGACAAGAACTCTGGCCCTATACTGGAGGCTGCAACTTCAGCCGGGTACTCTGTGATCCACCATGCTCAAGACTGGATCGGGGGTTGCGATCTGATTTAAGACTGACCTGGGCCTCACGAATGTACCAGTTGAGGAGACGGAGTCCGAGTGTACCGTGGTAGCAGGTGTAGGTTGTAGGATCGCTATCATCTACTGTCCACCCGGAGATAAGAAACGGTTCCTTCAGGAAGTGGCAGACTTCGTGATTGACCTGGCATTTGAGTTGCCCAGGCTGATGGTCCTGGGCGACTTCAACACCTGGGTCGATGACAATCTCTCTCAATTTGGACAGCACTTCCTCCAGCTAATGACACCTCTGAGCCTTACACAGATTGTTACCGCTGCTACCCACAAACACGGTCACTCTCTTGACTTAGTCTTCATCCTGCGGTTGGAAGCCTCAGACTTGGGGTGGAACCAGTTGGATGGTCCGATCACTATACCATGGGGTTCAGTTTTTGCGCTTCCCCTCGTAGGCCTACTCCTGTAGAGATGGTCAGGTACCGCCCTTTACGAGATGTTAGCTCTGAAGGCCTGGCGGCAGTGCTTGACCTATCAGTCCTTCCAGTGGTAAACAGTGACCCAGAGGCCCTAGTGATGGCCTATAATATGTCCGTTGCTGTGGCTCTGGATGTCACTGCTCCCGTCCCTGTTCATCCTCTCTCCCTTCACCCTTGGCCCCCTTGATTTGATGGGATCTTGAGGGAGATGCGGAGATTAGGACGAAGGTTAGAGCGTTGCTGGCAGAGATCTGGCCACAATGCCGACCACCTTAGATTGATGGACCACTATCAAGCCTATCAATCTACAATTACCCGTAAGAAGGCAGACTTCATGTCTGGGGAAATTGCGGCCGCTCAGAATTGACCAGCTCACGCCCTGCAGTTCTAGACCCTTGGTTCCGCATGAAGACTAAGTCCGGGTTTAGAGCCCCCTGGCAACTTCTACACGAAGGATGAATTCTTCCCTTCACAACAGCATATTGGTGTTTCAACCCGAGTCCATCAGATAAAATGATATACTACCAAATTAGTAGTTATATAAATCATAAATACAGAAAAGACCAGTTTACCAGTAGATTAGACTCCAGAAAGGAGCTGTTTGAACAACTCTGGAAATCGGAGCAGGCCACAGGAGCAGTGACTCTCCTTTTATCAAAGATATATGCAGCAATTTAAACGTAATACTAAATATATTACAGAGAGGGGGGAACAAGAAATGGGATTGCCTATTGTGGAGAGGCAATGGACAAAAGGTTGGAGACACAGCTGGAGTGCAACATCTTCCCCCAGTGGAGGAAGTTCTTACGGAAATTAAGGACCAGGTATTTCAGGGTCCCTGAGTAGATTTCAAGACAAAGGTCAGATATGTCCGCTCGGTGTTGGAGGCTATGTGGAGAACTCTCCGCCTCTCACATCCACATTTTCTGGGCCTGCCCAGGTCTCCGACAATACTGGTCAGATGTCAATAATTCACTAAATCAAATATTTCAGCTCCAGGGAGAATGCGGACCAGAGTTCTTGCTTTTGGGGGAAATCTCAGGGGAGGTGAGGGGGTCAGGAGGCTACCTATTTGTGGCAGATACTGGTGGTGGCGGCTTTAAAGGCTATTACTAGGAAATGGCTACAGACCGGCCCTCCAATTGCCCAGGACTGGTTGGAGTTGGTCACCCAGATCCAGAGATTGGAGGAAATCACCTTCAAACTGTAGCAGAAAGTCGCATCTTTTTTGAACAGATGGACTAGATGGGAGGTGTGGAGAACCCGGGCCCCTGAGAGTGACAGAGTAGGCCCGGGATGAATTGTCCTTGTTAACCTGTGTGTCTCAGGACTGACCCTCTCCCTCTAGATGGCAGACAATGCTGGGTGTCTGCCAGATGTGGGAGGTGGGGTTCGTCCATTGAGGACGTGCAAATAAGTAGTCAAGAATCAGCCATACTAGCTAGATTTGTATCTTAGGTATCCATCATTCACATATACCCAACTGTCAGAATGTTGGCTCTAGAAGAGCTTCCTTATACTGTGCCTTGACCTTTTGAGTTTTTTTATGATGTAGTTGGAATGTCTAAATGATTCTTTCTATGCTTTATTCACTTAAGTTTTTAAATAGTACAGACATTGGTTATTTAATATCTGTTTTTAATGTCTTTTTTTATTTTCGCGTTTCTCTGTGGCTTGCATAAAGGACTGGGAGAGAAGGTGTTTGCTTAATGTGCCCATCAAGTCATCATAATTTTACTTAAGAGTCCTTAGAAATGCTACAGATTAATTTGATTACATCATACCTCTGATATGGGCAAGTAAATATACAGGGAAGAATTGATGTAGACATGAACTGTTTTAGGTTTTGTATTATAAAGTTCTATATGATTGTGAATGTATTAGAATGGAACATTTCCTTGGGGTGAATGTTATATACCCCAGGAATTGATATGTTTGTCTACTGAAACTTTTAATTAATAAAGTATTAAAAAAAAAAAAAAAAATGGACCAGCTCAGCTTTTTTGTACTGTAGACAGGCTGTGCAACCCAGCCTGTCTACAGGTTCGAAAAGCCTTTTTGCAAGTGGAGTGCGATGAACTTGCTCGATTTATTGTGGCTAAGGTGGACAACATCAGGGCTGAGCTTCAACCAGCACACTTCAAGGGTGTTGCTTTGGACCGGCACTTGGTCACTGCTCCTCAGTTTTCCTGGAGTTCCTTTGACCGCCCGAGGGTCATGCGGATTGTCCAGGGTATACACCCTATGTGCTGTAGTTTGGAATCAGGACCAACTACCCTGATTATGGGACATCATTGGTCTGGCCGTTGCACGGATTGTCTGGTGCTCCTTGGAAACAGGTGAGTTTTCTAGCTCCCTAAAGGAGGCAGTAAGTAACACCTCTCCTGAAGAAAGCTTCTTTGGACCCAGACTATCCTGCAAACTACAGACCGATCTCAAACCTCCCCTTTATAAGGGAAGGTGATTGAGAAAGTAGTGGCTATACAACTGGAGAACCATTTGACCATCCATGACATCTATGAACCTCTCCAGTCCGGTTTCCGAAAGAGGCACAGTACTGAGACGGCGTTGGTTCGGGTGCTCAATGATCTCCTTATGGCATGAGATCGGAAAAACCATTCCATCTTGGTTCCTCTTGATCTCTCATCAGTATTCGACACTGAGGACCATGGAGTCCTACTCGCTCGTCTGAGGTTCATCTGTGGCCTGTCTGGTACAGTCTTCAGGTGGTTTTCATCTTTTCTCACCGAAAGAACTCAAGAGGGTGGTGTCGGGGATTTATTCCTCTGACCCAATTCCTCTGCTATGTGGGGTGCCTCAGGGATCGCTGTTGTCCCCATGTTGTTCGCAGTGTATATGCTGCCCCTCAGAGACATTGTAAGAAGGTATGGGCTGAGGTTTCACTGCTATGCTGATGATACGCAGCTCTACCTTTCTTTTGCACCTGACCAGGACAGAGCTCCCTCGGTTTTTAATAACTGCCTCATTGAAATCCAGGACTGGATGAATTTGAGCTGGTTGAAGTTGAACTCGGAAAGACTGAGGTGCTGGTTGTGGACCCGGGGTGCCAGATAGGGGGACTGGGGGGTAGGTTTGCCCTCAGGTCTCTTTCTTGGGGGCTTATCACTCCCGACCTCTGAATGGGTGCGAAACCTGGGGTTAATTTTTGATGAAGGGCAGACACTGCATTCGCAGGTGTCAGCAGTCATCAAATCCTTTTTTTTACCATCCGAGGAATATCTCCAGGGTTAAGCACCTTGTTCAGTCTGGTGACCTCCCTACACTGGTCCATGCCTTTGTGTCCTCATGCCTGGATTATTGCAATTCTCTTTACCTGGAGTGGATATCCGCCGCTTGCAACTGGTGCAGAACGCTGCGGCCTGGTTATTGACAGGAACTCCTCATGCCTGTCATATTTCGCCGGTGCTGCGCAAACTGCACTGGCTGCCGGTACAGTGGCGGATCACTTTTAAAGTTGGACTTCTGACTTATAAAGCCCTACATGGACTACCTGAAAGAGCTTTTGGTTCCTTACTCCCCTGGGTGATCGCTCCACTCGGCTGACGAGGAGTTGCTAGAGATTCGGAGGGTCTGTTTGAAATCGTCTTGGGCCCGTGCATTTATGCACGCAGCCCCTACCCTCTGGAATTCTCTACACCGTCAGCTACGGGAATGCGCAACCGTGGAAGGATTTAAATAGGCACTAAAAACTTCTTTGTGGATGAAAGCATTCAGTGAGTGATTTATAATTTGTTTTAACTGTAATATTTGTTTTAAGTATTTACATTGACTAATTTTATTATTATTGTTATAATTGTTTGTTAGGCACCTTGGTTATGGAAAGACGCCATATAAATAAAATTTTATCATTTATTATTATATACAGGTATGCATCATGCAGGTCTAGGGAGCATATCCAATATCCCTTATGCAGTAGAGGCAGAAGGCCTTGTAGGGTTACCATCTGGAACTTCTGGATGTAGAAGTTCAGGTTTCTCACGTCCAGGCCAGGCCACAAATCCCCTATGGATTTGCAAACTGGAAAGACGTGGGACTAGAACCCCTTGTTCCTTTTATATTTGGTCACTGGTTCTAGGTCCCTTTTCTGCAGCAGTGTGAACATTTCCTCCAGTAGCACTGAAATGTGGTCTAGAGGGTAGCTGGAAGAAACTGGAGACAGATCTGGAGGTCACTCCAGTAGTTCTAGAGTGTGGCCTTGCTCTGTGAGTTGCAGTACCCAAGTATCTGTGGTTATCTCCTTCCACCTGTCCAGCTGGAGGGAGATGCAACCCCTTACCACCGTCCCCTGTGGTGCTGAGGGGTGGAGGTCTGGTAAGGAGTCATGCTGAGGCAGAACCAGCAGCTAAGGCCACACCGTCACCTCTAGGGTTTGCCTTCCTGGTGGTGAACAAGGGGAAGGCAGGGGAGTTCCTGCTCTGAGCTTATCTGGCTGTCAGGTACCCACTTTGGACCTCTGGGAGGCCTGACAAAAAGGCACCTTCTTCCCTCTTTTTAGCTGGGTGTGGTAAAGTGAGTGGACCAACTGCAGTGTCCTCCCTGAGGTCGGAAAGGATGTCCTGTACATCCGCCTCAAACAGCTTGTAACCTCTAAAGGGGACATTCAGGATGGACTGTTGTATGTCAGTAGGAAAACCAGACACACTGAGCCAAGAATGCCGCCTGAGGCAGACTCCAACCACAGCTGCCCTAGCAGAGGCATCTAAAATGTTGTAAGCAGACCTCAAAAGCTGCTTACCCGCATCTGCCCAGACTGGATGGCTTTAAGCAGCTCCTGCTTCTAAGGGACCTCTGGAAGGGCCTGAGCTGCAGCTCTGGCCTTTTTCTAGACAGTGTTCTGAAATTTGACTATAGGGACAATGTAATTAATAATTCTGAGGGTCAGCATGGGAGAGGCATAGGCCCTCTTGCCTAGAAGATCCAGCTTTCCGGACTCCTTGTCCAGGGGGAAGACAGCTGAGTTTTTGTGGGCCTACCATAGGCAGCACTTATCACCGAATCTACTCGGGGTTGCCCTGTGAAAAAAGACTTTCCTGATGGAGCCTGGTACAATTTGTCTGCCTTTATGGGCATCACAGGACCATATTTGACCTGTACCAGGCAGCCATGGTGACACCCTCTAATGCAGCCATCAGAGGAGGAGAGACTGGTAATTCCAAATATTCTGTCAGATTTCTCCTAGTAACATCCTGCTCCTCAGCATCAGGCCCCACTAGCTGTTTACATCTACTACTCACTGAGATGATGGAGGGGTTATCGGGGGGGGGGGAGATCTTGGGGTATATCTGGAAGAGTCCTCTCCCCCTGAGGAAACTCTGGAGGAAGAGTGGAAAGGGATTCTAGCCCCCTTTTCCTCATCTTCCTCGTCCTCCTCCTCATATGGGATGAGATCAGGATTTTATCTCTGAACAGGGGACAGGCGACGTAGATGACAGAAAGTGAGAAGGCCACGTTGACGTAGAAGGT
This sequence comes from Neoceratodus forsteri, assembly GCA_016271365.2. Lineage (NCBI taxonomy): Eukaryota > Metazoa > Chordata > Ceratodontiformes > Ceratodontidae > Neoceratodus > Neoceratodus forsteri. The sequence continues at coordinate 62,677,474 of CM028132.1, read as the reverse complement.
GTCGGCATGGGAGCTGGCCTGGTATGCCCCGGGCGTCGATGTGATGTATGAACTCCCAAAAGGAGAAGAGCATAATCTGGACATCGATGGTGTCACTGGAGCACCTTGAGGCAATGACGGGGAGGGGGTGCTGCTGGCTGGATCTTGGGTGTCAGCTGTGCAGCCTGAAGCGTCGATGAGGGAGGCTAAGGTCTCAGTATTAACATGATGGCCTAAGGCGTCGGTGGGGGAGGTAGAAATCCTGGTGTTGACAGGCCATCACTGGCTGAAGCAGGCCTAGCAGAACTCCCTGTCTGTTGCCCCTAAGCAAGAATGGGTCTAAACAGCATGGGCTGAAACGTAGGTGGGGATGTCAGGAAGCCTGACATTGACAAGCCAAAGAAGGACCAGCGAACTGCACTGCCACAGCTGACCTGGTGGAGGAGAGGGTGTGGGCAGCAGTGAGGGTCGCTGCCTGGGCAGCAGATGACCCAGCAGTGGCTGGCACTCGAAGTAGCGACCAACAGTGCACCAGGGAGGATCTGTCCTTGGGCCTATCTTTCTCCCGTTGCTTGTGTCTACCACCTGATTTGTCCCGGGCCTTGGAAGAGTGGGGGCCTGTGGACAGAGCTGGTGACATGGAGGAGCTTCTTGCCTGAAGCTCCTTCTCCATTCTGGTGAGCGTCTGTTGAAGGAGGAAGGGCTCTAGGGCCTTCTGTCAGCACCACCATGTAGCCTGGTTGACTACGCAGTAGACTTCGCAGCCCTTAATGTCGCAGTCAGCACTGACACAGTGGACACAGGTGTCGTGGTAGTCTATCGTAGATCTTCTGACAGCAAGCGCAGTATCTGAAGAGTTTCTCAAGATCGATCGGCAGACAAAAGCGGAAATCACTTTAAAAAATAAAGTGATAAACGAACCAGGGCGAGAAAAGAAAATAAAGGTAGAAATCGAAGATTTGGCGGTCAGCTGAAGCGACATCGTTTCCGTGGCATCTGACGTGTGATGGCTGATGGCGAGAAATGAACTGAGGAGGGTGCAGGGCCGCCCCTGTTTATATAGGAAGGACATTGTTGGCAGACATCATCATGTGCAGCCCCTATTGGACTGCTAGCTAACAAGTTTCCGTGTGGTCCTAGTGCCTGGCGGCTGTAGTTCAACAGGTGTGGCCTAATGCAAAAGATATCCTCAATGAAGATCTCCAGGCCCTGGAGCGAACAAGCAGAAACGTGGCAGTTTTGTGTTACATGGGGACGCAAAAAGGTCCAACTCTGGATGACACCATTCTGTGACTGTCTTTGGCCACTGCAATCAGAAGTTCCCATTCATGCATCTGGGATGGTGACCTACTTAGCTTGTCTGCGAAGATGTTTTGGGCATCTGGGAGATGCATGGCTGATAGCCCCAGGCCACATCCCAGTTTCCAGTATCAGACTCTCATTGCCTCCCGCCATAGGGGATAGGAATGAGCCCCTCCCTGTTTGCTGACGTAGTGGGCTACACTGATTTCATCTGTCTGGATCAGAGGGCTTTGTATTAGATGCTGCCAAAATGTGTAGAGATTGTAGAGTACATCACACATTTCCAGGATATTACTATGCTGAGTGATTTCCTGTCAGCTCCAAAAGCTCTATGTTTGCTAGGGCCCCAGATAAGCCCCTTCCCACCTGGAGCTGGATTCATCTATGGTGAAGATTTGCACTGTTACTAGAGTCACAAACAGGATGCCCTTTACAGGTTGGTGTAGTCTAGCCACCACAGCAGTTTTTTTTTTTTCAAAGGGGGTGTGACAAGGACCAGCTGATCCAGGCCGTCCGTTAACTGGGTCCACTGAACTCAGAGTCCATTATGGAATGCACATGTGAAGGTGTGCCAGAGGTACTGTAACAATGGCTGCTGCCATAAAGCCCAAGAGATGGGAGGCAGTATAGTGCAGTGGTTTAAGGCTCTGAGCTGCAAATCTGGTGACATCCAGCAGACCAGACCTGGGTTTGAATCCCACAACTTCCACTTGCATACTGTGTGACCCTGAGCAAGTCACTTAACTTCCCTGTGCTCCCAGGTCACTCCTGTAAAAAAGCTTTCAGCTTAGTGTGCTATTCCTGGTTAAACAGCTAAATTAGACATAAGAAAGATCTGGCTAGGCCGGCCAGATAGCACAGCGGTAGAGTTACTGCTTGCCATTTAGATGACACGGGTTCACGCCCTGAGCCGGAATGTCTGGTGCCAGCCAGTCAAGTGAGGTTCAGGTGTCCATTGGACACCTCACACCTGGGGCACTCCTTCTGTGCAACCCGCCCCTGGTGACCCGGGGGAGGGGGTTGTTGTGTGGGAAGGAACAAGTGGTCCCTTTGAGGTGGTCTTACGTCGGCAAATACCCACTCGTCTGGTAGCTGACGCGGAGGCATCCCATGCCCAGAGCAGGGCCGGCAGGAAGCACTGAAGGTGGGGTGGGGCTCACCCGCCCTTCCGACAGTCCCGACAGGCATCTTACCAAGGCCACCTCTCAGGACAACGCCCTGGGGTGAAGGTGGGTAGGGAATAAAATCCCCAATAGCTCCAGGCAGATGAAGCCGCCCCACCACGGCAGGGTCTCGACTCCTCCCACACCTCGCCGGCTCCACCCAACGGGCCCCGACTGTCGAGTGAAGTATGTTCCCTCCTGATTTGAGGGGGACTAGCTATGGGTTATAGTCGGGTACCCAGATGGTTGTCGAGCAAAGGCTGGTGCTGGGCTGGATCATCTGGGACATCATGTTATGGGTGGAGGGCTTGGGCAGGTGGAAGGGGGTCCAGACAGTTGGCGAGGTGAAAACGGGACAAAAACATAAAGTAAAAAAAAAAAAATAAAAAATCTGATTGGGACCTTGTGACTGTTGTAGAGAAGCTGGGCTTGAGAAATAATGTGTTCTGCCCTGTCTAATGGTAGGAAGGTGTTGCCTTGAGCAGTGTCTAGTACTGCACCTACAAATTGCAGCTGCTGACATGGTGTTAGAATTGATTTTGGGATACTGACTGTGACGCCAAGTCCTCGAAGAGCTGTCTCATTTATGACACGGTCTGCAGAAGACTGTCCCTAGAGCCGGCTTTTAGTAGCCAGTTATCCAGGTATGGGATAACATACAGGCCTTCCCTGCGAAGGGCTGCTGCCACCACAGCTAAACATTTGGTAAAGACCCATAGTGCAGAGGATAAGCCAACGTGCAACAGTTTGACTTGGTAATACTCCCCTTCCAGCATAAAGCGTAGATATCTGATTCTTTCTGATCCTGATTAACTCACTGCCTCCTAGAAACGCCTTAGGCGTCAGCAAATCTAACTACAGTGTGTTCCAGAACGCCTACAGAAGTCACCTACAGACTTCCTGCGTGCCCTAGAAATGTCTGGAGAAGTCATTCACATATTTTAATATTACTTTCCAGCCAGAATTGATTAGAACTGACTGCATAGTACCATTAGAAAGGCAATGCTGTGCTGAACAACCTTGGCACTGACACTGTGTGTGTATCATCTTCACTTGAGTTATTCATATTTGTTTATGACATTTTGTCAATCTAGAACCACCTAAGCACTTTGGGGAAAAAAAAAAAAAAAACACATCCTGGGTATCTTAGCCAGTATAAAACAAAAACCAAATTGAGTACAGCTGATTGCATAGAACCGTTGGAAAGGCAATTTTGTGTGGAACAACTTTGCCACTGATACACTGTGTGTGTCATGTATACTTTAGGAGTTATATGCATTTGTTTATGGTATGGTGTGTATGGCTGACATTTTTCCATCAAGACTCACCTAAGCAGCTTGAATAAAATGCACTTTTTTGACACTTCAGCAGGCATAAAAAAAAACGTATTGATTACAATTGATCGCATAGCATCGTTGGAAAGGCAATTTTGTGCTGATCATCTTTCATGCTGATACTTGTGTGTATCATGTATACTTTTGGAGTTATATGCATTTGTTCATGATATGGTGTGTGTGGTTGAGATTCATCCCTCAAATCTCACCAAAGCACCTTGACTAAAATGGGGAAAAATTATGTTTCATAGTAAAAAGATATATTTTTTTTTCAACAAACATAATAGTAAAGCACCATCTAATGTCTGTATGCTTAATTTGGTGTTGATATTTGACATTTTCCAATAAAAAATGGCTTATGTTGCCTTTTTTTAGTGAAAAAAATATTTTTTTTCCGGTTTCGCCCAGCATAGAAAAAAACTAAATTACTTATTATTACATGCATACCACCACTGGAAAGGCAATTTTGTGCTGAATAACTCTGCCAACTCATACTTTGTGTCTAGCATGTACGGTTATTGAACTATTAGCATTTGTTTGCAACATGCTGACTATAGCTTGATTTGCTTAGAAAGGCCCAGGATTCACTGTTAAAAGTATACAGGAGATTCAGGAGACAGGTGGTGTAATCTTAGAGTGAGCCTGTGGAGGCAATGAGTTAAAAGATAAGAATCCTTCATATCCAGGAACACAGCCAGTCCCTGGGTTGTAATAAAAAAAAAAAAAAAAAAAGAAAGAAAAAGGAAGAGGGGAGAGACCATACGAAACGTCTTGTATTTTATGAAGAAGTTGAGTCCCCTCAGATCTAGTACAGGCCTCAGATCTCCAGTCCATTTGGAAACTAGGAAGTACCTGGAATAGAACACTTTTTCTGGCTTGGAGGAACTGGTTCTGTGGCGCGTCTTTGTATCAGTGATTGTATTTCCTATTTCAGCAACAATATATGTTCTGGAGGATAGCTGGAAGGAGGCGGAGGATGTGCTGGAGGAGTCTGTAAAAGATACAACCTCCTACAGCTAACCCCTGGAGGTAAAAGTGGCTGGGGTTTATGAGGAATAGAGTGAGACTGAGAGGGTCGCACGCACGGTGCTTAAGTTGGTAGCTGGGTGATTCAACAGCTCCTGTCCGCCTATTTATATTAGTTTATCGTAGTTTAGTTTATAAAACATTAGTTTCTGTTTTCTAATTACATCGCTGCCCATTTGTCAAATCTCAGCGTGACAACTATTTTAATTCATATAATCTTGTCAGTTTCTTCCTTCACTATCAGCTGTGAAATGTCACCTCCGGGCGCTAGGGCTGTTACGGACAGCAGGAAGCAGCCTATTCAGAACCCCAGCTCCACAAATGACCACCAAAGTAAATTGGACATTTAGTTGAAAAGGTACTTAATAAAATGCAACTAGATGTGTCTGACGCTAAAAATGCAGTTGGGTACCTTCGTAATGACACTAATAGCAATACTGAGAGATCAGAACTATATGAAAACAAGTTAGCTGGCTTAATGGACACGGTTAATTTCCTGGAAGATAAAGATGAGCAACAAAATGAGCATATCCAAGATTTACTTAAAAAAAGTGGATGACTTAGAAAACAGGGGAAGACTAAATAGTCTTCGTATTGTGGGCTTGCCAGAAGGAGCCGAGGGTAATGATTCGATTCCTTTTCTGCAGCATCTTATACCCGATTTGTTGTGCATACAATGGCCCTGGCCCCTCGAAACAGAAAGGGCACACAGAGCTCCAGGTCCCAAACCTGCCCTTGGCTGCAGAGCGCGATCCATTATTGCAAATTTTCTCAGATACACTATTGAGGAAATTCTAAAGAGAGCAAGAGCAATTAATGTGACGGGGGAGAGAATTTACTTTTCCAGGATTTTTCTTCAGAAGGTATCGAACAGAGAAAGATGTTTTATGAGGAGAAAAAACAGCTTAAAAAATTGGGCTGGTCGTATCATTTTAAATATCCTTCCACTCTTGTTGTCTCGCTACCAGGCGGTAAACCTTATTGTGATCACGTGGACCAACTGTGGGAAGCCTTAGACAGACATGGAAATAATTCAGGTACTCAAACTGCTTTTCCTACTCAAAAAAATCTAGAGAAAACAGTGAATGCACGTGAGGCTCGTCAAGATTCGATCAATAACTCTCCTTAAGCCTCACGCTCTACGGCCATCACGCAGACAAATTCTGAAAATGTCTCTGCAGTTGTACACAACATTCATGACTGCATGCCTATGCCTCTGCTGTGAAAAATGCTGTTCAACCTTCTAAAATTCCAGTCTATTCATCCATCACCCGACTTAGTAAGCCAGCCAACAGAACCTCCTATACCCACAGATTCACCAAGCCTTTTTCCTAAATAAAAAGAGACAGAGAAGTAGGAGCAGAGAATTCCCCAAATCAGGGGCTAATACCTTCAGGAGACATGTCCCCAAGAATCCTGCACGATCCCCTATTAAATCCCATCAAGACTCAGCAAATAGTCCAGACTGCTTTATCGAAATGTGCCCAACCTGAATCAGTTTGTTAGGAAGACGCAACGTTCATAGGAAATAAACTCAACTTCCTCTGTGGTTCTTAAAGGAACAGTGTCTCCTGGTTCAACACGCTGCATAACAGATGCTCTCTGCTAATAAACTTGGATTCTATTATGCACAGCACTTCCTCCTTTCATGCAATCAGTGCTCTGCTTTTGTTCCTTGGAGTTCCTGCTTATTTAAAGCACCGTCTTTTCGCTCATACAGCTATTAGCTGTGCCTTGTTTTTGACTCATAACTTTTGGATTGTCTAACCTATAAACAATTATATTTTACTCTGCTTAGCTAGTGACGGACTTTCACCTTACAGGGGGTCACACTGCTGTAATATACTTACCTCTTCTTTACAAATTTAAATACATCTTTCTAGATAAGGTGGCTAAACTAAATCTATTAGACTTTGCTGCCATCTAGTGGATATATTCATTCTTGCGCCATGACGTTTTATCACTTTCAGTTGTTTCTATATTAATGCTAAAATACATACAGTTGGCACAGATATCGTTTACAACTACCATGATTGCTGTAATGTATAAAGGAAATATCTGTTGCTATCCAGGTGCCTTTTGAATTCTACCTTATTAATTAATGACACACTACTGTGACTGTGAGGTGGCGAAGCAGATTACAATAATGGTCATTCTTAATATAACACTATAAAATATTACTGTGCTTTAATATCAAATGACACAAGCCTGTCTCTAAACATAGCACTTACTCTCAAAGGGAGTTAGTTTTGAACATGCATATTACCTGCACAATATGGAAGGGTCTGTTCTTATATAACTATAAAGCCTGAACTCCCAGTTAGGAGTACTATTTAAAAGGCATACATAGTATAATTAACCACATTTGGCTAATTGAAATGCACATGTGCAGAGCTGCTATGGTGTTTTCTTTGACAGACATGCAGTATTAAAAGTTGACGCACCTCTCCTTGATATTGTTCTATGGCAGATATGCATGGTTAGTTTGCTGTGTGACCTCTATGGCACCCAGTTGGATTGCTGTCACCTAACATGCGAATTTTTCATTTTGTGCTAGGTTTTTGCTTATACTTATAAAACCCCTTTACTCCCATATGGAAATCTATTTGGAGCAGGCTTTGGGCCCATTGTAGCTCTGATAAAAGCTACCCTGCATCAGACATACTAGACAATGATATATGATTCAAAAGCTGCTTTGACATATCACACTCTAATTAGGGTCATTCCATTATTGTTATGTTGTTTTTGGCACTCTGTTAGTGGTAAGGATACTTCCATTGTGCATCATTACAATCGGGAATCCTTTATCCTAAATTAGTATTACATGTTATGTAGTCTAACATTAACAGGTGTGGCAGTCTGGATGTGTCAACTACTTCTACTGACTATCAGAACTTGGATTCTGGTACTTGCTTTTAAAGTATATACTGGAATTATTTGGTGGTGTTTTTTCTTTCAGTCCATGTACAGTTTGTGGGGCATCACGCTCTATATAGCCTAACCTTCTTTTGTGTTCTACATCTATTATAGTGTATTTTTACTGAATAAATATAAGTAAGTTCAACTTAGGCTTTGTCTAAATTTTAATCATATACCCTTATTTTATATATTAGTCCTTCTGTTTCATTTTAATAGATTCATTATTAATATTGCTTAAGTTTAGTTGTAGAGGCGTTTCCTAAAAGTACATTCTAAATTTCACTTTTCTGTAGAAAGTAGGTGGACAATTATTTTACAAACGGCTACAACAAATTACCCACTCAAAACTGTTTCATGGAATAATATACAAGGTTGTAATAGTCCCATCAAAAGATCTAAAATCCCGACTTATCTAAAAACAATGAAAGCTGATATAGCCCTTTTACAAGAAACATTTAACAACTGTGGAAACTGCCAAGCTTAAAAGACAGAAACATAGAAATTTATGGCAGATAAGGACGCAAGGCCCATCCAGTCTGCCCATTTCTTTTTCTACCTTATGAATGTGCCATCAACCTTTGCTCTGTTAATGGCCTATCTATTCATACTCATCTATATTGCTCCTTTATGCCTATCCCATGCCTGTTTGAAGCCCTGCACTGTATTCATATCCACCACTTCCTGAGGTAGGCCGTTCCATGCATCCACCACCCTTTCTGTGAAAAAGAACTTCTTCACATTACTCCATAATCGGCTTCCCTCTAATCTCATGCTGTGTCCTCTTGTCCTGCTTTTTTTCTTATATTGAAACATGTTAGACTCATTCACCTGGTTAATGCCCTTAAGGTGTATGTTTGTTTCTATCATATCACCTCTCTCCCTCCTTTGCTCTAGGGTATACATATTGAGTTCCGTTAATCTGTCCTCGTATATTTTCTGATGCAGTCCCTGTACCATTTTGGTTGCCCTTCTCTGGACTGCCTCAATTTGGTTAATGTCCTTGTGAATGTGTGGCCTGCAGTACTCCAGATGGGGCCTAACCAGTGTCTTGTAAAGAGGGAATATTACCTACCTCTTCCTCTTGGGTTGGATCAGTGTATGGCAGTTCATTTAATTCTAAAAGTAAGGGTGTTTGTATTCTGTTCCATAAAAACCTGAATGCTGTGTTACAGTCCACTGTTTTGGATACACAGGGCAGATTTATTGTTGCAAATGTTAAAACTGAGGACAGAATACTATCCTTGGTAAACTGCATGTCCCCAATATTAATCAGGCTGCGTTCTTTACTAATGTAGATGAAAACATTTACAAAAATGCAACTGGAGAAATTGTTTTAACTGGGGATATAAATACTGTTATGGACATGTTCACTGATAGCACATATTCACAACCGTTTGATCATTCTGTTTCCTCAAAAGCCTTAAATGGTCTCTGTGACTAATTTGAGCTGACACTTGGAGAGTTACGAGTCCCAAAGGGAAAGACTATACCTTCACATCCAATCGACATGGCTCTCACAGCAGACAAGATTATATATTTATTGCAAAATCTTTACTTCAAAGCCTTTCAGCAAGTCACATTGGTAACACTGTCATGTCTGACCATGCCCCTGTATCTATTAATCTATCTGTAAATTTCACTTTGCCCTCAGAAAGACTCTGGAAATTCAATACTAGTTTGCTTAATTCCCCAGACTTCCCTCGTTGGCTACAGAAGGAAATTAAAATGTTCTTCCAACTTAATGACAATGGGGAAGTTTTGACTTCAATTTTATGGGACTCCTTTAAGGCTTACAGTAGAGGACGCGTTATCTCCTACTTGTCTTATAGGAAGAAACTAAAACAAGAAAAATTGAATCTATCACAGGCTGATTTAAAAAATATGGAGAAAGCACTCATTTCCTCAGGCTCTAAAAACCTTACATTATACAAAGAGGTCACTGATGTTAAATATGAGATCAATACAATATACAATCAAAAAGCAGAATATGCTTTGTTTTGACTCAAACAAGCTTATTGGGAAGCTGGAGAAGTGCAAGGGAAGCCATTAGCTCACAAGCTCAAAAAGTTAAGAGGCAAATGTAGTAGCCTCAGTAAAACAAAAGAATGGCACAAATCTGAGCAGATCTTAGAAGCCTTTAAAGATTTTTACTTTAATCTGTACAAATCTGAAGGTCAGTTTAAACAGGAGGACTTTCAGCAGTTTTTGGGAGACATCAAGTTAACTAACTGCTATATCAGAACAGGGCAAATCTAAGTTAGATAAACACATTACCTTGGGGGAAATTCAGAAGGCAATACAATCCTTTCCAGATGCTAAAGCCCCAGGCCCAGACGGCCTTACAAGCAAAATTTACAAAGCCACCATACAACTAATTGCACCAAGTTTACTTAACGTTTTTTGTAATTCCAATGAAATAAGCTTTTTACCTCCTTCCATAAGGGACGCCGCTATTGTTGTTATCCTCAAAAAAGACAGGGATCCAACTCTATGTGGTAATTACAGACCAATATCTCATATTAATGTTGACTGCAAAATTCTTGCTAAAATAATGGCTAACAGATTGAATTCGGTTATTCAGAACTTGATACATCCTGACCAAGTAGCATTTGTATGCAGGCGTCGTAGCTCACATCTCTTCCGCAAAATTCTAGATGATATACATGAGGCAAGGCATAACCCATTCTCTCCTATGCTTCTATCCTTAGATGCTAATAAAGTTTTTGATAGGATAAAGTGGAAGTATTTAATGAAAATTCTAGAGAAATATAATCTAGGTAGTTATTTTTGTAAGTGGGTGCAGATTCTTTACTTTGAAGTATATGCCACAGTCACGATCAATGGTATATCTTCCAGCAAATTTCAAATACACAGGGGTACATGTCAGGGGTGTCCCTCTGTCTTCACTTTCACTTCTACTAGGGTCAAAACCTATCCTTACCAAATTCTGCTCCTCCACTCTAATATCAGGTGTTAAAATAGGGAAGGAACAGAAAATCTCAGTTTTCGCGGATGACATTCTACTTTCAATAACTAATCCACAATATTCTATTCCCCAAATTCTAGCCATTGTCCAGAAATTTGCCTCTTTTTCAGGCTTTAGGATAAACTGAGAAATCCGAGGCCCTACCACTGACTAAGGTTTTTGATGAGTCAATACTTAAGTTACATAATATTAAGATTTCAACTCAAAATATTACATTTTTGGGCATACTTATTACTTCTAAGATATCTCAGATAGTTTTATTAAACTAAGTCAATTTTAGAAAGGATGTCAGCTGATTTTACTAGATGGGATAACATTTTGCTTTTTGGGGGAAATACAAGCTTTCAATATGATGCTAGTGTTAACTGTATACTATCTTTTACAACATCTACCTATTCAGATCCCTAGAATTTACTTTAGCAAAATATATAAATTGATTAAGAAATTTCTATGGGAAAATAAACCCCAAGAATTTCTTTAGTCAAATTTCAACAGCACAAAGCAAAAGGCGACTTCGGCCTACCAAATTTCAAATTAAGACATGACGCTTTTATTGCTGCTCAATGTATTAAATCTTGGCCTTGCCACTACTGATACGTGCTGGAGATGTTTAAAAGAGGTGGGCTCTCTTTTTCACATTTTATGGTTTTCTTCTTGTATTAAATCTTTCTGGGTAAATGTCTTATATATCTGTAATAGTATCCTGGGTTGCACAATTCATTGTTCAGCCAGCTTTGCAATCCTGGGTATCTGTTCGGAGCTTTCTGGTCTATCAATAAGCCAAAAATTCTGGTTTGCGGCTTACATAACAACAAAGAACGTTATTCTTAGACATTGGAACAGCCAAGAAACCCCATCGATTAAAGAATGGTTACAAGACCTGATTTTAAGAGCTAGTTATTAAAGAATTGCCTATATGAAATTGCAACGGCTGGACACATTTTTAGATGTCTGAGAACCATATGTAAACTGCCCCCTTTCTAAACACTAATAATTAATGTCCTTATATTATATGCATTAGTAATGCTCAGCTTTGATGGTCATGGAAACACTCTACCCGAATTCATAGATTATAATATATTAAATGGTTTTGTGTTTTCAAATGTTTTCCTTATATATGTGTATTGTTTGGCTCTATATTCATTATGCCTTATACATATTGGCCCAGATATTCAAACTGCGCCAGTCTGAGGCGCAAGCCCCTGCGCTGCTCAAAATAGTTGCGCAGGGGTGTGGCTGGGGTGATATTCAAAGGATTGCGCTGTTGAGCAACTCTTTGAATACCCCGAAAGACATGCACGCGTGATGGCGCAGTGGAACTTGCTTTTGATCAAGCAGTTGCCAGAGTTGAGCATTAAACTTGGCGGTATTAGTGCATCATTGCGCCATGCGCAAATTTATATTCAAAAGGTGACATGCAAATGGGGCCATAATTTATGCAAGGCTGGGGGCCATTTGCATCTATTTATGGCCCCATTTGCATGCCATTTAGATGTAGGTGCGCCCGATCCTCGAGGACTTGCTCCTGGCCACCCTGCCAGGCAGCAGCCGCCGGGACCGACGACAATGCAGCCCGATCGCTGGCATCACAGTTACATGACACCCCCACATCTCCACAGCCGATCGCGGGCAGAACACGTACATGTCGCCCCAAACACACATCACCCACAGCCCGATCGCGGGCAGAACACGATACATGTCGCCCCCCCACCACATCTCCCACAGCCCGATCGCGGGCAGAACACGTACATGTCGCCCCCCACCACACATCACCCACAGCCCGATCGGTGGCAGTGGAGTTTACACAGACACACACTTGAAGGAACTTTGCTTGCCTATGTAGACCCTGCCTTCCTGCGAGTCACTATGCAATGAGGTGGACTTCCATTCTAGTCATTATATTAATTCTATACACAACAGACCACAACTAGATGGCAGGCGCTCGCTTACATAACTCGTCGAGTGACATCATCAAACACGCCACCATCTTGTGTGTGGACAGTAAACGCGAAGTGCCAGTCTGGGTTTAGGGAATCAGATTTGAGCTTGATGGAGCGCTTTGTTTTAAAATATCGGATTGCACTGAGCTTTGATAAAATAGACTGGGGACTCATGATAACCGGGTGATGGTGGCTGTTTTGTAATGTGTTCTTGGTGTGTGTGTGTGTCTGTGTGTTAGAGAGGAGAGGCATTCATTCATCACGATCTTACTGAAGGTGAATGCTTTTTTTTTTTGTTAACAGGGTAGCGATAGTCAGTTTATCTCATTGAAACTCACAAGGGCTTCATTTCTCACAAACCGTGATGATACCCAGACTTTGTTGTGAAAGCTGACTGATGTGTCCAGCAAGGGTTGATTTGCACTGTAATGCTAGGGTTAGGCAGTGGTTAAACTGGAAATGTTTTTATTTTTTATATAATCTGTATTTTTCCACTTGCTGTGGTGTTTCTGGCATGGGACATCCAGCCGCCGGCTCTGCCCACCCGAAGAGCTGGGTGGCTCTAACCATACCCAGGATGGTCTGGGACAGCCATCTTGCCGTCCTGCTGGAGGGCCCCCCGATGCCTCTCTCAGCCGGGGCAGCCCCAAAACCCTCCCCGAAGGGACTTCTCATGAGTCCTCCGGGCAGCGCAGAGCGCGGCCATCAGGCTGCACGGTTGCGCCCAGCCCAATTTCTTTCCTCCTCTTTTAGTCCCTTTGGAGTGCAGACATGCAATGATGTCTAGGCACAGCGTGCTGGCGTCCACCACGCTCCCCACACTTGCACGATGTTGGTAGTACCTCACGAAGTCCCCAGAGGTCAGTACAGCGCGGTGTGTCCCCAACCCACCCAGGACTAGGAAGGTCTCTGAGCTCTATTCCTGAATCCTTTCCCTAGCGACCCCGCGACCCGGGTTCATTCCTGAACCGGGTTACAGCGTGGCGTGAGGTGTTACGTCCTGCACCTCAACCTCAGCTCCACGGGACAGCCAAACTGAAAATGTTTAAGTGGTGGGCGGTGGTGGAACTGTCATTTCTGGGTGATGGAGCTCTCCTATAGTAGTCAATGCAGAAAGATGACAGAGGTGGTGGAGCTGTCATACAATTTAAGAGGTGATTGAACTGAGTCCCTGTGGGCTCCTGCCCAATGTAATCACTGGGGTTAGGGCTGCCGACAGCTCGATGGGTGGTTGGGGACGGGTGGGGTAATAACAGTGGGGGTCAGGTTGACTTTTGGGTGTAACTGAGGACTAATTTTTAGTTATTTAGCATAACATTATGCAGCCTATCTACCGGTTCTGCGGGGCAGTTAGTTGCAGGTGCTGTGCTATAATGAACTAGTTGGTGATCCAGCATAAACTAACCCCTTTCATTCAGTGGTGGTGTCATGCCAGATCAGTGCTGGTGCATCAGTTAACGTAGGCATGCGCGTCTGGTACCTGGATGCAATGGGAACCAAAACAACATGGCATCAAGTGCCAGATCGGTGCCTTCTGCTGCATTTGTTCTGTGGCAATAAAAGTTTTATTCAAACCCCAGAAATCCCTCAGTATGCTTAAACTAATGCAGTCAGCCTCCTGTGTTGAACTGCCCCGGAGAGAATGGAATGTGTATAAATGATAGAATCCTCATTGGCTCATGCCAATTTCAAACTGCTGCATTCTGGTAATACTCAGATTCATTTCTTCGTCTGCCTAGTATAGACACCTCGGAGAGCTCCCCTTAACTTCCATTTACCGCTATTGTTTTCCAGTGTGGTAAATGTTTTATTATTTTATTTTCGATTGCTGCCCCTATTCCTTCCTTTTTACAGGTTAGTTTGCATAGTGTTAGTGTTTTTTTTTTTTGTTTGTTTTTTTGTTATTTTAGCAGCTTTTCAGCAGTTCCGGGGAACCACTGTTTTCAGTGGGTTTTGCCACAACTTTCTTAAATTTAAAGTACTAGCATTGCGGTTCCTTCCCAGGTCCTGTAACGCTATATATATTTTATTTTATTCTTATTTTAATGGTTCCTTTCCTGCCAGGAACAGAGCATTTTCATCTGTTCCTGTGTTTAAATCCGTCAGGGAACAACGCTCTCTTATATTCTGTAGTATTGTGATACATTTTCAGTCAAGGAACTGATAGTTTTCTTTTTCTATTTGTGATTTTCTTGTAGTATCTGACACTCATGTCAGAGACCCAAAACAGAAAAAGCAGACAGGACCTACTGGGTTTAATAATTGCATTAAGTCTGGACAAATTGTTACCAACGCTGACAGGCCCGATTTGTGTGTTGTGTCTGGGTACTAGTCACATTTTCTCCAGTTGTGACATTTGTAAGACTTTTTGTCCCAAAACTTTAAAAAAGATGACAAAAATCTAGAGAAAATGGTCACTCCTTCCTGTCCTTCTAATCCCAGTGAAGAGACTTCCTCCTCACATGCAAAGAAAGATAAAACCAAAGAGCCAGTGGACTCTAAATCCACTGACAAACCTGAGACTTCAAAATCTAAGAGACTGGTGGAACCGGCTACTGAACCTGTTCTGCTAAGAGGAAGCATAAAGAAACACGTCACTGCACCTCCTGCTGAAAAGGCAAAGGAGCTCTCAGCTGACAGACCGACAGTGCCCTCGGCTGAGGACATTGCCAATGCCTTGCAGATCTTACAGGTCCTCCAAGAAATTGGTCCCCTGATTCCTTCCTCGGTTCCATTGGTTCATGCTTCAGCACCCCCACCTCAGGAATCGGTGTACCATGAGGAACCAGAGGAGGAAAATGAGGGGATCCCATCGAACCTGAAGTTTCCCCAGAACAGGATTTTGGTTCCCTCCTCAGGGACTGGAGGATTAAACATAGAAATTGTCAGCAGATAGGACCACCAAGCTCATTCAGTCTGCCCGTATACCCTACCTTTAATAGTGGCCACTGACCCTATCTGTCTTTAGCCCTTCCTTCCCACCACATCTAAGGTTCCAGTATGCCTATCCGTGCATGTTGAATCCCCACACTGTGCTGCTCCCTCAACCCCTGGGGTAGGCTATTCCATGCATCCAACACCCTTTCCGTGTTTAAAAAGAAAAGTCCTTACATTTCCCTTGTCCTCTGCCCCCTCCAGTCTCATATCGGCCCCCTTTTTCTTGTTCCTCTCCTATACTGAAGATGTATGCCCCCCTTGCACCTTGTTTATGCCCTTAATGTACTATCATATCCCCGTTCCTCCTCTCTTCTAGTGTATACATATTGAGGTCTTTTAATCTCTCCTCATATGTCTTCTGGTGTAAGCCTGCATCATCTTCATCATCCTTCTCTGAACTGCCTCCACCATGTCTATGTCCTTCAAAGATGCAGCCTCCAGAACTTTGCACAGTATTCCAGATGAAGCCTGACCAGTGTTTTTGTATTGTGGTATCACCACCTCCTTCTATGGCTGGTGATACCCTTCCTATACACCCCAACATACACTGGCCTTTCCTACAGTCTTTGTACTCTGTTTAGCCAGCTTTAGGTTATCTGAGACAATAATCCCCAAATCCTTTCTTCCCTGATAACAGTCAGCTGGCTCTTCTCCCCCCAGCCCTGTAGCTCTCCCCAGGGTTTCTGTACCCTCAGGTGCATGAGTTTCACTTCTTCACATTGAACCTCAGTTGCCACACATTGGACCATTTTCCAGCTCTCCTAGGTCCCTCCTCATTTATTCCACCCCATCGGGAGTGTCTACCCTGTTGCAGAACTTGGTGTCATCTGCAAACTGGCATACCTTCCCTTCTGCAGTGTCACTAATGAAGACAATAAAAAGGACTGGCCCCAGGACTAATCCTTGAGGTACCCCACTGGTCACCTCCCTTTCCTCTGATTGGATCCCATTTACCACCACCCTCTGCTTTCTATCCCCTAGCCAGTTTCTAACCTAGTTTACCACCTTGTGGCCCATGCCCAGGCTACCAACTTGTTAACCAATCTTCTATGTGGAAACGGTGTCAAAAGTCTTGCTGAAATCAAGGTAGGTGACATCTACTGCTCTCCCGATCCACCTCCTTTGTAATCCTTGTGCCTTGGATTCTGTGCTCTGTTGGATTCCAAGTGTTCTACAATCCTTTTCTTAAGCAGTGCCTCCATAATCTTACCCATTACTGAGGTGAGGCTGACCGGCCTATAGTTTCCTGCCTCCTCCCTGCTACCATTTTTTGTGAAGAGGGACCACGTGTGCCCTCCTTCAGTCCTCTGGAACCACTCCTGTGTTGAGTGACTCGCTGAACATGGCTGCCAGTGGCACTGCTAGCTCCATTCATAGTTCCTTTAATATTCTGGGATGTATGCCATCTGGTCCCATTTTCTTGTCCACCTTCAGCTTTGTGAGCTCCTCTAGGACTCTCTTCTGTAAATGGACTGGTGTTCACCTCCCTCTCCCCTTTGTTTCTGATGCCCATTTGTGGTCTCTGTCCCTCCCCTTCTTCAGTGAATACTACTGAACAGAAGTATTTGTTCAGTATTGGTGCCTTTTCCAGGTCCCCCACCCCACACACACATTCCCTTTATTCCCTTTGAGCCTTACAGTCCCCCACCCCCAGACTTCTCCTTTCACTGATGTACCTATAGAATATCTTATCCCCTTTCTTCACAGTCTGTGCTAATCTTTCCTGTGTTTGCACCCCTAACAGCTTTCCCTGCTTCATTCAGACAATTTAGGTACACCACCCTATCCTCTTCCTTCAGAGTCCCTTACATCTTCACAAGCCACCCTCTTGGCCCTTATTTCTCTGTTACATCT
Organism: Neoceratodus forsteri; assembly: GCA_016271365.2. Lineage (NCBI taxonomy): Eukaryota > Metazoa > Chordata > Ceratodontiformes > Ceratodontidae > Neoceratodus > Neoceratodus forsteri. The sequence continues at coordinate 62,660,034 of CM028132.1, read as the reverse complement.
TTTAAGAACCATTGTGGTTTCTTCCTTTCTTACCTTTGTTTCTCAATGCAATGCACTAGTTTGTCACCTCTACTATGGCTCCTATTAGGTGTGCCCACTGCTCCCTCAAACCCCAGCCTCCCTCCTCGCCAGGGCTTCTTCAATGCATATCTCCATCCTAGCAAAGTCCGCCCTGCTGAAATTCAGGACCCTTACATAGAAACAAAGTTTGTTGGCAGATAAGGACCGCTTGGCCCGCCTAGTCTGCCCATTTCCCTACCTAACGGATAAGCTGCAGATCCTAATTAACCAACAGCCTACCCCCCACTAGAATTGCCTTATGTCTGTCCAATGCATTCATGAATTCCCCCACTGTTTTTGACTCTGCGACCTCCTCAGGAAGGCAGTTCCATGCATCTACAATCCTCTCTGTAAAGAAATACTTCCTCACATTACCTCTGAGCCATCCCCCCTCTATCTTCAAATTGTGCCCCCTTGCTCTTGCACATCTCTTTTTCTGAAAGATGCTACCCTCTTGGACTTTGTTGATTCCCTTGAGGTATTTGAAAGTTTCTGTCATGACCCCCCTCTCTCTCCTTTCCTCGAGGCTATACATGTTAAGCTCCTTTAGTCTTTCCTCATATGTCTTCTGGTGCAGACCCTGCACCATTTTGGTTGCCCTCCTCTGGACAGCCTCCACCCTGTCTGTGTCTTTGCAGAGATGGGGTCTCCAGAACTGTACACAGTACTCCAGATGTGGTCTTACCAACTGTCTGTACAGAGGTCCAACAACTTCCTGTTTTCTACTGGTGATGCCTCTCCCTATGCATCCCAGTATCCCCCAGCCCTCCTTACTGCCTTCCACATTGCTGTGGCCCACCTTTAGGTCATCTGATATAACTACCCCAGGTCCCTTTCCATTTTGTTGTTGTCAGTATCTCACCCCCATTGTGTACTCTTCCCTGGGTTTTGTTTCCCAGGTGCATTACTTGCACTTCTTTGCGTTGAGTCTAAACTGCCATACATTTGACCATTCCTCCAACCTTGCCAAGTCCCTTTTCATCCTTTCCACCCCACCTTGCATATCAACCCTGTTGCAGATCTTTGTGTCATCTGCAAAGAGACATACTTTCCCTTCCAGTCCCTCTGCAATGTCACTTATAAAGACATTAAAAAGGACTGGCCCCAGTACTGAACCCTGCGGTACCCCACTAGTAACCCTTTCTTCACTGTGGACTCCATTTACTATTACCCGCTGTGTTCTGTTGTCCAGCCAGTGTTTTACCCAGGTTACCACCCTGGGACCCACTCCCAGGCTGGCTAATTTGTTTATTAATCTTTTGTGTGGGACTGTGTCAAATGCCTTGCTAAAGTTTAGGTAGGCCATGCCCACAGCCCCCTCCCTGGTCTTTGGTCACCCAGTCAAAGAAATCAATTACATTTGTCTGACATGATCTTCCTGCTGTGAATCCATGCTGCCTTGGGTCCTGTGCCCCACTGGCCTCTAGGTACTCAACAGTTCTTTCCTTCAGAAGTGATTCCATCATTTTCCCTACCACTGAGGTCAAACTGACAGGTCTATAGTTTCCTGCCTCTGTCTTGATCCCACTTTGGTGAAGGGGAATTACATCTGCCCTCCTCCAGTCCTCAGGTACCACACCTTCCTCCCATGATTTATTAAAAAGGGTAGTCAGTGGTGTTACCAGTTCTTCCCTTAGTTATTTTAGAATTCTGGAGTGAATCCCATCAGGACCCATTGCTTTATCCACCTTCAGTTTTAAGAGTTCTTTCAGAACCCTTTCTTCTGTGAAAGGACTAATATCAACCCCCCTATCCAGAGTGTTCTATTGACTGGATTAGGTATCCCCTGCTTTTCCATTCTGAATACTGAGCAGAAGTATTCGTCTCAGTATCCCTGCTTTTCACTGTCGCCTGTCTAACCACCTTCCTCTTTATTCAGAATCAGTATCCCTGCCTTAGTCTTTCTTTGCTCCCTAATGTACCTATAAAAGGTTTTATCCCTTCTAACCGAGCTGGCTATCTTTTCCTCAGTTTGGGCCTTTGCTATTCTGACTGCCTTCCCGCTTCCTTCTACTTTAACTGGTACAGTGCTCTGTCTTCTCCTTCTGTGTTTCCTTGTACTTCCTGAATGCTATCTTTTTCTCCCTTACCTTCCCCCACTTCTTTTGAGAACCATAGTGGTTTTTTCTTTCATTTTGATTTGTTTATTTGCGTCACACAAAGGCTTGTTGCCTCTGTGATGGCGGTTTTGATGTTTCCTCATTGTTGCTCCACCCCACCTTCTTGCCTGTTTGCTAGTGCTTTTCTGAGGCACTGTCCCATTTTGACAAAATCAGCCCTCCTATTAAAAGTAGACATGGGTAAGAAAACAAAATGAACACTCTGGAGATTAAACCCCTATCTTTTAAAAGACAAAGAATTTACTGACCATATAAAAAAAAGAATCCCCCAATTCTTTGTAGAGAAGAATGCCTCATCGGCTGTTTCTGAAGCCATACTATGGGACGTCATGAAGGCCACCATTAGAGGCAGATAATCGCCTATGCATCAAGGAAAAAAAGAAAGAGAGAGGAAATATAACGATCTTACTAATACCTTACAAAATCTTCAACTTCTTTACAGAGAAGGGGATAAAGAAATACAAGCAAAAATTAGAGCAACTAAATCAGCTCTCCAAAAAATAATAGATGAAAAGATTCATATGTCTCTAATATACTTAAACAAATTATGAGGGTGGATCTAGGGGAACACGTCGGTTGGAGCAGAAACTGAGAGCAAGGAAAAATGCAGTAACAATATTAAAAATTAAACATCCTCAAACCAGCAAGATAACTCAGAGAGGAGGAGATAAGACAAGCCTTTGCTTATTATTACCAGCAACTCTATGCCACACATAATACCTCTTCCCAAGAAGACAGACAAACCTTTGTAGACCAGTTACAACTTCCAAAAATCTCAACAGTACAAGCTCAAAATTACAAGCTCCCATATCAACTGAAGAAATAGAGACCGTAGTTACTAAACAATTCTCAGGTGCGTTGTCCTGGCCCTGATGGATATACCAATGAATGGTACAAAATCTTCAGTAAAGAAATAGCCCCAAGACTTTTAAAACTATTCAGAGAAATGGCAGCCGGAAATACCCCCCCTCCATCCTGGGAATATGGTATACTAGCCGCCATCCCAAAACCTAATGGAAATAAACTAGACCCCTCTGCCTATCGCCCGATATCAGTATTGAACTCAGACTATAAAATCTTCATGGCTGTATGGGCCAAGAGATTAGAAACAATTCTCCCAACAATAATACATCCAGACCAAGCAGGTTTCATAAAAAAACAGATCCACAACAGACAATGTAAGAAAATCCTTAATACTTATAGAATACATCCAAACTCGGAAGATCCCAGCTGCCTTTATAAGCCTTGGCGCTGAAAAGGCATTCAATAAGTATATTGGCCTTTTCTTTGGGAAACCCTAAAACATTCGGTTTCCGGACTCACTGCTGTGCTGGCTGACTCAAATATATCTCTCACGAAGCTACATTCGTATAAATGGGGACTATCCCCAATCTCAATAGGACAGGGCACAAGGCAGGGTTGTCCCTTTCCCTCTACTTTTGTACTATATCTCGAACCATTAGCAAGAGTGATAAGAATATCGGAAAAGGTGGAGGGTCCCACTACAACAGTCAGAAAACAAGATTAGCCTTTCGCCGGATGATATACTTCTTTCCTTACTTAATATACCCTACTGACTCGATCAAAGAAACATGGACAATTCTATCTCGATTTGAAGAATTGGCTGGTTTCAAATTAAATATTTCAAAAACTAAGGCCCTTCTATTCAACTATTCCCCTCCAAATACGTTAAAACGAAATTTAGCTAGTAAATGGCACTCTACCAAAATAAAGTATCTAGGAATACACATCCCTCGAGATCTTCAAGTACTTGAACTAATAAACTATGAACCCATTTCTATAGAAATTAATAAAGACTTGGACAGATGGTCCACTCTTCCTATATCTTTATTCCAAAGCATTGAAACCATTAGAAACATAGACTTTGACGGCAGATAACGACCGCTAGGCCCATCTAGTCTGCCCATTTTCCAACCTACAGGATAGGCCGCAGATCCTAGTTAACCAACAGCCTATTTCTTCCTACCCCCCACAAGAATTGCCTTATGTCTGTCCCATGCATTCTTGAATTCTCCCACATTTTAGACCCAACCTCCTCAGGAAGGCTGTTCCATGCATCCACTACCCTCTATGTGAAATAATACTTCCTCACATTGCCCTGAACCGCCCTCCTTCTATCTTTAAATTGTGTCCCCTTGTTCTTGCAAGTCTCTTTTCTGAAAAATGCTACCCTCTTGGACTTTGTTGATTCCACTGAGGTACTTAAAAGTTTCTATCATGTCCCCTCTCCCTTCTTTCCTCAAGGGTATACATATTAAGCTCCTTTAGTCTCTCCTCATACGGCTTCTCTTGCAGACCCTGCACCATTTTAGTTGCCCTCCTCCTGACTGCCTCTATCCTGTCTATGTCCTTGCGGAGATGGGGTCTCAGAACTGGACACAGTACTCCAGATGGGGTCTCATCAACTGTCTGTACAGAGGGATAACAACTTCCTGTTTTCTGCTGCTGATGCCTCTCCCTATACATCCCAGTATACCCCAGCCCTCCCTACTGCCTTCTCACATTGCTTGCTAACCTTAAGGTCATCTGATATGATTACCCCCAGGTCTCTTTCCTTTTTTGTTGTTGTTACTACCTCCCCACCCATTGTGTATTCTTCCCCTGGGTTCTTGTTTCCCAGGTGCATTATTTTGCACTTCTTTGCATTGAATCCTAGCTGCCATACTTCTGACCATTCCTCTAACCTTGCCAAGTCCCTTTTCATCCTTTCCACGCCTCCTTTTGTATCAACCCTGTTGCAGATTTTTGTGTCATCTGCAAAAAGGCATACTTTTCCTTCCAGTCCCTCTGCAGTGTCACTGATGAAGACATTATAAAGGACTGGACCCAATACTGAACCCTGCGGTACCCCACTAGTAACCCCCCTCTCTTCAGGATGGACTCCATTTACAATTACCTTCTGTGTCCTGTTGTCCAGCCAATGTTTTACCCAGGCTACCACCCTGGGTCCCACTCCCAGGCTGGTTAATTTGACTATTAATCTTTTGTGTGGGACTGTGTCAAATGCCTTGCTAATGAACATATTACCCCGCCTATTATACTTGTTCCAAAACATTCCCTATTTCCCATCACAATATTATTTTAAGTCATGGGACAGCATGATATCTAAATTTATTTGGAATAAACAAAAACCACGAATTCGTCTTTCTATATTAAAATTATCATTGGCTCAGGGTGGGACCAATCTTCCGGACCTAAGAAAATATGCAGAAGCAGCTTTTTTGAAAATTCTCCTATTATGGCTCTCTGACCAGTATGACTCTCAATGGAAGAAACTGGAATTTCATTTTAATGACATGTATGATATAAAAAAATATATTTTTTTCTTCTCCAGGGAAGACCCCCCATTGAGAGATTTCACAGGTATCACCTCACAGGTCCTAGCAAACTGGTTTAAAATGTGAGAGAAAGAGCCACTCCAATCAGTCTATGAATACTGCAAAATAATTTCAGAGGATGAACTTTTCATTCCATCCCACAATGATTTAACTTTTTCCCGTTGGCGAAGATTAGGTCTGGAGCAGGCTTTCCAATTCTTGGGACCAAACGGGATCCTACCGCTTGAAGAATTAAAACTTAAATTTAATCTTCCAAATGTTGACCATTTTAAATATCTTCAAGTAAGAAACCACCTACTTCACAATAGAATTATTCAGGTCAAAGTAACTCTCTCCCCCCCCCCCCTTTTAAAATTATTCCTAGACCATTCTCGGGACAATACTGGAACCATTTAATTGGTCACCTATATAAAATGATGCGAGATCAATCTATAGAATCTACAAACTCAATACTAGCAAGTTGGAACAAAGATTTAGACCTCGATATATCTAATGCAGAATGGTCCTCTTCGTCCTTGCGAGCGGTCAAAATCACCCAGTCCTATATTTGGAGAGAGTATTCCTGGAAATGTAGATCAAGATTTTTCAGGTCTCTGGCTAGTCTGACTAAATATCTTCCAATTGAATTTGGGGTCTGCTGGAGGGGGTGTGGTTCCGAGATGGCTGACTTGGCACACATAATGTGGCAGTGTCCAAGCCTAACGCCTTTTTGGATATGTATACAAAAATAAATTAGTGAGGGTCTTGGGGAGCGTGTTGAGCTTATAGCCAAAATGGTGCTCATGGCTGTTTACCCGGATCGCTTCCCCTCCTGGACAAAAACCCTACTTCCCGTTTTGCTGTTGGCTGCAAAAAAATCTTTAACAAAGAAATGGATGACCAAACAATACCAAGCATCCAAGAATGGAGACGAATAGTGTATTCAGTATATCAGATGGAAAATATCACAGCAAAACAAAATAATCAAGTGGACAGATTCGCCACTCTCTGGCAGAGATGGTCACTCTATCAGGCCAGGGTTGATCCTGATTTTTGTCCATAGCGGACGGGAACCGGGGTGGTGAGGGAATAAGATTTGAATGAAGTTATGGAAGTATTTGTTTTTCAATAACAACCTGTATCAAACATAAAAGATCTAAATGCATTTTACATCTGTATCTTATCAAATCTGAAGTTTAAATAGAAAATGATTTCATTGTATTATGTCTCCTGAACTAAAGAAAGGAAAAAATTTAAATAAAAATATATTTAAAAAAAAACTCAGCCCTCCTGAAGTCCAGTACCTTCACTTTTGTATGGCTTGACTCTACAGCTAAGTGTATCGTGAACCACACTGTTTGGTGGTCGCTAGTTCCCAGATGGCTACCCACTTCAAGATCGGAGATCCTCTCTCCATCCCCACTTGAGAGTACTAGGTCTAAGGTTGCTCCCTCCTGAGTGGATTCCAGAACTAGCTGTCTGAGGCATGCCCTCTGTCGGGCATCGAAAATGGCCCTGCTCTTGGATGTGGCTGCAGAAAAGGTGCTCCAGTTAACATCTGGCATATTCAGGTCTCCCATCAGCAATATCTCCCCTTTCTCTTCCATCCCAAGGATGCCTTCTATAATTTCCTTGTCCATTTACTCCCCCTGTATACAACCCCTGTGCGGATTGTGGTGCCATTTCCAGTCTCCAGGGTGACCCACCATGCCTCCTCTCCTCCCTATTTACCCTTTAGTTCTGTTGCTTTGATCCCTTCCCTTCCCTTACATATAGAGCTACTCCTTCTTCTCTTCTTCCCTCCCTGTCCCTCCTGTAGATTGTGTACCCTGGTATGTTGACACCCTAGTCACTTGCCTTTGTGTGGTTTGACTGGGACCCTGTACCAGTGTTAAACCACACTGTATGGTAGTCGCTGGACCCCAGGTGACCTTCCATTTGGACTTCTGTGATTCTGTCTCCAATGGTCAGTACTAGATCCAGAACTGCCCTGTCCCTGGTGGGTTCACTAGTTGCCTGAGACCTGCCCCTGCAGGAGTCCGAATGTCTCGGCCCCTGGCTAAGGCAGCTGCTGGATGGTCCAATCTACGCCTAGCATATTAAAATCACCCAGCAGTACGTCACATTTTGTTGCCATCTCATGTATTTCCTCCACTAGCGCCCTATCTACCTCTTCCCCCTGAGCCAGAGGCCTGTAGATCACCCCTATGCAAATTGCTGTGCCACTGCCTGGCTCAAGGGTGACCTACAGTGCCTCTGCCTCCCCCTGTCTACCCTGTACTGCAGTTGCTTTTATATCTTTCCTGACGTACAGGCCCCCCCTTTTTTTTTTACCTCCTGTCCCTTTGAATAGAGCATAACCTGGTACACTTACCTCCCAGTTGTGGTTTACTGTGTACCACATCTCTTCTCACAACTCTTTTGTGAGACAGATGGTTGACACCCTCAGTCTCTCTGTTCAAGAAACGGTGGAGGATGAGGAAGAAGTAGGCTTTCTGGATATGATGGGTCTCACCCCCACTAAGAGACTTCTGTTTCCAATCCATAAGTCCCTGAAGAAAGCCGTTTTTAAAAATTCTGCAGAACCCACTACAGTTTCAGGGTAGACAGAAAGTGGATAAGAAATATCAGAGGACAGAACCAGTGCTTATATAACCCATGAGGGGGTGGTACAGGCGGCTGCCTGTGATAAAGCCAAAGTGCTTTTAACTTCCCATCCACCTGATAAGGATTCCAGAAAGACTGATGCTATGGGGAAGAAGGGGTTCCTATCAGCCTCTCTTCTCATCAGACAGGCCAACTATATGGCCTATGCAGCTCCGTACCAGAAGGCCCTTTGGGCTACCATCCTTGCCATGATTGGCAAGATTTCTGGGGATGTGGCAGTGGATCTGGCTGAGACAGCCAGAACAGCACTGGATGCCATAAAATACCAGTTTCATATGGCTGTGGATGCCAGTGATACTGCTGCCTGGCTTATGGCCCTCACTATATCCTTGAGGCAGTTTGCCTGGCTCAGGGCTACAAATCTGTCCCAGGATACCCAGACTAAAGCCATGGAATTCCCTACGAGAACAATTCTCTTTTGGGGACAGAACAAAGGCCTACATGAAAGAAGTGGAAGAGTACAAAACTACCTATAGAAGTAATTCTGCCAGGACAGACCTTCCACATCTTACAGATCCCAAGCTAGGGAGGCAGGGTAGGAGCTCGTACTCCAGGTCTTTTTTCCGAGCCCAAGCATTGCCAGACTACCAGCAGTCCAGAGGGTACTTCTGAGGTAGAGGCAGAAGGACTGTGTAAATGTCTGAATCAGCACCTCAGGCCAAGTCCCAGCCAAAGCAGAACCCCTGATGTGCTTGCCCAGGTCGCCTCCTCTTACCTGTAGGTGGCAGGCTGGCTCACTTCCTCCAAGCATTGGCATACCGTCACCACAGACAAGTGGGTCTTGGAGGTAGTGAGCCAGGGTCTAACCCAGCAGAATCGGTCAGAACCACCACGAGTGGTCTTTGAACCCACAGGTACTGGCATTAGTATTCAGAAGGTGGGGCACGCCAGAGATAGATCTCTTTGCCTCTACAGACAACCACCAGCTGCCACAGTTGTGTTGTAGCCCTCCAGCCAGGGGAACTGTGCCAGTGGATGCCCTAGCACTGGATTGGTCAGGTAGATTCCTTTGTGCCTTTCCCCATGTTGCTCAGGATTCTGATAAAACTCGGGTCACAACCAGCAACAATGATCCTGGTGGCACTGGATTGGGCAAGACAGCCATGGTACTCCCTCCTGCTATCCCTAGCAGTGTCGCATCCAGTTCACCTCCCTCAGAGGCACAATCTTCTGACATCCTCACAAGGCAGAATACTGTATTCCAGTTTTGGGTCTCTCTCTGCCTGAAGGCCTGGCTCTTGAAGACTTAGAATTTGCTAATCTGCACACCTCTGAAGAGGTCCTGAATGTCCTTGGGAGGGGGTTCTGAAACCCTCAACCAAGAACACTTATGCTTCCAAATGGAAGAGATTCTCTATTTGGTGTGGACACAGTAGTGTCAATCCTCTTGGGCTGGATTACCTGACCCATTTGCACTCACTGGGCCTTAGGCATTCTACCCTGAAGGTACACCTAGCTGCAATTTCAGCATGTATTTCAGCTAGTAAGGACAGGTCTATGGCATCTCATCCTGTCACGAGAAAGATCTTTAAAAGACTCCTTCACCTCCACCCTGCCCTTAGGGAGCCAGTCCCATGTTGGGACCTGAAGTATTGCCGGGCTCGTGGAACCCCCTTTGAGCCTGTGGCAACTGGAGAGCTAAAGTGTGTGACCTGGACATGTGCACAAATCTGAACTACATTTCCTCCTTCCTCAGGGATAAGGTAGTGCTCAGGACCAATAGGAAATTCCTACCCAAGGTGGTCTTGGATTTCCATCTGAATCAGTCTATTACACTGCCAGTCTTTTTCACTGCCAATTCTAGCTCAGGAGAGTGGAGATTGCATAGCCTGGATGTCAAGAAGGTACTTAGCCACTATCTTGACAGGGCCAAGGCCCACAGGCCAGAGCTTACCCAGTTATTCCTCACCTATGGGGAAGTAGGTAAAGGTAAACCAGCATCTAGAACTGTTGCATGCTGGATAGTGGCCTGCATTCAGTTCCATTACAGTCAAGTTAGTAAACGGCCTCCCCTGGTTCTCGGGGCTCACTCTACCTGGGGTACAGCTGCATCAGTAGCTGCTGCAAGAGACATCCCCTTACTGGAGATTTGCAAAGAAGCTACATGGAAAACTGTTGACACTTTCACCAAGCACTACTGCTTGGACATACAGTCCAGAAGTGATGCCATATTTGGCACTGAGTCTTGCAGAACCTTTTCCTAAAAGGTTCTGTATCCAACCTCCAAAGGTACTGCTTGGTAGTCTGCCTTAGTTTAAGCTTACTGAGGGATTCTTGGAGTTTGAAGAAAAAATTACTTACCATAGTAATCTTGTTTCTTCCAGGGGATCCTCAGTATGCTTAAAGCTCCCACCCTGCCTCCCCTTCCAGAACCAGGGAAAAGGGGTCTTTTATTCTGCACCCCTGCTGGTCATTTACTGTTCTGTACTTTTTCTGGTCACTTGTTCAGTTGTTAACTAGTTGGTACTGTCTTCTGTGTCCCTTCTTACTGCTGAAAACTGGCTGAAGGACAGAACCCAGAAGGTGGTTGTGGGAGGAGAGTTTATCTGGCACCAGAGAGGTCACCAGTGGGTGTCCCACAGGGTTTGATGCTGGGGCCAGTGATGTTCAATGTCTTCATCAATGACATTGGGGATGGCATTAAGGGCAGAATGTGCCTATCTACGGACAACACCAAGCTCTGTGGGAGAGTGGACACACCTGAAGGGATACAGGATCTACAGGATGATCTGGAAAAGCTGGGGAGGTGGTCTGGGATCTGGCAGCTTGGCTTCAATGCTAAGAAATGCAAAGTTATGCATATTAGAGCTAAGAATCCCAGGAACGGAGTACTGCCTGGGTGGAGTCCAGGTATCTGCACCAGAGGAGGAGAAGGACCTGGGAGTGCTGATCACTAGTGACCTGAAGCACTCCACACAGTGCAAGAAAGTATCTGTAAGGGCAAACCAGATGCTGGGATGCATAGGTAGGGGGATCAGTAGTAGAAGAGATGAGGTTATACTGCCCTTGTACAGGTCACTGGTGAGGCCACATCTAGAGTATGGAGTTCATTACTGGTGCCCACACCTCAAAATGACATTAGCCTGCTGGAGAAAGTCCAGAGGGGGGACTACAAAGATGATAGTGGGCCAGCAGGGTAAGGCATACAGGGAGAGGTTGAGTGCGCTGAACATGTACTCCCTGGAAAACGGAAGAGAAGGAGAGGGGACATGACTAGGACCTTCAAGTACTTGAAAGGGATAAATAAGGTAGATCAGGTGGGTCTCTTTAACCTGAGCGGCAACCATAACACCGAGGGGCACAGTCTTAAGCTGGGGGGGGGTTTAGGAGGGAGGTCAGGAAGCACTTCTTCACAGAAAGGGTGGTGAACACTTGGAATGCGCTGCCAGAAGGGTGGTCTCATTGAAGATAGTGGGCAGCTTCAAAAGAGGTTGGGATAGGCATGGGGGAAGGTAAAGATCATGGGTACGGAGGATGGGAGGAGTGGGGGGGAAGGCAGGGACAGTAGCTCAAGCTGTGGTTCTGCGATATGAGCAGACTAGATAGACCAAATGGCCTTCCTCTGCTGGCTTCTTCATATGTTCTTATAGGGCCTTAATTTGGGTCATCTTTTATTGTGGGATTAGTTTTTTATTTAGGTAAGCTAGTTAGAGGGTCTGCACCGTTAGGCTTCGCAATGAATCTGAGCGTTATCAGAATGCAGCAGTTTGAAATTAGCACGAGCCAATGAGGGTTTCTTCATTTACGTATGTTCCATTCTCTCTGGGGCAGTTCAACACAGGAGGCTGACTGCATTAGTTTAAGCATACTGAAGGATCCCCTGGAAGAAACAAGATTATCATAGTAAGTCATTTTTTTCTTGGTGCCAATTATTGGGGTATGTATGTACCACACAGAGCAGGTGATCGGGGGTGAGGGGACCACTAGACTGCCGGGGATTTAACCATAGCACACAGAACATGCAGTCGGGGTGGGGGACCACTAGATTACCGGGTATTGTATTGTACCACACAGGACAAGTGATCGGTGGTGAGGGGACCACAAAACTACCAGGGATTTCACAATATCACACAGGACGGGCGATCGGGGGTGAGGGCTGGCATAGCTCTGCACAATGCCTCTTAGCAGTTGTGTGCTGCGGCATAGTGATGCTGATGAGACCATAACAGTAATAGCCACTTGTATGCCCAATGGATTTATAATCACGCCGGCAGCAAAATGTGGTTTGCAGGAGCAATGTTGCTATCTCATTAGGGATGCACTGTATCCATTTGCTCCCTGTGGGCTATATTCTGCATGGGGCTGTGTGAGCGCCACACATGGTCACTGTTAGCTGTGCTAGCAGGGCTGCCTGCAGCATCCTGACATGCCGTTGTCCAACACTCAGGAGCAGAAAATTATATCTCGACAGTCGGTATCCCAGCATCACGAATTGCCCGTGGCGGAGTTTTTTAACTATATTTTGGGGCTTCGCCCCGCACTTCTTATTTTGATTGCCGACTCCACCACTGGCAGTTCCCGACTGTCTGGATACCGACTGTCGGGATATAATTTCTCGGCTCCTGGGTGTCAGGCAACAGCATGTCTGGATGCCATAGTGATGCAGTGCTAACATAGCTTCATAAAAGACAGAAAGCACACTCCGGATGGAGCTCACTGCCTGTCTGAATATGTCGCCCAGACCGTTCATGTGCCGTCTCATGTACACTGCTAATGGATGTGTGGTACAATCAGCCAGCACTGAATATGGGCCCCGTATATGACAGGTGTCATCGGTGGTCAAAAATGGGTTTTACCACTTGAGGAATATCTCCAGGATTAAGCCCCTAGTTCCTCCCGAAGACCTGCTGTCACTGATGTATGCCTTTGTTACTTCGAGGCTTGATTACTGCAGTGCTCTATACTTCGGGGTCACTGGAGGGACCCTCCGCCGGCTGCAGTTGGTGCAGACGCAGCAGCTCGATTGCTGATGGGCCTGGCAGAGTCCAGTCATGTGACCTCAGTCCTGCGGGCTCTGCACTGGCTGCCTGTCAGGTGGAGGATCTTCTTTAAGGTGGGCCTGCTCACCTACAAGGCCCTATATGAGCTGGGCCTGGGCTATCTGGCTGATGTCACACCAGCTTCCTAGGTCCATTCCTCCACTCCTTGACTCGGGACCTCCTTGATGTTCCCAGGGTCAGGCTCAAAACATCTGGCAATCTGACATTAGTGTCACTGGGCCGACCCTGTGAAACACTTTGCCAGCTGCTGTCAGGGAGGCGCCGACAGTTGAGTTGTTTAAAAAGGGGCTAAAAGCTAATTTGTTTCGTATGGCCTTCCCGGACGAAAGTGACTGACCTGCACTAATTACAGGAAGTTATTTTATCTATGCTGAGATTGGTTTATTGTTTTATATTCTTGCTGCTTGTATATGTTTTATAATGTGTGTGTGTTTGTGTTGTTGACCTTACCCATTTGTGTATAGTGCCCAGAGCCCCAGGGATTGGGCACCATATAAATAAAATTGCCTTGAGTTGCCTCGCCTCGCCTTGCCTATATCCCTGTAGCCATTTGCATGATGTTTAAGTAAAATAACACAAAATTGCTGTGTTGCTATAGCAAGGGAGAGAGAAAACATCCTGTTACAAAGTCATTCACATCCATGGGAAAAAAATCTGCTGATCACATAGATTTTCATTTTTAAAATCCTACAATTTACTTATTAGGGATATTTCACAAATCATTGCAGAATCAGTAATTCTACCAAAATTCTGCTTGTGGAATTTTTAAAATCTCACAGCCCTAGTGATTGATTTGTTGAGAAGGAAATGGTTGGTGGTCCAGCTTGTAAAGTACTTCCTTTTCCATATGTTTGTCTTTAGAGCTTGGTTTTCAGTTTTTGTTCTAGCATATTTCAGATTGTAATATCTGTCCTTCCTCAGCTGTTTTTTTGGTAGTTGAATTCAAGCATGTCTTCGACTTTGCTTGGCTACTTGTGGTCTGCCCAACTCGACTGTGGATATATGTCCTTTCCTTTGTGTCCCCTAATTTATTTATCATGCATGTCGTGTTCAGTGTTTGCTAATCTGTATGCTTGTAGTTCCTTGGAATCTGCTGACTATGACTGGGCATGCTAGTTGAGTTTCTTCTGCTAATATTGATCTCTGTTTTACTTTCAGGTGGCGTTTTTTGTGTGTTGGTTGTCCTGTTTTAGGTTTTTCTTCAGTTGCTGGTTCATCCTCTGATGTGGATTTTTTCCAAGATTTACTGTTGCACGCAGTCCTGTAGTACAAACAGGATGTTGGCATCACATTGGAGAGCAAGCTGGAAGGAAAGGTTTTGGATGAAATCGGTGAGGGTCCAGTGGTGTCTTTTGCATGTTACCACTGCGATTACATGTTGGAGCTGCCTTGATAAAACAATAAAGGTGTCTAGTACTTTCACATCTGTCTTAGAGGTCTTAACTCTCTGTACTTCTACTAGGCAAAATGGCCTTGTGTAAATGGGTGTTACTATAGTCTGTTGTACATGGGATGCTCATTCTGTGATGGCGCTTTGTTATGCTCTGTCACAGAGCGGATCACCTTTACATGCTGTGATCTGTATCAGAACAAGTGGTACAGATCAACTGTAACGTTGCCCTTTTTGTGCCATCTACAGGTGATCCGTTTTGCGACAGCCAAGAGAGCATGGAATTCCCTGTTGTCCTGGGACAGAAATGAGCAGAAGGGTGCTACTACATGACCAGATAGAATGGAACAAAACTCTGCAAACCCAGGATAGCAGGGAAGGTGGAATTGGTGAACATTCTGTTCTGTTGTGGAATTGATCACCTGTACATGTCCGAAAGGTAACGTTGCAGTTGATGTGTATGGCTCGTTGCGATACAGATCACTGCCTGTAAAGACGCCTGGTGTTACTGCTGTAGTTTTCTGATTCAAGCCTGACCATTTGGTCAGCCCACAGTTTGAGACCACACCTAGTTTGTGTTTTGAATCTTTCCCATATTGAGTGCACCATTATGCTGATTGACAGGTACAAGTTAGGACCATTGGCATTTAAATAGCATTTCGGAGTCCTCCTAGTCACAGTCGTTTTACATCTAGTCTTACCGTTTACAGCACAGAGTTCTTCTGATGGTAGTATATAGCTGGTTTTGTTTAATGAATGTTTTGTTCTGTGTTGTATGGCGAGCTTTTTCTGTTTTGAGTTTATTTTATGTGGTACATAAATTCCTGGTATGAAATCTACGACTGTTGTGGGATTGTTTGTGTGTTTTCATTTGGGTAATATTTTGTTATAAAAGCATTTTTATAACCATTCTGTTTTGGCCTGTATTACACTTCAGTGAGTTCCAGACAGTGGTTAGTTCCTCTTTATATACTTCAGTACCATAAACAATGTAAAACATCTGTGGTAAAAAAAAAAAAATACTTAACATGAGAAAGCCCAAACTGGATGGTTAGAAAGTGCTAAGAAAAGGTTTGAGACAAAAAACATTAACAAAGCAAACAGAAAATCGCAACCACATGTATACCACCTGGCCCCATATTCAGAGCCTGCCAGATGCGCGTGCAAAACAGTGCACTGCACAAAAAAAATGGGACAGCTGGCTCTGGCGTGATATTCAAACAGAATGCCCAATCTGAACAGACCCGCAATCTGTATGAATATCTGACCCTGGATAATGGCGCACAGCAAGCAGGCGCTATGTATGGCGTGGCGCATCCAGGAGTGCGGGGCTGAGTCCCGCCCATAGGGTATCTTGTGGCGCATGCCTGCATGCACCGCAGACCCCGTGGGTGATATTCAGCCCAGACACGCAAATGAGCCCATTGGGCATGCATGGCGTAAGGGGCCATTTGCATGCCCATTACTGGCTCATTTGCATGGCTGCCTGATGGAATGTGCTGGGCCAGCCCGATCACATGTGAAACTGTAGGATATCCCCAATCCCCTGTCGTATAGCGGCCCCTCCCAGCCCCAGACACATGTAAAATATGAAATAACCCCAATCCCCTTTTCCATGGTATAGCTCCCCCCTCCCCAGCCCTGAACACATGTAAAATGTGAAGTAACCCTGATCCCTTTTTTGTGAGTATAGCGGCGCCCCTCTCCAACCCCAAACACCTGTAAAATGTGAAGTGAGCCTGATACCCTTTTCCGTCAGTATAGCACCCCCAGCCCGAACACATGTAAAATGTGAAATAACCCTGATCCCTTTTCTGTAGTATAGTGCCCCCACCCAGCCCGAATACATGTAAAATGTGACATAACCCCATCTCCTTTTCTGTAGCATACAGTACATTGGTGTACTTATTACCTTGTTAATGGCTCATGGGGGGTGCTATATCTATGAAAAGGGAATTGGGTTATTTCTACATTTAACAAGTGTTTGGGGCTGGGAGGGAGGCTGCTATACTACAGAAAAGGATCAGGATTATGTCATTTATGTGTTCGGGGTTGGGGGGGCACTATACTACAGAAAAGGGGATACATACCTAGGTTGTACAAGGTTGTGCTATAATAACACATGGTCACACGATTGTTAGCCTTGTGCAAGACCCTCCAGATGTCATCAAACTTTTTGCGTCATTGTCAAGTGGTGTAGCCTGTATCTGAGAGGAAGTGCATGTTCTTGGCACCTTGTTAAAATCGTCCTTTCCTTCCTGCTAGTACTAAGATGTGATCTTAATCACCGATCCCTGTTGTAACCGCAAATGGCGTATGTGGTTTACTGGAGGCATGTACTCACCCTCATGTCATAATTCTGTATGCTTTCTGTATTGCAAAACCTCCAGATTCTCCTTCCGGGAGCAGTTCACATCATCTAGCCAGTCTTTTTTAAACAAGAGGGGAGGTGATTCCCCTCAATTCCTTCAGGGAGCCCAAAAATTCTGAAGTTGTAGGCCCTGGCTTGATTCTTCAGTGTCTCCAAGCATGCACAAAAGTGCTGGACTTCTTTAACTACCATGGTGGCCACACTCATGGTGGCTGACGTTGTTTTGGACATCCACCATTTCTTGTTTAGTACAGTCCACTGTTGAATCCGTCAGTGTGACTTAAGTGTCCAGTAAGTCAACGTTCTGATTTTTGTTCTGTGACTGAGGAAAGGAGCTGCTGCAATTTAGCTTCAGAGTCTGTTGGTTTCTTAGTCTGAGATTTGCTGCGCAGCATTGGCCTCTGCCATGGACCACAAGGACTGTCCCACTGCAGCAGTTTTCCATCTCCCAGACTCAGTACTCTTATCCTTATGAGGATTCTGGATATGAATATTGGGTGAGTTCTCTAGCACATATAACTGTGATCAAGATTACAGTTGTTTTAAAAAAAAAAAAGTGAATTTAAGACCAGTTTTTCTCACGAGGTTATAGGAGCTGTTAAGTGCTGCCTGTCTGTCAGCTTGGCCCACAGCAACCCCCACCCACCGGGAAATCCTTAATATAATAATAGCTTCACACATCTAAAAATATACTTGTGCCAGAAAAGAGCTTTGAAAAACGTTTCTGAGAACATAATCAAAACAATGCAGTTGGGAATTAAAGGGAATGTCCTTAAGCTTTAAGGCATGACATGGTGTGCATTATTGTGGGGTAAAGGCACACCTCACAGAAGCAAGAGCAAGAGGCAAAAGCTGAGTCCAATACACACCCAAGAAGTGCAGTAAGCCAATAATTATGTACACCCTGGAGTGCCTTCTTGTGATTATAACTTTAGAACTGAGTAATAAGGTTTGGAAAATTAAGTATTTTTGACCTGTGTCTTTGTGCTATAATAGCACATGGTCACATTTGACAAATCACACATCTTGGTTTCTCCTATCCTTTTTATAATTATGCAGTAATCCTCAACAGTGTGTGGGATGGGCTGGGATTAACCCATGTCTGGTTTAATTCAGTCACCAGGCTGCAGGCCGAATGACCAAACCTCACCAGAAGTGGGTAAATACCAGCTAAAACCCACAATCTGTAGTTGATTTTTGTGATTATACACTGAGGTAAAAACATTAAAAGTGTAAAAGTTACTGTTCTTAAAGGATTTTTTTTTTTGGTAATATCCTTCCTCCGTATTAAATAGCCCCTTGTTGCTAGGGCAATTATGATTGACAACATCACCTCCATCCATGCCCCCCAAACACATACACATGCTGGAATGCTCCATGTTTGTTTTTCTCATTTTATTTTCTTTTAAGAGAGAGAGAGGGAGTCATTTTAGTCACCATGGATAAGCATCTTGAACTGAGACTGAGGCCCATCCGAGAGAGACAATTTGAGTAAAAGCTTTAGCGAAACATTCGGCAAAACTGTCATTCTGAGCAGGGTTGTCAGCGGGTGGAATCCAGGAAGATTTCAGCCAAAAACAAAGCTTATGGAGGTGAGCTATGGTGTTTAAAACACTATTTAAATGTGGCCTTGGTTTTGTATGGCTGTAGGAGGTTGCAGTAATTGTTTTTAAGAAATAGTAATTTTTTTTGTGGTGCCAGTTAACAGGAACAAAGATAGCGCCATTTACGGATTTGGTTTGGAATGCTCGGGAGGGTGTCGTAATCCGATTTTCTTTTACTTGATGTGTGCAGTCGACTGGTGCTTTATGTCATGGTTATGCAGAAATTACCCCACAGCAGGAGGTATCAGCCAGCAAATCAGGCACAGTATTCTCAGATGCCACTGTACAGTTATCCATAACACATTGTTCTGAGTTTTCCGCAGATGGAAAAAGTAACAAAAACTTATCCAGTTTACTTGCCTTAAAAAAAAAAAATCTGCCGGCCCAGTAGCGCTGAGGGCTGAGGCGCTGACGCCCACTGCCACGCCGCAATTCGATTCAGGAACGGACCAGTGGCTGGTCGGTAGGGGAGAGGGAGGATCGAGCGTCCCAATGGATGCTCTCCTCCCTCAGGGTGGGAGACCAAACGCATCTATCTCTACATCCCCTTCGTGGCGGTGGGCGCACTGACATTTGAAGGGATGGAAACCTCCTTCATCGAGACGGGAGAGGGGACGCCGACTACAAAGATAAGAGGTCTGGCGCAAGGCCAGCATCACCACTACTGACATATGTCCTAGCGCCGACGCCCCAGAGGGTAGGGGAAAGCAGGAAGAAAACGGAAAACACCTCTCGGCAGCCCTGGATGAAAGCCACTCTGGTTCCATCCGAACCACCAAGAGGGACAGACCCCACTTTGCAGGAGGAGAGAGGAGGCACTCTAGGGGCAGATCCCATGGAGGTGGAATGGGGGAATGAGTGGATGGAAGGAGTGGGCTCCGAGAGCAGACAGGAGAGAGAAAGAAATAAAGTAAAAAAAAAAAAAAAAAATCTGAATACTCATTTAGATTATAATATTTAAAAAGTAATCCCACACTAAAATATATTATTTAGAGAGGTAATAAGATTGCAAGTAACTAGTTGATGTAATCCATTACTTATGCAGCTTTGTAGGTTAGGCACAGGACTTCCCAGGAGGCAGTGTGCAAGCTGGCCAGCATTCACACACTCACTGCTGGTTAACTGTGGAGTGGTATTGGTATTATAGCAACAGAGAATTTGACAGAGCATTGGTGTCATAGCAACAGATAATTTTGCAGGACATTAGTGTCATAGCAACAAATAATTTTACAGGGCATTAGTGTCATAGCAACAGAGAGTTTACAGGTAACCGATTGTCATAGCAACACAGAATTTTACAGGGCATTGGTGTGGTAGCAAACGAGAGTTTTACAAGGTATTGGTATCATAGCAACAGAGAATTTTGCAGGGCATTGGTGTCATAGCAACAGAGAATTTTACAGGGCATTGGTGTCATAGCAACAGAGAATTTTACAGGGCATTGGTGTCATAGCAACAGAGAATTTTACAGGGCATTGGTATCATAGCAACAGAGAATTTTACAGGGCATTGGTGTCACAGCAACAGAGAATTTTACAGGGCATTGGTGTCACAGCAACAGAGAATTTTACAGGGCATTGGTTTCTTTAATCTATCTCTCTGCTATAGCACAGTTTGTAGCATCTGGAAGATTGCCAGAATCACTCTGGTTTTTAAAAGGGGGATTCCAAGGCCATCTCTAACTATCGACCAATCGCCATCCTCTCAGTTCTTAGCAAAATTCTAGACAAACTGATTGCCATACACAATATCTTGTTTCTTCTTGATCATAACGTCCTCTCTGAATCCCAGCACGGTTTCCGAAAAGGCCATAGCACTGCTACAGCCCTCCTTAAAATTTACTAACGATACCAGTACTGCCATGGATAATGGTTTTCTGACAGGTGCAGTCTTTATAGACCTAACTAGGGCGTTTGACCTTGTTGACCATCCCCTTCTCCTTACCAAACTACTGTCTCTTGGTTTCTCACCAGGTGTTGTGGCTTGGTTTAATAGCTATCTTAATAGGAAGCAGGTCGTGAAATTCAACTCTGCCATGTCTGATCTCACAACCATAAATATAGGAGTTCTTCAGGGCTCCATTCTAGGCCCCCTCCTTTTCTCCATTTTTTTTTTTTTATTAATCTTATTTATCTGCCTGCTGCGGCGACTACCGGCGGGGGCGTCCAGTCGCCGGCCCTGCCCGGCGGGAGAGCACCAGGCTCACTCACATGATGAGGGATTCGGCACGGCCGTCGCCGATCGCTGGAGGGTCTCCCCATACCCTATCCAGCCAGACCGGCTCCGGACCCCCCCCCCCAGTGAGATTCCAATGCGAGTCCTCTCTGCGAGGGCAGGCGAGGCCATCAGGCTGCTGCAGTCGCACCCGGCCATTTCACTTTTTCTCCCATTGGGAGGCGCGGGCGTTACGGCTGATGTCTGCGCACATACGTCTTGATGTCTGCCGTGCTCCCCTGTCACACCAGCGCAAGCAGTGCCTCCAGCGTCCCAGGGTCGCCGCAGCGTGGTGTGGATTCCCAGCCCTTTCCAGGAAGGAGAGCTGTCTCCGATGCTCAATCCTAGTCCTCCCTCACGACCCCGACGACCCAGGCTCGTCTTGAACCCGGGTCACCGGCATAGCGTGAGGTGTGGCGTCCAGCGCCCAACACCACCGGGCCATCCTTTTTCTCCATTTTTATTAACAGTATTACATTGAACACTCCTACTTGCTCATCCCTGGTGTATCACGGATGACCTGGTTCTTTATTTTAGCTCCAGGAACATATCTGACATTAATCACTGTGTCTCATCTGACTTCCTAAACATTCAGTCCTGGCTCTCCAACAGTAAACTTGTCCTTAATGTTGGAAAAACTCAAGCCATGCTCTTTGGTTCTGCTGCCGGGCTTAGAGCTAACCATGGCCGACTTGAAATCTCCTGTGTGGGTGGCTCCCTGTTGGACAATGTGAGCTCTTCCAAATATCTGGGTGTTCTGCTTGATGCATCCCTGGACTTTGATCAGCATATCTCTGCCACCTGCAAGTCAGTCAACCCCAAAATTGGGATCGCATACAAAACTTAGCTATGCCTTAACCCCTCCGCTAGGTCAGCTGTTACCCAAGGCATTCTACTCCTAGCCCTTGCCTATGGCTCGGTCATGTATATAGGTGCATTGAAAGCCACTGTTCACAAGTGGGACACCACATACAATAATATCTGCCGCTACGCCTTAGCATCCCCTTGCTGCAAGCACCACTGTCAGCTTTATACTGACCTAAAATGGACCTCCCCCACTGCCCACCGACTCCTCTCCTTTGGCTCTCTAATTGATGGCATCATCAGATCAAGACCCCTAGCCTCCATGGTACACCCACAAACCTTCTCATATGGCCTTAGATCTGTAGACCAAACTCCCCTCCACATCCCGAGGTGTAAAACCTCCACGGGTGTTTATGCTTTCTCCCACACTGCCTCACAATAGTGGAACTCTTCTTCCCTTAGTCATCTGACTGGCTCCAAGTCATGCCCTCTTTAAAACACCAGAATCACCTTATTGATTTGGCCCCTGTACAGAGGATAATTTATGGTCCTCTATCGGTTACTGGTCTATTAACCATCGAGGTGGCCAGGGCAACCATGTAAACCTCGAGAGCAAAGCTCAAGAGGTTTACGTCGCCATGGCAACCTCAAGACTGTTAATAGTAACCGGTTGCCGATAGAGGGACCATACATTGTTTGATTTTTATAGTGTATGGTCCTAAGAAAGATTGAAGAGGGCTCCTTACTTTTTAAATAAGTCACCGCCGCGGCCATTTGGTCATTCCATCACGGCTGCATGCATCCGCCGGTTCCTGTGAGAAAAAATGTGCGCACATGCGCAGACTGTTCCCAGTTGTTAACCCATCGATGTGACTTGACATCGATGGGTTAACAACACTGGGAAATGATGATTTTTGTGGGTTAACAACGTTCTACCATACATTATATATGCTTTAATCCACCTTAAAGCCCCCCTCCTCACTCTCACTACACCATTGTAACAAGTGAAGGTCTCACATTGGGACGGTGGTGCTCGGGAACGAATTGCAAAGTGGAAAACTAAAAAAGCCAAGCGCTCACCACCTCGCATTACATGGACACCAGAGAACTTAAATTAACTAATTTTATTATTAAAAGCAGAGTTCGCCTGACGCATTTTGGATCATATACTGGATTTTTTATCAAAAGCTAAAAACTCTATCAAAAACATCATTTAAATACCAAAAGGACATCATTGCGTCATACTGATGTGTAGCAAACATTACAGAGTGATTGGCTAAATTCTATACAGACAGCTGATCCGAATCATGTATTTAAGACAATGAGTAGTGAGGGCTATCACAGGCATTACTGAAATGAGATTGGAACCCACATTTAAGACAGGATTTAGGTTGTCCTGCGTAGAACATTCCTCTATCATTACCCAAGTAAAAGCTACTTAGCAAATGTCTGACCCTAAATTCAGTGTTGCAGTTTAACCTTAAGCTTCCTGTCCAGATCTGCTCTGAGTCAATGATAGGCTTGGGACGATCCAGAACCTCACGTCATTGCTGAAGCCAGTAAAGAATGTCAGCTGTATTCACCCCTTCATTAAGAAAATGTACCATAATAGTCCTGACAGTAGGGCAAGTAAGGGGGACAGCAAGAAAAGGAGTCCACAATGGTGTATTTTTCAAAAGATTATACTGCTTCCAAAACCTGTCCAAACCAGTGAGATGTTGAAAGCCAATATCATAATTAGAGTCCCCAGTATGATTTAATGCAAAAAGCTCAGATGCAAAGAACTTTAAAGAATCCTTTAATAGACTCCTGCCAACATACACCTGGTCTGGGGGTGGGGATGGGGTGCTTCAAACCACCTTTATAAATTAAACGGACCACATTTCTCCAAGGGCCAGCTCACGAGGGAAGAAACAAATCGGCAAACTTCTTTAGTCCCGGGCAACCAGCAGAGAGAGAGACAAAGATGGGTGTACCATAGGGGGATCAATGCACACATCAGGGGTAGTCCCTGCAGCAGTAAAGGATAGTCCCTGCAGCAGTAAAGGGTTCCACAGTCTGTTCAGGCAAAGAGTAATCAGTAGAAGAATCAGTATCTGTGGAGATTGGACTGCACATTCTGCAGAACAGGAGCAGTTGGGACAGACTTTTGAGGCAGTCCGGGAGCTGCCAAGAGGGCAGGAGAACCAGAAGAATCATCAGACAAAGCTGGCAAACGAGTTAGTAAAAGGCAAACAGGTACTCTTTCTCTCCCCCCACCAAGGAACGGAGAGCGTCCAGCCGATAATGTTGCACCCATGGGTCTGAATCATCTGAGACCCAAATGCCTCCCTCATTCTGTTTCCAGCCAGCACCCATTCCGGAGACCAGGCAGGCGTAACCAGAGAGAAAGAAAATCAAGTGTGTAGAAGAGAATCTTCATTCCCAAGGTGTGGGACCAGTTACCAGGCATGGGTGGATCGACCACCGCCAGCAGCTCAGCATCTGTCAGCTCACCTGCAGCAATATCAACAGCATCCGAAGACTTCTGCAAAGAATACAGGCATTCCTTTTCACAAATAAACCTGTGGTCTTCAGTCACCAGTAATTTCAAAAGTCGAGCTTTTCGATTCGGACGCTTTCAAGTAAGGTTTGCTCAGCAACAGGGATATCATCCAAAGTAACGCTGGAAGACTCCAGCACGGGAATACACCTCATAGGCTCAGGCTCATGCCCCGAAGAAAGAAGAGCAGCACAAACAGTAGGAACCTCCATCAAAGGACTGGCAGGGGCAGAGGTTCGATCCCCAGCCAGGGCAGCACCACTGCCCTCCTCACTCAGAGTACTGATGTCTGCCATCTTGGAAGGACAGACAGCAGCTCCCCTTACTGAGAAGGGTAGGGGAATATTTTATTCACAAAACCAAAAACACATCATAATACAATACATTTTGTGCACTTTTAAATCATAATCCCAAATAAAATTTTCAAAAAATGTAACTTACAGTATTTCCCCATGAAATTATACCTGTAATATTCCTATTTACAATCCCGATTAGCACATCAAAAACATATTTCTAGAAAAAGAAGAAAGAAATCCTCTCATCCTAAAAAACAAATTCCTTATACTTTCAAAAAAAAAAAAAAAAAGGAAAAACCAGCACAAAAAAAGGGAAAATTATATAAAACCTTATTCAGGTATTGTCTTCTAGTTTTGCACAAAAGCCTTGACCATACTACCCTTCCTGTATACCATTTTATCCGTATTTCTGAAAAAAAGGAAACATTCTCCACCGTGCTTGTACCTTTATCCTAGGATGTCGTTTTATATCTTTATCGTATACTTCCTTAAATGCAGTTTCACATAAATTACTAAAGGAAATGTAAGACACTGCCTTTTGCTGACAAATAAACTAGCTTCTTGCTTACCAGAGATAAAACTGTAAAATGGAAAAAGCACATTTTAAGGTGGTATCTAGACTACTAGGCATAAGGTCTGAGTAATCTCCTAAGGCAATTTTTTCATATATGGTCAAGCTTAGCCATGACAATCTCCATTTCCAAGCTGAATATATCCATAACTATTTAGAATAAGGGCAGAATAACAAAAAATGCTCCATCGTCTCCGTTTGGTTAATGCATTCTGGACTGGGGCAGTTCCTTTCTTCTAAAACGTTATGCTTGCTATTCCTCTTAACTCCCAGTCTCCCATGCGAGCATAACCACCCAATATCCCACATTCTGTATGGAATCCTTTTATTCACTAATTTAGTAATAACTAAATTCACTTGCGTGGTTTTACACCCTTTAAATTCTGATGCGGAAGGCCTCACGGTATCTAAAATTTGATAATATAATGCTTTCTTTGATTTACCCACTATATGAGACCTATGCATCCCCATTTGTACAACTTTTGCAAAGAAGGTTTTAGACAAACAGGAATCTCCCATCTAGGATGGATTTTTAAAAGGCATTTCAGTCCATGCTGTAAAAAAAAAGGGGCTAAATTATTAAAAAGCCAGGTCTTTTGCCAAACAATTTGTACTTTTAACTGCCAATTAAAGAGAACAAGACCAAAATATTGTGTGGAAAAACACAATGGGATTTAGCATATTTAAGCCCCCTTTATGTTTAGGCAAATATGTTACTTCCCATTTCACTGGATTGAGCCGTGATTCCCATAACATCTGAAAAAATAATCTTAAAAGTTTTGTTTCACATTTAAGAGGTAGTGGGAATACCGAACTTGCATATAATAAGCATGGCACCCGAAACTGTCTAATGATAAAAATTCATTTAGTTCTGGAAAATGTCCAATTTCAAACAACATGAAGTCTTGCTGTATTCTGACAATAGCAGTGAGTCCCAACCTTCGAACTGCCCCGGAGATGAAAGAGTTAACTTTCCATGCCAGGCATGGAACGCTGAGCTCGAGCTCAGTTGAGACTCTGTCTGTTGCTGTTTAAACTCAAACCGTCAGATTCTTTACTCCGCCTCACTGAACAGTCGCTCCGGAGATTTCTCCTTCTGCTCGGTTCAATTTGTCGGTTAAAGTACCGCTTTTCTCGGTTTTCGACCGAATTTAAACCGTAACCTGTCGGTTCAGTCTCTGTCTGTGGTATTTGTGAGTACTAGATAGGTAGGTATATATTATTTTCTATTCTGTGTGGAACTTGTAAGCGGTTCATCGGTTCGGTTTGAACCGATCAAGTTATTAAAAAATCTTTATTTGTACTTCTAGTGTGTGGTTACGGTTCTTATCTGTTCTAAAAAAACCAGATTTTATTACGGTTTTCCACGACCATGTCACGGTCAGGAATGGATAAGAGGGTCTTGCCTGGCGGATTGCCATTAAAAGGGTAAGTTTGGTTAGAACTGGCACAATGTCTGAGAAACCCAAAAGGAAAACCGGCCCCACTGGGTTTCAACACTGCAGTGTGTGTGGGGAGGTCTTTGCTAAGGCTGACCCCCACACCACCTGTGTTTATTGTCTGGGGTTTGACCACCTCAGTGCAGACAATCACCAACTTCCCCTTTTTTTCTGCAGGCCCCCAGTGTTGGGCTCAGTCTTCCTGGATACCTTAGTTCTCAGTTGGGAAGGGAAGTTCCTGTATGCTTTCCCCCTTCCCTCTCCTGTTTAAAGTGCTAGTCAAAATCAGGTCTCAACCCTGCAAGGTGATCCTGATTGCTCCAGACTGGGCCAGACAGCCCTGGTATCCTCTCCTGTTGTCCTTAGCAGTCCATCTTCCCCTGTCTCTTCCCAGGAATTACAACCTGTTAACCTGTGCTCAGGGGAGGGTTTGGTACCCAAATCTCAAATCTCTCAATCTCAAGGCCTGGCTCTTGAAGAGTTAGAGTTTGCTGATTTACACCTCTCCCAAGGTGTAATGGATATTCTGAAGGCTTCTAGGAAACCTTCCACCAGGACTACTTATAATTCCAAGTGGAAAAGATGTTCCATATGGTGCTCTGGAAGGCATATTTCCCCAGAGTCTGCTGATCTGCCCACAGTCCTTGATTATATGGTCCAGTTGAATAGCTTGGGCCTTAGACCAGCTACACTAAAGGTGCATCTGGCAGCTGTTTCTGCTTTCATTTCAGCAGGTAACCCTCTTCTCTTTCAGCTCACCCTGTGTTCTCTAAGTTTTTCAAGGGATTGCTTCATACCAATCCTCCATTCAGGTACCCTGCCCCTGCTTGGGGCCTTAACGTTTGCATTGCTCAGCTTATGCAACCCCCCTTTGAGCCTTGTCTTCAGCAGAGCTAAAGTACTTGACTTGGAAAACTGTGTTCCTGGTAGCCATCACTTCTGCCAGAGCGTAAGTGAGTTACAAGCCCTGTCAGTGGAGCCTGATTTTATCTCCTTCCATAGAGATAAGTGGTCCTCAGGACTAACAGGAAGTTTTTGCCAAGGTGGTTTCAGATTTCCACTTAACCAATCTATGTCTCTTCCTGTGTACTTACTGACCATTCCTCCTCTAGTGAGAGGAGGCTACACAGTTTAGATGTGAAAGAGCCCTTAGCTACTACATAGAACGTACCAAGGGTCACAGGTTTGACTCCTCCAACTGTTCCTCACTTATGGTGAGGTTGGTAAGGAAATCTGCCACTAAAGATCCATTGCCAGGTGGATTGTCTCTTGTATTCAATTTTGCTACTGAAAAACTGGGTAAGGTTCCACCCTCAGGCCTGAGGCTCACTCTACCAGAGGTACAGCTGCTTCCCTGGCTGCTGCCGGGGATATTCCTATTCTAGAGATATGTCAAGCAGCTACCTGGAAAACAGTTCACGCTTTTACCAAGCATTACTCCCTGGATATCAGGCTAGGAGTGATCTTTCGGTTCTAACACAGCTGTGCTTCAGGCCTATTTTCTAAGTAGGTTCTGGTCCCTCCTCCAGAGAGTACTGCTAGTAGTCTGCTATTGTCAGAATACAGCAAGACTTCATGTTGTTTGAAGAAAAATTACTCACCTTAGTAATGTTGTTTCTTCTAATGAGTCTTGCTGTATTCTGACCTCTCCCCTTCCCTCTCAGAACCTCTGTTTTGGGATGTGGGTGGGCAGTGGCAGTGTTGACACTCAGGAGGTGCCCCACCTTGTTGGTTTCACCCTTTTCTCTTTGGGTGAGTGGGTGTTGTGTTTTTTTTCATTTTGGGTCTCCTGACTTGAGTCTTTGTTTTGGGACCAAAAATCTGTATTTATTTAGTAGCCAGTTGGCTAGTGTGGGTTTACAGCTTCCACACAGGCCTTAGTGAGTTTAGCTCGAAAAGATCTGACGGTTTGAGTTTAAACAGCAACAGACAGAGTCTCAACCAAGCTCGAGCTCAGCGTTCCATGCCTGGCATGGAAAGTTAACTCTTTCATCTCTGGGGCAGTTCGAAGGTTGGGACTCACTGCTATTGTCAGAATACAGCAAGACTCCAATAGAAGAAACAACATTACTAAGGTGAGTAATTTTTTCTTTTCCATCTATTCACTTTCCCCTCACAGATATTTAACTTATCTTCCCAGTTTTTGCGTGCCATATCTCCCTCCCCAAAAAACACTACTAATATTTTAATGGGATCCTTAGATATGGTAATACCAGCTGTTTGTGGGGCTTACATATTTGTTGTCCCAACCCTTATACCTATACTCTTATTTATATTTAACCCTGCCCCAGAGATTTTAATGTATTGTTCTGTATCCGTCCGCATGGAGTATACACTATCCTCATTTCTCAAAAAAAGACACATATCATCCGCATATGCAACCAGTTTCATCTCCTGGGGCTCATACACACCTCTAATTCCATGTATCTCGGAATTGTTCAGAATATGCCATATCAAAGGGTCCAGAGCAGAGATATGCAGCAGCGGGCTCAAGAGACACCCTTGCCTAACGCCAAGTTGTACTTGGATCCATTTTCCCTCTTTACCTGCAATAAGGGTATAAGGGCTCACATATTTGTTGTCCCAACCCTTATACCTATACTCTTATTTATATTTAACCCTGCCCCAGAGATTTTAATGTATTGTTCTGTATCCGTCCGCATGGAGTATACACTATCCAGTTATCTAGATTCCTCCTGTCTCCTTTTTTATATTAAAAAAAACAATCAAATCTTTAGAAATATCTGGGTGTATTATGTTTTGAGAAAAAAAAAATACGTTAGCTAAGGAAGGAGCTATAATATCCCCATAAGTTTTATAAAAGGAGTTTGATATCCCATCTCTACCAGGAGAGGTTCCATCTTTTAAGGATTTTATAATGTCCAATATTTCCTGAGGGGTAATTCAACTGGTTACATAGAAACATAGACTTTGACGGCAGATAAAGACCACTTGGCCCACCCAGTCTGCCCATTTCCCTACCTACTGGATAAGCTGCAGATTCTAGTTAACTAACAGCCTATTTCCTGCCACCCCCCACTACAATTGCCTTGTGTCTGTCCCACGCATGTTTGAATTCCCCCACGTTAACATAACTTTATCCGTATCATCTAAGTCTGGGATAGTAATGCCCTCCAGATATCTTTGTACATCTTCCTGAGATACCCCAGAGGGCCGATTTAGGGTAATCAGATAGTTTTCCACTTCCTGTCTAATATCAATAGTAGAGTTTAATATATTCCCTTGTGGTGTCATTAATCCTGAAAACTAGAATTAATCCTCTTTTCCTTACAGGCCTCACATGGATCCTTGTAAGGAGTTTTTTGGGTACCAAAATTCATTTCTGCTTTTAAAAAAATTTACCTATCATATTGTAATTTCATCATATGTTTTTTTTTTTTAAACCGTAATTTGTCTGGAATAATCTTGATTTGTACTATAAGTTAATGATTGTAATTTGAAAAGTTGCGTTCTCAGCGTAATATATTCCAAAAACTTTGTGTTTGATATTTGTTTTCCATGTTTTTGGAACCAGTCTGTCAGGTCTTGTTTCGTGTCTTCCCACCAAAGCCCAAAGTCCTCATGCAAACCTAGAACTGATATTCTAGCCATGATAGTGGAGGTAACATGCAACTTTACCACCGGTTCCCTAAGAATGGAGGCGTTCAGTCTCCATCTAGTGGTGAAAGGTGAAACTGTTCTTTTCACTCTGCTGGTAGTTTTAAGCAAAAGGTGATCTGAAAATTCTATTGGGATGTAGCTCCTATTGATAGTTGTTTTGAGACCAAGATATAATCAGTCTTAGAGGTTAATGTGTTTTTGACAAAAGTATGGATAATTTTAGGAGAGGCATGTAATGTACCGTCAGTAAGATCAGCAGTTTCCACAAAGTTTTTAAAGGCCAACGAATCATAATAAACTTTTTTACCTCCTAATTGCCCTTTCCTGATGTCCAAAGTGCAGTTAAAGTCTTCCCCAAAAACACTGCTTTAGCAGTGGCCAAAAAAGTTTGAAGTTGGTCAAACAATAATACTTTGTCTGCCTTTTTCTGGGGTGCATATACAGAAATAACTCTACAAAAGGTGTCATGCCAAATCCCATCCACTAACAGAGCCCTTCCAGAGATGATATCCAGCAGTTTCTTTAATGTAAACCTATACCCTGAAAATAAAATGCCACCCCATCGGCCTGACTTAGCCCGAAGGACCAATATGAAGGTCCCCATACCCAGTTGTTTTTAGCAAATTGCATAGCGGCATAGGAATTCAACCAAGTTTTCTGTAAAAAGGTCACTGCAAAACTAAAATCATACAATAATGAGAAAACTGCAGATTATTTCATATGCTGTGAACAAGAGGCAACTGAAAAGGAAGACATGTCAGAAGTTTAAACCACCATTCCCAGTTAATTTCCAGTCATTAATAAGTTTTTTTCCTGTTCTTTTTTTCTTCTCAGTAGGTTGCTGGTCAATGACCATGTTCCCCGATTGTGATGAAGCATCAGACACTAAATCTTGTTCAGATTCCCCCAACTTTTAGAAGATAAGACCTTAAATTGATTTTCTGTTATAATTTCTCCTCCCTTTGTCCCCACCTTTTTATTTAGTTATTTATTTTATTTATTTCAGTTTAGGATTAATACCTTTGAGTCCGGACTCGTTTTCAAAGGTTCCTTGTTGTACAAACATTACAAATATAACAGTGTTTACAGAGAACAGAAAACGTTTACACAGACATTCAAATACAAAGAAATCTTATATATCAAACTAAATTTATTTATTTATTTAAAATTTGGTGACCGGGTAGGCCCACAGGGCCCTGAAGGTCCCTTTTTCAGGGGCGACCCGGGATAACAATACATATTTTCATACAGAGAAAGACTTGGGTTACAGAGTAGTTTCAGGTGTGTGAGCAGGTTACAGCCATGGTTATCATCATGCATCAGTTCTTAAAAATATGTTGACTGTAGAATTAACAAAAGGTGCAGAAGAAATGTAATTTTACATGGTAAGCTCATTGTTTACTACTGGCATGGTTCAGTGGAAAGTTAGCTGTGGCACTATGCCTAGAGGGAGGCACCGTGGAACCTGATAAGGTGCTTGGAGGATCTGGATATTAGGAGGATAGACGCAAGTGGAGGGGAGGTCATGAGCTGTGGCAATGACAAGAGCTAGTACCAGACATATAGGCTTTGAGTCTGGTGTGGAAGTTCATCAGTGAGGAGGCTTCCTGCACTAGGGGTGGGAGTTTGTTCCACAGGTATGGGGCTGAGTAGGAGAACGACCTGCCGCCAGCGTTAGTCCTGACTCTGGGAACTTCAAGCAGTGTACATCCAGATGTCTGTGGGCTCCTAGGGCTATGTTTGAGTGCGATAGTTCCAGCAATGCTGGGTGGAGCTGAAGGGCTGAGTTGCTTGAAGGTCCAAGCGGGCAGGGGTAGTGGAGACGAGAGATTGAGAAGGCCAGCCAGACAAGCAAGTAAATGCAATGGTGCCTTTCATGGTGGTCCTGGGTAGCAAACCGGCTACCTTGTTATACAGGATTTGCATCTTGGTGACCACCTGCTTGGCCATGCCCTGTAAGATCGGGCAGCGTAAGTCGGGGGGGGGCACTTGTGGCGATTGAGGTCCTGGCCTCAGGGATGAGCTGGTCCTTTAGCCGGTACAGAGTACCAAGTTTGTGGTGTATGGTCTTGGTGAGCTGATCCACGTGGTGCTTAAAGGTAAGACAATGGTCCAATGTTAGACCTAAGTATTTTAAGGAGGGCACAACCTCAATGTTGTTTCCCGAGAGAGCAGTGAGTTGCAGAGATTTAGACCTGTCATGTCCAAGAGCGTTGAGTCCGAATAGCATCGCCTTAGTTTTGCCTGCATTTAGGACCATTCTGTTTGCTCTCACATATTTGAATAGGATAGGGTAAATAGGGTTCAGCCTTGTAGTTCACTATTTAGTCAGTCAGTCTAGCCTAAGGGGGGGTTAAGGGTCAGTCAGCCAGGGATGGCGTCGTGGTGGTGGAAGTGGTTTGTCAGCTGAGTGGGCCTCGTTTGGGGATGGGGGGTTTGATAGTCTCAAGCTCTGTCTGATCCCCGGTTTAGACCAGGTATCCGGGGGGGGGGGCGGCATAGCAGATGTCGAGCTGTCCTCTGTTATAATAGGGTTCTGTCAGTCATTTCAGATGGTGGGGCTGCCATCTCTACAGATCGTGTTCCTTCAGGTCTGTGCAGTGGAGACGGGGGAACTGAAACATTTTCTTCCTCTAGAGTCTTGGTATTAATATCAGGGTCCAGAGGGGAAGTAGATTGTTCCATAGTTTCTTCTGAATGTGTTCTGGGTGCAGCACTATCAGGTTCAGCTGTAAAAGATTTGTTTCGGGCTTTTCTAATTAAATCACCAGAGCTTACTGTTCATGTTTTGTTATGGGCAGCCCACGGGCAGTCCTGAAAGAGGTGTCCATGTTCCTCACATAAATTACATTTAGATTGGTTCATGCACTGAGAGCTGGTATGATTAAATTCACCACATATTCCACAGCGCAATTTATCACAAATGTTGGACAAGTGTGTCCTGGCCCCACACTTATAACAAGCCTTTGGCTGGCCTGAGTAGACGCATACTCCTTGACCTTTACCCAGGAAAAAACTATTTGGAATATGGGAGATCACCTCAGCTGTTTGTCTAAGTTTTACTCTGAAATGCCAGCCCCTATCCAAAAAGCTTCTGAGTCCAGGATAGCCTCTGGCGCACTAAAACCTCACATTGTTGCTGAAGCCAATGATGAATATCACATACATGTATATTTTCATTTCTGAACATGATTGTGACCATTTTAACCAGAGGTTTTGTGAGGGGGCTGGCAAAAACCGGAGTCCATAGAGGGGCAAATCTGACTTGGTTATAGAGCATCCAAAACATCTTAAGATCTGCAGATGTCCTGAAACTGATATCAAAATTGTCCTCTCTGGACACATGCATTAAGACATAGACATCTTGAGCTGAGAACCTCAGAGATTCTTTTAAGAGTTTTTTCCCAACATAATCTATCTGGGTGCACTTCAAGATTCCCTTTATACAGCAGCCTGACTGCATTCCATCAAGGAGCAGGTTCTGATCTATTAAATAAATCAGAGAATCTTGATCACGGGTCACTATTTCGCCTCCTGGGGAGCTTGATCATTTTGTTGTGAGCTCTGGTGAAAATGTGCATAAGTATTAGTTGAGGTCGCTCTGATTCATCAGAAACTTCAGTGTTATCAGAAACCTCAGGGTTACCTCTGTTAGGAGCTAGAAACACTGGTGCTGAAGGCCTGATTCTGTTTTGAGACTGACTGTGGCACCTGGTCCTGTACCAGACTCTCGCTATCTCAGTGTTTGTAATTGGGAAAACATCCTCATTCACTTCAATTTCTGAGTTGGTAACTTATCAGTTTTTTATTCAGATTCCTGTCCATCAGGGGTCCGTAGTAACAGAGGTGTCCTGGATGCCAGGTACAGTTTGTGGATTTCTCTGTGGCTTTCGAAGTTATCTACCTCATTACCCACACAACTTCATTTTTCCTGGGACTGATGTCCTTTCATTAGAACCATCCTGTCCAATTGAGGCATGAACCACTCGTGGAGAAACACAAATAGGCGGTGTCCGAGTAGAAATTACAGCCGCAGACTGATCCTCGGATCCCTTGTCCTGAGACCCAACTAATGCTGCTGGACTGGAGAAGTCTCTGCCCTTCAACAATTCAAGCCCTGCTGTCTCTTGTGACATTTGTGTAGTGTCCCAGTCAGGGTCAGGGATCAAGTCCCATCGCCAGACACCTTCCAGCCCTCTTCTCTGAGTGCTCTGTCTGGAGACCAAGCATCACTTTGTGCAGGTACATTTGAAAGTCAAACTGACTCGTAATGTTCTGTCTGGTAGTCACTTTAATAGAAGACGTATTACTAGCAGTAGTAGTACGTAATAAGGAATTGTCTGACCTGGTTTCTGTAGCCTCAGTAGTACGAACTGTCGGGTCCATAGCTCATGCTCTGTATTTCAAAGCAGTTTTCCTTTTTTCATACCGCTCCTCATCGTCAGCCAGCATATTTAGTATGATTGTCCTCCTCTCCTCGATTTCTTTCTCCAACTGAGCAGCAACAGCTGCAATATCAGTGGATCCTGAAGCAGTATCTGAGTCATCCATCAAAATAGGTGTAGCAAACCTAGATTCATCCTCATCCTCTTCCATAGAGTTATCATTTTCTCCCTCAGATTCTTCATCATCTCGGCATACCACGACTGTGTGAGAGGCTAGCTCCCCAGCCTGCTGTAGCACTCCCTCCGCTGCAGCATCCAGATCTGCCATCTAAGAAATGGGGCTAACAGTGCCCCCTTCCAAAGAGTAGGGGAATTTCCCCAGTGTCCTGGCTAATATTCTCCCTGTCAGTAAGACAGGTCCATGTAACCCATCCCCCAGGACACACCTACGAATGAGCTGTCACAGCTCAGTAGCACCTTTCGTGGTCAGAAATTATAAATATCTGGTGGGATTCTGAAAGCCAGCAGTGATCAGACTTTCAAAGGAGAGCTAGACAGATTGCTGAAGGCAAATAGCTCTAAGGGCTAAATGGTATGACTATGGGCAACATTCCATCAGTTAAGCGTCAGTGTGCATCGGTAGTACTTAAGTTGGGCTGCAGTCATTACTTGGATGCAGGAAGTGTGGACAAGATGGACCATAAGTCATTTTCACCTTTCTGCAATACTGTGTTACTAACAGTAGATAACATAAAGCCTCTTTATTTAAAAATGTATTTACCAGGATGGGCCCACGGGACTGACGCACTTAATTTGTGTTGGAATCCTTGAGACACCAGCAACAAGTTTCAGTATACATAGGTGCAGAAGTAAAACATGCTAACAAGTACGTGCATTTTTCAAGCGAATGATAATCAACTAACTTGAGTGCTGATTGCATGACTCACCACTGTATACTGTATGGTAGCTTGGACTGGCTGACACTGACCATCTCTGTAATCTTTATATGCTTTCTAGTTTGTAGCATATGCTGTGTAATGATTGGATTTAGCCCTTTAACCCTAGAACATTTTATTAAAAGTGCTGGGTGCTGAGTTCAAGAGCTCCTTCTACTGGCTTTAATTCTTACAGCCCCATTCCGACTAACTGTTGCTGGCCAGTGAACATGCAGCTATAAAGCCATAAAATGGTGGAAAACTCTGTTGTTTAATATACTGTACTTGATGCTGGTATTCATTTCTATTTTAAACACTTACTGAAGAGACATTTGATGGTGTCAGCTTGTAGTAATTGTTTTATTTGATCGTTGTTTTAATTTTTGTTATATGTCTGGGCCACCTATGAAAACGGGCACATATACCCTCGGGTGGCAGCCGGTTAGCAAACAAACAAAAACAATGTAAATACTCTTAATAGTGAGAGTACATTATGTAATGAGGGTGCCAATGGATTCCAAGATGTAGCAGCTGTAAAAACAAAGGTAGCTCTTCAAAATGCTGGCCTTGCGCCAGACATAATCAAAGATCTGTGACATACATTTCTAAACTGATAAAACATTGCTCTGAAAGTCAGCACCTGATGTAAATATGGCACTGATTGAAGACCATTGAACTTTAAAATGTACTGTAGGTTGTTTTTAATTTTATTGGTAACACGTACTTCGAGTACTTCTGTGTGATGCCTAAATCAACCTCTCTAAAGCCGTCTCATGATTAGAGAACCGCTTAGTACAGGAACCCCATTGAGTGACTCTGACCCAGGCCTTGTCCCTCTGACCCCTAGTGGTCCCCCCTTGACACAGTTGGGTATATATCAATGCTGATGTCTCTACTGCCCAGATAGTCTGTTCCATGTGCGTATTTATGCTTTGAGTCACAAATTATAGTGCTAGTATCCCTAGGACATTGCATACAAGAATGTCAAGGGTATGTATGTGTAGTGCATGCCAGCAAAGTGATGTCAGTGACATCCACACATCCATGGCCCTCGAGTGACATTACCACCTTTGGTCACCCAGGTGGCAGCATCACGGTGAAGGACAGTACCCTTCCTCCCCAGACGAGAAGAACATTCTCTGGAATCCTCAATCCACCTCTCCCTGGCCAGCTCCTGGCAACCCTGGCTTGCTCCCGAATTGAGTCACTGGCATCACGAGTGGTAGCCCTACTGCTGCACAATACTTTTTTTCTGTGATGTTCCTCTCCCAATCTCTCAGGCCCACAATTTTGTTGATGATGTTAGTTTACATAGCTACAAAGATACGCAGATGAATGAGAGCAGAAAAAATAAAACTACGGGGTGGATTTTACAAGAGTGATGATGTAGGTGCACTTTTTCCGATTTTAAGCTGTGCATTTGTCAGATAAAATGTGCCAAAGTGTTTAATTGCTGCTTTCAAACATTTTGATGCATTTGTGAAAGGTAACCTGCTTTATGGCACTCCCCCTCCCCCAACAAAAACAAAACAAAAAACACAGAGGCAGACATCATTATCTGTGCACAAATTGCAGAAATCCCATCAGAAAGCTAGACCATGTTTTGTATGGTCTAACATTTTGTTGCAAGTTGTGCAGTTGTGCTAAAACAGTGCTGCAGCTCCGATATCCCTTTGTGAATCCAGCCCTATAAATCCATCAAGTCTGCCATGATGTCCTGCGTTGAATTACTCTGCCCTTCCAGAGCTCCTCCTTAGACCTTAGTTCATAGTTCTTTCTACCCCACCATCATGAAAAAACATTTTTCTTGTAAATAAAATAAAATTGGATATGGACCATGTGATGACCCAGTATGTAGCGCACTGCACTCCTGCACCAGCAAGCTGGGTTTGGAAGCAGACTCG
The DNA here is from genome assembly GCA_016271365.2 of Neoceratodus forsteri. Taxonomy (NCBI): domain Eukaryota; kingdom Metazoa; phylum Chordata; order Ceratodontiformes; family Ceratodontidae; genus Neoceratodus; species Neoceratodus forsteri. The sequence goes on along the minus strand of CM028132.1, from coordinate 62,622,773 downwards.
GGAGCTGGGTCAGGGTGACACGAGGGCTTGTAAGGCACTCCCAGGTAAAGGACAGAAGGCATTGTGTTCTGCCACTCTGGCAACCACTGTGATGGGCTGGGAGCTTGGTCCTCCACAGGGGTATGCCTGCAGCATGCGGGGCCAGCAGTGGGCTGCACCCAATGTCGAGGAAGCGGGTAGGGAGAAAACAGAAAATGGAGCCACGAGTGAAGCTTGACCCATTCCCCAGCTGTTGCTGCCCCAGGCCCTGCAATATATGGATGTGGACACCAGGCAGGGAGGTGGACCTCACTTCCTGGCCCTTCTGAGGAGGGTAATCCATGGGAGATTCAGCACTAGTAAGTCTTGGGAGAGGCATGTATCAGGTGGGAGTGGGCAGGGGCTGATCCCAGGCTGGCTCCAAGGGAGAAGAAGCTCTTCAGAAAGCAAAAATAAGATATAAAATTATAGTGACAGGATTCATTTTTATGTATTAAGGTGTGAATTAGCCCTTTTAGCAAGTGGAAAACTGCTGAGACTAGAATGACAGCATGCTGTTTCCCAAGGAATGTTGTTGCCCTGAGAACTCAAAGCAGAGACATACTGTAGTGACAAAACTAACATTTTTTGGTACATTTGAACATTCCTTTTTTTTTTTTTGTAATAAAGAATATTTTGTTATAAATACCATTCAGCACCAAAAATAATGCAATGCACATTTTTAATTCCCACTGAAATTTAAAGACTGCTTTTAGCCAGATGTCTTTTTTTCTGCTATGCCCAATGCCTATAAAATTAAAATAAAGGTGAGATAATTTTTAGAAACAGATAGGAACAAAAGCCACAGCTATAGTACACTAAACATCAAGCTGTAACACTTGCGGTTTTGATGTATTCAAATCCGGCACAGAAGTATAATAAATCTGTTTCCACTTAATGCCTGAATATCATTTTAACAGTCACTTTAAGAGATTGTAGCTTGACTTGAAGACGATGTTTGACAGGACCCCAGAAGAGTCATTTTCACAGAGTTCCATTACAAACAACCTCAAAGAGTTAAGAAATATTATTCCTAACCTATAAAATCTGTATTAGTCATGCAGTAAATATGAAGAGAAAAACCTATTAGAAGAAAAATATAATCCTGCTTAATAAGAGTTGAGAAATCCTAGTGATGAGTTCCCTTAGAGAAGAATCAGAGAGAGAGAGAGACAGAGAGAAAGATCCCCAAGATAGTTAATGGAGGAAAATTTTAAGCAATAAAATATTCAAAATGGTATGAAGTCCAGTTCATTGTTATCTGATGTTAACTGGAGTGCAGTTGCAGCAGCCACTTCTAAGAGTGGAGTTATTCTAGATGCCCTACAGGGGGCATGCCTTAGACAACTAGTATTGGAACCCACTCGAGAGGGAGCAATCTTAGACCTGGTCCTCTCAAATGGAGATGGAGAGAGGATCACAGATGTAGAAGTGGGTAGCCATCTGGGAACTAGCGACCACCGAACAGTATGGTTCACAATACACACAGCAATAGAGTCAAGCCATACAAAGGCAAAAGTACTGGACTTCAGGAGGGATGACTTTGCCAAAATGGGTGAGTGCCTAAGGAATGCACTAGCAAATGGGCAGGAAGGAGGGGTGGAAGAACAATGGGGAATAATCAAAACTGCCATCACAGAGGTAACAAGCCTTTGTGTGAAGCAAATAAACAAAACAAAACGATGTAAGAAACCACTATGGTTCTCAAAGGAGGTAGCAGTGAAGGTTCAAGAGAAAAGACATTCAGAAAGTACAAGGAATCACAGAAGGAACAGGACAGAAAGTGTATCAGTTAAAGCAAAGGAAGCTGGGAAGGCAGTCAGAACAGCAAAGGCCAAACTGAGGAAAGATAGCCAACTCAGTTAAGGGGATAAAACCTTTTAGGTACATCAGGGGCGAAGGAAGACTAAGGGAGGGATAGTGAGGCTTAATAAAGGGAGGGGTGGGCAGAGGTGACTGTGAAAAGGCAGAATACCAAACAAATATTTTGCTCAGTATTTACAAGCGAGAGGGGTACCTAAAACAAACAGTAGAAGCACTCTGGATACAGAAGTTGATACCAGCCATTTACAGAAGAAAGGGTCTTGAAAGAACTCTTAAAACTGAAGGTGGACAAAGCCATGGGGCCTGATGGGATTCATCCCAGAATTGTAAAAGAACTAAGGGTAGAACTAGTGACACCACTGACTACCCTCTTTAACAAATCATGGGAGGATGGGGTGGTACCTGAGGACTGGAGGAGGGCGATGTGATTCCCTTCACAAAAGTGGGAGCAGGGCAGAGCGGGAAACTACAGACCAGTTAGTTTAACCTCAGTGATAGGAAAATGATGGAATCACTTCTGGAAGGAAAGGATGTGAGGTTCCTAGAGGCCAGAAGGGCACAGGACCCAAGGCAGCATGGATTCATAACAGGAAGGTCATGCCAGACAAATCTAATAGATTTCTTTGACTGGGTGACCAAGTAGTAGATCAGGGAGGGGCTGTAGACATGGCCTACCTAGACTTTGTAAGGCATTTGACTCAGTCCCACACAAAAGATTAATATACAAGTTAGCCAGCCTGGGAGTGGGTCCCAAGATGATAGCCTGGGTAAAGAATTGGCGGGAGAATAGGACACAGAGGGTAATAGTAAATGGAGTCCACTCTGAAGAAAGGGGGGTTACTAGTGGGGTGCCGCAGGGTTCAGTATTAGGACCGGTCCTCTTCAATGTCTTTGTAAGCGACATTGCAGACGGACTGGAAGGAAAAGTATGTCTCTTTGCAGATGACACAAAGATCTGCAACAGAGTTGATGCACAAGGTGGGGTGGAAAGGATGAGAAGGGACTTGTCAAGGTTAGAGGAATGGTCAAATGTATGGCAGCTTAGATTTAATGCTAAGAAGTGCAAGTAATGCACCTGGGAAACAAAAACCCAGGGAAGAGTACACAATGGGGTGAGATACTAACAACAACAAAAATGGAAAGGGACCTGGGGTGGTCATATCAGATGACTTAAGGTGGGCAAGCAATGTGAGAGGCAGTAAGGAGGCTGAGGATACTGGGATGCATAGGGAGAGGCATCTCCAGTAGAAAACAGGAAGTTGTTATTCCTCTGTACAGACAGCTGGTGAGACCCCATCTGAGTACTGTGTGCAGTTCTGGAGACCCAGTCTCTGAGGACATAGACAAGATGGAAGCTGTCCAGGGAGGCAACTAAAATGGTGCAGGGTCTGCACGGAAGACATATGAAGAGAGACTAAAGGAGCTTAATGTATAGCCTCGAGGAAAGGAGGAGGGGGGACATGATAGAAACTTTGAAGTACCTCAAGGGAATCAACAAAGTCCAAGAGGGTAGCATCTTTCAAAAAGTGTGCAAGAACAAGGGGCACAATTTGAAGATGGGGGCTGCTCAGAGGTAATGTAAGAGTATTTTTCACAGAGGGTTGTGGATGCATGGAGCGGCCTTCAGAGGAGGTTGTGGAGTCAAAAAAGTGACTGAATTCAAGCATGCATGGGACAGCCATAAGGCAATTCTAGGGGTGGGGTGAAAAGAAGTAGACTGCTGGTTAACTAGGATCTGCAGCTTATCCATTAGGTAGGAAATGGGCAGACTGGGTGGGCCAGCGGTCCTTATCTGCCGTCAAATTCTATGTTTCTATCTGCCTGGTTATAAATATTTAAATACTGTATAAATCCAGTATGCTTTTCTATCATGACAAAAAGACTGCTGTGCCACCCTTTTTAATACCGGTATGTCTGGTACTGAAGTTTTGAACCATATACTAGTTCTATGCAGTGCCTTGCTGTCAGATAATCCAGATTACCTAATATGATGGATGTCAAGAGGGCTGGCGTTGCTTGGAAGAATCATGGTCTGCTCATGGTAAAAATGACAAGACTCATGGAAACTTGGTTTAAAAAGCCCCACTAAATATCATGGTCTCTCTCTTTTTTTCTTTTTTCTTTGACTGTACATACTGTATAGCAGATTATATATCGAATAATGGCTAGGTAGGTAGATTTATACTTGAGGTTTTACACCCCGAGGTAGGATGCCACATAACCCGAGGCCGAAGCTCAAGGGTTTATTAGACATCTACCGGGTGTAAAATGGAGTTTTACACCCCCCTTCAGCCTTTGTTTTATTAATTGCTGGGTGCATTTTTCGACACAGCAATTATATAAACAAATGGAGAACTCCCGGAGTCGCCACGGACCAGCAGGTTTGGCATAATTCATCCGTAGCAGCTCTCAAATTAACTTGTTTTTTTATGCCTGCACTGTATCTAGCCAGTAAACAAGCTTAGAAAAAGAAAAAAAAAAAACCTACTGCAGACTGGGAGTGTCGATGTGCAGCATGAAGAGCGGGACTGGCAGCGCACATAAAGAGAAGATCAGGAATGGCGTGTGCACAGAGTGAAGGAAACCTGGCGCGTGTTCGCCATTATAACCCGCGGGTTATAACGGCGAATTATAACCCAGGTTTACAATGGGAGAAAACGCTCCCCAGTTATTATATTAACTTTCTGTTTATATTAGCTGAAAGCAAAGAACCACTAATATGAACAGACTGCTAATATAATCTGCCATGCTAACTGTACTCTAGCAGTAAGCACTGAGCGCTAATTTTATCAGGCATGAATATGTACAACTGGAGTCATTGCGCTAAATATATCAGGTGCTAATATTAACTGCTATGCAGGAATTCCAATGCAAACATGCCTGTGATTTTATCTAGCCTAATAATACCTTTTGTGATATTTGCCAGCAATTTACAACTTTTAATTGCTGTAATCATAATCAAGAGATGGCATCTTTTACAATAAGAATGAGAAAATCAATTTCGTGGCTTTAGTGTAGTTATTATATTCCTGTCTTTCAAACTATGAAATTTTAAACAGCACTAAGGCAATTAATTAATCAAAGCTTTGTTCCAGCAGTAATTTGTCTCATTTCTCACATATATCTGTTGTCTGCGTCAATTTACAAAAAAAAAAAACACTATGCAACATATTCCAAAATTCTGCACAACACATTTGATTTAGATGCTCCAGTTTTATATTGTATATTTTCTATTAGACATGGATAATTTTGTTCTCCTTGCTTTCTGCACTACGAAGTATACTGGCATTATCAATTATGATTTTTCAGTCTGTCACAGAGTACTGTACACTCCTATATACAGTAGTATGATAAGTCTGTAGAATGACTCAACGGTGTTGTAACATAAATGAATAAATCTTCAATAAAAAAAACTGTCGAAATAAATCTGCACAATATATTTCTTATTCTGCAACATTATTTTGCAATATTTAATGCTTCTCTTTTAATTTTATCAGCACTTTGTTACTATGTTAGATGTTACCATAACAACAAAATGAATGAATGAATGAGTACGAGAGTAGCCACACAATACAAGATATATCTGATGTCAGTATGTTACCTTTCAGAGCCTTGTTGTTCAAACAACATGAAGTCTTGCTATATTATAGACATTAGCAGTTTGATCCAGCTCTAGAACTGCCCGAAGTGAAATGGTTAAAACCATTCCAAAATAAAATTTTAGCACGAGCAACTCTATCTGTGTCATTCAAACTTGAACTGTCAGATTCTTTACTCCGCCTCAGTGAACAGTCGCTCCGGAGATTTCTCCTTCTGCTCGGTTTAAAAAGTGTTTTCTCGGTTGGATTTAACCGAGAATAGTTTTATTTTAACGCAAAACCGTTCGGTTCAAGCTCTATCTGTGGTAACCGTAAGTAAATGAAGGTTTTGTCTGTGTGGAACTTGTAAGTTATCGGTTCGGTTTTGAACCGATCAGTGGGTTTAAAACTCATTTAAAACTAAAAGTTACTATTTTAGAGTGCGGTTCCCGGTTCTTATCGGTTCTAAAAAAAACGGATTTATTACGTTTTTTTCCAATACCCGTGACATGGTTAGGAACCGATAAGGGTGTCTTGCCTGCACTGCCGTTAAAAGGGCAAGTTTTTGGTTAGGCTGGCATTATGTCTGAGAAACCCAAAAGAAAAACTGGGCCCACTGGGTTTCAACACTGTGATGTTTGTGGGAAGTCTTTGCCAAGGCTGACCACACACCACTGTGTTTATTGTCTGAGGTTTGACCACCTCCAGTCAGACTGCGGTATGTAAGAAATTCCTGCAGCCACCCTGGAAAAAAGATTGGGCAGGCTCCGAGGCGAGAGGCCAAAAGTCCGCTGACCCGGATGGCCAGCCGGTTCGGTGCCAACCGAACCAGAGGGAGTCCCTCTGACCAGGGCCAGACTTCCTCGGCAAAGAAAAGCTGGTTCTGAGGAACCAATTCCAGTAAAGAAAACAAGAAAATCAGCAGGTCTGGGTCCAAAATTCCTTCTCCAACTGCTGCAGAGATAACAAAAGCCATACAAATTGTCCAGTCACTGTCTCAGGGTCCGTCGAACCACCATCTGGTAAAGGTCAGTTCGTCCGGTCCCAGTGGTTCAGGATTATGATATTGAGGAATTTTATGAACCAGAGGAGGGAGGGAGGATTATGAACAGTATGAATGTGGCTGGGAAGGTCTGGGTGTGCCCATTGAACCGACATCTCCCCAGACAGACCTTTAGAATCTCCCCATGCTGTCTGAGTCCCCATCTCATTTTATGTTTTATAAAAGTTGCTGAAACCCTCCAGCTTCCTTTAGAAGAGGCTGTGGATGAGCAAGAGGAGCCTGATTTTGTAGAAATGATGGATATTCCAGAGTCTAGGAGATTGTCTATTCCTTTACATAAGTCTTTTAGGAAACAAACAATTAAAATTTTAAAAGCTCCTAATTCTGTGCCTCCTGTAGATAAAAAGATGGACAGAAGGTATACATTGTCAGGCCCTGATACAGAATTCCTTTCTCAGCAATGCAGTCATGTTGAGTAGTTCAGGCTGCTGCCTGTGATAAAGCTAATATTCCCTTGGCTTACATCCTTCTGACAAGGATTCCAGGAAGATTGATGCCATGGCAAAAAAAACAGTATGGCAGCCTCTGGGACTCAGGCAAGCAAATTATATGGCTTATGTAGCTAGGTATCAGAAATCTAGATGGGATACTGTTATGCAATTGGCCAACAGGCCCATGGCCAGCTGGCTAGTGAACTAGAACAGGTGGCTGCTGATGGCATTGAAGCCTCTAAGGTTCCAGTTTCATGCTGCTGTGGATGTTAATGATGTTTCCTCTAGGGTCATGGCCAATCTGTAGCTTTTACGTAGGTTGGCCTGGCTCAGGTGTACTAGTTTGTCACAGGACACCAGACTAAGGCTATGGATTTTCCTGTGGTGGAAATTCTCTGTTTGGAGAGCAGACAGAGAATTACATGAAGAAGATGGATGAATATAGGACTACTTACAAGAGTGCCCAGGCTAAGGAGAGGCAAGCCACTCATCAAAGGCATGCCCCCAGGGGTAGGGGTAGGCCTTTTCACAGGCCTTTCTACCAGACTCAGGCCTCCTCTGCCTATGCTCAGAGGGGCTTCTTCAGAGGCAGGGGCAGAAGAGGGGTGGGCAGACCTGCTCCCACCCCCCAGCCTAAAGCTCATGCGAAACAGGCACCCTGATGGGGTGCCCAGGGCCGATTCTCCTGTACCAGTGGGGGGCAGGCTGGCTTACTTCAGTCAGAATTGGGCTTCTTTAACCTCAGACAAGTGGGTTCTGGAAGTAGTAAGCCAGGGTCTGGTTCTCAGCTTCAAAAGTTTCCCAAGTTGAGAAGCAGACTTTTCTACCTACAAGTGCTTCAGAGACCCTCGCTCTGGAAACAGAGGTCTCATCCTGTTAGCTCTCAGAGCAGTAGAAAGGGTTCCTCCCTGCATCAGGGCAGGGGTCTGTATTCAGATACTTCCTTACCCAAAAGACAGGAGAATGGCGGCCCATTTTAGATCTCAGATATCTGAACAAGCATCTTTTGAAACCAAAGTTCAAAATGGTAACTCTGGCAATGATTTTACCTTCCCTAAGGCCAGGGACTGGCTAGCCTCCCTGGACCTCAAGGATGCCTATTTCCATGTCCTAATCAGAAGATCCCATTGAAAGTACCTCAGATTCAAACTGCCCTCAGGTCATTACCAGTTCAAGCAATGCCCTTGACCTTACCTCTGCTCAAGGGTATTCACAAAGTGTCTAGCAGTGGCAGTGGCCCACTTAAGGAGGCAGAGGATTGCTGTTTTTCCCTATCTAGGCGACTGGCTCACTGTAGGCCAGTCCCCAGAACAGGTAAAATCTCACCTGCAGGTCACTCAGCAGCTTCTCACCTCCCTGGGTTTTCTGCTAAACCTACCAAAGTCGGTTCTGGAACCAGTCCAGGTACTCACCTTTATAGGGGCAGGATGGACACAAAGCTAGCCAGAGCCTTTCTTCCCCAGAAAGGGTAAGAATTTAGTGGCTCTGGCCTCTTCCTTCACTCTGCAGGTCTCTCGACCAGCAAGACACTTTCTGCAGCTCCTGGGGCACATGGATGCATCCCACAGCTGTTGTGCAGGAGCCAGATTTCAGATGAGAGACATTCAGTTTCACTTGAGAACCTTTTGGTCTCAGAGAAGAGACCCCTTTCCAAGTTGGTCCCAGTGACTGAACCTTGATCCTAACTCTCCAGTGGTGGCAGGATCAGAGCAATTTAAGAGCGGGGGTCCCCTTCATTTCCCCTTCTCACGACTTGACTCTCACTACAGATGCTTCCCTTCTGGGTTGGGGAGCCCACATGGGCGACCTTTCCACTCAGGGAGTTTGGTCCCCCAGGAATCTCTGCTCCACATCAATTTGCTGGAACTCAGAGCTGTCTTTTTAGCTCTTCAAGCTTTTTCTGCATCTGTCCACGACAAGGTGATACAAGTCAGAACAGACAACACCACAACAATGTGGTACATCAACAAACAGGGGGCACTCGGTCTTCGGCCTTGTGCACCGAGGCAATGAAGTTGTGGTCTCTGGCCTATTCCCTGAACACTTCCCTCATAGCAGTTCATCTTCCAGGGAAGGACAATGTCCTAGCGGATGCCCTCAGCAGGATTTCCCAGGGCCATCACGATGGTCCCTGGATCCTCAAGTGCTGGGGATAGTTTTTGCCAGGTGGGGCATCCCTCAGATAGATCTTTTTGCAGCCCCAGACAATCACAAACTTCCTCTGTTCTTTTGCAGGCCTCCAGTGCTGGGCTCAGTTCCCCTAGATGCCCTTCTTCTGGATTGGGAGGGGAAGTTCCTCTATGCTTTCCCTTTCCTCTCCTATTCAAAGTACTAGTCAAAATCAGATCTCAGCCTTGCAGGGTGATTCTGATTGCCCAGGATTCAGCCAGGCAGCCCTGGTACCACTCATTCTGTCTCTGACAGTCCATCTTCCCTGTGCCTCCCAGGAATCACAATCTGTTGACTTGTGCCCAGGGAAGGGTTTGGTATCGGACCTCAAATCCCTCAACCTCAAGGCCTGGCTCTTGAGGAGTTAGAGTTGCTGATTTACACCTCTCAGGGTGTTCTTGAGATCCTAAAAGGCTGCAAAAGCCTTCCACTAGGAGCTTCTTATAGTTCTAAATGGAAAAGGTTTTCCATTTGGTGTGCTGGGAAAATATTTCCCAGAATCTGCTGAATTGCCCATTTTGTTAGATTACATGGTACATCTTAATTCCTTGGGTCTCAGACCAGCTACCCTGAGAGTTCGTTTGGCAGCTGTGTCTGCTTTTGTGTCAGCAGGAAAGTCATCCCCTCTTTCCTCTCATCCTGTGTTTTCCAAGTTTTTTAAGGGATTACTCCATACTAATCCTCCCTTTCGGGAACCGGCCCCTGCTTGGGACCTTAATGTCTGCATTGCCCAGTTAATGCAACCCCCTTTTGAACCTCTGTCTTCTGCAGAGCTTAAGTACCTAACTTGGAAAACTGTTTTTCTAGTGGCTATCACTTCTGCCAGACGCATAAGTGAATTGCAAGCCTTGTCAGTGGAGACTGACTTTATTTCTTTCCACAGGGATAAGGTAGTCCTTAGGACTAATAGGAAGTTTTGCCTAAGGTGGTTTCAGATTTCCATCTTAATCAATCTATCTCCCTTCCAGTATTTTCACTGATCACTCCTCTTGGGTGAGAGGAGGTTGCACAGCCTGGATGTTAAGAGGCTCTTAGTTATTATATATGGGCGTACCAAGGTCACAGGTTTGAATCCCTCCAACTTTTCCTTACCTATGGTGAAGTTGGGAAAGGCAAACCTGCCACTAAAGAGATCAATAGCCAGGTGGATTGTCTCTTGTATCCAATTTTGTTATCAGAAAGTGGGCAGAGCCCCCCGGTTTGAGGGCTCATTCTACCAGGGGTACAGCTGCGGCTCTAGCTGCTGCCAGAGATATCCCTTTATTAGAGATTTGCCAGGCTGCTACTTGGAAAACGGTACACACTTTTACCAAGCATTACTCCCTGGATGTCCAGGCCAGGAGAGATGCTCGGTTTGGCACAGCTGTTCTTCAGAGCCTATTCCCTAAGTAGGTTCTGCCCCTCCTCCATGGAGGTACTGCTGTGTATTCTGCTAATGTGTATAATATAGCAAGACTTCATGTTGTTTGAAGAAAAAATTACTCACCTTAGTAATGTTGTTTCTTCTAATGGAGTCTTGCTATATTATGACCTCCCAACCTGCCCTCTCAGAACCTCTACTTGGTGGGGTGCGGGCAACTTAGTGTGGGCACTACTTATGTCCTGTTAGCATTTTGTCCCTTAGGGACTTTGAGTAATGTATGTGTGCACGCGTGTGTGGTTTATTATACTTATGTTCCATTTTCATATTATTAGAATGGTGTTAGTATTTCTGGTCCCCTGACTTGAGTCTTGGGTGTTGGGACCATCAATGGTTGTTATTATTTAGGTAGCCATTTGGCTAGTGTAGGTTACAGCTTCCACACAGACCTTAGTGAGTTTGGCTCGTAAAGATCTGACAGTTCAAGTTTGAAATGACACAGATAGAGCTGCTGTCATGCCAAAATTCTATTTTGGAATGGTTTTAACCATTTCACTCCGGGGCAGTTCTAGAGCTGGATCAAACTGCTAATGTCTATAATATAGCAAGACAACATTAAAGAAACAACATTACTAAGGTGAGTAATTTTTCATATAGGACTACCTATAAGGTGCTCCAGGCTAAGGAGGCGGCAAGTCACTCCTCAGAGGCAGGCCCCAGGGGTAAGGTAGGCCTTTTCACAGGCCTTTTACCAAACCAGGCCTCCTCTGCTTATGTTCAGAGGGGTTCTTCAGAGGGAGAGGCAGGCAGGTGTGGGCAGGCCTGCTCCCACCCCTCAGCCTAAAGCACCTGCCAAACAGACACCCTGATGGGGTGCCCAGGGCCGATTCTCCTTTACTTGTAGGGGGCAGGTTGGCTTACTTCGTTCAGAACTGGGTGTCTCTAACTTCAGACAAGTGGGTCCGGGAAGTAGCAAGCCAGGGTCTGGTTCTCAGCTTCAAAAAGTTCCCAAAGATGAGAATCAGATCTTTCCCACCTGCGAACTCTTTAGAGACCTTTACTTTAGAAACAGAAGTCTCAACCCTCCTGGCTCTCAGAGCTGTAGAAAGGGTTTCTCCCCTACACCAGGGCAAGGGTCTGTACTCCAGATATTTCTTACCCCAAAAAAGACAGGAGAATGGCGGCCCATTTTAGACCTGAGATATCTGAACAAACACCTTTTGAAACCAAAGTTCAGAATGGTAACTCTGGCAATGATTTTACCCTCTCTAAGGCCAGGGGACTGGCTAGCCTCCCTGGACCTCAAGGATGCCTATTTTCACGTCCTAATCAGAAGCTCCACGAAAGTACCTCAGATTCGAACTGCCCTCAGGTCACTACCAGTTCAGAGCAATGCCCTTCGGCCTCACCTCTGCCCCAAGGGTATTCACAAAATGTCTGGCAGTAGCAGTTGCTTATTTAAGAAGGCAAAGGATTGCTGTCTTTCCCTATCTGGACGACTGGCTCATTGTAGGCCAGTCCCCAGAACAGGTAAAATCTCACCTGCAAGTTACCCAGCAGCTGCTCACCTCCCTGGGCTTCTTGCTCAATCTTCCAAAGTCAGTTCTGGAACCAGTTCAGGTGCTCACCTTCATAGGTGCAGAATGGACACAAAGCAGGCCAGAGCCTTACTACCCTTAGAGGGTAAGGAACCTTAGTGGCTCTGGCCTCCTCCTTCACTCTGCAGGTCTCTTGACCAGCAAGACACTTTTGCAGCTCCTGGGGCATGGCTGCGTCCACAGCTGTAGTGCAAGGGCAAGATTTCAGATGAGGGACATTCAGTTTCACTTGAGAGCCTTTTGGTCTCAGAGAAGAGACCCCCTTTCCAAGTTGGTCCCAGTGACCCGAACCCTGATCCAGGCCCTCCAGTGTTGGCAGGATCAGAGCAACTTAAGACTGGGGGTTCCCTTCATTCCTCTGTCTCACTCCTTGACCCTCACTACGGATGCTTCCCTCCTGGGGTGGGGAGCCCACATGGGCAACCTCTCCACTCAGGGAGTGTGGTCCCCTCAGGAATCTCTGCTCCACATCAATTTGCTGGAACTCACAGCTGTCTTTTAGCACTTCAAGTGTTTTCTCGTCTGTTTCAGAACAAAGTGGTACAAGTCAGAACAGACAACACCACAACAATGTGGTACATCAACAAGCAGGGGCACTCGGTCTTGCCTTGTGCACCGAGGCAATGAAGTTGTGGTCTCTGGCCTATTCCCTGAACACTTCCCTCATAGCAGTTCACCTTCCAGGAAAGGACAATGTCCTAGCAGATGCTCTCAGCAAGGATTTCCCAGGGCCATCACGAATGGTCTCTGGATCCTCAAAGTACTGGGATAGTTTTTGCCAGATGGGGCACCCTCAGATAGATCTTTTTGTAGCCCCAGACAATCACCAACTTCCACTGTTCTGTTGCAGGCCCCAGTGTTGGGCTCAGTCCCCTGGATGCCTTTCTCTAGATTGGGAAGGGAAGTTTCTTTATGCCTTTTCCCCTTCCTCTCCTATTCAAGGTGCTAGTCAAAATCAGATCCCAGCCTTGCAGGGTGATTCTGATTGCCCCAGATTGAGCCAGGCAGCCCTGGTACCCACTCCTTCTGTCCCTAGCAGTCCATCTTCCCCTGTGTCTCCCCAGGAATCACAACCTGTTAACCTGTGCCCAGGGGAGAGTTTGGTATCCGAACCTCAAATCCCTCAACCTCAAGGCCTGGCTCTTGAGGAGTTAGAATTGCTGACCTACACCTTTCTCAAGGTGTTCTTGAAATCCTAAAGGCTTCTAGGAAGCCTTCCAATAAGACTACTTATAATTCTAAGTGGAAAAGGTTTTCCATTTGGTGTTCTGGAAACATATTTCCCGGAATCTGCTGATTTGCCCATTGTTTTGGACTATATGGTCCATCTTAATTCTTTGGGCCTGAGACCAGCTACCCTGAAAGTACATTTGGCAGCTGTCTCTGCTTTTGTGTCAACAGGAAGCCCTCCTCTCTTTCCGCTCACCCTGTATTTTCCAAGTTTTTTAAAGGATTACTTCATACTAATCCACCTTTTAGGGATCCGGCCCTGCCTGGACTATAATGTTTACATTGCCCAGTTAATGCAACCCCTTTGAACCTCTGTCTTCTGCAGAGCTTAAGTATAACTTGGAAAACTGTTTTCCTAGTGGCTATCACTTCTGCCAGGCGCATAAGTGAGTTGCAAGCCTTGTCAGTAGAGAACAGACTTTATTTCTTTCCACAGGGATAAGGTAGTCCTCAGGACTAACAGGAAGTTTTGCCTAAGGTGGTTTCAGATTTCCATCTTAATCAATCTATCTCCCTTCCAGTGTTTTCACTGAACATTCCTCCTCTGGCGAGAGGAGTTGCACAGTTTAGATGTTAAGAGGGCCTTAAGTTACTATAGAAACGTACCAAGGGTCACAGGTTGAATCCCTCAACTTTTTCTCACTTATGGTGAGGTCGGAAAGGAGACCTGCCACTAAGAGATCAGTTGCCAGGTGGATTGTCTTTTGTATCCAATTTTGTTATCAGAAACTGGGAAAGTTCCCCTCTGGCCTGAGGGCTCATTCTGCAGGAGTGGCCGCATCTCTAGCTGCTGCCAGGGACATCCCTATCTTAGAGATATGTCAAGCAGCTACCTGGAAAGCAGTACACACTTTCACCAAGCATTACTCCGTGGATGTCCAGGCCAGGAGAGATGCTCGGTTTGGCACAGCTGTGCTTCAGAGCCTTTTCACTAAGTAGGTTCTGTCCCTCCTCCATGGAGGTACTGCTGTGTAGTCTGCAATTGTCATAATATAGCAAGACTTCATGTTGTTTGAAGAAAAAATTACTCACCTTAGTAATGTTGTTTCTTCTAATGGAGTCTTGCTTATATTATGATCCTCCCCAACCTGCCCCTCCTCAGAACTTCTACTTGGGTATGGGTGGGCAGCCTTGTGTGGGCGCTAGTTATGCCCATTATATGTTTCCACCCCTTTTTGGGTGTGGTGTTTTATTTTATTTTATATTATTGCTTATATTATATTATTACTTCTGGTCCCCTGACTTGAGTCTTTGTGTTGGGACCAGGAATATGTGTTAATAGTCAGGTAGCCAGTTGGCTGAGTGTAGGATACAGCTTCCACACAGATCTTAGTGAGTTTTGCTCGTAAAGATCTGACAGTTTGGGTTTGAAATAACGCAGACAGAGCTTCTCTAACCGAGCTCGCGCTCCAAGTTCCATTCTTAGAATGGGAGTTAACTCTTTCACCTCCGGAGCAGTTCTAATGGTGGGACAAACTACAATTGTCATAATATAGCAAGACTCCATTAGAAGAAACAACATTACTAAGGTGAGTAATTTTTTCTATCTTTGCCTAAGAAAGGCTAGTGCGATCTCAGTGTTTTGAGCCACCAAGGCATCTAACTCCTGTCTAGCCCTTTTAAGCTGAGGCAGGACTGAGTCATCCCCCTGCTGATGTGCCAGTTGAAAAAAGTTGAGTGCCTGCTCTAAGTGAGTTGTTTTTCACTGCACTGTTTTTTCAACATTGTCGTATACTTAAGTGGCCACGGAGTACTACTTTCATGGTATCCCATAAAATTGGGGGGGGAACTTCGGGGTCAGAGTTATCCTGGAGGATCTCTTGAATCTTTTCCTCTATAAACTCCTTAAACAGGGGGTTTTTGAGGTAAAATGGATTCAACCTCCAAATCGTATTCCGTTTCTCCATGCCCAGTTCCCATTTTGTGATCACCGGGGCATGATCTGAACCCACTATATCTCCCATAGTAGCTTCAACTATGATCTCTAGGTTTTCTTTTTGTGTATAACAGTGATCCAGTCTAGAACAGGATCCATGTACTGCAGAATAAAAAGAATATCTTCTGTCCGTGGGGTGGAGGGTACGCCATATATCAATCCAACCCATCTCTTGCAAAAATCGTCTAAAAAAAATTATGTGGAGCTGGTTGTTTGCCTTTTGCTCCTTTGATGATGTCTAAGTAGGGGTTTGGGGGGATATTAAAGTCACCGGCCAACATAAGAGTGCCCTTAGTCAGTTGGACTACTTTGTTTAATAAGAGCCTAATTGTTTGCAAAGTGGATCCCAGTGGAAAACATGCATTGGCCAAAGTAATTACTTCATCTTGTAGGAGACCCTGTACTACTACCAGACGTCCTTCTGAGTCTGCCCATTCATGGGTAGGTTGGAGGGAGTATGGGCAGAAATTAGTATGGCAACCTCTTTCCCACCCTTTTGTATAGGCAGAGAAAACACCTCTGAACCCCCAGCTAGTTTCTTATGCTCAGGAGCATTCATATGTGTCCTGCAGATATATTATTCCAGGTGGTGCCTTCAAACACCATGAAGTCTTGCTATATTAGGACTTCTTGCAGTTAGGCTCAGCCTCTGAACTGCCCCGGAGAGGAAATAGTTAACTCCAGTGAACCTGGAGTTCCACAGCGCGAGGGCGCTATTCAAAGCTCTATCTGGTCAGTTTCAAATGAAACTGCCAGATTCTTTACTCCGCTTCACTGAACAGTCGCTCCGGAGATCAGCTCCTTCAGCTCGGTTCATTCTCGGTTCAAGCGAGTATATTTTGGTTCATTTGAACCGGCAAAAAGTATTTATTTTACCGCATTTCGGTTAAAGCTCTATCTGGTAAACTGTAAGTACAATTTTTAAAGTCTGTGTGGAAATCCAATTATCGGTTCGGTTTTGAACCGATCGGTTTGCCTTACTTTACGTTTTAAAAGTGTTTTGGGGCTTTTAGAGTGCGGTTCCCGGTTCTTATCGGTTCTAAAAAACCTTGAATTTTAAAAGGGTTTTCAAATACCCGTGTACACGGTTAGGAACCGATAAGGTGTCTTGCCTGCACTGCCATTAAAAGACAAGATTGTTGGTTAGAGCTGGCATTATGTCTGAGAACCCAAAGAAAAACCGGGCCCACTGGGTTTCAACACTGTGATGTTTGTGGGAAGCCTTTGCTAAGGCTGCCACACACCACTGTGTTTATTGTCTGGGGCTGACCACCTCCTGTCAGACTGCCAGGTGTGTAACAATTTTCCTGCAGCCACCCTGGAAAGAGATTGGGCGGCTCAGGGCGAGAGGCCAAAAAGTCCGCTGACCCGGATGGCCAGCCAGGTTCAGTACCCACTGGACCAGAGAGTGCCCTCTGACCAGGGCGAGACTTCTCTCGGGCAAAGGAAGGCTGGTTCAGAGGAACCAGTCCCAGCAAAAGACAAAGAAATCAGCAGGTCTGGAGTCAAAATTGTCTCTCCAACTGCTGCAGAATAACTAAAGCCATACAGATTGTTCAGTCTTTGTCTCAGGGATCTATCCAGACCCTACAACTGGAAAAAGGGTGGCTCGTTCAGTCCCAGTGGTTCAGGATTATGATGTTGAGGATTTTTATGAACCACAGGAGGAGGAGGAATTTGATCAGTATGTTTGTGACTGGGAAGGTCTGGGCGTGCCCATTGAACGGACATTTCTCCAGACAGACCTTTAGAATCTCCCCTATGCTGTCTGAGTCCCTTCTCATTTTATGTTTTACAAAAGGTTGCAGAAACCCTCCAGCTTCCTTTAGAAGAGGCTGTGGATGAGCAAGAGGAGCCTGATTATGTTGAAATGATGGATATTCCAGAGTCTAGGAGGTTGTCTATTCCTTTGCATAAGTCATTTAGGAAGCAAACAACAAAGATTTTAAAAAATCCTCATTCTGTCCCTCCTGTAGATAAAAAAATGGACAGAAGGTATACTTTATCAGGTCCTGATACAGACTTCCTCACTGAGCAGTGTAGTCATGTAGGTGTTGTTCAAGCTGCAGCCTGTGACAAGGCTAATATTCCCCTGGCCTCACATCCTCCTGATAAGGATTCCAGGAAGATTGATGCCATGGCGAAAAAACAATATATGCCAGCTTTGTTGGGACTCAGGCAGGCTAATTATATGGCTTATGTGGCTAGATATCAGAAATCTAGATGGGACACTATATTGCAGTTAGCCAGGCAGGCCCAGGGCCAGCTGGCTAGTGAGTTGGAACAAGTGGCTGCTGATGGCATTGAAGCCTCTAAGGTTCAATTTCATGCTGCTGTTGATGTTAATGATGTTTCCTCTAGGGTCATGGCCACTTCTGTAGCTCTCCGTAGGTTGGCATGGCTCAGATGCACTAATCTGTCCCAAGATACTCAGTCAAAGGCTATAGATTTTCTTGTAGTAGGAAATTCTCTGTTTGGGGATCAAACAGAAAATTACATGAAAAAGATGGATGCATACAGAACTACCTACAAAAGTGCCCAAGCTAAGGAGGCATGCCACTCCACAAGGCATGCCCCAGGGGTAGGGGCAGGCCTTTCCACAGGCCTTTTTATCAAGTTCAGGCCTCTTCAGCCTTTGCACAGAGGGTTTTCAGAGGCAGAGGTAGGCAGGGCACAGGCAGACCGTCTCCTCTCCTCAGCCTAAAGCTGCTGCCAAGCAGGCACCTGATGGGGTGCCAGGGCCGATTCTCCTGTACGGTGGGGCAGGTTGGTTTATTTCAGCCAGAACTGGTTGTCCCTAACCCGGACAAATGGGTTCTGGAGGTGGTAAGCCAGGTCTGGTTCTCAGCTTCAAACAGTTCCCAAAGATGAGAGCCAGACATTTTCCACCTGCAAATCCTTCAGAAGCCCTTGCTTTGGAAGCAGAGGTTTCTTCTCTTCTAGGCTGCAAAGCAGTGAAACAGTTCCTCCTTGCCGTCAGGGCAAGGGGCTGTACTCAAGATACTTCCTTACCCCAAAAGACAGGAGAATGGCGGCCCATCCTAGATTTAAGGTTCCTGAACAAGCATCTTTTGAAACCAAAGTTCAAAATGTTAACTCTAGCAATGATTTTGCCTTCCCTAAAGCCAGGGACTGCTAGCTTCCCTGGACCTCAGGGACTTCTATTTTCATATCTTGATCAGGCCTTCTCACGAAAGTACTCAGGTTAGACTGCCTTCTTGCCACTATCAGTTCAAAGCAATGCCTTCGCCTCACCTCTGCTCAAGGGTTTCTCAAAATGTCTAACGGTGGTAGTGGCTCATTTAAGAAGGCAAGGGTTGCTGTGTTTCCCTAACTGGACGACTGGCTCATAGTGGGTCAGTCTCCAGATCAGAGTAAAATCCACTTGCAGGTCACCCAACAGCTTCTCACTTCTCTGGGATTCCTGTTGAATTTTCCAAAGTCAGTTCTGGAACCAGTTCAGGTACTAACTTTCATAGGTGCAGAATTGAACACAAAGTCAGCCAGGGCATTTCTTCCCTTGGAAAAGTGGACAGACTCATTGCCCTGGCATCCTCCTTTATCCTGCGGGTCTCTCGACCAGCAAGGCACTCTCTGCAACTCCTAGGGCACATGGCTGCTTCCACAGCTGTCGTGCAGGGAGCAAGATTTCAGATGAGAGACATTCAGTTCCACTTGAGGTCCTGCTGGTCTCAAAGGAAGGACCCCTTCCAAATTAGTCCCAGTGACCAAAACCCTGATCCTGGCCCTTCAGTGGTGGCAGGATCAAAGCAATTAACTCAGGGGTCCCCTTCTTACCCGTTCTTCATTCCCTCACCCTCACCACGGATGCCTCCTGTTAGGGTGGGGGCTCACTGGCGATCTTTCCACTCAGGAGTGTGGTCCCTCAGGAATCTCTGCTCCACATCAATCTTTTGGAACTCAGAGCTGTCCTCTTAGCTCTCAGGCTTTTCAGCTACTGTCCAGAACAAGGTAGTTCAAGTCAGGACAGACAACACCACAACAATGTGGTACATCAACAAGCAGAGGGCTCGGTCTTCAGCCTTGTGCACGAAGCAATGAAGTTGTGGTCTCTGGCTTACTCCCTGAACACCTCCCTGATAGCAGTTCACCTTCAGGGAAGGACAATGTCCTGGCGGATGCCCTCAGCAGGATTTCTCAGGGTCATCACGAATGGACTCTGAATCCCCAGGTTCTAGGGTCGGTCTTTGCGGTTGGGGCACCCTCAGATAGATCTCTCGCGGCCCCAGACAACCACCAACTTCCTCTTTTTGTTGCAGGCCTCCAGTGTTGGGCTCAGTCCCCTGGGCCCTTTCTGTTGGATTGGGAAGGGAAATTCCTGTATGCCTTTCCCCCCTTCCCTCTCCTCTTCAGGGTACTAGTGAAAATCAGAACTCAGCCCTGCAAAGTGATTCTGATTGCTCCAGACTGGGCCAGACAGCCCTGGTACCCTCTTCTCCTGTCCCTGACATTCCATCCTCCCCTGAGCTTGCCCAGGATCCACGACCTGCTGACCTGTGCACAGGGGAGAGTGTGGTACCCGGACCTCAATTCCCTCCACCTCAAGGCTTGGTTCTTGAGGAGCTAGAATTGCTGATTTACACCTTTCTCAAGGTGTCTTGGACATTTAAAGGCTTCTAGGAAGCCTTCCACAGACCACTTACAATTCTAAGTGGAAGAGGTTTTCCTTCTGGTGTTCTGAGAAACAAATTGTACAGAATCTGCTGACTTGGCCACTTTATTGGACTATTTGGTCCATCTAAATTCCCTAGGCCTCAAACCAGCTACCTTGAAGGTTCATCTGGCAGCTGTTTCTGTTTTTGTGTCTGCAGGAAACCTGTTTCCTCTCTTCTCACCCTGTGTTTTCCAAGTTTTTAAGGGGTTACTTCACTAACCTCCCTTTGAGAGCCAGCTCCTGCCTGGGACCTGAATATTTGCATTGCTCATCTAATGCAACCCCTTTGAGCCTCTGTCTTGGCAGATCTCAAGTTTTAACTGGAAGACTGTTTTTCTAGTGGCTATCACTTCTGCTAGGCGATAAGTGAGTTACAAGCCTTGTCAGTGGAAAAGATTTTATTTCTTTTCACAGAGATAAGGTAGTCCTCAGGACTAACAGGAAGTTTTACCTAAAGTGGTTTCAGATTTTCATCTGAACCAATCCATCTCTCTTCAGTATTTTTCACTGGAGCATTCCTCCTCAGGGACAGGAGATTGCACAGTCTGGACGTCAAAGAGCCCTAAGCTACTATTTGAACGCACCAAGGGTCACAGGTTCGAATCCCTCCAACTCTTCCTTACCTATGGAGAAGCTGGCAAAGGGAGACCTGCCACTAAGAGGACAATTGCAAGGTGGATTGTCTCTTGTATTCAGTTCTGTTACCAAAAACTGGGTAGAGAACCTACCTCAGGACTGAGGGCTCACTCCACCAGGGGTACAGCTGCATCTCTAGCGGCAGCTAGAGATATTCCCATTTTGGAAATTTGCCAAGCTGCTACCTGGAAAACAGTCCACACATTTACCAAGCATTATTCCCTGGATGTCCAGTCCAGGAGAGATGCTCGTTTTAGCACAGCTGTGCTTCAGAGCCTATTCCTAAGTAGGTTCTGGCCCTCCTCCATGGAGTACTGCTATGTAATCTGCAGAAGCCCTAATATAGCAAGACTTCATGGTGTTTGAAGAAAAATTACTCACCTTAGTAATTGCTTTTCTTCTCATGGAGTCTTGCTATATTAGACAACCCTCCCTCCTACCCTCTCAGAACTCCTACTTGGTACAGGGTTGTGAAGTTAGTGCAAGCACTGTCATGCCATTTAGTTCTCCTAGCCCCCGTTTTCATTTGGGTTGGGAACTAGGTAACTCTGTTTTTGTTAAGTGGTATATGGCCCCCTTCCTGGACTTGAGTCTTTTGGGGAGAGGGGGTCTGTTAGTGCTTGTCATGGGTGATACTAATAATAATATGTATATTGTTATTATTCTGTGATTGTTGTTGTGTTTTTGTTGTTCTACTACTAGTAGGTAGCCAATGGCTAGTGTAGAGCTTTTCCACACAGACTTGCTATGTTAGCTTGGCTTCGTAAAGAACCTGGCAGTTTCATTTGAAACTGACCCTAGATAGAGCTTTGAATAGCGCCCTCACGCTGTGGAACTCCAGGTTCACTGGAGTTAACTATTTCCTCTCCGGGGCAGTTCAGAGGCTGAGCCTAACTGCAAGAAGTCCTAATATAGCAAGACTCCATGAGAAGAAAAGCAATTACTAAGGTGAGTAATTTTTTCTTCTTGAACCTAGAAATCATTCTAGCCCTCTTCACTGGACTGCCTAGTCCGTTGACATTCAAAGAAAAAATCTGGAGCGGTATTTTGGTCATCAGACAAAACAATTCATTAACATGAATGAAACAGGCCATTCCTGGCCCTCCTCTCTATTGAAATACTGTGTGAGCTCCTTCTCCCATTGTGAAGAGTGTGACTGCCTGCATGTGGGGTAGTGAGGAACAGTTCCCTCTAACTGGGAATAATAAACTTTTAACATTAATCGAAACACTTTTTATTGCAGTTCCATGCCGACTGGGCAAGGACTGCCAAACTTCTATGGACTTCCATGGAACTGGTGGCAACTAGGGCCTCAGTTCCCAAAGGTGCCACAATGTGGCAGTGTCTATCTACTGACAGACTACGCATCAAACGTCTTCGTTTGGGTAGGGGAAATAAGAGGTAGGTGGTCAAGGTCCTTACTCCACCAAGGCTGAGTGTAGAAGTAGTCAGACCTCTTCACCACCATCGGCAATATGGGGCAGTTAAAATGGGGACGAGTAACCAGGAGAGTTTCCCTGGTATCTGAATTATTCTCATCAGTCCCACTTCCACAACCCCAAAAAGCACGCCCTCCCCCCCCGGGCACTTGTCCTGCCAAGACAGCCAATGGTGGGGTCCTACCCAAGGTGTGACATCAAGTTAAACTCATTTCTACGTCACTAGTGATAACACTACCAAAGGGGTTCCCCAAACAACAACTTGGTAGTATCTTCAATTTTAAAAAAAGGGAAAGCAGAATAATTTGGTTGCTTCATCAGAATGGGAGGGATGGGCAGCCGCCTCCAAGGGGATGTAATACATGCAGGGCTCATGAATGTTAGGGACATCCTTTAGCCACCACTTCGATACCTAGTAAGGGGCTGACCCACCAAGCCATCAACCACTCTGGCCCTCCTCGCATCCAGGACTATCCACCCCCATGCCTAAGAGGAAAAAAAAAGGAGGAGGGTTCTGCCATGCAACCAAAAGAGCACAGTGATTCCATGGTACAATGCAACCCTACTTGGTTATATTGGGGGGAAGGGAGGTTCAACAGAAGCGCATACATGGGTCTGGCAGAGCAAACTGAGGGGGGCCAAGGTCAACCAGAAGAAATCTCCCCAACGATCTCGGCAACCAAGCGGCCCGAAGGGATATCAAAAGGCTATAGATGAAAAACATGTCCTGACAGTCATTTAGTCACTGATTCCTTAGGGTGGGTATCCTCCGTTTGAGATCTGGCCTGCTGTTTCATGCCCGCGATGATCTGTTGAATCGCAAAGGCCCCCTCCCTATGTCATTGTTCCCTCTGAGGGACTCTGTTCCAGGCTCTCTGTGCCAGCTTTGCTGCTAAGGAAGCAGCAGTTTGCTTCTGTACAAGCGTTACTTCCAAGCCGTTTTTGGAGAGATCTGAAGCTGCCTCTTCCGCCATTTCATATGTTTTGGAGCCTTCCTCAAAAAGAACCACCAGTCTCGAGGGATAGGGTGTCCTGAATCTGATTTTCACTTCCTTCAGCTTTTTACGGATCGGTGCATAGGCTCTGCGTCTTGCTGCAATCGCAATGGGATAATCATTGTTGACGTAGATCCTGTGGCCTGAAAAAGTCAGATCTCCTTGTTGCCACGACTTGTGCAGCACTAACTCCTTCTCTTGGTAACGCAAGAACCTCACCAAGATTGCTCGTGGCCTGCTGTTGGACTGTGGACCTAACATACGGTGCACTTTATCCATCTCAAGCGTGCAGGAGTCTGGTAGGTCTAACTTTGATTTGAAAAATTGTTGCATGAAGTCAATCGGGTCTTTGCTCTCAACACCCTTGGGGAATCCATTGATCCGTAAATTATTTCGCCTGCTTCTAGCCTCAGCATCCTCGGCCTGTTCTTGCAAGTCGCTCATGGTTTGGTGCATTGGAACAATGGCTCGTTCAGTTGAGTCGACTCAAGAGTCGGTGACCGTGGCCTGCTCCTCCACGCTCTTGAGTCTCTTTTTCCATTTTCCCCAAGTCAGTCCAGAGTGCTGTTAAGGTTGAGCGTGTTTCTTTTCTGAAGTCTCTCAACTCCTGCAACACGATGTCTATTTGTCTGGAAGACTGGGGTATTTTTAAGCCGCCTCCTCTTGAACGCTCGCTTCTTTCCAAAAATTGCGAACTGTCACTGTCTGAGCCACCTCCGTCCATCTCTGCACTCTTTACTTGCAATTTCTGAGGGTTGGGTTTTTTCCCCTTAGGCATTCCGAAGCTATTCCACTTCACATTGAGTATAAGTGAGGTCTATAATTGCTAATCAGAGTGTTTTAGGCCTTGGTGGAGACGGAGCTAGAGATCCAAGCTGCTCCTTAGGGTATGACGTCACCGGAAGTCCTGGCAGACAACCTTAACTGACTCATTTAAATCCCAGCTCACAGCCTAGCTGTTTACTTAGCTACTGAAAGCTGATACACACCCACCCAGCCAATTCATAAATAGAAAACTGTAATTTATAACTGTTTGTAAGAACTGTATATTGATTGTAACCGAACCCTTGTTTTTTTTTTCATACTGCTTTGTGCAGAGCTCAGAGCCATCTTGGGAAGGATAATACAGAAATAAAGTTAATTTAGTTTGATTGGATTTCTGTGCATTGTAACTGCTGCATCTGCATTCCCTGGCACTTTGTTCCTTATTTTAAGACCCTAGAGCTTATTTTTGCTGAATGTGGCAGTGTCAGTAACTCACAAGTTGCATGCTTGCCTCTGTGGTGAAAAGATTGGTAAGTTGTGGGTTCTTGTCCCACACAAGGAACTTGAGAATGTACCCACTACTGACACTGCAGAGCAGCATGGGGGGGGGGGCTGCACTACCGAGGCACCGCCCTTCGACTGAGATGTTAAACTGAGGCCCTACTTCACATCTCTGGTGGCTGCTCAGGTGGAAGTAAAAAAATCCCATAGCACTTATTGTAGGAATAGGTAGAATTTTTTAAATTTAAAATGGTATAAACGCTGGCCCGGTGGTACAGAGGGTTGAGGTGCTGGACGCAACACCTCGAACCATGCCGGCAACCCGGGTTCGGGAATGGACTCGCGCCAGGGGCTGGCAGGGGAAGGAGAGGATTGAGTATCCGGAGGACTGCTCTCCTCTCCTCTCCTGGGGTGGGTTAGGGGATAGCCCCACTTTGTAGCAGCCTCTGGTGGAGACCAGGGGCACTACAAATAGTGGTGCAGAAGGGACTCAAGAAAACCAGAAAACAGCTTCGGAGCACGCCGAATGACGGCTTCCGTCCCCACGCCACCGGGACCTCCGGGAACCACCTCCTCCTCCACAGCAGCACCCTTGGGGTCATGAAGTAATAGTGTACTGGGTTTCCCTCTCCCCGGTGCCTTCCCCCTCGAAGGAGGGGGACCCGCCCGGCAAAGGGATGTGCCGGGACAAACTCGGGGGTCGGCTGCAATATGTGGATGGGAGAGCTCCTGAAGAGGATCGCCGCAGTTAGAGGAGCGTTAGGAGGCCCAAAGGAGAGGCGGACTCCAAAGTGTCGGTGGGGTAAAATAGATGATACAAAAAAATAAAATAGTATAAACAGTACAGATTGCGATACAGCAGTATCAGTCAGAAACTAGAGACAGTTTCCCCCTTATGGAAAATAGAGTGCATAATTTAACCACCTCCTTTGTAGAAGCAGGAGAAAGGGATTTTCCAGTGTGTCCTGCTCATGTCCCCCCCCCCCCGACGTACCTGGAAATGAGCTGTCACAACTCAGTGTACCTTTCCTGGTAAAAGATTACAAATAAAGTACTTAATTCTGCAACAGTGACACAAATATATATTTTTTGCATTTTGTTATGCATCGCGCATGAAGACAAAAAACTGATGCAAGTGATTTCTGTAATGGATGCTTTCAGTGTAGTAAATAGAAGCACCGACTGGATTGTTAACACTGTCTGTTCAGACTGAATTTGGCACAAACAATAGTTAGACCAGATTACAAATATCAGTGTTCCTGAGCAATTTGTTACTACTTCAGTGCAAAGTCCAAGTACTTAAAAAAAAAAAAAAAAAAAGATATATATATATAGAGAGAGAGAGAGAAATAGTAGACAGCCTTGTCTCCCCAAATCTATGTAAACTAACATTTTTATAACAAAATATTATACTGTACATTGAGAAAAAAACATCTTTATTAGGATAAAGTGTTCAGCTGGACAGGACAGAAGCACGCTGGAGAGCTGCAGCTGCAAGCATATCATTTACATCAAATGAAACGAGCAGTATTAATTTGGAACTCAAGGTGACCAGCAATATAAAATGAAAACCTATATTTCATTATATAGTGTAAAATTACTTATTTATTTAATTTTTAATCCCATTCCAGTATTACTGTTATTTGTGTTCTGATATGCATTTTTCCCACATGTGAAACCACCGACATCAGAGAATGTGCTATTCAGGACCCTCCTCTGAGTCCTGTCTGTTAGCCATTTCCCAGTGCACCTACTTAGCCCTATCCCTAGTGCTAGGTCCCCTACCTTCTGTATAAGCCTCCTATGCAGACCAACTCCAAGGCCTTGCTGAAAGTTCTGGTACCAAACGTTGACTGACAGGAGCTTTGTTTTAGCCCTGGTATTGGTCCTCTTGTGATGCCAGTCTATAGCCGGGAGATTGAAATCCCTCCGGATTACCACTTAGTCTGATTTGGATGCCCTCAGAATGTTCCCAACCTGCAGGGCATCATGTTCTTTTGCACTGTTTGGGGTCCTGTAGTGCTCACTCAGGGTAACTCTTTTGCCTTTCTTTTCCCCTAGCTCAACTCCGATGGACTCTGTAATACTGCTTACCCCCCTGATGCCCTCTTTGTCCTCCACACTGACTCCCTTGTTTGTGAAGAAAGCCACCCACCCGCCCCCTTTCCTGTCAAGCCTTTCCCTTCAGAATAGTCTGTAACCCTGTATTAAAGCACCAGTCATTTCCTTCCCCCACCAGGTCTCTGATTAAGCAATAAGGTGTGACGGGTTTGTGTTATGGTGTGATAAATGCCTGCTTCATGTGAGTTGAAGCATGAGGCAAAACCAAGTGCTTCCACCACTCTAGAAGGGCCATTAGCCCTTCATAACCTACCCCCTGGAGTGCCTTATTGCGGTTATGAAATGGGTCCTTTTTAGTAAATTGGATGCATTTTTTAAACGTGTTTTTCTTGAGCTACTTTCATCCAGGTGGTTGTACTGGGATAACGACCCAGCTGAAAGTACCTCTTGGCCAATTAGGTGCCAGCATTCCTTCTAAACATTTCATAATTGTCATAAAGTCCTGGTCTTCAAAGTGCATTTGGCCCTAAAGCTCACCTGTTTTGCTGGTGGAATCGAGGCGGTGCATCAAAGTGGTGATATGGCCTTTTATCTTTCCTTTTGGTATGAAAACACCAGTACTGTGATTTGGGGACCACAAACCCCCAGGACTTGGAACTGCATGATTTTTATGACCAGCTTTCCTGAGTAACTTACTCAGACACCCATTTTCCACAGAAGAAGAAGAATCAGCATTTATGTAGCACTTTTCATACACAATGTATCCCAAAGCGCTTTACAAGCAATGCTAGACTGGTAGTGATGTGACTGAATGTGTAGCGACAGCCATATCGCACACCAACACCCACACACAGCCTGGACAATTCCATGAACCAGTTTTATGGGAGGGGAAATATTGGCCAGGACACCGGGAATGTCCCCTACTCTTTGTGAAGAATGCCTTGGGTTCTTTTACTGACACCTGGACACCCACCAGGACAGCACCAGGATGGGTAAAAGGGACCTCGGTTTAACGTCTCATCCGAAGGACGGCACACCCCAACAGTACAGCAATCCCCTAATACTGCACTCGGGAGCCAGCATTTTTATTTAAGTACGAGTCCAATCCAAAAGAAGGTCCTCCTCCTCCAGGGGAAGGAAATGTTTATAGTGTGATTTTCCATAGACTCATACTTTTGTAGACTCTTTGCCAGCAGTGTAGAGGCACCAGCCAGTTTACTCTGGGCATGCCTCCTCCTCTGAT
Source organism: Neoceratodus forsteri (assembly GCA_016271365.2). NCBI lineage: Eukaryota > Metazoa > Chordata > Ceratodontiformes > Ceratodontidae > Neoceratodus > Neoceratodus forsteri. The sequence continues at coordinate 62,595,251 of CM028132.1, read as the reverse complement.
GGAACACTCGTAGTATCTTCCGCTCAGCACCCATATCTATTATGAGCTCTTATCTGTCACCCAGTCAGGTGCAGCTTAACCTAATGGCACTGGACCTGGCCCTCATAGCTCAGGTGAATTATGCTTTCACTGTGGTCCCCTCCTGTTTTGAATACCCAGACCCACAAAACCCTCCTAAGATGAGGGTGTGTGCACAAAGGTGTATGGGTCCCCTATGTGCTGCGAATCCGAGCCACAAAGGGAACATTGTTTAACCAGGAGTAGCACACTAAGCCGAAGCTTGTTTCCAGATGCAACCTGGGAGCACAAGAAAGTTAAGCGACTTGCTCAGGATCACACAGTATGCACCTAGGCAGCTATGGGATTCAAACCCAGGTCTCCAGATCTGCAGCTCGGAGCCTTAACCCACTGCGCCATAAGGCAACCCTATGTCTCTGAGACACACATTGGGGGTCCTGCATATCTTCTATGGCATGCATTGAAGGGTTATGCATCCCTTCTGCACCCAATCCCCTGGCCAGTCACGCAGCTATGTGTGCAGCCAGTGTGGGGGGGGGTGTCAGGAGTTGTGCCACACTCTGCACCATTCATGAAAGCACAGAGTGCTGGGCAAGGGGGTGCAGAATATTGCAGTGGGGATACTGCTGTATCCTTTATGTGCACCTCAATGACACCCACTGGCTGCAGTGGGAACGGAAAGCTCTCCACCGTGTTGCTCCAGCCCACCAGAGTGACAGAGAGGGCTGGGGGCAGCTATTCAGACACTTGTCCATACTTTAAAAAAACACCAGTCCTGTGCCATCACAGAATTCCCTACTCACGCAGAGGAGGGGATTCACTTTGGAACCTAGGTTAGGCATCCAACTGGATGCCTGCCTGTGTCCCAACAGCCGCCCTTGTGCTGCTGTGCACCGGGGGGGGGGGGCAGGGCCACAGACAGGCACCATGCCGGTGGTTGTGTTTCAAACAACATGAAGTCCTGCTGTATTCTGACATTATGCAGTTAGCCCCAGCACTTGAACTGCTCCGGAGAGGAAAGAGTTAAATTCTATGCAGAGCACAGACTGTTCAGCTCGAGCTTGGCTCAAACCTCTGTCTGCTGCACTTTGAAGTGTAACCGTCAGATTCTTTACTCCGCCTTACTGAACAGTTGCTTCGGAGATTTCTCCTTCGGTATGGTTCACAGTTTAAAAATTGTTGGTTTTACCAATATTATCGCATTTAATTTTCGGTTCAGATCCCTGTCTGTGGCATAGTAAGTGCATAGGTAGTGTACTTGGCTAGTAAAAGTATGTGGAAATTGTAAACTGAATTCGCGTGACCGGTTCGGCTGAACCGGTTTCTGTTTAGTGATTGTTTCTCTTTTCTTTACAGGTAAATTAGTGTGAGGTACCGGTCCTTATCGTTTTTTTTCCAATGGAGGCAGCAGACAGAGGTTTAAACCGATCTCGAGCTCAACGTTCTATGCTCTGCATAGAATTTAACTCTTTCCTCTCCGGAGCAGTTCAAGTGCTGGGGCTAACTGCATAATGTCAGAATACAGCAAGACTCCATTAGAAGAAACACAATTACTAAGGTGAGTAATTTGTTTCATACTACACATCCTGCAACGGTCCCTGAATGCATAGATACACAGGCCAGGTACATGCAAATTGCACATACCCATTTATGGTTTGTTTTCCAGATAAACTTACTGGAGGGTTTGTACTCCCTATTTCGTAGAGAACTGTCAAATGTGGGTTAGTGACTTGCTCGTGTATGAGCAGTCGGAGAATAATCACACTGGCCACGAACCCATGTAATCAGGCAGTTTCCTTAGGTGATCTGCTATAAATATATAGTGCCAAGTATTATGATGGTTACAGTAGAAATGTATTTGAAATACTGATAACATTCAGGGCACTGTTAAATACTTTGCAGATAATTGGTTATTGTCTGCAGCGTCTTACTGGTTTTGGTGAAACAGTTGGGTTCAGCTAACAGTCTGCTTTCCCATTGGTGTGCGCACCATAGACTTACCAGCAGGCTGCTATGCCAATTGTTAGTTGGAGTCCGTGTATGTTAATTGGTTATATTTATTTCTGTCTCTTTGTGATGTGCACTGATGGCATTCCACCATGGATTGATGGAACTGGGCAGCAGCATTCTTAATCATTTGGGTGTTTTGACTTGTAATGTGTTGTGCTCTGTGTTTCAAACAACACGAAGTCTTGCTGTATTCTGACAATAGCAGTGAGTCCCAACCTTCGAACTGCTCCGGAGATGAAAGAGTTAACTTTCCATGCCAGGCATGGAACGCTGAGCTTGAGCTCGGTTGAGACTCTGTCTGTTGCTGTTTAAACTCAAACCGTCAGATTCTTTACTCCGCCTCACTGAGCAGTCGCTCCGGAGATTTCTCCCTTTGCTCGGTTCAATTTGTCAGTTAAAGTACCGCTTTTCTCGGTTTTCGACCGAATTTAAACCGTAACCTGTCGGTTCCGTCTCTGTCTGTGGTATTCATGAGTACTAGATAGGTTATTTTATTTTATTTTCTGTGTGGAACTTGTAAACTGTTTATTGGTTCGGTTTGAACTGATCAAGTTGTTGTAAAATCTTTATCTGTACTTTTAGAGTGTGGTTACCGGTTCTTATCGGTTCTAAAAAAAAAATGGATTTTATTACAGTTTTTTCCACGACCCGTAACACGGTCAGGAACCGATAAGAGGGTCTTGCCTGGTGGATTGCCATTAAAAGGGTAAGTTTTGTTAAGACTGGCACAATGTCTGAGAAACCCAAAAGAAAAACCGGGCCCACTGGGTTTCAACACTGCAATGTGTGTGGGGAAGCCTTTGCCAAGGCTGACCCCCACACCACCTGTGTTTATTGTCCGGGGTTTGACCACCTCAATGCAGACTACCAGATGAAAAAATTACTCACCTTAGTAATTGCTTTTCTTCTCATGGAGTTTTGCTATATTATAACAATAGCAGTCAGCCACTGCAGCTGAACTGCCCCGGGGAGGAAGGAGTTAACTCCAGAAGATCTGGAGTTCTACAGCGCGAGGGCGCTGTGCCCAAAGCTCTATCTGGCAGTTTCAAATGAAACTGTCAGATCTTTACGAAGCCAACATCAAAGGACGGAAAAAAGTCTGTGTGGAAAAACTACACTAGCCTATGGCTACCTACTAGTAGTAATAACAACAATATAAACAACAAAGAAACACCCAGAACCATAATAACAAAGATTGATGGTATTATGGTTCGTTTTACCACCCTTGACAAGCACATATGAACCCCCCTTCCCCCCAAGACTCAAGTCCAAGAAGGGGCAATAAAAATAACCTAAATGAACAATCTAGATCCCTAACCAAAGGAAAACAGGGTTGGGGAAAACTAAATGGCATGACACAGTGCTTGCACCAATTTGCCACCTCTACCCAAGTAGGAGTTCTGAGAGGGGTAGGAGGGAGGGTGGTTATAATATAGCAAGACTCCATGAGAAGAAAAGCAATTACTAAGGTGAGTAATTTTTTCTTCAAAGACCATGAAGTCTTGCTATATTATAACAATAGCAGATTACACAGCAGTACCTCCATGGAGGAGGGTCAGAACCTACTTAGGAAATAGGCTCTGAAGCACAGCTGTGCCAAACCCGAGCATCTCTCCTGGACTGGACATCCAGGGAATAATGCTTGGTAAAGGTGTGAACTGTCTTCCAGGTAGCAGCTGACAAATCTCCAGAATAGGAATGTCTCTAGCAGCCGCTGGGAGACGCAGCTGTACCCTGGTGAAGTGTGCCCTCAATCCTGAGGGTACTCTACCCAGTTTCTGATAACAAAATTGGATACAAGAGACAATCCACCTTGCAATTGTTCTCTTAGTGGCAGGTTTCCCTTTGCCAACCTCGCCATAGGTAAGAAACAGTTGGAGGGATTCGAACCTATGACCTCTGGTGCGCTCTAGATAGTAACTTAATGCCCTTTTGACATCCAAGCTGTGCAGTCTCCTCTCACCTGAGGAAGAATGCTCAGTGAAAAATACTGGGAGGGAGATAGATTGATTCAGGTGGAAATCAGAAACCACCTTAGGCAAAAACTTTCTATTAGTCCTAAGGACTACCTTATCTCTGTGGAAAGAGATAAAATCTTCTTCCACTGACAGGGCCTGTAACTCACTTATGCGTCTGGCAGAGGTGATAGCTACTAGAAAAACAGTTTTCCAAGTTAAATACTTGAGTTCTGCTGAAGACAGAGGCTCAAAGGGGGGTTGCATTAACTGAGCAATGCAAATATTCAGGTCCCAGGCGGGAGCTGGTTCCAAAAGGAGGGTTAGTGTGAAGTAACCCTTTAAAAACTTGGAGAACACAGGGTGAGAAGAAAGGAGGCAGGCTTCCTGCTGACACAAAAGCAGAGACAGCTGCCAGATGAACCTTCAGGGTAGCTGGTCTAAGGCCTAAGGAATTCAGATGGACCAAATAGTCCAGTAGAATGGGAAGATCAGCAAATTCTGGGATAATCTGCCTCTCAGAGCACCAGATGGAAAACCTCTTCCACTTAGAATTATAAGTGGCCTAGTGGAAGGCTTCCTTGAAGCCTTTAAAATATCCATAACACCTTGAGAAAGGTGTAAATCAGCAAATTCTAGCTCCTCAGAGCCAAGCCTTGAGGTGGAGGGACTTGAGGTCTGGATACACACTCTCCCTGTGCACAGGCCAGTAAGTCGTGAACTCTGGGCAGGCTCAGGGCAGGTGGACTGCCAGGGACAGGAGCAGAGGGTACCAGGGCTGTCTGGCCCAATCTGGGGCAATCAGAATCACTCTGCAAGGTTGAGATCTGATTTTCACTAGTACCCTGAAAAGGAGAGAAAGGGGAAGGCATACAGGAACTTCCCTTTCCAATCCAACAGAAAGGCATCCAGAGGACTGAGCCCAGTACTGGAGGCCTGCAGCAAAAGAGGAAGTTGGTGGTTGTCTGGGGCCGAGAAAGATCTATCTGAGGTGCCCCAACTGGCAAAGACAGACCCCAGTACTTGTGGATTCAGACCCATTAGTGATGGCCTGAAATTCTACGCGAGGCGTCCGCCAGCACATTGTCCTTCCCTGGGAGATGAATCGCTATCAGGGAGGTGTTCAGGAATAAGCCAGAGACCACAACTTCATTGCTCGGTGCACAAGGCTGAAGACCGAGTGCCCCCTTGCTTGTTGATGTACCATTGTGGTGGTATTGTCTGTCCTGACTTGAACCACTTTGTTCTGGACAGAATCTGAAAAGACCGAAGAGCTAAAAAGACAGCTCTGAGTTCCAGAAGATTGATGTGGAGAAGAGATTCCTGAGGAGACCACACTCCCTGAGTGGTAAGGTCGCCAGGTGAGCCCCCACCCTAATAGGGAGGCATCCGTGGTGAGGGTGAGGGAGGAGAAATGGGAATGAAGGGAACCCCTTGTTTCAGATTGCTTTGATCCTGCCACCAGTGTAAGGCCAGGATCAGGGTTTGTATAACTGGGACCAATTTGGTAAGGGGTCTTTCCTCTGAGACCAATAGGCCTCAAATGGAACTGAATGTCCCTCATCTGGAATCTGTGCTCCTGCACAACAGCTGTGGAAGCAGCCATGTGCCCGAGGAGTTGCAAAAATGCCTTGCTGGTCGAGAGACCCGCGGGGTAAAGGAGGATGCCAGGGCGATGAGTCTGTCCACCCTCTCCGAGGGAAGAAAGGCCCTGGCTAACCTTGTGTTCAATTTGCGCCTATGAAAGTAGGGGCCTGAACTGGTTCCAGAACTGACTTTGGTAAGTTTAGCAGGCCCAGAGAAGTGAGAAGCTGCTGGGTGACTTGCAAGTGGGATTTCACCTGACCTGGAGACTGACCCACAATGAGCCAGTCGTCCAGGTAGAGAACACAACAACCTGTCTTCTTAAATGAGCCACTACTAGCGAGACATTTTGTGAATACCCTTGGCGCGAGAGGTAAGGCCGAAGGGCATTGCCCTGAACTGGTAGTGGCCTGAGGGCAGTTCGAACCTGAGGTACTTTCGTGGAAGGCCTGATCAGAACATGAAAATAGGCATCCTTGAGGTCCAGGAGCTAGCCAGTCCCCTGGCCTTAGGGAAGGCAATATCATTGCCAGAGTTAACATTTTGAACTTTGGTTTCAACAGATGCTTGTTCAAGTATCTTAAATCCAGAATGGGCCGCCATTCTCCTGTCTTTTTTGGGGTAAGAAAGTATCTTGAATAAAGCCCCTTGCCCTGATGGCAAGGAGGAACCCTTTCCACTGCTTTGCAGACCAGAAGAGAAGAAACCTCTGCTTCCAAAGCAAGGGCTTCTGAAGGATTTGCAGGTGGAAATGCCTGGCTCTCATCTTTGGAAAATATTTGAAGCTGAGAACCAGACCTGGCCTATTACCTCCAGAACCCATCTGTCCAGAAGTTAGGGACAGCCAGCTCTGGCTGAAATAGGCAAACCTGCCCCCACTGGTACAGGAGAATCGGCCCTGGGCACCCCATCAAGGTGCCTGCTTAAGCAGCCTTAGGCTGAGGGAGGAGATGGTCTACTTGCGCCCGTCTACCCTGCCTCTGAAGAAACCCCTCTGCGAGACAGCAGAGGAGGCTTGAAATTGGTAAAAAGGCCTGGAAAGGGTCTGCCCCTACCTCTGGGAGCATGCCTTTGTGGCATGGCATGCTTCTCCTTAGCCTGGGCACTTTTGTAGGTAGTTCTGTATTCATCCATCTTTTTCATATAATTTTCTGTTTGCTCCCCAAACAGAGAATTTCCCACTACAGGAAAATCCATAGCCTTTGACTGAGTATCTTGGGACAGATTAGTGCATCTGAGCCATGCCAACCACGGAAAGCTACAGAAGTGGCCATGACCCTGGAGGAAACATCATTAACATCAACAGCAGTATGAAATTGAACTTTAGAGGCTTCAATGCCATCAGCAGCCACCTGTTCCAACTCACTAGCCAGCTGGCCATGGGCCTGCTTGGCTAACTGCAATACTGTGTCCCACCTAGATTTCTGATATCTAGCCACATAAGCCATATAATTTGCCTGCCTGAGTCCCAAAGAAGCTGCCATATACTGTTTCTCGCCATGGCATCAATCTTCCTAGAATTCTTATCAGGAGGATGTGAGGCCAGAGGAATATTAGCCTTGTCACAGGCTGCAGCTTGTACCACACCTACATGACTACACTGCTCAATAAGGAAGTCTGTATCCGAGCCTGACAAAGTATACCTTCTGTCCATTTTTTATCTACAGGAGGGACAGAATGAGGATTTTTTAAAATCTTTGTTGTTTGCTTCCTAAATGACTTATGCAAAGGAATAGACAACCTCCTAGACTCTGTAATATCCGTCATTTCCACATAATCAGGCTCCTCTTTCTCATCCACAGCCTCCTCTAAAGGAAGCTGGAGGGTTTCTGCAACCTTTTTGTAAAAAATAAAGAAAGAAGGGGACTCAGACAGAATAGGGGGAGATTCTAAAGGTCTGTCTGGAGAAATGCCCGGTTCAATGGGCACGTCCAGACCCTCCCAGCCACACATATATTGATCAAATTCCTCCTCCCCCTCCTGTGGTTCATAAAAATCCTCAACTTCAAAATCCTGAACCACTGGGACTGAACGAACCAACCTTTTACCAACTGTTGGTGGTTCTACAGATCCCTGAGACAGTGACTGGACAATCTGAATGGCTTTAGCTATCTCTGCAGCAGTTGGAGACACAATTCTGGACTCCAAACCTCCTGATTTCTTTGTCTTTTTACTTGGGACTGGTTCCTCTGAACCAGTCTTCCTTTTGCCCGAGGAAGTCTCGCCCTGGTCAGAGGGCACTCCCTCTGGTCCAGTGGGTACTGAACCGGGCTGGCCATCCAGGTCAGCGGACTTTTGGCCTCTGTTTCCTGAGCCGGCCCAATCTCTTCTCCAGGGTGGCTGCAGGGAATTTTACACACCTGGCAGTCTGACAGGGTGGTCAGCCCCAGACAATGAACTGAAGTGGTGTGTGGGTCAGCCTTGGCAAAGGCGTCCCCACAGACATCACAGTGTTGAAACCCAGTGGGCCCGGTTTTTCTTTTGGGTTTCTCAGACATAATGCCAGCCTAACCAAAAACTTGCCCTTTTGATGGCAGTGCCAGGCAAGACACCCTTATCGGTTCCTAACCGTGTCACGGGTATTTGAAAAAAACGTAATAATTTCGTTTTTTTTAGAACCGATAAGAACCGGGAACCGCACTCTAAAACCCACAGTACAGTTTTAAAAGGCAGAAAAAACCAAGCGATCGGTTCAAAACCGAACCGATAATTAATTTTCCACACAGACTTGAATTTTTGTACTTACGGTTAGCAGATAGAGCTTTAGAACCGAAATGCGGTAAAAATAATGACTTTTGCCGGTTCAAATGAACCGAAAACTACTCTCTTGAACCGAGAATGAACCGAGCTGAAGGAGCTGATCTCCGGAGCGACTGTTCAGTGAAGCGGAGTAAAGAATCTGACAGTTTCATTTGAAACTGCCAGATAGAGCTTTGGGCACAGCGCCCTCGCGCTGTAGAACTCCAGATCTTCTGGAGTTAACTCCTTCCTCTCCGGGGCAGTTCAGCTGCAGTGGCTGACTGCTATTGTTATAATATAGCAAGACTTCATGGTGTTTGAATTGTAAAAATTTTCCTGCAGCTACCCTAGAGAAGGAAGTTGGTAGGCTCGGGGAAAGGGAGGCCAGAAAGTCCGCTGAACCGGATGGCCAGCCCGGTTCGGTTCAAACCAAACCAGAAGGAGTGCCCTCTGACCAGGGCGAGACTTCTTCGGACAAAAGGAGAGCCGATTCTGCGGAGTCGGTTCCGGTTAAGAGAACAAGAAAGGAAAAATCAGCTGGTATGGATCCAAAAGTTTCTTCTCCAACCAATGAAAAAATAGCCAAAGCGATAAAAATTGTGTAGTCGCTTTCCCCGGTTCCGACCGAACCGGCACCATCAGGAAGGGGTTCGGTTCAACCGGTTCCACCGGTTCAAGATTATGATGTAAAGAAATTTTATGAACCGGAGTATGAGGAAAGTGAATGTGGTTTTGAAAGACTGGATGTGCCCATAGAACCAGACATCTCCCCAGACAGACCTTCAGGAGTGTCTCCTCCTAGGCTTTCTGAGTCCCCTTCCCACTTCATGTTTTACAAGAAAGTGCCAGAAACCCTTCAGCTTCCGGTTGAGGAAGCTGTGGATGACCAGGAAGAGCCTGACTATGTGGAAATGATGGATATCCCAGAGTCTAGGAGGCTGTCTGTTCCTACACAAATCTTTTGGGAAGCAGACATTTAAGATTTTAAAGACTCTAATACTATACCTCCTGTGGATAAAAGAATGGACAAGAGGTATACCCTGTCAGGCTCGAATACGAGTTCCTTACACAACAATGCAGCCATGTTGGGGTAGTGCAGGCTGCAGCCTGTGATAAGGCAAATATTCCCTTGGCTTCACACCCCCCGGACAAGGACTCCAGGAGGATTGATGCCATGGCAAAGAAACAGTACATGGCAGCATCCTTGGGACTCAGACAGGCGAACTATATGGCCTATGCTGCTAGGTATCAGAAATCCAGATGGGACACTGTTATGGCTTTAGAAAAACAGGTCCCTGGCCAGCTTGCCAAGGAGCTGGAGCAGGTGGCTGCTGATGGTATTGAGGCATCCAAGGTGCAAGTCCATGCTGCAGTAGACTCCAATGATGTTTCATCTAGAGTCATGGCTACATCTGTGGCACTTCGTAGAATGGCTTGGCTCAGATGTACTGGCCTGTCACAGGATACCCAGACTAAGGCCATGGATTTTCCTATTGTGGGTAATTCTCTGTTTGGGGAGCAAACAGAGAATTACATGAAGAAAATGGATGAATATAGGACCACCTATAGGAGTGCCCAGGCCAAGGAAAGGCAAGCTACCCTCAGAGGCAGCATCCCAGGGCAGGGGCCGCCTTTTCATAGGCCTTTCTACCAAGCCCAGCCTCCTCTTCTGCCTATGCTCAGAGGGGTTCTTTAGAGGAAGAGGCAGAAGGGGTACAAGCAGACCTGCTCCACCCCTCAGCCTAAAACCCCTGCCAAGCAGGCACCCCGATGGGACTGCCAGGGCCGATTCTTCACTACCTGTAGGGGGCAGGCTGGCTTACTTTGTCCAGGATTGGAAGTCTCTAACGTCAGACAAATGGGTCCTGGAAGTAGTAAGCCAGGGACTGGTTCTCAGCTTCTAAAAATTTCCAAAGCTGAGAACCAGATTCTTTCCACCTGCAAATCCCTCGGAGGCACTTGCCCTAGAGGCAGAGGTCTCTTCCCTCCTGGCTTTCAGAGCTGTGGAAAGGGTTTCATCCCTGCACCAAGGCAAAGGATTGTACTCCAGGTACTTTCTTACCCCCAAAAAGACAGGATAATGGCGGCCCATCCTGGATCTCAGATACCTAAACAAGCACCTTTTAAAGCCAAAATTCAAAATGGTGACTCTGGGACTAATTCTACCCTCTCTAAGGCCAGGGGACTGGCTAGTCTCCCTGGACCTCAAGGATGCCTACTTCCATATTCTCATCATAAGCTCCCATCGACAGTACCTCAGGTTCGAGCTGCCCTCAGGCCATTACCAATCCAGAGCAATGCCCTTCAGCCTAACCTCTGCTCCACGGGTGTTCACAAAATGCCTGGCAGTAGTAGTTGCTTTTCTAAGGAGGCAAAGGATCGCCATCTTCCCATACCTAGACGACTGGCTCATAGTAGGCCAGTCCCCAGACCAGGTCAAGTTACACCTACAGATAACTCAGCAACTGCTCACCTCTCTAGGTTTCCTTCTGAATCTTTCAAAGTCAGTTCTGCAGCCTGTTCAGCTCCTCACCTTCATAGGCGTAGAGCTAGATACAATAAAGGCCAGAGCCTTCCTTCCCCTGGACAGGGCAAGGACCCTTATCACACTGGCCTCTTCTTTCACCCTACAGGTGTCTCATCCAGCAAGGCACTTTCTGCAGCTCCTGGGTCACATGGCTGCTTCTACAGCAGTGGTGCAGGGAGCAAGATTTCAGATGAGGGATATTCAGTTCCACTTGAGAGCCTTTTGGTCCCAGAAAAAGGACCCTCTGACCAGACTGATACCAGTGATTCGAACCCTGATCCAGGCTTTGCAGTGGTGGCAGGATCAGGACAATCTAAGACAGGGAGTTCCTTTTGTCACTCAGTCTCACTCTTTAATCCTTACTACAGATGCCTCCCTCTTGGGGTGGGGGGCCCACTTGGGAGGCCTGACCACCCAAGGGTTGTGGTCTCCTCAGGAATCTCTGCTTCACATCAATCTGTTGGAACTCAGAGCAGTGTTTCTAGCACTTCAAGTTTTTTCCAAGTCCGTTCAGAACAAAGTTGTTCAGATCAGGACAGACAATACCACCACAATGTGGTATATCAACAAGCAAGGGGGCACTCGGTCTACGGCCTTGTGCACAGAAGCAATGAAGTTGTGGTCTCTGGCCTATTCCCTGAACATCTCCCTTACAGCAGTACACCTCCCAGGCAAGGACAATGTCCTGGCAGATGCTCTCAGCAGGATATCTCAGGGCCATCACAAATGGTCACTGGATCCCCTGGTTTTGGAGGTGATCTTTTCCAGATGGGGCACCCCACAGATAGATCTTTTTGCCGCCCCAGACAATCATCAACTTCCCATTTTTTGCTGCAGGCCCCCAGTGTTGGGCTCAGTCTCCCTGGATGCCCTGGTTCTCAATTGGGAAGGGAAGTTCCTGTATGCTTCCCCCCCTTCCCCCTCCTGTTCAAGGTGCTAGTCAAAATCAGTCTCTACCCTGCAAGGTGATTCTGATTCCTCCAGACAGCCTTGGTACCCTCTCCTGTTGTCCTTAGCAGTCCACCTTCCCTTGTCTCTTCCCAGGAATTACAACCTGTTAACCTGTGCTCAGGGGAGGGTTTGGTACCCGAATCTCAAATCTCTCAATCTCAAGGCCTGGCTCTTGAAGAGTTCGTTTGCTGATTTACATCTCTCTCAAGGTGTTATGGATATTCTAAAGGCTTCTAGGAAGCCTTCCACCAGAACTACTTATAATTCCAAATGGAAAAGATTCTCCATATGGTGCTCTGGGAAGCATATTTCCCCAGAGTCTGCTGACCTGCTCACAGTCCTTGACTATATGGTTCATCTGAATAGCTTGGGACTCAGACCAGCTACACTAAGGGTGCATCTGGCAGCTGTCTCTGCTTTTCTTTCAGCAGGTAAGCCTTCTTCTCTTTCAGCTCACCCTGTATTCTCCAGGTTCTTCAAGGGATTGCTTCATACCAATCCGCCATTCAGGGACCCTGCCTCTGCTTGGGACCTTAATGTTTGCATTGCTCAGCTTATGCAACCCCCCTTTGAGTCTTTGTCCTCAGCAAAGCTTAAGTACTTGACTTGGAAAACTGTTTTCTTGGTGGCCATCACTTCTGCCAGGCGCATAAGCGAGTTACAAGCCCTGTCAGTAGAGCCTGATTTTATCTCTTTCCATAGAGATAAGGTGGTCCTCAGGACTAACAGGAAGTTTTTACCAAAGGTGGTTTCAGACTTCCACCTTAACCAATCTGTCTCTTCCTGTGTTCTTCACTGACCATTCCTCCTCTGGTGAGAGGAGGTTGCACAGTTTGGATGTGAAAAGAGCCCTTAGCTATTATATAGAACGTACCAAGGGTCACAGGTTTGACTCCCTTCAACTGTTCCTCACTTATGGTGAGGTTGGTAAAGGAAAACCTGCCACTAAAAGATCCATTGCCAGGTGGATTGTCTCTTGCATTCAATTTTGCTATGAAAAACTAGGTAGAATTCCACCCTCAGGCCTGAGGGCTCACTCTACCAGAGGTACAGCTGCTTCCCTGGCTGCTGCCAGGGATATTCCTATCTTAGAGATATGTCAAGCAGCCACCTGGAAAACAGTTCACACTTTTACCAAGCATTACTCTCTGGATATCCAGGCTGGGAGTGATGCTCGGTTTTAACACAGCAGTGCTTCAGAGCCTATTTCCTAAGTAGGTTCTGTCCCTCCATGGAGGTACTGCTTGTCAGGAATACAGCAAGACTTCATGTTTGTAAGAAAATTACCTCACCATAGTAATGTTGTTTCTCTAATGGAGTCTTGTTGTATTCTGACCTCCCTGCCTCCTCTCAGAACCTTTGTTTTTTGGGATGTGGGTGGGCAGTAGCAGTGTTGGCACTCAGGAGGTGCCCCACACTTTTTTATTATCACCCTCTTTTCTTTGGGTGAGTGGGTGCTGTGTTTATTTCATTTTTTGGGTTTCCTGACTTGAGTCTTCGTTTTGGGACCAAAAAATCTGTTTTTATGTTAGTAGCCAGTTGGCTAGTGTAGGTTTACAGCTTCCACACAGGACCTCAGTGAGTTTAGCTCATAAAGATCTGATGGTTTGAGTTTAAACAGCAACAGACAGAGTCTCAACCGAGCTCGAGCTCAGCATTCCATGCCTGGCATGGAAAGTTAACTCTTTCATCTCCGGGGGCAGTTCGAAGGTTGGGACTCACTGCTATTGTCAGAATACAGCAAGACTCCATTAGAAGAAACAACATTACTAAGGTGAGTCATTTTTTCGTGTCATGCATTGTTTTGGCGCCACCAGTTCTTTCTTAGTACAATACCTGTTTTAGGAATTATATTTAAACAGAGGAACTGGCGGACATTAATCTGACGAAGCAATAGCGAAACATAAGGTCAGTTGTTGGGGCACTGGCAAATGGCCAAAGAAGCCGGGGAGCCAGTGATCTTCATTCAGTGAACACCAGGCAAGGTCTTTGGTGTGGAGACAAGTCAGTACCTTGGCCAGTATCCAGGGAAGATAAGAACCTTGTACTCTGCTTTTTCTCAGGATTGTATGACAATCCGATATACCCATAAACTGAGACTGAAAGTATTGCAGGGCAAAATTTGTATTACTGGCTGCAGAGATGGAGGGCCAGTCAGATGACTGTAGATCAGCTAGGAGAGAGGACAAGTCCAGTGACCTAAAAGAACTGAGATGGATGAATTTTTGGGGGCTTTAGGACATTGTATCTTGTGCACACAGTAAACCATACGATGGTCACTGGGGGCATAAGGAAGGATGCCTGCATCCACAATACAGTGGGGATGAGAAGAGAGGACCCAGCCTAACAGAGCGTGATTTAAACATTTCAAATTTTAATGAGTGGGGTCAGAAATCAATTGAGCCAATTGCAGTGACTTTACATTATGAGAATTTTTTTTTTTTGGCATTAGGGGAGAGCCAATTTATATTAAAGTCACCGAGGATGAGTAGCTCACCTCTGGAGGAGTTAGAACAGATGGAGGAAAGGAGCTCAGGAACTAAAGCAGAAGACATACCAGGGGAATGGTAAACACCAGCAATCAAGTTGGGAATAGAGAAGGGAAGTGAAAGTTTAAAGAGGAGCATCTCTTAGGAAGAGGGGGAGAAGACAGCAAGGACAGTCACAAATTGGATCCTAGTAGATAAACTGCAGCACCACCGCCACTTTTTGTGGGAACTTGCCTGGATAAGGGTTAACCAGGGATAGTTACAGCAGAGTCATGGACTTTGGAGGAGAGACAGGTTTCAGATATAACTAGTACATCCAGCCAAAGGTTAAGCATGATAGGTTGTATCTGGTCAATTTTTGGAAGGAGGCTACGGATGTTTAAATGAGCCACCCTCAATCCTTTGGGAACCTGCAAGGGGAAGTAGTGATTGGGCCAGGGTTAAGGTCAATGTCACCTACCAAAAGTAGCAAGCTGGCAATGAACTTTAAAGCACAAGTGTGCTGCCTGGAATGGGTGGGGGCGTTGATGAGGGAGAAAAGCAAGGTAAAACTTTGTTTTTAAATTGTCCTTCAAAATGTAAGTCTATCTGGCTGCTTTCTGACACACTGTGGCCCTGTACTAATAACAACTGGCTCGGGTACAGATCTGATACAGATGCAACAATTCTTTGTTCCTTACATAATCTGTGTGCAGTTTGTGTGTCCTCTACCTGCACATTTTCATTGCCTGAAATGCTTGGCATTTCTCAGTCACTATACCCATTCTCTTCTGCTATAGAATCAGATCCTTGTAGAGAAAGAAAATACCACAGTTAGCGTGGTGCACCAAGAATAGAGTGAAATGCATACCTGAATTCATTTACCTGGTATTATTTACATTCATTTTTCTCCATATATTCAAGTAAACATAAACCCCCCACATTGAAGTAATTGGTACAATGCATTATCAGGAAGGTATGAGCACCCCCCCTCCCCCGAACCGGACAGGCAACTGTGCTTCTTGGAGGCAGGCCTCACAGTTTTGGAAGCTGTGCTAGTTCCTTTTTTATGCTCCGTTTTTGCCCCCATTTGTCTCCTTGACAGCTGCCAGGTCCTCCTCCTTTGGGATACTTCACAGTGGCTGCTCTTCTGTCCGCTGTCTCACCAGGTCTGTGCCCCCAGATTCTGCAACTCCCGTCCAGTGCCCATCAGCTGCACCACTTCCCATCACTCCTTTAAGAGAGCCCTATGGACTCACCTGAAATTCGCCTGAGTCTGTCACTGTCCCTAGAATGCATGGTGTGCCATACCCTGGCATGGTTTTCCTTGACATCTACGTTTGAAAAGAGTGGTGTCCTATATTGTTTGCTATACTCCTGTACTTATGCAATTAGTGCATACAACGTTTCTCTGTATCATGGCTTACCCTAATTGCTCTTACCTCCATGTAATGTATACTGCCTTTTATTGTGTTTATTACCTCTACTATTGTGCTCATGCTTCTCTGATTACTGCCTGTACATCCCTTCACTGTTACATTGTCATGTTGTTCTATATATCTGCTTTTGTAATCTCCCAAGTCGTACCTGAAAATAGGCATTTTAAACAACATGAAGTCTTGCTATATTATAGACATTAGCAGTTTGTTCCACCTCTAGAACTGCCCCAGAGTGAAATGGTTAAAACCATTCCAAAATAGAATTTTGGCACGAGAGCAGCTCTATCTGTGTCATTTCAAACTTGAACTGTCAGATTCTTTACTCCGCCTCAGTGAACAGTCGCTCCGGAGATTTCTCCTTCTGCTCGGTTCATTTCTCGGTTTAAAAAGTGTTTTCTCGGTTGGATTTAACCGAGAATAGTTTCATTTTAACACTAAAACCGTTCAGTTCAAGCTCCATCTGTGGTAATCGTAAGTAAATGAAGATTTTGTCTGTGTGGAACTTGTAAGTTATCGGTTCGAGTTTTGAACCGATCAGTGGGTTTAAAACTCATTTAAAACTAAAAGTTACTATTTTAGAGTGCGGTTCAGTTCTTATCGGTTCTAAAAAAGCGGATTTATTACGTTTTTCCAATACCATGACACGGTTAAAGAACGATGAGGGTGTCTGCCTGGCACTGCTGTTAAAAGGGCAAGTTTTGGTTAGGCTGGCATTATGTCTGAGAAACCCAAAAGAAAAACCGGCCCACTGGGTTTCAACACTGTGATGTTTGTGGGGAAGTCTTTGCCAAGGCTGACCCACACACCACATGTGTTTATTGTCTGGGGTTTGACCACCTCCAGTCAGACTGCCAGGTATGTAAGAATTTCCCTGCAGCCACCCTGGAAAAAGATTGGGCAGGCTCAGGGACCGAGAGGCCAAAAAGTCCGCTGACCCGGATGGCCAGCCCGGTTCGGTGCCAACCGAACCAGAGGGAGTGCCCTCTGACCAGGGCCAGACTTCCTCGGGCCAAAGAAAAGCTGGTTCTGAGGAACCAATTCCAGTAAAGAAAACAAGAAAATCAGCAGGTCTGAAGTCCAAAATTCCTTCTCCAACTGCTGCAGAGATAAAAGCCATACAAATTGTCCAGTCACTGTCTCAGGGTCCGTCTGAACCACCACTATCTGGTAAAGGTCAGTTCATCCGGTCCCAGTGGTTCAGGATTATGATATTGAGGATTTTATGAACCAGAGGAGGGGAGGATGATTATGAACAGTATGAATGTGGCTGGGAAGGTCTGGGTGTGCCCATTGAACGGACATCTCCCAAGACAGACCTTTAGAATCTCCCCTATGCTGTCTGAGTCCCCATCTCATTTTATGTTCTATAAAAGTTGCTGAAACCCTCCAGCTTCCTTTAGAAGAGGCTGTGGATGAGCAAGAGGAGCCTGATTTTGTAGAAATGATAGATATTCCAGAGTCTAGAGATTGTCTATTCCTTTACATAAGTCTTTTAGGAAACAAACAATTACAATTTTAAAGCTCTAATTCTGTGCCTCCTGTAGATAAAAGATGGACAGAAGGTATACATTGTCAGGCCTGATACAGAATTCCTTTCTCAGCAATGCAGTCATGTTGGGGTAGTTCAGGCTGCTGCCTGTGATAAAGCTAATATTCCCTTGGCTTCACATCCTCCTGACAAAGTTCCAGGAAGATTGATGCTGGCAAAAAAAACAGTATATGGCAGCCTCTCTGGGACTCAGGCAAGCAAATTATATGGCTTATGTAGCTAGGTATCAGAAATCTAGATGGGATACTGTTATGCAATTGGCCAAGCAGGCCCATGGCCAGCTGGCTAGTGAACTAGAACAGGTGGCTGCTGATGGCATTAAGCCTCTAAGGTTCAGTTTCATGCTGCTGTGGATGTTAATGATGTTTCCTCTAGGGTCATGGCCACATCTGTAGCTTTTCGTAGGTTGGCCTGGCTCAGGTGTACTAGTTTGTCACAGGATACCCAGACTAAGGCTATGGATTTTCCTGTGGTGGGAAATTCTCTGTTTGGAGAGCAGACGAGAATTACATGAAGAAGATGGATGAATATAGAACTACTTACAAGAGTGCCCAGGCTAAGGAGCGGCAAGCCACTCCTCAAAGGCATGCCCCAGGGTAGGGTAGGCCTTTTCACAGGCCTTTCTACCAGACTCAGGCCTCCTCTGCCTATGCTCAGAGGGGCTTCTTCAGAGGCAGGGGCAGACGAGGGGTGGGCAGACCTGCTCCCACCCCCCAGCCTAAACCTCCTGCGAAACAGGCACCCTGATGGGGTGCCCAGGGCCGATTCTCCTGTACCAGTGGGCTTCCTTACCCAAAAAAAGACAGGAGAATGGCAGCCCATTTTAGATCTCAGATATCTGAACAAGCATCTTTTGAAACCAAAGTTCAAAATGGTAACTCTGGCAATGATTTTACCTTCCCTAAGGCCAGGGGACTGGCTAGCCTCCCTGGACCTCAAGGATGCCTATTTCCATGTCCTAATCAGAAGATCCCATTGAAAGTACCTCAGATTCTAACTGCCCTCAGGTCATTACCAGTTCAGAGCAATGCCCTTCGGCCTTACCTCTGCTCCAAGGGTATTCACAAAGTGTCTAGCAGTGGCAGTGGCCCACTTAAGGAGGCAGAGGATTGCTGTTTTTCCTATCTAGACGACTGGCTCATTGTAGGCCAGTCCCTGAACAGGTAAAATCTCACCTGCAGGTCACCAGCAGCTTCTCACCTCCTGGGTTTCTGCTAAACCTACCAAAGTCGGTTCTGGAACCAGTCCAGGTACTCACCTTTATAGGGCAGAATTGGACACAAAGCTAGCCAGAGCCTTTCTTCCCCAGAAAGGGTAAGGAATTTAGTGGCTCTGGCCTCTTCCTTCACTCTGCAGGTCTCGACCAGCAAGACACTTTCTGCAGCTCCTGGGGCACATGGCTGCATCCACAGCTGTTGTGCAGAAGCCAGATTTCAGATGAGAGACATTCAGTTTCACTTGAGAACCTTTTGGTCTCAGAGAGAGACCCCCTTTCAAGTTGGTCCCAGTGACTCTAACCTTGATCCTAGCTCTCCAGTGGTGGCAGGATCAGAGCAATTAAGAGCGGGGTCCCCTTCATTTCCCTTCTCACGACTTGACTCTCACTACAGATGCTTCCCTTCTGGGTTGGGGAGCCCACATGGGCGACCTTTCCACTCAGGGAGTCTGGTCCCCCCAGGAATCTCTGCTCCACATCAATTTGCTGGAACTCAGAGCTGTCTTTTTAGCTCTTCAAGCTTTTTCTGCATCTGTCCATGACAAGGTGATACAAGTCAGTACAGACAACACCACAACAATGTGGTACATCAACAAACAGGGGGGCACTCGGTCTTCGGCCTTGTGCACCGAGGCAATGAAGTTGTGGTCTCTGGCCTATTCCTGAACACTTCCCTAGCAGTTCATCTTCCAGGGAAGGACAATGTCCTAGCGGATGCCCTCAGTAGGATTTCCCAGGGCCATCACGAATGGTCCCTGGATCCTCAAGTGCTGGGGATAGTTTTTGCCAGGTGGGGCATCCTCAGATAGATCTTTTGCAGCCCCAGACAATCACAAACTTCCTCTGTTCTGTTGCAGGCCTCCAGTACTGGGCTCAGTTCCCTGGATGCCCTTCTTCTGGATTGGGAGGAAGTTCTCTATGCTTCCCCCTTTCCTTTCCTATTCAAAGTACTAGTCAAAATCAGATCTCAGCCTTGCAGGGTGATTCTGATTGCCCCGGATTGGGCCAGGCAGCCCTGGTACCCACTCCTTCTGTCTCTGACAGTCCATCTTCCCCTGTGCCTCCCCAGGAATCACAATCTGTTGACTTGTGCCCAAGGAAGGGTTTGGTATCCGGACCTCAATCCCTCAACCTCAAGGCCTGGCTCTTGAGAGTTAGAGTTGCTGATTTACACCTCTCTCAGGGTGTTCTTGAGATCCTAAAGGCTTCCAGAAAGCCTTCCACTAGAGGCTACTTATAGTTCTAAATGGAAAAGGTTTTCCATTTGGTGTGCTAGGAAAAATATTTCCCAGAATCTGCTGAATTGCCCATTTGTTAGATTACATGGTACATCTTAATTCCTTGGGTCTCAGACCAGCTACCCTGAGAGTTCATTTGGCAGCTGTGTGCTTTTTGTCAGCAGGAAAGTCATCCCTCTTTCCTCTCATCCTGTGTTTTCCAAGTTTTTAAGGGATTACTCCATACTAATCCTCCTTTTGGGAACCGGCCCCTGCTTGGGACATAATGTTTGCATTGCCCAGTTAATGCAACCCCTTTTGAACCTCTGTCTTCTGCAGGCTTAAGTACCTAACTTGGAAAACTGTTTTTCTAGTGGCTATCACTTCTGCCAGGCGCATAAGTGAATTGCAAGCCTTGTCAGTGGAGACTGACTTTATTTCTTTCCACAGGGATAAGGTAGTCCTTAGGACTAATAGGAAGTTTTGCCTAAGGTGGTTTCAGATTTTCATCTTAATCAATCTATCTCCTTCCAGTATTTTCACTGATCACTCCTCTTGGTGAGAGGAGGTTGCACAACCTGGATGTTAAGAGAGCTCTTAGTTATTATATAGGCGTGCCAAGGTCTGGGTTCGAATCCTCCAACTTTTCCTTACCTATGGTGAAGTTGGGAAAGGCAAACCTGCCACTAAGAGATCAATAGCCAGGTGGATTGTCTCTTGTATCCAATTTTGTTATCGGAAAGTGGGCAGAGCCCCCCCCCCCAGTTTGAGGGCTCATTCTACCAGGGGTACAGCTGCGTCTCTAGCTGCTGCCAGAGATATCCCTTTGTTAGAGATTTGCAAGGCTGCTACTTGGAAAACGGTACACACTTTTCCAAACATTACTCCCTGGATGTCCAGGCCAGGAGAGATGCTCGGTTTGGCACAGCTGTTCTTCAGAGCCTATTCCCTAAGTAGGTTCTGCCCCTCCTCCATGGAGGTACTGCTGTGTATTCTGCTAATGTCTATAATATAGCTAGACTTCATGTTGTTTGAAGAAAAAATTACTCACCTTAGTAATGTTGTTTCTTCTAATGGAGTCTTGCTATATTATAGACCTACCCCCCAACCTACCCCTCTCAGAACCTCTACTTGGTGGGTGTGGGCACTACTTATGTCCTGTTAGCATTTTGTCCCTTTGGGACTTTGGGGTATATGTATGTGACGTGTGTGTGTTTTATTATACTTATGTTCCATTTTCATATTATTAGAATGGTGTTAGTATTTCTGGTCCCCTGACTTGAGTCTTGGGTGTTGGGACCATCAATGGTTGTTATTATTTAGGTAGCCATTTGGCTAGTGTAGGTTACAGCTTCCACACAGACCTTAGTGAGTTTGGCTCGTAAAGATCTGACAGTTCAGGTTTGAAATGACACAGATAGAGCTGCTCTCGTGCCAAAATTCTATTTTGGAATGGTTTTAACCATTTCACTCCGGGGCAGTTCTAGAGCTGGATCAAACTGCTAATGTCTATAATATAGCAAGACTCCATTAGAAGAAACAACATTACTAAGGTGAGTAATTTTTTCTTTTTGCCTAGTGTGCTTACCCGGTAAACAAAAGCTAAATCAAAAATAGCCACTGCTTCTCTAAGGACAGTGACCTCACCTTCCAGGTCTCCTAGACCCTTCAGACTTACTCATATGCATGAAGAAAACTTCGGTATGTGTCGTTGATATTCACCATTCAGTCACCAATTAATGTAAGGAGAGTGAAGTGCCATTTGAGGAAATTACATTATACTATTTGCCATAACTGTTTTGGATGTTTGACGCTCTGCAAAGATGTTCACCAAGTGGCTTGATCCTACTAAACTGTTAGTGCTCATCACCTGGGTGAGCAGTTTCCAGGTGGTGTAGCCAGTCAAGGTGCTTGTCAAGCGTAAGGACAGCAATGCACTTACAAAATAAACACTAAATGGGCTGTCTAACACCTAGCCCATCACCTGTATGCTCCAGGAATAACATCTGCTTCCTTATCACCAGAGGGCATGCAATGAAGAGAGAGAGGAGTGGTGAGTTTAAGAGGCATGTGAGGAAGTACTACTTCACCGAAACACAAGTGGATGGATGGAACAGACTGCCAGCATAATATGTGGAGGCAAAAACATTCTGTTATGCTACGTACGCGATAAGCAATGATTACCTGTGGTGATACACTGTATATTGTACAATACGCTGTACTTTTTTTAAGGGAGGGTTAAGGTAAAGGATATCTGACATGACTGACCTATAAAACCCTATATGGACTCGGCCCAGGCTATCTGAGTGACCTTTTGTCCCCTTACTGCCCTGCTCGCCCTCTCCACTCCTCCGAGATGAGCCTCCTAGTGTTTCCCAAGGCTAAGTTTAACATCAGGGGGCTGCACTTTTGAAATGGCTGGTCTGGTGTTGTAGAAGTTGCATCCCAGATATCTGAGGGAGGCTTCTTCAGTGGAAACCTTTAAGGGGGGGGGGTCTAAAGACCTACTTGTTTAGACAGGCTTTTGACCTCAGCTAATCCCACTGGCTCTTTTTGTCTACGTATACTGTCTAATTTCTATTTTTAAGTCATGTGTATTTATTTATTTGTGTCTTATGTTTATGTTTTTATCTTGTGTACAGCACTCCGAGACCCTGGGATTGGGCGCGTATAATACAAACTACTACTACTGTTTCCACCTGCCCAAGCCCTTCTTCGTGTGGTAGGAGTCCTCTAATGGTTCAATCTGTCACTTTCCACTGCTTGACATTCTCTCCAGAATCCCTGAGTGTAACCCACAGCTTGTTATCTGTGGGTGGGACCACGGATTACCAAGCTGGGAGGAATATACTTCACTTAATGGTTGTGATCTGAGAGAGGGAGATGGGGAGGAATGGGAGGAATTGTTTGGACCCTACTGTGGCCTGGGGGTAGGGCGACTTCATCTGCCTGGGGCTGCTGGGGTATTTTCCCAATAAGTCTCCCTCATTCCTCTCTAGGATGTGGTTCTGAGAAATGACCCAGCAGAACACCTATCAGGGTGATGGGAAGAGTGGACGAGCTCCATCCCACTTTCAGAACTCCCTTGCTGGCCCCACTCTGGGCATGTGATGTCTGTGGCAAGTGGGTGAGGGCCAATGTAAGGCTGCTCTAGCGGGACCACTTGTTTCTTCCTGCATGACACTCCCTCTGCTTGGGCCACTAGGGGGCAGCTGTGCAGCAGAAGGAGGTGCCCTCCCTCGCTATAGCAGGAGCCCTCCAAGGTGGATGCCAGAACTTCAGTTCACCAGTTGGCACCAGACGTCCCGGGCATGGAGGGAAAATCTGGGCTTTCTGGATGGGAAGTGGTAGTTCTGCTGTGTCACTAAAATGTGCACATACTCTATTTACAGGACACAGAAACTATATAAAGTATAGAGGATACGGTAACCTTTGTCATCATATATTTCATTCCTGTATACCTACTAATGGTGTTGGATGGCTGGGCTGAAGGAGGCACAATGAAAACTGCTAGGAGAGGCTGAGACAAAGGCAAATTCAATGATGGAGTTGCACAAACAGTAGAGAAAAACCTCTAAAAAAAAAAAAAGAGGCAAATAATTTGAAAATTGTTGTAAAGAACTGGACTTAGAGCCGCCCTGAAAAACCAGCATCAGCACGCATGCAGGTGACCTGAGTTCAGGAACAAGCATGTGTCACCATAATGGGAGGCAGGCCTGTCTACAGCAATCCCAGAAAAAGATGAAAACCTGTGCTCTGCACTTAATATGGGGTACTACACCTATGGCCACTTGGCAGTGCGTCGCACTTGAGGTGGGAGGGCGTCAGGCACTGGTGGCCCAGTGGCTCCTGCAGTGGGCGAAGTGAGCTTGCTCCCTCCACAGGACACCACTGCATGCAGTGGAGACTGACGGAGGCTTGCTCACACCTGGGGTGGTGGGTGGAGACAGGAAGAAAATGGGTAAAAATCCCATGGCCAGCCATCTGACGGCCTGGGCTCTGTTGGACTTCTCTGGGTCCTAGTGCCTGCTGGCACTGGATCATGGTCCACATACTGGACTGCCTTGGGGGAAAGAACAGCCCCTTCCCCGGGGTCCACACCACAGGGGACAGACCTGCCACAGGCTATTGGGCTAACAGGCCTGATTAGGGTACATCCCCGTCAATGGGGTATATCCCTGGCAGAGGATCCGGGGTTGGGACAAAAAACTCTATAGAAAAAAGGAACTGGACTTAGAAGTCTGTGTTAAACTGATTTAAATCCTTCCTGATGAAAACTATTTAATGATGCAGACTTAAGCACTCTAAATCTCCAGGGATATTGGAATACTTAAAAAATCATGATTGTGCACATCCAGCTTGCAACCATAAATAATTTAGTTAAAAGATAGATCGACAAACAACTATTTGCCCCCATTTTGTTTAAGTTTGAGTCTAAAATGTATTGCAACCAAAGACATGCACCAGTTATTTTCAGTGTTAGCAGTCTGATTCTGCTGTTTTATGTCTGTTAAGTCAGTGTTTCTCTGCATCTTACTGAAACATCTGTCTGGAACAGCAGAAGCCAGGTCTTAACATAGAAACAGAATTTGTCAGGAGATAAGGACTGCTAGGCCCACCTAGTCTGATCATTTTCTTCCCCTGCCTACACTGTCACTGCAGACCCTTTGTGATCTCTGGCTAGCCCCGCTTTCCTACAAAGATTTCTTTGTGCCTGTCCCTTGCATGTTTGAAGTCCACCACTGTTTTGACCCTCACCGCCCCTGCTGAAAACTGTTCCAGGCATCTGCTATTCTTTCAGTGAAGAAGTACTTCTTCACATGCCTCCTAAATTTCCCACCTTCCAGCTTCATTGCATGCACCTTCTCTCTTGAAAAATACTACCCTCCCGAACATTATTTATCCCCATGAGGTATTTATAGGTCTCTATCATATCTTGAGTCCTGTGGGTTGCAAGACCAAAGGTAGCATGGATTCACAAAGTGGGAGATCATGCCAGACAAATATGATCATTCAAACAACACGAAGTCTTGCTATATTATGACAGTAGCAGTTTGATCCAGCTCTAGAACTGCTCCGGAGGTGAAATGGTTAAAACCATTCCAAAATAGAATTTTGGCCACGAGCTCTAAGAAGCAGCTCTATCTGTGTTATTTAAAACCTGAACTGTCAGATTCTTTACTCCGCCTCAGTGAACAGTCGCTCCGGAGAGTTCTCCTACTGCTCGGTTCATTTCTCAGTTTAAAAATGTTTTCTCGGTTGGATTCAACCGAGAATAGTTATTTTAACACATAAAACCGTTCGGTTCAAGCTCTATCTGTGGTAACCGTAAGTAAATTGAAGGTTTTGTCTGTGTGGAACTTGTAAGTTATCGGTTCGGTTTTGAACCGATCAGTTGATTTAAAACTCATTTAAAACTAAATTTAATATTTTAGAGTGCGGTTCCAGTTCTTATCGGTTCTAAAAACCCGGATTTATTCGTTTTACCAATACCCGTGACACAGTTAGGAACCGATAAGGTATCTTCCTAGCACTGCCGTTAAAGGCAAGTTTTCTGGTTAGGCTGGCATTATGTCTGAGAAACCCAAAAGAAAAACCGGGCCCACTGGGTTTCAACACTGTGATGTTTGTGGGAAGTCTTTGCCAAGGCTGACCCACACACCATGTTTATTGTCTGAGGTTTGACCACCTCCAGTCAGACTGCCAGATATGTGAAATTTCCCTGCAGCCACCCTGGAAAAAGATTGGGCAGGCTCAGGGCGAGAGCAAAAGTCCGTGACCCGGATGGCCAGCCGGTTGGTGCCAGCGAACCGGAGGAATGCCCTCTGATCAGGCGAGACTTCCTCGGGCAAAGAAAAGCTGGTTCTGAGGAACCAATTCCAGTAAAGAAAACAAGAAAATCAGCAGGTCTGGAGTCCAAAACCCTTCTCCAACTGCTGCAGAGATAGCAAAAGCCATACAAATTGTCCAGTCACTGTCTCAGGGTCCGTCCGAACCACCGCTATCTGGCAAAAGGTTGGTTCGTCCGGTCCCAGTGGTTCAGGAATATGATATTGAGGAATTTTATGAACCAGAGGAGGGGGAGGATGATTATGAACAGTATGAATGTGGCTGGGAAGGTCTGGGTGTGCCCATTGAACCGGACAACTCCCCAGACAGGCCTTTAGAATCTCCCCCTATGCTGTCTGAGTCCCCATCTCATTTCATGTTTTACAAAAAAGTTGCTGAAACCCTCCAGCTTCCCTTAGAAGAAGCTGTGGATGAGCAAGAGGAGCCTGATTTTGTAGAAATGATGGATATTCCAGAGTCTAGGAGATTGTCTATTCCTTTACACAAGTCTTTTAGGAAGCAAACAATCAAAATTTTAAAAACTCCTAATTCTGTGCCTCCTGTAGATAAAAAGATGGACAGAAGGTACACATTGTCAGGTCCTGATACAGAATTCTTTTCTCAGCAATGCAGTCATGTTGGGGTAGTTCAGGCTGCTGCCTGTGATAAAGCTAATATTCCCCTGGCTTCACATCCTCCTGACAAGGATTCCAGGAAGATTGATGCCATGGCAAAAAAACAGTATATGGCAGCCTCTCTGGGACTCAAGGCAAGCAAATTATATGGCTTATGTAAGTAGGTATCAGAAATCTAGATGGGATACTGTGATGCAATTAGCCAAGCAAGCCCATTTCCAGCGGCTAGTGAACTAGAACAGGTGGCTGCTGATGGCATGAGGCTTCTAAGGTTCAGTTTCATGCTGCTGTGGATGTTAATGATGTTTCCTCTAGGGTCATGGCCACATCTGTTGCTTTTCGTGGGTTGGCCTGGCTCAGGTGTACTAGTCTGTCACAGGATACCCAGACTAAGGCTATGGATTTTCCTGTGGTGGGGAATTCTCTGTTTGGGAGCAGACAGAGAACTACATGAAAAGATGGATGAATATGGGACTACTTACAAGAGTGCCCAGGCTAAGGGGCGGCAAGCCACTCCTCAAAGGCATACCCCAGGGGTAGGGGTAGGCCTTTTCACAGGCCTTTGCCAGACTCAGGCCTCCTCTGCCTATGCTCAGAGGGGCTTCTTCAGAAGCAGAGGCAGGCGGGGGTGGGCAGACCTGCTCCCACCCCCAGCCTAAAAGCTCCTGCTAAGCAGGCACCCTGATGGGGTGCCCAGGGCCGTTCTCCTGTACCGGTAGGGGGCAGGCTGGTTTACTTCAGCCAGAATTGGGCTTCTTTAACCTCAGACAAGTGGGTTCTGGAAGTAGTAGGCCAGGGTCTGGTTCTCAGCTTCAAAAAGTTTCCCAAGTTGAGAAGCAGGCTTTTTCTACCTGCAAGTGCTTCAGAGACCCTTGCTCTGGAAGCAGAGGTCTCATCCTTGTTAGCTCTCAGAGCAGTAGAAAGGGTTCCTCCCCTGCACCAGGGCAGGGGTCTGTATTCCAGATACTTCCTTACCCCAAAAAAGACAGGAGAATGGCGGCCCATATTAGATCTCAGATATCTGAACAAGCATCTTTTGAAACCAAAGTTCAAAATGGTAACTCTGGCAATGATTTTACCCTCCCTAAGGCCAGGGGACTGGCTAGCCTCCCTGGACCTCAAGGATGCCTATTTCCATGTCCTAATCAAAGCTCCCATTGAAAGTACCTCAGATTTGAACTGCCCTCAGGTCATTACCAGTTCAAACAATGCCCTTGACCTTACCTCTGCCCCAAGGGTATTCACAAAGTGTCTAGCAGTGGCAGTGGCTCACTTAAGGGAGGCAAAGGATTGCTGTTTTCCCTATCTAGACGACTGGCTCATTGTGAGACCAGTCCCCAGAACCAGGTAAAATCTCACCTGCAGGTCACCCAGCAGCTTCTCACCTCCCTGGGCTTTCTGCTAAATCTACCAAAGTCGGTTCTGGAACCAGTCCAGGTACTCACCTTTATAGGGGCAGGGTGGACACAAAGCTAGCCAGAGCCTTTCTTCCCTTAGAAAGGGTAAGGAATTTAGTGGCTCTGGCCTCCTCCTTCACTCTGCAGGTCTCTCGACCAGCAAGACACTTTCTGCAGCTCCTGGGGCACATGGCTGCATCCACAGCTGTTGTGCAGGGAGCAAGATTTCAGATGAGAGACATTCAGTTTCACTTGAGAACCTATTGGTTTCAGAGAAGAGACCCCCTTTCCAAGTTGGTCCCAGTGACTTGAACCTTGATCCTAGCCCTCCAGTGGTGGCAGGATCAGAGCAATTAAGATTGGGGGTCCCTTCATTCCCCCTACTCCGACTTGACTCTCACTACAGATGCTTCCCTTCTGGGTTGGGAGCCCACATGAGCAACCTTTCCTCAGGGTGTGGTCCCCCAGGAATCTCTGCTCCACATCAATTTGCTGGAACTCAGAGCTGTCTTTTAGCTCTTCAAGCTTTTCTGCATCTGTCCACGACAAGGTGATACAAGTCAGAACAGACACCACCACAACAATGTGGTACATCAACAGAACAGGGGCACTCGGTCTTCGGCCTTGTGCACAGGCAATGAAGTTGTGGTCTGGCCTATTCCTGAACACTTCCTCATAGCAGTTCATCTTCAGGAAGGACAATGTCCTAGCGGATGCTCTCAGCAGGATTTCCCAGGGCCATCACGAATGGTCCCTGGATCCTCAAGTGCTGGGGATAGTCTTTGCCAGATGGGGCACCCCTCAGATAGATCTTTTTGCAGCCCCAGACAATCACAAACTTCCTCTGTTCTGTTGCAGGCCTCCAGTGCTGGGCTCAGTTCCCCTGGATGCCCTTCTTCTGGATTGGGAGGGGAAGTTGCTTTCCCCCCTTCCCTCTCCTACTCAAAGTACTAGTCAAAATCAGATCTCAGCCTTGCAGGGTGATTCTGATTGCCGGATTAGGCCAGGCAGCCCTGGTACCCCTCCTTCTGTCACTGACAATCCATCTTCCCTTTGCCTCCCAGGAATCACAACCTGTTGACTTGTGCCCAGGGAAGGGTTTGGTATCGGACCTCAAATCCCTCAACCTCAAGGCCTGGCTCTTGAGGAGTTAGAGTTGCTGATTTACACCTCTCTCAGGGTGTTCTTGAGATCCTAAAGGCTTCTAGAAAGCCTTCCACTAGAACTACTTATAGTTCTAAATGGAAAAGGTTTTCCATTTGGTGTGCTAGGAAAATATTTCCCCAGAATCTGCTGATTTGCCATTGTGTTAGATTACATGGTACATCTTAATTCCTTGGGTCTCAGACCAGCTACCCTGAAAGTTCATTTGGCAGTTGTATCTGCTTTTGTGTCAACAGGAAAGTCATCCCTCTTTCCTCTCATCCTGTGTTTTCCAAGTTTTTAAGGATTACTCCATACTAATCCACCCTTTCGGAACCGGCCCTGCTTGGGACCTTAATGTTTGCATTGCCCAGTTAATGCAACCCCCTTTTGAACCTCTGTCTTCTGCAGAGCTTAAGTACCTAACTTGGAAAACTGTTTTTCTAGTGGCTATCACTTCTGCCAGACGCATAAGTGAGTTGCAAGCCTTGTCAGTGGAAACTGACTTTATTTCTTTCCACAGGGATAAGGTAGTCCTTAGGACTATTAGGAAGTTTTTGCCTAAGGTGGTTTCAGATTTCCATCTTAATCAATCTATCTCCCTTCCAGTATTTTTCACTGATCACTCCTCTTCTGGTGAGAGGAGGTTGCACAGCCTGGATGTTAAGAGAGCTCTTAGTTACTATATAGAGCGTACCAAAGGTCACAGGTTCGAATCCCTCCAACTTTTCCTTACCTATGGTGAAGTTGGGAAAGGCAAACCTGCCACTAAGAGATCAGTTGCCAGGTGGATTGTCTCTTGTATCCAATTTGTTATCAAAACTGGCAGAGCCCCGGTTTGAGGGCTCATTCTACTAGGGGTATAGCTGCGTCTCTAGCTGCTGCCAGAGACATCCCTATATTAGAGATTTGCCAGGCTGCTACTTGGAAAACGGTACACACTTTTACCAAGCATTACTCCGTAGATGTCCAGGCCAGGAGAGATGCTCGGTTTGGCACAGCTGTTCTTCAGTCTATTCCCTAAGTAGGTTCTGCCCCTCCTCCATGGAGGTACTGCTGTATATTCTGCTACTGTCATAATATAGCAAGACTTCATGTTGTTTGAAGAAAAAAATTACTCACCTTAGTAATGTTGTTTCTTCTAATGGAGTCTTGCTATATTATGACCTCCCAACCTGCCCCTCTCAGAACCTCTACTTGGGTGGGGTGCGGGCAACTTGGTGTGGGCACCTTTTTATGCCCTGTTAGCATTTTTGTCCCCTTTGGGGCTTTGGGTGTGTGTGTGTGTGTGTTTTATTATACTTATGTTTTATTCTCATATGATTAGAATTGTGTTATAATTTCTGGTCCCCTGACTTGAGTCTTGGGTGTTGGGACCAGCAATGGTTGTTATTATTTAGGTAGCCATTTGGCTAGTGTAGGTTACAGCTTCCACACAGACCTTAGTGAGTTTGGCTCGTAAGATCTGACAGTTCAGGTTTGAAATAACACAGATAGAGCTGCTTCTTAGAGCTTGTGGCCAAAATTCTATTTTGGAATGGTTTTAACCATTTCACCTCCGGAGCA
Source organism: Neoceratodus forsteri (assembly GCA_016271365.2). Taxonomy (NCBI): domain Eukaryota; kingdom Metazoa; phylum Chordata; order Ceratodontiformes; family Ceratodontidae; genus Neoceratodus; species Neoceratodus forsteri. Next base: position 62,565,008 of record CM028132.1, on the reverse strand, counting down.
GTTCTAGAGCTGGATCAAACTGCTACTGTCATAATATAGGAAGACTCCATTAGAAGAAACAACATTACTAAGGTGAGTAATTTTTTCATTTCTTTGATTGGGTGACCAGGGAAACAGATTAGGGAAGGGCAGTGGATATGGCCTACTTGGATTTTAGCAAGGCCTTCAACACTGTGCCACATAGGAGACTGATAAAGAAATTGGACAGTTTAGGAGTGGGATCCCAAGTGGTAAACTGGGCAAAAGACTGGTTAATGGATAGGCGACAGAGAGTGGCAGTAAATGGCACTCACTCTAATAAGGGAATAGTGACCAGTCGGGTGCTGCAAGGCTCAGTACCGGGACCTGTCCTTTTCAGTGTCTTCATAAGAGACATCGCAGAATAGCTGGAAGGGAAGGTATGCCTTTTTCCAGATGACACCTAGATCTGTAATGGGGTGGACATTCAGGAGGGAGTGGAGAGAATTATCAGGGACCTTAAAAAACTTGAACAGTGGTCAAGGGTGTGGCAGCTGGGGTTCAGTGAGAAAAAGTGCAAAATCATGTATTCCAGGCATAGAAACCCTGGAACGGAGTATAAAATAGGGATGGGGGAGGTACTGTTTGTCACTAAGCAGGAAAGAAACATTGGGGTTTTAATATCTGATGATCCCAAAGTCACAGGGCAGTGTGACAAGACAGTGGGACTCTGGGGGGGGGGGTGCACAGGGAGAAGTATCACCAGCAGGAGGAGGGAGGTGCTATTACCACTGTATAGGTAATTGATGAATAGTGTCCAGTTCTGGAAGCCACATCTCAGAAAGCACATAGACAGGGTAGAGGCAGTCCGGAGGGGGGCAACTAAAATGGTGCAGGGGTTACATGAGAAATCATACAAGAAGTGGCTGAGGGATCTCAATACGTACACCCTGGAAGAGGGAGAGAGGGAACATAATGGAGACCTACAAGTACCTTACAGTGGTGAGTAGAGTACAGCCTGTTTCAAACAAGGATGTGCACCAGAACAAGAAGGCATGACAAAGCTTGAAGGGGGGAAGTTTAGGAGGGACATTAGGAAATACTACTTCATTGAAAGAGTGGTGGACACCTGGAGCAGCCTGCCACCAGAGGTAGTGGGGCTGAAAACTCTGTGTGTGTGTGTGTCGTGGGGGACAGATATATGCATGGGATAGACATAGGGGAATACTGGCAAATAAGCAGGGAGGGGAGAGGGTCACCGGAGATCAGTTAGGTTCTGCAGAGACAGAATAGGCAGGGAACATCTTGGCAGAGTGGGTGGGCCAAGCAATCCTTTTCTGCTGACAAATCCTGTGTTTCTATGTTTATCCAAAACAATTTTTCTACACCAAATTAAAACACTAAAAGCCAAAACATCATAAACATACTTACAGAAAAACGAATCCACCCAATTATGTTACCATAATGGTGCACCTTAGGACTGGGATCTCCATCACTTGGTCTTAATCAGCTCTGCATACTTGCTTACTGATGACATCATAATCCTCAGCTTGTGACACCATAATTGGTTGCTGTAGGATGTCACAAGTATAGACGTTTGATGTCACTTTCAGACAAGCTGCCAGAGCAGAGGAAGACCAACTGACAGTGAACCCTGTTTTCATCCAAATATCTTCAGTTATGAAGAATAAGGAGAAAGTAAATATATGAAATATCTACATTTTTTAAATGGAATTCAATCTAAATATTATTTTTTTTTTTTTTGGTGTTTGTATAAGGCTGTGTGTAAAAATCATACTTGGTTAATTTTAAGAAAAACTGGAACCATTTACTGGCATATTGTACTACAGACACACACCCCTTTTCTACTTAGTTTTACTTTCTGTCTAATCACTAATTGCTAGTAAATTCATCTTTCTCCTCACTCCTTTCTTCTTTTAATCAAGCCCTTTCTTTCTAACTTTACTTTTTATTGTTGGACAATATGAATTATTTTGTTATTGGGGTATGATTGTAGAGGATGAGAATGATTAATGTTGGATTTAGATTGGTAGATGATTTTGTAATCACCTAGTGTTTATTCTGTTTTGTTTTTTGCGTTAGTATGATTATATGTATATTTTATATTGTAGCTTTTTTCTATCATCATCATTTTATTGTTATTTGTTGTGTTGTTTTTGTTTGGAAATTACAATAAAAATCTATGGGGGAAAAGATAATTGGTCGCTGTATGTGGGTTAAAATTCTGTTGCTGTGCTTGAAAATAGGCAGTTATTTGTCCAATACACTAACTTGGTTAAAATTAAACTTCAATCAATCAATCGATAAATAATTAACATACTAACATACTATTTACTAGCAGATTAGGCCTTATGGTCTATCGAGTCTGCTCGAACCTCAGATCCCTAGTTGGGTGCCGAGGCCCTCCCCCTTGTGCTCCAGAAACCCCTATCATCCATCCCCAACCCCTGGTCGCTTGGTCGCTGTATGTGGGTTAAAATTCTGTTGCTGTGCTTGAAAATAGGCAGTTATTTGTCCAGTACACTAACTTGGTTAAAACTAAACTTCAATCAATCAATCGATAAATAATTAGCATACTAACATACTATTTACCAGCAGATTAGGCCTTACGGTCTATCGAGTCTGCTCGAACCTCAGATCCCTAATTGGGTGCCGAGGCCCTCCCCCCCTTGTGTTCCAGAAACCCCTATCATCCATCCCCACCATCATCTGATACATCCACTTTCTGTGTCTGTCCCACCCTCTCTTGAAGTCCTCCACTGTGGATCTCTGAACCAGCTTGCCAGGCAGTGCATTCCAAGGGTCCACCACCCTCTCAGTGAAAAACCTCCTCCTCTTTTCCCCCCTCACCCTTCCACCTTCCAACTTCAAACCATGCCCTCTGGTGATACCTCGCTGCTTTAGTCTAAAGATCCCCTCCATGTTTACTCTATTTATTCCCTTGAGGTACTTGAAGACCTCAATCATGTTCCCCCATCTCTCCTCTCCTCCAATGAAAACAGGCAGAGCTCCTCAAGTCTGTCCTCATACGTCAAATCCCCTAGTCCTTGTATCATCTTATTTGCCCTCCTCTGTACCCTCTCTAGGAGCTGTATGTCCCTCTTCAAGTGTGGTCTCCAGTACTGTACACAGTACTCAAGGTGTGGTCTAACCAATCCATTGTACTGCGGCAGAATCACATCCTTGCTCCTAGAGGTGATCCCCCTTACGATGCATCCCAACATCCTGTTTGCCTTGCTAGCCGCTCTCCTGCACTGCTCAGAGTTATTCATCCATGCATCCACCATGACCCCTACGTCTTTTTCCCCTATTGAGGCCTCCAGCACCTCCCCTCCCAGGGTGTACCTGTGTTCAGGGTTTTCCCCGCCCAAGATGTAACACCTTGCACTTGGTGATATTGAAATTTAATTTCCATGTGAGCCCAGCTTTCCAGGGTGTCCAGGTCCCTTGCAGGGCCAACCTCCCCTCTTCTCCCTCAACTACTGCTCCCATCTTGGAGTCATCAGCGAAGAGACTCATTTCATACCCTATACCCTCCCTGATGTCCGATATGTGTGCATTAAACAGGATCAGACCCAGGACCGAGCCCTGCGGTACCCCACTACCAACCTCTCTAGGGTTCGAGAGCTCCCCACCGACCACTACTCTCTGGGTGCATCCAGCTAGCCAGTTTTCAATCCATCTGACCATTAAAGGGCCTACTCCCAGCCCCATCAGATTTACCACCAGACCATTGTGGGGGACAGAGTCAAACGGCTTGCTGAAGTCCAAGAATAATACATCCACAGGCTTTCCCGTCCAGTTCTGATGTTACCCATTCGTAGAACTCCACAAGATTGGTTTGACATGCTCTACCTGGCACAAACCCATGTTGCCGACTATCCAGACCTCCCACCTCCTCCAAGTACACCCCCAATCGTTCCTTTAGTATACTCTCCATTAATTTTCCCACCACCGAGGTCAAACTGATGGGTCTATAGTTACCTGGTACTTCCCTCGACCCCCCTTTATGGATTGGCACCACATGTGCCTCTCGCCAATCCCTAGGTACCCTCCCTGTCTCAAGTGACCTGTTGAAGAGCTCCGCCGGGGTGCAGCCAGTATGTCCGCCAATCCCCATAGTACTCTCAGATGAATGCCATCCGGCCCAGGAGATTTGTCTTTCTTTAGGGCCTTGAGGGCTAACCACACCCTTTTGGTAGAGATAGCATCATCCGTCCCCTCCACCTTACTGGCCTTTTTATCCTTATCCTGATGTGACACCCCTTGGGTACCTCTCCCTCCCTCTTGCTCCATTTCTGTTGCTCCCCTGATCCCACTCACTGCCGCTTCTATCCCCATCGTGCCTTGCTTTGTAGATATCCCATCCCCCTCCCTAGTAAACACAGAGGCAAAGTACTCGTTAAATACCTCTGCCTGGTCCCTCGCCTCTTCCACCCACCCTCCTTCTGATCTCAATCTGCTGAGATGGCCCTTAGTTTTTCTCCGCTCCCCAATGTACCGGAAGAACCCCTTTTCCCCTCCATGTATCCCCTGTGCCAGTCGCTGCTCTTTACTGGACTTTGTCCCCCTCACCATCTGGGTGACTTTTCTAGATGCAAGATGGTACATTTCCTTATCCCTATCCCTTCTTGTTGTTTTATATTTTTTGTAGGCTGCCTTCTTTTCTCTGATCGCTACCTGACCCTCACTGGACCACCAGCATGGTTTATGTGACCTTGCTCCCTTACGTTTCACCTTAGCGCAGGTCCTGACTTCCTCATGAAGTCCCCGTTTTATGACCTCCCATCTCCTTTCCACATTTGTCATTGATGTAATCCCCTTCAAGTGATCCTTGAGAATATTTCCCATGCCCACAAAGTCTGCCCCCCTGAAGTCCACTGCCAATGTCCTAGATCTCACCCTCCCCCATGCTTATTTGAAACCAGACAGTATTGTGGTCGCTCCCAGTCAGGGGATCCTCTACAACCAGGTCCCTTACAAGATCTCCATCTGCCAGAACCACGTCCAGGACATGCCCCCCTTGTGGGCTCCATCACATGCTGTGTTAAGAACACATCCTGGAAGCCATCCAGCAGCCTCTGCTCCTTGGCCACCTTAGGGACATGGTTCCCCAGTTTGTACCTGGCATATTAAGGTCCCCCATCAACACCACTCCTTCCCCTTTTGGTCCACACTGGGCAATGATGTTGTCCAGCAAACCATCCTCCAGAACATCACCCATCCCGGGGGGCCTATATACTACACCCAGCTTGACCTTATCTCCTGCTGGAGTTTGTAAGGTGACCCATAAGGCCTCCATGTTTCCCTCTGCCTCTTCTACCTTAGCAATTTCTATGTCATCTCTAATGAACATAGCCACTCCACCCCCTCTGCCCTCCTTTCTATCCTTCCTAAGCATAGTGTAGCCCCGCACGTTTAGGTCCCAGTCATGGTTTTTTTTGGCCCACGTCTCCGTGACCGCACACATCCACCCCCCATCGAACAGCATGGCGGGAACTCTGTCAACTTGTTTCCCAAGCTCCTGGCATTCAATAACACCAACCCCACCCCTTATCCCTGATCCTTTGTTGAACCCCACCCAGGTTCCTTATACTTCCATCTTCCCTCTGCTCCTCCTGAAACCTCCACCCCAGTCTGTTTCCCCCCTCCCCCCCTTGGGTTTGAAGGCTGCTCCCCTCATCTGGAGGAGAGGGCTTCTGGTCAGCCCCTCCCTTGTCCCTTCCCTCCTCACAAGTGTAAACCCCACCTTTCTTGAATGTAGTTAGCCATCCCCTGTTTAAGGACTTCCTTCCCTAATGGGGCAAGATGAAGCCTGTCCTTGGCATACAGTCCCTTATCCTCCCAAACTCCTTTCCAGTTCCCTAACACCCCCAACCCACTCTCTTCATCCCACTTCCTGAGCCAGTCATTAACCTCTGTGATCTTCATTTTTTCCTCCACTGAGGCCTTTGGTACTAGCAATATCTCCGAAAAATGTTGCATCCATTAGCCCGACAGACTCTGGCAAGTTCTTGGAACCTTGCTTGGATTTCAAAAGCTATTTCCCTCTAGATCGTTGGTTCCCAAATGCGCGAATCCGGTTTCCTCCACAATCCCTAACCAGTTCGTACACCATGAACTTTGCTCTGTGCACTGTCAGCCCAGAGATACTCACTACCTTCACCTGGCTATGGCATCCACTCCCTGTCCCTCCCACTGGATACCCCTAATCCTCCAGGTCTCCCAATAACAGAACCTAACACTGTCATCATCCTTATGGTTACCTCCACTATGCACTCTCATTCCCCATCCCCCTTTATTCATGATCTCAATTCCATGAGTCTTCCTGCCTTATTAGAGACCCCTTGTCACCCTCCTTTCTGCCTCCCTCGTTATTTTGCCCACTTAACTCAGACCCCTTCTGAATAGGTGTCCCCTTTAATCCTCTCTTATCCAAACCATTTATCCAGGCCCTGATGGTTTCCCCTTCCCCCACACCACCATCCTCCCCCCTTGTAATAGTACCCCTACCTCCAGAGGCTCTCTGTGGGGTCCCCTTTACCTAGGGCCCCATCCTTGGTACAGACCCCCCCTGCTGAAGGGGGGCCCCTCCCCCACCTCCTTGTCTCCCAGTTTCTCTCCAGTCATGCTCTCCTCCCTCATGTCTGCAGTATGTTGCATCTCCCCCATCGGCTTAATATTTACATTTCCCCTTCTCCCTCTGGGACTATTTCTATCCTTTCCATTGCCGGTCTGTGATGCCCTATGGGTATCCGACTCCTCCCGGCCTCTGTATCAGTTTCCTCATTTCCACCAACCCCTTCCTCCCCCTCTAGGTTGCTTAGTAGCTCAAATTTATTGTGACACTCTATGCCAGCCTCCATCAAGTAACCCGAGTTTCCCCTGACTGCACCTCTAAACTGCCCCTCTTCCTCCCCTCTTGCTCTGTTCTCCTTAGGAGCTCCCTTCCCACAGTCTGCTGTTTTAGGCTTCCCCACAACAGCCCCTCCCTTCTCAATGTCTGCTCTACTAGGCTTCCCCAACAGCCCCTCCTGACTCTTCCCCTCCACTCTCTCTTTGTATTGATGTTCACCCCGTCGCTTTCCCCTTAGCGTCAACATCCCTATGAGGTCCAGTGTCCTAATATCCCCCTCCCTTGCTGTAACATAACGTCCTGTATAATTCAGGCATTTCCCAGCCTCCCTCAGCCCCACCCTTCTGTTGCCCATATCCACACCCTTATCCTTGGACACCCCCAGCTTACTCCTTAACCAATATACTTCACTCCTGATACAAGATAGCTGTCTACAGAGTGGGCAGCCTCCATCTGTCCAGGCCCAATTGAGAATTATTCCCATCCCACAGCCTGTGCAGCCTACAACCCTTCCGAAGATGCCTGCCATGGTGGAATAAGGCCACCCTCTGTTTATAATGGCACACACCCCTTTTCTCAGTCCCTTCCCCCTGGATTACAGTTTCTCTCTATAATGACTGCAGTTATTTACAAACCCAATTTCAACCCCACCAATAAAGTTCCCAAGTCTCACAAACACATACAGTCCAGTGTGTGTCCAGTCCTATTAACAGTGTGTGTATGCAGACATCAGGTGCCGTATGATGTCACAGGCCCACCAGTTCCTGTTGCTTCAAATTTCAGTTACAAACAGAAATACACAGCCCTTCAATCTCAACCCCCAGTGGCTTTTCAGTATTTACCAACACCAGGCAAACATCACATTTAAATTTCACTCTAATTATCACTGCCAAACACGTGTTCCCAAGCCCCAAAAGTTACAATATCACAGCCCAAGTAACAGTTCTAACTCAAAGTAGTAATTTTAAACACACAGAACTAATTTCACGTACAAAACTATTCAAATATTACAGTTAAAACAGAATATAAACGCAAACCTCTGTCCTTACCAGCCTCCTGCTTATGTTCCCAAGTGAACAATGAAAGACAAGATGATTCTTGTTAGTTTCCCCTTCCCCTAACACCAGGCAAACATCACATTTAAATTTCACTCTAATTGTCACTGCCAAACAAGTGTTCCCAAGCCCCAAAAGTTACAATATCACAGCCCAAGTAACGGTTCTAACTCAAAGTAGTACTTTTTAACACACAGAACTAATTTCACGTACAAAACTATTCAAATATTTCAGTTAAAACAGAATATAAACCCAAACCTCTGTCCTTACCAGCCTCCTGCTTATGTTCCCAAGTGAACAATGAAAGACAAGATGATTCTTGTTAATTTCCCTCCCCTAACACCAGGCAAACATCACATTTAAATTTCACCCTAATTATCACTGCCAAACAAGTGTTCCCAAGCCCCAAAAGTTACAATATCACAGCCCAAGTAACAGTTCTAACTCAAAGTAGTAATTTTTAACACACAGAACTAATTTCACGTACAAAACTATTCAAATATTTCAGTTAAAACAGAATATAAACCCAAACCTCTGTCCTTACCAGCCTCCTGCTTATGTTCCCAAGTGAACAATGAAAGACAAGATGATTCTTGTTAATTTCCCCTCCCCCTAACACCAGGCAAACATCACCCTTAAATTTCACTCTAATTATCACTGCCAAACAAGTGTTCCCAAGCCCCAAAAGTTACAATATCACAGCCCTAGCAACTGTTCTAACTTAAAGTAGTAATTTTTAACACAGAGAACTAATTTCACATACAAAACTATTCAAATATTTCAGTTAAAACAGAATATAAACCCAAACCTATGTCCTTACCAGCCTCCTGCTTATGTTCCCAAGTGAACAATGAAAGACAAGATGATTCTTGTTAATTTCCCCTTCCCCTAACACCAGGCAAACATCACATTTAAATTTCACTCTAATTGTCACTGCCAAACAAGTGTTCCCAAGCCCCAAAAGTTACAATATCATAGCCCAAGTAACAGTTCTAACTCAAAGTAGTAAATTTTAACACACAGAACTAATTTCACGTACAAAACTATTCAAATATTTCAGTTAAAACAGAATATAAACCCAAACCTCTGTCCTTACCAGCCTCCTGCTTATGTTCACAAGAGAACAATGAAAGACAAGATGATTCTTGTTAATTTCCCCTTCCCCTAACACCAGGCAAACATCACATTTAAATTTCACTCTAATTATCACTGCCAAACAAGTGTTCCCAAGCCCCAAAAGTTACAATATCACAGCCCAAGTAACAGTTCTAACTCAAAGTAGTAATTTTTAACACACGGAACTGATTTCACGTACAAAACTATTCAAATATTTCAGTTAAAACAGAATATAAACCCAAACCTCTGTCCTTACCAGCCTCCTGCTTATGTTCCCAAGTGAACAATACATAAATAAATCCCTGTTATTCAAAAAATGGGACCTTATTATGAAAGTATATTAAACCACAATAAACCATAGCAATAAACAGTGGATCCCGCTATGTAGCAACGTAGCGCCGCCTGCTACCCCCTTAAAGCAGCAAATATTAATTGTTTTTGCCTAATCTTATTTTTAAAATGGAACATTTTACGGTTTTGGGAGAAAATGTCACCCCTTTGAGAAAACTTTAGATCCGCCCTCTGAATAAGGTGACTTTATTCAACCACAATTAATGGGCAATGCATTTTACTTCCATACTGAGCAAAGTAAACTACTGTAAATGATTACCAATAAATGTGTCAGTAAGAGAAACCTATGTAATAAAAGGTTAAAAAAGGGCAAATGCAGACCTCGTTGGTTTAGCTAACACTTGTTGATATCTGCAATTGGGAATGCAGCTGGCAGTTCATTCTGTTTCCGAATCAGAGTGCAGAAGCATATTCTGATCGATGTTTGGACCAAAGAGAGTCACATGGAAGAAAACCAAGCAAAGGGCTCCATAAACTGATAGTTGTTGGCAACGGCAGTAAATATGACCCAGGGGTCCAGGCTTGGAAAACCTCTAAGGCCAGAGAGTAAACACTGGCCTATAGAAATGGGCCCTTCTGTTTGCCTGTGTGAAGCATAATTTCCATTTTACTGATGCACAGAAACCTAACACGATTATAACAGTCACAGTTGTGAGAGGGTGCCTAAACATAAGAGTGGTGAAAATCTAGCAAAAATGAGGCAGACTTCCTGGTATTTCGGAAAGGTCATGGACCCTGACATTTAAAACCTCATCTGGCAAATAATCTAGTCAGTCACAGTACAGTACCGTACAACACACAATTTTTTTTGTGTGTGTTTCTCTGCCACCCAGTTGGCCCTCGTTCAGGAGACACTATTTTGAGGCCTCTGTCCCTAGCTTTTTATCACACTGGAAACATACTGCGTAAAGTCTATCATTGATTTCAGTGGCAAATGTAGTTGTAATGCCTGATTCTCAAATGGAACTAAAGACCTTGAACTTCACTTCACAGCTTCAATCTTAAGTTCCTAAACTTGATATCCCATTGGCATCTCTTCTCTCATTTTCTCATTTGCTGCACACACGTGTTGTTGGGAGCTACCATGTACTGTATATGCAATGCAGGTTCCTCAAGTATGATTGTTGCAAGGATGTGTATACATGGATCAAACAGTGCTTTAGTGTTCTGCTTTCTGCAACAGTATATGGACCTGAACTTTTGCAGTGGCTTAGTGCCGGCTAACAGGAAAAAAAAAGCACATTTAAAGGTCAAGTTAGTTGGGGTCCTGAGCTGGAAGAACAGACTCTGCTGACAGAAAGGAATGTAAGCACACACTTTACCTTAAAGACATTTTCATTTATAATTATGTTCACACTGAAAGTAGCAGGGTAAGTGGGGAGAAAATAAATTTACAGGCAGTGTTTAGGGCACATTGAAACTTGTCTTTGAATTTGTAACAGGTAGTGTGGGGGGAACTAGCTCAGGAGATTAATCTTGGGACTGAGTGGATTCAGGAAGCACTGTAAATCAGGTGTGTAATTGTGGGGTGGAGCTGACAGAGGCTTAGTGCCTTGCAACAAGTGCACTATAAAAAACTCCTTTGTCAAGCGTGACCCAGCACACTCCTTAGTGAGTTTGGCTCGTAAAGATCTGACAGTTCAAGTTTGAAATGACACAGATAGAGCTGCTCTCGTGCCAAAATTCTATTTTGGAATGGTTTTAACCATTTCACTCCGGGGCAGTTCTAGAGCTGGATCAAACTGCTAATGTCTATAATATAGCAAGACTCCATTAGAAGAAACAACATTACTAAGGTGAGTAATTTTTTCTTCCCTACCACAGAGGTCAAACTGACAGGTCTGTAGTTTCCTGCCTCTGTCTTGCTCTCACTTTTGTGAAGGGGAATCACATCTACCCTCCTCCAGTCCTCAGGTACTACACCATCCTCCTATGATTTATTAAAAAGGGTAGTCAGTGGTTTTACTAGTTCTCCCCTTAATTCTTTTAGAATTCTGGGGTGAATCCTGTCAGGCCCCATTGCTTTGTTCACCTTCAGTTTTAGGAGTTCTTTCAGAACCCTTTCTTCTGTGAAAGGACTGGGATTGACCCCCCTATCCAGAGTGCTTCTGTTAATTGGATTAGGTATCTCCCCTCCTCCTCTTTTGTGAATACGGACAGAAGTATTTGTTCAGTATCCCTGCTTTTCACTGTCCCTCTGCCACCCACCATCCATTCTATTCAGCCTCACTATCCCTCCTTTGTTTTCTATACTCTAATGTACCTATAAAAGGTTTTATCCCCCTTCTTAACCGAGTTGGCTGTCTTTTCCTCAGTTTGGGCCTTTGCTATTCTGACTGCCTTTCCTGCTTCCTTCTGCCGTAACTGGTACAGTTCTCTGTCCTGCTCTTTCTGTGTTTCCTTATACTTCCTAAATGCTATCTTTTTCTCCATAAGCTTCCCCGCCACCTCTTCTGAGAACCACAGTGGCTTTTTCTTTCATTTTGATTTATTTGCTTCACACAAAGACTTGTTGCCTCTGTAATGTCAGTTTTGATGTTTCCCCGTTGTTGCTCCACCCCTCCTTCTTGCCTGTTTGCGCGTGTTTTTTTAAGGCACTCTCCCATCTTGCCAAAGTCAGCCCTCCTGAAGTCCAATACCCTCACTTTTGTATGGCTTGACTCTGCAGCTGAGTTTATCATGAACCACACTGTTTGGTGGTCACTTGTTCCCAGATGGCTACCCACTTCTAGATCTGAGATCATCTCACTGTCCCCATTTGAGTCACGAGGTCTAAGATTGCTCCTCTGAGTGGGTTCCAACACTAGCTGTCTGAGTCATGCCCCTTAGGGCATCGAGAATGGCCCTGGTCTTGGATGTGGCTGCAGCAAAGATGCTCCAGTTAACATTTGGCATATTCAGGTCCCCCATCAACAGTATCTCCCCCTTCTCTGCCATCCTAAGGATGCCTTCTATCATATCCTTGTCCATTCCCTCCCCCTGAGATGGGGATCTGTATACAACCCCTGTGCGGATTGTGGTGCCATGTCCAGTCTCTGAGGTGACTCACAGAGCCTCCTCTCCTCCCTGTTTACTGTTTTGTTCCGTTGCTTTTATCCCTTCCCTTACATACAGAGCTACTCCTCCCCCTCTTCTACCCTCCCTGTCTCTCCTGTAGGTTGTGTATCCTGGTATGTTAACATCACAGTCATGGTTCTCTGTGTACCATGTTTCTGTGACTGCTACAATATCCAGGCATCCCTCATCCATCAAGGGCACCAGTTCAGGGAGCTTGTTGCCCAGACTACGGGCAGTGGTACTCATTACCCTCCATTTCTTGATGGCCTTACCCCTTTTTGTCCCATCCCTGTCCTTATTGCTTTTGTTGTTTTCTCTATTTACCCCTGCCCTTCTCCCTAGTGATGTCTCTATCTTGGAGTTTACCTCACTTACTACCCTAATTTTGGGGGGGGGCTAGGATTTTCTGGCCCCTTCTAGTGCCTCTCCCCTTGGCTAGTTTAAATGCTTGCCAATGAAGCATTTAAACCTATCACCTAGGATCCTGGTTCCCTTCCTGGACAGATGCAGACTATCACGCCAGTATAGGCCTGCATCACTCCCGGTGGACCCCCAGTTCCCAATGAAGTCAAACCCCTCAGCTCTGCAGCAGTTTTTCAACCACTGATTGAATCCCATGGTGTGGAGTACCCTCGCTTCACCCATGCCATAGACAGGCAGCACCTCTGAAAAGGTTACCATGCGTGCTACTTGTCTAAATCCCTTCCCAACTCCACAAACTCTTCCTGCACTGCTCTGATCCCTTTCCCAGCCAGGACATTTGTCCCTAGGTGGACAATGACATCCAGCTCCCTCCCCCATGCAGCTGTTCCCCGAGATCCTGAGGATTCGCTCCCTGTCCCTCCAAGCCATGGCACCAGGCAGGCACCTTACCACTCTCTCCCCTTCCTCCCCCAGTTCTACCCTCCTAACAATGGAGTCCCCCACCAGGAGTTGTTTCCTTCCCCTGTGGGATCCCATGCCACGCTCCTGTGGGTCTCCTTTGTGGAGGTTCCCAGAATCCTCCTTGGTCTCCACTGCGGATGCCTCCATAGAGGAGCCACACTTTGCCAGAACGGCATATGAATTGTGGAGAGGTACAACTAGAGGGATGCGCCTCTATTCCACCACCCTCAACCTCCTTGAGCCCACTGTGGTCCAACTGCTCCTCATTCTTGGCAACCTCTGAGGCAACGGCAGTGGCCCTGGTGGTCCCTGGGTGGGAGAGGAGGTTCCCCCAAATCCTGGCCAACTCAGCCTGGAGATGAGCAACCTCAGCCCAGAGAGGTGCCTGCAGATGGGAAAACACTGCATCCTCCAGAATGTCTCCCGGAAGACTGCTGCTCCTCAGCCACTGCACTGCACCACTCCCATCATTTCTTATTTCTGGCCCCTTAACTGTTGTTTTGAATACTTACTCTTTCCTCTGTTTATTTATTTTTTCTCCCTACTTACTTACTGCCTCCATGCCCTTTAAGCTCCCGATCTTCCTGTTCTGAGACAAGAAGTTCCTATATTTCTCAGTAGGCTCCTTACTTGCTCAGAGTCAGACCTCCAGCAGCTAGGGGGGCCGGAGAGCTACTCTTTTCCTTCTAGGATGGTGAGTCTTGTGTGGCTCTGTGATCACTCCCTTCCTGCTCCCAAACAGGAAGTTCCTGTTGTCATTCAAATCCTGTGCCTATAAAAGTAGAACTGGCTAAGGGTGAGGGGGTGGAGGGGAGGGATGGAGGGCAGTGTAGTCCCAGTAGAGAAGTATAATTATAACAGCAGCTCCCTCCTCTTGCTGTTCTCTGCCAGAAGCTATCTACGGCAGTTTTTAAATCCAAAACACCTGGCTTCCTTCTAGCTAAGCCACTCCCCCTAATTTACAGCTCTTTCTACACCTAGTTAATTGCACAGATAACAATTCTCTTCAGCCAACTCAAGCACACTAAGTCTTTTTTTTTGTTTTTAACCTAAATTGAAGGTCCCAGTAGTAGAGTTCTAGTTCTTTAGTCCCAGTAGAAAAGTATAGTTATAACAGCAGCTCCTTCCTCTTGCTGTTCTCTCTCTTATGGAAAGGGTTGCCATAATATACACTTTGGTTAAACAAAACTTATTTTTGAAAAGAGATAGATCTTTACATATAGAAGGGTTACTTACAGGATTACTAGTACTAAGGTGGGAGGGGGAGCAGTCTCGGTGGACACCTCAGCCCATGTCTGCTCTATACAGCATACTATAAACCATAATATTATCAAGAATATCATTAACAAGGATCCAGTCAGCCAGAGTGAGTACAACCCCCACTCCCGCAGATCCTCTGACACTCGCACTTTGTTGGTTCCCCATCGAACCACTCTCATCGGTCAGTCAGGCTTTACCCATCATTTTCTGCAAATCTGGAACTCCCCCCCCCCAAAATACAGCACTCTTCCTCCTCCTCCTACTCCCCTGACTCTGCCTTACATAACTTTCTGTCATCTAACTGCTCCTGCTTTAACCCTCCATAACTGTCCTCCTACGCCTCTGCTCCTCTCCATGACTCACATCATGTATTAAACCTTCAACCCCCTGAGCCTGCTTCTCAGCACGCTCTCCTCTTCCTTCACCACTATGTACTATGTTCCTTAGATATGCTACTTGTAATTAAATGCATATTCCACAAGTCTGATATATTTAATTGTATGTTATGTAACAAATGCAACTGTATGATTATTTATGATATTTAACTGTATGCCTTGTTACAAATGTAATTGAATGTTTAATTTCTCAGATATGTTAAATGTTAAACTCTATGTCTAATTCTTCATCTAATTGTACCCCCCAGGTCACACCAGGAGATGAGCAACTTGTTGTTCAGTGTGCCTTCCTGGTGAAACACTTCAATAAATAAATAAAAAATACATTTGGCATTTTGCTGAGGTCAGAGTGACTTAAATTCAGTACAGTGGACCCTTGCTTCTAAAAGGTAGCTTGAAATGAAATGAAGATAACTTCAGGAAAATGGCTTAATGGTCTGTACAAAATAGAAAGGAC
This sequence comes from Neoceratodus forsteri, assembly GCA_016271365.2. Lineage (NCBI taxonomy): Eukaryota > Metazoa > Chordata > Ceratodontiformes > Ceratodontidae > Neoceratodus > Neoceratodus forsteri. Next base: position 62,549,597 of record CM028132.1, on the reverse strand, counting down.
AGAAAATGAGTGGTAACAATTAAAATGGAAATATTGAAAGCCACCCATGCTTGTTGTATAAAACTTGTGAATAAGACCAAGAAGCAAGGAAGCAACTTATGTCTCAACAAGTATGTGAGAGAGGCGGTTTGGGACAAAAAAGGCCTTAGATTTCACAAGAGGGACCAGAATGAGTTCAACTGGGCTGTATATACAGATAAATTAGCAAAAAGTGACAGTATAAGGAAGGCTAAATCGAGCACAGAACTAAGGATAGCTGAGGGAGTCAAAAAATGGCAAATCTTTTTAGAGGTACTTAAATGATGGATGGAGGATAACATAGAGGGAATAAATTAGAATGGAAGAAGTGTAGAGAAGAATAAAAAAGGCAAATACCTTACATGAGTACTTCTTTTGTGTTCACAATGCAAAGTACTGGGTCACTTCCTGACAACAAAAATAGATTCCGGGACAGGATTAGGTTGGAGATATGGTATGTAACTAGGAAAAGAGTTCTGAAAAATGTAACCAAGTCCCCAGGAACAAATGGTCTGCACCTGAGGGGACTCATGGAGATGAGTCAGTCACTAGCAGCCCTCTTGGCAGACCCAGTAATGACAGACCAGAGAGCTTGATGCTGATAGTGGGAAAGTTGATGGAATCAATTACAAAGGAACAGACAATAGACTTTATAGAAACATAGAATTTGATGGCAGATAAGGACCGCTTGGCCTACCCAGTCTGCCCATTTCCCTGCCTACTGGATAGGCTGCAGATCCTAGTTAACCAGCAGCCTACTTCTTCCTACCCCCACCCCCTAGAATTGCCTTATGACTGTCCCATGCATGCTTGAATTCCGCCACTGTTTTTGACTCCACAACCTCCTCCGGAAGGCTGTTCCATGCATCCACAACCCTCTCTGTAAAAAATACTTCCTTAATTACCTCTGAGCCGCCCCCTCTATCTTCAAATTGTGCCCCTTGTTCTTGCACACCTCTTTTTTGAAAGATGCTACCCTCTTGGACTTTGTTGATTCCTTGAGGTACTTCAAAGTTTCTATCATGTCCCTCCTCTCCCTCCTTTCCTCGAGGCTATACATATTAAGCTCCTTAAGTCTCTCTTCATATGTCTTCCAGTGCAGACCCTGCACCATTTTAGTGCCCTCCTCTGGACAGCTTCCATCCTGTCTATGTCTTTCTGAAGACTGGGTCTCAGAACTGCAACATGTACCCAGATGGGGTCTCACCAGTTGTCTGTACAGAGGATAATAACTTCCTGTTTTCTACTGGTGATGCCTCTCCCTATGCATCCCAGTATCCCCCCAGCCCTCCTTGCTGCCCTCTCACATTGCTTGCCCACCTTTAGGTCATCTGCTATGACTACCCCCAGGTCCCTTTCCATTTTTGTTGTTGTTAGTATCTCACATCCCATTGTGTACTCTTCCCCTGGGTTTTTGTTTCCCAGGTGCATTACCTTGCACTTCTTAGCATTGAATCTAAGCTGCCATACATTTGACCATTCCTCTAACCTTGCCAAGTCCCTTCTCATCCTTTCCACCCCACCTTGTGCATCAACTCTGTTGCAGATCTTTGTGTCATCTGCAAAGAGACATACTCCTTCCAGTCCTCTGCAATGTTGCTTATAAAGACATTGAAGAGGACCAGTCTAATACTGAACCCTGCGATTTGCCCACTAGTAACCCCCTTTCTTCAGAGTGGACTCCATTTACTATTACTCTCTGTGTTCTATTCTCCAGCCAATTCTTTACCCAGGCTGTCATCTTGGGACCCACTCCCAGGCTAGCTAATTTGTATATTAATCTTTTGTGTGGGACTGTGTCAAATGAGCGCTAAAGTCTAGGTGAGCCATGTCACAGCCCTCCCTGATCTACTACTTTGGTCACCCAGTCAAAGAAATCTATCAGATTCGTCTGGCATGACCTTCCTGCTGTGAATCCATGCTGCCTTGGGTCCCATGCGCCTTGGCCTCTAGATACTCAACAATTCTTTCCTTCAAGTGATTCCATCATTTTCCCTACCACTGAGGTTAAACTAACAGGTCTGTAGTTTCCTGCTTCTGCCTTGCTCCCACTTTTGTGAAGGGGAATCACATCTGCCCTCCTCCAGTCCTCGGGTACCACCCCATCCTTCCATGATTTGTTAAACAGGGTAGTCAGTGTTGTCACTAATTCTATCCTTAGTTCTTTTAGAATTCTGGGATGAATCCCATCAGGCCCCATTGCTTTGTCCACCTTCAGTTTTAAGAGTTCTTTCAGAACCGTTTCTTCTGTAAATGGGCTGGTATCAACTTCTGTATCCAGAGTGTTTCTACTGTTTGTTTTAGGTACCCACCCTTCCTTTGTAAATACTGAGCAAAAATATTTGTTTAGTATCTCTGCCTTTTCATGGTCACCCTCTGCCCACTCTCCCCCCCCCCTATTAAGCCTCACTATCCCTCCCTTGGTCTTCCTTCGCTCCCTGATGTACCTATAAAAGGTTTTATTCCCCTTCTTAACTGAGTTGGCTATCTTTTCCTCAGTTTGGGCCTTTGCTGTTCTGACTGCCTTGCCAGCTTCCTTTTGCTTTAACTGATACAGTTCTCTGTCCTGCTCCTTCTGTGATTCCTTGTACTTCCTGAATGCTTTCTTTTTCTCTTGAACCTTCACTGCCACTTCCTTTGAGAACCATAGTGGTTTCTTACATCGTTCGCTTTGTTTATTTGCTTCACACAAAGGCTTGTTACCTCTGTGATGGCAGTTTTATTATTCCCATTGTTCTTCTACCCTCCTTCCTGCCCATTTGCTAGTGCATTCCTTAGGCACTCACCATTATTTTAAAGTCAGCCTCCTAAAGTCCAGTACCTTTGCCTTTGTATGGCTTGACTCTATTGCTGTGTTTATTAGAACCATACTGTTCGATGGTTGCTAGTTCCCAGATGGCTACCCACTTCTACATCTGTGATCCTCTCTTCATCTCCATTTGAGAGAACCAGGTCTAAGATTGCTCCCTCTCGAGTGGGCTCCAATACTAGTTGTCTAGGGCATCTAGAATAACCCCACTCTTCGAAGTGGCTGCTGCAACTGCACTCCAGTTAACATCTGGCATTTTCAGATCACCCATCAGCAATATCTCCCCTTTTTCTGCCATACTAAGTATACTTTCTATCATTTCCTTGTCCATTTCCTCCCCCTGAGAAGGGGGTCTGTATATAACCCCTGTGCGGATTGTGGTGCCATTGCCAGTCTCCAAATTTACCCACAGTGTTTCTTCTCCTCCCTGTTTTCCCTTTTGTTCTGTTGCTTTGATTCCTTCCCTTATGTAAAGAGCTACTCCTCCTCCTCTTTTACCCTCTCTGTCCCTCCTGTAGATAGTGTATCCTGGTATGTTTATGTCCCAGTCATGGTTTTGTGTGAACCATGTTTCTGTGACTGTTACGATATCCAGATGTTCCTCCTCCATCAAGGCCATCTTTATGGAAGAAAAAGTGCCTTATAGACAGAAATCAGCATGGTTTCAGAGGGGGAAAGTTGTGACAAAAATGATTGGATTAACATTTTCAGTGCAGTAACACAGATGGCGGAGAGGGGCCAGGCTGTCAACATTCTGTACTTGGACTTTGGTAAGGCCTTTGATTTGGTGCCTCGCAAGAGGCTTATCCAGAAGGTAGGAGGAACAGGTCTAAAGAGAATACTGAGTGAATTGGCAACAGGCTGTCAGACAGAACCCAGAAAGTAGCCCTGTTCCTAAATGGTAAATTTCCCAGGCGTCGGTCGTGGGACTGGTACTTTCGGTATAAATATCAGTGACATTGGGGGCGGGGTTACAGGGTAAAGAAAGTTTGTTTGGAGATGACACAAAACTTTGCAAGAACATAGACAATGATGAGGGACTAACAGCATCAAAAGTGATGTAGAAAAGCCAGAGCAGTGGAAATAGAGAAACATAGACTTTGATGGCAGATAAGGACCTCTTGGCCCACTTAGTCTGCCCATTTCTCTACCTGCTGGATAAGCTGCAGATCCTAGTTAATCAACAGCCTATTTCTTCCTACCCCCACAAGAATTGCCTTATGCCTGTCCCATGCATTCTTGAATTCCCCCACTGTTTTTAACTCCACAACCTCCTCAGGAAGGCCATTCCATGCGTCCACTACCCTCTCTGTGAAAAAATACTTCCTCACATTGCCTCTGAGCCATCCCCCCTCTATCTTCAGATCGTGTCCCCTTGTTCTTGCACATCTCTTTTTCTGAAAGATGCTACCCTCTTGGACTTTGTTGATTGCCTTGAGGTACTTAAAAGTTTCTGTCATGTCCCACCTCTCCCTCCTTTCTTCAAGGGTATAGATATTAAGCTCCTTTAGTCTCTCCTCGTATGGCTACTGTTGCTGACCCTGTAGCATTTTGATTGCCCTCCTCTGGACTGCCTCCATCCTGTCTATGTCCTTGTGGAGATGGGGTCTCCAGAATTGGATGTGGTACTCCAGATGGGGTCTCACCAACTGTCTGTACAGAGGGATAACAACTTCCTGTTTTCTGCTAGCGATGCCTCTCCCTATACATCCCAGTATCCCCCCAGTCATCCCTACTGCCTTCTCACATTGCTTGCTAAGCTTTAGGTCATCTTATATGATTATCCCCAGGTCCCTTTCCATTTTTATTGTTGTTACTATCCCCCCCATTGTGTACTCTTCCACTGGGTTTTTGTTTCCCAGGTGCATTACTTTGCACTTCTTTGCATAAGCTGCCATACTTCTGACCATTCCTCCAACCTTACCAAGTCCCTTCTCATCCTTTCCACCCGCCTTGTATATCAACCCTGTTGCAGATCTTTGTGTCATCTGCAAAGAGGCATACTTTCCTTTCAGTCCCTCTGCAATGTCACTTATAAAGACATTAAAAAAAGACCGGACCCAGTACTGAACCCTGTGGTGCCCCACTAGTAACCCCCTTTCTTCAGAGTGGACTCCGTTTACTATTACCTTCTGTGTCCTGTTGTCCAGACAATGTTTTACCCAGGCCACCACCCTGGGACCCACTCCCAGGCTGGCTAATTTGTTTATTAATCTTTTGTGTGGGACTGTGTCAGATGCCTTGCTAAAGTCTAGGTAGGCCATGTCCACAGCCCCTCCCTGGTCTACTGCTTTGGTCACCCAGTCAAAGAAATTCGATTAGATTCATCTGACATGACCTTCCCTCTGTGAATCCATGCTGCCTTAGTCCTCTGCCCCACTGGCCTCTAGGTAGTCAACAATTCTTTCCTTCAGAAATGATTCCATCATTTTCCCTACCACTGAGGTCAAACTTACAGGTCTGTAGTTTCCTGCCTCTGTCTTGCTCCCACTTTTATGAAGGGGAATCACATCTGCCCTCCTTCAGTCCTCAGGCACCACACCATCCTCCCATGATTTGTTAAAAAGGGTAGTCAGGGATGTCACTAGTTCTCTCCTTAGTTGTATTAGAATTCTGGGGTGAATCCCATCAGGCCCCATTGCTTTGTCCACCTTCAGTTTTAGGAGTTCTTTCAGAACCCTTTCTTCTGTGAAAGGACTGGGATCGACCCCCCATCCAGAGTGCTTCTATTGATTGGATTAGATACCTCCTTCTCTTCTTTTGTGAATACTGAGCGGAAGTATTCGTTCAGTATCCCTGCTTTTTCACTGTCCCTCTCTGCCCACCCACCATCCCCTTTATTCAGCCTCACTATCCCTCCCTTTGTCTTTTTTTGCTCCCTAATGTCCCTATAAAAGGTTTTATCCCCCTTCTTAACCGAGTTGGCTATCTTTTTCTCAGTTTGGGCCTTTGCTTTTCTGGCTGCCTTCCCTACCTCCTTCTGCTTTAACTGGTATAGCTCTCTGTCCTGCTCCTTCTGTGTTTCCTTACAGGTATACTAACTGAATGCTGTCTTTTTCTCACTAACCTTCCCCACCAGCTCTATTGAGAACCATAGTGGTTTTTTTCTTTCATTTTGATTTGTTTATTTGCTTCACACAAAGGCTTTTTCCCTCTGTGATGGCAGTTTTGATTCTTCCCCATTGTTGCTCCACCCCTCCTTCTTGCCTGCTTGATAGTGCTTTTCTGAGGCACTCTCCCATTTTGATAGTCAGCCCTCCTGAAGTCCAGTATCCTCACTTTTGTATGGCTTGACTCTGCAGCTGAGTTTATCATGAACCACACTGTTTGGTGGTCACTTGTCCCCAGATGGCTACCCACTTCTAGATCTGAGATCCTCTCTCCATCCCCATTTGAGAGTATGAGGTTTAAGATTGCTCCCTCCCGACTGGGTTCCACCACTAGCTGTCTGATGCATGCCTCCTGTAAAGCATCGATAATGGCCCTGCTCTTGGATGTGGCTGCAGCAAAGGTGCTCCAGTTAACATCTGGCATATTCAGGTCCCCCATCAACAATATCTCCCCTTTTTCTGCCATCCTAAGGATACCTTCTATAATTTCCATGTCCATTTCCTCCCTCTGAGACGGGAGTCTGTATACAACCCCTGTGCAGATTGTGGTGCCATTTCCAGTCTCCAGGGTGACCCACAGTGCCTCCTCTCCTTCCTGTTTACCCTTTTGTTCCATTGCTTTGATCCCTTCCCTTACATAGAGAGCTACTCCTCCTCCTCTTCTACCCTCCCTGTCCCTCCTGTAGATTGTGTACCCTGGTATGTTGACATCCCAGTCATGGTTCTCTGTGTACCATGTTTCTGTGACTGCCACAATATCCAGGCATCCCTCTTTCGTCAAGGATACCAGTTCAGGGAGCTTGTGGTCCAGAGTATCTCGGTTAAAACTGAACACCAAAAAATATAAAGTGATCCACACTGACAGCACAAATCTGCATATACAGTAGCATCAGTGGGGTCACAGTGGAGCATTTAAAAGAGGCACAGGAACTAGGGGTTATAATAAACAGCAGTTTGAAATCTTCTTCTCAATGTGGGCCAGCATATGGGAAAGGAAATGGTATGCTGGAATGTATCATGTGGGTTTTGACTAAACAAAACTGAGAAAATAATATTCCCACAGTTCAGGTCCACAGTTAGGCCACACTTGGAGTACTGTGTGCAGTTCTAGAGCCCTCAGGGGAAAAGGGTAGGATAAGGATAGAAACTATTTATGTGGAGGGCAACCAAAAAGATCCAGGGTCAGCACGGCAGGATCGATCAAGAAAGATTAGATAGGCTAAACAAGTACTTACCAGAGTACAGGAGGGGGCATGATAGAAACCTACAAATCCATGCAGGGGCACAGCTGGGTGGACTGCTGAGATTTATTTAAAGAGCAACGCAGCCACCAGTGGCCACAAACTCAAACTAGATAGGGGGAACTTCAAGAAGGACTTACAGGAATACTTCTTTACTGATAAGGTGGTACCCAGCAATGTGATTAATGCTAGAACTATCTCAGGGTTCAGAACGCAATGGATTATGTATAAGGGGGTAATCGGAGGCAAAAGGGAGGGCAGGGGCTCTGAGAGTTCCAAAACGATTGAGGAATTCTAGGTAGGAACAACAGGGCAAACTTGATGGACTTCTAGTCTTTTTCTGTCCTGTTCCATCTGTGTATCTATATAGTCTTGTTCTCTCCCAGGCATGCAGGCCCACTAAAGGTAGTGGCTAGCAGCCCCACATTGTTCTCCAGGTTAGGAACTGTCCTCCTACAACCCTCCATTGTCCATTTGGTCCTTGGTGGGAGGACATTGCCTCTGTGGTATGTGAGAAATGCGTCATACAGGTAAAAAAATGTTTCTGTGTGGCTCAGGAACAGCTTGGTAGTCTGTCAGTGAGCTCTAAAAGAGAGTCTTGTCCAGGTTCATTGGGGGTGACAGTGAAAGTGATTTGGCTTTATCTTTTTTTATTTTTTCAAACAACATGAAGTCTTGCTATATTATGACATATGCAGTATAGCCCCAGGTTAGAACTGCTTCGGAGGTGAAAGAGTTAACTTCCATGCAGGGCATGGAATCTTGAGCGCAAGCTCGGTTGAACACTCTGTCTGTTGAAGCTCAAACTTAAACTGTCAGATTCTTTACTCCGCCTCACTGAACAGTCGCTCCGGAGATTCCTCCTGCTGCTTGGTTTGTTTTGTCGGTTTTAAAGTGTAATTTTCAGTTTATTTACCAAAATTTAACCGCAATCGTCGGTTCAAGCTCTGTCTGTGGTATTTTAAGTAATAGATAGGCTTACTTTTTTATTTTTCTTCTGTGTGGAACTTATAAACGTTTTTTTCGGTTTGGTTTGAACCGATCAGAGGGGTTTAAAAATTACTTTCTAGCCCTTTAGAGTGTGGTTCCCGGTTCTTATCGGTTCTAAAAAAAACGGATTTTATTACGGCTTTTTCCACGACCCGTGACACGGTTGGGAACCGATAAGAGAGTCTTGCTTGGTGGATTGCCGTTAACGGGCAAGTTTTGGTTAGGCTGGCACTATGTCTGAGAAACCCAAAAGAAAAACCGGACCCACTGGGTTTCAGCACTGTGGCCTCTGTGGGGAAGCCTTTGCCAAGGCTGACCCACACACCATATGTGTATATTGTCTGGGGTTTGACCACCTCAATGCAGACTGCCAGATTTGTAAAAATTTTCCTGCTGCCACCGTGGAAAAAAGAGTTGGTAGGCTCAGGGAAAGGGAGGCCAAAAAGTCCGCTGACCCGGATGGCCAGCCCGGTTCGGTTCCAACCGAACCTGAGGGAATGCCTCGACCAGGCGATGCTTCCTCGGCAACGAAGAGCCAGCTCTGAGGAGCCGGTTCCAACTAAAGGGCTAGAAGGTCAGCTAGTTTGGGGACAAAAGTTCTTTCTCCAACTCTGAGGAAATAGCCAAAGCTATTCAGATTGTCCAGTCTCTTTCCCTAGTTCCGTCGAACCAGCACCACTGGGTAAGCGCCGGTTCGGTTGGTTCACTGGTTCAAGATTATGATTTTGAAGATTTTTATGAACCAGGGAAGGGAGGAGGGGTACGAGGAGAGTGAGTGTGATTTTGACAGTCTGGATGTGCCCATTGAACCGACATCTCTCCAGACAGACCTTCAGGAGTATCCTCCCAGGCTATCTGAGTCCCTTCTCATTTTTGTTTTACAAGAAAGTTGCTGACACTCTGCAACTCCTGTTGAGGAAGCTGTTGATGATCAAGAAGAGCCTGATTTTGTGGAAATGATGGATATTCCAGAGTCTAGGAGACTGTCTATTCCTTGCATAAATCTTTTAGGAAACAGACAGTAAAATTTGAAAACTCCTCATTCTATCCTCCTGTGGATAAAAGGATGGACAAGAGGTATGCTTTATCAGGCTCTGATACAGAGTTTCTATCTCAGCAGTGCAGCCATGTGGGGTAGTGCAGGCTGCAGCCTGTGACAAGGCTAATATTCCTCTAGCCTCTCACCCTCCTGAAAAGGATTCCAGGAGGATGGATGCCATGGCAAAAAAGCAGTACATGGCAGCATCTTTGGGACTCAGACAGGCAAATTATATGGCTTTAGGGTTACCACCTTTTAAGAAGCCCAAAGTGGGACATTTCTTACTGAAATATGATTTTTCGCAGAACAATATGTAACCTCAACCAACACAATAGATTTTTTCTCTAAATAATCAGAATTAAGACTAAGTGTTGCAGTTTTTTAGATGTTCCCTAGTGTTTCTAATCATTTTAAGGTATTTTAATTAAGGTACTATAGTTTTTGCAGCATTTAGAGGAAAGTCTGAAAATATTCTTTTGTACTGTAATGTCAGGACATTTAGTATTTTTCATGTTTTTTCACAGGACACAGCTTCCCAAATCAGGACTGTCCTGCAAAAGTAGGGACAGGTGGTAACCCTATATGGCTTATGCAGCTAGGTACCAGAAATCCAGGTGGGATACTGTCCTGGCCCTAGCAAAACAGGCCCCTGAACAGCTTGCCAGGGAGCTGGAGCAGGTGGCTGCTGATGGTATTGAGGCATCTAAGGTGCAATTTCATGCTGCTGTAGACTCTAATGATGTTTCATCTAGAGTTATGGCTACATCTGTGTCTCTTCGCAGAATGGCCTGGCTCAGATGTACTGCCCTGTCACAGGATACCCAGTCTAAGGCTATGGATTTTCCTGTTGTGGGAAATTCTAAGTTTGGGGAGCAGACAGAGAATTATATGAAGAAAATGGATGAGTATAGGACCACCTATAGGAGTGCACAGGCCAAAGAAAGGCACGTCACTCCTCAAAGGCAGCATGTCAGGGGCAGGGGTAGGCCTTTTCATAGGCCATTTTACCAAGCCCAGGCCTCCTCTTCTGCTTATGCCCAGAGGGGGTTCTTTAGAGGACGGGGCAGAAGGGGTTCTAGTAAGCCTGCTTCTACCCCTCAACCCAAAGCCCTGCAAAACAGGCTCCTGATGGGGCAGCCAGGGCCGATTCTCCACTACTGGTAGGGCAGGCTGGCTTACTTTGTCCAGGACTGGAAGTCTTTAACATCAGACAAGTGGGTCCTGGAAGTAGTAGTCAGGGACTGGTTCTCAGCTTCAAAAATTTCCGAAGATGAGAGCCAGATCTTTCCACCTGCAAACCCATCAGAGGCACTTGCCCTGGAAGCAGAAGTTTCTGCCCTCCTGGCTCTCAGAGCCATGGAAAGGGTTCTACCCATACACCAGGGCAAAGGGTTGTACTCCAGGTACTTCCTTACCCCAAAAAAGACAGGCGAATGGCGGCCCATTCTGGATCTCAGGTATCTAAACAAGCACCTTTTAAAACCAAAGTTCAAAATGGTGACCCTAGGGATTATTTTACCCTCTCTAAGGCCAGGGGACTGGCTAGCCTCCCTGGACCTCAAGGATGCCTACTTCCATGTTCTCATCAGAAGCTCCCATCGAAAGTACCTCAGATTCGAACTGCCCTCAGGCCATTACCAGTTCAGAGCAATGCCCTTCGGCCTCTCCTCGGCTCCAAGGGTGTTCACAAAATGCCTGGCAGTAGCAGTTGCTCATTTAAGAAGGCAAAAGATTGCCATCTTCCCTTATCTGGACGACTGGCTCGTTGTAGGCCAGTCTCCAGAACAGGTCAAAGTTCATTTGCAAGTAACCCAGCAGCTGCTTACATCTCTAGGTTTCCTTCTCAATCTTCCAAAGTCAGTTCTGGAGCCTGTCCAGCTTCTCACCTTCATAGGCACAGAACTGAACACAAAAGAAGCCAGAGCCTTCCTTCCTCTGGAGAGAGTAAGGACCCTGGTGTCTCTGGCCTCCTCTTTCACCCTGCAGGTCTCTCGACCAGCAAGGCATTTCCTACAGCTCCTGGGGCACATGGCTGCTTCTACAGCAGTAGTGCAGGGAGCAAGATTTCAGATGAGGAACATTCAGTTCCATTTGAGAGCCTTTTGGTCTCAAAGGACGGATCCCCTAACCAAATTGATTCCAGTGACTCGAACCCTGATCCAGGCCCTTCAGTGGTGGCAGGACTAGAGCAATCTGAGACAGGGGTTCCTTCACTCCCCAGTCTCATTCCTTGACCCTTACTACAGATGCATCCTCCTGGGGTGGGAGCTCACATGGGCGACCTTTCCACCCAAGGGCTGTGGTCCCTCAGGAATCCCTGCTCCACATCAATTTGCTGGAGCTCAGAGCAGTTTTTCTAGCACTCCAGGTTTTCTCCACATCTGTCCAGAACAAGGTAGTTCAGGTCAGAACAGACAATACCACTACAATGTGGTACATCAACAAGCAAGGGGGCACTTAGTCTACGGCCTTGTGCACCGAAGCAATGAAGTTGTGGTCTCTGGCTTACTCACTGAACGCCTCCCTTACGGCAGTTCAACTCCCAGGCAAGGACAATGTCCTAGCGGATGCTCTCAGCAGGATTCCCCAGGGCCATCATGAATGGGCACTGGATCCCCTGGTACTGGAGGTAATATTTGCCAGATGGGGCACTCCGCAAATAGATCTCTTTGCAGCCCCAGACAATCACCAACTTCCCCTTTTTTGCTGCAGGCCCCCAGTGTTGGGCTCAGTCCCTCTGGATGCCTTCCTTCTCAGTTGGGAAGGGAAGTTTCTCTATGCTTTCCCCTTCCTCTTCTTTTCAAAGTGCTAGTCAGAATCAGATCTCAATCCTACAAGATGATCCTGATTGCTCCAGATTGGGCCAGGCAGCCCTGGTACCCACTTCTCATGTCCTTAGCAGTCCACCCTCCCCTATGCCTTCCCAGGAATCACAACCTGTTAACCTGTGCCCAGGGGACAGTTTGGTATCCAAACCTCAAATCTCTCAATCTGAAGGCTTGGCTCTTGAAGAATTAGAGTTTGCTGACCTACACCTTTCTCAAGGTGTATTGGATATCTTGAAGGCCTCTAGGAAGCCTTCCACCAGGGCTACCTAGAATTCAAAATGGAAAAGATTTTCCATATGGTGTGCTGGTAAACATATTTCCCCAGAATCTGCTGGTGTGCCCACGATCCTGGATTATTTGGTGCATTTGAATTCCTTGGTGCTGAGACCAGCTACCCTAAAAGTGCACTTGGCAGCTGTGTCTGTCTTCTTGTGAGCAGGTAAGCCCTCTTCTTTATCAGCTCACCCTGTGTTCTCCAAGTTTTTTAAAGGGTTGCTTCACACCAATCCCCCGTTCAGGGATCCTCCCCTGCTTGGGATCTTAATATTTGCATCGCTCAGCTTATGCAACCCCATTTTGAGCCATTATCTTCAGCAGAGCTGAAGTACTTGACTTGGAAAACTGTGTTTCTGGTAGCCATCACCTCTGCCAGGCGCATAAGTGAGCTACAAGTCTTGTCAGTGGAGCCCGATTTCATCTCCTTTCATAGAGATAAGGTAGTCCTCAGGACTAACAGGAAGTTTTTGCCTAAGGTGGTTTCAGACTTTCACCTTAATCAATCCATGTCTCTCCCTGTGTACTTCACTGACCATTCCTCCTCTGGTGAGAAGAGATTGCACAGTTTAGATGTCAAAAGAGCCCTTAGTTACTATATAGAACGTACCAAGGGTCACAGGTTCAATCCTCCAATTGTTCCTCACCCATGGTGAGGTTGGTAAAGGGAACCTGCCACAAAGATCCATTGCCAGGTGGATTGTCTCTTGTATCCAACTCTGTTATGAAAAACTGGGTAAGGTTCCTCCCTCAGGCCTGAGGGCTCACTCTACCAGAGGTACAGCTGCATCTCTGGCTGCTGCCAGGGACATTCCTATCCTAGAGATATGTCAAGCAGCTACCTGGAAAACAGTTCACACTTTTACTAAGCATTACTCCTTGGATATCCAGGCTAGGAGTGATGCTCGATTTGGCACAGCCGTGCTTCAGAGCCTATTTCCCAAGTAGGTTCTGTCCTCCTCCATGGAGGTACTGCTTGTGTCTGCATGATGTCATAATACAGCAAGACTTCATGTTGTTTGAAGAAAAAATTACTCACCTTAGTAATGTTGTTTCTTCTAATGGAGTCTTGCTATATTATGACCTCCCCCCCCAGCCTGTCCCTCTCAGAACCTCTGTTTTTGTGATGTGGGTGGGCAGTGCAATGTTGGCACTTCTTTGATGCCCACTTCATTTCACCCTTCTTGGGTGCTTAGGTGTTATGCTTTAGTTTCTTCTTGAATCCCCCGACTTGAGTCTTTGTTTTGGGATCAAGATCAAAAAGGTGTTTTTGTAGTTAGTAGCCAGTGGCTAGTGTAGGTTTATGGCTTCCACACAGAACCTTAGTGAGTTTTTGCTCGTAAAGATCTGACAGTTTAAGTTTGAGCTTCAACAGACAGAGTGTTCAACCGAGCTTGCGCTCAAGATTCCATGCCCTGCATGGAAGTTAACTCTTTCACCTCCGGAGCAGTTCTAACCTGGGGTTATACTGCATATGTCAAAATATAGCGAGACTCCATTAGAAGAAACAACATTACTAAGGTGAGTAATTTTTTCCTTTTGAACTTGCTATTTTTGCTCTCCTCTTCTCCCCTCCCCCCAGCTCTGGTCTCCTCGGGAGCACCTAGGAGTCCTCCCTCTGTGGTCCGCCTCACCTTGGTTGATCCTCCGCCCATGTAGCCATGGTTTACCCCCCAGGCGGGGACAGGGTGGGCCCTGACACCCCAAACCTCTAGTCTTGTTGGTCGGGAAGGTGCCAGGAGGGCAGCCACAAATTGAGGGCAAGCTCCAATGATCTGTCTCTGCCAGAGCTGGAAGGGCTTTTTCTCCTGTTCTAGGGAGTGACTGGCACCCTGACATCAAGGCATTGCTACTGACGTCTGCCACTCCTGACCCCCTTTTCTACATTCCAGCACTTGCTATGCCACTGGCTTCCACCGGAGGCCAGCCAAGCACTGAGCAGGAAACCCCCCTCCCTCCTGGGAGAGGAGAGCTGTCCTCCGGATGCTCGATCCTCTCCCTCGCTTGCCGACAACCCGGGCTCGTTCCCGAACCCGGGTTGCCGGCGTGGCGCGAGCTGTGGTGTCCAGTGCCTCAACCCTCAGCGACACCAGGCCGGCCCGATTTGGCTTTATCTTGGTCAAAGAGAGCCTTGCTGTGGTCCAGCATGATTAATGGAAGCCTGGTATGGGTCTTTCCAACTTAAAGCAGAGGTTTATTTATGGTGTGGCTGAATCTTGGCTCAGGGAAATAAATCCTAATGAGGTTGTGTGCCATGTGTTTTGACTTTTCCAAAATTCCCTCTTATTAAAAAACACACAACTATAAACGGGAAAGCTTTTGTGGAATGAAAACATCCTGTGCCAAGAATGTCCTACAAGTGAACCAATTTACTGTACAAAACACAGGATGACACATTGAACAATACAGGACAAACAATACAGCATGGTACATCTCTTGAGGGATGTCTTTTATGTCTGTATTTATTTTTATTTACTAAAGTTTTCCTTTACAGGATCCAGCCTCTTAAGATCCAAGGTGATCCTGACATCTGGTGGACAGCAGCAGTAAGGTGAACACATAACATGAAGTTACATTTTGCTATTTAGTCATCTGATAAATAATTCTATACATAAATACATGTGGGCAGGATCTTCAAAAGGATCTGCCCGAGATGCGTCTGCCCCTATTTTCAAAGCAGAAATGTGTCCAAACCTACTAGATTATCCATTACGTGGCCTAGCAGCAACCAGAGTTTGCGTCCAAAAATGGATGTAATTCATCTAAAACGGACGCACTTGTAACTTGCATCTAATTTGGACACAACTGCATCCATTTTTTGCTGCAAATTTATGATTTTTTTGTCGTAAATGCATGCAACTTTTGAAAATAGCAGTAGGGCTGCCTAGATGGATGCAGACAGGCACAGTATACACCTGTGTCTGCATCCAACCCCTTTCAGAATGCCCCCAATTTTCAAGTTGATAACCCTCACTATGCCTATCCAGTCAAATGCTGTAGCTAGGGAGGCTTTACCAAACTGAATGTAACCTAATTAACTATGAAACCCAAGGAAAATGGGTGAAGACAATCCTGGCTCTAAGCATAAACAGTTCCAATTCAGAGTTCTCAGGTGTGCCATGGAGTGGAGTGGAGTAAATTCAAAGCGTATGGCAAACCATAACAATGGTTCAAACACCATGAAGTCTTGCTATATTAGGACTTCTTGCAGTCAGGCTCAGCCTCTGAACTGCCCCGGAGAGGAAATAGTTAACTCCAGTGAACCTGGAGTTCCACAGCGCGAGGGCGCTATTCAAAGCTCTATCTGGTCAGTTTCAAATGAAACTGCCAGATTCTTTACTCCGCTTCACTGAACAGTCGCTCCGGAGATCAGCTCCTTCAGCTCGGTTCATTCTCGGTTCAAGCGAGTATTTTTCCGTTCATTTGAACCAGCAAAAAGTATTTATTTTACCGCATTTCGGTTATAGCTCTATCTGGTAAACCGTAAGTACAATTTTTAAAGTCTGTGTGGAAATCCAATTATCGGTTCGGTTTTGAACTGATCGGTTTGCTTTACTTTACGTTTTAAAAGTGTTTTGGGCTTTTAGAGTGCGGTTCCCAGTTCTTATCAGTTCTAAAAAAACCTTGAATTTTAAAAGGGTTTTTTCAAATACCCGTGACACGGTTAGGAACTGATAAGGGTGTCTTGCCTGGCACTGCCATTAAAAGGGCAAGTTGTTGGTTAGGCTGGCATTATGTCTGAGAAACCCAAAAGAAAAACCCGGCCCACTGGGTTTCAACACTGTGATGTTTGTGGGGAAGCCTTTGCTAAGGCTGACCCACACACCACTTGTGTTTATTGTCTGGGGGCTGACCACCTCCTGTCAGACTGCCAGGTGTGTAACAATTTTCCTGCAGCCACCCTGGAAAAGAGATTGGGCCAGCTCAGGGAACGAGAGGCCAAAAAGTCCGCTGACCCGGATGGCCAGCCCGGTTCAGTACCCACTGGACCAGAGGGAGTGCCCTCTGACCAGGGCGAGACTTCCTCGGGCCAAAGGAAGGCTGGTTCAGAGGAACCAGTCCCAGCAAAAGACAAAGAAGTCAGCAGGTCTGAGTCAAAATTGTCTCTCCAACTGCTGCAGAGATAAGCTAAAGCCATACAGATTGTTCAGTCTTTGTCTCAGGGATCTGTCGAACCCCCTACAACTGGAAAAAGGATGGCTCGTTCAGTCCCAGTGGTTCAGGATTATGATGTTGAGGATTTTTATGAACCACAGGAGGGGGAGGAGGAATTTGATCAGTATGTTTGTGACTGGGAAGGTCTGGACGTGCCCATTGAACCGGACATTTCTCCAGATAGATCTTTAGAATCTCCCCCTATGCTGTCTGAGTCCCCTTCTCATTTTATGTTTTACAAAAAGGTTGCAGAAACCTTCCAGCTTCCTTTAGAAGAGGCTGTGGATGAGCAAGAGGAGCCTGATTATGTTGAAATGATGGATATTCCAGAGTCTAGGAGGTTGTCTATTCCTTTGCATAAGTCATTTAGGAAGCAAACAACAAAGATTTTAAAAATCCTCATTCTGTCCCTCCTGTAGATAAAAAAATGGGCAGAAGGTATACTTTATCAGGTCCTGATACAGACTTCCTCACTGAGCAGTGTAGTCATGTAGGTGTTGTTCAAGCTGCAGCCTGTGACAAGGTAATATTCCCTGGCCTCACATCCTCCTGATAAGGATTCCAGGAAGATTGATGCCATGGTGAAAACAATATATGGCAGCTTCTGTGGGACTCAGGCAGGCTAATTATATGGCTTATGTGGCTAGATATCAGAAATCTAGATGGGACACTATATTGCAGTTAGCCAGGCAGGCTCATTAGCATAGTGAGTTGGAACAAGTGGCTGCTGATGGCATTGAAGCCTCTAAAGTTCAATTTCATGCTGCTGTTGATGTTAATGATGTTTCCTCTAGGGTCATGGCCACTTCTGTAGCTCTCCGTAGGTTGGCATGGCTCAGATGCACTAATCTGTCCCAAGATACTCAGTCAAAGGCTATAGATTTTCCTGTAGTAGGAAATTCTCTGTTTGGGGATCAAACAGAAAATTACATGAAAAAGATGGATGAATACAGAACTACCTACAAAAGTGCCCAAGCTAAGGAGAGGCATGCCACTCCACAAAGGCATGCCCCCAAGGGTAGGGGCAGGCCTTCCACAGGCCTTTTATCAAGTTCAGGCCTCTTCAGCCTTTGCACAGAGGGTTTTTTCAGAGGCAGAGGTAGACGGGGCACAGGCAGACCGTCTCCCTCTCCCTCAGCCTAAAGCTGCTGCCAAGCAGGCACCCTGATGGGGTGCCCAGGGCCGATTCTCCTGTACCGGTGGGGGGAAGGTTGGTTTATTTCAGCCAGAACTGGTTGTCCCTAACTTCGGACAAATGGGTTCTGGAAGTGGTAAGCCAAGGTCTGGTTCTCAGCTTCAAACAGTTCCCAAAGATGAGAGCCAGACATTTTCCACCTGCAAATCCTTCAGAAGCCCTTGCTTTGGAAGCAGAGGTTTCTTCTCTTCTAGGCTGCAAAGCAGTGGAAACAGTTCCTCCTTGCCGTCAGGACAAGGGGCTGTACTCAAGATACTTCCTTACCCCAAAAAAGACAGGAGAATGGCAGCCCATCCTAGATTTAAGGTTCCTGAACAAGCATCTTTTGAAACCAAAGTTCAAAATGTTAACTCTGGCAATGATTTTGCTCTTCCCTAAGGCCAGGGACTGGCTAGCTTCCCTGACCTCAAGGACACCTATTTTCATATCTTGATCAGGCCTTCTCACCGAAAGTACCTCAGGTTCGAACTGCCTTCTGGCCACTATCAGTTCAGAGCAATGCCTTCGCCTCACCTCTACTCCAAGGGTTTTCACAAAATGTCTAGGTGGTAGTGGCTCATTTAAGAAGGCAAGGGGTTGCTGTGTTTCCCTACCTGGACGACTGGCTCATAGTGGGTCAGTCTCCAGATCAGGTAAAATCCCACTTGCAGGTCACCCAGCAGCTTCTCACTTCTCTGGGATTCCTGTTGAATTTTCCAAAGTCAGTTCTGGAACCAGTTCAGGTACTAACTTTCATAGGTGCAGAATTGAACACAAAGTCAGCCAGGGCATTTCTTCCCTTGGAAAGAGTGGACAGACTCATTGCCCTGGCATCCTCCTTTACCCTGCGGGTCTCTCGACCAGCAAGGCACTTTCTGCAACTCCTAGGGCACATGGCTGCTTCCACAGCTGTCGTGCAGGGAGCAAGATTTCAGATGAGAGACATTCAGTTCCACTTGAGGTCCTACTGGTCTCAAAGGAAGGACCCCCTTACCAAATTAGTCCCAGTGACCAAAACCCTGATCCTGGCCCTTCAGTGGTGGCAGGATCAAAGCAATTTAACTCAGGGGGTCCCCTTCTTACCCATTCTTCATTCCCTCACCCTCACCACGGATGCCTCCCTGTTAGGGTTGGGGGCTCACTTGGGCGACCTTTCCACTCAGGGAGTGTGGTCCCCTCAGGAATCTCTGCTCCACATCAATCTTTTGGAACTCAGAGCTGTCCTCTTAGCTCTCCAGGCTTTTTCAGCTACTGTCCAGAACAAGGTAGTTCAAGTCAGGACAGACAACACCACAACAATGTGGTACATCAACAAGCAAGGGGGCACTCGGTCTTCAGCCTTGTGCACCGAAGCAATGAAGTTGTGGTCTCTGGCTTACTCCCTGAACACCTCCCTGATAGCAGTTCACCTTCCAGGGAAGGACAATATCCTGGCGGATGCCCTCAGCAGGATTTCTCAGGGTCATCACGAATGGACTCTGAATCCCCAGGTTCTGGGGTCGGTCTTTGCCGGTTGGGGCACCCCTCAGATAGATCTCTTCGCAGCCCCAGACAACCACCAACTTCCTCTTTTTTGTTGCAGACCTCCAGTGCTGGGCTCAGTCCCCCTGGACGCCTTTCTGTTGGATTGGGAAGGGAAATTCCTGTATGCCTTTCCCCCCTTCCCTCTCCTCTTCAGGGTACTAGTGAAAATCAGAACTTAGCCCTGCAAAGTGATTCTGATTGCTCCAGACTGGGCCAGACAGCCCTGGTACCCTCTTCTCCTGTCCCTGACTTTCCACCCT
Organism: Neoceratodus forsteri; assembly: GCA_016271365.2. Taxonomy (NCBI): domain Eukaryota; kingdom Metazoa; phylum Chordata; order Ceratodontiformes; family Ceratodontidae; genus Neoceratodus; species Neoceratodus forsteri. Next base: position 62,530,176 of record CM028132.1, on the reverse strand, counting down.
CCCCTGAGCTTGCCCAGGATCCACGACCTGCTGACCTGTGCACAGGGGAGAGTGTGGTACCCGGACCTCAATTCTCTCCACCTCAAGGCTTGGTTCTTGAGGAGCTAGAATTTGCTGATTTACACCTTTCTCAAGGTGTCTTGGACATTTTAAAGGCTTCTAGGAAGCCTTCCACTAGGGCCATTTACAATTCTAAGTGGAAGAGGTTTTCCTTCTGGTGTTCTGAGAAACAAATTGTACCAGAATCTGCTGACTTGGCCACTTTATTGGACTATTTGGTCCGTCTAAATTCCCTAGGCCTCAAACCAGCTACCTTGAAGGTTCATCTGGCAGCTGTTTCTGTTTTTGTGTTCGCAAGGAAACCTGTTTCCCTCTCTTCTCACCCTGTGTTTTCCAAGTTTTTTAAGGGGTTACTTCACACTAACCTCCCTTTCAGGAACCAGCTCGCCTGGGACCTGAATATTTGCATTGCTCAGCTAATGCAACCCCTTTGAGCCTCTGTCTTCGCAGATCTCAAGTTTTAACTTGAAGACTGTTTTTCTAGTGGCTATCACTTCTGCTAGACGTATAAGTGAGTTACAAGCCTTGTCAGTGGAAAAAGATTTTATTTCTTTTCACAGAGATAAGGTAGTCCTCAGGACTAACAGGAAGTTTTTACCTAAAGTGGTTTCAGATTTTCATCTGAACCAGTCCATCTCTCTTCCAGTATTTTTCACTGAGCATTCCTCCTCAGGGGACAGGAGATTGCACAGTCTGGACGTCAAAAGAGCCCTAAGCTACTATTTGGAGCGCACCAAGGGTCACAGGTTCGAATCCCTCCAACTCTTCCTTACCTATGGAGAAGTTGGCAAAGGGAGACCTGCCACTAAGAGGACAATTGCAAGGTGGATTGTCTCTTGTATTCAGTTCTGTTACCAAAAACTGGGTAGAGAACCTCCCTCAGGACTGAGGGCTCACTCCACCAGGGGTACAGCTGCATCTCTAGCGGCTAGAGATATTCCCATTTTGGAAATTTGCCAAGCTGCTACCTGGAAAACAGTCCACACATTTACCAAGCATTATTCCCTGGATGTCCAGTCCAGGAGAGATGCTCGGTTTGGCACAGCTGTGCTTCAGAGCCTATTCCTAAGTAGGTTCCTGGCCCTCCTCCATGGAGGTACTGCTGTGTAATCTGCAAGTCCTAATATAGCAAGACTTCATGGTGTTTGACCAAAAAATTACTCACCTTAGTAATTGCTTTTCTTCTCATGGAGTCTTGCTATATTAGGACAACCTCCTCCTACCCTCTCAGAACTCCTACTTGGGTACGGGTTGGCGTTAGTGCAAGCACTGTGTCATGCCATTTTAGTTCTCCCAGCCCCCGTTTTCATTTGGGTTAGGGAACTAGGTAATTCTGTTTTTGTTAAGTGGTATATGGCCCCCTCCCTGGACTTGAGTCTTTTGGGGAGAGGGGGTCTGTTAGTGCTTGTCATGGGTGATACTAATAATAATATGTATATTGTTATTATTCTGTGATTGTTGTTGTGTTTTTGTTGTTCTACTACTAGTAGGTAGCCAATGGCTAGTGTAGAGCTTTTCCACACAGACTTGCTATGTTAGCTTGGCTTTGAAAAGAACCTGGCAGTTTCATTTGAAACTGGCCAGATAGAGCTTTGAATAGCGCCCTCACGCTGTGGAACTCCAGGTTCACTGGAGTTAACTATTTCCTCTTCAGGGCAGTTCAGAGGCTGAGCCTGACTGCAAGAAGTCCTAATATAGCAAGACTCCATGAGAAGAAAAGCAATTACTAAGGTGAGTAATTTTTTCTTCCTGCCAACCAGCATGTCCCAAACTAAAATCAGTGTTTCACTTGGTGCAGTTGCTTGCTGAAAGAAGTTTATTCAGGAATAGCAATGCATAAATCTCAAAGACAACAGCACAGGCCCCCATGGTGCACTAGCCCAGGGTTAAATAGATGATTCTGTAAGAAGATATTTCCCTAAAAAATTGAATGCTCTCTAGCTACTTCATTAAATAAATGACACGGCAAATACAGATGTGGCAATTGTGCTCACTATAATAGTAACAGACCAACTATAAATCATACCCAGACAGGTAGAAAGATAGCTGTAAAAGATTTTATCACGACAAAACCGGTTGTGTATATGTTAGCAAGTCCTTGTTCAAAGTAATCAGCAACTAGGCTTCATCCATCAGCTCCAACTGACCTTTGCCAGAATTTGCCTTATACCTTTGACATTTGCACTTTGTGGCTGTGGTAAGCTTGATCTAATTGCCCCAGACCCTGGTGCAGCTACATGGACCAGAATTCACTGCCAGTACCGCTGTCAAGATTAATTAAACATGACTCCATGCCTGCCATCTCTGAATTCATAAAATATAGAAACATCAAATTAGATGACCGAAAAGGACCTCTTGGACCATCCAGTCTTCTCAGATGTTCCATGCCTATTCTGCCTCCACAGGCTCCTATCTAGTCTCTGTCGACCCTCCCACTTCCCTGCCTCCTATCTAATATACTCTTATATCTATCCCATGCATGCTTGAAGCAGCCATCTTCAATTACCAGTCCAAAAGAAACTTAGAAAATTCCCCTTAAAATACCTTCACATCATGGAGAAGGGGATGGAACAGAAGGAACATTTTAAACCTGGAAACAGTCCTTCAAGAGATCTAAGGCACTAGGATGCCCAAGTGGGCATGGCATGCATGCAGGATATGATTAAGCAGATGGAAATACCAACACATCTGCCAGTCTAGGGTAATGTATCACAGAGTAACCACTCTGCAACCCTAACATCCTCTGCAACCATCTGTGCAGCTAGGAATTGTACCAATCATCCCTTACCTTGGCTGGCGAGAGGAGCACAGCAGCAAACATATTTTGGTCAATTAGGGGCTTGGGGAGAGTAGGTTTGCTAGAGGTATTTAAAGATGCTGCCGGGTGGAAGGCAGGCAGACTGGGCAGTGGGATTTAAATACATTGCACCCCCTACCATGGACAGGGGGGGCACAATAGTGTGTATTGCTATGACAGCCATGGATAAGGTACTCATCACTATAAGAGTGGTTTCACATGCTGCCTTGGGTTGAAGTGAAACAAACTGTTGCAACCTGGGGCGAGGTTCTTTATAGTTTTTTTAAAACAATTTTTGGCTGAACAATGAATATCATATATTTTGTTATTTATAGTACAAATACTTGCTGAATATTTGTGAGAAGGTGCTCACACACCACTAAAGCCCAATACTTCATTTGAAAGAGCTTTTCATGGGCTTTGTGTCTTTAAGGGACCCTGCACAATGTTCTCCGTGTTAAATTGAAAACAATGACCTATCTCAAAATATGCTTTAATTTTAATTATAAGGGGTTGGAACTTCATCATTTGATCTCTCTCTCTCCATCCAATGACAAGTGTCTTGTTTTGAGTCTGGCCAGTGCATGTCCCATATTGATACTACTTGGCAGTCAAATGATAATAAGAGTTAAACAACATCATTTCTCCTTTTGAGCATTTCATATCATGTATAGACAACAGGTCCCGGGGTTAGATACCGAACCACAGGCAGACTGGATGGACCATTGGTCTTTTTCTGCTGTCATTGTCTAGGTTTCTGTGTTTCTATGCCAGTCAAGGCTGTAATTTTAAGGTATGCTGGTGACATCATAAACCATGAAAGCATAGCTTGAATGGTTTGTAAATGTCACTAGATTCCCGAGACAGTTTGACTATTTTTTGATGTTGTACAATATAAAGTCAAACACGAACAAATGGGGAAGTCAGCAGAAGAAGGCCATTTGGTCAGTCCAATCTGCTCGTATTGCAGGGTCCTCAGCCTACGCCCCTGCCCCACTGTATATAGAGTTTAAAAAAAACTACAGATAAAGGATTAAAACAACATGAAGTCTTGCTGTATTCTGACAATTGCAGTTAGCCCCAGCACTTGAACTGCCTCAGAGATGAAAGAGTTAACTCTATGCTGAGAGCATAGAATGTTGGGCTTGAGCTCGGTTCAAACCACTGTCTGCTGCACTTGAAGTGTAACTGTCAGATTCTTTACTCTACCTAACTGAAGAGTCGCTCCAGAGTTTGCTCCTCGCTTGTCGGTTCGGTAAAGTTTTCGTCGGTTTAATCTGAAGATTTTCTCCAATTTTTCTTGGTTCAGATCCCTGTCTATAGTACAGTAAGTGGTATTAGGTAGTGGACTTAGATTTAATTGTGAGGAAATTGTAAATTGTGGTTGGTTCGGCTGAACCGATCGATTGTTAGTTTAAATTTCTTGTGGTGATTCCGGTGCCTATCGGTTCTAAAAAAAAAACAACACATTTTCGTTTCTTTTCCAGCACCCGTGACATAGTGAGGAACCAATAGGTTTTGTCTTACCTGGCCTGAAGCCATGTAAAGGGTAAGCTGTTTTGCGGTTGGCCATGTCTGAAAAACCCAGGAAAAAAAACGGGCCCACTGGGTTTCAGCACTGTAGTGTGTGTGGGGAGGCCTTTGCTAAGGCCGATCCCCACACCACCTGTGTATATTGTCTGGGGTTTGACCACCTCGATTCAGACTGCCAAATTTGTAAACATTTCCCGAAGACCACCCTGGAAAAACGTTTGGGCAGGCTTAGGGATAAAGAGGCAGAGAATTCTGCTGACCCGGATGGCCAGCCCGGTTCGGTTCCAACCGAACCTGAGGGAGTGCCCTCTGACTAGGGCCAGACTTCCTCGGGCAAAAGGAATGTCGACTCTGAGGGGTCAGTTTCTTCAAAAAAGGAAAGGAAAGATAAATCTGCCGGTTTGGACCCCGAATCTCTCCATCAGACGGCCGATGAAATTGCCCGGGCGATTAGCATTGTAGAATCTCTCCCGTCTGGTTCTGACCAAACGGGCTCCTTTTGGTCGGCGCTCGGTTCGGTCGGTTCCTCCGGTTGCAGATTATTCTCTGGAGGAATATTATAATCCAGAATGAGAGGGGGAAGGTGAAGAAGACAAAGAAGATGACTGTGATGGTGGGGAAGGTCTGGATGAGCCTATTGAACCGGACATCTCCCCAGACAGACCTTCTGGAGTTTCCCCTCCTAGGCTTTCTGAGTCCCCTTCCCACTTTATGTTCTACAAGAAAGTGGCTGAGACCCTCCAGCTCCCTGTGGATGAAGCTGCTGAGGAGGAAGAAGAGCCTGATTTTGTTGAGATGATGGACATCCCAGAGTCCAAGAGGCTGTCTATTCCCTTGCATAAATCTTTTGGGAAACAGACACATAAACTTAAAAACACCAAATTCTCTGCCTCCAGTGGACAAGCATATGGACAGGAGGTATATGCTGTCAGGCTCAAGTTCGGAGTTCCTGTACCAGCATTGCAGCCATGTTGGGGTAGTACAGGCTGCAGCCTGTGATAAGGCTGGCATTCCCTTGGCTTCACCCCCCCCCCCCAGAAAGGACTCCAGGAAGATAGATGCCATGGCCAAGAAGCAGTATTTGGCATCTTCCTTGGGACTCAGACAGGCTAATTACATGGCTCATGCTGCCAGGTTCCAAAAGTCCAGGTGGGAGTCTGTTTTGAACTGGCTAAGCAGGCCTCCCCCCAGCTGGCCAAGGAGCTGGAGGAGGTGGCTGCTGATGGGATTGAGGCATCAAAAATCCAATTTCATGCTGCTGTCGACTCCAATGATGTGTCATCTAGAGTCGTGGCTACATCTGTGGCTCTGCGGAGAATGGCTTGGCTCAGATGTACTAGCCTATCACAGGATACCCAGGCTAAGGCCATGGATTTCCCTGTTGTGGGTAATTCTCTGTTTGGGGAGCAGACAGAGAATTACATGAAAAAGATGGACGAATACAGGACCACCTATAGGAGTGCTCAAGCCAAAGAAAGACAAACCACTCCTTAAAGGCAGCAATCTAGGGGCAGGGGCATGCTTTTTCAAAGGCCTTTCTTCCAAGCTCAGGCCTCCTCTCCTTTTTCCCACAGGGGGTTCTTTAGAGAGAGAGGTAGAAGGGGGATGAGCAGAGCTGCATCCTCCTCTTAGCCCAGGGCCCCTGCCAAGCAGACACCCTGATGTGTCAGCCCGGGTTGACTCCCCCATCCCTGTAGGAGGCAGACTGGCTTACTACTCCCAGAACTGGAAATCCGTTACCTCAGACAAGTGGGTCTTGGAGGTAGTAAGCCAGGGACTGGCTCTCAGCTTCAAAAAGTTTCCGAAACTGAGAGACAGATCTTTTCCACCTGCAAACATCTCCGAAACCCTTGCCCTAGAGGTAGAGGTTTCATCTCTCCTGGCCTTAACAGCCATAGAGAGAGTTCCTACAGCCCACAGGGGCAAAGGTCTGTACTCTAGGTACTTCCTTACCCCCAAAAAATCAGGGGAGTTGCAGCCCATCCTAGACTTAAGATACCTGAACAAACATCTTTTGAAACCAAAGTTCAAGATGTTGACTCTGGGAATAATTCTTCCCTCTCTAAGGCCAGGGGACTGGCTAGTTTCCCTGGACTTAAAGGATGCCTACTTTCACATTCTTATCAGGTGCTCACACAGAAAGTACCTCAGGTTCGAACTGCCTTCAGGCCATTACCAATTCAGAGCAATGCCTTTCGGCCTGTCATCAGCTCCAAGGGTGTTCACCAAGTGCCTGGCAGTAGTAGTGGCTTTTCCAAGGAGGAAAAATATCTCCATATTTCCTTACCTGGACGACTGGCTCATAGTGTGCCAATCTCCAGACCAAGTCAAGTCAGATCTAAAAGTGACCCAGCAGGTGCTCACTTCTCTAGGTTTCCTTCTCAATCTTCCCAAGTCAGTTCTCGAGCCAGTTCAATTCTTGACTTTCATAGGGGTAGAATTGGATACTGTCAAAGCAAGAGCATTTCTCCCCTTGGCAAGGGTAAGGGCCATTATAGAGCTGGCTTCCTCTTTTCACCTTCTGGTGTCTCAACCAGCAAGGCATTTCCTTCATCTTCTGGGCCACATGGCAGCTTCCACTGCAGTGGTCCAAGGGGCCAGATTTCAGATGAGAGACATTCAGTTTCATCTGAGGGCTTTTTGGCCTCAGAAAAAAGATCCTCTGACCAAGCTGATTCCAGTGACTCAGACTCTAATCCAGGCCCTTCAATGGTGGCAGGATCAGGACAATCTCAGCCAAGGGGACCCATTCATTTCACAGTCCCATTCTGTGGTCCTAACCACAGACACCTCTCTCCTGGGTTGGGGGGCCCATTTAGAGGCTCTCACAGGTCAGAGAGTGTGGTCCCCTCAGGAGACTCTTCTCCACATCAATCTATTGGAGCTCAGGGCAGTGTACCTGGCTCTGCAGGCTTTCTCACAATCAGTAAAGAACAAGGTGGTTCAGGTCAGGACAGACAACACCACCACCATGTGGTACATCAACAAGCAGGGAGGTACTCGGTCTATGGCCTTGTGCACGGAAGCCATGAAAATATGGACACTAGCTTACTCCCTTCAGGCCTCTCTGGTAGCAGTTCATCTCCCAGGGAAGGACAATGTGCTAGCAGATGCATTGAGCAGGATTTCTCAGGGCCATCATGAATGGTCCCTGGATCCCCTAGTGTTAAAAGTGATCTTTTCAAGATGGGGCACCCCAGAGATAGATCTCTTTGCAGCCCCAGACAATCACCAACTCCTGTTGTTTTGTTGCAGACCCCCAGTCTTGGGCTCAGTCCCCCTGGATGCTCTGGTACTAAATTGGGAAGGGAAATTTCTGTATGTCTGCCCTCCTTTTCCTCTGATTTTCAAGGTCCTGGTGAGGATAAGGTCACAATCTTGCAAAGTGATCCTGATTGCTCCAGACTGGGCCAGGCAGCCTTGGTACCCTCTCCTGTTGTCCTTAGCAGTGCATCCTCCTCTGTCTCTTCCCAGAAATCACAATCTGTTAACCTCCTCTCAGGGGAGGATTTGGTATCCCAACCTTCGGTCTCTCAATCTCAAGGCATGGCTCTTGAAGAGTTAGAGTATGCAGATTTGCACCTGTCTCATGGGATTCTGGACATTCTCAAAGCCTCTCGAAAACCTGCCACCAGAAAGACTTACAATTCTAAATGGAAGAGGTTTAGTATTTGGTGTGCCAAGAAGCATATATCTCCAGATACTGCTGAATTGTCTACAGTTCTGGACTATATGGTTCATCTCAATGGCCTAGGCCTCAGACCAGCTACCTTCAAAGTACATTTGTCAGCTGTTTCTGCTTTCTTGTCAGTAGGTAAACCCTCTTCACTGGCATCTCATCCTGTTTTCTGTAAATTTTTCAAGGGATTGCTTCATACAAATCCCCACTTTAGGGATCTCAATGTTTGCATTGCCCAGCTTATGCAACCTCCTTTTGAGCCTTTGTCTTCAGCAGTTCTCAAGTACTTGACTTGGAAGACTGTGTTTCTGTTGGCTATTACCTCTGCCAGATGTATCAGTGAGTTGCAAGCTCTGTCAGTGGAGCCTGATTTTATCTCTTTCCATAGAGATAAGGTGGTCCTGAGAACCAATAGGAAGTTCTTAACTAAAGTGGTTTCAGATTTTCATTTGAACCAGTCCATGTCTCTCCCTGTATTCTTCACTGATCACTCTTCTTCTGGGGAAAGAAGATTACACAGTTTGGATGTTAAGAGGGCACTTAGCTACTACATAGATCGTACTAAGGCCCACAGGTTTGACTTCCTTCAGTTGTTCCTCACTTATGGAGAAGTGGGAAAGGGCAAACCTGCCACTAAGAGAACTATTGCCAGGTGGATTGTCTATTGTATACAATTCTGCTATGAAAAGCTAGGCAAGATTCCACCCTCAGGCTTGAGGGCTCATTCGACTAGAGGTACAGCTGCTTCCCTAGCTGCTGTCAGGGATATTCCATTGTTAGAGATATGCAAAGCAGCCACCTGGAAAACTGTTCATACATTCACCAAGCATTATTCCCTGGATATCCAGGCTAGGAGTGATGCTAGATTTGGTGCAGCGGTGCTACAGAGCCTATTCCCAAAATAGGTTCGATTCCCTCCTCCATGGAGGTACTGCTTAGTAGTCTGCAATTGTCAGAATACAGCAAGACTTCATGTTGTTTGAAGAAAAAATTACTCACCTTAGTAATTGCGTTTCTTCTAATGGAGTCTTGCTGTATTCTGACCTCCCTTCCTGCCTCCCCTCTCAGAACCCGGCTTTTGGGAAGTGGGTTGGCAGGTACAGTACTGCACCCCAAGGGTGCATGGCTTTCTGCCTATTGGTTTAACTTTTGTTTAGTCTATTTAGTTCACTACCTGGTTTTTGTTTTTGGGTTTCTCGACTTGAGTCTTATGGGATCAAAAACTTTTAGTTGCCTTATGGCTATGAGTTTTTGCAATTTCCTTTTTAGAGTGTAGCTAGTTAGTAGTGCTCGTAAGAATCTGACGGTTACACTTCAAGTGCAGCAGACAGTGGTTTGAACCGAGCTCAAGCCCAATGTTCTATGCTCTCAGCATAGAGTTAACTCTTTCACCTCCGGGGAAGTTCAAGTGCTGGAGCTAACTGCAATTGTCAGAATACAGCAAGACTCCGTTAGAAGAAACACAATTACTAAGGTAAGTATTTTTTTTCATTTGTTTCCTTGTCAGTAGAATATGAATCCAACAGGCATTATTTACGTCAAAATGTTGTAGAGTAAATGGAACAATCGGTTAGTTTGAGTGATGGTCCTGGAGGCATTCTAAAAAAACATAATTCACAGTTCTGGCATCATAGCTGCGAATAAGGCAAGGCAAGGTAAATTCTATTTGTTTGTTTTTTTTAAATTCAAGTTTATTGCATATTTTGGCACAGGTTTACAGTAGTTCTATATCATTGCCATCAATTTCAGTTTATAATATACAATTATCTCTATTTTAGTACATATCGAACTTAACATATTGTCTCATTTCATGCATCATAGGTTCCATTACCCTTCTCATTCTATTTTAACCTCACTTTGCTTTATGGAGAGCAGCCCAGAAGCAGTATATCCCCATTATTCTTTATTGGGGGTGACTTTCTCTGTGTCCTCAGCCCGTTCCCTCCGACCCGAGCGACACTCCCCATCTTTATGCCATCACCCACGGAGTCCTTCGTCTCACGAAGACCTGTGTCCTCATATTTATTTTATATGTGATCTCCTCCATGTCTTTAATTTCATTGATAATTGCCACCCATTCCTGGGTTGTCGGGGGACAAGATGAACGCCATCTTCTGGTTATGGCTTTGTGGGATGCTGTAAGAAGAACATTCCATAGGTAAATTTTGTATGTTCCCCTTGAGTTCCTCTGGTTTTATTCCCAATATTAAGTTTTTGGGACCTAGCTTAAGTTGTATGGAAAGTATCTGTCTTGTCTTCTGCTCAATTTCTGTCCAGTAACTTATAAGGGTCGGGCATGACCAAAATACATGCAGATAGTCTGTCCCCATTGTCCCACAATCCCGCCAACACTGTCCTGAGCAATTCTTGTCCCACTTAGACTGGATATTTGGTGTAATGAAGAATCTTAATCTAACCTTCCATTCAAACTCCTTCCACATCGGGGATGATGTGGTCTTAGAGGCCAATGTCAAGGCAGATACCCAATCCTTATCCTCAAGGGGTTCCCCTATCTCTTGTTCTCATCTTTGTTTAATCTGTGAGGTCTTATTCCCTCTTCTATCTCTCAGGGCTCCATATATGTCTGAGATCAGTCCCTTAAGTCTTCCTGAATTAAAAATTTCACTTATAATGTGTAGAAGCCCTGATGAGGCTCTTGTTTGTGTATATCGATTTTGCAGTTGGTGTATATAGGCCCTTATTTGTAAGTATCTAAAGTGGTCTGCCTGTCTCAGAGAGAAATCTCCTTTAACTTGAGTAAATTCCATAACATTGTTTCCATTCAGGAATTGACTTAGAGAGTTTAGACCCAACCTCCCTCATCTTTTAAATGTAAGGTCCTGTCTGGACGGAGAGAAACCTGGGTCCCAGGCGAACCACCTTAAGGGCCAGAGCTCTTCATCTAAATTATATTTAGTCCACAACTGTTTTAAGGACCCTAGAGTGTTTTGTACTGACATAAGTGAGACATTTATACCTATGGTTTGGATCCCTGTTGTCAAGGCCCTTGCCCCCAAGGGGGCCCCATCTGTCAGGGCTTCCTCTATTGCCTTCCAACGAGCGGAGTATGCCCTAATGGACCACAAAACTGCCCATCTTAACTGGGTGGCTAAAAAATAGTCTTCTAAATTAGGGACATTTCGGCCTCCATATTTTTATTTGTCTGCATTACTATATTTTTAATTCTTGGTCTCCTGTTATTCCAGATATAGTTCGCCAGCATCCTCTGCCATATCTGGAATTGGTTCTTATGAATTTTTATTGGGAGGCAATGAAAAAGATACAGGTATTTAGGTATAATATTCATTGACACTGAGTGTAGTCTTGAGTATAGGGGTAACTGTAAAGTCTCCCATCTCTTAATGTCCTGTCTGATCTGGGCTACAATTGGGTCAAAATCAGCCGAGTATAGCATTGCTGGGTTCTTTGGGATTTGGATGCCTAAATATTTCATTTTCCATCTATTCCATTTCACCTCGAGGAGTTGCGTTATGTGGGCAGGAGGGTTATAGTGAAATTTTAAAACTTCTGTTTTATTTTTGTTTAATGTGTACCCTGAGTATTGACTAAATTTATCTATGATGGACCATATTTTAGGGATGGATTTGTCCGGGTTAGTAATATATAAAAGCACATCGTCCGCATATAGAGAGATTTTATGTTCTTCCTCGTTTACTTTTATTCCCTCCACCCCCTCTGTCTCCCTTATAGCCTGAGCCAGGGGTTCTATATATAGATCAAAAAGGAGGGGCGAGAGTGGGCAGCCTTGTCTGGTACCCCGCCCCAAATCAAACCTCCGTGAGATGCCCCCATTCACCTTTACATAAGCCCGTGGGGAGGCGTAGATGACTTTAATCGCTTCTAAAAATTGTGAGGGAAAACCCAATCTCTTAAGAACCAGAAAAAGGAAATTCCAGCTGACTTTATCAAACGCTTTTTCAGCGTCTAAGCTCATGAGGCATGCTGGAATACGTTTTTTATTAATAATATCAATTATGTTTATAGTTCTTCTTACTCCCTCCGGAGTCTGCCTACCTTCTACGAAACCCGTTTGATCAGGGTGGATCAGACCTGCAAGAAGAGGCTGTAGTCTTTTGGCTATTATAGCCGTGAAGATTTTATAATCTACATTAAGGAGGGATATTGGCCTATATGAGCCACATTCCTTTGGGTCTTTGCCTTCTTTCGGGATCACCGTTATGGTGGTGTAATTCCACGAGGGGGGAATTGCTTCTCCTTCTAACCATATCTGATTGTAAACCGTTTTAAGTGTAGGGGCTACATCTGCCACAAACATTTTATATAGTTCACCCCCAAACCCATCCGGTCCTGGGCATTTACCCATCTTAAGTTTTCTCACTGTATCCAAAATCTCCTGTTGGGCAGCCCAAAGTCTTCCTTTGGATTTCTGTGAGCCCGGGTAGCTTTAAGGTATCTAAAAATCTTGAGGCCTCCTCTGTATACAAATCAGACTGGGGTTGGTACAGGCGCTTGTAAAATGTGACTAGTGTTTCCGATATTTGTTCCCATTTATGTGAGATACGACCAGAGTTCGGATCCCAGAGCCCTGTGACATTTGCCCTGGCAGACTGCTGTTTCAACCTATATGCCAAAAGGCGGGTAGCCCTTGGTCCTCCCTCATAATAGGTTTGTTTTGTGTAGACGAGAGCTTTCTCCATCTCCAAGAGCTGTAGTCTCTGAAGACTCTGCTTGAGTTCCTTTATTTCCCTTTCTCTCTTCCTACAAAATTTTATTTTCTGTTGCCCCTCCAAGCTATTAAGGGCCTGGTTTAGTTGTTCTCTATGTTTACCTCTCTCCTTCTTCTTATATGTAGCTATTGAAATGAGCTTACCCCGAATCATTGTTTTAACTGTGTCCCATATAATTTGGGGCGCGATGTCAGTATTCTCATTTATTTCAACAGTCTGTTTTATTATTTCCTGTATCTCCTCTTTTACTTTTTCATCTCTAAGTAAACTGACATTTAGTCTCCAATGTGTCAGTTTTCTAGGTAGTTGAAGGTCAATTTGCGCTTATATGGGTTTATGGTCCGACAAGCTCTCAGAGCCCACCCAGACCGACTCAAAGACTGTCAAATCTTTATTATATGTGAAAAACATGTCTAGTCTTGAGTAGATTTTGTATCTTGGGGAGTAGTATGTGTAGTCCCGAGCTAATGGATATTTTTCCCTCCACACATCCACCAGACCTGTGTCATTCATGAGTCTCTTCATAAGCTTGGAGACTCTTTCTTTAGGTGCCTTGATACCTGAAGTCGTGTCCAAGGCCCTGTTCATAATGACATTCCAGTCCCCACCTGCAATCAGCACTCCCTTTACCTTTTCCACTAATAGCTTAAAGAAGTCTGCGAAGAAGCCTATGTCTGAACCTGGGGGAGCGTAAACGTTTAGTAGTGTTATCTGAGATCCTGTAGGTCCCCACCACCATCACATACCTAGCCCTGTATCCACTGTTACCTCCTCCTCTTCAAATGGAAGGAGGATGACATATATCGCCACTCCTCTCTTCCTCCCCTTCACAAGAGACGCATGGTACACAGTTGGGAAAGCTCTGCTTTTTAACTTTAGAGCTTCTTTCCGAGATAGGTGTGTTTCTTGCAGAAATTGAATTTCACATTTCTGTCTCTTTAAAAATTTCTGAAGTTGTTTTCTCTTCGGAGGATGGTTTATGCCATTCACATTGAGAGAGTTAATTTTAGATTTGACTCTATCCATATTCTAAACTTCTAAGTTTCTTCAATGTTTCATGTTCCTTGATGTTTTTAGGGGATCCATTTCTCATCCCCCTAGTCTGTATGGTCTCTTTCTGCTTCGGGGCTGCTCCTCTGCCCTTCCCTTCCCCTCCAGTTGTTATATAAAGTTTTTTATACACATCCCTGTGCCATATTTTATAACTATTTAGTAGTAACAATCCACTGGTCCTAAACTGCCAGCCAAACTGCGTGTAATTGAAAATATGTACAATACTATCCGTCCCAAATAGAAGTATAAAGCTTTTAACATTTAGAAACCAAGAAACTTTTAACTCAAACTTCACACATTCCCATAACATATTGAAAACCGTCCTTGAACATTTATATAATATCCCTCCCTTAGTTATCTTATCTTTGAGTAATTTCTGTTTTAAAACTATATGACCCAGAGGAGAGGTAATAATCTCTTTTGAAAAATTCTCACTTCCTAGGTCAGTCCACCTCCATGTGGTTAGACTGGTTCGTGACCCACTTGAGGCATTTAGCCCTGTATGGTGTTCTGGGCTTACCCTTGTGACAGCACCATTTTGGGGTCTTAGCCCAGTGCTCTGAGGTAGTACAGATGTCAGCAACGCCAAAAGGCAGACATATCTCATTCTAAACTGCAAACGTTCCAAACTGTCCCCTTTCCAGCCTTTTCTCCAATTTTTAAGGCAGTTTGAAAAAAAAAAAAACACCTAGTTCCCGGAGCTAAGTGAGGCGATCTTTTCCAATCCCCTCCCCCCCCCGTGGCGCGACCCCACAAGAAGGCGAGTTCCCTTAAAAAAAATATAAAGCTGTGCCTCCCAACAGTATCTTAGTTTCCACCTCTCTCTGCCATCATATTCCTAATGTCGCTTACTTCGTGTCTCCCCCCCAGCACCTCCGCGGTTGCCTAGTGGCTGGAGGCGGGGCCTGCCATTCTGCCCATGTTGCGTTAAGGCGCTTCACTGTTATCCGCTTCCCATTCACATCTCCCCCAGATCCTCCCCATAGCACCAACAGAGAAAGAGAGACCCTTCCCCATATCCCCCTGCACTGTACATATCCGGGCCCATGGAGTTGCCCTCATCCACAACAAGCGATCGAGAGGAAGAGCCATACCACACCCTCCTCCACTTGCCCCAGCACTCCCCCTCATCCTCCTTCATCTACAAGCCTCACGTTCGGGAAAGGTGAGAGGAAGGGCGAACAGTAGCCATCCGTCTTCTCCAAGGCTCAGTCTCTGTTACATCTTTGCCGGAGCTTCCCACAAGAGATGCCACCCATGAGGAGGGGGTAGGAAAGATAAAACCACAAGGACACACAGAGTCCCTTACCATCCCAGCAGAACCCCGTCCCCCCCCACTTCAATTAGCATGGCCCCCTCGGCTCTATCAGTTCAAGCCCACTTCAAGCCCCACGTCTCATCAGTATTCATCAGTTGATGTCCCCATCTGCCATTCATGTTATAGGTCCCCAATAACTGTTATTCATATCCGATCACAGCCCTCGCTTTCACTTTCAATTTACCGATCAAGCCACAGGGGAAGCCATTGCCTAATTCCTTGCTTCGATTCCAGGAGCCTCTCATGAAGTCATGTCAGCTAGTTGCACTGCCGTAACATAGGGTTTGAGAAGTGCAGTGACGTCTGCTCGCAGATTAGTGTTTTGTGGATTGGCATGGCGCGTCAGCCCTTTTCACGCCACCGACCAGGCTGAGCGTTTCAGTTCCTTCTCAATTCTTTCTTTCTCAAGACCTGGAACATTTATCCCAATCTCCTCAAGAAATCCCCTGGCTTCCAGAAGGTCCTCATAAATTTTAATACCTTGTCTGGTCTCCACTCTTAGGCGCGCTGGAAATAACATCTGCGCCTTTAGGTTTCTGGTTCTAAGCTGTTTCAAAACGGACCACATGGTGCGGCGAGCTTCTTGGACCCCTGCCATGTAGTCATTATCCAGCGTTATGCGATGGGTTCCGAACATAATTTTTTGTTGTTTCCAGGCTCTCTTAAGGATCTCCTCCTTTGCAGCATAGTTGGCTAGTCTTATCACGAACAATCTTGGGCGAGCATTAGGACCCACAGGACGCTGTGTGAGGGAACGATGTGCTCGATCCATGGAGACGTCAAGCTCTGCAGGTAATTTTAATAAGTCTTTCAGCATTTTTTGAAGAAAGGTAATTACGTCGGTGGATCCTTCCTCAGCTCCTTCAGGTATGTCGTAGATTCGGAGGTTTTGTCTCCTGCTCCTCCCCTCTAAATCATCTATTTTAGCCCGTAGTTCCCTTTCCCTTGCCATTAAGAACAACAAGAGACGGTCATGTCGGTCCGCTTGTTCCAAGACTGTAGTCAGCCCCAGCTTGTCTGTTCTGTGTTCGATTTTCCTGATGTCGGATTTTAATTCAGTCAGTGAAATGTCTATTTTTTGCACCGTTTTTGCTGTCTGTAAAATCGAGGCCACTAGTTGTGAGCAATCCTCCTCTGGCCCTGTGTCCACCACCATGGTTTCCTCGTCTTCATTAGGCCCCGGTAGTCTTGATCCCTTTTCACCTTGTAGCATAAGTTGTAGTTTCTGGACCGGAGTCTGTGCGTTTTTAGTCACCCCTGCTTTTGATCTTGTTATTTTGGCTGGTGATTGCATGTTTAATTCTTGTGGATGCCTATCGATTTGATTTTAGGCTGGGAGGTATTCTGGCTCTAGGCTGCCATTCAGGCTGCTGACGTCACCGGAAGTCAATTCTATTTGTTTTGACACCCATTCCATATGGCTCAGAGCACTTTATAGCAATATATATATATATAAAAATACAAGTGCATCACAGTCTAAAATTGATCTACTCTGGGTAGGCCTGTGGGGATTGTGGTGCCATTTCCAGTCTCCAGGGTGACCCACGGTGCCTTCTCTTCTCCCTGTTTATCCTTTTGTTCCATTGTTTTGATCCCTTCCCTTACATAGAGAGCTACTCCTCCTCTTCTACCCTCCCTGTCCCTCCTGTAGATTGTGTACCCTGGTATGTTGGCATCCCAGTCATGGTTCTCTGTGTACCATGTTTCTGTGACTGCCACAATATCCAGGCATCCCTCTTCCATCAAGGCTACCAGTTCAGGGAGCTTGTGGTCCAGAGTATGTCGGTTAAAACTGAATACCAAAAAATATAAAGTGAGCCACACTGACAGCACAAATCTGCATATACAGTAGCATCAGTGGGGTCACAGTGGAGCATTTAAAAGAGGCACAGGAACTAGGGGTTATAATAAACAGCAGTTTGAAACCCTCTTCTCAATGCGGGCCAGCATATGGGAAAGGAAATGGTATGCTGGAATGTATCATGTGGGTTTTGACTAAACAAAACTGAGAAAATAATATTCCCACAGTTCAGGTCCACAGTTAGGCCACACTTGGTGCACTGTGTGCAGTTCTAGAACCCTCAGGGGAAAAGGGTAGAATAAGGATAGAAACTATTTATGTGGAGGGCAACCAAAAAGATCCAGGGTCAGCACGGCAGGATCGATCAGGAACGATTAGATAGGTTAAACAAGTACTTACCAGTGTACAGGAGGGGGCATGATAGAAACCTACAAATACATGCAGGGGCACAACTGGGTGGATTGCTGAGATTTATTTAAAGAGCAACGCAACCACCAGTGGCCACAAACTCAAACTAGATAGGGGGAACTTCAGGAAGGACTTACAGAAATACTTGTTTACTCATAAGGTGGTAGACAGGTGGAAAAATACACCCAGCAATGTGATTAATGCTAGAACTATCTCAGGGTTCAGAATGCAATGGAATATGTATAAGGGGGGTAATCAGAAGCAAAAGGGAGGGTAGGGGCTCTGAGAGTTCCAAAACAATTGAGGAATTTTAGGTAGGAACAACAGGGCAAACTTGATGGACTTCTAGTCTTTTTCTGTCCTGTTCCATCTGTGTATCTATATAGTCTTGTTCTCTCCCAGGCATGTAGGCCCACTAAAGGTAGTGGCTAGCAGCACCACATTGTTCTCCAAGTTAGGAACTGTCCTCCTACAACCTTCCATTTTCCGTTTGGTCCTTGGTGGGAGGACATTGCCTCTGTGGTATGTGAAAAATGCATCATACAGGTAAAAAATGCTCTGTGTGGCTCAGTAACAACTCGGTAGTCAATCAGTGAGCTCCAAAAAGAGAGTCTTGTCCAGGTTCATTGGGGTCACGGTGAGACTGATTTGGCTTTATCTTGGTCAAAGGGAGCCTTGCTGTGGTCCAGCATGGTTAATGGGAGCCTGGTATGGGTCTTTCCAACTTAAAGCAGAGGTTTATTTATGGTGTGGCTGAATCTTGGCTCAGGAAAATTCTAATAAGGGTGTGTGCCATGTGTTTTGACTTTTCCAAAATTCCCTCTTATTAAAAAAACACACAACTATAAACAGGAAAGCTTTTGGGGAATGAAAACATCCTATGCCAAGAATGTCCTGCAAGTGTACCGATTTACTGTACAAAACACAGGATGATACATTGAACAATACAGGACAAACAATACAGCGTGGTACATCTCTTGCAGGATATCTTTTATGTCTGTATTTATTTTTATTTACTGAAGTTTTCCTTTACAGGATCCAGCCTCTTAAGATCCAGGGTGATCCTGACATCTGGTGGACAGCAGCAGTAAGACGAACACATAACATTAAGTTACATTTTGCTGGCCGGCCCGGTGGTGCTGAGGGCTGAGGCGCTGGATGTCACACCTCGCACTATGCCAGTGACCCGGGTTCGGGAATGAGCTCGATGCGCCAGGGGTCGGCAGGGGTAGGGTTGAGGATGAGTGCCCTGGTGGTGCTCTCCTCTCCGGGATGCAAGGGGATGATCCTGCATGCCAGCCAACCCTGGTGGAGACCGGAGGCGTTGCAGCAAGCCGGGCGGCACAAAACTAGTATGGCCGATGCAGGCAGGGTTGCCATGCGCCAGAGCATTGGGGGTGCACCACATATGGGGGGGAGAGCACAGAACAGAGGAAAACACTGGTTCGTGGGACAGGCAATGGCACCTGTCCCCATGCCCACTGCCGGGCTCTCTCCGACTGGCCTTCCAGGTTCTCCACCCGGGCCCTTACCTGCTAGCCAGAGTCTGACATGCAAGAGCGCCCAAGAGGAGGGGTGACCCACCCCGGGTGGGTTAAACCGGGGGTGCTGGCTGCAGGAAGGGGGGGGGAGAGAGGAGGCACAGTACGGAGGGACCTCAGGCGGACAGGATGCCTGAGAGAGGTTCCACGAGCCGTGACCAGAGGGAAAAATAGTTGGAAAAAAAAAAGTTACATTTTGCTATGTAGTCAGCTGATAAATAATTCTATACATAAATACATGTGGGCAGGATCTTCAAAAGGATGTGCCTGAGATGTGTCTGTCCCTATTTTCAAAGTAGAAATGTGTCCAAACCTGCTAGATTATCCATTACATGGCCTAGCAGCAACCACAGTTTGTGTCCAAAAATGGATGTAATTCATCTAAAATGGATGCAGTTGTAACTTGCATCTAATTTGGACACAATTGCATCCATTTTTATTGCAAATATATGATTTTTTTGTAGTAAATGCATGCAACTTTTGAGTAGGGCTGCCTGGATGGATGCAGACACAGGCACAGTACACCTCTGCGTCTGCATCCAGCCCCTTTCAAAATGCCCCCAATTTTCAAGTTGATAACCTTCACTGTGCCTAGCCAGTCAAATGCTGCAGCTAGGGGGGCTTTACCAAATTGAATGTAACCTAATTAACTATGAAACCCAAGGAAAATGGGTGAAGACAATCCTGGCCCTAAGCATAAACAGTTCCAATTCAGAGTTCTCAGGTGTGCCATGGAGTGGAGTAAATTCAAAGTGTATGGCAAACCATAACAATGGTTCCTGTCAACCAGCATGTCCCAAACTAAAATCAGTGCATCACTTACTGCAGTTGCTTGCTGAAAGAAGTTTATTCAGGAATAGCAATGTAGAAATCTCAAAGACAACAGATGATTTTGTAAGAAGATCTTCCCCTAAAAATTGAATGCCCTCTAGCTACTTCATTAAATAAATGATATGGCAATTACAGATGTGGCAATTGTGCTCACTATAATAATAATAATAATAGTAACAGACAAACTATAAATCATACCCAGGCAGGTAGAAAGGTAGCTGTAAAAGATTTTATCATGACAAACAAAACCGGTTGTGTATATGTTAGCAAGTCCTTGTTCAAAAGTAATCGGCAACCAGGCTTCATCCATCAGCTCCAACTGACCTTTGCCAGAGTTCACCTTATACCTTTGACATTTGCACTTTGTGGCTGGGGTAAGTTTGATCTAATTGCCTCAGACCCTGGCGCAGCTACATGGACCAGAATTCATTGCCAGTATCGCTGTCAAAATTAATTAAACATGACTCCACGCCTGCCATCTCTGAATTCATAAAATATGGAAACATGACCGAAAAGGACCTCTTGGACCATCCAGTCTTCTCAGATGTTCTGTGCCTATTCTGCCTCCACAGACCCCTATCTAGTCTCTGTCGACCCTCCCACTTCCCTGCCTCCTATCTAATATACTCTTATATCTATCCCATGCATGCTTGAAGCAGCAATCTTCAATTACCAGTCCAAGAGAAACTTAGAAAATTCCCCTAAAAATACCTTCACATCATGGAGAAGGGGATGGAACAGAAGGAACATTTTAAACCTGGAAACAGCCCTTCAAGAGATCTAAGGCGCTAGGATGCCCAAGTGGGCATGGCATGCATCCAGGATATGATTAAGCAGATGGAAATACCAACACATCTGCCAGTCTAGGGTAATGTATCACAGAGTAACCACTCTGCAACCCTAACATCCTCTGCAACCATCTGTGCAGCTAGGAATTGTACCAATCATCCCTTACCTTGGCTGGCGAGAGGGGCACAGCAGCAAACATATTTTGGTCAGTTAGGGGCTTGGGGAGAGTAGGGTTGATGAGGTATTTAAAGATGCTGCTAGGTGGAAGGCAGGCAGACTGGGCACTGGGATTTAAGTACATTGCACACTCTACCATGGACAGGGGGGCACAATAGTGTGCACTGCTATGACAGCTATGGGTAAGGTACTCATCACTATAAGTGTGGTTTTACACGCTGCCTTGGGTTGAAGTGGAACAAACTGTTGCAACCTGCGGTGAGGTTCTTTATAGTTTTTTTTAAACAATTTTTGGCTGAACAATGAATATAACATATATTGTTGTTTATAGTACAAATACTTGCTGAATATTTGTGAGAAGGTGCTCACACACCACTAAAGCCCAATACTTCATTTGAAAGAGCTTTTCATGGGCTTTGTGTCTTTAAGGGACCCTGCACAATGTTCTCTGTGTTAAATTGAAAACAATGACCTATCTCAAAATATGCTTTAATTTTAATTATAAGGGAATGGAACTTCATCATTTGATCTCTCTCTCTCTCTCTCCACCCAATGACAGGTGTGTTGTTTTGAGTCTGGCCAGTGCATGTCCCATATTGATACTACTTGGCAGTCAAATGATAACAGAGTTAAACAACATTATTTCTCCTTTTGAGCATTTCATATCATGTATAGACAACAGGTCCCGGGGTTAGATACCGAACCACAGGCAGACTGGATGGACCATTGGTCTTTTTCTGCTGTCATTGTCTAGGTTTCTGTGTTTCTATGCCAGTCAAGGCTGTAATTTAAGGTGTGCTGGTGACATCATAAACCATGAAAGCATAGCTTGAGGTGTTTGTAAATGTCACTAGATTCCCGAGACAGTTGGACTATTTTTTGATGTTGTATAATATAAAGTCAAACATGAACATAAGAACATATGGAGAAGCCAGCAGAAGAAGGCCATTCGGTCAGTCCAGTCTGCTCGTATTGCAGGGTCCTCAGCCTATGCCCCTGCCCCACTGTGTATAGGGTTTAAAAAAAGCTAAAGATAAAGGAATGTGTTTCCTTGTCAGTAGAATGTGAATCCAGCAGGCATTATTTACATCAGAATGTTGCAGAGTAAATGGAACAATCGGTTAGTTTGAGTGATGGTCCTGGAGGCATTCTAATTAAATAATAATGCACAACAGGGTGTG
Source organism: Neoceratodus forsteri (assembly GCA_016271365.2). NCBI lineage: Eukaryota > Metazoa > Chordata > Ceratodontiformes > Ceratodontidae > Neoceratodus > Neoceratodus forsteri. The sequence continues at coordinate 62,508,299 of CM028132.1, read as the reverse complement.
TGTTGTGCTGGGATAATGTCACACTTGGGGTGATTAGGCACGAGGCCGTAGGCCGAGTGCCATTAATCACCCCAGAAGTGACGTTATCCCACCACAACACACACACCCTGGAGTGCATTATTGCTGTTATACAATGGCTCGTTGTTATACAAATAAAAAAAAAAATGTAAAACATTTTTTCAGTAAATTTCTAGTGTGGCAATATATCTTTGTTTCTGAAGGGGAAATGTGAGAAATCAATGAGATCAATTACCCGTGATGTTGTGCTGGGATAACATCACGGGTCCAGTCCCAGACTGACCAATCAGAGACCAGGATTTTTTCTTGCCATTGTATAATAAAACATAATTCACAGTTCTGACATCACAGCTGTGAATTAGGCAAGGCAAGGTAAATTTTATTTGTTTTGGCACCCATTCCAAATGGCTCAGAGCGCCTTACAGCAATATATATATATATATATATATATACACACAGTATATAGACATACAAGTGCATCACAGTCTAAAACTGATCTACTCTGGGTAGGCCTGTGGAAAGAAAAAGGCTTTTAGCAAGTTCTTAAAAGCCACTACAGTTCAGGCAGAACATATCACTTCTAGAAGAGCATTCCAGAGCAGGGGTGCAGCAACCCCAAAAGCCCTGTCCTCTGATGGCTTCATATGGGAACAAGGGACCTGCAGCAGAGCTGAATCTGTGGAGTGGGGATGGCAAGTTGGTGTGTTGGACAACAAGAAGTCTTTCAGGTAGCGTGGGCCCAGACTGTGTAAGCCCTTGTGTGTTAAGTAGATTTTGAAGGTAAGACATCATCGCACAGGCAGCCAGTGCAGACCACGCAGAGCTGACATGATGTGGTCCCTCCGAAAAGTTCCCATCACCAGCTGGGCCACTGCATTCTAGACCAGCTGCACACGGCGCATCAAGCCTCCAGATAAGGCTAATAATTAAGTTAATAATTATAAGTTTTTATTAAAATAATTAAGTGTGAAATAACATGCAATATGGTGCAAGTTCCTTAGCAGATATAGGTGCTCTGCTTGTGTGTGCTGAATCATGAGGCCGCAGGCAGAGTGCTCCTCAGCACACACTGGAGGAGGAGGAGTGTCTATATCTCCCAACAAATGCAGCACCCTGGAATGCGTTATTACACTTATGGAGTGGCATAGTATTAAACATTTTTTTGTTGGACAATACAACACCATGCCCACAGTACATGAGTATGCATAGGCACGGCAGGTAACCTGGTTTGTCCAATCAGAGATCAGTATATATGCTGGCCATCCTGACCTATTTTATAAGACAAAATAATTGGTTGGATCATCAGGGAATTACAAAGGCGGAACATATAGCATAAATAGAAGAAGAGATAACTAGCTATACGTAAGAAAACTGTAATTCTATGGAGGGAATTTAGTGACATAACAAACCACAACAGCAAATCTTAGGTGGTTTGTGATATCATCAGAATCCTAAAATGGAATGAAAGACCTTGATAGTGATGGTTTCCTAACTGTTATATCTTTATCAATCTAATGTCAGAACGACGGTACTGTATAATCATTTTCTGATGTTACGTTGAAGGTATAATGTGATTTAAATGTCATTCTTTCCCACTGGAAAAAAAAATACTATCCATTAATTAAAACAATTTATAAAATGGTAAGAGAAAATCCTGAAATCTGATTGGCTGTTGTTCATGTAGCAATTATGTTCCACGCATGGAAAATAAAAAGTGCTACCAAATGTGCACTGATCACCACTGGAATCATTAAGCTAGTAGAAGGTTAAGAATTCAACTGATAGCCATTATTTTTTGCCCAGTAACTGTAAGCATCACATTTACATGCACAGGGCCCTAAAAATAAAATTACCCTAAATATAAAATAAAACAGATTAATTAAATGATGTTTCCCTGATCATCACATTCTCCTTACACACATAAACATATTAGAAACATTAAGTATTGTTTATAGTTTTCATTACAACTGTTTCTTTGCTGACAATGAAAAACACCCCTTATATCTTTACCTGCTCATCAGTGAAATCTCTTCTCCTTGCCTTGACAGTGAGATAAGTGAGTCTCTGGCTGTAACAGAGGCCTTTGTTGTGTGTGTGTGTGTGTGTGTGTAGTATGTTAGGAGAGTAACATTCTAGCAGTGGAACTGAGCAGAAGTTTGAATCCATGTATTCCATGGTAAACATTCCATATCTTGCACGTGGGGAAAACAGAGAGAAAAAAAACAGGAAGAACAAAGTAGGCAACAATACAATTACATCATCAATGACATTATATGTAGTGGGCGGAAGGACTATTTGATTATAAATACACACAAGTAAATCTATTGTTTCTACATATAAACATGGTTTTCCCAACTGTAAAAAGTTTAAAAAAAGGAGCCCATTTTATAAGCGCAATAAGGCACTCTGGGATGTGCGTGGAACACATTTTACTGCATGGCCAGTGGCTAATGTCACTCGACCTTCGGCCTCATGCCTTGTTACGCCCCTGGCTGTGTGGTAAAATGTGTTCCATGCACACTCCATCATGCCTTATTGCTTACATTACTTTCACTCCATGTACCCTGCTGTTGTAATACAGTGCAAAGAGCTGGTCTGAAAGCCTGCTCTACTTTTTGCCTGATTATGTGCTCACATGCTTCCCTGCCCCTTCCTCCTTGCTCCCTCACACTCTTGGGCTATTCTGCACCTAACTACCTCCTGACCCGCAGCTCATAATTGCTCCCCCCCACTGCCAAGACAGCGGTGCTTACTAGTGTTCACAAGCTACCTTACTATCGGTCTCTTACTACTTGCAGCAGGGGACATACACCCTAACCCAGGCCCCTCAAACAATCCCACTCTGCCAGCAACAATAGGTCCCTCCCCAAATACAATTGCATCCACAAATCTCACTGGAGACCACCTCCCACGGGCCTACGCCGCCTGCATCTAAACATATGAATCCTACGCCTTAAACTTGACTCCCTCCAGTTACTCACAGCACATTATGCCCCTGATGTCATCACCCTCTCAGAAACATGGCTAAACAAGCAAGTCTCTGGCACCTCGCTTACTATTCCGGGCTATGCAATGGCCCATCGGAACAAGTCGACTAGAGGCAGTGGCATGGCTATCTACCTAAACTCTGATTTGCGTTTCTCAGTAGTCCTAGCCAAAGCTGAACCCTGCGCCTATGAACTTCTCTTGCTACAATTGACTCTCCCTTTCTCCCTCCAACTCTACATAGCTGGAGTCTACTGCTGGCCTGGCATCCTAGCCTCATCTGTCACCGGTCTCCTTCTGCAAATTGCCTCCCTAACCCCTATTGGTGAACTATATGTCATGGGCGACTTCAACCACAATTGGCTAGCTCCTTCCTTCAACAAAACCCGGTCTGACATTGCCTAGCTAAACCACTCACAAACCATCACTGAACCTACATGTCTAAACCCCAAAATGAGCAACCACTCATTAACAGACTGGGCCCTCACCAGCCACCCCCACCGGGTCACCGTTTCAGGGCTCCTACCCAATTCCCTAAGTGATCATCACATTATATACCAAGTCCAGAAAATTCTCCGACCTAAATCCACCCCAAAGTGCATAGTCCAACGCTCCTATAAATCATTAAACCTTGCCCCTGTGCTTGAAGACCTAGCTCTCGCATGCTGGGATTCCCCCGCCAAATCCTGTTCTATTGACGAAGCCTTCCTTCACTTCCAAAACACGTTCCTCAATGTCTGGGACACTTATGCCCCACTGCGTCACTCCAGGGTACATGGCAACCACCTGCCCTGGATCACCCAAGAACTTATAGCCTGCCAAATCGCACGGGACAAAGCATGGAGCACTCACAAAACCTCACACCACCCACACAAATTCACCATCTATTAGACTCTACGTAACAAATGTACCAGAGCAACCCATCTAGCTAAAGCGGAATACTTCAGTTCCTCCCTCCATTCCAACTTAAACGGTCCATCCAAATTCTGGAAGGTCATCCACTCCCTCTTCTCCCCTCTAACTGCCCACCCTACCCCACTCTTCTTCATGAATAACACCCTCCTCTCGGACCCACAGGATGTTGCCACTGAATTCAACTCATTTTTCTCCTCCTGTGCCTCTGCCCTCCTCTTCTCCTTGCCCACTTCAGAGCCATTCAGTCCTCCTACCATATGAACAAATTCTCATGGGCCTTTCACCTTCGCCTTCAAGGAAATCTTGCCAGTCGATGTCCTTGTTGCCCTACAGGCTCTCAACCCATCAAAAGGGAAATCCCCCAATGGCCTTGACTGCAAACCCCTCCACCTCTCCACCCCTGCCAAGGCAACCCCCCTCGCCAACCTCCTAAACCTCTCCTTTTCCACTGTTGCTGTCCCCCAGGTCTGGAAGCATGCCATTGTCATCCCCCTCCCTAAAGGGGGTGCCACTACCTTCCCCTCCAGTTACTGTCCTATCTCCCTCCTCCCAGCTCTCGCAAAACTGCAAGACCACCTAGTGCTCAACCAACTCACCTCCTTTCTCTCTGATTCCAATTTCTTCACGTCGTTCCAGTCTGGTTTCAGGAAGGGTCGTTCCACTCCCTCCTCCCTGGTTAGGTTCACGGACACCACCCTCTCTGGAATGGGCACAGGGCTGATCACCTTGGCTATTTTCATTGACCTTGCCAAAGCTTTCGATATGGTCTCCCACCCCCTGCAGCTACAATGTCTCTCAGAAGCTGGCCTCTCTGGCTCAGCTACCAACTGGTTCAATGCCTACCTCTCAGACAAAATACTGTCAGTTAGAATTGCAGACGTCACCTTCTCCCCCCTCCCTATGAACACCGGAGTCCCCCAGGGGTTAGTACTTGGCCCTATCCTGTTCTCCATCTTTCTCAATAACCTCCCTCTAGTGTGTTCATCTGCATCTATTCAAATGTAAGCAGATGATACTGTCCTTCTCACCTCTGGCTCCTCCCCAGATGAGGTAGCAGCCAACCTCCAGGCTGACTTCAACAAAGTTCAGCTATGGTTCAGCTCTCACCAGCTCTCCCTCAATGCTAAAAATACTACCACCATGACCTTCGGCACTCGGCAACGTCTAACCAGGCTCCCTTCCCTTCCCTCCTTCCACACCCTTGATGGGACAGTATTGGAGGACGTCATTTCCTTCCAGTACCTTGGGGTTTGGCTTGACTGTCACCTGTCCTTCTCCGATCACATTGATGCCATCATAAAAAAACTGCACCCCAAGCTCGTTGCCCTTTATAGGAACCGTCATAGCCTCCCTCTCACGGCCAGGCGTCAGCTAGTGCAAAAGATGATCCTTCCCTCATTTGACTACTGCGACATAGTCTACAGTGCTTCTCCCAAATCTACCTTATCCAGACTGGACCCACTTTTCCATGCCTTCTGTTGCTTTGCCCTCGATGCCACCCCCTGCACCCATCATTGCAACCTCTACCATTCTGTCACATTCCCATCCCTCGAAAACTGCCACCTATAGCACTGTGCTAAATTTGTAGCCAAATTCTGGCATGATGCCCTCCCATCATACCTCTCTTCATTACTTACCCCAGCTCCCTCCCCTTCTCATGCCCTCAGATCCCTCGACATCTGGAAGCTACAAATCCCTAGACGGAAGACCAATATCGGGCAATCAGCTTTCTCTCATCGCTTCCCCAAACTCTGGAATGAACTCCTTCCCCAAATTAGCCACTCCTCCTCCACCCACTCCCTATCTACAGCCCTAGCAAATTACCTCACTGTAAATTGCTCCTGCATCTGACCCCCACAGGTGTCCCCCTACAGCCCAACCCCTCCTGACTGCCTAACCAGCGGCACCTAGCTTATGCTATGGAAGCTGGCTTATCTATACCAACTTCAACACTTCTTGGTACATGATTTCGTCCTGTCCTAAATTGCACTTGATACTTTGACTGTTTGCCACGTTTCTTAATCCCAGTGCCACGCTACAGTTATCCAATATAATCCTTGAGCTACAAGTTAACCAGCAACCCAATGCCACTGGAAAAGTCTAAGCTATAAACTATGGCTTCCTTGTGCTGTTTGTTGAACTGTATTGAATGTCTTACCTCTGTTCATCTTGTAACTGTATAACCATAACTCTACCCCTGTATCCTTGCAACTGTATATCCAAAACTCTACCTCTGTAACTTTACAACAGAAACCTCAGTCTACTGTATTACTGTAACTTGAACATCTGTCGGTCTACTCTATCCTCATTATATGTAACTTCTTGATAACCTGCAAGTTATCTCCCACTGTACCCCCACCCCCCAGGTCGCACCGGGAGACAAGCATCTTTTTGCTCAGTGTGCCTTACCTGGTGAAACAATTTCAATAAATAAATAAATCACTTACAGAGCTGCAGATGCCTCTGGGAAAACTTTGGAAAAAATATTTAGACACAATTCAGCTTATATTATCTGCAGCTTCTGTAGATTTCTCCTCCCTCTTATTTATTACTGAGGAAATTTGTGGGGAAATGTGATCTTTATCCCTAACTGTTGATCTCCCTTTATAGCTTGTTACCTATATAAAGTCCTAATCCACTGTTGTGAGATCACAGTCTCTTGCCATGGAGATACCTGTGTGATTTCACAAGCAGATTAATGATATCAAGTGGGTGAATAAGCAATAAGAGTTGATCTCTTGAAGATAAAAGATCCTGTTTAAAGCATATCACCTCAGTCATGGGGGTGTCTGAACACAGGGAAAAGTGGGGATGCTGAAGTTCAAAAGGGCACTGGGTAAAAAAAGTCATTTTTGCAAGCAAAGTGGCACTTTGAATGTTTGTGGGCTAAAAGGGGGGGGTTGCAGCACCCCCACATCCATAGGTTCTGGCATATATGACCTCAGTGATAAATAAATTGAAAAAAAATGCAAAGCTTATGTGATGTTTAAGCTGTATCCCAATATTACATTTTTCAAAATTCTCCAGGAGGCTCCTGCAGCGCTGCTGCTCTATTTATTTTTGCTCTCCTACATCCTCCTGGCCTGCCACTCCTTCGGACCACCTAGACCCCACAGCCACCTTCCTCCACCGGCCACCATCCTGCTGCTGCCCGCTACCGCCCATGGATTTCCCGGGTGACCCGACGTGACCCTTCATCGGATGGGTTCCCCACCCTGCAGGAGAGAAGTGCCCATAGGCACAACCAGTTAGCCCTGGGATCAGTGGTGGGCAGCTCAGGGCTATCCCAACTTCGTGGCATGCCGGCGACATGTGGCCATCATCTGGTCGGCCAGGAGTAATTTTTCTCATTTTCTCCCTATGGGAGCGTGACATGCCACTGATGTCAGGGCATACGCCGATGTCTGTCATGCTCCCCTAGGCAACAGGACCCGATGCGGTGCTGTACTTCCAGCCTCTACCAGGAGTCAGCAAGCACTGGGCTGCAGCCTCCCCCTTCCCCCGGGAGAAGGTGAGCAGTCGGGTGCTTCAGTCTTCTCCCCCCAGCCAGCCCTTTGATGCCCATGTCCGTTCCTGAACATGGGTCACCAGTGTCGCAGCGATGAATCTTTCCACTGCACCGGCAGGCCATCTGGCTGCTGCTCTTTAAAACCTCTGCACCTCCGAATAAAAATGTCCCCTTATATAGCACCTCTGAATAAAAAATGTCCCCTTATATAGCACCTCTGAATAAAAAATGTCCCCTTATATAGCACCTCTGAATAAAAAATGTCCCTTTATATATAGCTGCACTGCACAATACATTATTTGAACAACCATGCCAAAATGGATATAATTTTAATTTTGATCTTCATAAGAAACTAACAACACAAGCAACAACATTTGAATCAGTTATGGAGCCGTGCAAGGGTAACAGCTCCACCTAATGGACATTTAACGAAATGTGATGCTATGTCGGCAGAGAAAACTGTACAGGAACTCAGTGGAATTCAGTAACGCTGTAACATCATATGAGCATGCAGAATATTACATTATACAATGGACGTTTAATATAATACACTGAAATAAGATGCTGTGAATTCCAAGATTTTTGACACTACCATTCTCTTCACACCTAATTAAACTGCAAAATTTTGCTTTCAAAAAATCTAGAAACAGTAATACCAGGGAAGGCTCAGCTATGAACTAAAAAGTTAATAATTTGAAGTTTAAACAGAGTTGTTTACTGACTTAAACAGTCAGCTTGTCTCTAGATTGCTGCAGATATGTAAGGCCCCGTATTCAAAAAACATAGCATGGCACAAACCGGGTTTGCGCTGCGCTAACCAGGAATAGCACTGGCTGTTGGGGGCATGCCCATAGTTGAAGGCCACCTAAACGTGGTGCACCCCTGATGGCGCCGTCACGCATAATATCATGCTGTGCACATGCACAGTTCATGCATATGGGACGCAGCATGATATTGAATGTTTGCAGAAGCGCTAAACAGCCAGTAGCATGGCACAGTTTAACGTTTCTGAAACTCAACCCTTAACAGTACACAGAGGGGTGGGTGCCCCACACCCTGTCCACGCACTGTCAAGGCCTGGGTTCCCTGGTGGTCTAACAGTCTCTCCCTAGCCCTTATCCCCTCTTAGAACACATAAACTGAAGTCCTGGTGGTCTAGGTCCCTCCCCAGCCCCAATCCCCTCTTTCATACAGACACTGAATTCCTGGTGGTCTAGCAGTCCCTCCCTATCCCAGATCTCCTCTTAGAATAAATAAATGGATTTTCTAGTGGTCTAGCAGTCCCTCCCTAGCCGCAACCACTCTTAAAAAGTCCCAAAATATATCCCTGGTGGTCTAGCGGTACCCCCTCCTTAACCCCCACCTGCCCATATTATACATATCTCTGTCCCTAGTGGTCTAGTAGACCCCCCCACCCCAGCAGGTACTGTCCCACCACCCCGCACCCCCCCATCCCAGCACCAATAGCTGGTGACTGGCACAGTCCTCCGCTCACCACTACGGCTGGCCTCAGACTGAGCTCTCATGGAGCATGTACACTCTGCCTCAGTATACCCAGGTATACCTCAGTACTAAGAAACGTTCTATGACTACCACTGTACTGTACAATCAGCTGTTATACCACGTGCTCCATAAGAGCTCAGTCTGTGGCCTGCAATGCCGGTTGCTGTCTCTTGGGGTTTGATGGAGGGGGAGCAGGGTGGGGGGGTCTACTAGACCACAAGGGACAGATATGTGTACGATATGGGCAGGTCAGAGTTAGGGAGGGGGGACTACTACACCAGTCTGGTCACAACTGAGCAGCCAAGACTTGGCATGCCATACTCCAGCTGCCCCTTCCCATGAATGAGTATTCTCCTTCACTCCAGTCACCTTGAAACAAGTGGAGGAACTATTATTGAGTTTAGATGCTAGAACGTCAGCAGGCTCTGATCATATTGAACTGTACTACCTAAAGCTGGGATATTACATTTTGTCACCCCCCATTACTCACCTTTTTAATATGTCCCTTGCCCAGGGTGTACTCTCTCCAGTCTGGAAAACAGCACATGTAATTCCCCTGTTTAAATCCGGGGACCCGGCAATCTAAACAACTACCGACTGATATCACTGTTGCCCATCCTGTCAAAACTACTTGAACAGGTTGTTAATGAGCAACTTAGGAGTTACCTGGAGACATTCAATCTGCTCATTGTAGTTCAGTCAGGCTTTAGACCTCGCCACAGCACTGTATCTGCATTGGCTAAGGTTACTAACGATTGGCAGATTGCCGTGGATGCAAAAAGTTGTGTGTGTGTTTTGTTTCTCGATCTGAGCAAAGCATTTGATACAGTGGACCATGACTTACACCTGTTTGCACTAAGAGATATTGGAGTGGATCAGCTGGCCTTGAACTGGTTTACTAGCTACCTTACTGAACGGCAACAGCTGGTTAAGGCTGAGGGGGGGCTTATCTTCTCAAAAAACCTTGTTAAGGGGTGTTCCCAAAGGGTGTGTTTTAGGCCCGCTATTCTTTGCTGTTTATATTAACTGCATTAATACTGGTATCGTCCGGCCTGGTGGTGCTAGGGTTGGGCGCTGGATGCCACACCTACTTTCATGCGCGATCCGGGTTCGGGAGCGGCTTCGGGTCATCGGGGTTGGCTGGGGACAAGCTGGAGCGTCCTGGGACAGCTCGCCTTCTCGGGGGACTTCCATACCGGCAAGCGGCGACCCTGGTGGAGAGTGGGGAGAGCGACGGCAAGCTGGAGTCTCAGGGGTATGATTGGTGGCTGGCGCGGGCGGCAGCAATCAGCCTCAGAGGCTGCTCCTTCATGGAAGGGGGGACACAGGACGCCAGAGGATGCCTTGATGCTCAGGCACATAGCGTCCATGGGGAACATGGAAAAGAACCCCACGGAGCCTGGATGAAGAGGCGCGAGTCGGGTCCTGATGTGCCAAGCACCCATCCGCAACCCAGGACCTGGATAAGTACCCAAGACTCAGGGTGCTCAGGCGTGACCATGCCGGGGGTGTTCTGTGGCTCGATGTGGGACCAGAGGTAGCGGAAGGGTGCTAGGCAGGGGCAGGCTTCATGGGTGCTCCTGAGAGAGTGGCTCGGTGGGGCAGGGGGAAAAAATAGAAATTTAAAAAAGAAAAAAATACTGGTATCGCCACAACAAACATCCATCTGTTTGTCGACGATACTGTCCGGTACATTTCCAGGCCTACTCCGGAACTTGCCTGTAGTGACCTCCAACGAGACTTTGACCATTTATAGAAAAATCTACTACAGTTAAAGCTCCTCCTAAATGCAAAAAAGACTAAGGCCATGCTAATTGCTCCCTCTACCCTTGCAACTAAACATTGTTTCCCTGCATCTGCCCCCCACATATCCACACTACTGAGTGAGCCGCTGGAGTTTGTGGAGAAATTTAAGTACCTCAAGTTTTGAATAGATCACAAATTGTCTTTTGTCCATAATATTGATGAATTTTCAAAACAATTGAAACAGAGACTTGGACTCTTCTTCCGAATTAAAAATCCACTAACGCTGGAAGCAAAAATTAGGCTGGTTCAGACTACATTCATGCCTCTTCTAGATTATGCTGACTTTCTGTATGGCCAAGGCCCAAGGTTCTCCCTCTCCAAACTGGATATTCTCTATTATTGAGCTATCTGATTCAAAACTGGTCTCCCATATGCCACCTGCCACTGCGAGCTTTGTACCAAGTTGGGGTGGAGCTCACTAAGATTCAGACGACAGAAGAATGCAGTGCTCTGGACCTACAGAGCTATCACTAATATGCTTCCGCAATATATTGTGAGTTGCCTGCCCACCTGTAGTGCTGGAAATTACACATTGAGAAGCCTCTCCGATATCTCACTGTTTATCCCTAAAGTGAGAACCAGGCATGGCAAATCTGCAATTAGTCACGCTCTTCCTGTCATTTGGAACACCATACTGAAAACTAAAACTGGCAATCCCAGTGAAAGTGAGCTTCTTTAAATCCCTATACCAATGTTCATTTAAAGAAACCTGTAATAGCCTTCATTAATGGCATTTGTCCTGTACTTATCCTAGGACTAGGATATCACTACTCAGGCTCCTCTCCTTTACATCTCTTCTGTCATAGCATTACTTTGATTCCACCTTAAGCTGTGAACCTCCCTTCCCCAAAGCACCCCCTCACCTCCCTTCCTCATCCCCTGGCTGCTCCCTGCCCCCTGACTCCTTATATACCTCTCCTCCTGACTCTGTCCTGCTGCCACAGGTCATCTGTAGCAGCTATTGTACATAGGTTTGTTGTCTCTTATGATGTGCTTTATTATTCCTAACGATGTGTGTATTCCCTTATTGCATATCCTTGCATTGACTGTGTTACTGCATGTATTCCTGTTTTTTCATAGCACTGTATAGATTTCTGCCGTGTACTCATATATGTGACTGTCCAGGCCCATCTTGTAACTGAGTTCTTCTCAATGATGTTTCACCTGGTTAAATAAAGATTGATTGATTGGGCAGGGATACATTTTGGGTATTGTAGGAGGGGATTGGGGTTATGGAAGGACAGCCAGACCATAAGGGATATGTTTTGGGTCTTCTAAGATGGGATCAGGGCTAGGGAGGGACTGCTAGACCACCAGGAAATCCATTTATATATTTTAAGTGGGATCGGGGCCAGGGCGGGACTGCTAGACCACCCAAAAATCTCTTTATTTGTTTCAGCATGGCTCAGTTGGTAGCACGTCCGCCTCTGAACCAGAAGGTTGTGGGTTCTTGTCGCGCACTGGGATTGGACTTGCACCTAAAACGCTGGCATCTGAGCACAGTATTAGGGGGGTGCTGTACTGCTGGGGTGTGCCATCCTTTGGATGAGACGTTAAACCGAGGTCCCTTCTATCCATCCTGGTGTTGTCCTGCTGGGTGCCCAGGTGGAAATAAAAGAACCCAGGGCACCCTTCGCAAAGAGTAGGGGACATTCCCAGTGTCCTGGCCAACATTCCCCTTCCCATAAACCGGTTCATCCAATTGTCCAGGCTGTGTGTGGGTGTTGATGTGCGATATGGCCGCCACTACACATTCAGTCACTTCACTACCAGTCTAGCATTGCTTGTAAAGCGCTTTGGGATACACTGTGTATGAAAAGTGCTATATAAAATGCAGATTCTTCTTCTTATCTATTCTAAGAGGGGATTGGGGCTAGGGAGGGACTGCTAGACCACAAGGAATTCAGTTTATTTACTCTCAGAGGGGATCAGTGCTAGGGAGGGACCTCTAGACCACCAGGACATCAGTTAATTTATGATAAGAGGGGATCGGGGTCTGGGAGGGGGGACCTGGCCCAGCACACTTGGCCGATGCACAGCATGCAGATGAGCCCATAATGGGCATGCAAATGGCCTGTTAGAGCTGTGCATGCCCAGTGGGTTCATCTGCATGTCTGGACTGAGTATTGCCCGTAGGGGCCACGGCACTAACCAGTGTGTGCTGTGCTGTACCCTATGGGCTGTGTTCCATGCTACCATGACCTGATATCCAGATAGCACGGTAAGTTTGGATTGTGCTATCTGTTTGAATATTGTGCCAGAGCTGGCTGGCCCTATTTTTCCATGTGGCACACTTGTATGCAACCATAGTCATCTAGCTCTGAATATGGGGCCTAGAGTTACACAGATCACGAGAACATCAACCCAACTGTAACCTGATGTTTAAGTGTAGCTTAACAAAAGATAAAAACAATTATTTTTTTTTTATTCCCATTCTTCCGCCACAGTGTTCCAGCATCACTCCTGTGAGGGTAAGTTGTAGAGAGCGGCTAGTTAGGTACCCAGAAGTAAGTCAGCTTAGGAGCCACCCTGGCTCAAGCATGAGGGACCACAGATAATGTCGTGCATGTCCTTTTTTTTATTTTGCCAGCCATAAATGTGCATATACCTGTATTGCTCCATAGAGGCCACCCGAAAATCATACCACCAGCAGTCTTCTTGTTGGGAGGTGGTCTGGGTGCTGGGGACTTACCAGTGGTCATTGCTACAGATCATCCAGAAGGACCATTTGCAGACCAGAAGTCTTCAGCTTCTTGCTCGGAGCCGTGGTTGATCACCAAGTTCATCACTGTCCAGCTAGCAATGTTCCTCTTTGTGTTCTGTTCATCTGGGGGATGCTCTGTTATGGCCTGTTTATAAAAGTGCTTTGTGGGGTCACTGTCCACCTGCTGATCAGCCGACTCCTCGCAAAGCCAAAGCTTGGTTCGTCCGCCATTTGTCATCTTGGCCAAGTGCATGCAGGACTTGGACAAAAAGGGGTCAACCCACTGTTCTTGGTTCGACCAATTGTTGGTCCTGATCATATTGTTTTGTTGTTTATTCTGTTATCCTGTAGTGTTGTAGAAAATAGTTATTTTGTCATTCTTCTTGTCCCTTTTAAATAAACCTTTTGCATCTTGGTCCCTGAGTAAGCTTCCTGCCTCTCCTTCCAGATTTGTCTGGCCTATCCTGGAATTGTTAGGGAGTCACGAACCCCCATTCCACCGGGAACCTCTTCACCTCCCCCCCCGCTAAACGACAGCTTGCAATGCACATTTATTTATCTATTTATTGATATGTTTCACTAGGAAAGGCACACTGAGCAACAAGATGCTTGTCTCACAGTGCGACCTGGGGGGGGGGGTTACAGATGGAGAGCAGTTGCACACATTAATACATGGAATAGGAGTTACATTGTACAAGGAATTACAATGACATAGAGTAAATTAGGTTACATACATAAGGTTATCTTCAACAAAATGGTTCAACATGGATTAGGTTAGCACAATACTGTGTTCGACAGCCATAGTACTCTACGGAGAACACATTAGACAGAGAGAACAAGGCTCGAAGTGCAATACAGGGCAAGTGCGGAAGTTGATAGTATATGCCAGCATTCATAGCAGTAGGTAACACCATTGGTCAGGCCTCATGGGATCGGTGAGGGGTAGGAGGAGGTAACTCAGTGGGAAGGGAGTCGGGGATAGTGGGGAGAAGGGGAATTGGGCAAGGGGAGGTGTCGGGGTAAAGAAGTCAGATAAACAAGCAATTTACCACATAGAAGTTAGACAAGGCAGAGGATAGAGAATGCCTAGAGGAGCAGTGACAGATTTGGACCGGTAGATCGTTCCAGAGTTTGGGGAGGTGGTAGGAGAAGGCAGCTTGGCCCGCTGAGGTCTGTTGGTGAGGGATTAACAGCAGCCGGGAGTCTGTTGACCTAAGGGCATGAGTGGGGGTTGGTGGAGATTATAGAGAGGAGGCAAGGTAATGCGGAAGGGACCCGAGGCAGAAGTTTGAAGCAAATTTAGCACTATGGAGTAGGCGCCGGCTGTCAAGGGAAGGGAAGGCCAGCGATGGGTGCGAGGCAGGGCATGGAGGGCAAGTGACAGAAAGCACTGAAGAGGGGATCCAGTCTGGATAGGGTAGACTTGGGAGCATGTTCGGGAACAGGCTGCGGACACTTGGGGCTGGTTGGAGGAAGGAGGATTGAGCATCTTCCCTCAACTTTCCACCATTGGGAATGGAGATGCTGTTCCTGACTGCCAGATGGACAGCTGGTAGAATCCAGGTGGCAGCAGAGTCAGTGGTGGAGGAGTGTACCAAAAAGTGGGGGGTCAGAATTGCATAAAACACCTCAGCCCGAGGCACTGTTCAAGTTCAATAACTAACCCGTCAGCTACAAAAGTAAGAGGTCGCCTGACTCCCCTGACCCTCTGGCTCCCCACTCCTTGGGGGGTTATAACAACACCCAACAAGAAACTTCTTATTGGTGGCAATGCCACAAACCACTCTATAGGAAGGTCACTAGTGGACTGTCCAAGAAGCTTAGCATGAAAGGAGTTATGGTAATACAGGAGTATGCCTCCACCACAGCGGGAGGTAGTACAATCACAGCATAGGAAGGTGTAACCAGGCAGGGCACAGTTATGGTCCAGGGTGAAGCTTTTTAGCCAGGTCTCAGAGATGCCCAAAATATCAGGCTTGTACAGCGAGACCCAGGCTTCCAGCTCAGCCAGTTTAGGTAACAGGCTCCTCACATTCAGATGGACTATTTTTAGGCGTTTACCACTCCACAGTGGGTGACGATGGGAGAGGGAAGTGTGTATGGCGGGGTTTGAGGGGCCAGGGTTACCTTCAATATCCCCAAAGAGTAGAAGTTGGGCTATATAGAAGGTAGATGGGAGGGGGATGGAGGGGGACGGGACCTGGAGGGAGAGAGATGACAGGTGGAGGAAAAAGAGGCAACAGTCACGTGCACTAATAAAGGCCAGGGTGGCAGATGGGCAGGATAGAAGCAGGCCGCATTTAAAATACTGCGGAATAGGAGCAGGGCAAAAAGGTCGGATGGTTATGCCTTAGGGGGACTTGTTCCAGGGCTAGTACTGAAGCACCAAAATCGAAGGTCAGACAGAGACTAAGAACTGAACAAAAAGATAGTACCTTGACTGCAAGGGAGGACATTTTTGGTGGTGGGGGGAATGCAGGTATAGTTTCAGGTGCATGTAGTATATAGGAGGGGGAAGAATGTAGTTGTGAGATGAGGGGGATGAAAGGTCAATGAGAGGCAGGTAGCACCTCCTGGTGGGAGGGGAAAGTGAGATTTCTAAAGAGCAGTCTCCAAGGAGCAGGGGAGGATGTACAAAGCAGAACAATGGGATGTACTGGGGGGGGGGGAGGAGGAGAATGAAAGAAAAAGAAAAATCCCACGTTGCAGAAAGGGTCCCTGTTTTGTTGTTGTGCCCCCTAACTTTCGGGCACTACAGTAGCACTACTGATGTGCTACCAGGCTGGCTTTAACTTTTTTTATTCCTCCCTGCACACTTCGATCTGCCACTTCCTTTTGGTGCTCATTGTCCCATTCTCCCATCAGCCTCATCCTTTGCTGCCACTTCCTGCTACCTGGCTCACCAGGCTATACCTGTGTCTTTGGAGGGTTCAGCTTATCCTTGGGGAGGGGGGAGTACAGCATTGCTGAGGGGTCCTCTGATGAGTGTACAGCGAGGGAGAGGAGTAGTATATTATGGGGACTGTGACATGAGGAGGAATAGGCTAGCAATCATCCTGTAGCCCAAGACAGGTGCTGTGTCTGTTTTTCTGGGTTCCTCTTCACACCCTAATGGCGTGCACTGTGTCAACACCCTGGAGACGAAGCCAGCTGGCATGTGGTCACCCATACTGGCAAGGCTCCATACACCACCAGGTGTCATTCTCCAAGCAGTGCTCTGACGTACCCTCCCCTGGGAGGACAGCATCCCTGCAGATGTTCTAGCACCCTCCCTGCTGACCTCCACTCCTACTTCCCAGGCAGAGGGCTCGAACCCAGGTCCACAACGTGCCAAGTAGGTGCCTCACAGCTTGGCAGTCTTTTTTTTATTCCATAGAGGTTTTTATCCTATGGAGCCCTGGCAGGCAGCTTCAGCTCTCCTGACAGAGGGATTCTCTCTCCTGTCCTGCTGCTCCCGTACTTGCCAATCACCGGAGATTCCCCCGCAGATTGCCCCACTGCGGCAGGGCCAGGAAGGAGGCTGCTGGCTTTTCCTCCCTCCCTCCCGGAGATCCAATCTAGAATCTGGGGACGACCCCGGGAGTGGTAAACCATTATCGAGCCTGCCAGGCTTGTTTTTCCACCATTTTTCCCCACCTCCCCACCCCAACCGATGTGAGGATGTCGCATCCAGCCTCCCGACCTGTACTGCCCTCTAGCCACTGCCAGAGGGCAGTCAATGAGTGAAACGACAAGTCTCCCTTCCCCGAGAGAGGAGAGCAGTCCTTCAGACGCTCAATCCTCTCCCCCCCACCGCAGACCCCCAGTGCCTGGGCTCTTTCCCAAACACGGGTCGAAGGCGTGTCGCGATGTGTAGTGACCAGCGCCTCAACCTCCAGCACCATTGGGCCGGATGGCAGTCTTTTTTTTTTTTTGAATGGAAACTTTGAGTCTGGGTTATTGGAAGATACTAATGGTGCTCCATAAAGGAAGACCACACCTTTTTTCTAGTTTATTCCAAAATTAACCCTTCATTTCATTATTATATGTTTTTATTGGTTTTTAAATTTAAAACAAAATTTAACATTATGTTTATTGAAATTATAAACATACATACATACAGTAAATCTGCATGCCACAGACGTTGCTTATTGATTTTCGGTGTACCAAAATCCATGGAACTGCATTCTGATACATGACCAGCAGAGGGCAGCAGATTACATTATTACCACCACAAATAGTGACCTGTATATATGGTGGTAGCGAAGTGATGGGATAGTCAACCACCTACTGGTAACAGAACAGAATGGAGTTTCATGCCTTTTAAAGCTGCAGTTCTGTAACATGAAAAATGCATAATTAAGCAATAATGCACGACAGGGTGTGTGTTGTGCTGGGATAACGTCATGCCTTGCGCGGTTGGGCACGAGGCCAAAGGCCGAGTGCGACCAATGGCAAGGCGTGACGTTATCCCAGCACAACACACACCCTGGAGTGCATTATTGCTATTATAAAATGGCTCGGCTTTAAAAAAAATGTAGCTTTTGTTTTAATTTTTTACTTTTTTGGTTTTTAAGTATTGAAAATGAGATCTATCCTTCCACTCAATAAAGTAGTCCGAGACATTTCTGTGGTTAAAAGTTTTAATATTTATAACAGTAACAACAGAATTGTGTAGTTTTAATAAATAATGGATGTAAATAAATAAATATAATAGTATAAGTATATGTTTGAAAGTTAATAAATTCAAGACATATGTTTAAAGATTGCTGTTTAGTAATAAATACATTTGATGTAGAGTCAATACATTTGCTGTAACAGTAGAGGAAGTTCAGTTCATTTATCATTGTGTTTTCAGCGCTTGCTTTTTGAAGATTAGTTTGTTTCGTTTAAAATTGTGTTTAATATTGTGTTTTGAGCGCTTCGTTTTTGAAATTATCCTGCTGCTTTTGGTTTCATTTATTTCTGCTGCTGTTGCTTTAATTTATTTGTTGTAGACATGGAAAACGAACATCGAGTTTCCTGTTATGATTGTTTGGGTATTTAGGGATTGGTTTGACGTAAGTGGGGTCATGGTGATACGTCGTCGAGGTTAGACTTGCTGCATCATTTCCTGTAGCTTCGGTTCGGATCTCTGCTTGTGCTTGTTGTAGGATTCCAGGTGCAGTTTTAATGTGGAGTTGCCATGGTGAGTGTATGCTTCAGTATTTCTAAGCGGAGTTTCTGGGAAATATTTTCTGAGGTATGCGCTGTTGTGGTGTTTTGTGGTGCCAGACAGGAGGTTGCTCAAGTGTTTCGGTTTTTGTAGTGAAGGGCTCCAGTAACCCGGAGAAGATGTCTCAGCTCGGTGCCCTGTTACTGCCATAATCTGTCGGGCTTGGAGGCCAGCATCGGATAAAATTTGAATTGCAGTAGGCGGAGACTGTGGTTAGTGTAGGTTTCTGGCAGTGATGCTGCTTTGCATATTTTGGGAAGCATTGTTGCTAAATAGTTAATTCCATGGTTCTAATGTGAACCATGTATTTTCTTCCACATGGTTTGCTTGGTGTTTTCTAGGATGGAGGTACAGACAGGGAGCATTTGTAGGGTTTTTGTTAGGTATTTTGTGAAGGCAGCTACTGGGCAATGCGGATGTCCTGGGAGGGCAAACATGCAGCCGCGTAAGTTGTCTCTTCCTTGTTCCATTATCTTTCCGTAATTTTGTTTTTCGTTGAAACTCATTGTTAAATACTTGTGCCCAGTGGAGTCCGTGCATAATTGAAATGAGTCTGGCTTTAATTTACGCTGACCTTCACAACCAGCCTTGAAATGGTTTGAATTTCTAGCCACCTGACCGGACTAGGCCTTCTGTGTTGTTTCTGTGGACAGCGATTGGGAGTTTCTGAGCTGCTCAAGATAGCTGACTGGTATGGCGGGGTGATGTTTAGTGCGGTCTTTTCCTTCTCGATGGAGATTTTTGATGTTGGCAAGAAATACGTTGTTGGAGGACTGGAAATCGGGATCGGACATTAGATTTATGTTTCTGCTCACTGGCGGTTCATTTAAATATCTGTTTATGCCAGCACGAAGACCTACATAGCTGCTGATACTGTATAGTTGTCCTGTTGTTGTTCTGACTGAACCATAGAAATAGCGAAGGGTATTATTTAAGTCAGATGCTGATATTTCTTGGACGTTGATTTGTATTTTTTTCTCACTGATCCAGTCCAGGAATATATTCATAGCCCAGGAAGTTGCTCGTTTTGTTGTGGGCTCATTTCTTTCTGTTTCCAGTTGGTCCAGGTCTCGAGGTGCTATGTCTAGGTGTCTTTTTTTTTTTCTTTTCGTTTTTCCTGCAATTGTACTTGGCTGTTTTCTGTTTCAAATACTGCAGTTAGGTCTGCAATGTTGCAGATGTCAAAATTCACTTCTGGTATTTGTGACATTTTTGTATTTTCTTCACAGCTGTTGTCAGTTAAGGTTTTGAAAGCTTTCCAGAGGCGTAATGATTTCTTTTTTTTTCATAGGGTCTGTGAGGTTGCCGGGAAGTGATCCGTGATGTTGTGCTGTATTATCCTCACGCCTTCTGGACACTGCTGACCAATCAGGTGAGTGGATTTTTTCTTGCCATTTTATAATACTACATAATTAACAGCATCTGAAAAGTTAAAAATGGGACAAAAGAGTAAATAAATAAATAAGACCGAACCAGTGGGGCCAACTAGTGATGCACTGCACCACCACATGGGAGATCTGGGTTTGGGTCCTGAGTCTGTCTCCTTTCTTTGGGTTGGGGAAGTTACGTAGGCGCTACAGAGGCAGCATGCCCAGACTCAGTGGGGGAAGGAGACACCCACCCTTGCATGAGCGCCTCCTCTAGCGGGCGTGGAGGAGGGCCTTGACGTCATGGGGGACCATGTGTCATCAGCCCCTCCCCCAGAGGCCAGGTGCTTCATGGGTGAGCCCAACAGAGGAGATGGGTTGGCTTATAGGGAGGAGGGCAAAATGCCAGTGCCATGCGCATTACATCGTGCTAGGCCCCCACATCACCGGGCCTTTGCCTCTGATCCCAACACCCCCATATCTATCTGCCAAATACAGAGCCAGTCCTGGTTTGGTGGGGCCCTGCGATGTGGGTGGTCACGACACGGGATGGCTGGCACAGAGGTGGATGTGCAGGGCAGTTCGGGGATTGGAGGAGTGCATGCTGCCAGGCAAAGGCCCATGCAAGCCTGAAAAGTAGTGCAAGAGAGAAGGAAGAGGAAACAGCGACGGGGGGATAAACAAAACAATAAAAAAGACTAGACAGGTAATTGTGAACTATATAATAAAAACGGGCGCTCATTTTTCATTGCTTGTCTACTTTAAAGTTCAAAGCAAAAGTTTTTAGTTTCAGCATGTATATAAGGAGTAACACCCTTTGAGGTGTCAGGGCATGCTCTGATATACAGACACCTTGGGTGCTCAGTGAGACATGAGGCATATGCCAAGTGCCTTCCACCAGTTCATGTATCAGAGCATGGCTGGACACTGCAAATGGTGTTATTCTACTTACAAAACAGGTTCTAAATTGAATTGTGAAGAGTAAACATTTACTCCTACGGTTAGCTTACCTTTACAGTTTGTTTTTTGCCTTGTATATTTTCACCTTTATTTAGCTAATCCTTCTGGACGATGTTTGTCGTTTGTCTGCTGCCTTTTCTCCACAGGACCCCATGAAAATAATATGGTATATTTCATGGGTTTATCCCAGTTAGGGTAATGTAAAATAAAAAGATAAGAAAAATGAATTTGGTTCTGAACTGTCTGGGCATGCTCTTATAAATGGACAGTCAAGCGATGCTTTCAGCCAATCAGATCGCTACAGTTTCATCACTCATTTTATATCAATCAAATCAATCAATCAAGCAATGCTTTATTTTTATAGCGCCTTTCAAAAACCAAGGCGCTGTACACTTTAAATACACAAATATAATAAAATTGAATAAAACAATAATACAGAATAGTTAAAATCAGTCTGGGAAGGCTAATGTAAATAAATATGTTTTTAACATAGATTTAAAACTGGCCGGCCCGTCGGCGTAATGGTAGGATTTCTGCTTGCGACGCCGGTGACCCGGATTCGGAAACAGACCTGGGATATTCAGACCAACCCGGGGGAGGGAGGATCAAGTATCGCTAGACTACTCTCCTTCTACGGGGGGAGGGGGGATGTGCGTCTGGTACAGCAGTGGCACCTAGCGGAGGCTGGGTTTGCCGCAAGCACCGGCGCCTACTTGAACTCAGGGGTGGGGCAGACGCTGGTTGTCACTGCACATCCCCGTCCCTGCTTACAGGGGAGAAAATCCTATGCCTTGCCATCTCTGAGAAGCTCTGCCCCCGGGCCTGGATTAACCTCCAGAAGCTGGCTCTATGACTAGATACTAGTGTTGCGGCAGTGGAAGAGGGACAGTGCCGCAACCCCGCCCTCTAGGGGAAAAGCCAGGGGTGACTGGGTGAGCACCAGCACAACCGGAGGTGGAGGTATGGGGGTCTGTGACCAGAGTGGATATCAACGGCAAAGGTGCAACAAAAGCATACTAAATGGGGGTGCTGTAGCAGCCAGAAGAAGCAGCATTTTACTCAAGCTCCCAGAGAAAAATCCTTCAAAGTATTAAAATCTAATCTATTATATTTAGAAAGTACTAAAAATCATTTTGGAGTGTTTAGACCATCATCTGTTGTCAAGATGGGCAAAATTAAAGGGGGTTGGGTGCCAGCTGGCAACTTTTTCACTCCGAAAAAACAGAGCAGAGAGGAAAGGCTTGACCAACGTGGCGGAGCAGGGGACTCTGGTGACAAACAACAGGAGGAGACCTCCTTGACTATCCTGCTGCATAGGTTTTAAGTCACGCATGCTGGTACAGTTCACCTGCAATTAAAGCAAGTGTCTCTCTTCATTCTCATAGATGCAACAAGGCAGATCCTGAGGGAACCAAGCAGCGAAGGCCAAAGGCTTCCTTAAGACCATGTAGACCTGGAGATGCCTACGCTACATACATCTTCTGGCGGACATCCTGGAAGAGTTCACCAAAGTCAGCCTGCTTCTGCAAGCAAATTATTCTTAAGTTGGACAGGTGTTTGAATCTCTTCAGGACCTGAAGGACTGCCTTTTAAAGCTGAAAACAAGATAAACATTTCTTTTTTATGTTTTTTGTAAATGGGAAACATATGCATGCTTCCCTTCATCCTGGTTCCATCTGTCATCATTGATCTGACTTGGATCATTCTTGACAAATAAACATCTGTACAAAGGAGGTCCGGGGTAATAATGATTTTTTTTTTTTTTGTAATTTTCTATTTGATACCTGGAAAGCACTGATGAAATCTTTACACTTTGGAGGGACAAGAATTCCATGGACATACACCATCTGAAGATGATCTGGACCAGTTCTCATTTGACAGACAGACACTTCTGACAGCCATGATCGTAAGTGTTGCTCGCAAACTTGAAGACATGCACCAGCCAGACTCCATTATGGTGGCCATGAACCATATTGTGAACTTTAAACATACTAAAATGCCAGCAGAATAGGCCTAACGGTCTTTCGTGTCTGCTCGTTTGGTCAGCCCCCACCCTGGGTGCTGACTTTGCTGTCCCCCTCACCTTCTCTGGCTTCTCCCTTCCCAGTTCTGGATATTCTTGCTGCATTGGATTTTGCTTCCAGAACCCTTCCCCTGTACCTGTCCCACCCCTCTTGAACCCCTCCACTGTCTCTGCCTCCACCAGCCCCTAGGCAGTGCATTCCATGGCTCCACCACCCTCTCAGTGAAGTAGCACCCTCCTTTCTCCCTGAATCTTCCCCTCCAGCTTCCACCCTTGCCCTCTAGTGGCCCCTTCCTCCTTCCTTGAGCATCCTGACTGTTCCTCCTATTTACCCTCTTCATGTACCTGAAGACCCTCTATCATGTCCCCCGGTCCCTTCTCTCTTCAATGTGTACATATTTAGCTCTTGAGCCTCTCCTCATAGGTCCTGTCCCCAAGCCCCAAATCATTTTGGTTGCCCTCCTCTGGACCCTCTCCAGGAGGTTAATGTCCCTCTTTAAGTGTGGCCTCCAAAACTGCACGCAGTACTCACAGGCTGACCTCACCAAGCAGTTATACAGAGGAGTATCACTTCCCTCCTTCTGGAGGATCCCCTAGCGATGCATCCCAGAATCCTGTTGGCCTTGGCTGCTGCCCTCCTACAAGTCTCAGAGTTGTTCATCTTGACATCCACCACCACCCCCAGGTCCCTCTCAGCCATCGAGACTTGTAGCATCCCCCAGGGTGTACACTTGGCCTGGGTTTCTGGCCCCCAGGTGGAGTACCTTGCATTTCCCTGCATTGAACCTCAGCTTCCACTTTCTAGACCATCTTTCCAGAGCCTCCAGGTCCCCCTGTAGGGCCACCCTCCCCTCCTCCCCATCCACCACCGCCCCAGTTTCGAGTCATCTGCAAAGAGACTCATCTCACTCCTGATTCCTGTCCTTATGTCAGAATCGTGGCGTTGAACAGAAGGGGCCCAGGACTGATCCTGGGACCCACTAATGACCCTCCTTGGGGATGAGACTATCCCACCAACTACGACCCTCTGGGTCCTGTCCTGGAGCCAATTGCCTATCCATCTGATCATCTGGTTCCCCCACCCCATTTCTCCCAGCTTATCCAACAGGCCCACGTGAGGAACAGAGTCAAATGTCTTGCTGAAGTCTAGAAAGAGGACATCCACTGGTCTACCTAGGTCCAAGACACTTGTCACCCAGTCATAGAACTCCACCAGGTTTGTCTGACACGATTTCCCGGGATGAATCCATGCTGTCTATCGGTCCAGGCACCCTGACTTATCCAGGCCCCCAGCCTCTCCTTGACAATGCCCTCCATCACCTTGCCCACCACCGATGTCAGGCTGACAGGCCTGTGATTCCCTGTCACCTCCCTTGATCCCCCTTGTGGATAGGCTATATTACCTTCCAGTCTTTGGGCACCCACCCTGTCCTCAGAGAGATGGTGAAAGCTCTGCCAGGGGTTTCGCCAGGACATCTGCAAGTTCCTTCAGCACTCTGGGATGTAATTTATCCGACCCCGTGCTTTCTCCGTCTTAAAGGGCTGAGGGCTTCCCTCTCCTCTCTGCTGCTGTTCCTTCCGGTACCTCTTCTCCCTGCTTAGCCCTCCCCCACCTGCCAGTGATGCCTCCCTCCCCAGACCTGCTGATCGGTAAGGGTCCCCCTCCTCAGCATCTCTGTCTCCTCCCATGTATGATGCAGCACACCCATTTTCCTGAGAAACTGAGGTGAAGTACTCATTTAGTACCTCAGCCTGCTCCCCGGGTCTTGTGCCCATCTCTCCCTGATTTATCCTGCTAACTGCCCCTTCACCCTTCGTCTTTCCCCAATGTATCTAAAGAACCCCTTGTTCCCTCTCTAATTTCCTACTTAGGTTCTGCTCATTCCTTGCCTTAGCCGCCTTCACCACTCTAGTGGCCCTTCTAGCCATCAACTTTCGTACTCCCACGAGTCCCTTTCACTCCTTGAGCACTTGAATTGCTTATAGGCTGCTTTCTTTCCCGCACCACCTCCTGGACCTCCTGGTCCACCAACAGGGTTTTTGGCCCTCCGCATTTCGTCTTACTCTTGCACAGGTGCTGGTAGCATCCTGCACCCTCGCCCTGATGATTTCCACCTACTATCAGTGTCCATGTCTGACCAATCCCATCCAAATGCTCCTTAAGGATCTTCCATTTCCTAAAATCAACCCCTCTGAAGTCGGTTACTTCCGTCTCTCGTGCAGCCTTCTACCCTCCTAGGTCCAGGCTGAACCAGACTGTGGCATGGTCACTCCCCGCCAATGGGTCCCTTACTCCAGGCCCCCAATCTGGTCACTGTCTGCCAGGACCACATCCAGTACCCGCAGTTCTCCCTGGTCGGTTCCCTCACTTGCTGAGTTAAGAACGATCTTGAAAGACATCCAACAACCTCTGTTCCCTGGTCACAGAGGATGTGCTGCAGTCTCCCAGTCTGTTCCTGGCATGTTTAAGTCCCCACATCACCACCACCGTTCCTCTGCCCAGTCTGCAGTGTCTCTCAACATCTGTCCACAGACTGTCCTCCAGCTCCTCCACCAGGGCAGGGTCATACACCCTCCTATTTTACTCTACCTTTTACTTGTTATCAAGGTGACTAACGTCGCCTCACGGTTCCCTCACTCCTCTCCTCCCCTATGCCAATGCAGTTTTGACTATCATTGCTACCCTCCCCTTCCCTCCCCTGTCCTTCCTGAACATAGTGTAACCCTCCACGTTCAGGTCCCAGTCATGTCTTGCAGTGGCCCAAGTCTCAGTGACCGCTGCCACATCCACTGCTCCCTCAGTTAGCATCGCCTGGAGCTCAGGCATTTTATTGCCCAAGCTCCTGGCATTTAATGAGACTACCTTCCACCCTTTTCCTATGTTCCATTTCCCTGCTCGTGTTCTCATGGGGGTTCGTGTTTCCCTGGTCTGCACTTTGCCAGTTGGCCTTTTCCTGCAATCCTCCTGGTCCCCAGGTGGAGACAGAGTCCCTCTTATCGGCACCCCCTTGACAGCCTTTCTCCCATCCCACCCCCTTCGAAGTTTAAACCCCATTTTTACCAATGAACCCTCTATTTTCAACTTAAGGATTCTCCTGCCCTCCAAATTGAGATGTAGTCAATCTCAGCATAGCCCATATCCTCCCAGGTCTCCCCAATCCCATCAACCCATACCCTCTGGCCTCACACCGCCTCCCTGAGCCACTGGTTTATCTCCTAATTTTCCTTTGTGTTCCCCACTAGCCCTTGGCACTGGCAGGATTTCTGAGAAGGAACTGTGCATCCTATGTCATGACAGACCCTGTCAGCTCCCTGAATCTTGCCTGTATCTCTAGCTTGCTATTTCCTCAACGTCATTTG
Organism: Neoceratodus forsteri; assembly: GCA_016271365.2. NCBI lineage: Eukaryota > Metazoa > Chordata > Ceratodontiformes > Ceratodontidae > Neoceratodus > Neoceratodus forsteri. Next base: position 62,481,956 of record CM028132.1, on the reverse strand, counting down.
TACCCAGGAGGACCAGTATGTCTGGGGAACCCCCACAATCCTTTGCCAGCTGATATACCTCGTGCTTAGCCCTGTGCACCGTTAGTCCAGGGAAGCATCTTGTTCTAACTCTCTGAGATCCTGCCAGTCTGGGAGAAGGGAGCAGATGGACGGAAGGTCAGAGAAGGGGAGATAGGGGAGCTAAACACGTGGCTCAAGGACTGGTGCCAGGAAAAAGGACACAGATTTGTAGGGAACTGGCAACAGTTCTGGGAGCGAAAGTTCTTTAAATTTGATGGACTGCATCTGACTAAAGAGGGAGTCAGTGCATTGGGGCAGAAGTTTGGCGTCTTTGCAGAATATTTAAACTAGCAAATGGGGAGAGGGTGCAGCACCCATCGTCGAATGGGAGAACACCCCTCCCTCAGCTGGTGGTCAAACAGGGAATTCAGTGTGTTTGCTGTTCATTTGCATCACCAGGTAAGAAAAAAGGTTTGTCTCCCTACACGATGCACAGGGTAATGCAAACTTCACCCAACAACTAACACACCAAAATCTGGCCAATGGAAAATCATGTACATAAATGCTCACAGCCTGGGAAATAAGATCCCAGACCTGCAGGCAATAATGTCAGAGGCTAAACTGGACATAGTAGCAATTAGTGAGGCGTGGTTTACCAGTAACCACTTAGGAGACTTCAGTACCTAGCTGTATTGTTCCAGAAGAGACAGAGGTGCAAAAAAAGGGGGAGGGGTGGCCCTTATGTTAATGAAAATATCAAAGCTACAGAAATTCGGAATACACATAAGGAGCCAGAAGAACTGTGGGTCACCCTGAAACAGGAAATGGGACAGCCTTAAGAACTGGGGTTGTCTACAGGCCCCCAGACCAGAGGGAGGACATAGACACATTACTGTTAGAAGATATACAAACATGACAAGCTAAAGGGAGGTTCTGATAATGGAGACTTCAACATGCCAGATACAGATTGGTCAATACCAGCAGGAACATCTGCCAGAACTAGACTCATAGTGGATTCCTGCAGGGGAGGGCCTCAAACAACTGGTTACAGCAACCCACAAGAGACAGGGCTATCCTAGATCTAGTACTGACTAACAAAAGAAGGGATCACAGATCTCCAGGTAGAAGGTCACCTGGAGCCAGTGACCATCACATGGTATGGTTCAATTTGGCTACTACATCTAAATCATCCCATTCCAAAGCAAAAATATGGGACTTCAGAGGAGCTGACTTTTGATAAGATGGCCAACAGAGTTAAGTAGCCCTGGCAAAAGAAACACAGGTGAGGAGGTACAGGCAAAGTGGGCAAGCATTAAGGATACAATACTTGAAGCAACATCCCATTGTGTTGGACAGAAAAGGAAGTGCAAAAGAGAAGGAAACCACTTTGGTTTCTCAAATACAGTAGCAGAAAAGGTCAGACAAGGCCTTCAGAAAATATATGAACACATGGATGAAGATAGGGAGGCATACCAAACTGCCCTAAGGGAAGCAGGTAAGGCAGTAAGGCAGGCAAAGTCCCAAACTGAGGAAACACTACACGAACAGTAAAGAAGGTGACAAGACTTTCTATAGATATATTAGTGAAAGGAGAGAAAGTCCAGAGGGTATTGCTAAGCTTAATGGAGAAAGGAGCATGTGAGGAGGAGGACCTGTAAAGCATCTATTCTAAATAGATACTTTTTGCTCAGTATTTACTGAAGAGAAGGTAGGCAGGCCCACAGCTCAGCATCATGGACACAGGGGAGGGAGGTGAGCACTCTCCCTTCACAAAGAAAGGGTCCTACAAGAGCTTGCTAAGCTCAGGGTGGATCAAGAGCAATGGGACCTGATGGCATACATCCCAGGGTATGAGGAGACTAAGGAGGGAACCTTGCAGCAGGCGCTAGTAGAATTGTTTAGTGAGTCTCTGAGCACAGGAGGTCCCAGAAGACTGGAGAAGGGCTCATGATCCCACTCCACAAGAGTGGTAGCAGGGGAGGGCGGGGAACTCACAGACGGTCAGTCTTACCTCAGTAGTGGGGAAGATTATGGAGGTACTCCTTTAAGGAAAGGATAGTGCAACACCTGGAATCATAGGGCTGGGATCCAAGACAGCATGGGTTTTACAAAGGAAGGTCCTGTCAAACTAATCTCATAGATTTCTTTGACTGGGTAACCAGTGTGGTGGACCAGGGGAGCAGTTGATGTCTGCCTACCTTGACTTCCAGCAAAGCTTTGACACTGTTCCACATAGAAGATTGATAAATAAGCTAGGCTAGGCTCGGGATTGGTCAGGTTGGTCAACTGGGTGGCAAACTGGTTGGACTGGCAGAAAACAGGAGTGGTGGTAAATGGTATACAGTCAGAAGAGATGCAAGTCTGAGATTGGGGTACTCAGGGATGTGTCCTGGGGCCGGTCTATTCAACATCTTCATTAGTGACCTCGCGGATGGACTAGGGGTAAGGCTTGTCTGTTTGCAGATCGACACCAAGATCTGCAACAGAGTAGATGATCCAGATAGAATTAGGCAGAATGAGAAGAGATCTGGATAAACTAACCTTGAATGGTCAGAAGAGTAGCAACAGGATTTAATGCAAAAGTACAGAAATCATGCACAATGGGGAAGAGAAACCCTGAAGCCACTTATAGGCTGGGAGGGAGTTGCTAGCATGTCACAAAGGAAGAAAGAGACTTGGGCATCATCATCACTGATGACCTCAAATCATCAAGCAGACCTCTAAAGCAGTAGGTAAGGCTAGGGGTGTTAGGGTGTATTAGTAGGGTATCACAGAGTCGTAAGAGATGTAATCCCTCTGTACAAGACATTGGTTAGCCCCATCCGAGTACTGTGCGTGTATTGAGGCCACCTTCACAAGGACATTAACTCAAATTGAGGCAGTCAGAGAAGGGCAGCCAAAATGGTGCAGGGACTGCATCCGAGAAGGCATATGAGGACAGATTAGCGGAGCTCAATATATGGCCTTGAGCAAAGGAGGAGAGAGGTGATGGTGATCTAGACATTTAAACACCTTAAGGGCATAAACAAGGTGAAAGAGTCTAACATGTTTTAAATATAAGAAAATAGCAGGACAGAGGACACAGCATGAGATTGGGAGGCGATTAAGGGGAATGTGAGGAAATTCTTTTTCACAGAAAGGGTGGTAGATGCGGAATGGCTTACCGCTAGTGGTGGCTTGTGAATACAGTGCAGGGCTTCAAACAGGCATGGGATAGGCATAAGTGAGCAATACAAATGACTATGAATAGATGGGTCACTGACAGGCAGACGTGCGATGGCACATTATTAAGGTAGAAAGAAATGGGCAGACTGGATGGGCCTTCACGGTCCTTATCTTGTCATCAACTTCTATGTTTCTATGTTTCATGGCCAGGCTTCTCCTCCTATCCCATTTGATACCTGATCAGAATCCTCAGCAGAGCACCTGACCACCTTTTCCTCCATTTCCCCTTCTGTCCTCATCCTTTTCTACAGGCCCCTCCACAGCTGGCTCCTTGTTCCTCCCATCTGGGTGCCACATGCCACCCCCACTCCATATGTACCATGGGCCACCTCCCTCTAGTCCTATGCCTCTCCGCCTCCTGAGTATCCTTCTGTGCCTTGCTAATTCCCCTCACTGCTCGCAACTGGTCCTTCTCCCCATCTTGCTAAACTTGAGCCTGGCTCATCCTCCCTTCCTTCCTGTCTCCATTTGGTTCCTCCTGTCTCGTCGTGCTCCCCTGGCCTAAACCCTCAGCTCCCTTTATTGAATCCTCCTTGTACTTCTGGTCCTTCTCCTTTACCTTTCCTCCCAACTGGTCCTTCTCCTTGTGCTTTCCTCCCTCTTCTCCCTGCCCCTCCTGTCCTGATTCACTTGATCCCCGTTCTCCTGCATTCCAGGCCCCCCTGTTCTTCCTGCTATCGGCCCTGCCTCCGCCTCCCACTTTCCTCCTTTCCATCTCCCAACCACCACCTCATCATTGGCTACATCACCCCCTCATCCTTGAGCAGAAGAAGAGGAATTGAAGCGGTTACTGGAGTGTAAGGTCTGATCCACCTCTCCCTGCTTGCTTCCTTCTGTCAGCCCTGGCCATCTGCCTACTTCTCTGAGAATGTTGTCCTCATTGCTGTGAGGTCCCCAGGTACCTGCCTGCTTCCTTAGTAGTGTCCTTTTTGGACCCCCTCTGCCAAAAAGGTCCTGTGTGACCCCTGAGTATTCTCCTGCACTCCTTTCCCTATGCCCCCACCCCAGTGCTTGGTGCAAGCCTGTGGGAGATTCCCAGCCCCTTCCCCAACCATACCACCCCCTTCCCTAGCTTTCTCCTAATCCCCTAACCTCCTCCCTAAGCTGTGCTAGCTGGTAGCACACTGGGCAACCACCGAACTTCTAAGCCCAGTCAGTATCATGGCTGCTCCACCCTGTGCACCCCACCACCCTCCCAAAGATACTGGCCCCTGGTGTGTGGTTCCATCCCCTTCCAATAGGTTTTCTTGGGTGGCCACCAGGTTCCCCCCTGGTCCAAGATACCTACTGCCCTAATCGGGTCACCCCACTAATCTACAGGGCAGTCACTGTACACCAGTAACCTTGTTACTAGGTGCAGTACATATCATATTAACTTATAAGGGAAATGAACAACTCCCTGAAGCTCCTCTCTCCCGGCCTTTTAAATCCAACCCCAGTGGCTAGAACTACATGAGCTGCACCTGCAGCCTTTTCCTCCAATTGCAGGGCAGGTGTTCTCTATAAATTAAGAGACTTCTGGGGAGGGAGGGCGGTGTTGGGCAGACACCTGACTCGAGAGAGAGTGTATCAGCCCTGTGTCTCCCCTCCAAGCCCAGCAGCCAAGGAACCGGCCCAAGCAATCCTACTAAATAGGTTTTAAATCAGAAAAGTAGGCCTCTACCAGTGCAGCCTGTTACACAGTGAAACATCCACAAAATGAGCCCCACTTACAGCCACCAAATCAGTTTACAAACATCCAGCAGCCCCCAAAACAATACCCTGCTAGCCCTTTAGAAGTAAGAAAGAAAAGAACTAACCTACCAAGTAAAATCCACAAGAACCCTGTGAAAACAACAGCAGCAGCTACTGTCCTGGAACACAACTGATCCTGTCCCCTTCCAGTTGTCATATAGACTATTTTCAACTTTCTTTATGCGCCCACACACTGGTCCCATAGGACATCTCTCAGGTGTGGTCACTCGGACTGGACTGATCCTGCTCTGCCTGAGGTCCTGCCATGCCGAATCTCCATCCTGGGATCTCTCCTCCACAAATGCCAACCCCCTCAACCCCCCGGCTCTGAACCCCCGAGGTGGGACCACCTACTCTACTGGTGCTCTTATCTATAATCTAGTAGGGTGACGAGCATGGAGTGGAGATGGAGACCATCTGGGAGTGACCCGGCATTGAGCCTAGGGGCTGTCCACTAGACCCACTGTCGCCTTCCTGGGTACTAGGGCTTTTTCCTTGTTCTGGTGTTCCCAGGGGCGCGTATGTGCAATGATCTCCAGCCTGTGATGGGCGTGCTCCCGCACCCATGCGCAGGACATTCTCTGACACCCCTCTACACCAAGTATGTGCTGCCGCAAGTTGTACTGCTCCCAGTCTCCACTGGGAGCCGCTGGAACTGTGGCATGCACTGCCCACCCTTCTCAGGAGAGGAGAGCAGTCCTACGGATGCTCAATCCTGCTCCTCCCTGCCGACGACACAAGTCCGCTCCTGAACTCGGGTCACTGATGTGGCACGAGGTGTGGTGTCCAGCGCCTCAACCCTCAGCGCCTCCGGGCCTGCCCAAGGCATGTAGACTTGACGTGTGTTAGCGTGGGCATTTAAAAGAGGGTGGGAAAAAAAATCAGTAAATTAAGGAAGGTATTACAGTATTTTTCTTTCCTATTTGTTTCAGATTATGTGGAGGATGCAGTAGCTGGTGTTGCAGATGAGTTCAGAATACATAGATACATAGACAGTGTCGGCAGATAAGGGCCTATGGCCCACCCAGTCTGCCCATTTAAGTTTGTAAGTTCAGTTTATGTTTTCCAGGAAGTCTGTTGCCCCTTACCCCTGATCTCCAGAATTCCTTTATGTCTATCCCATGCATTCTTAAATCCCGTGATTGTTTCAGCCCCCACCACTTCCTCTGGCAGGGTGTTCCACTTGTCCACCACCCGTTCTGTGAAGAAATTCTTCCTCACGTTTCCTCTGAATTGTCCTCCCTCCAACTTCATCCCATGCCCTCTAGTCCTGGAACATCTTTTTCGCTTAAAAATAGTGCATTCCTGCCTGTTTTAGAAAAAAAAATTATGTCTACTTCCTGCCTTACAGTACACACTGAGAAATAAAGAACTGATTTTACTTTGTAAGGGATCACCTTTCTTATGTGATTTTTGGTTTGGTCCACTCCCTCCACAGACAAGTCTGGACTATTTTCTGTGGAGGAGGGACCAAACTAAAAAAATCACATAAAGAGAAGGTGAATTTTACCACAAGTAAAATCAGTCTTTATTTCTCAGTGTGTACTGTAAGGCAGGAAGTAGACATAATTTTTTTTTCTAAAACAGGTATGACAATGCTGTAGAAGCAACGTGGCCAGATATTCATCAGGCATGCCAAGAAAAATGCCACAACATTTTGGGACTTGTAACTTTAATTCAGGTTCTCTCAGCAAGCACAGCTACTTGTGGATGTGGCTTTAGCCTAATAAAAAGAATAAAATCTAATTGGCAAAGTTCATTAGAAAAGGACGGTCTGATAGACTTAATCAAAATCTAATTACATACGCCATGTGAACAGGAGTCGGATCCAGCTCCAGTCATTGAATATTCGTTAAAAAGATGGTAAACAGAAAAAAAAGGCCTTCTTTACAGCCATATGGTCCACAGAACAAAAAACAAAGCACTGACTCAGAAGCAGAACTTGACGAATCTTTCACAATATCTGAAACCAGTTCTGAAAATCCAAAGTAACAGTTTACACAGGTTGAGTGTGAACTCTCAACCAGTAGCCCCTACTACTACTGGTTGGGAGTTCACACTTGACCTGTGTAAACTGTTACTTTGGATTAATTTCATGTATTTTGCAGCAAAACTTGTTTTGCCAGCTTCAATTCTTGGAGTGCATCTCTTATTGACGTTCTAGTAACTGGGTGCTCTGGTTAATGATCGTAGCCCAGGTGGTCTAGTGTATTGGGGCCGGCCTGGGTCAAGAATCTGCAAAATGTTACTTTTTTTTTTTTTAAATAAGTTTGTGCTTTGTTTGAAATAGTGTATTAGTCTGCTGTGGTAATTTAATGCAGAGCGGCAGCTGCAAGACGCCAAGTGTGAGAGCTGCGCCATGGCTCCATAGTATAGTGCTAGCATGCTGGAGGCGAATCCCCTCTTAACAAACGAGGAGCGGCTGTGTGGGAGATGCGACAGTGCTCACAGAGCAGGCTAAGGCCTGCCGTAGCATAGCTCTTTCAAGAGGAAGACGTGGTACTGTGCACACCGCTCGCTGGTGGGAGACCAGATACCTTTTTTTCCTTAACAAGTAAACTAGTCGGCAGGTGGTAAGCGCCAGAAATTATTTTAGGGACTGGCTACCATTAATTTATTAAATAAAACAAAGGGGCACATAAAGTGAGTGGGATTAGGATCCACACACAGACATTAGTGCAGTCCAGGTGCCATATCAGAGCGGCAGGAAGGCTGCTCGGCGAGACAGAGAGACCAAGTTTTAATCCCTTGAGGTAATACACCCAAACACTGATTATTTTAATAAATAAAAGCCACATGGGCTAGGTACAGTAACAGTTCACAGAACGTGAGGATGCACACTGTATGCTACAGAACCTTATAGTTTTAAAAATGGAGCTGTTGGAAGCTCACTGGTGCAGGAGAGTGAAGTGGTCGAACTGGAAAAACTTAAAATGTGCAGTTTTTCTAATTTGCACTACCAAGTCATTAAAAGTTGGATCTGCACCACACTTGGCAGGCATGTGAAGTATGGTGTGCTCTACTAAGAAAAAATAGTTTTGGTTAAATTAACCTTTGGGAAAGTGAAGTTTTAGCCTAGGAAGATGGAGTGACTGTTGATCAAAATCCATGGTGCAAGGAGGCAGGGTGGAGGAGGAGCCAGGAGAAGGTGAGTGCTCTCGGGCAAGAACAGTTACCGACGCCCATGGGACAGTCCCAGGGAAGAGTTAAATCACTAAAAAAAGAATATTTATCTTTCATAACTCCGGGCAGGAGAAGGAAAGCCATTAAAGGGAAAATGACTAGTTCTGTGGCGCTTTAGTGGGCAAAAATTACACAGAAGGTTGTCCTGTTTTATATTAAGGTGGGGAGCTTTAACCCTTAGTGACACTAGGTTCTTGTTAATTAACTTCTTGGAAAAAAATATACTGGGGGAAAGCTTAGAAAGGGAGCTTTCAGATGAGAAAGGAGTGAAGGTGCTTAAACCTTGTGTTGTGCAAATTTATTTATGTGGAAAGTTATGTATTAAATAGCTGGCCTGGTGGCGCTGAGAGCTGAGGTGCTGGGAGCCTTACCTCGTGCCATGCTGGCAACCCATGTTCGGGAATGAGAACAGGTCGTCGAGGGTCAGCAAGGGACGAGAAGGATCGAGCATCTGCAGGACTGCTCTCCTTCTCCAAGGAGAGGCGTCCACGACAGTTGGCGCCTTCCTGTCCCCTGGCGGAGGCTGGAGGGCAAGGCACTGTTCTATAAAATCAGGAGTTGGGGGCAGACACCAAGAGGGAGCGCGTGTGGATGCATGCGCGCTCCCCTCCACCGGCGTCATGGCATGCCTCTACTCTGGGGAGAAAACGTGAAACATGGATGTCCTCCTGGTTGGGCGGCTTGATGGCCATCCCAATGATGCATTGGCTCTGGGGGAAGTTGCCTATCTGGATCTGGCCAAGGTAGGTGAGTTAGGGGGCTCCCCACTACCCCGTTGTTGGGGTAAACTGCAGTGGAAAAAAGCAAGGACCCTGATGGAGTGCGGGAGTTGTCGGACAGCGGACAGAATCCCTGAGGGTTGCCAGGAATGGGAGCAGACCAGGTACAGACAAGCAGAAAGAGATAGAAAAAAAAAAGTTATGTATTAAATACACTGGGAAATCAGGCTGACAGGGCAAGGCAGACTCAGAATTTTCAGGAAGGCAGTTGAGATTCAAAAATGAAGATTCCATTGTGGCTTATGCTGCTGCAGAATTCCAAGCTGGAATTCAGTTTGATTGGTGCTGAGGTTTGGAACAAGGTTTTGTCCACTCAGTGACCAGGGTTGCGTAAAAAAAAAATGTTCCAAGGGTATAAGTAGAGCTGCACAGCTCAGTTTCTGGGAGTCTGAGCAGGGAGAGCGACCTGAAAGGACCCCGACCTGTCAAGAGGGAGTCCAGCCTGCAGAGGCTTACCAGTTTGATAGGGCCTGGGTTACAAGCCCTCAGTAAAGTGAACAGCCAATAGGGGATCACCTGCATCCCAGTGTGTAACAGGGAGCCCCTGTTATGTTTAAACCTATTACATAAATATGAATATATGCAACTCCCCATTTTTCCTTTCTACGCTTCCTGTCCGCTTATTATTTCTATCTTTTCTTTACATTCTTGTCAGGGTGGCCAACCTGGCAATCTCCACAAACACTTTGCTGTCCCTTTTTCTCTTGACCCCCTTGTTATACACACAGCATTATGCTCCAATTGCAGAGACAGGAACTAGCACATGGCGCTATATTTAATAAAGAATCTGGTGTCCTTGTAAGGATAAAGGAACTGGTGCCCTGAATATAGCTTACTTATGGGCACTTTTGAAGGTCTTGAACTCCTGAGACGCTGCTGTTAAATTTGCTCCAGTGCCAGTGAGAGTGCTAGTCACAGGGTGCGACTTGAGACTGCTAACATACAAGCTCCATAGTTTTTTTTTTTTAATCAAAAGTTTTTTATTTTTAATCAAAAAGTGAAGTAACATACAGAAGTAAGTCCTTAGATTTTACATAAAATAACAATCACTCTAGAGTCATATGGTAACAGTTATATTAACTTACCATAGTACTAACATTCCTTTAAACTTATCTATTAACGAACTACCTTATTCCAAACACTGCAATAAATACTCCTACATTTCATACTATACAATATACAATAAAACAGGGTCATTGGAGAGTAATTGTCTTTGTGGTACTACCTTTTGCTGGCTTAAACCATTAAGAAGCTAAATGTCTGTTTCTCAGGAGTCAAAGGAAAGGGGACCAAACTTTTTCAAAGAAATCTAGCTTATTACTTACTATTGCAGCATCTCTTTCATTATTCGCTACCATGCCTACACTATTAAACCATTCATTAACTCTGGGAGGAGTAGGAGATTTCCAGTTAGATAGCAATAATCTTTTCAAGGCAAGGCAAACTGCTAGTATCCAAAGTTTCTGTGAACTATCTGGGAGAGATATCCGTGAATCTATACCCAAAATAAACAGTTTACTTGAAAAACGTAATTTAGCACTGGTTGACTTCTCTCACACTTCATGCACCTTACTCCAAACATTTTTAATGACTGAGCAGCTCCATAACATATGCGTGAGATCTGCATGCTTTGCATGACACCGCCAGCAAAGCCCATCCTGCAAATAGTTCATTTCTTCTAAGCGTTTAGGGGAATAATAATAGTAATGAAGAATTTTAAATTGAATTGTCCTACCTTGGACTTCTCTGCAGCTCAAATTTGCATTTTTCCATGTTTTCACCCAATCCTCATTTGTCAAAGATTCTCTCAGTTCTGTTTCCCACTTCAGCCTGGATGCTTGTGAAGGTGAAATAATATTTTCAGTATTGGTAATTAGTTTATAGCACATACCAGCCCCTTTTCTTAATGGCATTAGCCTTATCTGCATCCATTCATCACTTTGGGTAGTGTATAATCTGGCGCCAGAATAGAATCTTGCGGTGCCTTTCTAGTCTGCACATACTTTGCAAACTGGAATTTTGTCAGTTTAAACTTATTTCCTATCTCCTCAAATGAGAGCAACATTTGATCTCCCTCCCTTATTAGATCTCCTATATTAGTTATTCCTGCCTTCAACCAGTCCTCTTCATGTAAGGGTTTGCCTCCATTTGCTATAGTTACATTGTTCCAAATTGCAGTGAGCTGAGCGGGAAAATTTGTAAACCCAAGGACCTTTTTCACTTCTTCAATCGTGCGAATCAAGGAAATTATATAGGGGTTGTCTTTGACTTGTTTAGGAACCTTAATAAATAGCATATCAGAGAGCTTAAATGGAAAAACTAGTGCTTTCTCTACTTCTATCCACATTGGATTGTCAGTTTCATCTCTGCCAGCTACGTATTTAACTGCTTGTTTGAATAAAAAGGAAATATGGTCTTTTTTCCAATTTGGTAGATCAAAGCCTCCTTTTGTCCATGGACTTCTTAGTTTTTTTAAAGATATTCTGGGAGGCTCATTCCCCCATAAAACGATCCTTACCAACCTGTCTATCTGTTTAAACACTCTATTACTAATTCTAAGGGGAATACTTTGAAAAAGGTGAAACAGTTTTGGAGCTACCATCATTTTAATGGCATTTACTTTGCCCCATAAAGATAAATGCAGATCTTGCCATTTCAAGAGGTCACATTCCAACTCTTAGTAAAGGTGAATTATTCAAATCCAGCACTTTACCTACATCCTTAACTATGGTGAGACCAAGATATGTAATTTGACTCTTAAATTGTTCTTTTGGATCAGACCCTCCCACCCCCATTAATTTAACTGGCTGATGGCCAATTGGTAGAATTTGCATTTTATTCCAGTTTAGGCTCAATCCCGAGGGCTTCAAGAAGTTCTCCAGTAACTTGCTCAGGACACTAAATAAGCTCTCAGAGTTTACAGTTGTTATTAACAGGTCGTCAGCATATGCAAAAACCTTATTGGATATGCTATTTGTTCTGACTCCAATAATTCTTTTCTCATCAGTAATTTCCCTTATCAAGGGTTCTAGGGCTAAAATAAATAAATATGGGGATAAAGGGCAACCCTGTCTAGATCCCCTGAATAAACTAAATGGTTCTGAAATAAGACCGTTCGTTATTACTCTAGCTGAGGGGCTGTTATATAAGCATTTAATCCAGGAGACCATATTTTCACCTATATTCATGTTTTCCAGGACTGTAAATAGATATTTCCACTTCAGGGAATCAAAAGCTTTACAAAAATCTAAAGCCACTATAGCCGATGGTATGTTCAACTTAGAAGCAGACCAAATGACATTTAGTAGCCTTCTCAATCGAGCAATCAATCAAACTTTATTTAACCAGGCAGTTACATCATTGAGCAAGCTCATTTTCAAGATGGTCCTGGACACAGAGGACACTTTTGCTTACAGAAGACAACACTTCATACAAAAGTAGACATCGGTACAGGCAGTTACAATATACAAAATCAGTATTTGGATGATGAATCAGACATGTAAAGCAAGTGCAAATATAGGCATGTAAAGTGCAGCATATACAGGTAGTAGATCACAGAGTACAAGTGAGGAGAGGAAGGAGGGACATAGAGAAGGGCAGTTTTCATGCCTCTATAGAGCAGCCCCTAAATATAAAATGGCCAGGCAGCAGGGAGAGTTTAAGTAATTTTTGCATGATATTCCAAAGCACTGGTAAAAAGGAGCTAATGACAGTTGAGCCAAGACATGTCTTTATTCGTGGTAGCTTAAGGAGGACAAAGGAGGAGTTCCTTAGCCCATAGGCACCCTTTGAATGTTCAAACAGGCCACAGATATAGGGTGGTAGTTTGCTGGACAAAGCCCGGAATAGCCACATGAGGGTGTTTATTTGCCTCCTCGTGGAGAGGGACAGCCAATCTAATGCTTGGTACAATGAGCAGTGATGAGTCTGCAAGGGCAAGTCAAGAACAAATCTCAATGTCCGAATATACAGTGTATCCAGCTTTTGGAGCACATACAGGGGGCAATGGCTGTATAGGAAGTCGGCGTAGTCAGTCAGGGGAAGAAAGGTTGTTTGAACCAGCCACTTTCTAGCTTCCAGGGTGAGGAGGCATCTTATGTGGTAGAAAATACAGAGGCGCTGCCTTAGCTTACTTGTTAACTTGCTTAGATGTATACCGAAGGTGAATTTGTTATCCAACCAGACTCCCAGATATTTAAATTTATTCACTAGCTCTAGTGGTTCATTAAGGAGTTTAATAATCTGTGGGGTCCCAGGTATCCCCATATTGTGGGATGGAGAGATAATCATAGCTTTTGGTTTTTTGCATTTAACAAGAGCTTTAGATTCAACAGGTTGTGCTAGAGGATGATAAAATCCTGCTGTAGCTCCTTGTACGCAATGTCCAAGGAGGGGTTGGTCGTGTAGAGGACTGTGTCATCTGCGAAGAGATGAACATTTCCAGCAACCAGGCTAGAGTCTATGTGGTTGATGTAAAGGGCGAAGAGGATAGGTCCCAAAATGGAACCTTGCGGAATGCCTCGGGGCAGTAATTTTAGTGGGGAGAATTCCCCTTGGGCTTTAATTTGCTGTTTACAATTTGTGAGGTAGCAGCGGAACCACTTTACTGCAGCAGAGGTTAGACCGATGCTACTCAAGGAATCAAGAAGTATGGAATGATCAACTGTATCAAATGCTTTGCTGAGGTCAAGGAAGAATGCATAGATGTGCTGTTTACTGTCCAGGGCTTTTAGCCAGTCATTTGACACTTTGGCAAGAGCAGACACGGTACTGTGCTTGGGTCTGAAACCTGATTGGACTGGACTGAGGATTTTCTCATGATCCAAGTACTCCCTTAATTGAGAGTTTACAATTTTTTCAAGTAGCTTGGATAAAACAGGAAGGAACGAAATAGGCCTATAGTTGTTCAACTCAGTGGGGTTTCCTGACTTGAACAGGGGGATAATGTGCATGGTTTTCCAACTAGGCGGCAATTCCCCTTGGGATAATGAGCTGTTAAAGAGATGGGCAATTGGAGCTGCCAGATAATAAGAACCTGCTTTTAAGAAGAAGGGTTCAAGCAAATAGGCACCAGCCGTCTTTTTGGTGTCCAGCGAGAGGAGCAGGTCTTCCACCTGTTTGTACAAGACTGGCTGGAACTTGAAGAGGGGGTGGTCGGTAGAGGGGGGCGGTCTAGTAGCTATGCTGGCGGTGCTCAGTTTACTAACAGGTGACGTGTTGAATGCGAGGCCTGCAGTGGCGAGTGGTTATTGAGCTGATCGAGGATCTTGGACCCATCTGTGTAGGAGGTATTATTTGCCACAATTCTGGCTGGTAGCGGGGTGGCAGGGGAATGTCCCTCAACCTCTCTAAGTATCTGTCAAAAATTGGTGGAACAGTTTTGGTTTACCTCCAGGGCTGACTGGAAGAACCATTGTTTTTCCAACCTTACCAGTTTGGTGCAGGCATTTCTGGCTACCCAGGAGAGCCAGTCTGAGTCAGACTGCAACTTCCTAGCCCTTTTCCAAAGGTCGTCTCTTTGCCATAAGGCCCTCTTCTAACATTATCAGCCTCTGATCTATCAGAGACAAACCCAACTTGCTCCTTGCCTATTAATTTAATTATATGTCTATTAAGCCTATCTGCCTTTGAAATAATTTTGTAATCCACATTTAAAAGAGAAATTGGCCTATAATTTTCACACACCACTGGATCTTTACCCTGCTTTAAAATACGGGTGATATAGGCCTCCCTCATTGAATCAGATAACGCCTTTCTGTCTGGTATTTCCTTAAACATTTTTAAGAGATAAGAACGAGACTGTTCATTTAGATGTTTATAAAATTCTGCCGGCAAATCTGGTCCTGGCACCTTATTAGAAGGCAGTTCCTTTATGGCCGGCGCTACTTTCTCCATAGTTATAGGCTTGCTCAGACCTTCCTTTTCAGAGTCTGTCTGAGCTGGTGTTTTGACTGATTTAAGATAATCCCCTAAGATATTATCTGGGGCCTCAGCACAGGCTTGCTATAACTTTAGGTAAAAGTTTCTAAATTCATCATTTATTTCTTTGTTAGTAACCACAACCGAGTTTTGATTGTTCTTAATTCCTATTATTACATTTTGACTTTGCCTTGTTTTTAACCTGTACGCTAATAGTTTGCCTGCTTTTCCCCCATTTCCCAGTATGTTTGCCTTGTTCTGAAAATTGCATATTCCGCCTTTGCAGAATACATCTTATTTATCTCATATTTTAAAAAAGTAATTTTAAACAACAGTTGCTCATCTGAATTATGTTTTTTAAAATCTTGCTCAAGTAAGTGCAGTTGCCTCTCCTTTTCTGCTAATTCCCTCTGAGATTCTTTTTTCTTAAAAGATGAGAAACTTATTATTCTACCTCTGATGAATGCCTTGAAGGCATCCCACAAACATGCAAAACGAAACTTCCCCATTATCATTGTTTTGAAAATAATCCTCAATTTCTTCACCCAACCATAACCTAAAATTTCCGTCGTACGAGAGAGTTATTCATCCTCCATCTCCTGGATCTGTCTTGACCCCCTTCAATAGAGACAGACATTTTAAGAAGGCCATGGTCTGATATAACAATGTCATTTAAGCAAACACTATTAATCCCCTTACCAATTTTTTTGAAAGCAGTAGATAATCAATTCTGCTGTAAGAATTGTGCCTATTCGAACAGAAAGAATAGTCTTTGTCTGTAGGGTTAGCTAGCCTCCAAACATCTACTAAGTTTAAGTCTTCAGCCATTTTGTGTATGGAGAGTTAAGATTTGGTTTCTTTACTAAAGCCGGTGCTCCTATTTCTATCAAGCATGCGGTCCAGAACCTCATTAAAGTCTCCTCCAAATATAATTTCATGATCCTTAACAGAGCCAATTCTAGTGGAGACGTGGTAAAAAAAAGATGCTTCTGTGCATTTGGGGCATATAAGTTCCCAATTGCCACTTTACACCCATTAATGGATCCTGTTAAAATCTGAAATCTACCTTCTGCATCTGCAAAATGATCCAATTTTTTAAAGTTCACTCCTTTCCTTATCAGAATCGCCGTGCCTCTCTGCTTTGTATTAAATGTACTAAACTCTACAGAGGCAACCCAAGACCTGGCTAGCTTTGCAGCTTCTGTAGGCGTCAAATACGTTTCTTGAAGTAAAGCAATGTCAATCTTATTTTTAGCGAGATATGACAGCATTTTTTTTTACGCTTGATGGGAGACCCTAAACCCTTCACATTCCATGAGCATACATTCAAATTATTCAACGCCATTTCCATTTCCAGTAACTGTATTACAAGTATTAACTTATTAATGCACAGTGTAAAACTCTAAATGTACTTTATCAAACCTTTGATATGCAAATTAAATTAGTAAAAGTTTGAGGTTCAAGAAAAACTCAGTAAGTAATATCATTGTGAAACAAATAGCAGTTGAGATTATGGTCAGTAAGTAACTAATTATGAAGTTGTTATCTCAAATGCAGTAGGATGAAATCTACTGCTAATACCCTTTGTCCACCGAACTTAATTCAGTCCAAGGTGGTTTAGGTACAATCGATAGTGGTGTTGGCATACAGCATCCATCCGGCACCAGTCAGCATTCACAAGAGAAAAGCCATCATTCATATTACACAAAAAAGGGAGGATTCCCTGAATATATGGTGTGCAGTGATAGAGCCATTGCTAGATGTTGATTTTATTAGATAGGATGAATGAATGCCAGTACCCAAAGCATCTGCCAAAAGGAGAGGAAACCCCCCCTCCAAAAAAACACACACACACAAAACAAACAAACTGCAAGGTAAGAAGGAGAACCAAGAAAGTGTTGCCGCATGAATTATAAGAAATGTAGAATACATTTAAACAAAGGGTGCAGGGCTGGCGTACATTTGCTTTCTGTACACTTATATTAGTCATTTGTTTATTTGTTCTTTGTAGCATACAGCCTTTGGCTAAAGAGAGACCCGGGTGCCAGACTCCAGAGATTTAAAGATTCCACCCACTCATCAAATAGTGATGCATCTCCAGCCAGGCATGTCCAAATTATGGCCTAATTTAAAATGTTTCCTTTCTATAAAAATTATATTATTTTAATGCCCACCATACTTCCTGCCATCTTTCCATAGCACCCCTAGACAAACGTTGACATACAGTAACGCTAGCAGGACCATACAGATAGGAAAGTAAACATTTATTGGGGGGGATCAGTGCAACACTCAGGTTCCTTAATCCAACAGACATTCATTAGCCAATACTTGAAAATATTCAACAACAACAACTCTTTACCCTACTCACCATATATGGATTACCTGTACCCAAATATGCAGATATGAAGTGATTATCAGCTCTTTTATTGCCTTAGTACATTAATTCCTTGCACAATCCGAAATTACCTCAGAGTCATTCCAAAGCATCTTTAAGCAGATCAAATTTCTCTCTGATGATCGTTTTGCAGGAAATACACTTCAAACAACATGCAGTCTTGCTATATTATGACAATTGCAGTTTGTCCCACTATTAGAACTGCTCCGGAGGTGAAAGAGTTAACTTCCATGCCAGGCATGGAACTTAGAGCACGAGCTCGGTTAGAAAAGCTCTGTCTGGAATATTTCAAACTGAAACTGTCAGATTCTTTACTCCGCCTCACTGAACAGTCGCTCCGGAGATTCCTCCTACTGCTCGGTTCATTTCTCAGTTTAAAAGAGTTTTTCTCGGTTAAATTCAACTGATTATTATTATTTTAACCGCAAAACCGATCGGTTCAAGCTCTGTCTGTGGTATTGTAAGTAATAGACAGGTTTATTTCTGTGTGGAACTTAGAATGTTTATCGTTCGGTTTGAACCGATCAGGTTGTTTTAAAACTTTATTCTGAAGCATTTAAAAGCTATTTAGAGTGCGGTTCCCGGTTCTTATCGGTTCTAAAAAAAAACAGATTTCATTACGGTTTTTTCCATGACTCGTGACACGGTTGGGAACCGATAAGGGTGTCTTGCCTGGCATTGCTGGAAAAAGGGCAAGTTTTTGGTTAGGCTGGCATTATGTCTGAGAAACCCAAAAGAAAAACCAGGCCCACTGCGTTTCAACACTGTAGTGTCTGTGGGGAAGCCTTTGCCAAGGCTGACCCACACACCACATGTGTTTATTGTCTGGGGTTTGACCACCTCAATGCAGACTGCCAGATTTGTAAGAATTTCCCTGCAGCTACCCTAGATAAGAGAGTTGGTAGGCTCAGGGAACGAGAGGCCAAAAAGTCCGCTGACCCGGATGGCAAGCCCGGTTCGGTGCCAACCGAACAGGAGGGAGTGCCCTCTGACCAGGGCGAGACTTCCTCGGGCAAACGTAAAGCTGACTCAGAGGAGCCAGTTCCAGCAAAGAGAACTAGAAAATCAGCAGGTGTGGAGTCAAAAATTCCTTCTCCAACTGCTGCAGAGATAGCCAAAGCAATCCAAATTGTCCAGTCACTTTCCCCAGTTCCGTCCGAACCGCCATTATCTGGCAAAAGGTCGGTTCAGCCGGTTCCACCGGTTCAAGAATATGATATAGAGGAGTTTTATGAACCAGAGAAGGGGGAGGATGATTATGAACAGTGTGAATGTGACTTTGAAAGTCTGGATGTGCCCATTGAACTGGACATCTCCCAGACAGACCTTTGGAGAATCTCCCCTAGGCTTTCTGAGTCCCTTCTCATTTTCTGTTTTATAAAAGTTGTTGAACCTCCAGCTTCCTTTGGAGGAAGCTGTGGATGAGCAAGAGAGCCTGACTTTGTAGAGATGATGATTCCAGAGTCCAGGAGATGTCTATTCCTTTACATAAATCCTTTAGGAAACAAACAATAAAAATTTTAAAGCTCCTAATTCTGTGCCTCCTGTGGATAAAAGATGGACAGGAGGTACACTTTGTCAGGTCCTGATACAGAATTTCTTTTACAGCAATGCAGCCATGTTGAGGTAGTTCAGGCTGCAGCCTGTGATAAGGTTAATATTCCCCTGGCTTCACATCCTCCTGACAAGGACTCCAGGAAGATTGATGCCATGGCTAAAAAACAATACATGGCAGCGTCCTTGGGACTCAGACAAGCAAATTATATGGCTTATGTTGCAAGATACCAGAAATCTAGATGGGATACTGTCATGGCCTTAGACAAACAGGCCCCTGGCCAGCTTGCCAAGGAGCTGAAACAGGTGGCTGCTGATGGTATTGAGGCATCTAAGGTGCAATTCCATGCTGCAGTGGATTCTAATGATGTATCCTCTAGAGTCATGGCTACATCTGTGGCTTTCAGTAGATTGGCTTGGCTCAGGTGTACTAGTCTGTCACAGGATACCCAGGCTAAGGCTATGGATTTTCCTGTGGTGGGAAAGTCTCTGTTTGGGGAGTAGACAGAGAATTATATGAAGAAAATGGATGAATACAGAACCACTTATAGGAGTGCACAAGCCAAGGAACGGCAAGCCACTCCTCAGAGGCAGCCCCCCAAGGGTAGAAGCAGGCCTTTTCACCAAACCCAGGCCTCCTCTTCAGCTTACGCTCAGAGGGGGTTCTTCAGATGGAGAGGCAGACGGGGTACAAGCAGGCCTGCTCCCACCCCTCAGCCTAAAGCCCCTGCCAAACAGGCACCCTGATGGGATGCCCAGGGCCGGTTCTCCATTACCTGTAGGGGGCAGGCTGGCTTACTTCGTCCAGGACTGGGAGTCTTTAACATCAGACAAGTGGGTCCTGGAAATAGTAAGCCAGGGTCTGGTTCTCAGCTTCAAAAATTTTCCAAAGATGAGAATCAGATCTTTTCCACCTGCAAATCCTCTATAGACTCTTGCTTTGGAAACAGAAGTCTCAACCCTCCTGGCTCTCAGAGCTGTAGAAAGGTTTTCTCCCCTACACCAGGTACTTCCTTACCCCAAAAAAGACAGGAGAATGGCGGCCCATCCTGGACCTAAGATATCTGAACAAGCACCTTTTAAAACCAAAATTCAAAATGGTGACTCTGGGAATGATTTTACCCTCCCTAAGGCCAGGGGACTGGCTAGCTTCCCTGGACCTCAAGGATGCCTACTTCCATGTTCTTATCAGAAGCTCCACTGAAAGTACCTCAGATTCGAACTGCCCTCAGGCCATTATCAGTTCAGAGCAATGCCCTTCGGCCTTACCTCTGCCCCAAGGGTATTCACAAAATGCCTGGCAGTAGAAGTTGCTCATTTAAGAAGGCAAAAGATTGCCATCTTTCCCTACCTAGACGACTGGCTCATTGTGGGTCAGTCTCAGACCAAGTCAAATCACACCTGCAAGTTACCCAGCAGCTGCTTACCTCTCTGGGCTTTCTTCTCAATCTTCCAAAGTCAGTTCTGGAACCTGTCCAGGTACTCACCTTTATAGGTGCAGAACTGGACACAAAACAGGCCAGAGCCTTCCTTCCCTAGAAAGGTAAGGACCCTGGTGGCCCTGGCCTCCTCCTTCACCCTACAGGTCTCTCCACCAGCAGGCATTTTCTACAGCTCCTAGGACACATGGCTGCTTCACAGCTGTAGTGCAAGGAGCAAGATTTCAGATGAGGGACATTCAGTTCCATTTGAGAGCCTTTTGGTCTCAAAGAAGAGATCCCCATCCAAGTTGATCCCAGTAACTCGAACCCTGATCCAGGCCCTTCAGTGGTGGCAGGATCAGAGCAATCTGAGACAAGGGTTCCCTTCATCCTCTATCTCACTCCTTGACCCTTACCACAGATCGTCCCTTTGGGATGGGGAGCTCACATGGCGTCCTCTCCACCCAGGGATTGTGGTCCCCTCAGGAACTCTGCTCCACATCAATCTGTTGGAACTCAGAGCCGTTTTCTAGCACTTCAGGTTTTTCTGCATCTGTTCAGAACAAAGTGGTACAGGTCAGAACAGACAACACCACTACAATGTGGTACATCAACAAACAAGGGGGCACTTGGTCTTCGGCCTTGTGCACCGAGGCAATGAAGTTGTGGTCTCTGGCTTATTCCCTGAACACTTCCCTCATAGCAGTTCACCTCCCAGGCAAGGACAATGTCCTGGCAGATGCTTCAGCAGGATTTCCCAGGGCCATCACGATGGTCACTGGATCCCAGTACGGGGATAGTTTTGCCAGATGGGCACCCTCAGATAGATCTTTTGCAGCCCCAGACAATCATCAACTTCCACTTTTTGTTGCAGGCCCCAGTGTTGGGCCTGGTCCCCTGGATGCCTTTCTCCTCGATTGGGAAGGGAAGTTTCTCTATGCCTTCCCCCTTCCTCTCCTGTTCAAGGTGCTAGTCAAAATCAGATCTCAGCCCTGCAAGATGATTCTGATTGCTCCAGACTGGGCCAGGCAGCCCTGGTACCCACTCCTTCTGTCCTTAGCAGCCCATCTTCCCCTGTGTCTCCCCAGGAACCACAATTTGTTAATCTGTGCCCAGGGGAGAGTTTGGTATCCGAATCTCAAATCCCTCAACCTCAAGGCCTGGCTCTTGAGGAGTTAGAGTTTGCTGACCTACTCCTTTCTCAAGGTGTTCTCAAAATCTTGAAAGCTTCTAGGAAGCCTTCCACTAGGGCTACTTATAACTCCAAATGGAAAAGGTTTTCCATATGGTGTTCTGGGGAGCATATTTCCCCAGAATCTGCTGATTTGCCCACTGTTTTGGACTATATGGTCTATCTTAATTCTTTGGGACTGAGACCAGCTACCCTGAAAGTGCATTTGGCAGCTGTCTCTGCTTTTATTTCAGCAGGGAAGCCCTCTTCTCTTTCTGCTCACCCTGTATTTTCCAAGTTTTTCAGGGATTGCTTCATACTAATCCACCATTCAGGGACCCTGCCCCTGCCTGGGATCTTAATGTTTGCATTGCTCAGCTGATGCAACCCCCCTTTGAACCTCTGTCTTCGGCAGAGCTTAAGTACTTGACTTGGAAAACTGTGTTTCTAGTAGCCATCACTTCTGCCAGGCGCATAAGTGAGTTACAAGCTTTGTCAGTGGAGACTGACTTTATTTCCTTTCACAGGGATAAGGTAGTCCTCAGGACTAACAGGAAGTTTTTGCCTAAGGTGGTTTCAGATTTCCACCTTAATCAATCTATTTCTCTTCCGTGTTCTTCTGACCATTCCTCCTCTGGTGAGGAGGTTGCACAACAGATGTTAAGAGGGGCCTAAGTTACTACATAGGCGTACCAAGGGTCACAGGTTTGACTCCTCCAACTATTTCTCACTTATGGTGAGGTTGGGAAAGGAAACCTGCCACTAAGAGATCCATTGCCAGGTGGATTGTCTCTTGTATCCAATTTTGCTATCAAAAACTGGGTAAGGTTCCCCCTTCAGGCCTGAGGGCTCACTCTACCAGAGGTACAGCTGCGTCTCTAGCTGCTGCTAGGGACATCCCTATCTTAGAGATATGTCAAGCAGCTACTTGGAAAACAGTACACACTTTCACCAAGCATTACTCCCTGGATATCCAGGCCAGGAGGGATGCTCGGTTTGGCACAGCCGTGCTTCAGAGCCTATTCCCTAAGTAGGTTCTGTCCCTCCTCCATGGAGGTACTGCTGTGTAGTCTGCAGTTGTCATAATATAGCAAGACTTCATGTTGTTTGAAGAAAAAATTACTCACCTTAGTAATGTTGTTTCTTCTAATGGAGTCTTGCTATATTATGACCTCCCCCCCAGCCTGCCCCTCTGAGAACTTCTACTTTAGGTATGGGGTGGGCAGTCCAGTGTTGGCACTTATTGATGCCCATTTTATGTTTTCCACCCCTTCTTTTTTTGGGGTGTTTGGGTGTTGTATTTTATCTTATCTTCTGGTCCCCTGACTTGAGTCTTGGTGTTGGGACCAGGAAAATGTGTTAATATTTAAGTAGCCAGTTGGCTAGTGTAGGTTACAGCTTCCACAAGGAACCTTAGTGAGTTTTGCTCGTAAAGATCTGACAGTTTCAGTTTGAAATATTCCAGACAGAGCTTTTCTAACCGAGCTCGTGCTCTAAGTTCCATGCCTGGCATGGAAGTTAACTCTTTCACCTCCGGAGCAGTTCTAATGGTGGGACAAACTGCAATTGTCATAATATAGCAAGACTCCATTAGAAGAAACAACATTACTAAGGTGAGTAATTTTTTCTTCTGTTCCCCCAGAAGGATAGACCATCTTTCTCACCTACTTAATACAGCAATGTGGCCCTGCAGAAACCATTCAGATCTCTCGAGATGCTATACTGGAAGTATCGATTTTTTATACCCTGCACAGGAAGTAGCGCTCCCGCTGGAAGTCCCAAGGGTAAACAGTCCACTTTACCAAAATTGCTTTCTTTTGCAGATGTAGTTTCCAGGGAGCCAGATATCATACGGGACTCCATTTGCGTGATGTTAGGTTCACCTCTTTCTGGTTCCAGTGTTACTTGTGAGGAGCTCGACTGAGTGCTATCCCTGCTTCAACCTCTTTTCCTGGGATTTGGGGTTAAAACGGCAGGCCTAGGAATGCTGGAGGGACGCAATACAGCTCTGGAATTTCACTGGATCCCAGGTATATTCGAGGAGGATCCTCAAACTCTATCCACAGAAGCATATGAATAGGAAGTTGTAGGCCTGCGGGGTAGAAGTTGCTTGCAGATCCTGAGTATTTCTATTGGCGCCATACTGGGCAGAATGTTCAGAAGGAGAACTAGCTTGAGGAGGCAACTGGGCTCGAGAGTGATTGTTGGATCCTCGTGCTGATTTTAAACCTGAGTGGCTGTTAATAGCAGCAGTTTGTTCCCCAAATGTTTTGGTATTTTGATCATTTTGAATGAATTTTAATGCTTCAGTTACTGAGTCACAGTTTATCGATCTGCCCCCTTCCTGTTGTATTACCAAAATAGCAGGATACTTAAAGTAATAATTGATTCCATAGCGCTGCAATTGCTGTCTGACATCCCAGAACAACTTCCTTTTGTTAATAATTTCTGTAGAAAAGTCCTTATATATAGAAATGCGTTCCCCTCTCCATTCAAGTGATTTTAATCTCCTGGCTAAGAACATTTCCTCCTTCACTGTAAAACTTAAAAAGTATGCTATTATGGGTCTTGGCTTTCCATTTTTTTGTTTTGGACCCAACGATCTGTGTGCCCTTTCTATCTCCAGTGGCCACGGATGACTGAGAATGTCAGGGAGAAAGCTTTGTAGAAACTGAATAGTATTAGGACCTTCCAGCCCTTCAGGTACCCCTAGTATTCCAATATTATTTCTGTGGTTCTATTCTCAAGATCATCAATTTTCTCCTGTAGAAAAGAAATTTGCAGACTGCTTTTGGGCTAACTGTTCAAGAAAACACATAGAGGTTGTGAGCTCCATAATTTTGCTGTCATTTTTATCAATTCTAGCTGAGAGCTCTTCCATGTTTTTTGATAGGGTATTGGTACAAACCTTAATGTCTGTAATGTCGATTTGCAGATCTGTTAACATATCCTTGATCTGAGCAGTATCATCCTTGCTAGCAACATTATTAACTCTTTCTTCCTTTGTTTGATGCCTTTTGGGCTCAGGCGAGTTCACATACGAGGCTTGCATCTCGGCTCAAATACTAGGCTTTGAAGTGACAAATTAGTTATTAACAAAAAAGGCACACAAAACGGCCTTGTGACAAGGAAATTTTTTATCCGTGGTCTCTACACACCAACACCCAACGAATCCTCTCTTCTGATTTAACTAATGATATGAATGACATTAAAATCACTTTAAAAACACTGATGATGAACCGGAGCCGACACTTAACCCGCCATTCACTGTTAGCGCTAGCTAGCGCTCCATACAGGCTCCATAGTAAAAGCACTGCATGTTGCAGCTTAGAAATAATTAAAAACAAGTGGCAAGATCAAATTGGCTTGAATACTTGACTGTTGCGCTAGTGGCAAAATCAAAGTCGCTTGAATACTTGACTGCCGGCTAGTTAGACACTACGGGCACGGGCAACGGTAAGCCCCGTAGTGTCTAGAATAAAGTGTACCCTGTACAGAAGCAGCCCCAAAGATGTTGTGACTGAGGGCTGCATATGAAATAGGATAATGAATCCTACAATGTCACGGCCTACGTGCGACAGGGAGCTCCTGCCACTCTTGAGGACCGACCTTTTCTTAAATCTGTTGTAACAGTTCTTCTATTTCTTAGCCTAATCTATCCTTTACAATTTCTAGTCCATAAGGTTGTCCACCTATGGGCACCCCTTCCCTTTCTTGAATATGCTATAGTGTCCTCTTTAATTTTCCTTTTTCCTCTCAGATCCTCGTACAGGGAAGTTATTGTTGTGACCTCTGAGCTGATATAAAAAACATATTGTGTTTATCGTTGTTGGATTTAGTATGTAATACCACAACTATGTCATAAAATACCACGCTGTGAAACAGGAAGAGGAGCTGTACTTCCAAGATAGTACCAGGAACTACAACTCATTTGGGGGGCCTTTAAAACTATTTTTATGCACTGTATGTTCTCCTGTTGTATTATTTTGCCACACATGAGTGGCAATATACTATTTCAAAGCCTAATTCAGTGAAATCAGTGTTGGGCTATTGCATGACCCAGGAAAGCACATCCAGGTCACTGCTATGTATATTTACAGCCCTGCGGAGAAACAGGAAGCTGATACCATCTTGCTTGGTGATCCACAAAGACACGCTTGGTCAGCGTGTTTGGCGTTGAGGCGCTGTAAGTAAACCTGACGTGAATACCATGGAATATCAGGTACGGACTACCACTATTACTATACCTAACTTATTCTGCAATATGGAGCAAACTATTATATCACAACCTGAGGCCTTAGAATTCACATGCGTACCCGCTTCGTGCCCTATTATGACATTAGATGGTGACATAGGCATAAAGTGTTCAGACTGCTCTATGTACTTATTAGTAAAAGCAGTGACAAGCTACGACTCCATATTTGTGTGCGCGAAATGTAAATCAAATAAGCAGATGCAAGAGGAAATAGCGTCCTTTGCAGCAAGGCTATTGTGTATCGAAAACAGTCAGGTTGATATGCATAGACGCTTTAGTTCGTTAAACAATTCTGCTCTAGAAATAGAAGCTATTCTTAACACAGACCCCTTCTCTAGAACTACACATCTGGGGCCAGATATTCAAAAGGGTTGCGCCATGCGCAACAGGGTTGTGCATGCTCAAGTCCTAAATTGCGCCATTCTGCGATATTCAGCAGGAGGCAGTTGCGCCACTGAAAACAGGCTGAGCAACAGTGCAATGCAAATGAATGCATGCTCAACTGGAGGGGGAGGAACCATGCATAAACTGCACAGCCCGATATTCAGCCCGGCTGTGCAGAGTTGTGCAGGCGCAACCCCCAACCTGAGCCTGCAGGACCTTGAGCCAAAAAGAAAAGGCTTAAGTCGAGGGCCACCCACAGGTGAGCTGCTGTATTGCAGGGCGCAACACAGCATCTGCCACCTGTGGCTGGCCCCCAACTCAGTCCCTGTGCCCCCCCGCAGCCCGATCGCGGGGCATAGTGTACCCCCACCAGCCCGATCAGGGCATCAATGTGGCTCCCCTCCCGCTTCACATCCCTGGTGGTCCAGTGGACCGAATGCCCGATCGCGGCGTATGTTTAAACCCCCCTTCCGCTCACATCCCTGGTGGTCCAGTGGACCGAAATGCCCGATCGCTGGCGGTATGTTTAAACCTCCCCTCCGTTCACATCCCTGGTGGTCCAGTGGACCGAAATGCCCGATCGCGGGCGGTATGTTTAAACCCCGTTCACATCCCTGGTGGTCCAGTGGACGAAAATGCCGATCGCGGGCAGAATGTAATTGAACCCCCGAAACATCTCCCTGGTGGCTAGTGTCCCCCACCCCACCCACCCAAACCCCACCACCCGCTCCCCGGCGGCCGGCAGCATCCCACCTTACCGCCCTTCGACTGCCGGTAAGCTGCACGCCCATTGGTGCAGAGCAAGAGCCAATGGGCGTGCAGCCTATATCGAGACAGGAGTCCAGATTTGTGAATGATTCATTCACAAATCTGGACTGTCAGTACGGTAT
Organism: Neoceratodus forsteri; assembly: GCA_016271365.2. Lineage (NCBI taxonomy): Eukaryota > Metazoa > Chordata > Ceratodontiformes > Ceratodontidae > Neoceratodus > Neoceratodus forsteri. The sequence continues at coordinate 62,455,046 of CM028132.1, read as the reverse complement.
GGGCATCATTCACAAATCTGACTGTCATGTACGGTATGGGCTGCACGCTCATTGGCTCTTGCTCTGCACCAACGGGCGACAGCCCTACCGAAGCAGTCAGTCGGGCGGGCGGGTGGGATGCTGCCGCCACCGGGAGCGGGTGGTGGGGCTTCGTGGATGGTGGGGTGGGGGGACACTAGCCACCAGGGAGATGTTTCGGTGTTCAATTTATATCTCTGCCCGCGATCGGGCATTTCGTCCACTGGACCACCAGGGAGATGTTCGGGGTTCATTGTACTTTCTGCCTCGATCGGGCACAAGTGGATGTTCGGGGTGTGTGTTACATTTACTTTCTGCCCGCGATTGGGCACAAGGGGATGTTGGGGGAGTACGTTTACTTTCTGCCAGCGATCGGGCATTTCGGTCCACTGGACCACCAGGGATATGTACGGAGGGAGGTGGGGAGCCACATTGCTGCCCGCGATCGGGCTGCAGGGTGCGTCGGTCCCCGACGGCTGCTGCCCGGCAGGGCGCCAGGCGCAAGTCCTCTGGGATCGGTACACCTACATGCTAATGGCATGCAAATGGGGCCATAATCAGATGCAAATGGCCCCCCCTGCGCCTTGCATGAATTATGGCCCCATTTGCATGTCACCTTTTGAATATCGGATATTGCGCATGGCGCAATGGTACTTGCGCCACCGCAAGTTGAATGCTCCACTCTGACAACTTGTGGTGGCGCAAGTTCCACTGCGCCATGCACAGTGGCTGTGGCTGGGGGGTGATATTCAAAGGAGTTGCTCAATAGCGCAACTCCTTTGAATATCGCCCCGGCCACACCCCTGCGCAACTAGCTTGCGCCTCAGAATGGTGCAGTTTGAATATCCAGCCCCTGGCATCTATTATTGGGCCTGAAATAAACACTGAACATACATCACATTCTGACCCTCCCGAATCAATTATTAAATTTACAAATAACATAATTCATCTGATGCTAGAAAGAGGAGTAGAGAAGATGATGATGTAGATGACAGTGATGACTGGGCCCTAGTAGATTGCTCAAGGGCTCATAAAAAGGTCGAAGAGCAGACCAATTTTGTATTACCACCCAAAATTCATTTTCAGCACTCTCCCTTTTTAATGAAAATGATTTAAATAGTGATGATGCTGATGCATATTGTGCATCAATTCCAAGCTATTCTGAAACCCCCATACATGACTTAATCGATTTAAATCAGACTCCCTCCATTCAAACTACCCTCAATTGACCCATGGTTTCTTCTACTCAGTGTACAACACTAAATGGAGAGGAAGGGTCCTGTTCTGTTTCCTTTAAAACAGTCCCCCCAATCCCCAATACTTTTCTATGGATACTTCTGCTACTTTAGCCCCCATAGTTTCACCTCGACAAGTATTTGTACTAGGGGACTCTATTATAAAACACCTTGACAAGGCTATTTGTAACCCTGATAAAGTTAATCAAACCTGCTCCTGCTTCACGGGTGCCAAGGTCTCAAATATCACAGAAATCGCTTCTAATATTCTCGATGGTGCTGGACAAAATCCTTTGGTAATTGTCCATGCAGGGACCAATGACATAAATCGCACCAGCCCCTTACAGTTAAAGAAAGACTTTGTAGCCCTAAATAATTTATTGGTAGAAAAAGGTTGTACTGTGTGCTTTTTGGATATTCTTCCAGTACCAAGAGCATCGGAGGAGATTACTTACAAAAAAAAACAAAAACAAATGAATGGTTGAGGAAGTGGTGTATTAAACAAGATATCCTGACCTGGATATTCAAACTGCGCCAGGCTGTGGCGCAAGCTTGGGCGCAGCTTAACTTAGCTGTGCAGGGGTGTGGCCTGGGTGATATTCAAAGGAGCTGCGCCATGGCTCAGCAGCTTTGAATATCGCACCCTGGCCACCCCCAGTGTGCACAGCGCAGTGGCACTGCGCCAGCGCAAGTGGCCAGAGTGGAGCATGGAGATGCGCTACGCAAGTACCATTGCGCCATGCACAGCACTCGCAATTTTCAAAAGTTGACATGCAAATGGGGCCATAATTTATGCAAGGCACACATGGGGCCATTTGCATGTCATTATGGCCCCATTTGCATGCAGGTGCGCCGATCCCTGATGACTTGCGCCTGGTGCCCTGCCAGGCAGCAGCCGTTGAGGACCGACGCCCCCTGCAGCCTGATCACGGGCATCTGTAAAAATAAAAAAACCCCGTCCAATATCCCTGGTGGTCCAGTGGACTTTCTGCCCGATCTCGGGCATCTGTATGAATAAAAAGGTCCTATATCCCTGGTGGTCCAGTGGACTGCTTTCTGCCCTATCGCGGGCATTTGTATGAATAAAAAACCCCGTCCAATATCCCTGGTGGTCCAGTGGACCGCTATGTGCCACCCGAGTTCCGGCTGCACCTGGCGGCGCCCCCCCCCATGCCCAATCACGGGCATTTGTAAAAAAAAGACTTCGTCCTATATCCCTGGTGGTCCAGTGGACCTCTATCTGCCCGATCGCGGGCATCTGTATGAATAAAAAGGTCCTATATCCCTGGTGGTACAGTGGCCACCCACAGGTGGCAGCTGCCGTGTTGCACCCTGCAATACGGCAGCTCACCTGTCGGTGGCCAGCTGTTCCTTTTTTTTTGGCTCACCTGTGTGCAGCGCAGGTAGGGGTTGCGCATGCATGGGCTCAGCACATGCCGGGCTGAATATCGGGATGTGCGGAGTACGCATGGGCACCCTCCCCCACCTGCGCCGCATACATTACTGATGCGCTCTGGTGCATCGGGATTTGTGCCAGGCTCAATCCCCATTTGAATATCGCGCTGCGGCACAACCCTTCTGAATATCCGGGCCATGGCAATTATTTCAGTATAAGAGCTGCAAAACTATGGAACATTCTTCCTCAAGAGATATGTAATTCTGCATCCCTAGATATATTTAAATCTAAATTCGATAAATGGCTTAATTTAACTCATAATTTACAGTGACCTTCTGTTGAGGGGAACAATCACAATGGGCCTTGTGCCTTATTTTGTCCAGTACCAATCCAGTAAATACTTTGATGTACTGTATATACCTTATGTTTATGAAACCTGTAAATGCTGAAAATACCATAGTACTAGGCGTTTTTGATAAAGGTAAAAAGTACTAGGTGACTGTATATTATAGAAATTAAGTTAGTTGTGCTATTTAAATGCATGTAAATTGCTGTAAGTTGAACAAGTCTGAAACGTCATGGTGATTTACATATATTCCATGATGCTTTGTATTATGGAAGTATGTGTGATGTTGTGTTTCTTTGAAACTTGGCTTATTGTCAATGCCCTTTTGGGTAACCCATGTTTCACTGCTTCTACACAGAGGTTCTTTATCGGTAGCTTTTTTTTTTTTTTTGAGCCCCCACCACCCAAGCAAACAAGGCAACCATAGGGATGAAAGGTCTTCACTGAAAAATGGTTAGATCAGAGATCAGTGTCAGTAGGTGCTGGCTAAGTGCAGAGAAAGGACATGCATAGTCTGTTGCTGCAAACTAATGTGTTGAAGGTTATCTCTGCATTTTGAATAAACATCACACAGAGATTGTGTGTTGAACTTGAAGTTCAGTGTCTGGTCCATCTGTTATCCCACAACCCCTCCACAAACCTGGTGTTAGAAGTGGGATAACTTGCTGGAAGCATCTGGACTGGCTGAAGAGAGATGTTTTCTGGTGGATATCGCCCAGATATCCCAGGTGGACCAATGCACCAGGACTTGCCAGAAGAGAACCCGGAGAAGACAGTCTGTGGAGTTCTGACCACAGCCATGGCTGACAGATGGAGAGAAGCTGCTGCTTGAACTGGACCTGGGAGCTTGGAGGAACGCCAAGCCTGAAGACAATTATGAGATGCAGGTTGAGGCAAACTGGAGGTGCAAGAGACAACACCCAGGAGGTGGAGACCCTGATGAGGATGATCCACTGGATGAGTGAGCAATGGCTGGAGGCAGACTGACTACGCAGAGAGGAGGAACACCAGTGCCAGGTGTTTGAGAGGTTCCTGGTGGAGAGTTTGGATAAAGAGTCAGAGGAGGCTTTTTCATGGGCTCAGTTTGAGGAGGACCCCCTGACTGAGCAGGATATTCCTTTGTTGCCTTTGATCCTAGAATATTACCTGTTGGAGGTCGGAGATGCAAGTATGGAATTTGAATGTGAGACCCCAGGTAAGATTGTGCCTAGTAATATTGTGCTGTGGTTGAAGACCCCAAGCAAGAAGAAGCCTAGGAGGGCAAAGGGACTTTTTCTTGTACTGATGCAACTAAATCTATTAACAGTATTGACTGGGGTATACTGCAGACTAAAGATGCTAATATTGCCAAAATGTTACAATATGTTAAGATCAAGGAGATGGTACATGTGTTTTATTTTTTTGATGAAAAACCTACAATGGAGGAGGTGGGTGGAAAATGGATAGGAACCTGTGTTGGGGTAACACCTAGAGTGTCTACCCTCAGGTGTCTGTATCAGTAGCAAGTGAAATGAATGAATCAAGAGACATAGTGGGTTTATGTAGAGGGGCTGAACCTAGGACTGGGCCCCTGCTTAAAACTGACATGTCTGGTGGGGTTGGAGCAGTTAATTACTCACCCCAGAGAAAGTCTTTCTGTGGTACTGGACTTTACAGCTGTCCATATTTTTGGTTAAATATGACAGACTTCCCCTAAAAGGAGATGGGAAGGTACCGTTAGTCTCTGTTGAGAAATGTGTTAATGCCTCAGGGTAAAGAATGATGATATCCACTATGTTTAAGATGGAATGTTTATTGTTAATAAGACAGAGACAGAGCTTCTGAAGATGGATGGGTGGCAGCTCCATCCCTTCCTGGGACAGGAAGGTGGTAAGCAGTCTGCAATAACTGCTTCCCTCTTAAGGTGGTATATATGTGACAAGGAGCTCCTGCCACTCTTGAGGACCAACCTTTTCTTAAATCTGTTGCAACAGTTCTTCTGTTTCTTAGCCTAATCTATCCTTTACAATTTCTAGTCCTTAAAGGAGAACCGTAGCAAAACGAGTATCTCCTTACCCCGTAAAGCTGACCCTCCGGTTCAGCTTTAGCCCACAAAAGCGTCATTTTTCTTGCACGGCAAAAGAGTTAAGTTTATTTTGTAAACGTCCGTGAACCGGAAGTATGGCCAGTGCTGGGGGCTCCATTAAGTGTAATAGTGCGGCGCTGTTCCACTCACTTGTATTGAAGCGAGCGGAGCAGCGCCACATTATTACACTTAATGGAGCCCCAGTGCCGGCCATACTTCCGATTCATGGACGCCATAAAATAAACTTAACTCTTTTGCCATGCAAGAAAATGCCACTTTTGTGGGCTAAAGCTAAACCGGAGGGTCAGCTTTACTGGGTAAGGATGTATTCGTTTGCTACGGTTCTCCTTTAAGGCTGGCCACCTATGGGCATCCCATCCCTTTCTTGACTATGCTACAGTGTCTTTCTTAATTTTCCTTTTCCCTCTCAGGTCCTCGTACAGGGTGGTTATTGTTGTGACCTCTGAGCTGATATAAAAAACAGGTTGTGTTTATCGTTGTTGGATTTAGTATATAATACCACTACTATGTCATAACATACCTTGATGTATTGTATATATCTTATGTTTATGAAACCTGTAAATGTTGAAAATACCATTGCACTAAGAGTTTTTGATAAAGGTAAAAAGTACTAGGTGACTGTATATTGTAGAAATGAAGTTAGCTGTGCTATTTAAAATGCATGTAAATTGCTGTAAGTCGAACAAGTCTGAAATGTCATGGTGATTTACATATATCCCATGATGCTTTGCATTATGGAAGTGTAACCCCAGGCTGGTATGCCGTTTGTATCTGACAGCTCTATCAGGTGGGCTGGGTTTGGGGAGGAATATGTCATTCGGCACATAGGCTAGGTTTGACTACTCTGCACAGGTGCACCCAAATAACTCCGAACACATGAAGCAATAACTGTAATGTCCGATACCAGAAGTGGGATTCTAAAGTGTGGCTTTTATTCACATCCAAAGAGAATAAACAAAGCATAGATGGACCCCCACGGGGCTACACTCCTGGTAATGCAGATTAAAGGAGACCAGAATACATCCTCATCACTTTAGCCCTCAGGCTCTACCACACACTGGGCACATAGCCCAGACTTGTACGCTGCTTTGGGTTACACAGCCCTAACTTGTACACTGCTCTGGGTTTTCCCCGGCTTGGCTCCCTTGCCAGCCACTTGGACACCTTCCATACTTCATGGAAACATTTTCTAGTGGCTCCCTAAACCACCTAAGAGCACCTCGGTGCCATCAGGGAATCTTCCTCTTAATCCCATGTCTGGGTACTTTCCTCAGGCACTGGCCAAGTACCTAAGAGAAAGCACCAGGTGTCTCAGAGCAAATCCGTAGAGGTGAATTTGGTTACTACTGATGAGGGGGGTCTCTCACCTCTCGCTCCCACAATTCATACCCAGCCATTTCTCTGGACTGTAAACACCTCATCCTTTAGCAATTTGCTGTGTAGATTCTTGCTAAATGTTTTTTACATTCAATCTACTTGTCTTGCTTCCCATTTGTGCTGGACTTGAACATACTTAAAAATAAGTGGCATTGTCCATTACTCTAGACCCCCCACATGTTAAGCAGTCCAATCCCCACATTCTTTCTTTCCATCTTGTGCTGGCCTTGAACATACTTATAAGTGGCTTTGTCCATTACTCTAGACCCCCCCACTGAGTTAAACAGTCCAATTCCCACATCTTCCAACTATACTTGGCTGTCTTTTCCCGACCCCACAGTAACAGTCCCTTTAGTTTCCTTCTGTTTCAGGTGAAAACACTTTGCCCTTTTGCAGAGTGAACTCACCCTTTGGTTGCAGGTGCCCCACAGGCATTTCCTCCTCAAGGAATCTTCCTGTAGAGCTTCTTGTGCCTCAGCACAACTCAAACAGGCAGCTTCTTTCCCTTAGCTGGACCCTGGAGGGTTGCCCCTGGAAAACAGGCAGACACCTTCCCCTCATCCCCTCAGGGTTGGGGCTACTGAACCATTGAAAGCGGTCTCCACCACTTCAATTACCAGTTCCTGTGTTCCTCTTCAGGTGAAAACACACACCTTGAACAAAAGTAGCTCTGAAACAGAGCTTAAAGCTCTGAGAGCCTGCACACACTCAGCTGCACTACAGTCTCTCTAAGACTGCACACAGATTGGCTTCAAATTCCCCAACGTTCTACTCTAACCTCCAAATGCAACATTCCAGTGTGGCTTATGCAGCTGCGACAGTGCTAAAATGATATCATCCCTCAGTCTCAGCTGAGACTGAGAATAGAGTAAGACAGTGTGAAATCCATTTAACTGGAGTTTCACAAGCTGCCTTCCCTGCCTACCACTAGGTCTTACTGCGATTCTAGTAACCCCGGGTAACAGGGAGATTACAGAACTATGTGTGATGTTGTGTTTCTTTGAAACTTAGCTTATTGTCAATGTTGTTTGGGGTAACCCTTGTTTTAGTGCTTTTGCACTGAGGTTCTTTATCTGTAGCTTGTTTTTTTTTTTTTGAGCCCTCACCACCCAGCAAACAAGGCAACCACAGGAATGAAGGGTTTTCATTGAAAAGTTTAGATCAGAGATCAGTGTCAGTAGGTGCTGGCTAAGTGCAGAGAAAGGACATACATAGTCTGTTGCTGCAAACTGATGTACTGAAGAAGGGATATACCTTTGCTGTAGGTTATCTCTGCATTTTGAATAAATATCTTACAGAGATTGTGCTTTGAACTTGAAGTTCAGTGTCTGGTCCATCTGTCATCCCTCAACCCCTCCACACTATGGAAACTCCCCAATTATGTAATGTCACGGCCAATGGAAACTCCCCAATTATGTAATGTAATCACAAAGAGCTATAAAAAGGGCTCACCACTAGGGAAAAGTTAGATAGTCGAGTCAGTCTAGTGCTGACAGTGAGTAGGGTAAGACCTACAGTTGGTGTGTGTGTGTCGATTTCACACATGGTATTTGAGAAAAGTATTCATTGGACTATCTGGGCTGAAGCAAAGCTGCAGACTCTGCTGAAGGATGCAGAGGTCTGAATTTCTTTGTGCAGAGCTTATTTGACTCTTTTTATTTCTGTAAATGAGTGTATTTTTTCTAAAAATAAATTGAACGCCTTTGTGCATTTTTTATGCACTTGATCCCTGCTTTGTTGTGTCAGTTATTATCCCACACGATCACACAGTGCTAGGGATAGTTGGGCAGTAAGTGAGAGCAGGGACAGTGAAGATCAGCCTGCAGCTTCAAGTACCTGTTTTCCACAAGTGTCTTCAGCTTCTTCTGACCAGAGTAAAACAGCTTCAAGTGTCAAGGTCATCTCCAAGATCAATACCACCTGATCACTGCTGTCTCCACAGAGGTCCTGGTTAAGAGGGAATGTGAGGATGTTCTTCTTCACAGAGAGGGTGGTGGATGCATGGAATGGTCTGCCTCAGGAGGTGGTGGAAGTGAACACTGTGGATGGATTCAAGCATTCTTGGGACAGGCGTAGGGGAACCATAGAGGTACAGCATACAGCACCAGGTGGGTCAGAAGCAATAATCCAGTACAAGGGCTTATGGGCAGACTAGATGGGCCAAGCAGTCCTTATCTGCTGACAATTTCTATGTTTCTATGTCTTTTTTCAGCCATAAAGGGAAGTGGTACAGTAACATTTTCTTTTCAACTTTTGGACTGATTCAAGAGGAACAGTTGTCCATATTTGAACTCTGGAATCCTTATTTAAAAGACTACTGTCCAGCTACAGAAGGACTGAATTTTAAGAGACTGAAGGGGGGAATGTCATGCAAATGTGATGCAAGCTGCATGCTAATGTTAAATGTGTAAAGCTTAACTGTGTAGAGTGTTTACGTGATTTAAAATACTGTGTTAGATACCAGGGAAGGGTATCTGGTGTAAAAGGGGTGAGTGGGCTGAGTAGGTAAAGGCCTAGTAACCACTGCACGTCCTTAAGGCAAAATAGATTTTTGTGCAGTGACTAAGGACTGGGTATGGCCTAGTGATGGGTTGTGTATTAAGTGGTAGAAAAGGGGTGAGTGGGCTGGTTGAGGTGGGTAATGGCTTTGTAGCCACTGCACACACCCTTAAGGCAGTATTATTTCACTGTGCAATGACTAAGGCCTGAGGCGTGGCTTAGTGCTGGGTGAAGTTTAAGTAGCTGGAGGGCTGTTGGGTGGTGTGCTAGCCCGCAGTCTCCAGGGATTTTTCTGTTGGGTTTAATCCTGTAGGAACAAGAAAATGGTTCATTACTACTGTTAATGTAGTACCCCGAAGCTAGGGGCACAGTAAAGGACCGGGGTCTCCTTCCCAGACATGAATATTTGCTTTTTTTTTTTTCTTTTCCCCTTCTCTTTTCCTGGTTCCCCTCCATTCCACCCTCTCCCCTTTCTGCAGTCCTACTGACCCCTCCCTATCACTGTTTAATTTTGCGCCATTTAGCACTGGGAAGGGGGGTCATGGGCCGGAGAACCTCCCTGCGGGGCTTGTGCTCCCCAATCTCCTGGCTGGATGCCGGGGAATGACTTTAGTGGGAGTCGGCGGCTGAGCGTGGAGGGTTGAGGACACGGGGAGCATGGACAATAAAAAATTACCTGGGTGGGGGTCAGTCCATGGCTCCTTTGGTATCGCTCCCCTCCAGCACAAGTTGGGCGGCAGTAGCAGTAGCATGGACGGTTGGAGGAAGCCCAGCTCCCCGATGCGATCTGGCCATCTTCCTCAAGCCCCGATTAGTGGTAGGAGCAGTTTCTGGGATAGATCAAAAGGTGCACCAAAATATCGGTCCGGGTAGAAAGCGTGCCCGAGACTGATTCGTTCCTCCTGGCTACAGCAGCAGCATAGGAAAGCTGCCGGGTGGGAAAGCAGCTCCCCGGCCACCTCTTGCAGCACCAGCAGCAGTAAAAGGACCCAGCCAGGCGGTGAGTGTGCTGCAAGACCAAACAGCATTTTATTTAGCACCAGAGGCATATTAGAGGGGTAAGAGGGGACACGGAATGAGGGCACATGTGGACAGATTACCCACAAAACAAAGAGGGGCACCACGTGGCATGAACCCCCAGGGAAGCTAGTCGGGGCGCTGAATCGATGCCCATCGGGGGAGAGGGGTTAGAGGGCCAGGGTCTAAATAAACTCCTCCCATGAGGCCACAGGAGGAGGAAGGATTCACCAGGGATTTAAAAGGTCAGAACCCAAATTAAGCCAAGGGGCAGAGTAGGCTCCCAGGGAGAGTGGATGACCCTAAGAGAGGTGCTAGATCCGACATAAAAGGGGGAGACTGGGGACCCCCCCCTTGTCTGCATTGGTGCCATTCTGTGACAGGGCAGGAGCAGATTCTGAGGTCCATAGCATCCCTGAGAAGTGCAGGGCAGTGCAAGGCTCTTTACACAGCTGGCCCTCGTCAATATTCATAAAAAGGCAGAGGCAAGGCCTGAGCATCCCATAGACCCAGGTATAGGGGAAGTAATATTAGTAATCAAGGGGTGCGACGCAGAGACAGTCAAGGCAGAAACATCTTTAGAGGTACAGCACCCTCGGGGAGGTGGGAGATGGGCCCATGACCTAACTCGCCCATGGAGTAACGTGGAGGTTTTCTGAGCCCCCCCACCTGTGCTGTGGCCTACCTAGCGCCTTTAGGGATTGCACCCTGTTCATGAACTGCCAAATTGGAATGGTTTGCTAGCTTCTAAATGGTGTTCTTGAACTGCGTCTTTTGCACTGGATGTCCAGCTTCACCTTTGTCATCTGGGCCAGCTTCCTCAGAGTACAACGCTGACCCAGGGGGGTTCCCGGCCCATCCACCATCTGCAGAACCACCTTCAGTAATGTTCACCTGCCTCGAAGTTCTGCCACAAGTGTTCCAGCACCAGCCCTGCGATGGCAAGTGTAGAGAGTCGCTAGTCAAGTATCCAGCAGTGAGTCAGCTTAAGAGCCACCCTGGCTCAAGCGTGAGGGATGACAGTTACCGTTGTGCATGCCTTTTTATTTTGCTATCCATCCATCCTTAAATGTGTGTGCATGCCCATGTTACTCTGTTGAGACCGTCGGAGGGTTGCATAGCCAGCAGTCTTCATCTTGGGAGGGGTCCTGGGTGCCGGGGACCTGCCAGTCATCATTGCTGCGGATCGTCCAGAGAACCATCTGCTGACCAGAAGTCTTTAGCCTCTTTCTTGCCTGGTGCCACAGAGGTTCGCCAAATTCTTCACTGTCCAGCTAGCAGTGTTCCTCTTGTGCTCTGTTTGTCTGGGGGATGCCCTGTTTATAAAAAGCACTTTCTGGGGGTCAGTGCCCACCTGCTGATCAGCCAACTCATCGAAAAGCCCAAACTTGGTTCGTCCGCCATCTGCTATCTCAGCCAAGTGCACGCAGGACTTCGGCTAAAAGGGGTTAACCTCGTTCTTGGTTCAACCAATTGTTGGTCCCAATCGTATTGTTTTATTTTTTTTATTTGTCCTGTAGCATTGTAGAACACAGTTATCTTGTTTTTTATTGTCCCTGGTAAATAAACCTTTTACATCTTGGTCACTGTAAGCTTCCTGCCTCTCCTTCCAGATTCGTCTGGCCTGTCCTACAATTGTTAGGGAACCTTTCGGCCTGCTACATTAATATTTAATTCAAAGTGTATGCACTGCAAGTGCTAAAAGCTGTTGCAATTTTATATGCTGACCGAGTTTTTAAGTTGGCCTTCAACTCAATAAAACTTAAACCTGAAATTTTTACTTGCGCATGTGTCAGAGTCCCACATTTCTGAAGTCTCCTGGGTCAGTCCAGTGCAGCACCTCTCTCTCACGCAGATCCATCAGCTATTCGGTTGGGTAGATAAACTTCCAGTGTCCTGGGTGTACCCAACACGAAGGCTGTGGATGAGAAGAGTAGCAAAAGAACCTACTGATGGCGCAACCTTGTTTGGTATGTGCTGCATATGCCTGGTGATATTCAAGTATCACCCCCAGAGGTGTTATCGGTGTCCCACATTGTTCCTCCTTGTGAGTGCCTGTGTCCCTCATTTCAATGACAAGGTTGAGAGATACGGTTGAAAACATTACTGATATCTATGTAGGCCACCTCCACTGCCTCAACCCTAATCAAGTTCCCTGGTCACCCAGCCAAAGACATCTTTCTAAAGTCAAAGAAAGCTTCCCAAATGCTAAATGAACAGTCTCACTGTGACGTTTGATTGTTATGCCCCGACTTCAATAACACCCAAGATTAAAAAAAAAAATCTGTTTTTTTTATAAATCTTATCTGAGACTTCTCCCACATAACAGACGTGGTTTATTTATAACACCCTGTGTTAAAAACAGTATACGTGAAAACAAAGTGTACGACAGCTTACGGTGCACAGGGAAGCAAAGCAGCAAATCTGAAGACGCCAGTACAGCGCAACCGTTTAGGACTGTGACCTGCAAACTTAGCGTGGTCTACTGGTTAACAAAAAAGAAACAATAAACCGAATGCAAACACGCCAATCGTTGTTTTCGATTTGTAATGGACAAGTCAACCGACCAATGGTTGGGCTCCTCCGTCCAGTCCGGCCCCTTTTTTTGGTACTGTTCAATGGTTGTAGCGTTATTTCGCGAACAAGCGATTGGTAACCAATCGATATTGGCCATTGAGATTTAATCAGCCAATAAGAAAATGCTTAGACCGGAGTGGGGTTCCATTGGTTTCTCCCCCTTCCTTCATTATTTCTATGGCAGAAACTGTAGTTAAAGAATTATAAATGTCGTCCGCTGTGTGGAAGCGTACCTTCCTCCACGGACTGGCGGACGGTGTCTCGAGCCTAGCCGCGAGGGTCTGTGATGTTCCGATGGGTCGCTGAGAAGGTAGTTTCCTTTATCTCGTCTTGTTCTGAGGAGTCGTCTCCCGGAGAGCAGCAGCTACCATATCCCCCTACCGAAACAGATTCTCCGAGCCCGGCTCTACGGCCTCAGTTACCTTTGCCGACCACAGACCCTGGGAGCCCGACTCGGGGGCCACAGTTTCCTGTTAACATACGCCAGCGCCCAGCACCCCAGCCCCCTGCCTCGACAGACGCTCCGTCCTCTTCTTCCGCCAGAGTGTACCTGGGAAAGAGGAGTTACCAGAGGTGGGTGAGAATTATCTGTGTTCTACAGCAGTTCTCTATGAACTACACAAAGAATTTGGTTATTACATACGACCCCAAGGTGCTTTCTAATACTGGAGGCGGCCCGGGAGGAATGTTTATGTCGTGTCAGGTGCTTGGGGAGATTGGAATAGTTATGATGATGACTCGAAAGTTAGGCAGGTGGTTTGTTAGAAACTTCCCATCAGATGCCCTCTTTGGGTCGTTTCTCAGTATTTTTCTCCAGGTTTTGAAGTTAAAAGAGCTTCTGACGCATTTGGAGAACTTTGAGGAACATAATATATTGGTACAATTCAGCTTGTATTACGTAGATATCACATCTTTATTATTTATTAATCAAAATAGTCCCACAAAAACAAGGTTGGTATCCCTTAGAGGGCTCTGCTTCTATAACTTATTTCTTGTTTGAATTCATAATGATGTATTGTGATATTACAGTCAGTTGCCATGGGAATAACTGATATAGAAACATAGAACTTGACAGCAGATAAGGACTGCTTGGCCCACTTAGTCTGCCCATTTCCCTACCAAATGGATAAGCTGCAAATCCTGGTTAACCAACAGCCTACTTCTTCCTACCCCCACACCCACTAGAATTTCCTTATGTCTGTCCCATGCATTTTCAAATTTCCCCCACTGTTTTTGACTGCACGACCTCAGGAAGGCCATGCACTGTAACTACAACCTTCTGTGAAAAAAAAAATACTTCCTCGCATTACCTCTGAGCCACCCCCCATCTTCAAATTGTGCCCCCTTGTTCTTGCACAGCTTTTTCTGGAAGATGCTACCCTCTTGGACTTTGTTGATTCCCTTGAGGTACTTGAAAGTTTCTGTCATGTGTCCCCCCTTCCTCCTTTCCTCGAGAGTATACATATTAAGCTTCTTTACTCTCTCTTTCTATGCTTTGTGGTGCAGACTCTGCACCATTTTTGTTGCTCTCCTCTGGACAGCCTCCATCCTGTCTATGTCCTGGCGAAGGTGGGGGTCCCCAGAACTGCACGCAGTACTCTAGATGGGGTCTTGCCGACTGTCTGTACAGAGGGATAACAGCTTCTGTTTTCAATTGGCGATGCCTCTCCCTATGCATCCCAGTATCCCCCCAGCCCTCCTTACTACCTTGTCACATTGCTTGCACACCTTTAGATCATCTGATGTGAGTACCCTTAGGTCTATTTCCATTTTTGTTGTTGTTAGAATCTAACCCCCATTGTGTATCCTTCCCCTGGGTTTTTGTTTTCCAGGTGCATTACTTTGCACTTATTTGCGTTGAATCCTAAACTGCCATATATTTGACCATTCCTCCAACCTTGCCAAGTCCCTTCTCATCCTTTCCTCCCCACCTTGTGTATCAACCCTGTTGCAGATCTTTGTGTTGTCTGCAAAGAGGCATACTTTTCCTTCCAGTCCCTCTGCAGTGTGTCACTTATAAAGACATTAAAGAGGACTGGTCCCAGTACTGAACCCTGCGGTACCCCACTAGTAACCTCCCCTTTCTTCAGAGTGGACTCCGTTTACTTATTACCCTCTGTGTCCTGTTGTCCAACCAATTTTTGGGACCCACTCCAAGGCTGGCTAACTTGTATTTAATCTTTTGTGTGGGACTGTGTCAAATGCCTTGCTAAAGTCTAGGTAGGCCATATCCACAGCCCCTTCCTGGTCAACTACTTTGGTCGGCTAGTCTAAGAAATCTATTAGATCAGCCTGACACGACTTTCCCACTGTGAATCCATGCTGCCTTGGGTCCTGTGCCCTGCTGGCCTCTAGGTACGCAACAGTTTTTTCCTTCAGCAGTGATTCCATCATTTTCACTACCACTGAGGTCAAGCTAACAGGTCTGTAGTTTCCTGCCTCTGCCTTCCTCCCACTTTTGTGAAGTGGAATCACATTCGCCCTTCTCCAGTCCTCAGGTACCACAACATCCTCCTATAATTTGTTAAAGAGTGTGGTCAGTGGTGTCGCTAGTTCTCCCCCTTAGTTCTTGTAGAATTCTTGGGTGAATCCCGTCAGGCCCCATTGCTTTGTCCACCTCAGGTTTAAGAGTTCTTTCAGAACCTTTTCTTCTGTGAATGGACTGGTATTGACACCCCTATCCAGAGTGTTTCAATTGTTTGGTTTAGTTACCTCCCTCCTCCTCCTCTTTTGTGAATACTGAGCAGAAGTATTTGTTCAATATCCCTGCTTTTTTGCTGTCCCCCTCTATCCACATTCCTCCCCTTTATTGAGCCTCAGTATCCCTCCCTTGGTCTTTCTTCGCTCCCTAATGTACATATGAAAGGTTTTATTCTCGTTCTTAACACAGTTGGGTATCTTTTCCTCAGTTTGGGCCTTTGCTATTCTGATTGTCTTCCCTGCCTACTTCTGCTTTAACTGATATAGTTCTCTGCCCTGCTCCTTTTGTGTTTCCTTATATTTCCTGAATGCTATCTTTTTTCTTCTAAACTTTCCCTGCCACCTCTTTTGAGAACCATAGTGGCTTTTTCCTTTGTTTTGTTTTGTTAATTTGCCTAACACAAAGGCTTGTTGCCTCTGTCATAGCAATTTTGATTTTTATCTCATTGTTCTTCCACCCCTTCTCCTTGTCTGTTTGCTAGTGCTTTCCTGAGGCACTTTCCCATTTTGCCAAAGTCGGCCCTCCTAAAGTCCAACACCCTTGCTTTTGTATGGCTTGACTCTACAGCTGTGTTTATTGTGAACCGCACTGTTTGGTGGTCGCTTGTTCCCAGATGGCTACACACTTATAAATCTGAGATCCTCTCTTCATCCCTGTTTGAGAGTACCCGGTCTAAGATTGCTCCCTCCCGAGTGGGTTCCAACACTAGCTGTCTGAGGCATGCCCACTGTAGGTCATCGAGAATGACCCTGCTCTTAGATGTGGCTGCAGTAAAGGTGTTCCAGTTAACATCTGGCCTATTCAGATTCCCCCATCAACAACATTTCTCCTTTTTCTGACATTCTAAGGATTCCTTCTATCATTTCCTTGTCCATTGCCTCCCCTGGGGGGGGGTTTGTAAACAACCCCTTTGCAGATTGTGGTGCCATTTCCTGTCTCCAGGGTGACCCACAGTGCCTCCTCCCCTCCCTGTTTACCCTTTAGTTCTGTTGCTTTGATTTCTTCCCTTATGTAGAGAGCTGCTCTTCCTCCTCTTTTACCCTCCCTGTCCGTCCTGTAGATTGTGTACCCTGGTTGGTTGACATCCCAATCATGGTTCTCTGTGTACCATGTTTCTGTGACTGCCACAATATCCAGGCATCCCTCTTCTATTAAGGCCACTAGTTCTAGGAGCTTGTTTCCCAGACTGTGGACATTGGTACTCATTACCCTCCATTTTTTGATGGTCTTACCGCTTTTAGGTCCATCCCTGTCCTTACTGCCTTTTTTTTGGATTTCTCCCTGTCCTGCTCCTGTTGACTTCTCTACTGTTGTGTCTACTTAGCTAACTACCCTGTTTTATGTGGGGGAGGGGCTGGGATTTTCCCTGCTTCAGTGCCTCCCCTTGGCTGGTTTAAATGCTTACCAATGGAGCATTTAAACTGATCGACTAGGATTCTGGTTCCCCTCCTGGACAGATGCAGACCATCACGCCAGTATAGGCCTGTATCCCTCCAGGTGGACCCCAAGTCCCCAATGAAGCCAAATCCCTGAACTCCGCTCCAGTTTTTCAACCAGTCATTGAATCCCATGGTGTGGAGTACCCTAGCCTCACCCATGCCGTGGACAGGTAGCACTTCCGAGGAAGTTACAGTGTGTGCCACTTGTCTAAGGCCCCCTCTCCAACTCCACAAGTTCCTGCTGCACTATTCTGATCCCATTCCCAGCCAAGTCATTTGTCCCTAGGTGGACAATGACATCCAGCTCCCTCCCCTGAGCAGCTGCTCCCACAATTCACTAAAAAAAAAAATCCACCAACAGCTTAATCTGGTTAAGTTTCAGTTGGTTACCATCTGCATCCCCCTTCCACCAGTCGCCCCTGGAAAAAGGGACTTCTAGTCTCAGCGGGCCTATCGGATCAACAAAATTCGGTAAAATAAATCCTGAGGATTCGCTTCCTGTCCCTCCAAGCCATGGTGCTGGGAAGACAACTTACCTCCCTCTCCCTTCCATCCCCCAGTTCTACCCCTGTAATGTTTGAGTCCCCCACCAGGAGTTGTTCTCTCTCCTAAAGCTGGTCTCCGGGCTCATCACTTCTGGGAAGTTCTTCCTGGTACCATGTGACAGGCAGGATGCAAACAGACTTCTGCAGAACAGCAATACCCTCCCTCTCTTTTCCTCCAGATGCCAGTTTACTTCCTGCCTGTCTAGTGGTAGGAGCTCTGCAGGACTTCTGTCAGAGGAGTGACAGAGCAGAAGACTCTATCTGCAAGTGTGCTTGCTTCTTTTTCTACTTTTGGACAACTCTGCAGCACCATTGAGCGCTAGTGCTGGGATCCCTGTCTCAGCCTTGCAAGCTACAGAGACGGGCTCCCTGCTCCCTCTTGTCTTCCCGCTCTTGGTGTCCCCACCCCCCAACGGATTTCAGCCTCAGGAGCTCTGGACTAGTGGCGCATGCCTTGAGGGCCCGCAGGAGCCCCGCAGTCATTATGTGCTCCGTGCTGCACTTTTGAGCAGGCAGCCCAGGCTCTGCTTTCCTCCTGGAGGGCCCCCAGCGACACAGCCAAATGGAGCAGAGCGTTAATCGGGGGGGGGCTGAACCAACAGACCAGTGCTAATTTGGCCCGCGTGCCGTTGCAGGATATCGCAGGGCTCCCAGGATTTTATCAGCAGCAACCTCCTTGTTGATGAGCCTCTCAGGAATTTTGGCTCGTCGACAGTGTCGGATGCCTGGAGCTTTTCTTTCCTGTCGATGGCCACTGAAGACTTAGGCCATCGATGCGCCTGCTAGCCGGAGAGCCGCATGGTCTTCTCGGGTTTTCTGATGCTGTGAGACTAATTTTAGAGCATTTGTGCTCTGTTGCAGGTGGAGAGGCGGGCCTTTCAAAGTGGGAAAGGGGCAGAGCATTACGCTGCTCATCGAGAATCACCTGGTTCAGCTCGTTGATGGACCTCTTCAAGGGGCACCTAGATAGTAAAGGTACTGGTTTCAACATAAAGTTTTTAAACTCGGGATTACAAAAAAAAAAAAACAAAAAAAAAAATGTAAAAATTGTGAGCATGTCTTCAGCAAAATTGGACAGGCCCCCCCAGAGGCAGGAAATGCCACAAGTACAGAACACCCATGCTGGCCACATTTGCAGGGTCTCTGTGTGTCAAATGCGACAGCGCAAGGTCACCAACCTTGGACAAGGCAGATGAAGTATCTGCCTCCGAATCTCAGGACATTCAAAACCAGCCCATGGGTCAGGGGCAGTCCTCCACCTCAGAGGGGCACTGCCATTTGGCTAGGGCTTTGGCCCCCTTCAGTAAAAAATACAAAACAAAACAAAAAAGAAAAAAAAAAAACCTGAACAGGACCTTTGTCCTCAACTACTCATATTTGGACGTTCTTCAGCAGTCTGTGTAGCCCAGGACTCGTAGGAAAGCCACCAGCAAGCGCACCCCTCCCCATCTTCGGACGAGGACACTCCCCACGACGTGACAGAAGGAGGAAGAGGGCCAAATCCAGTGATGCTATTCATCCCCAGAGATGGGGCAGTTCCCAAACTCTGACTCCGATTCAGACTTTTCCCCAGCCAGAAACTTTGATTTGGACAACCTAGATTTTTTTTTTATTAAACAAGTGTCAGTCAAGATCCACCTGAGTCCATCTTCTCCAGAACCCAAGCGAGTGAAGCCAGGTTTCAGGCTTGCATTGGGTCAACGACAGCTTTCCCCATCCTTCCAGCCATAGAGGACCTCTTAAAGGAAAAATGGCAGGGACCAGAGCGTTCGTAGCCCGTCCCATACCGCCTGATTAGGCTACTGAAATTTGACGAGAAACCTTCGGAGAGATGGCTAGACTGTCACAGGATCGACCCTCTAATCTCAAACCTCACTAAAAAGAAGGTTATCCCAGCAGAGGGTGGAGCCTCCCTGAGGGACCCAGTGGATAGGAAAGTGGACACCTCTCTAAAGAAAGCCTTTCAGTCCACCGCAACCTCTCTCAAGCAGCTACAGCTAACCTCTTCTCAGCTCGGGCTGCTTGCTTCTGGGCCACTAATCTGACAGTCCAGCTTGCGAGAAGAATAAATCCATTTTACAGCACCTGCAGCAGTGGGGCTAGCTTCGCCTTACTCAGCTGATGTATCGGAGGAGGCAGTCAAGTGTGCAGCAAGAGCTATGTTTTACCAGACTTCAGCTCGACGCCACTTATTGCTACGGGCATGGCAGGTGGATTCCTCATCGAAGATGCATTTGGTAAATGCCCCTTACGAAGGAAGCCTTCTTTTCGGATCAGCTCTAAAGGAGGCGGGCAAGGAATCTGGGGAAACGCTGGAAGTACGAATGCCGCAATTCCGGGGAAGTAACAGGCCCTGGACTTTGGGATCCAGACAGAATTTTCGTGCCCAAAATCGTTCCGGGGCCAGAATGTCAGTTGCAGGCAGACAACCCTGGTTCACCTCGCACAACCAGCGCAGTTTCTGGGGTGGCAGCGGTGGCTCTCGAGATGCCGGGGGCGACTCCAGAAAATCACAGTGAGGACTCATGGACCCATCCTCGGGTAGGGGGCAGGCTTTCCAGCTTTTTCGAGGAATGGGTCCACACCTACATGAACAAGTGGGTGCTAGATGTAATTCTTGAGGGTTACTTCGAGTGTGACTCCAGGCCCCCCCGGCCCACATAGTGCCCTCGCCAGTCTCAAACAACCCAGTAAAAAGAGCGGCGACCTTGCAAGCAATTACAAATCCCATACAGGCAGCAGCGATCACACAAGTTCCCGTTCAAGAAAGGAACAGAGGAGCGTGCTCCATATTCTTCAAAGTGCCCAAACGCTCAGGAGGTTTCTGGCCAGTGTTAGACCTCAAGTTTCTAAATGGTTTTGTTCGCCACAGGACATTCAAGATGGAGACCCTGCCCTCCATCATCCGAGAAATCCATCAGGGGGAATTTTTGGCCTCCATAGATTTACAAGATGCTTATTTGCATATCCCCATCCGGAAGGCACACCGGCAATTCCTCAGGTTCAAAGTGGACAAACGCCACTTTCATTTCATGACGCTGCCCTTTGGCCTGTCCACAGCCCCCAGGGTCTTCTCCAAAGTTCTTGTGACAGTGGTTGCTTGACTCAGAATGCAAGGGATCCAGCTCTTCTCATACCTGGACAACATTCTCATCAAAGCCCCACTGTACGATCAAGCAGTCTAAGCAGTGATGGAGGTCACGCCGTGCCTCTCCTCTCTCGGGTTTGTAATCGACTAGGAGAAGAGCTCCCTGCGACTGTCAGTCTCTGAATCAGCTAGGGGTGAATATCAACATGATCCAGAACAAAGTTTTTCCCACCGTCAGAATTCAAGGAACCGAGAGCAATCCTCAGCAAATTCCAAGTGGCCCAGTCACTATCTGCTCACTTCTTCTTGCAACTCATAGGGACGATGGTCTCCCTGGCAGACTCAAGTTCCCTGGGCACTAGTCCACATGCGACTTCTCCATCAGTGGTCCCAATCAAGGGATGCAATAGACCAGAGGATTCAGATATGTCACAGGGTAGAAGATTCCCTTGTATGATGAACTCAGCAGGGCAACATCATGAGGGATCTCAAACTGGGACATCCTCACCAGATGAGTCACCACCGATGCCAGCCTCCGGGGCTGGGGGGGCATTCGGAACAACTCTCTGCACAGGGCAAGTGGTCACTGGTGGAGTCTCGCTATAGCATCAATGTGCTCGAGAAGCGGGCAGTCCGTCTGGCACTGCAGCAGTTCAGGGCACAGCTTTCCAACCAGGATGTTCTCATCTTCATGGACAATTGGACAACAATGGCCTACATCAACTGCCAGGGAGGCACAAAGAGCTCTTGGATGTTGCAAGAGACCCTTCTACTCTTTCAGTGGGTGGAAGACCACCTGGGGAGTCTAAGGGCCACATACATCTCAGGCCAGGAAAATGTCACAGATTGGCTAAGTCGAAAGGACATCCTACCAGGTGAGTGGGAGCTCAAGGACAGCTCCTTCCAGCTCATCATGGCAGGTGGGGCCGCCTGCAGGTAGATCTTTTCACCTGCCGAAAAAATTACAAAGTTCCGCAGTTCTGTGTTCTCATAAAGGACGAGAGGGCCATAGCACAGGATGCCTTCTCCATCAACTGGGGACAGTTTGATCTTTTGTATGCCTTTCCTCCAGCTCCGATCTGATCAAGGGTACTGCACAAGATTGCCTAAGATCAAGCAGAGATGATTCTGGTTTGCCCACACTGGCCCCTCAGACCGTGGTTTCCTCGATTTTAGTCCAAATGTCTCTACATGCTTCTCTGGTGTTCCAAAAAAGCCCAGATCTGCTACATCAGGGACTGGTGCTGCACCCCAGTCCTCACAATCTATCCCTCTTGGCATGGAGATTGAGCGGGAAACTCTCAAGGAGTTGGGTTTCTCTACACTTGTCATTGAAATGATGATTCAATCCAGACAGGCCTCATCCTCTAAGATTTATTATAGAATTTGGAGAAAATTCCTGTTCTGGCTATGAGCCACCTCTCTAGCAGATGACTCTGTGTCTCTGCCTACCATCCTTCAATTCCTTCAGGAGGGTTTTCGACAGGGCTCAACCCGTACCTTAGAGTCCAGGTTTCTGCTAGGGGTGCTCCTGTTGGTGGACTCGGGGGTCTTTAGGAGCTCTCCTCACGCGTTCGATTTCTGAACACTGCAACATTGAAGCATCCTCCAGTAAAGCCCATAGTTCTACCTTGAGGCTTAACCTGGTACTCGAAGCACTCACCAAGCCCCCTTCTGAGCCCTTCAAGGAGGTATCTTTGCTTCATTTCACTGTGAAGGCTGTCTTTCTTACTGCAATTACCTCAGCCTGCCGCATCTGTGAGATAGGAGCCTTGTCATCCAAAGAACCATGCACTGTCTTTCATCAGGAGTCTGTGGTTATGTGGACAGATGTGCCTTTTTACCAAAGGTGATGTCTCCCTTTCACTACAACATAGAAACATAGAATTTGACGGCAGATAAGGACCGCTTGTCCCACCCAGTCTGCCCATTTCCCTACCTAATGGATAAATTGCAGATCCTAGTAAACCAACAGCCTACTTTTTCCTACCCCCCCCCCCAAGAATTGCCTTATGACTGTCCCGTGCATGCTTGAATTCCACCACTGTTTTTGACTCCACAACCTCCTCTGGAAGGCAGTTCCATGCATCCACAACCCTCTCTGTGAAAAAATATTTCCTTACATTACCTCTGAGCTTCCCCTCTATCTTCAGATTGTGCCCCCTTGTTCTTAGCACATCTTTTCTGAAAGATGCTACCCTCTTGGACTTTGTTGATTCCCTTGAGGTACTTGAAAGTTTCTGTCATGTTCCTCCTCTCCCTCCTTTCCTCGGCTATACATATTAAGCTCCTTAAGTCTCTCTTCATATGTCTTCCGGTGCAGACCGTGCACCATTTTAGTTGCCCTCTTCTGGACTGCCTCCATCCTGTTTGTCTTTGCGGAGGTTGGGTCTCCAGAACTGCACGCAGTACTCCAGATCGGGTCTTACTAGCTCTCTGTACAAAGGGATAACAACTTTCTGTTTTCTATTGGTGATGCCTCTCCCTGTGCATCCCAGTATGCCCCCAGCCCTCCTTACTGCCCTCTCACATTGCTTGCCCACTTTTAGGTCATCTGATATGACTACTCCCAGGTCCCTTTCCATTTTTGTTGTTGTTAGTATCTCACCCTCCATTGTGTACTCTTCCCCTGGGTTTTTGCAACCAAGTCTTGAACCTTCCCTCTTTCTGTCCTCATCCCAAGAACGAGAAGGAGAGAGAATTTCACACGCTTGATCCAAGGAGGGCTGTCAAGATTTACATCAGGAGATCTGAGTCAGTCCGTAAGACTTCAAGCCTATTCATCCTTATGTCAGGCCCGAATATGGGTAAGAAAGCATCAAAGGACTCTATTGCTAGGTGGGTTCATTCCACTATCACCATGGCTTAGCAGAAGGCCGGTATTGACCTGCCAGGACCAGTGAGGGCTCATTCAACCCGAGCAATGGCTACATCCTGGGCGGACTTCAGAGAAGCTTCTCCAGCAGACTTATGTAGAGCGGAGATGTGGTTTTCCAGTCATACTTTCGCAAAGTTCTACAAGTTGGATGTTTCCGCCTCAGCTGCGGCATCCTTCGGCCGCAGGGTCCTCCAGGCAGTGGTGGACCCATAAGGGACTATGGACATTCTTTCCACCCAGGAAGTGGAGGGATTTACTGCTTTAGTATATCCCAGAAGTGTTGATCCTGGAAACCAGCTTTAGGGAGAGAGAAACAGAAATTGAAATACCTGTATTTTTTCTGAATGCTGGTCTCCGGGCTCCTAGAATGCTGAAAGTTGGCCTCTGGCCGTAAGTTACACTAACTTTTCTTTTGTTTGTTCCCAAGTTATGATTTTCCTCAGGAGACAACTGCTATAGAATTACTGACGTCTGGAGGAAACGAGCAAGAGGGTATTGCTGTCCTACAGAAGTCTGTTTGCATCGTGCCTGTCATGTGGTACCAGGAAGGACCTCCCATAAGTGATGAGCCAGGAGAGCATCAGTCGGAGAAAAAATTTTAAATACCTGTAAACTTTCATTTTCAAACAACATGAAGTCTTGCTGTATTCTGACATGTGCAGTTAGCCCCAGCACTTGAACTGACCCCGGAGATGAGAGTTAACTCTATGCAGAAGCATAGAACGTTGAGCTTGGATTTCAAACCTCTGTCTGTGGTGCTTCAGAGTGTAACTGTCAGATTCTTTACTCCGTCGAACTGTGAAGTCATTCCGGAGACTGCTCTTTCGTTCAGTTCGGTAAAGTTTCCTGAAATTATGTTTTGGTTTTCAAGTCTGTCTACAGTACAGTACGTGTGTAGATAGGTAGTGAACTGTTTTGTTATTTTATTCTGTGGAAATTGTAATTTCTTTGGTTCCCTATCGGTCAGTCCGGTTGGGAACAGACTGTTTCTGTTTGAATCTTTCCTTTTCAATTTGTAGTGGTGTGCCAGTTCCGATCGGTTAAAAAAAAACGGACTTGTACCGGTTTCTTTCCACAACCTGTAACACGGTTGGTTACCGATTGGAGAGTATTACCTGGCGTAAAAGCTGTTAAGGATAATTTTGTTAGTTTGGCCATGTCTGAGAAACCCAAGAAGAAAAACAGGTTACTATGTTTCAGCATTGTGGTGAGTGTAGGGAGCCTTTTGCTAAAGCTGAGCCTCACCTCATCTGTATTTTTATTGTCTGGGGTTTGACCACCTCAAAACAGACTGCCAAATCTGGTGGGGGGGGGGGGATTTTTCCCAAAGCCACTATGGATAAAAGAGAGAGTAGGCTAAAGGAAAGGGAGGCCGAGAAGTGTGCTGACCTGGATGGCCATCCTGGTTTGGTTGCGGCTGAACCTGAGGAGGTGCCCACTGACCTGGGTGATATTTCCTTGGGCAAAAGGAGATCTGACTCTGAGGCGTCTGTTTTGGGTAAAAGAAAATCAGCTGGTTCTGATCCAGAACTGCATACTCCAATCGCTGATGAGATGGCCAAAGTGATAAGTATTGTTCAGTTGCTTTGATCAGTTCCATCTGAACCGATGCCATCGGCTAGGCGGTCGGTTCGGTTGGATCCTGCTCCATCTGATTACAATCCAGATGCCTGTTATGAATTGGAGTGGGGTGGTGGTGGTGGTGGTGGTGATGATGATGATGATGATGATTTAGAAGGTCTGGATCTGTCCATTGAACTGGACATCTCCCCAGACCCTCCAGTGCCTCCCCTCCCAGGCTTTCTGAGTTCCCTTCCCACTTTCTGTTTTACAAAAAGGTGGCTGACCAGCTTCCTATGGTAGAAGCTGCAGAGGAGCCTGATTTTTGTCGAGATGATGGACATCCCAGAGTCTAAAAGGCTCGCTGTTCCCCTCCATAAATCTTTGGGGAAACGGACAAAAAAGATTCTAAAGACGCCAAACTCTGTATCTCCAGTGGATAAAAAAATGGTAAAGGGGTACATGTTGTCAGGCTTGGGTACGGAGTTTTTGTACAATCATAGCAGCCATGTTTGGGTAATGCAGGCTGCAGCCTGTGACGGGGCTAACATACCTTTGGCTTCACATCCCCAGATAAAGACTCCCGGAAGGTGGATGCCATGGCCAAAAAACAATATTTGGCATCCTCCTTGGGACTCAGGCAGGCAGGCAAACTATATGGCCTATGCAGCCAGGTACCAGAAGTCCAGGTGGGATACTGTTCTGAAACTGGCCAAACAGGCTCTCCCCCTGGCCAAGAGCTGGAGGAGGAGGTGGCTGCTGATGGAATTGAGGCGTCCAAGGTACAATTCCATGCTGCTGTGGAGCCGCATGATGTGGCGTCACGAGTTCACTTGGCTCAGATGTACTAGCCTTTTTCAGGACACCCAGGCTAAGGCCATGGATTTCCCTGTAGTAGGTAATTCTCTGTTTTGGGGAGCAGACAGAGGCTTACATGAAGAAAATGGATGAATACAGGACTACTTACAGGAGTGCTCGGGCCAAGGAAAGGCAAGCCACTCCTAGAGACAGCAGTCTAGGGGCAGGCACTTTCACAGGCCTTTCTACCAAGTCCAGGCCTCCTCTCCGTTCCCACAGAGGGGATTCTTCTGAGGGAGAGGCAGGAGGGGGATGAGCAGGGCTGCATCCTCTTCCCAGTCTAAGGCTCCTGCCAAGCTTACACTCTGATGTGTCAGCCCAGGTAGACTCCCCAATTGCAGTAGGAGGCAGGCTGACTTACTACTTTCAGGCCTGGAAGTCTTTTACCTCAGACAAGTAGGTCCTGGAGGTAGTAAGGCAGGGATTGACCCTCAGTTAAAAAAAAAAAAAATTCCAAAAGTGAGGGTCAGGTCTTTTCTACCTGCAAACATCTCCGAAACCATTGCTTTAGAAGCGGAGGTTTCCTCTCTGCTGGCTCTCTGAGCCTTGGAGAGAGTTCCTACTCCAGATACTTTCTTACCCCCAAAAAAGATGGGGGAGTGGTGACCCATCCTAGACTTAAGGTATTTGAGCAAACACATTTTAAAACCAAAGTTCAAAATGGTGACTCTGGGATTACTTCTTCCCTCTCTAAGGCCAGGAGACTGGTTAGCTACCCTAGACCTCAAGGATGCTTATTTCCATAGTCCCATCAGGTGCTCCCACAGAAAGTATCTCAGGTTCGAGTTACCTTCAAGCCATTATCAGTTCAGAGCTATGTCTTTTGGTTTAGCATCAGCTTCAAGGGTGTTTACAAAGTGCCTTTCAATAGTAGTGGCCTTCCTCAGAAGGCAGGGCATTTCTCTATTTCCATACCTGGATGACTGGCTTATTGTAGGGCAGTCTTCTGACTAGGTCAAGTCAGCTCTACAAGTCACTCGGGATCTGTTCAGTTCCCTAGGGTTCCTTCTCAACCTGCCAAAGTCCGTTCTCGAACCAGTGCAGCTTCTCACTTTCATAGAGATAGTTAGATACTGTTCAGACAGGGGCATTCCTTCCACTTGCAAGAGTTCAGGCCCTAACAGATCTCACTTCTTCTTTTCATTCTCTGGTTTCTCGTCCAGCAAGACATTTTCTTCAGCTCTTAGGCCATATGGCAGCTTCCACTGCAGTGGTGCGAGGGGCCAGGTTCCAGATGAGGGACATTCAGTTCCATCTAAGGTCCTTTTGGTCTCAGAAGAAATACTCTCTTACCAAACTGAATCCAGTGACTTGGACTCTGGTCCAAGCTCTCCACTAGTGGTTGGATCAAGACAGTCTCAGGCAAGGTGTCCCATTTCTCAAGCAAACTCCCTCGGTGGTCCTCACCACAGATGCTTCTCTGTTGGGCTGGGGATCTCACCTGGGAGTCCTCACAGCACAAGGGGTTTGGTCCCCAGAAGAGCCTCTTCTCCATATCAGTCTTCTGGAACTCTGGGCAGTATTCTTGGCCCTTCAGGTTTTCTCGGACTCGGTGAGGAACAAGGTGGCTCAGGTCAGGACAGACAACACCACCACCATGTGGTACATCAACAAGCAGGGGGGCACTTGGTCTATTGCCTTGTGCACGGAGGCCATGAAATTATGGTCTCTGGCCTGCTCCCTACAGACTTCCCTAATAGCAGTCCACCTCCTAGGGAAGGAAAATATTCTAGCAGATGCTCTCAGCAGAATCTCCCAGGGCCATCATGAATGGCCCTTGTACTCTCTCATCCTGAAAGTAATCTTCACCAGGTGGGGCACTCGAGAGATGGATCTCTTCGCAGCCCCAAACAGTCAACTTCCCCAGTTCTGCTGCAGACCTCCAGTCCTGGGGACTGTTGCCCTGGATGCTTTGATATTGGATTGGGAAGGCAAGTTCCTTTATGCCTTTCCCCTGTTATTCAGGGTTCTAGTCAAGATCAGGTCACAACTCTGCACAGTGATTCTATTTGCTCCAGAATGGGCCAGGCAACCTTGGTATCCTCTTGTACTTGGCAGTCTCACTCCTCCGTCTCTTCCCAAGAGACGCAATCTCTTAACCTCCTCTCAGGGGAGGATCTGATACCCCAGTCTCCAGTCTCTCAATCTCAAGGCCTGGCTCTTTGGTCAAGAGTACGCAGGCCTGCACCTCTCTCGGGTAGTTTGACATCCTCAGAAACCTTCTACTAGGGAAAACCTATAGCTCCAAATGGAAAAGGTTCAGCATTTGGTGTTCACACAGGGATATCCTGCCAGATGCTGCAGGTATTGCCACAGTCTTAGATTATCTGGTTCACCTTAATGACTTGGGCCTTAGGCCAGCCACTTTAAAAGTTCACCTAGCAGCTGTTTCTGCATTCCTGTCGGCAGGGAAGGGCTCTTCTCTGGCATCCCACCCTGTCTTTGGAAAGTTCTTTAAAGGTCTGATCCATATCAATCCTCCTTTTTGGGAGCCTACCCCGACTTGGGATCCCGATATCTGCATTTCTCAGCTTAGGCAGCCACCCTTTGAACCTTTGGCTTCAGCCGAGCTTAAGTACTTGACCTGGAAAATGTTTCTGGTAGCTGTCACTTCTGCTAGGCGAATTAGTGAATTACAGACCCTGTCATTTGAACCTGATTTTATTTCATTGCATACAGATAAGGTGGTCCTCTGAACCAGTAGGAGGTTCTTACCCGAAGTGGTCTCAGATTTCCATCTGAACCAGTCCCATGTCCCGTCCTGTGTTTTTTCTCTGATCATTCCTCTTCAGGAGAAAGAAGGGTTACACAGTTTGGATGTTAAAAGGGCACTTGGCTGTTACATAGAGCATAACTAAGGCACATAGAAATGACTGTGTTTCAATTGTTTCTCATTTATGGGGAAGTGGGAAAGGGTAGGCCAGCTACTAAAAGAACTATTGACATGTGGATTGTAGCCTGTATACAGTTCTGTTTTACCAAGCTAGGTAAAACACCTCCCTCAGGCCTGAGGGCCCACTTGACTAGGAGTAAAGCAGCTTTTCTGCCTGCTGCCTGAGATATACCTTTTACTAGAGATGGGCAAAGCAGCCACCTGGAAAACAGTACATACATTCACCAAGCATTACTCTCTGGATAGCTAGGCTAGGAGTGATGCTAGGTTTGGTACAGCAATACTGCAGAGCCTATTCCCAAAATAGGTTCAGTACCCTCCTCCATGGAGGTACTGCTTGGTAGTCTGCATATGTCAGAATACAGCAAGACTTCATGATGTTTGAAGAAAAAATGACTCTCCTTAGTAATGTTGTTTCTTCTAATGGAATGTTGCTGTATTCTGACCCCCCCCACCTCCCCTCTCAGAACCTAGTTTTTGGGATGTGGGCTGGCAGGTACAGTGTTGCACCCTAGGGGTGTACCTTACACCCCTCCTTTTAGGGTGGGGTGGTGGTTCTATGTTTATTTGTATATTACTATATATTGTTCATTATCAGTGTTTATCTTTTTTTTAATCTTGGGTTCTTGACTTGTGTTTTGGGACCCACATTTTTTTACCTGTTAGTTTGTTTACAGTTTCCACACCAGAAGTGTAGTTAGTTGGTTGCTCGTAAGAATCTGACTGTTACACTCTGAAGCACCACAGACGGAGGTTTGAAATCCGAGCTCGAGCTCAATGTTCTATGCTTCTGCATAGCGTTAACTCTCATCTCCGGGGCAGTTCAAGTGCTGGGGCTAACTGCATATGTCAGAATACAGCAAGACTCCATTAGAACACACAAAATTACTAAGTTAAGTAAGTTTTTTTCTCCCCGTAGGGTCCCATGCCACCCTCCTGTGGGTTTCCTTTGTGGAGGTTCCTAGCATCCTTCTTGGTCTCCACTGTGGGTGCCTCCATTGAGGAACCACGCTCTGCCAGAATGGCGAATGAATTATGAAGAGGCACAACTGGAGGGATGTGCTTCTGTTTCACCACGCTTACTCATCCCTGAGCCCACTGGGGTCCAGCTGCTTTTCTTTCTTGGCAACCTCTGAGGCAGTGGTGGTGGCCTGGGTGGGGGAAGAGGTTTCCCGAATCCTTGCCAGGTCAGCATGGAGATAGGCACCCTCTTCCCACAGATCAGAGAGGTTCCTGCAAATTGGGCAGCAACGCAGTCTCCAGAACGTCTCTCGGAAGACTGCCGCTCCACATCCAGTGCATTGCACCACTCCCCACATGTCTGTTTCCCTTCTGTTTAAGATGTGTGTGTTTTTTGTGTGTGTGCTAGTGAGTGAGTGTGTTTGCCCCTGTTCAATGTGCTGTGCCTTTAAGGATATGAACAGGTATGTCTTTTGCGCTATTGGGTGAGTGATGTCAGAACCCCTGATATAGAAGAGAATGATGCGCTCTGGGCGGGTGAGGGGCAGGGTGGCATCCGTAGCTCTTTAGTATTTATTGTGCAACACTACAGGGCAATGAAAACGTTTTGGCTAACTAAGTTTGCGAACAATACCAGGTTGGGCCCGGTTGTAGCAACGGAGGAACTAATTTAAAAAATGAGCTACTTGGGATTGAACACTGGGGCTTCAATCATGGGCTTTATTTCAACATCGAGAAATGTGCTGTTATGCATTTTGGTGCAAAAAATAGAAGAGCCAACTACACTATCGGGGGACATATTATAAAATCTACTACAGAAGTAAGCGATTTGGGTATTATGTAACTGATAAAATGAAGAACAAACACTGTCAACATGTGACTAGAAAGGCTTATGGTATACTTGGGTGCATCATTAGGCATCTATTTATTTATTTAGCTTTTGTTTACCGGGTAAGTACACTAGACAAGTATTATGCCTATTTTCAGGAACGACCTTGGAGAGTACAACATGAGGAATAACAGTCAAGGAGACATGGCACAGAGAGTACAGTTTTGTCACAGTAAACAAACTTGTGGGAAACAAATCATTTGACGCTAGGGGAAATGTACAGTAGTATAAAGGGCACCTTTCCTGATGGCCCAGAAAGTTAAATCTTGTAGGCATTATATGCAGTACTAGACCTGAAAGGGTGTATGCATTTTTTATTTTTGGCCAAGGTTTACTCTGCCTTCCATAAGTTGGATTTGTTTTTAAGCCCTGCTGCACTTGCCTTTTCTGTTCAGTTGCTGGGCTGCTGGCTCTCGATGGCATCACTGTAGGGCAGAGGAGTGACTTGCACTGTGTAGTACAGTGCTGGCACAACAATTTTGCAAGGGAAAACTACCAGTACTCTGTGTGCATACTATGGTTCCCCCTTCTTCAGTGCATTATGCAAAAATCAAAATACCTTGTCAGTGGTTTTTTTTTTTTTTTTTTTTTAGTAAAATTGACTTCTGCCTCAGTTTATATAAAAAAAAAAAAAAGGCATGGGGATTGAGAGAAGATAAGAGTTGCTGTCAGCATCTTTCCCAGTCCTTTTAACTTTCATGCAAACATTACCCCGTTTTGTAAAAGACAGGACATGAAATTTACAAGAATAGGAGGCAGAGTTTCAACTGCTAGGAAAAGGCATCTCATAAAACAGAGCAATACTTTGCTGAGAGATAGGGATAGAGATTTAGAGCACCTTTTCCAGTCCTTTTGACTTTCATGCATATATTACCCCCCTCTGCACTGATCCTGGAATTGCATTTCATTCATTTTGCAGAATGCAAAAACTAACTGCTGAGGACCGTAATGAAATACAATTCCAGAATCCATGCAAGAAGGAGTAAATTATGCACGAAACTCAAAAGGACTGGGAAAGGTGCTCTTTAAGTAGGGATATGGGGGTTGTTGTACTACTTCACGATGCACTTACTAGGCCACATTTTGATTACTTCTCAAGATTTTGGGCTCCAACAAAAATGCAGATCTGCAGGATTGAGGGGGTACAGCTCAGAATGACCAAATCTGTAATTGGCATTGAAAATGTAAGTTACATAGATGGGCTTAACATCTTGAACCTACACACCCTAGAGTACTGCAGAATGAGGGGGGACCTTTGTTTGGTATTCAGAGCTTTCTGTAATGAGTGTCTTTGGGATCGTGTAGATCTAAAATTAAGATATTGTCTGATCACTACAAAATCTCATGACCTCCAGTTGGAAGGTAGTGTGAGTTGAACAAATAAGAGGGTGTCATGGTTTTCAGAGAGGATTGTGACAATATGGAATAGGCTGCCATATGATAGTATGGGTAGTTCCTTAAGAGTTGAAATTAAAGCTGGATAAATCCTGTCTTGCAAATAAGATCCAAGGATATGCCTTTTTAAAGTGTTTCGAGCATTATGGACAAATTGTCTGCTAGCTCGTATTGAACCTATGAACGTTGAAATTCACTGTTCAGCCTCACTGATTCTGGTCGCACGGGCAGCATTCTGCTCTGCTGTTTCCTGGAGCTTACATTCTAGCCTGTCCAGCTTTGAATTGGATTAAGAGTGTCCACGACCTACTCCGGCGTTAAGCGTCCTCGTGCAGTCATTTTTTCCGCCGATAAGAGAGATGGGGCCCAGGCCATCCACAGAGGCAGTCTGTTGCTGTTTCTTCGAGGCTTTAGCTGCCATCCACTGTGCTATCACAGCACTTGGCACCAGATATTCCTCCATACTGGTAAAGGCAAGTGTTTCAGTGTTACAATAGCAATTTAAAATGGTGGGTGTCATGCAAATTATATTTTAGTTCTGGTGGGATGGACCTCAGGCTAAGTGCGTCTGCTCATGTGCACAACAATTTGAAACTTAGGAGAACTTTGATAGTCGAGAGGTTGCAAAACCTCAAAACTCTTGAGTGTGGCAATTAAGGTTTACGTTTTAGAAGAACCCCAATAAACAGTACATTATAACATATAGAGACCCTACATTAGAATAAAACCCACAGGATAAAAAAGTCTTTGTAAAATAGTACTGAGTTTCTTGTCCATTTGTTTGGAAACTGGCCAATCTGCCAGCTCGCTTCAGTCCCACGTGCTTATGCAAGAGGGTAACTAGACTGGTATTTAACAACCCTCAAGCTGCATTGAAGATCACCAGAAAATACTTTTGGGAGTCCTTCTCTGCTGAATTGTCCTGCTCATCAGCCTCGTTGAATGTCACGATGGAGAGATATTTGTCCACAAGCACCCTGGCGGCCCTAGGGTTGGTAAAAGAATACTGTAAGAGAAGTGGAGGCGTATTCTTCTACGTCAGGTCTGACATTGCAGCCTCAAATCACCCCAAAGACCCCTCCCACAATGTGGGTGGAATCGCTCTTTGTCTCCATAACCATTGGTTCTGGCAAAAAATTAGTAGTCTGCTGCATCTATCTACCTTCAAAAACTGATTCATCTGCCCTCCCCGAACTTGTGTCCTCCATCTCAGACCTCCCCCACCAAGAGTTGATATTGTGTGGTGACCTCAATGGAAGGCCCACAACTTAAGTAATGTCTGCTTTTCCCTAGCTGACGCCAACTTAACTCCGCATATTGCTGAACCCACCCGGAGAAACCCTAAAACAGGAAAGCATTCTATCTTAGATTGGGTTTTGTCCAATTACCCACATAGAATAATTGACGCAGGAGTCCTGCCAGATAGCATAAGCGACCACTCGCCGGTTTTCTGTGTGTGGTGAAATAAACTCTCAGCCCTCCTTCTAAAATTGTAGAATCCCAGAACCCAACTACCTTTGATCGCACTTCTTTCTCAATTCTCTGTTTAATAGTAACTGGAGCCCTATTCGCACCCTACCTACCATTGATCATGCCTTGGACTACCTAATAGAGACTGTTTCCACAATTATCAGTCTTCACACCTATCTCACCAGGCGTAGATCCAAAGACAAACCAGTCCCCTGGTTGACTAAACACATCAGGAAACTCCCGGCTGAATGAGACATGGCCTGGAAAACTTTCAGGAAAACTGGCCTCCCCTCTGACTGGCACTCCTACAGGTGTCTTCAAAACGCCTGCAAATCTACTGTAACTAGTGCTAAGAGGAGGTACTATCGCACCCTACAAACTGAAACTCAGCAACCCCAAAGAATTTTGGTCTTGAGATAAATTCCCTCCTAAAAGGGAAAACCTCCTCCATTCCTGACTCGCTTCATGCCAAGAATAAAACCTTCTCCTGTCCCTCCTCTGTAGCTGAAGGCCTTAACAAATTTTTTACCGACCTCAGCACCTGCACTTCTCAATTTACCACAATGCAACAAGATCACCTGTCACCTACCCCCCCCCCCCAAGACCCTTGCAGGAACTTTTCATATAAAACTATCTTCATACAAAGAGGTTTTCAAATTAATGTGCAACCTCAAGAAACACGATTCCACTGGCCATGACTCCCTTGAGCCCCAATTCTTGAAATGAGGAGCCCTTCTGCACTGTCCTTTCCAGTCAGGGATCTGATCAACAGGTCCTTCCTTGATGGGAAAGGTTCCTACCAAATGGAAATCGGCCTTAGTCATCCCACTTCACGGGGGGAAGGGGGGGAATGACCTCTACAGTTGAGAATTACAGACCCGGTTCCGTACTGTTGTTACCTAGCAAAAGTACAAGAACGAATTCTTTACAACCAGTTACAGGATTATTTTGAACAGCAGCAACTACTATCCCCTTGCCAACATGGATTCCGTAAAAATTCTAGCACTCTCTCTGCCCTTATCAGGGTAACCTCAGACATTCAACTCGCCTTCAACCGGGGCCATCTTTGTGGACCTCACTAATGCCTTTGATTTGGTGAACCATGATCTGCTACGACAGAATTTAACATCTCTGGGGCTAGAGCTCCACTCCACAGCCTGGATTCAAGATTATCTCACAGGCCGTTCTTAACGTGTAAAATGGTCCAATTGCCACTCGACATTCAGACCCATCTCCCTTGGAGTTCCCCAGGGCTCTATATTGGGACCACTTCTTTTCTCACTATTTATAAATGAGCTGCCGAATGCCTGCGGTGGAGCATCGGTTTAGCTGTACGCAGATGATGCCATCTTATACAGGTCATTGGCTGATTTCTCTTGGCTCAGTCATCACTTTAACTCCAATTTTCCTAAACAGGAGGCATGGTTCCTGTCCTATAAAATGCTCTTGAATAAAAAAAACAAATCTATGCTCTTCCTCCCGCATACCCACCGAACTGTCGACTCATCCCAGTTTACCATTTCTACCCGCAACGGTGAACCACTTGAACTGGTTCATTCTTTTAAATATATTGGCATCCAGCTCGACCCAAACCTCTCCTTTGAGGCACATGTGAACAAAACCTATCTCAGCTTACCACCAGTAGCTGAGCCTACCCTACCGGCTCTGCCCCCTTCTGTCGGGAGCATCTTGCCTAAAAATTGCCACAGCCTCCCTCCTACCCCTTCTTCTTTATGGCTGCCCCCTATTCTTGTCTCTTAAGACCATCCTGATGAATCAACTAAAGCAATTATATCACAGGATAAGTCACTTTGCTTTAGGTGCCTCCCCTCAGCAACATCACTGTGCTGTACTCGAATCTCTGGGCTGGCTACAGCTCGAATATAAATTCCATTATACCTCCCTCTGCCTTACCTATAAGCTCACCCACCTTTACACTCCTCCAAGTCTATTGGATATTGTGGTGAGAAAAGCAGCCTGCCGGACTCTACGCTCCTCCTCTGCCCCCCCCCCCCATATTAACTCTGCCTTCTATACGCCTTGTTACAAGTAGGAGATCTTTTGCCTAGGGCCTGGAATTCCCTCCTTCCACCTATCATGTCTTGCACCTCCCTCCCCAGATTCAAAAGTACCATGTTCAACCACCTGTACATCCTAGGAACATGCGCCTGCTTTACTCAAGTAACTCCATCCTCCACAGACTAAGGCATTCCCTCCTGGCGAGCCTGCTACCTCGTCCAATGGTACAGCCTAGATACGAGGGGCACTCATGCATTGCTGTTGACTGTCTAACCTGATGTACGTATGTTTCCTCTCTCCTGTGCATAACTTGCTGTATACTAAGCATATTATGGTGATCATAAGCTTTCCCTGTATCAACCTTGTTCTCCTCCTTCCACTACCCTCAAATCCTGGAAGTTTGTTTTTTGTATATAATGTATAGCATTGTATATAATGTATAGCACTGTTTTCGTAATGTATTGTGCTTATGAGCTTATCTTTGTATCTCTTTTTATTAATGATGTTCTTGAAGATCCAGGTCATTATTGGTGTTGCTGTGTGTAGCTTTAATCTGTATTCCTTCATTCAAGTGCTTATGTATCGTATGTTCTTGGCTGTATTTATACCTTGGTATGCCTCCTTCCTTTACCCTCCCCCGGGTCACCCCTGAAAAAGGGACTGCATGGTCTCGGTGGGCTCACCTGGTTACCAGAATTCAAATAAACTGTTTGCTTTGTGGAAAAAAATTGGAATGTGTGCCAGGAAGCCAGTGCGCTAGCCTATTCCTGCATCTCTCAATTTATGTGCCATTCCTTCAAATGCCCTACATCACTGTCTTTTTTTTTTTTTTTTTTTTTTTGTCTTTATCCTCTGGAGCCCTGGCAGGCAGCTTTGGCCCTCGTGATGGAGGGACTCTCTCCCCGGTCCCACCGCTCCTGTACTTTGTGGTCCCCGGTAGTTCCTCCATGTGGGGCCAGGAGGAAGTTGCTGGCTCTCTTCCCCGGAGACCCTGTCCAGAATCTGGGGATGGCCCCGGGAGTGGTGGACCATCATCGAGCCTACCAGCCTCATTTTCCTCCATTTTTGCCCGTCCCCTCCCTCCTCCCCTCCCTCCAGCGTGAGGACATCTGATCAAGCCTCCGACCCTTACTGCCCTCCAGCCACTGCCAAAGGCAGTCAACGAGCAGGCTGAATAGTCACCCTCCCCTGAGAGAGAGAGCAGTCCTCTGGACTCTCTATCATTTCTCTTCTCTCCCCGACCCGTGCTGGTTCCTGAACCTGGGTCGCTGGCGTGGTGCGAGGTATAGCGACCAGTGCCTCAATCTCCAGTGCCACCGGGCCGGCTCCATCACTGCCTTGTTGTGTGACATTGTCTGGGGGGGGTAAGACCTGATTATTGCCTACAGTCACTGGGAATTGGTCTTCAGCTGTCTTTAGCACCTGTCCCCTTTCCTCTCCGACAATTTCACCATTATCGCAACGCGAGGCTCATTGTCTAACACTGGGCTCGATGAGAATTTATCCTTTAGACTTTCTTGATGGACACGGCATGGCTGAGACAGACTGCCTCAAGTATCCATCGCTCCAGATGTTTGGCTAGATCTTACCCCTCTACTTCTGTGAGACCCAGAATCCAGACATGGGAAGATGTGACCGCTTTTTTCAAGTTGCACAATTCTGTTCTCGAGCACTGACTGTTCTTTTTAACCGTTGTAGCTGCCACTGCCTTGGTGGCTCCTTTTTCTGAATTGACAGCTTTTGTTTGAACACTGTAAATTTTTCCTTCCACCACTGCCAAATGCCGCGCATTATACTGCTACAGTTTTTGATCCATAGTCTTAATGGACTTAAGTCTTTCACCACCTGTTGCAGAGGTTAGTGTGGAGGGGGTGCCCACTGTTTGTCTTGCTGCTGTTCTCAGTGGGCCTGTTAAGTGTTGACCGCCCAGTGGTAACAGAATCTGTTTCTGTATCGGGTTATGGGTGATCCACTGAAGCATTTAGTAGTCTGTTGCCCTGCGGTGTATCATCTGTGAATCTGTTGTTGGGATTACAAGCTAGTTCAAAAATTGATGTTTTTATTTTAGGAAAACTTCTCCATCTGTGCAGGAGCTCCCAGAGAAAGTGTATCGTGCTCGACTTCTGGCTTCTCCACAGAAAGTGGGGTGCTGGTTCCTCCACAGAGCACCAAACATATGCCAAAAAAATCTGGCTCCTACTACCACAACACTGCACAGTAGGTTTTCAGTGTACATATGTACATTTATTTAGAATAAATAGCAAAAAGGTATACTTGCATGACGTGACTCTTGACAAAGCACTTGGTAGTGTGAAACAGATTTTTTCTAACTATACTGGTGGGCTTTAATTTTACTTTTTTGGTATTTATTGTAGATAAAAATGTTTATGCACTGAAATCATTGAGTATTGTGGTAGTGGATGCTGGATTATTTTTTTTTTTTCCTTCCCCTTTTTGGAATGATGGAAGGGTTCTTTGATATTTCTATCTGCATTGGTTCTGAACAACACAAGATAAAGGCATCTGAAAACAACAAAGACCACTACTTGTTGGATGTTCAAATGCACAGTGTATTACAGAAGTGCCCACATCTGACGGTCTACAGCCTTTATCTGGTGTTACAGCTCACTCCACCAAAGCAATAGTGGCATTGTTGGCTGAATGGAAAGGCGCTGCATATCTGGAGGAATATGCAGGGCGACTTTTGGACGTTCATCTGTAGGTTCGCTGACCACTATAAATGCCTTTTTCTGCTGAGCCGGCTCTTGGCAGCAGCATTCTGCAGACTATCATTTCTTAACGGTGTTTTTATTTTTTATAATATATTGGGCTGCCCTTAACATACCTGTCTTTATTTTTACAACCAGTAGAATTAGGTTGATTAAAAATTGTACTAGCCTGCAGATAGCTGCACTAGTCCACAATTATAGTGGAGAGTTTTGCGCACAGTACCAAAAAACGCACAAAAAGGGCAAAAAATATTCTGATTATTGCATCATGGATCAAGGGGAACGCTCCTTTCTTCTGCACACGAGACACTCTTGTGAAGAGTGTTTTACATACAGATGCCCTGGAAACGAGCACGTTCCGGCACTTCATTCAGTATACTGATCAAGCTTTGGTTTGCGGTTCTTGTAGCCTAAGAATGCACTTGAGGCCACTCTTATGTACACAGTTATCTTACTGTTACATTGCTTCTTGCCTCGAGAGAGAGGAAAAAAAAAAAAGATGCACCATGGAATCCCACACAGTCTGTGTACCCTATCCCCTGAGCCAGATGATTCTACAGCAGTGTGTATCCAATCAAGCAACCCTGACCTACACACACACACACACACACACACACACACACACACAACATTCGCGCCCCTACCCATAGGGTAATGAACAGTCAGATATGAAAATATATACTCAGCTCTGATGTTGTGGCCAACCAAAGACCTGCACTTCCAGAGGTTTCTGAGCTGTGTCAAGTGAGCTTGGGTGGATCTAGTTCTTTTGTGGGTCAGGCAGTTTGGTTGGCTTGGGGAGTAGGAAACTTTGTGACCTATACCAGTTACAAAAGTAAAGCTTTCTTTAGGCATGCTATGCCCCAACAATAACAGCATTGCTGTTACATCAGCCAAGGAGAATCAGTCCCAGGGCATGAAGCTCTGCCATCTTTACTTCTGTTTCGGAAGTTACATCTGACTTAAATATTTGTTACATGGAAATAGCCCTGACATCTGCCAGGAGGGTAAGTGAACTACAAGCCCTGTGTACTGATCCAAACTACATAATTTTCCACAGGGACAAGGTAGTTCTTCGAACCAATAGGAAGTCTGAATTCACTTGAACCGGTCAGTCATGCTTCTTGTATTTTATCCTGAACATTCCAGTACAGGTGAGCACAAATTGCACTGTCGGGATGTAAAAAGAGCACTAAGCTGCTACATGGACTGGACAAAGGATGTCTGGCTGCAGAGTTCACATCTCTTTGTTACTTATGGGGATTCTGGCAAAAGTAAGAGCAGCTGGGAAGAGTGTCGCTGGATAGTTTTTCTGTTGCACTGTTCTATGAAAATGCTGGCAAAGTACCCCCCCCCCCGAGGCCTAGCAGCACACTCCACAAGGGGCACCTCTCTCTGACCACCACAAAAGGCACCCCTCTTCAAGAAATGTGTAAAGCACCTACCTGGAAAACTGCACACACCTTCACAAAGCACTACTGCCTGGACATACAGTCCAGGAGGGATGCCAGCTTTGGCACTGCTCTTTTGAAGAACCTTTTTCCTTTATAGGTTCTAGACCCATCCTTCCAGAGTCTGCCATTTGTAAGATATCTCATTGATGGAGTCCTGCTTGAAGAAAAAATTACTGTGGTAATGTTGCTTCTTCTTGGGGTCTGTCAATAAGCCTCCCAAACTCTGACCCTGCCTTCAAGAACTTGAAAACCAGTTCACACAAAGTTATCATCTTAAGATGGCTTTGCCTTTACTTATTGCAGTTTCTCCACATATTTTTTTTTTTTTTTAATGCGATCATTTTAATTCTACATGTTTTTGTCATTCAATTTAGTTGGGTTTTTAAATTAAATTATTTTTAGAAAAACTTTAGTAGCCAGTTAGATTTAGTGGTCACCTCAACCCTGGCTATAGAAACAAATGTGATGTTAGAACAGCAATGGGAGACTGGCCACAGTGCAGGGTTTGAACTAGTATTATACATTCCATAATTGGTGTACAGTTCTGTATCTGGGTAGCACACTCCTGTAGATTGACAGGCTCATTGATGGATCCTGGAGAAAAAAAAACAGCAATAATGTGGGTCGTTTTTATTTTCCTCCATCGCTCCCCCTTCATTAAGAAACCTAATCTCTCACAAGTACATTGTTCCCCATTTGTTGTTTTAGTATGGTGGAGCACTGTTCTGTATTTTACCACCACGATGTGTTTTTGCTACCACTCTAATTTGCTAACCAAAACTGACTTTCACCACCAACTTTTATTCATCATTACCACTGTTTGATGTCAGTGCTGTATACCTTGCCTAAACCCACTTATCTAAATATACTACATGGTACATATAGGCATCATAAGGAATTTAGCACCATCAACCCTCATTATGCCCACCACTGCTCCATATTCCCTGGTAATGGGGGGCCCTGTAGTATAAACTTTCACTCTCTAAGATCAGTAGCTTTGTGATTACAGTAGTAGGGAGAAGCCTATAAATTCTGAGGACCACATTGAAAGTGAGACAGCGAGAGAGCTTGAAGGAAAAAAAATGTCAGTGTTGTGGACTGAAATTGACTTGTATTAATACTTTGACTGGACTGGTTGATACTGTGGAGCTGATGCTCGGTTATGCTTAGTATCTAAATAGGCATTAAGCCACGAGAAAGGAGGCTTCTACTAGGAATTAATGCATGTTTGGGGTTTGCAGCGTGAGGCCAAAGGTATGTGTTCCAAACCACCCAACCATGCATTAATTCCCTAGAAGCCTCCTTTCGAGTGGCTTAATGCGCTTGTAACATGGCAAGTGTAGTTTAAATTTAATGCTGTATTACAATATTAGTTATACAAAAAAACAGACAGTTGAGATTTCAAGTGTTTTTTATGTAAAGAACAACAAGAACACTTTTTGAAACAAACCACGTTTACAAATATTGTGGTGTGCATTTTATACAAATATCCCAGTTAACTGTGTTGTAATACTAGTGTGTTAACATGTCTAGTACATATTTTAATATCGCTGAAATCTTAAAATAGTATTTTAGCTGTTCACGAACTGCAGCTGCAATGCTGTGCGAGCGCTTGCTATGAATTGTGGGATTGCAGTTCCTACTAATTTGCATGCTGAAGCGCGGTTTACCTTTCAGAATCGGAGGAGAAGGAACTTGCGACACTGTCATATGGCCATAAAACTATTTTGACAATGAACAACATTTTTAGTTTCTTCACTTTATAAAACAATTTATTTTTGTATCACTCTTACACATTGTGGAATATCTGCTGCAAAAGGAGCAGAGTGATATCAAATGTGACTGATCCTAGACTCGTCCATTTGCAGATTTTATTTTTGTGTTAAAAAATCAGGCTGTGCTGGAGATACAATTTCCTGATAAGGTGGATATCATCTCCTTGGCTCAGTGGTGCTTTAGTCTACAACAGAATGCAGCTGTATTTACCCAGATAATGTAGAGACACACTGCAGTAGTGCCAAGATAATATGTTGACAGGAGAGTGAGATGTCCCCAGGGCGGGTCGGTGGGTGGGAAACAAACTGACTTTTTATGAAAAACTGCGATGCAGACTTGCAGGTGGATTAGAACTGTATTACAACAGTGGGCATTACTAGGGAATTAATAACCACTTGTTTGTCACATGTTGCATTTTAACCAATGATTAGTACAGACTTCCACTAACATTTATTGCCATGTTACAAAATATTTTATGCCATGTTCATTTACCTGCCAGTACTAATTCTGTCGTCTTGTTTTCCGCAGTATCCAGTCTTCTGAAGAAAAAGAGTGGCTGCAAGTAAAAAGGTGCAGATTAGGTATGTCTTGTATGAAAATGACTTCAGAACCGTTTTCATATGGGGACCGAATATAAGAAGCTAGTGCAGTTTTCAAAGAAGCTACTGTAAAGTCCTGTATTTAATACGAACATACGGAAATTGCCAGCAGCAAAAGGCCATCATGGTCTATCTAGGTTGCTCGTGAATGCAGCTAGCTCCCTATTCAGCAGCTGCCGCACTCCTCCCTTCCCTTCTTGAAGGATTCCACTGTAGTACATGCCGCCACTTCAGCCAGTAGTGCGTTCCACTTTGCTACCACCTTCTCTGTAAACTTTTATCTCCTTTCCTTTCTGATTTTGTTTCCTTGTAACTGTACCAGTAGGCTGCAGAATTCTGTCTGCCACCCATGATTCTATAGTGTTTGCACTAGTTTTTAAAGATCAATGGCAAATACATTTTAGTGAATTTGGACATTGAGGATATGTAAATTTCCAGTGGAATAAAGTGTGTGTGTGTGTGTGTGTGTGTGTGTGTGTGTGTGTGTGTGTGTGTGTGTGTGCTGTGTGTGTGTGTGTCCCTGAGTCACTGATTTTTGTCTTAACATTTAGGCATACTTCTGACCTTGACTTATCAAGTTTAGTGCTGAAACACTGCATGCCTCTCGCCCAGTTTTGTTATGGAGCTGTTCAGAGAACACGTTATACAGGTTGTGATGTGTTTTGGGCACCTTTTTTTGTGTGTGTGTGTGTGGTTTTTTTTTTTTTTTTCATTTATTTAAACACCGTAGCAAGGACTGGCTTACATTGTCAGTGTGCTTGTGAGCCATTGAGATGTCAAAATGATCAGTGGCTGAAGCGCGTCTGATTGAAAGGCTGATCAGGGTATTTGCGTATAACATACTGCTCTCATAGGGAAAAAAAATGGCTAAACTGAATGAAACTTTCCTTTTCATTTACTTAGATAAACAGCAATATGTGTTTTTTATGTCAGTTGTATTTTCTTTACTTGATTCAAACTAATACTGTAATGAGGCACTGTGATACACTGCTGTCTTCACAATAGGACTGAGGAGATTTTGATGACACACCATTAAGTGTGCTCATTCATGAGATGGAGTAGTTCCCACCCCAATTTGTTAGAACACAATTTCACATTAATTATAGGGACACTGTCAGTGCTGTTCACATTGACTTTGCTTTGAAAAACCTGTGCTTGCTCCTCATTCACTGCCCCCCTCCCACACATGCAAAAAATCATCTGGCACATACTAGCAACATAAAATAGTTTTAAAAATATTTGTGTGCCAGTAAATTGAACATTTGGTTAATTATGAGTGTGCTGAATCTGAGGAATTGACTACTGACTGTGGGCCATTGTCATTTGGGGCTCTACTGACTCATCTCAGAGTCCATTTCTGCCCTCTAAAGCCTGTCCAGAAAAGGGTCAAGTACTGTTTCACAGACATCTTTGATAAGGACAAATCCCGGGGCTGCCTTTCCCATGGCAGA
The DNA here is from genome assembly GCA_016271365.2 of Neoceratodus forsteri. Lineage (NCBI taxonomy): Eukaryota > Metazoa > Chordata > Ceratodontiformes > Ceratodontidae > Neoceratodus > Neoceratodus forsteri. The sequence continues at coordinate 62,411,791 of CM028132.1, read as the reverse complement.
GGCGGCATTGTGACCAGCCCTGCAGCTTCGGCAGCATCTTGCCTGGTACCCTCCGCCCATATGGTCCGCAAGTACACGCTTTCTACAGGATACCTTTCCATGTTGTTGGACCATCCCTAGGCTAAGGGTCTGGTTGCAGACTCTGCTGTCTGGAGACAAAGGGGACGTGGACAGGCCCCCAGACGGAGTCGAAGAAGCTTGACCATGGAGCCAAGAACATCTGCACCTCTTAAAAATGGGGCTACAGCTTGTGTCCCATTTAGGGGTACGTGTCCTGGTACTTGATCCTAAAAGCAGGCTGGCACCCCATACTGTATCTGAATGATCTGTCATTACATGAAGAAGCACGAGGGAAGCACGAGTTCTGGATGGTAACCCTGAACCAGATCATGCCACCCCTAGAGCAGTGCATGTGGTTCCGCTCCCTGGGCCTCCAGGACACGTCGTTATTCCACATCCCAGTCTGTTTCACTGGTGGTACCTTCGGGTCCACTCAGAATGGGTTCTGTATCTGTTCCAGGCCATGCCCTTTACCTCTCTTCTGTGCCCAGGGTCTTCACCAAGTACATGGCAGTGATGGTAGCTTTTCTGCGGTGCTAGGGTGTCATGCAGTACCCTGCCTGGACAGCTGTCTGTCTGATGGTATCCAGTGAACAAGGTGACCGCAACTGAGCGCTTACAAAAACAGCGACTCAATTATGGCACCTCTGTTCAGGGCTATGTGGCAGGGCAGCGACCAGATACCTGGGTGGGTGAGGTAGGGCGATTGGGGAAGTGTGCGCGTGGAGGGGGAGAGGAAGGGGAGGGAAGGTATGTGGAGGGGGTGTGGTGGACAGCTGCCGAGCTGGTCTGCTAGCGTTGAGGAAGGTGGTCAGTTGGGAGGTGCAGGGTTTGTGTCCGGCACAGCATTTTTTTTTTTTTTTGCTGGTAGGTGCCTTGTATTTTATTTATTTTTTAAGTATTTTACCCACCCCCGAAATGCAGCCCCCTGGAGTTGAGAATCCTTTAGTAGGGGTGTGCGTAGCCCCGCATTGTGTGTGTGTATATATATAACATTCGTTACGAGTGTGCATCACTGAAATTAATTTTCAGCAATGTACACTCGCCCAAACTGCGATTACTATTCCACGATTGTCGTCATGACATAGAACCCTGTCTGATTGCTGGGCATCCAGGGAGGCCATGGTGTAGTCCAGGTATCTGGCCCTTCAGACAAACAAAGAGTTGGGCCTGTTGATCAACCCAGCCAAGTCTGAATTGATCCCCTCGGAGGTGACCACTTCATTGGAGCAAAGCTAGATTCCCTGTGGGCCAAGGCCTGTCTTCCTGCAGACTGGGCACTGGATCTTACCTCCTTTGATCATTTCAGGTTGGGTGCTTGTGCCCTTCCTGGGACTTTCTGCAGCTGTGGGAGTACATGGCGTCCTGCACCACTGTGGTACTGTGGGCCCGCTGGTGGATGCGGCACCTGCAGTGGGAGTTGGATCATCAGTGGTCCCAGAGTCTAGGACACGTGGACCAGTCTGTCACAGTGACCCAGCTGATGTGGGATACACCATCCAGTGGTAGCTTGTCCTGGAACATCTGGAGTAAGGAATCCTGTTTGTCTGCCCAGAGCTGTCAGTCATTCTGACTACAGACACATCTCTTGTGGGGTGGGGAGCCCACCTGGGGGACCACAGAGCCCACGGGTTCTGGTCACCCAGGGAGTCCCGTTACCACATTGGCTTGCTGGAGCTATATGCAATGCAGCTAGCTATGATGGAATTCTCTCCTTTTGTCAGGGGTCAGGTTGTGCCCGTTCAGACAGAAAACATAACCATGTTTTAACAGAACAGGCAGGATGGCACACACTCTTCCCCTGTGTCAACCCTCCACACCTGGACTCTCATGCCTGGCCTGGGTGCAGCTATCATGGTGATTCACGTTGCTGGAGCAGTAAGTCAGCTGGCGGATACTCCCAGACAGTTTGGAGAGACGTTGCACAAGTGGTCTCTACATCAGGAGGTGGGTGGACCACCTGTTTCCCTGTGGGCACACTTCTGGTTGACCAGTTTTTCTTCTGGGAGAATGCAAAACTGAGACTGTTTTGTACCTACCCTCCTCAGTCCGGGACACCGATAGGGGATGCCTTTGTGAGGCCCTGAACCCCAGTCCTTGGGTACGCTTTCTGTCCTTTCCCTTGATCCACAAGGTGCGGATGATCCTGATGGCTCTAGACTTGCCACAGTAGTTCTGGTACCCGGATCTCCTCCGCCTCGGCAGCGAGCCTTTGTGGCAGTTGCCTCTTCATCCGGACCTACTGATCAGACAACAAGGGATGGTCCTGCACCTCATAGCCTGGTTTCTGAGTAGCTAGAGTTCAGGCTCTGGGTTTTTTGGACAGAGTGCTCCACATTCTGGAGGGTGCGTGAAAGGAATTGACTTGCTAGTGCTATGCATTTAAATGGAAACTGTTTTCCCATTTGGTGTCAGGGCAGGGAGCTTGATCCCCTTGCCTGCCCTGTGGCTAAGATCCTCTAGTACCTATGGTCCCTCTCCCAGCTGAGGCTGTGAGCGACTACCTCAGGTATACCTGGCAGCCATATCTGCATACTGGGAATGGGGTGGTATGCTGACAGTGGCCCAGGAGAAGGTGGTCTGGCACTTTTTCAAAAGATCTTAACCACATGTCCCTTCCTGTGCGTGAAACGCCACCACCACCACAATGGGACCTACTGCTGGTGCTGGCTGTGTTAATGGGCAAGCCATTTGAGCCTGTGCACAGGGGAGATGTTGCAGCTATCATGAAAGGTGACCTTGTTGGTGGCCATCACGCCAGCCAGATGGAATGGTGAGCTCCAGGCACTGTTGGTGGAGTCTTCTTATCTGGTCTTCCACAAGGGCGAGGTCATACTTCGCCCCCATCTGACTTTTCTTCCGAAGGTTGTATCAGAGTTCCACCTTAACCAGGTGATGAGCTTCTCAGTACATTTTACAAACCTTTCTTTAGAGGCAGAACACAGGCTCCATAATCTGGACCTCCGGAGAGCGCTCTTTTATTATAAGGAGCACATGGCTGGAGTTCGTGGTGAGGCTTGCCAAGTGTTTGACATATACTGAAGCCATGCCTGGCAGACCGGCAGCAAAGTGGATGATTGGCAGGTGGATAGCATCCTGCATCAAGCTTTGATATAGGTTAGCTAGTAGGGTACCTCCCAAAGGACTTGGGGCTCATTCCACCAGGCATACCACTGCCTTGGTGGCTGCTTCCAGAGACATCCCCATACAGGAGATCTGTAGGGCTACTATGTATAAGTCAGCACACACCTTAATCTCCCATTATGGCATCGACCTACAGTCTTGCTGGGATGCTGCTTTTGAGACTTTGGTTATCCAGCCTCTATTCACCAGATAGGGGTGCGTGCCTTGCTCTCTCCTCCTGGAGAACTGCTGAAGTCTTAAAACAATTCATTCTGTGTGTGTGTGTGTGTGTGTGTGTGTGTGTTCTCCCTCTCTCTCTCTCTCTCTCTCTCTCTCTCTCAGAAATAATTCTCAGTCCTTCCTCTTTCCTGACATTTTCTATTGTCAAAGGGGTCCTCCAAATTGTTTCACTTGTGCGATTGTGAGGAGAACGACTATGCACATAGTGTCTGTGTCTGTTGCCTAGGCCTCAACAACATTCAGGCCTGCAACATTTGCTGTGGTTTTAATTTTGTGACTAGGCAATGGAGGAAGGGAGCCCTCTAATTTCCTTCTATGGAAAGCTTTTGCAACCATGGAGCAGCAACTCCAATAGTAGATAGTGTCATCTGACCCCACAGTCTGCTCCAGGAAACGCCTATTGAAGAGTCGCGACACTCCTTCCTCGGAAATGCTGTAAAACCAGAAGCATTACAGAGAGAAGTCTTTCTGGGAGAGGGCCCATTCACCACTACGATCAGGGCATCCAAGTCCATCTCCATCACAGCCTGTTTCAACACTGGTGACTAGGACCACCCCAACTGTTCTCAGCCATCTACAGTGACCATATAAGGGCTCCTTTTGAACTGACTGCCACTTGCGACCTGCTCGTTCCTTCAAGAAAGGTGGTGTTCTTGATCACTGTCACCTGTGTGTAGAGTGTGTCTCAGCTTTAGACTCTGGTTGCTGAGCATTCATACCTTATTTTTCACCAGTACCACCCTCATTTTCTTCCATAGGTTGTCTGATTTCACAATGAGACAATTTGTCTTCCAGTGTATTTCCCCATCTTTTCTAATAGAGAGGAGGTTTTGTTACTTATGGTGAGTTATACAGCTTTACGTTTCTGTTTGGATCAAACTTGAGACTGTAGAAAATCTGCTCAGTTTTGTTTTCTTTGCTGCTGGGATGGTGGGCTCTGCTGTTTCTAAGCAGTGCCTTTCCAAATGGTTGGCAAGTTTTATTTCTTTTCTTTGCTGGAAGCACAGTAAGGAACTTCCCGGTCCTGTTCATGGCTACTCCACGCATGTCATGGCCACTATTGTGGTGTGTTTTTTTGTAATGTTTCAGCAGTTGATAGTAGTTGTGCTGCCACTTGGAGTTCTATCAACACTTTTGTTAATGATTACGGTCTGTATATCATCTCTTGTAGGCAAGCTGGCTTTGCTGCTCTGCGAGGCCTGCAGTTTGAGTCCTATAGATCTATGACAGACATGATTCCTACCTCTCAGGGTACCTTTTTGTACTGCTTAGAAATCATTCCAAAGATGTAACTGTACGGAGGGAGATGTCCTGGAAGATAATTTTGTTACTTTCTGTAATAGTAGATCTTCTGTTGAGCCGCAGCTCGCCCTCACACCTTCCACTTCTGTATTCTGAGTGGTATTTTCTGGAAGTCCTGCTTGCCATCACATGCTGTGTTCTTTTCTCTGCTTTATTTGGGTTACAGTTTCTGGTTCCATCACCTCTCCCATGTGTCTGGTACTGGTCTCGGTTTCTGCTGGTATCATGTATCATCTGAGCTTGTCTCTGGCAGAGTACTGAGGTGGGGGGCACCAGTGTTTATATAGACAGTGTCAATGTACGTCAGTGTAGGTGGCCCCAGCTAGCAAAATGTGAGTAGTCCTGACACAGATTGTTTTCAGTTGTAAAGATGGAACTTCTATGGAGGAGAGTCTCTATAAAATCTGCTGCTGCGCTAAGTAACTGAACTTTACTATCAGTAATAGTAGAGCTTCGGCAGACTCCATAGAGGCACACATCTCCCTCCTCCTCCTTCTGTGTTCCCCCAGGTGAGGAGGGCTGCCTTTTTATTACTGATCTCTGCATGGCCTGCCTTCATTTGGCCCAACAGTATTACGAGACAGACTCTACTACCTTCCCTGCTTTTCCTGTATGATTGGCCTGGGATGGTTTTCTTGCTTTGGTTGTTAAATGTTAGAACTCCATTTATCCTTTGTTGGGAACTGATTTTGAAGGGGGCCAGACACATTTTGTAGGGAACGCTGAAGTGTCCAGTAGTGTACATGGAGTTGAACGTCCAGCTATGAAACATGTCACACAGGATTCAAATGCTGTGTGTGTGTGTGTGTGTGTGTGTGTGTGTGTGTGTGTGTGTGTGTGTGTGTGTATGTCACATTGGAGGAGATTCTCTAAGAACTTCTGGTACTGGTAAGTAATGAACCTGTCTTCATTGTATAAATAAATCTGACAGCCTGCTACCCTATTTGTCGTATTAACAAAAAAGGCAGTTTAATAGGTGACGACTAAGACTCTTCATCTCTGATTGTAATGTTTGTTTGTTTTTCTCTAGCTGACTTTGTTTGCACAGTGAAGAAGACTGTATCAGGTGTTGCAAGTCTGATAAAGTTATCACCCACTTTGAGATCCAGAGACACCATGCTATCTGTTGGAAAAGAGACATGTGCAGACTCTGCAGACCAGGTCAGGGAGACAAGTTAATACTAAGCTTTTTGGTGGATTATTCAGTCCCAGCAGAAGTTTGGTCTGGTAACCGGACCTGACCCTCCGTTGCATGTTTATCTTTGAATTTTGCCTCCGTTCCTCTCTGTCCCCCACCCATCTTCTCCACCCACAGGAACTTTCCCCTGCAACTGGAGCCAGGTCTCCCTTCAGAACGTCTTATACCACTGAGGTAACTGTTCTGTTTGGGTGCCTGCTGCACTGAGAGAGAACCATGACTGGACTTCCTCCATTGTCCATTCTATCCCCATATGCACTCCCCTCTTTAGCCTGATAGACCAAGCAGGCATGTCAGGGCGTGCACTCTGAGGACTTGTGCTCTCTCTCTCCCTTTCCTGTTTTTTGTATGTTCCTGGATGATCTCTTCTCCCAAATGCCTCTCCTGGACAGGGTCATCCATAGGTCTGCCAAAAGCAGACCAGGATGCTTCTCATGGCTCCAGAGTTGGATTGCAGATCTGTTGCATGGACCTCCTGCATCTCTGTATTTATAGCCATATCCCTTTTCCCCTCAGAAAAGACCATACCAAGTTCAAAGGGAAAATAGCCCATCTGGATCCTCTGTCTCCGTACCTAAAAGATTGGTATGTGAGAGGCTAGAATTTGAAGTCCTGAGCATCTGGGGTGAAGGTCATATCGTTTTTGTAGTATCCAGGGAGTCTGCTACTCAGAATTCCTGTGCCTTCAGTTATGAAATATTTTTCATTTGGCGTGGGACGAAGCCTTATTTCATGTTCTTGAACCTTCGGGTAATTAATGATCTCCTGATAACGAGGGATCAAAGGAGTCGTTCAGTGGTATTCTTGGACCTCTATGCAGCATTTGACACTGGACCATGGAGTGTTACTTGAGCGTCTGTGGTTGATCTGCGGGTTGTTGGGTACACTCCTTAGGTGGTTTAGGTCTTTCCTTGCAGGCAGGACTTGGAGAGTGGTGTCAGGGATTTATTCCTCTACTCCTCTCCCTCTGTCCTGTGGGATTCCGCAGGGCTCAGTGTTGTCACCCATGTTGTTCACTGTGTATATGCTATCATTGGGAGGCGTTATAAGGCAGTATGGGCTGCGTTTCCACTGCTATGCAGATGGTGCTCAGCTTTACAAGTCTTTTGTGCCTGAACAAGCTGAGGCCGTTTCTCTCTTTAACTCACTGTACCCTGGGTGGCCATTTTGTATCAGGAGAATCAGTGGATGGTTCGGATTTCATACGGAGCTATTGGGTACAGTGAGTTAGCTGCTTCTCCGAGATACAAGACTGGATGAGTGCTAACTGGCTGAGGTTAACCCTGATAAAACTGAGGTGTTGGTGGGGGATCCAGGTTGGCGGGGTTTGGGGTTGTCGGCTGGACACTGTCCCAGCTTTGGCTCTGTGGAAGCTAGCTTCTGACCTCAGACCGAGTGTAGAATGTGGGCGTTGTACTTGAGAGTAGTTTGACACTTAAGGCTTAGGTGTCAGCTGTTGTCAAGACCTCTTTTTATCATCTGAGGAATATTGCCTGGATTAAACACCTGGTTCCGCCCGCCAACCTTTCAACTTCGGTTCATGCTTTTGTGATCTCCCGCCTTGACTACTGCAATGCCCTGTACCTTGGGCCTTCAGGGGTTGATATCCGCCATTTGCAGCACGGGCAGAATGCAAGTGGCCAGGCTGTTGACTGGCCTGTCAAGAACTTGTCAGGTCACATCTGTGCTCTGTAACCTGCACTGGCTGCCAATACAGTGGCGGATCACCTTCAAGGTCAGTTTACTGACCTAAAATGCCCTACACGGACGGGGACCTTGGTATCTGCAAGATCTTCTCTGTCCTTATTGCCACCCTCCACTCCTCTGACAAGGGACTGCAAGAGGTTCCCAAGGTTCGATTAAATGGGGGGGGGGGCTGTTCTTTTGCTTTTATGGCCCCCACCCTGTGGAGCTCTGCTGTGTCAGGTACGTGAGTGCCCGACTGTCGAGAGCTTTTAAAACTCAACCTGTTTGGTATGGCTTTCATCGATTTTATTTTAGGATTTTACTGTAATTGTCTGTATTTATATTATAGTTTTTTGGATTATTTAGTTGTACAAGTGCTTTGATCTTTTTGAAATTGTGCTTTCTATAAATGATTGATTGAAATAATTTTTTTCTTTAATTGCTTCAGATGGTTATAACCAGAGTATGTGAGCTTCAGACAAAGTACACTACCGATCAAAAGTTTTAGAACACCCCCATTTTTCCAGTTTTTATTGAAATTTACGCAGGTTAATGTCTCAATGTACTCTGAAATTAAAGCATAGAACAAATAAACAATTGGAGATAAACAAAATGATTCTAGGATTTTTTTTTTAACAAAATTTAATCTAAATTTTTGACTCATCAAAGTAGCCACCTTTTGCAGATATACTGTAACCGCCGAACACACTCGTGGCATTCTTCCTACAATGGACATCAAATATTGTTCGGGAAGTTCTTCCCAACACTGTTGCAGAAGTTCCCACAAATGTGTTGCACTTGTAGGTTACATAGAAACATAGAATTTGACGGCAGATAAGGACCGCTTTGCCCACCCAGTCTGCCCATTTCCCTACCTACTGGATAAGCTGCAGATCTTAGTTTACCAGCAGCCTTACTTCTTCCTACCCCCACCCCCCAGAATTGCCTTACGACTATCCCATGCATGCTTGAATTCCACCACTGATTTTGACTCCACAACCTCCTCCGGAAGGCCATTCCATGCATCCACAACCCTCTCTGTGAAAAATATTCCTTAAATTACCTCTGAGCCGCCCTCCCCCATCTTCAAATTGTGCCTCTTGTTCTTGCACACCTCTTTTTTGAAAGATGCTACCTCTTGGACTTTGTTGATTGAGGTACTTGAAAGTTTCTATCATGTCCCCCTCTCCTCCTTTCCTCGGGAGGCTATGCATATTAAGCTCCTTAAGTCTTCATATGTCCTCCGTGCAGACCCTGCACCATTTTAGTTGCCCCTCCTCTGGACAGCTTCCATCCTGTCTATGTCTTTATGGAGATTGGGTCTCCAGAACTGCACACAGTACTCCAGATGGGGCCTCACCAGCTGTCTGTACAGAGGGATAATAACTTCCTGTTTTCACTGGTGATGCCTCTCCTATGCATCCTAGTATCCCCCAGCCCTCCTTGCTGCCTTCTCACATTGCTTGCCCACCTTTAGGTCATCTGATATGACTACCCCAGGTCCCTTTCCATTTTTGTTGTTGTTAGTATCTCACCCCCCCATTGTGTACTCTTCCCCTGGATTTTTGTTTCCCAGGTGCATTACCTTGCACTTCTTAGCATTGAATCTAAGCTGCCATACATTTGACCATTCCTCTAACCTTGCCAAGTCCCTTCTCATCCTTTCCACCCCACCCTGTGCATCAACTCTGTTGCAGATCTTAGTGTCATCTGCAAGGTTGCTTTGCTTTCACCCTTCTGTCCAGTTCATCCCAGACCAGCTCGATGGGGTTTAAGTCTGGAGACTGTGCTGGCCATTCCATGATTTGAAACCTACCATCTTGTTCTTTTCCTCGAAGGTAGTTCTGACATAGCCTGGAGGTATGTTTTGGGTCATTATCTTGCTGTAGGATGAACCCCTGACCAACTAGGCGTGACCAGAGGGTATTGCATGGCGCTGCAAAATGCTGTGGTAGCCCTTTTGGTTCAGGGTGCCAGTCACTCTGTGCTGTTGTCCTGTGAGCCGCCTATCACGCAAGCTGTTGACTCTCAGAAACTTGTCTTCTGATTCTGTTGTGACTTTGGGTCTGCCAGACCTCTTCCTGTCAGAGTTTCCTCCAGTTTCCAATTGCCTTTTGATGGTGTAGGAAACTGTACTCACTGACAGCTTGGTTTTCTTTGCAATTTCTCTACAGCAGTTTTTGCTAACCTAAACTTTTTTTTTTTTTAACCTCTAGCAGTTTACCGCTTACCTTTGTACCATTTCAGGTTATTCACTGGACTTGAATTGCTTAAATTTCAATAAAAATTGGAAAAATGGGGGTGTTCTAAAACTTTTGACTGGTAGTGTATATTTTAAATATACAGCAAAGTGGTGAATAGAAACTATACATGCATTTTGCAGGTCTTAAATGACTTCCATGTAAACCAATCCATCTTTGCCTGTAAATTTTTCGGACATCACTTTACCAAGGATGAAGCAACCCTTTACACCCAAAGATGATTCTCTGTAGTAGGCAAAACTGAATCCCCAAGAAGTGATGAGCAGAAATTATTTGTTCTAACAATGTGGATACAGTCCACTATCCACTTTCTGGCAGTTCTGCTGGGGTTAACTGACTCATTGGAAGTCTTCATGCTAAGCTCCTTCCACCACCTGGGTGGTATATTTGGCTCCACTCCGTGGCATCATATATTTCAATCTACTAGAAGGGACAGGTCTCCTTTGCGACTCTGCAGTGTTGAAGGATTTTAAGTTTTCAAAGCACTTCTTTGGGCGAATCATTGACTGTTACAGTACGTATTCCACTTTAAAGGTGCTCTGCTGTCTTCTGGCTCTGCTTTGAGGTCGCGACAGTGTGGAGGGGTTGTGCGATAACAGATGAACCAGACATGAAACTTCAGGTTCAACACACAATCTGTGTGTGATGTTTATTCAAAATACAGGAAATACACTTTTGCAGTACCATATTCCTTCTTCAGTACATCAGTTTGCAGCAACAGAATATGTATGTCCTTTTTCTGCATTTAGCCAGCACCTACTGACACTGATCTCTGATCTAACCACTTTTCAGTTAAAACCTTTCATCCCTATGTTGGCCCCGTTTTGCTTGGGTAGAGGGGGCTCAAAAAGAAACAAAACAAGCTTAAAAACAAAGACCTCAGTGCAGAAACACTGAAAGAAGGGCTACCCCAAAAGGCATTGGCAACAAATCAAGTTTCAAAAAAATACATCATCATACATACATCCATCCATAATGCAAAGCATCTTGTGATATACGCAAATCACCATGGCATTTCAGATTTGTTCAGTTTACATCAATTTACATGCATTCTAAACAGCTCAACTAATTTAATTTTTATAATAGTCACCTAGTACTTTTTACCATTATCAAAAACACCTAGTGCCATGGTATTTTCAGCATTTACAGGTTTCATAAACATAAAAGTTATATACATCAAGGTATTTTATGAAGTAGTGCTATTGCATACTAAATCCAACAACAATAAACACAACCTGTTTTACATGCGCTCGGAGGTCACCACAGTAACCTCCCTGTACGAGGACCTGAGGGGAGGGAAGGAAAATGAAAGAGGACACTATAGCATAGTCAAGAAAGGGGAAGGGGTGCCCATAGGTGGCCAACCTTATGGACTAGAAATTGTAAAGGATAGATTAGGTTGCTGAGTTACAGGCACTGATGGCAGAAGGAGAGGTGGATATAGCTGCCATTACTGAAACATGGCCACCCATTACCAGGACTGGGACTTGGTGATTCCCAGGGTACAAACTGTACCGGATGGACATGGGGGAGGGGTGGCTGTTTATATAAGGGAAGGAATATAATGTAGCAGGGAGGAGGGCACCCCTGCCACATTGAATATCAGGGAACAGGTTCTCCTGGAGGCTTTCCAGGACAGATTCCTGGCACGGATGGTAAGGGAGCCACCCAAGGAAGGAAACCTACTGGACCTTGTGCTGACAAATGGGGAGGATGTCTAGGAGCTGGGGGAGGATCCCCTGGCAGGGACAGACCACCACACAGTGTGGTTCTCGATTATAGAATGGGCAAGGAGACAGCAGGAACCAGAACAAAGGTGATAGATTTTAGGCGGGCGGACTTTGGGAGGATGAGGGACATATTGGAGGGGCACCTCGCCAAGATCCACCCACATATAGATGCTAATCAGAGATGGGAAAGTATCAAATGTGGGTTAGCAGAGGCTACTGACTCGTGTTCAGAGCTCCTAAGAAGAAAGCCCAGGTCAAGGAATCCAAGCTGGTTAAGGAGGAAGTTGTTGGGGAGAGGTAAGGAAAAGAGGGCTGTCTTCAGAAAATACTTGGGATCTCGAAGATGGGCGGATAAGGAGGAGGACATGAAGAAATCGAGAGGTGAGCTGATTGGTCAGAACAACCAAGGCAGCAGAGGAGCTAAAGCTGGCGCGGGGGATCAGAGAAGGGGAAACATTTCTTCACATATATAAGGGAAAGAAGCTGCTGGAAGGATCAGATTGTTAGGATCAAGGTAGATGGGGTGGGGTTGGAGAAAGGGGTGGAACATACAGAAGTGCATAATGACTACTTCTGTGTTTACCAAGGAGAAGCAGGGGTCAGTGCCACAAGGGAAGGGAGGGTTGGGGATGGAGAGGGAAGGCAGAGCTAATGGAGGGGGGTAATCCCAGTGAATGAAGTGGTAGAAGGCCTTAGGGCCCAGAATGTGGATAAGGCACCAGGTCTTGACAGCATACGCCCCAAGGTGCTGAGGGAAATGGCAGGCATCCTGGCAAGAATGCTGGCAGACTTGTTCAACACCTCCCTGAGGACTGGGTGCATTCCTCAGGACTGGAGGATGGCACATGTGGTGCCTATCCATAAAAGTGGGCCCAAGGATGAGCCAGGGAACTATAGGCCAGTCAGCCTCACCTCCATTGTGGGGAAGCTTATGGAAACTATCCTTAAGGAGAGGCCGGTAGCCTTTCTGGAGGAGAATTGTCTCCAGGACAGCAGGCAACATGGGTTTGTCTCTGGTAGATCCTGCTAGACAAAAATAGTTGACTTCTATGACTGGGTAGCTAGAGCAATCGACTGGCCAGGCGGTGGATGTCCTGTATTTGGACTTCAGCAAGTGTTTGATTTGGTGCCATGCAGGGTTTTTTTTTTTTTTTTTGTGCATTCTGTTTCTTCTCTGGAGGATCGGGGCATCCTTCCAGAGTACTCTCTCTCGGCACATGCCTCTACTCCCTGCCTGAAACCTTCAGACCGGTCTCCTCCCTGACTCCCACGGCAAGTCCACCCCCCGGTGGCAGCCTATCTGAAATTAGAGGGACCTATCGTGTGGACAGGACGGGCGTGAGAGATCCGGTCGAGCAGGTCCATCGATGTGATGTGGGCTGGCCCCTTCAGTCTCTTTCATCTCCACCAGTCCATCCAGGGCTTTTCTGTGTACTTGTGTTGCCCCTTGGAGCGCAGATATGCAATGGGGTCCATGGCTCTGATGCAGATGCCCACTGCGCTCTGCCCCAGCATCTGCTTAGCACAAGTGTTCACCCGGTGCTTCCCCTGACTACCACCAGGGGTCACTCTGGAGCAGCACTATCCCCTGATCCCTTGCTGGGAGGGGAGAGCAGTCCTCTGGATGTTTGATCCTCTGCCGGCTTGGATCTGTTCCCAAACACGAGTCGCCGACATGGTGCAAGGTGTGGTGTCCAGCGCCTCAACCGTCCGCGCCACCGGGGCGGCTGCCACATGGGAGGTTGATTAGCAAACTGGGTAACCTGGGCGCAAGGGAGAAGCTGGTGCAGTGGGTCAGAAACAGGCTGCGGGATAGGCCGCAGAGGGTTGTTGGGCGGGGTTAAGATACTCCACTCCAAGAGCTGTAACCAGCAGGGTTCGACAAGGCTTAGTACTGGATCCAATATTTGGCATGTTTGTTGCCGACATCGCAGATGGGATTAAGAATAAGATCAGCTTATTTGCAGATGACACTAAGATCGGTGTGGTGGTGGACAGCACAGAGGGATGGCTAGGACTACAGGGAGATTTGGCTAAACTGAAGAGCTGTTCGGACACATGGCAGCTGGGTTTCAATGTGAAGAAGTGTAAAGTCATGCACTTAACAGCCAGAAACCGGAGGTTTGCTACAAGCTGGGGGGAGGGGGGGGGGTACAGTTATCCACTACAGAGGAGGAGGAGAAGGATCTTGGGGTGCAAATCACAGGACAAATGAACAATTCAGCATAATGTAGGAAGGTAGCAGCTAAAGCTAATAAGATGATGTGTATTGCCAGGGGACTATCTTCCAGAAGGAAGAAGGTTATCCTTCCGCTGTACAGGTCACTGGTCAGACCGAACCTGGAGTACTGCGTACAGTTCTGGCATTCCTGTTACAACCATGCTTCATAGGTCAGGCCCTTTGCTCCCACAGTGCCAAACCTCGAAGTGCAATATGTGAACAGGAGACAAATAAGGTAACCCTCCTGTCTGTTTTGGGTCCAAATCACCTACTAGCCTCACATCCTGGGGGTCAAATGTGAACCTTTTTGCTAGTACACCCAGTTAACAGGCTCGGATATGTACCCTCTTTGGGGGATGCAGTACAATCCTTCACCCAGTGGCACCCTGCCAGGTTCCCAAGTGTACCCTTATGACTCAATATGAGACCTAGGTATATTCTTAATTTTTTTAGCAAGATAGCAACACACCCTTTTCTTGAGCACTTAAGTTTCAGAATTTCCCAGTACAGTTTCAGCCTACACATGCAAAAGAGACTCAAGCAGGGTTTAGGAGAACCAAAAAGGTTTACTAAAAAAACAAAAAAACACTTATAGATATCCCGTACTTACAATCCAGAAAATACTTTGGAATTTTACAGGACAAAATGCCTGATTACTTAAAGTTCTAGCCGTGTTCCCTATGCTTTACAAAAAGTGCCTTGCTTTAGTCCAGAAAATGAAGTGTGTCCTTAAATTCAGAGAGGGCATCTGCTAATCCCTCCAGATGCTGGCAATAGTCAACTGTTGGTCTCCTCACTTCCTTGTGAGGTCATAGCACCCATGAGGTCACTGTTAGCCCTGTGATTGCTCTGTAATCAGAATATGAATATCCAAAAGGATGTTATTTTACTGCTGGCTGGAAATCAGCAGTTACCAGTTTTTAAAATATGACAGTGTCTTGAATCAAAACAGTTCCTTTGATGTCTCTCTACTGACTTCCTGGCTTACAAAATGATTTCAGTTTTATAACTTAACGGGGTTCTGTTAAAATGTTCTTTTTCCCCTCAAGGATTATAAATGTATGCCTTGTCCCGAGCAAATCGGAGTAGGAATATTTTACGAGGTGTTATCACCTGGCATTTGGCAGGAAGCGCTGTGTATTAAAACAGAGCAGGAAGCGCCATCTGCTACAGTAGGGCTGTGCTGAGGTTAAAGGTCAAGCCTACTACTTGCTGGCTTCGCTTTTATTTATAACACAAATATTATACAATATAATTATTAGAGAGTTTATCACGTGACAGTCCCTCCCTCCTTAGACCGAATTTGGGGGATCTATTCCTGCATGGGATGAGTTCCCCAAATTCCGTTCACATCTCAAACCGACTGGATAAACCATCAGCGTTTTCGTTCGCTGCCCCTGCCCTGTGGGAGACAATCATGTCATAACTTTGCAAGGCAAGGCTTCATCTTAGCAGCCTACCATTTGTTTTACCCATTTGTGCCAGCCAAACCATTGAGTTGTGATTTGTTTGTACCTCAAAATGTTGCTCATATAGGTATGGCTCTAACTTCTTTAGTGCCTACACCATGGCAAGACACTCTTTTTCCACTGTAGAATAAGCCTGCTCCCTGGGAAGTAACTTGTTACTGAGGTACACTATGGGGTGATGTTTCCCTTGGTTGGTTGTTTGACTAAGCAGTGCCCCAATACCCAGATATGAGGCGTCCGTCTGGACTACAAAGGGTCTACTATATTCTGGACTTGCCAGTACAGGAGCACTGCACAGTGCCTCCTTTATTCTTGTAAAGGCTTGTTCACAGGCTGGTTCCCAGGTAACTTTCTTGGGTATCCTTTTTCTCAACAGGCCAGATAGGGGAGCGGCCAGGGCACTGTAGTTTGGTACAAATTTCCTATAGTACCCTGCTGTCCCTAGAAAACTCCAAACCTGCTTCTGTGTTTCCGGCTGGGCCATGCCTTTATTGCATTTACTTTTGCTTGGTTAGGATGGAGTTGTCCCCGGCCTACAACGTGTCCGAGGTATGCCACCCCAACCATGGCCACCTGGCACTTCTCAGCTTTTGCAGTGAGTCCAGCCCTCTGTATCCTGCCTGGCACTTCCCTAAGGTGGGACAGGTGTTCCTCCCAGCTGGCACTAAAGATGGTAGTGTCATCCAGGTATGCCACGGAGTACTCCTCAGCGCCATTTAACACCTGGTTCACCAACCTTTGGAAGGTGGCAGGGGCGTTCTTTTCAAAAGGCATTACTTTAAATTCAGATAACCTTATCAGAGTGATGAAGGCCGACCTCTCCTTAGCTCTGGCAGTTAACTCTACTTACCAATACAATACCCCTTTGTCAGGTCAATAGTTGTAAGGTATGTCGCCCCTCTCAACTTGTCCATTAGTTCATCCGTCTATGGCATTGGGTGGGCGTCTGACTTCGTGACTGCATTGAGTCCATGATAGTCCACACAAAACGAGTAGAGCCATCTGGCTTGGGAACAAGGACTACTGGTGAGGCTCATGGGCTGTGAGATTTCTGGATTACCCCTAATTCCAGCATTTCCTCCACCTCCCTCATAATGTCCTTTTGGACAGCCTCTGACACCCGATATGCTGTTCACCGTATGGGCGCCTGCGTCCCAGTTTCCACATCATGCGTCATTAAAGGGGTTAGTCCAGGCTCGGTGCTAAACAATGGGGCAAAGTCTGCTGAAACCTCCCTAACTGGGGCGAAATTTTAATTGCCTCCACAGAGGACTCCCGCTGGCTTTCTTCCAGCAAGTCCAGAAGGGGGTCTCCTTCGTCCGTCCCCTCCCCAGGACTACACACTGCAAACACCATGTCAGCCCTGTTAGCATATGGCTTCATCATGTTGACATGGTACATTCTTTGTGTATGTCTCTTGTCAGGTAGTTCTATAATGGTAGTTTACACCATTTACCTGTCTGACTACTTTGTACGGTCCTGCCCACTCGGCCTGCAGCATATCTTTCCAGACCGGGGATTAGGACCATGACTTTCTGACCCACAACGTACAAGCGAGCTCTGGCTCTGTGGTTGTACCACACCTTTTGCTTTTGTTGGACAACTGCCAGGTTTCTCTGGGCTTTTCCTATAAGCCCCTTCAGCTTTTCCCTAAACTTAAGGACATAATCCACTGTGGGAGTTCCCTGGGTGGCATGCTTGCCTTCCCAGTCCTCCCGGGTCAAGTCTAGAGGCCCACGTACCCATGCGCCCATATAAGAGCTCAGAGGGGGAAAACTCTGACTCTTGAGGCACCTCCCTGTATGAAAACGGGTGGGGAAGATATTTCTCCCAGTCCCTCCCATGCTGTTCAGCAAAAGCTTGGAGCATTGACTTAAGGGTACCATTGAATCTTTCCATAAGCTCATTGGCTTGTAAGTGATAAGGTGTCGTGTGTCTCTGCACCACCCGACGCTTCTCCCACAAACATTTCAGGTCCGACATGAAGGAACCCCCTTGACTGGTGATAACCTCCTGCGGAAACCCAACACAGAAGAAAATCCCTAGCAAGGCATCTGGCCACTTTGTCAATCCTCAGTGAGGATAGGGTGACTGCCTCTGGGTACTGTGTGGCATAATCCACCACAGTCAGGATAAACCTCTTCCTGGAGGAGCTGGGGGTATTTAAAGGCCCCACAATATCCATTCCCACCCTCTGGAATGGCTCTTCCACTGTGGGCAAAGGAATTAGGGTGGCTTGGGTTTTCTTACCTGACTGCCCCATTTCTTGGCATCGGTGACAAGACCTGCAATACTTCTTCACCTGTTGGGTGAAGTTGGACCAATAGAAATTCTGGGCCAATCGCTGTGTAGTGTCCGCGATTCCCAGATGACCGGACATGGGAATATCGTGTGCAGTCTTGAGCAACTGCTCACGGTACCACTTTGGAACGACAAGCTGCCTGCCCATTACCCCTCCATCTGTCCTTGCATCCTGCTTATACAGCAGTCCATTGTCCCAATAAACTTTGTTTCAAACACCATGAAGTCTTGCTATATTATAACAATAGCAGTCAGCCACTGCAGCTGAACTGCCCCGGAGAGGAAGGAGTTAACTCCAGAAGATCCGGAGTTCTACAGCGCGAGGGCGCTGTGCCCAAAGCTCTATCTGGCAGTTTCAAATGAAACTGTCAGATTCTTCTCTGCTTCACTGAACAGTCGCTCGAGATCAGCTCCTTCAGCTCGGTTCATTCTCGGTTCAAGCGAGTATTTTTGGTTCATTTGAACTGGCAAAGTTGTTATTTTACCGCATTTCGGTTTTAAAGCTCTATCTGGTAACCGTAAGTACAAAAATTTAAGTCTGTGTGGAAAATTAATTATCGGTTCGGTTTTGAACCGATCGGTTGTTTTTTTCTGTATTTTAAAAGTGTACAGTGGGTTTTAGAGTGCGGTTCCCGGTTCTTATCGGTTCTAAAAAAAACCGAATTATAACGGTTTTTCAAATACCCGTGACACGGTTAGGAACCGATAAGGGTGTCTTGCCTGGCACTGCCATCAAAAGGGCAAGTTTTGATTAGGCTGGCATTATGTCTGAGAAACCCAAAAGAAAAACCGGGCCCACTGGGTTTCAACACTGTGATGTCTGTGGGGACGCTTGCTAAGGCTGACCCACACACCACTTGTGTTTATTGTCTGGGGGCTGACCACCTCCTGTCAGACTGCCAGGTGTGTAAAAATTTCCCTGCAGCCACCCTGGAGAAGAGATTGGGCCGGCTCAGGGAACGAGAGGCCAAAAAGTCCGCTGACCCGATGGCCAGCCGGTCCAGTACCCACTGGACCAGAGGAGTTCCTCTGACCAGGGCGAGACTTCCTCAAGAAAGGAAGGCTGGTTCAGAGGAACCAGTCCCAAGTAAAAGACAAGGAAATCAGTAGGTCTGGAGTCCAGAATTGTGTCTCCAACTGCTGCAGAGATAGCTAAAGCCATTCAGATTGTCCAGTCACTGTCTCTGGGATCTGTAGAACCACCAACAGCTGGTAAAAGGTTGGTTCTGCTCAGTCCCAGTGGTTCAGGATTTTGAAGTTGAGGATTTTTATGAACCACAGGAGGGGAGGAGGAATTTGATCATTATATGTGTGGCTGGGGGTCTGGACGTGCCTCATTGAACCGACATTTCTCCAGACAGACCTTTAGAATCTCCTCCTATTCTGTCTGAGTCCCTTCTTTCTTTATTTTTACAAAAGGTTGCAGAAACCTCCAGCTTCCTTTAGAGGAGGCTGTGGATGAGCAAGAGGAGCCTGATTATGTGGAAATGATGGATATTCCAGAGTCTAGGAGGTTGTCTATTCCTTTGCATAAGTCATTTAGGAAGCAAACAACAAAGATTTTAAAAATCCTCATTCTGTCCCTCCTGTAGATAAAAAAATGGACAGAAGGTATACTTTGTCAGGCTCGATACAGACTTCCTTACTGAGCAGTGTAGTCATGTAG
Organism: Neoceratodus forsteri; assembly: GCA_016271365.2. NCBI lineage: Eukaryota > Metazoa > Chordata > Ceratodontiformes > Ceratodontidae > Neoceratodus > Neoceratodus forsteri. Next base: position 62,392,534 of record CM028132.1, on the reverse strand, counting down.
GTGTGGTACAAGCTGCAGCCTGTGACAAGGCTAATATTCCTCTGGCCTCGCATCCTCCTGATAAGGATTCCAGGAAGATTGATGCCATGGCGAAGAAACAGTATATGGCAGCTTCTTTGGGGCTCAGGCAGGCAAATTATATGGCTTATGTAGCTAGATATCAGAAATCAAGGTGGGACACAGTATTACAGTTAGCCAAGCAGGCCCACGGCCAGCTGGCTAGTGAGTTGGAACAGGTGGCTGCTGATGGCATTGAAGCCTCTAAAGTTCAATTTCATACTGCTGTTGATGTTAATGATGTTTCTTCTAGGGTCATGGCCAGTTCTGTAGCTTCCTGAGGTTGGCATGGCTCAGATGCACTAATCTGTCCCAAGATACCCAGTCAAAGGTTATGGATTTTCCTGTAGTGGGAAATTCTCTTTGGGGAACAAACAGAAAACTATATGAAAAAGATGGATGAATACAGAACTACCTACAAAAGTGCCCAGGCTAAGGAGAAGCATGCCATGCCACAAAGGCATGCTCCCAGAGGTAGGGGCAGGCCTTTTCAGGCCTTTTACCAATTTCAAGCCTCCTCTGCTGTCTACAGAGAGGGTTTCTTCAGAGGCAGGGGTAGGGCGAGGCTCAAGTGGGCCGTCCCCTCCCTCAGCCTAAGGCTGCTGCTAAGCAGGCACCCTGATGGTGCCCAGGGCCGATTTCCTGTACCAGGGGGCAGGTTGGCTTATTTCAGCTGGAACTGGCTGTCCCTAACTACGGACAGATGGGTTCTGGAGGTAATAGGCCAGGGTCTGGTTCTCAGCTTCAAACACTTTCCAAAGATGAGAGCCAGGCATTTTCCACCTGCAAATCCTTCAGAAGCCCTTGCTTTGGAAGCAGAGGTTTCTGCTCTGCTGGACTGCAAAGCAGTGGAAGGTCCTCCTTGCCATCAGGGCAAGGGCTTTATTCAAGATACTTTCTTACCCAAAAGACAGGAGAATGGCGGCCCATTCTAGATTTAAGATACTTGAACAGGCATCTGTTGAAACCAAAGTTCAAAATGTTGACTCTGGCAATGATATTGCCTTCCCTAAGGCCAGGGGACTGGCTAGCTTCCCTGGACCTCAAGGATGCCTATTTTCATGTTCTGATCAGGCCTTCTCACAGAAAGTACCTCTGGTTCGAACTGCCCTCAGGCCACTACCAGTTCAGGGCAATGCCCTTCGGCCTTACCTCTGCGCCAAAGGTATTCACAAAATGTCTCGCTGTAGTAGTGGCTCGCTTAAGAAGGCAAGGGGTTGCTGTGTTTCCCTACCTGGACGACTGGCTCATTGTGGGTCAGTCTCCAGGTCAGGTGAAATCCCACTTGCAAGTCACCCAGCAGCTTCTCACTTCCCTGGGATTCCTGCTAAACTTACCAAAGTCAGTTCTGGAACCAGTTCAGGTCCTAACTTCATAGGCGCAGAATTGAACACAAGGTTAGCCAGGGCTTTTCTTCCTCGGAAAGGGTGGACAGACTCATCGCCCTGGCATCCTCCTTTACTCCCGCGGGTCTCTCGACCAGCAAGGCATTTTCTGCAACTCCTCGGGCACATGGCTGCTTCCACAGCTGTCGTGCAGGGAGCAAGATTCCAGATGAGGGACATTCAGTTCCATTTGAGGGCCTATTGGTCTCAAAGGAAGGACCCCCTTACCAAGTTGGTCCCAGTTACTCAAACTCTGATCCTAGCCCTCCACTGGTGGCAGGTCCAGAGCAATTTAAGACAAGGGGTTCCCTTCATTCCCATTTCTCACTCCCTCACCCTCACCACGGATGCCTCCCTGTTAGGGTGGGGGGCTCACCTGGGTGACCTTGCCACTCAGGGGGTATGGTCTCCTCAGGAGTCTCTGCTCCACATCAATCTTTTGGAACTCAGAGCTGTCTTTTTAGCTCTTCGGGTCTTTTCAGATTCTGTCCAGAACAAAGTGGTTCAAGTCAGGACAGACAATACCACCACAATGTGGTACATCAACAAGCAAGGGGGCACTCGGTCTTCAGCCTTGTGCACCGAAGCAATGAAGTTGTGGTCTCTGGCTTACTCCCTGAACACCTCCCTGATAGCGGTTCATCTCCCAGGGAAGGACAATGTCCTGGCGGACGCCCTCAGCAGAATTTCTCAGGGCCATCACGAATGGGCTCTGAATCCACAAGTGCTGGGGTCTGTCTTTGCCAGATGGGGCACTCCTCAGATAGATCTTTTCGCAGCCCCAGACAACCACCAACTTCCTCTTTTCTGTTGCAGGCCTCTAGTTCTGGGCTCAGTCCCTCAGGACGCCTTTCTGTTGGACTGGAAAGGGAAGTTCCTGTATGCCTTTCCCCCCTTTCCTCTCCTTTTCAGGGTACTACTAAAAATCAGATCTCAACCTTGCAGAGTGATTCTGATTGCCCCAGATTGGGCCAGACAGCCCTGGCACCCTCTGCTCCTGTCCTTGGCAGTCCACCCTGCCCTGAGCCTGCCCAGAGTCCACGACTTACTGGCCTGTGCACAGGGGAGAGTGTGGTATCCGGACCTCAAATCCCTCCACCTCAAGGCTTGGCTCTTGAGGAGCTAGAATTTGCTGACTTACACCTTTCTCAAGGTGTCATGGATATTTTAAAGGCTTCAAGAAGCCTTCCACTAGGGCCACTTATAATTCTAAGTGGAAGAGGTTTTCCATCTGGTGCTCTGAGAGGCAGATTATCCCAGAATTTGCTGATCTTCCCATTCTACTGGACTATTTGGTCCATCTGAATTCCTAGGCCTTAGACCAGCTACCCTGAAGGTTCATCTGGCAGCTGTCTCTTTTGTGTCAGCAGGGAAGCCTGCCTCCTTTCTTCTCACCCGGTGTTCTCCAAGTTTTTAAAGGGTTACTTCATACTAACCTCCTTTTGGGAACCAGCTCCCGCCTGGGACCTGAATATTTGCATTGCTCAGTTAATGCAACCCCCTTTGAGCCTCTGTCTTCTGCAGAGCTCAAGTATTTAACTGGAAAACCGTTTTCCTAGTAGCTATCACCTCTGCCAGGCAGCATAAGTGAGCTACAGGCCCTGTCAGTGGAAGAAGATTTTATCTCTTTCCATAGAGATAAGGTAGTCCTTAGGACTAATAGAAAGTTTTTGCCTAAGGTGGTTTCTGATTTCCACCTGAATCAATCTATCTCTCTCCCAGTATTTTTCACTGAGCATTCTTCCTCAGGTGAGAGGAGACTGCACAGCCTGGATGTCAAAAGAGCCTTAAGCAACTATTTAGAGCGCACCAGAGGTCATAGGTTTGAATCCCTCCAACTCTTTCTTACCTATGGCGAGGTTGGCAAAGGGAAACCTGCCACTAAGAGAACAATTGCAAGGTGGATTGTTTCTTGTATCCAATTCTGTTATCAGAAACGGGTAGAGTACCCCCCTCTGGATTGAGGGCCCACTCCACCAGGGGTACAGCTGCGTCTCTAGTGGCTGCTAGAGACATCCCCATTCTGGAGATTTGTCAAGCTGCTACCTGGAAGACAGTTCACACCTTTACCAAGCATTATTCCCTGGATGTCCAGTCCAGGAGAGATGCTCGGTTTGGCACAGCTGTGCTTCAGAGCCTATTTCCTAAGTAGGTTCTGACCCTCCTCCATGGAGGTACTGCTGTGTAATCTGTTATTGTTATAATATAGCAAGACTTCATGGTGTTTGAAGAAAAATTACTCACCTTAGTAATTGCTTTTCTTCTCATGGAGTCTTGCTATATTATAACCACCTCCCTCCTGCCCCTCTCAGAACTTCTACTTGGGTAGGGTGGCGAATTGGTGCAAGCACTGTGTCATGCCATTGTAGTTTTTCCTTACCCTCTTTCCTTTGGGTTAGGGATCTAGATTGTTTCATTTAGGTTATTTATATTGCTCCTTCCTGGACTTGAGTCTTTGGGGGAAGGGGGGGTTCATATGTGCTTGTCAAGGGTGGTAAAACGAACCATAATACCATCAATTTTTGTTATTATGGCTCTGAGTGTTTCTTTGTTCTTTATATTGTTGTTATTACTACTAGTAGGTAGCCATGGGCTAGTGTAGTTTTTTCCACACAGACTTTCCGTCCTTTGATGTTAGCTTCGTAAAGATCTGACAGTTTCATTTGAAACTGCCAGATAGAGCTTTGGGCACAGCGCCCTCGCGCTGTAGAACTCCAGATCTTCTGGAGTTAACTCCTTCCTCTCCGGGGCAGTTCAGCTGCAGTGGCTGACTGCTGTTGTTATAATATAGCAAGACTCCATGAGAAGAAAAGCAATTACTAAGGTGAGTAACTTTTTCTTCCCGTCACCTCCCTGTGCTCCATCAGTCTGCCCAAGCCCTCAGCTTCTCTAAACTAGGGTCACTTTTCTGAGCAGCTGCAAACTCCTTACACATTCCCAAGGCATGGGACAGGTCCCCTTCAGTTTCTGGACTATTCCCTAGCTCTTAGCTTCGGGGCATTCAGGATCACTGCCATCCCTCACCCTCTGACTATGGGTCACACCTCCCTCCCCGGAGTCACTCTGCAACTGTTCTGTTAACTACTTTTTGGGGAATTTCTACCCCCCTTTCATTATTCTCAATATCAGGAGAGACTGGCTGGGGAACTAGCCTTTCAGTGTTTTCCACAGGGGCTTCTATGGGGTCCAAGGAACTACAATTTACTTTTGCTGTTTGGCTGTGGGTAACTGCACTCACTATCCCCTGTTGGAGATTGTTCCCAATAATTGCATGTAGAGCAAGATTCTGTGCTACTGCAACCTTTTGCCGTCTTCCCCTGTCTCACCCCAGTCCAGGAGAACACTAGCAAGTGGCAGCATTGTCTCCTCACCAGTGAATCCCCTTACAGTCACAAATTGATTGGGTATAAGCTGTTCAAACAACATGAAGTCTTGCTGTAGTCTGACAATCTGCAGTTAGCCTCAGCACTTGAACTGCCCCGGAGAGGAAAGGGTGAACTCTGTGCCAAAGCATAGAACGCTGAGCTCAGGTTTCAAACCTCTGTCCCTGATACACTTCCGTGTAACTGTCAGATTCTTTACTCCGCCGTACTGTGAAGACACTCCGGAGAGTTTCTCCTTGCTGCTTTGGTTTGGTACAATAAATCGTTCGGTTAATCTCGTCTGATTTATGTCTTTTCAGTAATCAGATCTCTGTCCACGGAACAGTATAGTGTTTAGTGGTAGATAGTGTTATTTTTGGTAGAAAAGAATTTTTTTTTTTTTCCCTCGGTTTCGTTCTGGTCTGTCAAGTTCGGAACCAACTTGATTCTTGATTGTTGTTTATTTTTTCCTTTGCTGTGGTGTCCGGTATCTTTCAGCCTAAAAAAAAAAAAAAAAAACAGTTTTATTCCTTTTTTTTTTTTTTCCACAACCATTGAACTGGTTGGTGGCTTAAAGTTTTGGTTGTTGCCTGGCTTAAATGCTTTTAGGGGTAACTTAATAGCTGTGGCTATGTCTGAGGAACCTAAAAAGAAAACCGGTGCCACTGGGTCTCAACAATGCACCGAGTGTGGGGAGGCTTTTGCTAAAGCTGATCCCCACCTCGTCTGTGTTTATTGTCTGGGGTTTGACCACCTCGATACAGACTGCCAAATATGTAAGAATTTCCCTAAGTCCATGTCAGAAAAAAGACTAGCTAGACTTAAGGAAAGGGAGGGAGAAAAATCTGCTGACCCAGATGGCCAGCCCGGTTCGGTTCCGACCGAACCTGAGGAAGTGCCTGCTGACACGGGTGATACTTCCTCAGGCAAAAAGAAAGTCCAATTCGGAGAAATCTGGTTCTGCAAAGCGTAGGAAGAAGTCAGCTGGTTTGGATCTAAACCCGCAGATCCCAGCCGCTGAGAAGATTGCGAGAGCGATTAGTATAGTTCAGTCGCTTCGCCCTACTCCGACTGAACCGACCGGTTCTGAAAGATGGTTGGTTCCATCGGTTCCAGCCTCTTTAGAATATGATCTGTGGGCTTTTTATGAGGTTGATTGGGAAGGAGATCCAGAGTATGAAGACGATGACGACGACTTTGGTGGCCTAGATGAGCCAGTAGACCTCTTCCCCAGACAGGCCTACCAATATTTCTCCTCCCGGACTTTGAGTCCCCCTCACACTTTTTTTTATTTTATAAAAAGGTGGCAGAAACTCTCCAGCTCTGAACTGTGGTAGCCTCGGATGAGGATGAAGAGCCTGACTTTGTGGAGATGATGGATGTCCCAGAGTCAGAGACTGTCCATTCCCCTTCATAAGTCTCTGGTGAAACTGACTCTGAAAATTTTACAGGCTCCCACTTTTGTACCCCCTGTGGATAAAAAGATGGACAGTAGGTATATGCTGTCAGGCCCGGGGACAGAATTCTTCTATAACCATTGCAGCCATGTTGGGGTAGTGCAGGCTGCAGCCTGCGACAAGGCTAACATACCCTTGGCTTCCCAACCCCCAGATAAGGATTCTAGGAAAGTGGATACCATGGCTACAAAACAGTACTTGTCATCCTCTTTGGGACTCAGGCAGGCCTCTTATGTGGCGTATGTGGCTAGGTACCAGAAATCAAGGTGGGATACAATTCTGGAGTTAGCCAAGAATGCCCCTCCCAGCTAGCCAAGGAGCTGGAGCAGGTGGCTACAGATGGCATCGACACATCTAAAGTTCAGTTCCATGCTGCTGTAGACTCTAACGACGTGTCTTCAAGAGTCATGGCCACGTCTCTCTGTAAGGAGGTTCGCCTGGCTCAGATGTACTAGCCTCTGACAGGATACCCAGGCTAAGGCTTTGGATTTTCCTGTCATTCTGAACTCTCTGTTTGGGGAGCAAACGGAGGAGTACATGAAGAAAATGGACGATTATAGGACCACACACAGGAGTGCAGTGGATAAGGAAAGGCAAGCCGCTCCTCAAAAACAGCAGTCTAGGGCTGGCAGGGGCGGGCCTTTTCACAAGCCTTTCTGCCAGGCTCAAGCTTCCTCTACTTTTCAGCAGAGGGGGTTCTTGAGAGGGAGAAGGGGGGGGATGAGCAGGGCTGCATCCACTTCTCAAGCTAGGACCCCTGCCAAGCAGACACCCTGATGTGTCAGACCGGGGTGCCTCCTTAGTTCCAGTGGGGGGCAGGCTGGCTTACTACTTCCAGGAGTGGAAGTCTGTAACAACAGACAAATAGGTCCTGGAAGTGGTAAGCCAAGGACTTGCTCTCAGTTTCAAGAAATTTCCCAAAGTAAGGGCATGGTCCTTCAAGCCTTCCTCACCACTGGAAACAGCTGCTCTAGAGGCAGAGGTTTTGGCCTTGCTGCTCCTAACAGCAGTGTAGCATGTGCCTCTAGTACACAGGGGCAAAGGATTGTACTCCAGGTACTTTCTTATCCCAAAAAGGACTGGGAGTGGTGACCTATTCTAGATCTAAGATATCTGAACAAACATCTTTTAAAACCAAAGTTCAAGATGGTGACTCTGGGAATCATTCTTCTGTCTCTGAGACCAGGAGACTGGCTAGCTTCTCTGGATCTCAAAGATGCCTTTTTTTCACATCCCTGTTGGATGCTCCCACAGAAAGTACTTCAGGTTCGAGTTGCCCTCAGGTCATTGTCAGTTCAGAGCAATGCCCTTTGGCCTGACCTCAGCTCCCAGAGTTTTTACAAAGTGCCTAGCAGTAGTAGTGGCTTTTCTCAGAAGACCAGGCATTTCTGTAGTTCCTTATCTGGACGATTGGCTCATTGTAGGCCAGTACTCAGACCAAATCAAGTTAGTTCTGGCTGTTACCCAGAGGCTTCTGGGTTCTCTAGGGTTTATCCTCAATCTTTCCAAGTCGGTGTTGGAACCGGTTCAGCTCCTCACCTTCATAGGGGTAGAGCTGGGTACCATTCAGGCAAAAGCCTTCCTACCTCTTTCAAGGGTGAAGGCTCTCACAGACTTGGCAGCTTCTTTCAGACTTTGAGTGTCTTGGCCAGCCAGGCATTTTCTTCAGCTCCTAGGCCACATGGCAGCTTCCACTTCAGTGGTTCAGGGAGCCAGGTTCCAAATGAGGAACATTCAGTTTCACCTCAGGACTTTTTGGTTCCAAAGAAGGGATCCGCTTACCAAATTGATTCCAGTGACTCAGACTCTTGTCCAGGCTCTCCAGTGGTGGTTGGACAAGGAAAACCTCAGACTGGGAGTTCCCTTCCTTCCTCAGGTTCATTCAGCTGTTCTCACAACAGATGCATCTCTCCTGGGTTGGGGAGATCATTTGGGGAACTTCACTGCACAGGGCACTTGGTCTCTGCAGGAGTCTCTTCTCCACATCAATCTCCTGGAACCCAGGGCTGGCCCTTCAAGCATTCTCTGTCTTAGTTCAGGGGAAAGTGGTGCAGGTCAGGACGGACAACACCACTACCATGTGGTACATAAACGAGCAGGGACAACAACAAAAATGGAAAGGGACCTGGGGTAGTCCTATCAGACGACCTAAAGGTGGGCCAGCAGTGTGAGAAGGCAGTAAGGAGGGCTGGGGGGATACTGGGATGCATAGGGAGAGGCATCACCAGTAGAAAACGGGAAGTTGTTGGCCCACTGTACAGACAGTTGGTAAAACCACATCTGGAGTACTGTGTACAGTTCTGGAGACCCCATCTCCGCAAAGACATAGGGTGGAGGCTGTCCAGAGGAGGGCAACCAAAATGATGCAGGGTCTGCATCAGAAGACGTATGAAGAAAGACGAAAGGAACTAAAGATGTATAGCCTCGAGGAAAGGAGGGAGAGGGGGGACATGATAGAAACTTTCAAATACCTCAAGGGAATCAACAAAGAACAAGAGGGTAGCATCTTTCAGAAAAAGAGATGTGCAAAAACAAGGGGGCACAATTTGAAGATGGAGGGGACATTTCAGAGGTAATGTGAGGAAGTATTTCTTCACAGAGAGGGTTGTGGATACATGGAACAGCCTTCCTGAGGAGGTCGTAGAGTCAAAAACAGTGGGGGAGTTCAAGAATGCATGGGACAGAAAGAAGGCAATTCTAGTGGGGGGTAGGAGGAAGAAGGCTGTTGGTTAACTAGGATCTGCAGCTTATCCGTTAGGTAGGGAAATGGGCAGACTAGGTGGGCCAAGCGGTCCTTATCTGCCGTCAAATTCGGTGTTTCTGTGTTTAGGGAGGCACTCGATCCACGGCCTTGTGCACAGAAGCCATGAAGATCCGGTCATTGGCGTACTCCCTTCAGACCTTCCTGGTAGCAGTGCATCTACTGGGGAAGGACAATGTTCTAGTAGATGCCCTCTGCAGGATCTCTCAGGGTCCTCATGAGTGGGCCCTTAACTGTCAGATTCTGCAGATCATTTTTCAGATGGGGCGCTCCAGAGGTAGATCTCTTTGCAGCCCCAGACAGTCAGCAGCTTCCTCTGTTCTGTTGCAGTCCCCCAATCTTGTGGTCTGTTCCTCAGAATGCTTTTCCTGTTGGATTGGACAAACAGGTTTCTTTATGCCTTCCCTCCTTTCCCTCTGATATTCGGAGTACTGATCAAGATCAGGTCTCAGCCCTGCACAGTAATCCTGGTGGCTCCAGATTGGGCCAGGCAACCATGGTACCCTCTGTTGCTGTCATTTGCAGTGACAATTCCTCTGTCTTCCCAGGAGGCACGACCTTCTGTCTTCCTCCCAGCGGAGGATTTGGTATACCAATCTCCAGTCTCTCAGACTCCAAGCTTGGCTCTTGAAGAGTTAGAATATTCAGGATTGCGTCTTTCATAAGGAGTTGTGGATATTCTGAAGATTTCTAGGAAACCTTCTACCAGAAAAACTTATAACTCTAAGTGGAAGAGATTTAGCATTTGGTGTTCTTAGAGGACTATATAGCCAGATTCTGCTGGCATTTCCACAGCATTGGACTATTTAGTCCATTTGAACACTTTAGGCTTCAGGCCTGCTACTCTTCAGGTTCACCTAGCAACTCTCTGCTTTTCTTTCAGCAGGGAAGGGCTCTTCCCTTGCTTCTCACCCTGTGTTCAGTAAGCTTTTCAAAGGTCTGGTTCATCTCAGTCCCCCCTTTAGGGAACCAACTCTGGCTTGGGACCTGAGTATCTGTATTGCACAGCTTATGCAGCCCCCTTTGAGCCTTTGTCTTCAGCTGAGCTAAAGTACTTGACTTGGAAGACTGTATTCCTGTTTGCCATTACTTCAGCCAGGAGGATCAGTGAGTTACAGACTTTCAGTGGAACCTGACTTTGTTTCCTTCCACAGAGATAAGGTGGTCCTCAGGACAAATAGAAACTTTCTCCCTAAAGTGGTTTCAGATTTCCATCTTAACCAGTCCATGTCTCTGCCTGTGTTTTTCACTGGCCACTCTTATGCAGGTGAGCGCAGGTTGCACAGTCTGGATGTAAAAAGGGCATTGAGTTATTACATAGACCATACCAAGATCCATAGGGGTGGCTGTTCTCAGTTGTATCTCACTTATGGTGAGGTGGGCAAGGGTAAACCTGCCACTAAGATAACTATTGCCAGATGGATTGTTTCTTGTATCCAGTTCTGTTATACTAAATTGGGCAAAGAGCCTCCCTCAGGCCTGAGGGTACACTCTGTCAGGGGTACTGCCACCTCCTTGGCAGCAGCTAGGGATAGTCCCCTCCTGGAAATCTGTAAAGCAGCCACCTGGAAAACTGTTCACACATTTACCAAGCTTTATTGTCTGGATACCCGAGCCAGAAGTGAGGCTAGGTTTGGCACTGCAGTGCTGCAGAGCCTCTTTCCTAAGTAGGTTCTGTAGCTCCCTCCTCCGTGGAGGTACTGCTTGGTAGTCTGCAGATTGTCAGAATACAGCAAGACTTCATGTTATTTGAAGAAAAAATTACTCACCATGGTAATGTTGATTCTTCTAATGGAGTCTTGCTGTATTCTGACCTCCCACCCTGCCTCCACTTTCAGAACCTCTGTGTTTTGGGTTGTGGGTTGGCAGGTGCAGTGTTGCACCCCAGAGGTGTACTTTTTGGTTCCTATTCTGCTTAGATTGGGCTCTCTTGTTCGATTTATATTGATTGGTTATTATCACTATCTACATAAGGTTTTCTTTTTGGGGGTTCTTGACTCGAGTCTTTTGGACCCCGTTTTGTTGTTGCCTTATGAAAACAATTTTTATTCTGTGAATTAGTATTAGTGCTCGTAAGAATCTGACGGTTACACTGAAGTGTACCAGGGACAGAGATTTGAAAACCGAGCTCGAGCTCAGCGTTCTATGCTTTGGCATAAAGTTAGCCCTTTCCCCTCCGGGGCAGTTCAAGTGCTGAGGCTAACTGCAGATTGTCAGAATACAGCAAGACTCCATTAGAAGAAACATTACTATGGTGAGTAATTTTTTTTGAGGCTCTACTAAATCCCCTTTTACCAACGTCCGGGATGCCCCCATGGGTGTGTACCCCATTCACAGTGACTGGGTGTATGTGTTCTCTCATGCTTACTGGCATGCTTTCAGGGACACACAAACATACTTCTTTCCTAGCACCCCTTTGTGCACTCTCTGCCCTTTTTGGACACTGCCTGGCAAAATGTCCAGGTTCTTTGCAAACCCAACATTATTTCTTTTTCAGGCAAATCTTTTCTTTGTAACCTGGGGCTACCTGGTTTCGGTGGAGGCAGGGAGGGTTTTAGTTGCCCTGAAAGCACGCTTTTCCCTTTCTGCGCTGCCACACCTGCCCCATTCCCTCTCGGAGCAGGTCTGCTCCTGCAGCCTTTTGCACTGTGTTTGGATCTTGGTCCTCCAGCCAGGTTTTCAGCTCTGCTGGGCATGCCCCAAAAAACTGCTCTAACAGTACAACATTTTCAGTTTTCTCTACAGAGTCTGCTTCAATCCCTTCCCACCAACGTTTTAAAAACTGTTGTCGATTAGTGGCTAGCTCCTCGTAGCTCATGTCAGGGATTCTCCTGAGCATACGGAAGTTAACTCTGTATGCCTCTGCTGTTAAATCATGTTTCTTTACAAGTGCAGCTTTAAGTTTACTGCAATCATTACTTTCCTCATTGTCCATTTGACCGCATCCATCCCGAGCTTTCACAGTAAGTAGCGGGGATAGCTGGAAGCTTCAGGACTCTCTAGGAATATTTGCCTGAATACATACTTTTTCAGAGGAATTTAAAAAGGCATCCATATCTTCCCCTCTTTAAATTCAGCTATCAACTTTTTTTTTTTTTACTTTCTTTATCATCCTGTGGCAGGTCATTCATCGCTGTCCACCAACCTACCGGACTCTGTGTCCTTTGGGGGCTTGTAGTGCCATGCGTGCCCTGGGAGATCCCCAGAGCTGGTCCGGAGGCATCATCCTTGGTGGCCCCCACACTTTCCTCTGTTTTCTCCTGTGAACTACTACTCCCGAGACCCCCGGAAGTGGTAGCGCATGCATGTGGAGGCGCACATGCTCACCACAGCTCCAGATGGGGTCGTCTCCTCCTTCCCCGGTTGGCCTAGCACCAAAGGTCCTCGGAGTGATGCTGCTTCTCCGGTCTCCACCAGGGGGCAGGCAACCTCCGAGGGTACCTGTAGCCCCTGCCCGAGGTAGAGGGCCACCAGCCGGCAGCCTGCTCTAGTAGTCTCCCTCCCGACCTCCG